>CM036535.1:5800000-7262500 GCA_020745685.1 Tautogolabrus adspersus
CCTCTCCCTCCGTATTAAAGCTGTTTGAGTCAAGGACTAGAGAAAAAAAGAATAACTAATATGGATGTCACATAAGCAATTTTAGATCACGGTCATTCCGTGATAATTTATATGCAATGTGAAGCTACGAGCTAACTTAAGAGCGCTGAGATTGGCCTGGTAACACAACAATGAGGCCACAGCTTGAGCAAAAGGACAATTTTGCCTGCCGCTTGTGCTAAACTCCTCCGTGCAAACTCGAGGGAATGGGGGTTGGAAGTGTGTTGCTGGAGGAGAGCGGACGCTTTTAGTATAGACAGATTTGCAGCCAAACAGCAGTATTTTTTGGTTTCATGCTGGTGCTCAAGGTCGACATCTACTGGATCAAAAAGTCGCACATTCTTCCTCTAAAATAAAATGGCATGGCTGGTAGATTTTTGGATCCACCAGCCACAGTGGCAGCTGGGCGAAAAACGTAATAACAACCCTGACCTGTGATATTAGAGTTAAATACTTTTGACTAATGTGAGGCCCATTACTTGAAAATTGCAATCATTTTATTATTTATTATTTAATTAAGTATAAACACATAAGAGACATAATAAGGGGATAAGGACTGTGAACAATAATGAAATGATGATGTCTTCATTTCCCACATAAAAACAGTTGTACGATCATGCTTCTTCCATCTACGTTAATTAAATCAATACTCACTCAACCGGACCTCGAAAAGATCATCCACGCCTTCATTTTCTCCCGACTCCACTATTGTAACTCCCTCTTTTCCGGAATCACCAATAAATCCCTGTCTCGCCTCCAGCCATTCCAAAATGCAGCAGCTAGGCTTCTTACTGGTTGTAACAGACGACATCACATCACTCCAATTATAGCTTACTTACACTGGCTTCCTGTACGTTTAGAATCGATTTTAAGATTTTACTTATTTCCTTTTAAAGCACGGACGGGGCTGGCTCCATGATATATAACAGAGCTGCTGACACCATATGAGCCAGCCCGCAGTCTTAGATCCTCAGGTGGGGGACTCCTGGTCGTTCCAAAGTCGGGACTTAAAACTAAAGGTGACCGGGCCTTTTCAGTCAGGGCCCCTCGACTTTGGAACGACCTCCCTGAGGACATAAGACTTGCCGCTTCCATCAACTCTTTTAAATCCCTTCTTGAAACTCTTTCATGTGATGTCGTCTTCTTAATGTCTTTAGTCTCTTAGTAATCTTTTATCTCACTTATTTGTCTATTTATATTTTATATGTATATATACTTTTTATTATTATTACTATTATTTTGATCATGTATTCACTGGTTTCTTTTTCTTTTACTGCTCTTTTCTTCTTATTGCTTTTATCTATTTTGATTTGCTTTTAGCTTGTTTAGTTCTTACATCCTTTTAAATCGTTGGTCCTCTTGGTCTCAGCTCGTGCTGTCGGGTTCTTGTCTTTCCTGGGCTCTTTTGATGATCGGGTATGTCTGTTGGGTTAGTTGCTATATGGGTTATTTTCTGTTGTATTGTCTTTTATTTTATGTATTTTTTTGGATTATTTTGCTTTAGCTATATTCATGCTGTTGTTTCTGTTCTTCTGTGTTTGCTTTATTTTGCTTTGTTCTTGTTTCTGACTTTGCTGTTTGTCAAACCTGTGTTTTTAAAGGTGCTCTATAAATAAAGTTATTATTATTATTATTATTATTATTATTATTATTATTATTATTATTATTATTCATTTCATTTAGCTGTCTCAGTTTGAGGTCCTGTTTAGTGCATGCTGACACATCATCATGGAGACACTCCAACAGAGCAGAGCCACTGGTACTGTTCATACAATCAGCTGTGTTTTTTAAGTAAAATACTGAAAAATAACAAAGATTACTTTAACAACTCACACAACAAAAAGCATTCACGCACAAACACATACACACACACAGACCAGTGGGTTATAACATAGCCAGGCCGTCTTCATGTGGGCTGGTTCGACAAAGCCTGAAATTGCATTTAGAGATATCGGGTATCACGAAGCTGGTTATGAACTTTCTCTGTTAACTCAGGCGCCCTCTGCCTCATGATGTGTGTGTGTGCTCACAAAGAAGTGGGCGTTCAGCGCATCATTTGACGCTTCTGCAACACAAAAGGAAAACGATCAGTGGCGCTCTGCTTCTGTCAGACTGATACAAAGAGAATTGAAGATGAATACATAAAAGTTGTGGTAAAAAAAACATCCCTGCTGCTGCTCAGAAGGAGAAGGACACTGCAGATGATTACTGTAACCGTTTATAAATCAATTCATTGATTTTGCCATCTGATACTGTTGGTTCTTCTTTTCTCATGTGACAACTACGCACAGTACAACTCTTGGGCTTTCACTATGATAACCATGATTTAAAGGAGCAATAATTAACTCTGCCATGCAGCATTTAAAATCTAAATCTAAAATATTAGAGAGAGCTGTCTCCCCCTGCCCCCTCCTCTCTAGAGTCAAAGGGCACAGGGGTTAGTTACCATGTCGCAGACACTGAAGCTTCAGTGCTTACTCAGCTCTTCATTGGTTAAAACCTTTCTGCATTCTAACCTCTCTATTCATTTTTTAAAAGCATCTCCAATATTTATTCTAGTAATACCACGTTTCTGGTCATGGAGTTTATTAGAAACATGTCGAGGCTTTTTAGGTCAGGTACAATCAGTTATATCTGAACCACTTCCATCGCTGCATCACCTGATGGTTTGCTGTTTGCCTGGCAAACCGAGGGGCGTCCAAAACGACCGCGTGGGGGTGCCTTAAAACCGCCTATACCTTCTCTGGTCAAAGCAAATACAGACCATAACGGATTGGAATCCAAACTTAGAAGGAGGACATACTGGCTGCTGCGTTGTCGTCAGGGAAGCCAGCACTTCAACATAGCATGTTTCCTTAATGCCTGATGATATAGTAAGGTCATTTTATGATATAATTCAGTAGATATCTTACATATTGGTCCTTTAAGCAGTATAGTCAGGAACTGTTTTCAGGTCGGATACTTTCACTTCATTAAAAAGACATGGAAATAACTTTAAGGAGAGGAGAGAGACTGGTGTAAGAGAGACACTATATACTGAATGTGTAGGCTCTGTGATCTGATGCATACAGTACATGTTACTGTAACTGCACAGCTTTGTTCTGTTGCATTACAAATATATATTTCCCAATCTAAAAGTTTGTATAAACATATTCAATGAGCTGAAGATCTATGATGCCCGCAGTGAACAATCACGGGTGAGAATGAATGATATTCCATTTTAAAGCCATAACTCTAAACATAACCTGGTCCCATCCAAGCTGTCGTGTGTCTTTAGTCAGAATGAAAAGAGTAGCATGAGAGCTTGTATGAGACGTTTTTAAAACAGATAAAGCAAATCAACTTTATACTCTCATACTTTATCTGCAGTTGCTGAACTTTTCCAGTAGTTTCTGTTATTTTTTAACTTTCTCTCTGAAAACATTTTTCTTCCTTCCCAACAGTCTCACTGAAAAATATGTCAGCTCTTGTTTTTTTCTTCTGCATTTCAGTGTGCGTGAGATCTCACCACAATATAAAACAAAGCAAAACACAGTTTCCAATCAGGGATAGATCAGGTCACAGAGAATCACAGTGGGAGACCGAAAGTGATGGAGACAAAAACAAACTGAGCATGTGATAGAAAAAACACAGTGACATCGACATGTGAACAAAGTGAAAATACAGAGGTGTTCATAGGGAAACCCACAGTGGGGAGGCACTAAATGAAGCCGAGAATCAGAGGGAGGGTAAGCCGGAGAGCTTTGGAGGGATGGATGGAGGGAAAGTGTTCTTTATCAGCAACATTTAAGAAACACTAGAAACTCTTTAGCCTAGTTTATAAGTTAAGGGAGAGGAACTTAAACATAAGTTACAACATGCCTGCAAAGTTTTTGATAAATAAAAGACCAAATGACTTGAATCTCAAGAACACTCTTAAAACTGACCATGTTGAAAGAAAAAGTTTCCTTAGCCTATATTTACAGTATATAAATGCAGAGGAGGAACATATTCTTCATTTGTAGATGAACTAGTGCTTTTGGTCGGCAATTTATCTAAAAGTTTTTCGAGTGTGGAGCTTGAAAAGAACTGTTATTTCCTGATGTATGAATAAAACCGAAAGCTAGAAAAGTGGAGAGCATCATTTGGGGTTTTGCCTCTGATATCAAAGCACTTTGCTCTCTGTGCTTTGATGTATGTGCAGGAAAAAAAAAACATGATTCTTTTGGAGGCATTTCAACCTCTGGCTTTTACCAGCCAGTTTTTCCACCTTGATGTGTCTGAAACAAACATTTTTTTTCTCTCTTTTTTACTTTAATCTGTATTTCCAGGAAGTGTAGATTTCATATTACCACTCAGCAAACACCCACAGGGAGCAGAAACAACAGTGGATTTTCTGGATAGATACCAGATCAGATGTTCTACAAATGACAGGCAGCCATTCAGCCAGGCGGTTAGTCAGTCAGTCAACCAGTGTGAAGAGGAGTGCCAAGGGCCTCGTGTCTAAACGCCTGTGCACATCACGTCTTTTGATGTGTGATGTTTTGAAATGCAAAATATTAATCGACGGCTACGCCTTAGGGATTGAGCTAAACAAGAGAGAGTAAGAAACGGCTACCTTACATCTGACTGTGGAGTTTGACAATTGAAATGTATGTGAGCTGATCTTATGACAGCGTCTCAAAATGGAAACATATGAGGTCCAGGTGCAAAATATTCAATACCATACCAGTTATCCTTAATACGTACTTAATATCGCACTGTTGCTGCCTCAAAAAAAGTCGCATTAGATTAATAAGGGGAAATCAACTTGTCATAACATACATGTCACTGACTGACTGTCCTGTGAGAGGTAAAAATGTGTTATAAGGATTCTAGCCTACAGGAATTACAGAAGAAGAAGAAGTAAAAGACAGAGGGTTTCAGTCAGATGTTAATTAAAGATACATCTATAAAAAGCTATACCTTAATGAAACTTACCACAATGGTACATTTGAAATACATGTTAACATGATAAATAAAAACACTATGATACAGTAATGAATTGATTTTCTTTGACACTGTGTGTGTAGCCCACAGATGTGCTAAAACTGGCTCTATAACATGTCAGTTCATTTCCTTTAGCGTTTCTGTTCTAAAGGGTCACAGCTTGTGGTAACAAAAGTAGTAAAGACTTATACGTAGTAGACTCACAAATATGCACTTAAAGGTCAAATATTATGTTCCTTTTTTAACAAGTTTAAATAAGTCTCAGAGCTCCCCAAAACATGTCTGTGAAGTTTGTTGTTATAAATCCACTCTGATCCTGTATTTGATCATGTCTATAAACCCCTCTATTTCAGCTCTGCTCAGAACAGGCTGTTTCTGTGTCTGTAGCTGTAAATGTAAATGAGCTGTGTTTTGGCAACGCCCCTCTGGAAGGGCTTGGGTGGCTCGGGCTTTCTTGCACCATGCCCTGTTTACAATTAGAAGTAAGACTCAGAGGACAGACCAAACACCTAGCTGTGGGAGTGTCACCCACTTGGGGGAGGGGTTACTGCCCTTGTGATGTCATGAAGGGAAAATCTCCAACATTTTCTGAAAAGTGGAGCAGGCTAAAGACGGAGAGGATGGACTATTCTCTTAATTGGGGGGTTTGTAGTAACGCTAGAGACACAAATTATTGTTAGAAAAACATGGTGAAGTGTTTTTTGCTTCATATGTGACCTTTAAAGCAGATTTCTCTCAGCATTTGAAGTCATAAGTACTGAGGCGAATTTCATTCAATTAGAGTCATTCTTCATTATTGCAAAATAGGAACAGGGTTTGTTGCTTTAAAGAAATAAATAAATAAACAAGTCAAGATTTTTAACTGCAACTGTTTTGATTGAAAAAGGGTGCATGCGAAATAAATTATTCAAAAACCTGGGTAAAAACAAACAAAATAATTACAGGGATGTCTAAAGAGTGAGATGCACTACGATGCTTTCTCCCCTGCAGCTCTGATCTCCATCGCACTGAGGCATTTCAGAGGCACACAGAAGCAACATGATCCTGTCACTATCAACAGCAGCTGCATTCAGGCAATTAAAAACTCTGCAGGAACACATAAACAAATAAAAATAACCTAACTGAAGCTCCAAGCAACAACTAAGTCTGATGTGGGATTGTGTTTGTTTATTTGTGTTCATTTCTCTCTGTGAGTAATACAAAATATGAAACTCTTGGTAGTTTTACAGCTTTTATCTGGTGCAGGATCTTGTTTACCTTGTTTCAGTTTCTTTGTCTAGCAGAAAACCCAGACATTTCTTTTGGGGTGTGTAGGCAAAACACTCAGTTAAGAGAAAGAGAAACTTAACAAAAGCTAGCTAAAAAATGTGTTTTAGTTGACCTCTAGTGGTGAAACTTCACACTCTGCTGCACTGATGAACAGGTGTGCTGCAGGTGTTGTCAGTACACTGTGATAGCAAAGCAGGGTGTTTTTACAGGGGCAAAAACAACCGAAAATTTTAGTTTGTTTTGACGTGCTACAGACTTTAAACTTTGAACCAGACTCTGGTTCTGAAACATTTCTTTTCCACCAGGTGTTTCAACACAATACGACAGTTTGGTCTGTGGCTCAAAGCTTCAACTTTGGAAGATACAGACACCAGTGTGCTGTCAGTTTGGCATGAGAAGGTCTCTGCAGTCACGTAAGCTTAAAATGGTTGCCAAAACGTACAACTGAAACGACTTGATGAGACTACTACAAGAGGGTTGGTCGTTATAGCAGTCCAGTTAGCAAGCGTCCTCCATCAGATATTTTTAATAAAGCTTTCCAAAAGGTTTCACTTTATTACTTTTGGCTTTTAAAGAATACTCGTGGTAAATCTAGCAAACTGTCACATTTAGGAAAGTCTTAGAAACTATACTCAAATTCAGCTCCGGTTCAAGAAAAAAAAAGACTTTGGGTGCATCTGAGATTAAAGGGGATGAAGCTACAGTGACTGGCAACAGCAATGGAAAGCGACCTGTAGGTGTTATGTGTCCCGCATGCGGTCCAGACGGTGAGCAGAGAGGTCACGTGTACTTGTCATGACCTTCAGATCATGCATGTTATAAACACGATCTGAGTCACTATTTGAAAGCCTTGATTATTGTAAAAAACAAAAATGGGGTGCTGAGGGTGCAATGCATCCTTTTGCACCCTCGTAGAACCGGGCCTGCTTGTAGCTTAAAGCAAAACATTATAAATTCCCCAAAATATATGACATAAGTAAAGTATTTACATTACATAACTAACAATTCATCTTCTTAAAAGAAGTCAACTTTATTTTTTTGCTCACACAGGAATCAAACCTGGACCTCCATGGATGAAAATCCCATGCCGGTTTGACCCGTCCATTTCACCCGCCAAACAGGACATTTACTCTCTTTATCCTCAGTCAACTGACATCAATATCAAGTCAGAAGAATATAGGAGGTCTTTTTTAGCTGGTTATGAAACAGATTGAGATTAATACTGATGCCTCAATTTGACCTACTGTACAAAAGCAAGCAAGATTATTAACAGGAAAACTGATGTTCATAAAAAGTTTATTTTAATGTCTGTGAACGCTGACACTACTTACACATATACTGGACACGATCATAGAAGAGACAAACTGTTCCGATTTGTCCAAAGAGCGGGCCAAATGGAAAGTTCCTCACTGGAGCTTTAAGTGCAGCATTGAGAAACAAAGCGAGAGGGTACCTACACCTACTGTTTCTAATGACTTGGGAGCGAGGACCGGCCAGTTACGAGATGATTCTCTGAACTAAGTTGTACTCATAGAAGTTTGGGTATGTCTGGGGAGATAAGGAAGTAAGTAGTCTGAAAATGTTCTGGCATGTATTTAAGGTATACTGTATTGTGATTTTTGCACCATAGTAAGTAAGTTTATTTGATACAGCGCCTTTCACAGAGCAAAGTCACAAAGTGCTTCATAAAGCATCGCAGAAGTGCCTGAATGGAGGAAGAGCTGATGGTTTTTTGGGTTTTTTTACCTCTTGTGCATCATTTCAAGTATAAGAGTATTCACTTATATCAGCACAACATCATAAAGTTAGAAGAAGGCTAGTCATGAATGGCCATAGTGTATTGTATGTCAATTACTATGGGATGTTTTTTTTGTGTGTAGATCTGTTCCTGGAGTTGTTTTCTTCCTTATTCTTTACTTTCTACTTGTTGTCACTTTACATTTTAAACCTTTATTTCTGTACTTTGCGTTAGCTTTCTTTCACGGCGTAAACAAACAACACGGGTAGCCTCAGTCAGATAATTCACTCACATCAAACTTCTGTGACAGATTCACGGTAAATTAAACTTTTACCTCAGATGTCTGGATGACTGGAATTTAGGCTGGCAGCAAGATTACAGACTGGATCATATAAGAAACGTGTGTGTGTGTGTGTGTGTGTGTGTGTGTGGCCACTGGCTTCTTCTGCTCTACTCCATCTCCATGTCTTTCCCGTAGTCTACCTGTATTTTTTTTCCTTTTTTCCCCTCCATCTCTTCCCCTGTTTCTCTGTGTTTGGTGCTGTGTCTCAGCAGTAACAGGTGTTCTTTGAGGCAGGAGGCCTGAGGATCTAAATGTTCTCATCAGTCCTGTTTCCCAGCCCAACAGCTGAACTCAGCGTCAGTCCACAGCCTGCTACAGCGACGGCGGCTCCGCACAGTCACTTTCATTTTTGACAAAAATGCAAATTCATTTTTCTGCTGACAGAATACTCCACGGCTACCTCGAAATTGAAAAAGTTTTGGTTTAAACAACTCTACACATTTGTCATATTAGAGACCATGACCAGGCTGCACATACAGTATGTCATAAGGACGCAAAGACGTAAAGAATATTTAAAATGTCATTAAAAAAAACATTTTTATTGTATTGTATAAGATTGGTTTAACAAAAAAGATTATTCAAAAATAAAATAGGAAGCGCTGGAAAGCCTAGTGGTTATGACGTGCACACTATGTACGCAGAACATAGTCCTCGTCACGGCGGCCTTGGGTTCAAATCCCACCTCGGCCCTTTGCTGCATGTCAACCCCCACTCTCTCCTCCCAACATTTCCTGTCTCTCATCAGCTGTCCTATCCAATGAAGACAAAAATAGCCATAAAAAATCACTCTAAAAATATACATATAATATTATTAACAATGGCACACACCCTGATATACATCATCCTGATCCTGTGGGAAATGCAGGTGAGTTGTTCACTTTAAATGATAAGACCTTGTGGTGGAATTAAGAATTCAAGCATGTGAATAATTTCTCTAAATATACCTACGTTTTTGGTTCAAGTTGCTCTGTTGTATGATTTGTTATGTCTGTTTGAAAACCTAAGCTAGAGATGTTTACTATAGCTTCACCATAAGGACTACCAATCCAAACACCCGGGAAAAAAGGTTTTGGCAAAGGACTGGACACATTTTGAAATGTGTTTTATTTTCTTTCATTGGAAGGAAGATCTCTTGGTGGGATTAACTAGAAGAAGAAGAAGAAGCAGAACCAGAAGAGGAGGGGAAATGAAAGGAAAACTGCAGCTGAACCGCCTTGCTCCTGAGTTGTCATTTTCACAAAGTGGTAGATGACAAAACACTGTAAGAGTAGTGACAAACACACGGAACAACCCTTTACTCTAAATCATCCGTCCAGTCTTGACTCTGTCTTTGAGACTTCCTTGATGACAAATGAAACTGGATGTTTCTGCTCTCTCAATGAGAGCAAAACTGAAACTTTGAACTGAGCAGATGCCATCAGAAAGGTCTCCAACAACTTAGGTCACTTCTCCTCTTACTTCAGGCCTCACGCCAGGAATCAGATTCATTTTTGACACTGCTTTCACATTTGACTCCCAGGTAAAAACAATAGTGGAATCCAGCTTCTCTCAGCTCCATACCATTTTGAGGTTAAAAACGATTCTCATGTTCAGTGACTTAGAACAGGTAATCCACGCTTTCATCTCCTTGTGGCTTAACTATTGCAACTCTCTGTGCACTGGATTTAGCCAGTCGTCCTTGTCCCACCTGCAGTTTCTCTAAAATGCTGCAGACAGGCCTTTGACTGGTTCCAGGAAGAGGGAGAATATCAGTGGTAGTGTTCTAGCATCTCTTCACTGGCTCCCATTACACTTTAGAATTTATTTTAAGGTTGCGTTGTTTCCTTACCCCTTACACTAACACTATACCCCTTAGATCATCTGATATGAGCCTCCTGGCAATCCCCTGCTCAAGTTTCAAACTTAGAAGTGACGTGCTTTTGTGATCAAGGCTCCTACACTGTGGAACAGCCTTCTCCCCTCCATCAGGTCTTCTCCCTCTGTTGACTCATTTAAGTCCCACCTCAAAACATACTTTCATATGTTGGGGTTTGACTCCTCTGGTCCTGATGCGGCTTGTCTCCCCCATTATTCTGTGTTGTTTGACTCTGTAGTCTTAAAATGGTGTTTCTTATGTATTGTTTCTTTATTGCATTTGACATCACTTTGATCAGCTGCTGCTGTTTTTTAATGTGCTTTTGACTTTACTACATTTGACTTGACTTGTGAAAAATGGAATCTGAATTTTCAGCTATATTCATTTTTATTTTGGCTAAAAATAAAGTTTAGGATCATACTGAGCATTCAGACACATGGACAGAATTGGATTGTACTGAAAAATACGTTTGAAAAGCTCTTATAGGATTTATTTTGCTGCTGTAAAACGAGTTTGAAATGTATTTATTGTAACGGCTCTGACTCCATGCTGATTGCAGCTGCCGTCCTACAAAGGGAGCGAGATTTAAAAGGCGGCACCTTTCAAACTCTCGGGAGGAGGAGTGTTTTGTTAAATCCAAACAAGTCCTCAGTTCAGTATTCCTTTAAGCTTACATGCACAAATACAAATGGAGTTGTAACTTTGTAAGTGGCTTCAGCATTCAGTTGGACAAATGCATAATGAGAACACAACATCTCAACGCTTATTTGGCAGAAATTGTGTTTGTTCTTTTATTTTTTCATCCGAGTTGAACTCGTATCGTAAGGTGAAAACGGCTCTCAACTTTCTG
The DNA here is from genome assembly GCA_020745685.1 of Tautogolabrus adspersus. NCBI lineage: Eukaryota > Metazoa > Chordata > Actinopteri > Labriformes > Labridae > Tautogolabrus > Tautogolabrus adspersus. Next base: position 5,811,063 of record CM036535.1, read on the forward strand.
ATGTGCTGGTGACAAGTTGAAGCAGCTTAGAGAATTATCAAGAATACAATAAGACACAGACAGACGGACAGAACTACCAACCGCAGAGGGACTTAGTTCTACTAGCTTTAGCATCCTGTGTGTGTGTGTGTGTGTGTGTGTGTGTGTGTGTGTGTGTGTGTGTGTCTCTTTGTGTCTGTGTGTGTGTGTGAATCCCTCACCAGTCCTACGTCTCTTTCTTTGTATACTTCTCTCTCTCCCTTTATTTCTCTTTCTCTCTCTCCTTCCCTAGCAGCCCTGTCTTCTCTCTGCGCTCTCTCCTTCTCTCTTTTCACTTCTCTCCTTCCTTCCCTAGCGGTAGTCCTGGATTAGTTCCATTGCCTGGTTATCTAGTGTTGGCCTATTTTTCTCAGAAAAGTGTGGTTTTTACTCTGCAGAGAGTGGGGGTAGTATAAGTTTGTGTGGGTGTATGTGTCTGTGTGGAAGGAGAGTAGTAAAGGTGACTTTGAAAAATGAATTTCTCATTTTTTTCAATTTAAATCAGTACTTTCATTTGAGATTGCTTTATCGTCATGGAAACATCTACTTTTGAGTAGATAATGCATGGTATGCAAAAAAAAAGCCATAGTAAACATTTAACAGTTTATTCATGATTTAATATCTGAATCAAATACATTTAAAAATCTGCCCAGATCTCCCTCAGTAAGATATCATTAATGTTTGTTACTCAGAATATTTTTCACTCACTATTTACTTATTCTTATATCCTTTCACAAACTGCTAAAATCTGTATTTTTATACATAAAGCCTCAGTTAATGTCGCACAACAATCCGCAGCCGACACACACTTAAGGCTCTTTTAAGCTCTACGTCAGATACGCGTATGAATACAGACGGAGGCGTCTGTCTGTACTTTGCATATATTTTCTCTGCATTTCTGCACGTTGTCTGGAAGCTTACCGATATGTTGGGGGGTCAGCGTTGAGCAGTTTAGCCAACAGTTCAAGCCGGACGAGCACAACACAACTAAGAAGACAAGTTTTGAATAAATGGCTGAACTTTCTGAGGAATGATGGCGCCGGTTGGTTAGGAACTATTAACATATGATGTTATCTCGCCCAGACACAGGGACAGACTACAACAGAAAAGCTGGGCGGTGGTTGAGCAAGAATTGAATGTCAGTTAGACGGCAGCGAAGGAGAAGTGGAGGTCTGCGTGAGACAACGCCCTCTAGTGGCTGTATTTTTTAACATCCATCCCCTACGTTGAGGACCAAGGGGGTCTATGGGTAGTGACGGTTATATCGTTTAAAATGTACCTACTATTTTCATAAAGAAGGGAAGCATAAATGAGCCTCACTCTAATACATGGTCTGCATGTAAAAATGTGTTATGAAATATCTCATAAAAGGCCGGGTGCAGTCAGATTATTGATAACGAATTCCCCGTGATGTTTTTCTCAACTCCTCTGTTATTTAGCTGTTTGGACGACCTGTGGTTATAATTATTAATAAAAACATTCAGATCTTCTCCTTTTTCTTCAGATCATTCTTAAATTTTTCTTCTTAATCACTAAATCTCTGATGTTTCTCCCCTTGTGCAAAATTCTGACTTTTAAATCTTCAGAGATTTTCTTGAAACCATATTCATTGCTGTTATCAAGTAACAGTTAATGAATAAGTTCACACACAATTAGCAGCTTGACCTGACAGTCTGTGTCACGAGGAAGATCAACTGAGCTGACAAAAGTAGAGAAAGGAAGAGGAGGTGCAGAGCTGAGAGAAGCAGAGAAGAGTTTGACAGCAGAATAAATGAACCAGGAAGTTTAAGTTAGTGACCAATGAAGCCAAAATGACTCAAAACTTGTAGTGTGTGTGTGTGTGTGTGTGTGTGTGTGTGTGTGTGTGTGTGTGTGTGTGTGTGTGTGCGTGTCTATGCACTGGGCAGGTGTGCAGAATAAAGGTAGCTGACCCGTTTCTCTCTCTATCTCACATACTCACTGCAGCACAAACGTTACCCTTTTGCCTCTCCATTGAGTTTCTTTTGTCTCTATTTTCTCCCTGTGTATTTCGCTCTGTCTCTCTACAACAAACCTCACACCGTCTCACTGATAACCTTTCTCTGTTCCCACCTCCTGTCTCTATCAAAGTTTGTAACAAAGAAAGAACAAAGCCGTATATTCTCCTGCAGCCTGGATGCATAGATCCAAACCAGGCTGAAAACGTTCAATATTAGTACGTTGGAAGCGTCTATACTTTGACTTCTTCTTTGATCCAATTTTAACAATCATCACTTTGATCAGAGGTGTACGTATTCATTAGACACATTATTTCAGTTTTTTAACAGTTTTGCAAATCAAACCACAGCCTACATCTTTAACAGAAAGTGAATGTCACTCAGTGAAAAGTGTAAGAGAATGACTTGTCCAGAAATGCACTCCATTCTTGACTAATTTTCCGGGTCACCTACATCACATCACAAGACGTCACATTGATAAATAATCAAGAATGGTCCAAAAGGTACCCAAAAAAGACAACGTGAGGAAACATGTCTACAGGGCGGGAAGTTTTAGGAGAATCATTTGCAGACTGGAGAAGTGTCTCTGCAAACTGCTAAAGTTGACTTACTTCTTCTTACAGGCCATTAAACCTGTAATTGCTGGTTTCACTGATTTATCTGAAATTGGCTTGAACAGACGTGTCATGTAGCTGCTAACTCCTCAAAAATAATTGCAATGCAATTAAAGGGAGTTTTGGTCACATCTTAAAATCCAACTTTCAATTCTGTTATTTTAGAGAACAATGGGCCTCATTCACTAATATGTGCGTAGAAATGCTCTTACCCTGCGCATAAAATAAGTGCATGCGCAAAATCACCGTCGGATTCATGACACGTGCGTACCAGCCAATTTTGTTCTCACCACCATGCGTATGGTAGTGAATCAGAATCATTCTAAATCGTCAGGCGCGTGCCCGCAACCTGCAATCAGCATACTACCACGCCCCCATCTCCCCATATAAGGACATCCGATTGGTGTATCAGGACGAGAGCGGCAACGTGGAGACACGTAGAAGTTGCAAGGGACGGCCCCAAAAGGTAAAAAAGAGCGCTGTGTCCACAGCAATTCTGTACGTGCATTGGCATCCGGAATCAGCTGATCAGTCACTCGTCACACTCTTCACACGTTGTGACGGTCTGATGCGCTCTCTTCTGAAGGCACCGGCTGCAATATCTTTCAGCAAGGCTGGATTTTTACACTTTCTGAGACGTAAATCACAACCATGTATTTTCCCTTCATGCTCTTAAATAAGCTCCAATGAATCAGCTGGTTTTGGTAACAGATGCGATATTTCATGGCAGTATTAGTGGGAGTGGTCAAAGATTAGATTCAAGATTTTAGATTAAATGATGAAAAGGCATTTCATGATTACTTCATGCATTTAGTCAATGCATTAGTTAATTCATGTTTTTAATTCTTGTCTTTTCAAAAATAAAAATACATTTATATATATATTATTTTTTTCTGAATGTATGTTTAATATGTCATTCATTTAGTTAAGAGTGTACATTATCTGAGAAAGCTGGTCAATCATTTGTGCGTACGCATGGTCTCAGGAGGTTCTAAATTGTGTTCGCAGAGTAGAACAAATTCAAGTAAGAATATATTGATGAATCACAGATTTGTGCTTCAAACGTTCGTACGCACGGTTTAAGCACATATTTGTGCGTACGCACTGTTAGTGAATGAGGCCCAATGAGAGCAGAATATCAGGAAGGGGAAAATCTGTGAAATTGAAAAACAGCTGAGATTGATTGTGCTACGGACACATCATTTACGATACTCTTTAACCAATACTCAATGAAGACATCTACTGCAGCAGCTCTGCCCGTGCTTTTGCTTGGATTACCATAATAGTGCAGAGATGGTTTATCCACATCTATAAATCCTATAATCCAATAATCCCATCACATTTGAGTATTATGGAATCACAGGTTGCCTTAAATCCAAGTTGAGCAATACAACTCTTGAAAGTAAAGGGGATGTCTCTGAATAAGTTTCAAGGAGCAAAGAAAGACCACCGGCAAAAACTGATCCAACAAATAAACAGAGGTGATGAGTGCCAGTACAGTGCAGGGTGTTTCTAACAGCCGAGGTTTAGACGAAGAAAACAGATGTAGTAAAGTATTAAAGGGTGTAGATTTAGATATTTTCAAGTGCATGTTAGCAACTTGTGACATTAAGAGAGTTATTAGTCTCTGTAAACATTCATAGTTTCCATGCTGGCTGTAAATGTTCCTTACTTAGCATAACATCAGTGTAAGAGATGAGGGATAAAAAAAAACAAAAAAAAACAGACTGTCCTCATTCTGTGTTTTTTTTCTGAGCTTTCAGAAGTCTCAGCTAGTCAAATTAAATGGGGATCTTCCCAAGCTACACTCTTTGTATGACAAGACTCCCTCTTTGTGTTTCCTCCTCACTGTGCCTTTCTGAACCAGAGCTAGTGTAATATGCGGAGGTCTCCCTTTAATGCCGTGCTTCTGTACAGTCAGCTGCAGTATAGAGGCAGGTTGTGCGTTTGCGTCCTGCTGACATTAGCAGTTTGTGATTGTTTTATAAGGTGTGTGTTTTCATAGCTTTATGACCTTTTCATAATAATGTTAATTACGCATAGCGATACTAAGTGCCATAATCAATGTACTATGTAATTAACTGTGTCTGGTAATGCTGGTGCTTGGATGCACATGCACAACCATGCACTCATACATGAAAATAGTGTGTGTACACTACTTCATGTCTTCATTTCAATGAGAGAAATAATGATATTTTACACATACAAAGGTTATTATATACAAGTAAACTAAACCTAGTGTATAAAAACAGCTTTGTGTGAAGAGTGTTGACTGGTGAAATATGAAGCCAAGTCTGTTGAGAGAACAAAATAAACCGCTTTCTCTGGCAAAATCAAGTGTAAGACAATATGTGGTGGACATAAGCTGACCTATAGGAACAAAATATAGAAGTTGTGCAACCTTATCTCTGCACATCAGGTTTTCTGGAGAATGAATTAATTCAAATTGATATCATACTGCATTCAACCATTTTTTATTTTTTGTTTGTGTGTATTAAGGCATGTGAAATAGAGGCTAAAGGAATATGTTTACATTTAGTTTGTTTGTGGAGGGAAACATTTATTGATTTCTGAAACCCTAAGTTTAGACAATCACTTGAATGCATGGTGGTATAACCTTAATATTATATGGCAGATTGTAGTGTACATCACAATAAAGTCCGGTAAGGAAATCAATGCAGTGTCCTTTGCAATGAGAATAGTTTGAAAGTGTATTTTGGTAGAATTGACACCCAGAGCTGTTTGTTAGAGGATAAAACACACAGAAGGTATTTTTGGTGGCACTGTATTTTCACTGATAGAGGTCTGATGAGGGCAGACATGTTTGTACCCTGTGCTAAATAAATACATTTGCAAAATGTTCGTGGTCTTCTGAGGAACTCATTAATTTTCCGGAGTCCGGGTCAATTACAGAGTAAAAAAAATCTCCCTGCAGGGATCAAAAAGGCATCACTTAACTGGTGAAATTGCAGGCCCAAGTTCAGCCTGACAGATCACTTCTGCAAACGCCTCGTGCAGCCGCCTGAGTGGATACACAGTGAGCTGCTGACAGAAGAGCCGCGGGGTTCATGACAGTGAGAATGTCAATGGTTTGCTTTGCTGTAGCCTCTGACCTGACTCCATAACAGCTCTCAGTGTGATTCCGAGAAACTAACTTTAAGTATGAAAAAGTCCAGCTGCAACTTAAATTTTAAAATCTATTTCTTTATATTTGAGACTAGAAAGACTGGTCCAAACCAAGGTCTGGTTTAAAAAGGTTTGGAAACAAAAATCTAACCGTTAGGATAAAGAAAAGGTCATATTTAAGGTGAGAACAAATATTTTGTGAAAGTAAGAGAAATGTGGTTTGGATGAAAGCATGTGCTTCTCTGCGGTAATGGAAGCTTTGTCAATAGGGTTACAATCTCTGAACCCATTGACTATCGTCTGAACACATGTGCACAGATACATCTTCGTAGCTTGCCATCAGGTTTTGAGCCAATGGGGTTGGGGATGGGGATGATGGTGCACAATTTTCCCTATGTTTAACGAGATCAACAATTATTAGCGACTCCCGCCACTAAAACCCCAGCAACAGAAATCTACACTCTGACACCTGAAAATAAAACTACCCAACCCTGTGTCCGTGATATTCACCAGATTTGAACATTCATTGAATCACCTCATCCCAGACAAACCCCCAAAAAAACACCATTGACACCAAGTGTGACAAAGGATCAAACTGTACTCACTGCAGAGGATTTTTAATAAGGTGTACACCCTAAGAAAATGACGGGGTCAAATCATCTAACCTTCTGATTTGTAAGTAAAGAAAACAGTTCAGAAGGTGATTCATACACTTAACATAAGTAAGACACGGTATCAGACATGTGCGCAATTCGTCGACTAACCTTTTCAATCTCAAAAGTCAGCATGAGAATAACTACTAGATTAAACTGATTAGTAAAATATTGATCAATACAGGCTTGAAAAATCTTAAAATACTGTGTCTAAGCTGAAACACCCAGTTAATGGGCCTGCTGTCCCTGCTTTAGTGCCCAGTTGTAAGCCAACACAGTGAATGGATGGCATCTCGTAGGAGCAGCGTGGTTGGGCAGTATTTTCATCTAGAAAATGGAGATAAAGTTGTATGTAGGCTGTGTCAGGTTAAACTGGCATATCGACTGACGTTTAGCACAGCCATGTGGATGTTAAGGCGCAAAGAGGACTAAAGGCTTGTGCTAGCACTGCTAACGTAACTGACACCTACAAATTCCAATTTAACATTGTTTACCCAAAATCCTGTTATCCCAAGCCTTTCTTGTAATTGGGGGGTTTGTAGACATGCTACAGACACAAAAAGTCTTCGAGAAACATGTCAATGTGTATTTTGCATAAAATGTGATCTTAAAGCAAGAGTACTGAGAGTAAAAAAAAACGTATCTTACTGATGTGACTGAACAGTGAAAGTTTGAGTGGAAATTCAGGCAACAACATATGATTGTGAGGACAGGGTTTTTTCACTGAAAAGTACTGAATTTTCACAAAAACTTTTCAAACTACTTATTCAGCAGTTTCCTGTTTTTATTTTATTTTCGTTGCTTGCCATCTTTATAGGCAGTTTGTTTCAAAGACGGAAGATTCTTGACTGGAAGTCAATGGTAGTGTCACAGAAAACTGCCTGAAAAGCCACTCCTGCCTTTCGTATACAATATAAGACACAGGCAGAGATTGATCAGTAGTCCCTGGTTGAGGGAAGCTTTCCATTTTCACAAGTAAATATTTTCACAGTGCTGAGATCAGTCATCATAAAGAGTGGGATGGAGTAGAGTTAATACTGCTGACGCACAGCTGCAGCTGGTAAGAGGAAGCCACAGATGCCGGGTCAGCCCTTCTTCTATGTAGTATTGCAGAATTCCCTGCACATACAAAAGGTCTGAAAGATATACCCTGCCTCCTCTGTGTGAACAAAGAGAGGGCAATCAGCTCCTCTTGGCTTCATCCCACTGTCCATGTGGGCAGCCTGATGGGTTCATGTGAGCAAGTCTTGCATCATTCATCCAGTAGCTGAGAGAAGGAGGTCAACTGGCTGACCACTGCCCTCGCTGAGATCAGACATAGAACAGGCAGCAGCAGATTAACTTATATTTATGTAAAATAACAAGTTGTACTCTAGCTTTTTAGCTCCAAAAATGTGGAATAACTTACAACTCTCTCTCAAGATTAACACTTTTGTTTCTCTTGGGCAGATTAAGACAATGATCTCAAACCACTTTACCACAGTGTGTAATTGTTTCTACTGAGAATCATCCTGACCTGTCTTTGTTGTTTTATTTGTGCCCTTTTTGTTTGTTTTGATCTGTATCTCGACATCATTGTAAATGAGGGAAACCTCAATGATTTTGGCTTAAATAAATAAAGGTTTGAAATGAAATAATAAGAAAAGTTGTAAGGTGGGTGTGATTGAATAGCTCCTGACACTCAGCTGGTGATGGGGGAAGCCTTACAAGCTAATCCGAAGCTTGATCCACAGTGACACACACCAGGGAGACCCTGAGGGCACTAAGGACAGTGGTCTCACTTTAACACTCCGCTCTCTGTCCTCACAATGTCAACACCATTCAAAGAGGTGCTAACTTCAACAGAGGAGCTGAGCATCACAGCATCGTCATTTCATCTAAACAACTTTAGGGTTAGGTCAATAAACTCAATGCCAAAAGGTCTTGAAGCAACTAATTCATGTTTTTTTTAATAATAGCAGATCAGTTAAAATTCAACTGGCTGTTTTGCTTTCTATTAGGGGCGGCTGTGGCTCAGTTGGTAGAGTCGTCGACTCTCAACCAGAAGGTCGAGGGTTCGATCCCCAGCTGAGCAACATGCCTGATGTGTCCTTGGGCAAGACACTTAACCCTCCCGCTGCTTCGGTGGCGGTGTATGAATGGATTAGTGGTGTACTTACTCTCTGATGTACGTCGCTTTGGATAAAAGCGTCTGCTAAGTGAATTGTAACATTGTAACATTGTATTATGAGGGTGCAAAATAACTCCAGGGCTAATAACCACCAGTAGTAGAATAAACATACTGGCAAAGAGTTTCAGCGACTACCTCTTGTATCTAATTTAGTACTACAGTTTTCTACATCATGTTGACAAGGCTGAAAAATGCAGAATTTTAAAAGGGGGGTGTCATGGTTTCTACATCCCCTGTCTTTACTGTCACCCTGCATCGAATGCTTCAAACCAGGTGGAAACCTCCAGTGTTAAAAAAAAAAGAAGAATTTGTGGGAGTTTAAACACTTGCAGTTCCTCAAGAGTCCACTAGAGGCTCGCTGCAAAAACCAGCATCCCCATTAGGGCCTATATTGAAATGCCAATTTTTACAGAAGAAATAAACATGTTTACAGCCAGGGTTCAAAAAGGAATTTGGTATCAGTAGCACATTTCTTTAGGGGGGTTGATTTCGTTTATAAGTCAACTGTTTTGATTTTACTAAGCCTAAGAGATATTCATGAATCTATCAGGCGCGTTGCTAAATTGACAGACAGGTGGTAGCTTTGTTGCTGTTTTTGAGGAGCCTTAAGGCTCACCTGTTTGCCTGTTTCTAGATCAAATGAAGAGATTTCCAATACAGCAACCGCCATTGTTGGGCTTCATAATACCTCTTCAGGCACCAATGAATGATGTCACTGAAAGTACGTCCATTTTTTTAGGCAGTCTATGCTTCCAACAGGTCTCTCCCATTAACACAGAGACGGATAATTACTGTCCTTGCTAGTATATAACTAGATGATCTATCAAACAATAGCATGGATTTACAACGGTGAAAGACAAGAACACCATGTTGTCATGGCAGGAGCATTCAGCAGCAGGTGTTCTGAGAATAGCCGAAGGGCTTGCAGCGCAGGTACGTTTCTGGTACACTTTGCCTCCCTGTTGTCAACCCACAGCTGCAGTGCTGGAGAGCTCTGGACATTGTTGGTTCAGCTGTCGTTTCACCTTACGTATGGGCTGCAGACAGCACACTCTGGTGGTTCCACTATCCCAGCAGAAGCATGCTTCAGGCCAACAACGTTCAACACATACAGACAGCAGGGGTCCATGGTGCAGTGTTTGTCGAGCTCATCTTAGAAACGCATTCTTTTACAGAGGATGAAGAAAGTGCTGTACAATCAAGAGCCATGCATTTCTGATGTTTAACTGACCAAAGCAGAAGCATCAAAGATTTATTTTGAAATAAATGGCAGAAGAAGAAAACGGGGGTGAAAGTAAGCGGACTGAAAGATCAAATAAATTGAGAAGCTATACAATGTGACAAGATTTAATTCCTTAATTTTTTTTCAGAGTACTTGAGAGCTTTAAGCTGATTTGACCTTTGGATATAAACATAAGGACCTTATGTGTTTAAGTGGTCACTTGAGTACATCTACCACAGTGCAGTCAGTCCAAGCATCATACAAGACCAAACACTGAGTTTTATGAATAAAACACTGCTGGAAAGCCCATGGCACATAGAGCATGTGGGAAATTGTTACACATGAATTGTACATTATAATATATCTTTAATAAAGCCTTTCAGTCCTGACGGCTGAACTTACTTACATTGACAGTTTTTAAGCCTGTTAGCTGTCGTAAATATTTGTTATTGACACGTGTGCCATGGCTATAAAAACACGTGTTTGTGCACTGCTCTTTATGTTGGCCTTCACACACAGCCACCATACTCTGCAGTCTATGGCGTTATCCTTCAGCTACTAAAGAACAAGTCTTCTACTCAAACACTGACACATAACACAGCTCTAGGTTTTCAAGGAAAAACCTACTGTTTTCTGCAACTGTAACAGAAACCTCAAACACAACTTGATGCATTCCCAGCTCATGCCTCCTACACAAAAGAAGAGCGCTTTGAATAAGCTTCCCTTCGGTTTCTATCTGCCCTTTATGCATCAATATTGGAGTCATACAACCCACCTAATACTGAGCTGCCAAAAAGTCATCAATGATTTAGATTTCCTTCACATTTCTGTTCAAAGAAAAACAAAGAATGACCCAATTGACCATTAGTGTTTTTAACCTATAGTAAAATATGATGTATGTGCCTTCTTGTTGTGTTGAAGAGACAATTAGGTACAGTATGTAGTACATTGAGCTGAAAAACATGAGGACATTTAACACTTAAAAACTGTTCATATTTTGAAAAAGACAATACTCAAATGTAGTACTTAAGTTTGTGAAATGTAAAAGTATAGCACTTTTCTAGTATTCTGACCACTCAAATAACTTTTACACCGCAGGTCACACCTACCCATTCACATACTGATGGCAGAGGCTGCTATGTAAAGTGTCCATCAGTATTAACTAGTCCCATTCACACACATTCATGCACCGCTGACGAAGCAGCGGGAGCAATTTGGGGTTATGTGTCTTGCCCAGGGACACATCGGACATGTGGCTGCAGGAGCTGGAGATCGAACCTCTGACCTTCCAGTTGAGAGACGACCGACTCTACCAACTGAGCCACAGCCTAATGTAATAGTCTCCCAAGTACATCGTGTTAACGCTCCACAGAAACAGACGGTAGAAATGTCCCTCAGAGAGCTGCTTTACGTTTTAGACTGAGTGCCTCAACTTTTTCACTTCAGTCAAGAAGCTGAATATGTTCCCCTGCTTTTACTCACACTACAGTATTTTTAAAAAGTATCTGTGCTTCTACAAAGTGAAGATTGTGTGTACTTTTTTCATGATGTTTTTGAAAGGCTCATGATTTCAAATATATTTTATGAACATATTTGGATTTTTGGTTGTTCGCATAAAAACAAACTTGTAAGACATCAAGTCTGACTTTTTGGTTAGGGTTAGCTATGGTGCGTATTTGTTCAGCATTTTCTGAAATTTTAGGGACCAAACCATTAAACAAGTCCATCCATCCATCCATTATATATACCGCTTTTTCTCGTTCAGGGTTGCAGGGGTTGGATCTCATCCCAGCTGTCATCGAGCGAGAGGCAGGGTACGCCCTGGAGCGGACGCCGGTGTATCACAGGGCTGACATATAGAGACAGACAACCAGCCACACTCACATTCACACCTACGGGCAATTTAGAGTCACCAATTAACCTAACGAGCATGTCTTTGGACTGTGTTAAGAACACCAGAGTACCCAGAGAGAATCCACGTATGCACTGGGAGAACATGCAAAATCCAAACAGAAAGGCTCCTGTCCAAGGGGGATTCGAACCAGGAACCTCCTTGCTGTGAGGCAAAAATGCTGACCACCGCACCACCATGCAGCCCCAACAAGTGCTCTTTATTTTATTTTTTTAATAACAAATAACTATCTGTCCTATTTTTACAATGTACTTTACATTGGCTCCCAGTGGATTGCAGGTATATGAACTATACTTTTCTGTATCAACCAAAAGTGGTGCCTTTTCAACTGCACTGTGAACTTTCTACATAATATCGAAACTGTTTTTATCGAGAATGTATTCAATATCACACATTTCAGTAGTTATTTTCGTGATAAGGTTTCTAGAAGACTCTCAAACAGCCAAATCTGTCTGCTTTGTAAAATCTACTTTTGTCACCATGCAAGAGAGTGGACCAGGCAAAAAAAAGAATCTCCTCTTTTAAAGTATTTATCCGATATGACAGAAATTCAACTCAAATTAAAGCTGACACTCACTGTGCTTTGAATTCATATTCAATGTGTCATATCCAATCTAGAAGAAATGCGTATTCAAAGAAATGTGCTGTTGTCCAAATGCCAACTCTTCATTCAAAGAGGAAGATGAGAAGGGCTGGAGAAGGGGCTATACTAAGAGTCAGAGGGGTTTGAAGAAAAAGAAAGAAAGAGCCGAAAAGAAGATCAGACAGTAAAAAAAGGAACATTTCTAACCTCAGTTTCAAGTTGCCAGGCGATGGTTGTCCATCGTAAACTGATACAATATCAAAGTCTTCCTCCAGTGCCAGCGTGACAAAGGTTAGCTGGATCCGGTTCCTCTCCCCTGTTATGATCAGCCACGTACAGTTGGCGTAGTTGGGATAGCCATGGGGGAAACCAGGCGACTCTATGGAACCATTTAGTCCTTGGACTACTCCACCACAGGACTCGGCTGGAAGAGAAAAACAGGACAACAGCATATTAGCATTAAACCATACCATTAAGACGTGAGATTGAGCCTTTCACTCCTTCCTTTCATACGTTAGATACTTTTTTTTACCCTGTGTGGCTTTCTGTGATGTTTTACAAGCTCTGTACAGAGTCAAGGACTAAAATAAAAAGACTAAATGTACATTTATATCAATGTATTGAAGGTTAAACTTGAATTTTATTAAATTATGCCATCCTAAACCTTTAGAAATTATGTAAGAGATGGAAACATTGAGCATAGCTTGAATGTTCTCTATGTGCCAAACCAAGTGTGACTAGAGGAACCAGCCGTTGTCCTATCATGCAACCATAACATAATCCAACATGTGCCTCACTGCCTCCCATGACACTTAACCATGTGCTATGTAGGGCTTTCATGCAATGTGGCTGCACGTAACTCTATACTGTGTATATATCTAAAATGCCACTTACCCTTTCATTCTGACTACGTAAGCTGTGATCTACTGAGATCTGCCAAGGAAAACCTGCCATGACACATACACACACATACGTACTCATGTGTATAGTACTGTATGGCTTTACTTTACAGCATGTACTGTGTGATTCCATTGCACACTCATAAAAAACACGTGCCATTAAACACTCTGAAATGAAGTCCTTCCATTGCATTGAATGGAAAAAACACAGTATATAGAGCTTATACCCCATGGATTTCATGGACCTTCAACTACAAGAATACAGGTCACACTATAACAATGAAACTATTTTCCAAGAAGTAAAACACATATTTGAATTAAAGCATATCTGCACACACATATTCACAGAAGGAACAGACTTTATACCGCTGGATATGTTTTGAAGATGTCAGCTTTTGAGTGTAACGTTGAGAGAGAGAAAAAGGGCTCTCTGTAAATTAATATCAATTTGCTCTGAAAGCAGCCAAAAGCTATACGTCTGTGTGCCCCATCAGGAGAAGGTGAAAGCTGTACATGTAATTGCGCGGACAGAAACAAGCCAGAGTGAAACCGAGAAAAACAGGTAAAACAAGTTAAAGGAAGGTCAGCATTAGCCTGAGCAAAATAAAGCTTTCTCCACCAAAAGCCTCTGTATATATCAAGTTCACTCATTTCCTCTGTCGTCATTTAAACACTTCTCCCCTCTCTGCTCCATCTTTTATCTTCTCCTCTCTCTTCGAGGAACACTTTACAATGTTTAGTCCAAAAGCTGCTTTAATATCCAGGGCACGTAGTTTTTCGCAGATAGCGATGGCTATTGATTTATTAACCTTATACCATTGACAACACACTAGCAAACACATAGACATGCAAGTGTGTTGTTCACTCTAGAGACAACTCTTTACTAGGTCACAATCTACTCAACCAAATTCTAACAAATACATATGTGTGTCTGCTTCTGTGTGTATTTGTCTTTTCCCATCAAAATGAGATCAGAACTTCCACACACCAGATGTTCCTGTTTGTCTGAAGTAACACATAACACACGTACCTTAACACAGACAAAAACGGACAAACTGGCAGCTACAAAGACACACACACACTCACACACGCATGTGTTCTCTCTCCCTCATACACACACAGACTCATACACAATCTTTAAACCATCTGGAGTGCCCAGATTAATTTCAGATTGTTCTACGCTGTCTTTCCAACCCAATTCACCTCTCCCCCTCAGCCGTCTTTGTGTCTGTGGCTCAGTCTGTCTCCAGTTATCTCTGTCTTTCTGTCCATGGTCTCCTCCACTACCCCCTCTGCCCCCTCTGAGCAGATGGGATACGTAGCATCAGGGGATCTTTGCACCAAGCTGGATGCCATATTGCAGCACCATACTTGAGGCATTTAAGTAAAAAATACTTTGCAGAGCTTCTTTGTTGATTTAGCTTAGAGTCCCCCCTCCCCTCTTGTTTCAGTGTAACTTTTCTCCTGAAGAGACCGTCCAGTAACTGACAACCATATGGTCAGTTCTCCCAACAGCTGTCCATGAGAGCAAGATAACAAACGCTCATTGTAAGATCTGACAGAGAAGAAATAGACGAGGAGTCTAGAGCTATACAATCTGCTCTGTGAGATTATAATAAAGGCATACAGCAGCCGAAAATAAGACGTGGACATAGCCTCTGATTTCAAAAGCAGTCAGTGCAGAAAAACCTTAATCCTGCATCCTTTGAGATGGCAAGCAGGGGGAGACTCCACTGGCTGTGACACTGGCTGTGAGAAGAAGTCCGATTGTATAAAACTGTATAAGAAAATTACGGATTTATTTCATCAATAAACTTTTTTTTTAAATTAGTTTGTAGTCTGATTCCAAGTTTTCACCATTTCAGCATGATTTAATTTGGTAAATCATTGCACCATAAAAGACAATAAAGCAGAGTGTGCTATAAGGCATCTGTTCCCAACCTGGGGTCCGGCCCCAATGATATTTCAGGGAGGGGGAGAGTTTTTGTCTGCTTTCAAAATTAAATGTTCACAATTTACAATAATTTAAATAGTTATAGTTTATACAAAGGTCTTTTAGTAAGAACATGTGTGTGGGCCTATTCTGTTGGGATTTACAAAAATTAATATTAAGCATTACAAATGGGACATTTCTCAATGAAAACAACTAAACATTTTTACTTGGTGGGCTTCAAGCCAAAAAGGTTGGAACCACTGCTTCATGTTAGGCCAACTGTGATGGAAGTTGGCCTGTCAACCAGAAGAGAGACACAACGCATTGCCATCCTGTTATTCAGGTATGGTTCCACACAGAATATGGTGGCAGCAAAATTGCCAAACTAAAGTCTTTCTAAGGGCCCTACAAACCAATAGTTGATATCATGGTGGCTATGTCATCTTCTTCTTTTAAAGTCCTTCATATTGGGGCTTTGAGCTGAATGTATCATCCAAGATAATGTATGCAAGATAAAATAGACCCAAGGCTAGAGGTAAAGTGCTAGATATAGTGATGACTGCACCTGACTGGTATCAGAGACTCAACATTACTTTATTAATTTATTCTGAAGTTGGGATAAATATCAATTCTAAATTTCAGCTCATGGAGGCTTCAGACAAACATAATTCTCCAAACTACGTAGGCCTCAACTTCTGGTTGACATCAATTTTTGCACAAAATCCATGGTTATCAACATTGGTTGAATGATTGAATCTAGACAAAAGTGGTGGACCAAGATTATTACCACCACCATCTTTCTATTCCAGAACTTTGAACAGCTTTTGGTTCTGTTTAAAGCAATGTCATGTGGAAACTGTTTTGCAGAGGCAAACATCCACCACCTGTTGATGGAGACCACCAATCAGCTGATGAGTGGCGACCTCCATCATAAGAAATACTGTGCCTTAAAACAAACAGACCTGCTTTCACCTGCCTGGCTCAATTCAGCTACTGTCTATGTTTTAATTGTCAAAATATCTCAAGTAATTGGATGGGACAGGGTCAGGCAAAATTTGAATCTGTGTAATTGTGGTGCGCAAATCTGTCTCATTGTCATGATAACAGATTAGATATTCTGCAAGTAATTATTCATTTTGTCTGATGTTCTCTTCTCTCTGTATCTGTCCCCCTTACCCAGAATGCCCTTCTTCTAGCATGTTGTCTTTGAAGATCAAACAAATATAGTTACTTTTTTTTAGATCTGATTTTCTTCTCTACAGTTTAACTTGATAGAGTGAAATGTGCTCACTGACCCGTCAACATTCAGCTGTATTTTACATAAATGAAACCCTGAGTGTCTATACTGTAAGTAGTATGTTCAATAGCAGCTGGAGACACATGCAGATGAAAAAGCAAGCTGTCATATGCACATGGTTGCTGTGCATTCAGATGTAGACACTTATATGAATGCACACAAACACACACACACACAACCACACACTGTGCGTGTCCTTATTAAAACAAGTCTAAATCCTTCAGGTATGTTTAGTTTGATTTATATTTTACAGGCTTTAATGCTTTCCCCCTGCTATTTACAATATGTTCACATAAAAGACTCTTCAGGGCTGCACACTGATGTGCGACAAGTCCCAAGTTATCACACAGATGGCTACTTGAGGATTTTTCCATATCTAACATACAATCCCGAGAGCTGTGTGCCACATGTTAGCATTCAAACCAAAGCAAATACAGCCTCTGCCTTTTCCACGCATTCAATCAAGGGGTTGTAATACATTTTTCATGCAGGAAAAAAAGAAATTATTTCTCAATATTCTGTAGAACCCAAACACAGTCTGCATTGTTCAGTAATGGATTGGGTCAGTGCACATATCTACATAACAATCAGACAGATTGTGAAATTTAAGGTGCTGAGAAGCGGCAGAGAGGTTGAGTGCCCTGGTAGAACCTGACCACAAGGTCCCAAGCTCATAAATCAAATGCCGGCCTCCTCTTTCCACGGCGTGCTGGGCCACAAATCAAATGCATCTTTCTAAGTTACGCTGTGTAGAACTATTGACTGCAGTGATTCAATACAGCTTATGAAAAAGTAGAGGGGTGGGGAGAGGAGAGGAGAGAGAAGAGGAGAGAGGAGAGGAACATGTCTATTTTTCTTGTACTCTTGTTTTCTTCTTCTCTTTGCCACTTCTCTTGTACCACCCCCTCCCTCTTTTTCATTATCTCTGTGTCAGAATCATTGTGTCTCTCCCACATTATGTTTGTCTCTGTGACCGTCCATCTCTCTTTCCCCTCTGACTCTTTCTCTCTCTCCAACCTCTTGCCATCCCTGCTCTCTTTATAACCCGGTATTACCTGCACCTCTTTTTGTGCAGCTCTCTTTCATGTATCTCTCTTTCATTCCCCAGCTCTCTGGCCTCCCCTCATCCTTGCTCTCCCACTGTCCTGCTCTCGCATCCTTTCATCGCTCTCGCTCCATCCCCCTTTTACCACAATTATCTCTGTATTAGTATCACTGCATCTCTCCCTCAGCGTCATTACATTCAGTCCTCACTTCCTCGCTGTTATCACAGCAATGTCACATTGTCTCTCTCCTGGTGTCATTATATCTATGTCTCTGTGTTTCCTCTCTTATTCTGCTGGAGTGTTCGGCTGTTTTTATTCCACCCACTCATCTCCTATATTTATCACGCAAAGAACAAATACCACTACCTCTCCCTGTCTGTCATTCTCTCTATATATGCAATGCTCGCACTCTTTGTCAGCCCACTGTCAAACAGTTTAAGTAAATGGGAGTGCAGTTAGAGTCAGGCGTTCAGGCCATTTAGCTGGCGCTCAGTGGGGATAAAAGCAGGTCTCTGGGAAATAATATTAAAGTCCATCTTTGCAGTTAAATATGCTGAAAGCAGTTCTGAAAGATACTTTTAGTTTTTCTGTGAAAGCAAGTTCTCTTAACACCATTCAGTTTAAACTTTTACAGCCACCATGACAGTCACTTTGAATTGTGAAAGAGTAGAAATTGCACTTTAGTCATTCTGTTCGTGATGAGAATTTCTATTGAGAATGAATGCATTAGGAGAAGAGAAAAGGATTTTGCAGGAAAATCCTCCTTATATTAAAAATTGGCGCCGATTTCACCTCTGTGTGTTTTCTTTTTGGGGTTCCCATTTGACGGTGCAAAGTGTGCTTGTCCTGTCCAGTAAACATAGTGTGGAAATCATTCAAGTAAACTAATAAACACAAAACAAACACTGTTTGAAATTCTTCCCGTAAGTCTCTCATAAGTCGATCAAAGAGCCTATTAGTCAAGCAGAAGATGAATACACTTAGGGTAGTAAAGAGGATGAGCTAAACAAATGACGAGGTAAGGGACGGGACATGCCCAGTCACCCGTTACCATGACAACCATGGAATGGAGCAGAGACATGCATCATACCACATGTGACACACACACACACAAACACACACACACACACACACACACACACACACACACACACACACACACACATAAATGGACAAACATGCAGAGACACACAAGGAGAATCAAGGCCACGTCCAGAGTAAATCCCAAATATTGTCAGCAAGAAATAGGCCTTGCTGTCAGAAGATAGCAGAGATAGGTAGGATGGATGGAGTGTTTCTGTGTGTGCATGTGTGTGTTTGTGTGTGCAAGAGACATGATCAAAGATAGTAGACCCAAATAAGGAAAAAATGAGGGACACACCGAGCAGAGAATTGCATGTGATTGCATGTGTACTCTTATTTGCATGTGCATGCGTCCGCCTGTGTGAAGCATCAAATGTTATCTTTATTTTTCATCATTCTCCCTTTGAAAAACAAACCAATTTACTTTCTAAGAGAAGCAACTGCTCTACATCTGTAATCAATCATCCTTCAACTTAACACTCAAAAGCTTTATGTTGTGAATAGAATGAAAGGGGATGATTGAATGAATTCAAATCAGCATGAAGAGCAAAAACCAAATACTCAACCAACACATGAGAAACATACATGTAAAGGTACATCCTCGGGCTTGTCCCTGTAATATGTGTGAACGTACACATCTCTCAAAATGTTTTACAAATCATGGTTGACGTTTATTTCGAGGCAGATATTGCTGTCTCTCAAGACGTGTTTGCTCACAGGCTCTGGATGAAATTCTGTCATTCCATGATTTGTATTTGCCTCAAAAGCCTTGGTGGACTAGCTCATGCTTGTTTGTTTGGGGGCTTGGGAGCTGCTGTCAGCTGGGTGACGCCATAGCACTAGGGGCACTTTTATGGAGTGGTGGCAAATGCTGTGTTTGACACTGCCACGGCAACATCTCATGACCAAATGCGTGACCATGGTCAAGAAAAATGAGCGTCTAACAGCTTGGCCAGAGTTTGACAGCCCCTACGTGTAAATGTGTGGTTGAGCAACAATGAACAAGAACAACTTGCCCTTACAGACAAATTCAGGTTTAATTAAATAACTTAATAAAGGAAAAGACGAGTAGAGATGTTTTGAGTAACCTGCTCCTCATCAGACTAAAGTAACATTGTACGAATGTATGTATGGCTGCTTGTATGGATGTATTTAAAATATTTAAGACACAGGAGAAATCACCAAACATGATTTTTCTTTTATGTTGGTTAACTCCCCTTTTACACCAGTATTTTACTTTTTACCCAAAATATATTAAAAATTCAGTAACACTCCACCAGGGATGAGGGCAGCAGATATCTATCTTCATACGAAAAGGCAAACATCATCTACAATTAACCCACCTAGCCCACAGTTCATGTTGGAATGGATTGAAACTGTGTTGACCAACGATTTCTATTAGCAGGTCTCAGGTGTCAGCTCGCTATATGTTGTTTGAAAATTGTTAAAGCAGGAGATCTTACTGAACCCTTCCAGGAACCTTTTTCTAAAGTACATACCAAAGTTTTTTCTTAAGGACATCCACTGTAGCTAAGCTTGAAGACTTTAACAATCATATCAACTCACAAAATGAACAGCTGACATTTACTCGTTTGATCCTCAGAAAATGAACTTTTTAGATATACTGATCATCAACAATGACGGCAATCTGAGCACCAGCTTGTAAAGGAAACCTACTGATAGAAACCCATTGTTACCTGGACAGTCATATCATCCTATTTCTTTGGAAAGAAAGTCTCCCCATCTTTCAATTACATTGAATTAGTCAAATTTGTTCATCAGACACTGACTTTAAATATCAAAGTACAGATCTGGTCCACAGGTTCCTTTAAGGACAATACAAAAGAGAGTGTGTGACACAGGCTGCCAACCGTTTTTTCAGTTGGACCCAAGCTGAGTGTCTTCATAAAACAAAGATCAAAACACGGGGAAAGGGAATCATCTGTGTAATCCAATACTCGCCTTTGGCCCAGTGCATGGCAATAACAATTAACAGACATTGACATGTGGTACAGACCCAGCCTTAAACCTTAAACCTGAATCATTCCCACAGAATTGTTTATAAGAGACCTCAAGATCTTAGAAGTATACTGGTGAGAGATCACCACCCACCTACCCCGCCACCTAAATGTCTGAGCTCAGTGGAACAATGACATTACAAATGTGGACACTGCCAACAATGTTATTTCACTCATAAAACATAAACTTTTAATCATCCACATACAGGTAAACATTTGCCATCAAAGGAGTCATCTAATGCAAAACAAAGAGTGTCATGTACATGCTGAAATGCCCCTGTGGTCTAGCATACATAGGTAAAACCTCCAGATGGTGAAAAACAGAATAACAGAACACATAAGTGCAAAAAGAAACCATGACCTTTGGGTCATTGAAGGGTCTAATCGAAGAAATGGACATTTGTCCTTTTTTGGTCTGATATTGTCTCTTCTCTATGCTGATAAAAATGTTGTGAAGATGTGGTCGACCACTTACCTATCTTTACCTCAGTATCTGACTGCACATAGTACATTGGTTATTTGACATATAGAGGCGCATCTTTAGTGAGTCTCACACACTTTATGATGGCACATAGCCCTGATGTTATTTACATTGAATCCTAGTGTGTTTCCTCTTTGTACATATTATACTTGTATGTGTAAATAGGTGTTGTTTATATGTTGATTTTTTGGATGGTGTGTTGTAATTGGATTCAAATGTCTCCGTGGTAAAATATGTTTCACTCACTTGGTATTTTTTTTATGTGTAGGTACTCGTTTTTTTTTCTGAGATTTATCTGAGATTGATCATGTGACTGTGGTCACATGTGTTTAAGATAACAACCCTCTAGTCTTGAAAATACCAGAGTTCAAGATGGCCTATTCTCAATTTCTAATAGCTGTTGTTGGCTCTGAAGGGCTAAAGTAGACAGAAGCAAATGACTTGACGTATTTAGAGTTGCAACTTTTGAACTGACTTGGCCTCAACCCTTCGACCTTTTTTAAAGTTCCTTTGTGCCCCTTTTAAAAAAAAGAAGCTTGTCTATAGTATATTCTCTGCAACATGGACAATTTAACAAGACCTCTCAGTTCATATAATGCAGTATACATCTATTTATCTTAGAAGTGCTTGTATCTCTATTTTTATTGATCAATATAAAAAACCTTTTTATTTGATATAAAGGTTTTACTATCACAACTGAACATGCACTGTTTTCATGTCAACGTTTTATGAGGTCTTTAAAGATGCAACAATTATGTTTTGCCATCTTGGTGGCAGCAGAAATACGATGTAAAAACAATTTTGACATTAAGGAGCCAAAGAGAAACAGTAGCATTTACTTGGGGTCACTTGACTTCCTGTCCTGATGAATGCGGGTAATAGTATATCTTTTGTAGCTTTGTATTTGATGTATTTATAATAAAAGTGAATGTAGCTTTTTGTTTTGAACATGGGGCCAATTTGCAATCTCCTTAAACTTGCGTTTGTTCTACGATGTTTGTTTCGTATTTATTTTTTATTGATATTGATTTGGGGTAGAGTAGGGCATGGCTATCTTTGACAAGTTGCCACCAATGGAACATGTCAACCAAGAAAGAGACATTGAAATCCCCACCACCAGCACGATCCACCATATAAAAGGGATGACGACAGCAACACTGAATGGTGTTGTGGAAGTACACAGGTATGAAGTCCCTGTTTTTTGCTCAACACTAACTTCTAAGGGAAACATTTGACTACATAGCTGTTAAATGCTTCAGTATTATACCTTTAACAACTGGCTGCTAACTTTCTCTGTCTCTAGTGAGAGCATGGAGAGAAAACAACGAGCTGAAAGAGGTTGTAAAACCTCAATGTAAAAGGGAACTGCAGAGTCAAATCTAATCAATTGCTATTGTGAAAATATTGAATATTGGAGTTGAGGTTTAATGTAGTTTAAACTGTAACACTAGTGCTTGAGT
Organism: Tautogolabrus adspersus; assembly: GCA_020745685.1. Classification (NCBI taxonomy): domain Eukaryota; kingdom Metazoa; phylum Chordata; class Actinopteri; order Labriformes; family Labridae; genus Tautogolabrus; species Tautogolabrus adspersus. The sequence goes on from CM036535.1 coordinate 5,833,554, forward strand.
TTTTCTCGACATACCATGTAGCAGTGCTCCTAAGTCAATGAAGGGGAAACACAGATGCACCAGAGCCATCTAACCAGAAAAGATATGACAATGAAAATCACTGATGCCCCTCAAGCTTGCACTGTTATTGCTGGAGAAAAGAGCCATTGCGCTCAATATTTAACTAACCCTTGTGATAGGCTAAGAAAAAACAAACAACTATGATATCTTTTTTGCATTCCTGGAAAGTCAAACTGTTAATGTGATACAGAAAGCCAAAGAGTCAGCACACACATACATATTCCTGCAGAAACGCACATTAGGATCTTGTGCGGTCAAGGCTAGGCGGGAATATCAAACCCACAACCTCAGCAATCTGCAAAACGTGTGTAAGAGTGCACCAAAGCAAAATGGGAGCTCAGAGAAAGCAATGCTAAGCAATCCTCTGTATATACAGTATATGTTTGTGACGCTGTGTGTGAGTGTGTGTGTGTGTGTGTGTGTGTGTGTGTGTGTGTGTGTGTGTGTGTGTGTGTGTGTGTGTGTGTGTGTGTGTATTTGTGTGAGAGTGCATAGCCTTGGGTGTATAAGGTGTGTGCCTGTATGCAGTTAACTGTACCATTATGCTGAGATGTTCTAATATAAACTGTAGCTTGAAGTCAGGACTGGGTCACTTTTTCATTGCTGACAAAACACAAACACGCACACGCACGCACGCACGCACACACACACACACACACACACACACACACCTCTTTACTATGCCTCAGAAATGTCCAATTTGTTGTTAGTCCCCCGTTGGTGAATGTGAATCGATAACAAAGTCCACTGTTTGATAGGTACACAAGTACACAAACACACACCACACGTTTTCTTCTGTTTTGTTTTTTGCCCTTCTCTATCTCTCTCCTCTCTCTCTTATTTCACCCACCTTAATAAAGATATTTCTCCTTGACACTGGAAATCAATTGCTTCTTTCATCTGACAATAATGTTTTTACTGAAAAAGAAAAACAAATGAAAGTCGTCCTGTAGCCTTCACCATCTGACAGTTAGCAGCAGTTGTGTTTTTTTGTTCTGTTTTTTAAACATCACTTAATTGTTTCTCTGTTTTCAAACACTAAAATCCATCACAGTTAACAGCTTTATTCTCTGAAGACACCTTAATCGGTTTTGTCAAAGTTTTGTTTTTGTTTGTTTTGTGTGATTTTATTGAGCAGATTCACAATGACATGCATTATGTAATCCTTTACTCTCTGTTTATAATCTTGCACCAACAGGGAGAAATATAATTCTCCAGATAACTTTCACAATTGAACTTCAATGTCATATGCTTTTTTGAAATTAGAGTATCCTGGGAGATTGTCAAAAAAGCAGATAATTTCAAACTGAGTCAGTCTATTTTAATGTTAAAATGTGTATATGTTGAAGATGTAAATCAAGCCTTTTCAGTTAGAGCCCCACATCTGTAGAACTCCTCGGAGATAACACGGCTCTCTACTGTATAGTGGTTCATATAACATGTATAAATTATAGCAATGATTACAAAGGTTAAGTTCCTACATTATGTAATGTCACATACATAGTGCAAGTAACTTTAAATAATTTTTGTGACAAGAAGTCAATCAATACGTTTTGATATTTGGTCTCCGCCAAATTTTGTTGGTGGTTCTTGTAATTTCTGCTAAACCCAAGTGTGAGGAACTAACAAAAGCAAACTCATATCAACACAGCTCAGATCTTCTCAAACCCTGATTTCCCAGAGGGCCTTTAAACTGAAAATGTGGTCCGGTTACATTTTCTATCTTTTTATTACTTCTATTTCACCTTTTCTTATTAATCTGTTTAAGCAGGAATTATGTTTTTGTTTCATTTTTTTCTTGTGTTGCTTTTTGCCTATACTGTTGGTACTATTTCATCTTGTACTGTAAAAGGAAGTTGTGTTAATGATATGCTTTATACACATACTAAATAAATGTTATTATCATAATTATTAAGTAAGGAAGCAAACACTATATTTACACAAATCAATGGGCGATTACATCCATTTGACACAGATGTTTTCTGCATGTGGTTTTGCCAGCATGTGTTCCTGCATTTTTATGTGCAGACATGCAAACACAAGAAGGAGAAATGGAAAATCAAATTATGCCTTCATCAAAGACTCACTAGTTGAGGTGTGTCTCTTGTAATTTTCCAATGGCTTTTTGATGATGAAGCTCTTCCTGCTGTGAAAATGAATCACTTATCTTACCTGCCATCCTCTTTTCTGCTTATGGCATTTATTCACTGCAACCATTATACACTACCAGAATGCATTTTGTCATCTATGATTCAGGTTGAATTTATTCAGGTATGTTACATTATTACTTCTAAACCTATCTATGAAATGATTAGCATTGCGAGGTGAGATTACTGCAACACAAGCTCTATGTGCTTGTTACCCTCCTGCAGTTACTAAATATTACAAACCTTGTTGAAACCGTGTTATTGATGTAACATTTCCACTGTAAATGACTCTTTCAGTCCTAATTAAGATCTTTTTTGCGTTCTTCTGTACACCCTTCAATCTTTTCTTTTTCACTTCTTATTTCTTTTGTTAATTGGAGATTCTGAATTTGATTTAATTTTACACAGCTCGATTCTTAACTTTTCTTTGATCTTTCTTAAACTCTCATTTAATGAAAACTTTATCAAGGAATGACAACTTCTCTATCATAATACAAAAAAAGATAGCTCATAGATGTGGGTACTGTATACAGAATTGAAGTTCCTATTTCGTCTTTATGTCAGAGAGAAATAAACACATCTCCTGCCACTAAGTCACAGTCCAGTTGACAAGGGACCTGACTAATTTAAGAAACAGTACCACCCTGAATATATCACCACATACACACCCATTGAAAAAGGGTAAAAACAGCTAAAAACATAATGAAACAGCTGGAGGTACAGTTTAAAACATATAAAAGATAGCAACAACAGTGAAAATAGAATAAATAGTGGAAAAGTTTGTGAACGTTTTAAAGCAAAAATGAAGTCTCTAGGCTGAACAGAGCTAAAGTTATAAGGCTGAGAAGAAGGTTGAAAAGTTTCCCATTAATTTGAATGGGGCCACAATTTTGTGGAAAAAGGCAAAGGTACAAGACTGTGTGCATAATTTTTGTCCGGAGTCAAAGAACTACCCAGTCCTACCTACTACCTACCTACTCAGTCCCGCGGAGAATATATCCATGCAAAAGAAAATCCAATCCAATCCAATCCAACTTTATTTGTTAAGCACTTTAAAACAACCACAGTTGACCAAAGTGCTGTACAGAAGAATAAATAAAATACATAACAACTCACATGAGATAAAAAAAAACTATATAAAATACAGAAAATAAGTTAAAAGACATTAAACATGGGTCAAATTAAAAGGCACGCAGTAAAAGAAATAAAAGAAATAAAACCGACGTCTCACTATGTGTCGAAGGCCAAGGAAAAGAGATGTGTCTTAAGACCAGATTTAAAAACAGACAGAGAAGAAGCCTGTTTAAGGTGCTGAGGCAGATTGTTCCAAAGTTTTGGAGCCGCAACAGCAAACGCACGGTCCCCTCTGAGCTTCCGCCTGGTTTTAGGCACCCTCAGGAGCAGCTGATCAGCTGACCTGAGAGTGCGGGCGGGCGTGTAAGGGTGTAGAAGCTCAGAGAGGTAGGGCGGGGCAAGACCATTGAGAGATTTAAAAGCAAATAAAATAATTTTAAAATGGATCCTAAAATGAATAGGCAACCAGTGGAGTGAAAACCCTAAGACAAACCACTTTGTTTATTTGTATATTTACCTGACAGGCTGACTTACCTTATATTAAATTGTGTGTTTTAACTTATTTAAATTCTCTTAAAAACAGCTATTCAGATCATTCAGTTGTTTCAGGAACACTTTGTCATATTTTCAATGAATCACTGGATATCAATGTCTTAAGATGCATTATGAATGTAGCAGAAGTTCTGAGGAATAAGGCTGTTGAGGGTGATATATGTTACATTAGGTCTTTTCATTAATAAACACAAACTTTAAGTATAAATACAAGAATAGGTAATCTTTGAACAAATTTGAATTTGGATCAATTCTGAATAGAGGCCATCAGGGAACATTTTTCTTCAAATTGATGTATAATGCAGTGGGTATTTTATAAAAGAAATAATTTGGTATAAAAAGTATGCCTTTAAGCCTGGGCTGTTAGCGTCCCAACCATTGCCATGTAGTGGTTAAACTGATGGCCAGAGACTGGCTGAAGTAATTCAGTTGTAAATAATTCAGCTAATTTTCTCCGGTGAAATTAATTGGGTTCTGTCAATTCTGGTTTTTACCTAATTAGTTACAGCTACAACGGCTCGGTATTTCACAGTTTTAACCAGACTTTCACTGGAGCTTAAGAGGAGTTTCAGCAAAGGGAAGTTTACCCTGTAAATACACTTTGTCAGGGCTTCACTGTGTACATCTTTCTTCCTGTTTTTTCTCTGCCTGTGCGCCTTGCTCTTGAGTTTATTGGTCCCTGTGGATCTTTTTGTCTCCTGTGTGTATGAGAGAACACAAGGGGGTGAGGAAGATGGAGAGAGAAAGTGAAGGCCAGGAATGCTCTTCTGGAGGGTTTTCAAAATAACTGTATGTGTGTCAGAGTTAAAATGCATGCACACATTACACAGAAACACACATATCTGGCATTATAATATTGATCATCCAGTGACTATGGTTCCAACAAGGTGTGTAAGCCGGCCAACTGGCCAAACATAGCAATGATGGACACTAGCATACATGCATGGTTGGTTGTGTGTGTGTGTGTGTGTGTGTGTGTGTGTGTGTGTGTGCGTGCGTGCGTGCGTGCGTGGGCGTGCGTGTGTGCACGCGCGTGCGTGTGTGTGTGTGCGTGTGTGGATATACATATGTATAAAGATGATGCAAAAAGGCTCTGAAGATGCGGGAAAAAAAGATCAAAAGAAAGATATTTCTAGAAATTACCTGGAACTTTAGATTCACAGAGACACACAACAAAGGGAAATAGAGAGGGAGGGAAGCGGAAATGAACCAAGCGGCAACCTCCGTTCCAAAAAAATGAAGCCAATGCGGAAGTACAAAAAACTGCAGTTCATCGAGTGTCCGCTTGAGGCTGGCTCCAGAAGCACCGGAAGTTCCATAAGCCCCCAGCCAAAAAAGGCCGTTTTCACTACAAAAATTAACCCGTTTACAGCCTGGTACAAAAAACGAAATACATCTGATAAGTTAGTGGCATCATGTGCTCCCACTGTGGGGGGGGGTGAATTTTTTTCTAACTCCTCTGATTTTTTGTTATTAAGGAAAACGGTCATGCCCATATAAGGGTTGTGGAGATTTGATTGACAGCTGCAGCGCTGAGCTGTCTCAGGTCAGAAGCAGTTCATCATAGCAGGAGGCTAGCAGCACTAGCTTGGTCCGTCGGACTTTTTTTCTTCGTGTGGAGTGTTTTTCTAGCAACAAATCTGGCTTGCTGTGCGATTAATTGGATTAACAGACCATCCAAGACTGTGATACTTCAGTATTTTACGGTAAGTGATAAAGTAGTTTTATATTAACTGCATACTCGTGTCGGTATCATAGACTGTAAATATTACGGTGTCTATTTTTGCGGTCCTAGCTTGTTTAATGTTAGCTTGGTGATATACATAGGCTGTAAATATTAATGATATAGTGATATTGTTAAATGTACTGCATACTCATCGGGAGGTGTCGGTATCTATGTAGACTGGCCTCAGTGTAGCCCATTATTTACGGTCAATGGTTTAACTTTAGCCGATCAAGAGACACAGATGCTAATGAAACATAGCTAGCTATCCAGCACTAATAAACTGGAGGGTTAAACTAAGTCCGAAATGTTAGAATTTGAATTGTTTAGATGTTGAAAAGAAAGAGTTTGTGTGATGTTATAAACTAAAGGCCCAACACGATGGTTCACCACAGACTGTAATGCTCACAGAGAGTTGGGACCGGTTATTATATTAGCTTGAATTTCCCTCGGGATCAATAAAGTATCTATCCATCTTTAAATCATTGAAGTATTTATTTCATGTTAAGATGAAGTACTATACGAAAGAAATGCCTTAATGTTTCCTTACACTAAATCTGTGGCTGTATGTGGAATATCATTCTGCAAGTGAGTGAGAGAGCTGACAGTAGATTGATTACAATTAGGTTTCTCTTAGAATAGAAAGAATCATTTCCATGTTGATTACCTTCATACCTTTGTTGTCTGGGTAGTACACGGTTGAATTTATAAATGCACTCTTACACACAGATGAGAACAGAAAATGCACACAAATGGATTTAATGGATAACTGCTATTTTCTGTCTTTTTTTGTCATCCTGGAGACCCTGCACTAAAAGTCTCTCCTGGATCCATGTCACATGCTCAAGCTTCTTCAGTCTTTTCATCAGTTGAAGTTCTGCTGAGAGAAGATGGCCAGCAGATGAGATGGCCGTACATCAAGGAGCTCCACAAGCTTCAGGAGGAGGAGGGTTTGCATCTTGACAACAATTGTGGTGTAAGAAGCTGTTCAATAAAAATATTTCTCCATCAAACAACTTGCAATCATACCCTTTTCTTCACATGTTTAAACCCTTTGTCTAGTTTAGATGGGAGAAAGCAGATATGATGTGATATTGATCTGGGAAGACATTTTGAACTGTGTTTTTATTCACAAGTTATTGATTGTATTGACTCTGTATGTATCTTGATTTAAGAATGGGGCTGTGTCTAAGGGCATATTCTTGCAATGACTCTGTTCCATCCCATTTTCAGAAATGAACTGCGTTAGTATTTGGTCAAAAGTTGTGTAAAAGTAAAAACTTAGCTATTGAGTTGAGCATTAATGCACATTTTAGTCATTTCAAATCTAAAATGTATACTCAGAAGTAGAAACAAAGGAGTGCATTTAAATATTTATTTAATCTGAAAAACCACATTCAAAAAAGCCTGTTTTTACACCAGAAGTTAACATGTTTACGGCTTGGTACAAAAAACCATTTGATGAAGGATAATTGTTATTCACAATAAGGGGCTTGATGTAACGGTTTGTCAGGAGGCTTAAAACCCGCCTCAGCTCCAGCTTTCAGCCTGTCGTTAGGTTGACTGAAAGTTATGGTGAGAGCACTTCCAACATGGAGACCGCCATCGATGCAGGAACAAGTGGGTTACATCTCTCAGGCCATCCGGGGGAGACCTGCCTCGCAGTGAGTTGTTGAAGAAGGGAAGCAGGCCTTTCAACCGAAGTCCACCCCAGCCGAACCAACAAATGCAGATGTTGAGGTCTAGGTTTCTTCTTCTGTCTCTGCAGCTCTCTGGGCACATGGACGGACATAGCTGTCACCAATAATTCACACTGTCTATAGAAGAAATACAAAAATGTTCAATGAATGCCTCAGATAAGGCAACATGTACAGTTCACTACACGTGACAGCTCAGGGTGTGTTTTGTTATTAGCCACATCTGCAGGGATAATATTGAACAAGGTAGGCACAACTCATAATAATAGATGCCAGACTTGAAATACATTTCTAATACCTACAGTTTTTGGGGTGTGCAGCTGACACTTCGTCATCACTGGCCACAGACTCCATGACTTCAGGGCTCTATAGAAAATAAATATCTTATGATAAATATAAAGCATTTGTTTTTCAAGTGTCATGTTCACCCACATCGCTATCAGTAAATATAAGTCACAGACATTCCTCTGTTAGTCAGAACAGTAACAACCATGAACTGTATGCATTGTAATATTGATTTCTTCTGGATGTCTCTCATGTATTTACAGTCTATGGTCTAACAGTAGTTTAACAACAACAACAAAGCTCTTTTATCGTTTTAAAACGGACTTCTTATCCTTTAATATGTAATTACACCCAAGCAATGATTTGTAACACAATAGGAGAATGTATTTGTAAAGATCAGCCTCAAAGTGGTTCTTAAATTGTATGTTAAAACGATGCTAATGTATTGCTCTGCTAACCCGGTCTACTCACTGCTGTGACAAATAACTAATGACCATAATTATATATTTAAAAAAAGTGTAGTTTTAATACTAAAATGATATTTGGGTTGAAGATAATTCGTTGTAACTGTGTTATAGAAAAGTTTAATGTTAACTTACTGTTTATAGAGTTATCTCTGGACGAGTGGGAGCAGGAAAGCCGTAGGGGGTGATGTAAAGCAGACGTTAGCATTGTTGTGAAGTGGACGGCTAGCTAGCGTCGAGCTGGTCGAGCATCGGCGGACTTTAGTCCCGCCTTAACGCTGTCGTTAGGTTGATCCCTCTTTGATCCAAGTTAGGTTGAGACAACAAATCCAATATGGAAGCGCCCGTCGATTGGACTCTTTTTAAGCCTCCGTCACAGACGGGATACGTCACTCAGGGTTCGTCCAGTATTATTTACAGTCTATGAAATGAACACACACAATGAGCTGAGAGAGAGAGAGAGAGAGAGAGATGAAGCTCTTTGCATCTATATTTTTGCCCTTGGGTCTCCAGTACTCTGCAGTATGCATTGTTATTCATCTTTAGGGACATTGGTGTTTCAAATCATGAGCTAGCAGGTTGTGTAAATTTGTATGTGTGTGTGAGAGAGGCAGAGGTACACATACATAGGCAGAGTGAAATAAATTAAACAACGAGTATAAGTTAAAATGGCCATGGCAGGGGGGTGTGGAAAGAGGAAGCTGGTTTAGAATTGCAAGTGGAAGCATCCAATGTCTCAAGCATTTTGTCATGTAAGACTGAATATTAAAGTAGAGGCAAAGGGGGGTCAGGAGGTCAGCAAGGGGGCAGAACAAGTCTGTGTCTATCACTCTATACATGCAACACATTTTCAACAACGAAAAAAAGCAGAATGGATTACGCTTTCAATCAACATATTAACGCAATGTTTTTAATCAACGTGCCGAGCCAGCCACAAACAAAAAGCGATGAAGTTTCAGTAAAATGTTCACTGACAATGACTTTCATCTGTTTCTTACACATAAAGGCAATCCACTTGTAATGATTACAGCATCATTCAACTTTTCCATTGTTATGTTTAATTAAAAAAAAACAGAAGTGACTTGAAAAATGGTGTTTGTTTGAAAATTAAACAACATGTTTTAATCTTTTCATTATTTTTACCAAAGTGCTTTTGAAGCCAAATGCAGAAGTGCAAAAAACAACAATTCCTCTAGTGTCCACTTGAAGCTGGCTCCAAAAGCCATGAAGTCCCCATTAGGTTTAGCAAAGTAATAAGACATGTATACAACCTAGTACAAAAATCAGTCAATCGATCTTGATTTATATATTGTCAAAACATAGCAAATTTTATAATAATACATTTTATTTACAGGCGCTGTTCAAGACGCTCAAGGTCACCTTGCAAAGCAGGCATGTCAAGACACTACAAAAAGAGTAAAGTTCTAGACCATCCACTTTGTTATATTGTTTATGCAGCTGCAGTATGCTTTGTTATTCATCTTCAAGGGCATTTAGACAGTTTTGGTCTTCATTGCTAATTTCTTTTATTCGTTAAAACAGTAAGTAGTTGATTTGTTCTATGACGGGGCGGCTGGGGCTCAGTTGGTAGAGTCATCTTTCTCAACCGAAAGGTCGAGGGTTCGATCCCCAGCTCCTGCAGCAACATGTCTGATGTGTCCTTGGGCTAGACAATTAACCCTGAATTGCTCCCACTGCTTCGTCGGCGGTGTACAAATGGGATGAGTTACTTCTGATGGTCACCCTACATAGCAACCTCTGCCATCAGTGTGTGAATGTGTAGGTGTGACATGCGGTGTAAAAGTGCTTTGAGTAGTCAGAAGACTAGAAAAGTGCTATATAAGCTCAATTCCATTTACCATTTACCATGAATTATCCGTTTTGATTTGATCAATGATACACACATTTGCAAGATGGGTGTGGCTGAGTTGACTGACAGGTCGGCGCATTGTATGTGTTTACCATGAGACAAGAGATCAGCCTCAACTCTGCTTTATTGCCTGTATCTGGGATAACTACCTTTTCTGAAACCAATATGGTGGTCACTGTTTTGGGTTTAAAATGCCTCTCCAGAATCCAATGGGGTGACGTCACTCAAACAACGTTAAGTTTTAAACAGTCTATGTGCAGAACCCATACACAGACCAAAGTGCAGACACATTGATCAAATTTTCAGTGAGCAGGGTTGGAAAGGAAAAGTTTAGAATAGAAAAATAACTTTAGCTATAGCCATGGAGACAGGTAAAGTAAAGTTTGAGAAGGAGATGAGGAGGAAACAACTGATGCAGCTGAGAAAAGCTGACAGACAGTATAAAGGACAAAGTAAAGGACAGAGAGAACTTTGCTTCAACCAGGTATTGTAAAAGTTTCTTATCTGATCCTATCATTTTCTTGGTTATTCAAGCAAGAGAAAAAAGTTTTGGAGGTAAAAAAAGACTTTCAGGAAAGGATGAGGGAAGAAAGTTGTATGGTGTGATATGAAAACCCTTAAAAAGTGACAGATGACAGAGAAGAAATAACCCGAGCAGCATTACAAATTAAACCAAACCATATGACTTTTACAGATAAGTAACTTCCTTGGCTCACCAAATAGAAATTAGATTACTAATAAATAGAAGATGTTGAGTAGACTTTTGGTACAGAAGCCTCTAGTACTGAACATATAATGAACAACAAAGTCAAGTACGTACATTATCTTGATTATCTTTTAGTGTTAGTGGAAAAAAGATCCAATCTTAACGTCCATGTCCTGCTCGGAGATCGTTGGGGATGCCTCGATTTATATAAATCATGTTTGATATTAAGGATTTAAAATCTTGAGGATTACATCCTGAAAGGGTCTGGCGTGAATTTGTGTCTGACTAAAAAAACTGCAAGAGACAAGGGAGGACAGTAAAGTGGACAGTAGTGGCGACTGGCGGAAAAACCCAACCCGCACAGGTTCCACTGGACAACTGAAATGCATCAGCCAGTTACAATCTTACCTCCAGCTCTTGCTGAAGAATATACAATCCATGTTGTCCATGTCTCCCCAGCTATTGCTTTACCCAAATTGATTTTTTTTAATGGTTTTGTCCTCTCTACACAAAGCATTATAATTGCAAAACTAACTGCCAGCTCCATTGTTTACATGAGGTCATGTTATAGGGGTGCGTCTCTCCGCCGGGCGCCATAATCTTAATAAAATCCTGTAGTATGTGATGTACCATGATTTTCATATATTGTAGTGTGTGCATGCTGGAGATTATAGAGAGGAATATCTGTTAAGATTCTCCTTATGTGTGTGACGCTACCTGAGGATTTTAAACCTCCTGTAGTCTGAGCCAGGCTTACCTTTCACTGAAAAGTGTTTAAAAGAATGACAATGCTGTTGGAAACACTAAAACCTGTTCTCTCAATCCGCCTCTTGTGTTACACAAACAGTAACACAACACTTTTTGAAATCTTAAACAGAGTTAGTGGGTTCAAAAAAATGTTTTTTTTGTATAGTAATTGTCAGTGTTTGAAGTAAGTCACAATTTTCTGTCAACCAATCAAGAGTGAGCACTATTTAATTACCTGCCAACCAGGTCTTATCCACACATGCTTGATAAAGTTCTGACGTGTTAAACACCACCTAATTATGTTTTTTCTTCTGGCACATTTACTATGAATATCAAATTATAACAATCAATAAGATGAGATTCAAAACCAAGTATTCAGAAGCTTTATATGGTTCAGAAATGAAAATATGCAACTTCAAAGTTCCTCGTCATAGCCAAAATGTGGGCTGATAAATTGGTGAAATGTAAAATGTGTTACATATAAGACATTTCTAGACATAATGTCACGCCAGAGTGGATTAGTAACAGCAATCTTACACTGCTGCAGTAGTAAAATTATTTTCTGTGAGTGGATAATTTCCTGCCTCGAGAGTGAATTATGTTGTAGCTCGCTCTGAGATTACAGCTCAACATTAGGCAGAGGGCACAACAGGGGAGGGTGTCAATTCAATGAGGTTGAGGTCAATAATTGAAATCTGTTACTTCTTGGACCCACAACCTGTCATTGTCTTGCTCTTTGTGTGTTTGTTGTCAACAGCATAATTAATCTACATGCATAACATAAAAGAGGCAATCCTTTGCAATCAAAATTTTTCTTTTGAAAGCTCTGAAATGAAACCCGAGAGGAATAAGAAAAAGATATCCCAGGCAGAAATGTCTTGAAGTGCACTCAACTTGGATGGGAATCTTGCAGAACCACCAACAACAGATTAAGACGGACATTACTTCATTGAGGAGCTTAAATCCTGAACAGCAAAAGTATGTTTGGGCTTTATCTGCAGTATATGAGGTAAAGGTTATTCTCATCCTCGGAAAAAAATCTAGCTCTCAAACTGATAAACACTTGTTGCATATTTGGAAAGATGTGTATTTGCAGCCCGAGACTGCCCCTACTGATAAATCATATCAGTTTCCTCACGGGAGAGTTCTGGGCTCTTTTCTCCATTACAAAATGTCAGTGTGCGGTGGGAGCACACTGCTGCTAAATGGGATAAGAGGAGCTGATCTGATTGTTCATGATTGATAACAATAATTTATTCCTCCTAATCCAGCCTCTTTTACATTAGCGCTGCAGGTGCAGAGCCCGAGCGCTGCCGCCTCTGGTCATGAAATTAACAAAAATCTGTCTTTCACAGCCACCAGTGCAACAGTGCAGTGAATCTGACTCACAGAAATAAGGCCCTCTGAGGAGGAGGAAGAGGATCTTTAAAGGAGGAAGACAAGAAATGAAATGAAAGTGGAACATGGAAGGAGAAGAGGGAGACAGAGTTGTCTCGTTTTGAAAGGAGAGGAGAGGAAAGGGGAAAAGACAGGGAACACAAAGAGTGAGACCCCTTTACCATCTCACAGGAAGAAATGAAAACTTGTGTCGTTACCAGGGAGGGTGCTTTTTATGCTGGTGTTTCTATAGCAACAGTTTCTATGTGCCCATTTTACCAACCTGCAAAGTTATTATTATTCTACTTGTGAAAAAAAAAAAAACACAGAAATGCCAGAAACAATTATTATTAGTAATCAGGCAGAGACAGACGTCATTGTTTGAGCCAACATACACACAGCACCGGCTGACACACGCACACACACACACACACACACACACACACACACACACACACACACACACACACACCTAGACAAACAGGCACACACACACACAAACACAGAGAGGCACACAAAGGCAAGGTATACGTTAACAAGTTAAAAGTTGTGGGTCTTACTTAATAAGAAAAGTATAAAAAAGTATAAACGTTTTTTTTCTTCTTCTTTTTACTAACATAGTTTATTTCCAATTCTGCCTCTGGGTCTCCTCGCCTCTGACTCATTATATCTATGTTTGTCCTAATCTGTATCTGTACCTCTGTGTTTGTCTGTTTGTGTGTGTGTGCATGTGTAGCTATATATCCTGTATCATCATGGCACGTTGTCATTTTCAGGAAGACAGATTGAGACGGAAGAGGCATTACCGAGAACCTTGAACATCCATCTTCTACAGTCTGTGTTCATATGTGTGTGAATGTCTCGTGTGTGCATGTGTAAAAGCCCACAGCTCTTTACCAGACCACGTCATATTCATGCATGATTTAGTGAGGGGTTTTTAAACACACACACACACACACACACACACACACACACACACACACACACACACACACACACACAGTTGCGGGATCATTAAACTCAGTGGATGCTGCCTTTTGCCTTCAGCACTTTCCATGACAACGGAATCCCATCAACACTCTCACCTAACCTTTTGTTGCCGCAGTAATCACCGATTAACAATCTGTTAGAAAGACAAGAAAAAGGCACACAGGGCGATGGAGAGAGACAGAGAGAGAGAGAGGGAGAGAGTGATGGGGTGAGTCAGTGATAAATGGACGACAGGGAAATAAATAAGTCAAAAAAAATAAGTCCAGCATAAGAGAGGAAGGAAGAAGGGGAGACACACATACACTCACAGGTCAAATGCAGTACGCCTCCTCTGCATAAATCGTTCTACATGACAGGCTATTGTAATTAGCCTATTATAGGGACAGTAATCATATTAGCATGAATGGGTTCCTATTGAGATTAAACAGAATACATTTAAGAGCTGCTACAGGGTTCAAGGGACTGAGACACGCACGTTATGTTTTTGACATTACATTTGAATCTACATCAAGCCAAGATAAATCAAGAAAAACCAAAAAAACTGTAAATTCTCAACATTAGAAGAATAAAAGAAAACTGAAGGCAGCCTCCTTCAGTCGTCCTGTGATTTTGGTCTCAGAGGGGTCGGACTCCTGTTGAGAATGACATGCTGTCACCACCGCCACCCTCAGCATTATGCATGAAGCTCTCGAGCTTTCTTCCTTTCATTTACACACAGAGCCAAACACACACACAAACACACACAAACTCTCTACTGCCATGGGTGGATTTTATTTCCCAGAGTTGACTTTTTCCAGACAGAATGACAGCAACTTTTATCTGACTGCTAAAACAGCAGCAGAGCCCAAAGAAACTGAAACACCAAACTCAGAAGCACAAACCAAACCTCAGAGACCCACGACCAACCACATGAGAAGCAACACATAATGTTCTATTTCTAAGGTTCTAGCTCTGGTCAGATAATACCTATAATGTGTAATTAAAACGTCCATGTATTTTCCATGTATTTCATGTCAAAAAGGTCACAGTAATTTGAATTTAAGTACAAACTGTGTGCTCACCTCTTTTGGTGTGAGCAGAAAAGTACAGACACAAACAGTGAGGGGAGAGATTAGAGTTGACCTGGAGCATGACTTTAATTTACTGGACCATGATGTTTAGAAAATATTATGTAGGCTATAACTTATATGCTTAATAAATACACTACAGGTGACTGCAAATTTTGTTATTCGACCAGAAAAGCGAATCAGTTGAAACTCTTTGTATACCACACTGTAAATCCTGCACTGCAATTCATACAGAAAGTACATTTAAAGCCAAACAATATCAGATGAGAAGCTGATTTGTTTTTCCTCTGCAGTTCTTCTCAGAATGTGTGACTTTTTGATCCAGCAGATGTCGCCCTTGAGCACCAGTATGAAACCATTTGGCGACACCTCTGCCATACTGAAGCCTCCGCTCTCCTCCAGTGACACACTCCGACCCCCCTCCCCTCGTGTTTGCATGAAGGAGTTATCAAAAGGGACGCACCATAATTAAGCATCATTACGCGCAAACGGCAGACAAACTTGTCCTTGGCTCGAGCTGCAATAGCCTGTGGCCTGCATTGTTGTGTAAGCAGGCTAATGTTAGCGCTCTTTATTTAACTCGTAGCTTCACATCGCATATAAATTGACATAGAATGACGCTGATCTGAAAACGCTTACGTGACATCCAAATAAGCTTGTTATTCTTCTTTCCTCTAGTTCTTGACTAAAACAGCTTTTATATGCAAGGAGAGGAGTCAGCCGTCCCGTCAACGTAAACATGATGTTAACACGACTCCGACAACAACACAGCCAGCGGGACTTGTGCTTCTCACTCATTGTCGACAGTAATGACTCAGAGAGACATTTGGATATACTTGATTTCTGCTTTATTTATGTGTAAAATGTCAGACATTCTTCCTTTCCTTTTTTCTCCAGTGCTGTTGTACATTTGCATTATTTTCATGTGAAAATATGCAGTTTCAAAGGTCAGACACATTGCAAAACTGACAATCTGAACTCTATTCACCATCTCCAAAGCCTCGTCTTTGTAGCTGGTAAAATCAGGGACTAACTTGTTAGCTGTAGTTTGTTTTGGAGTTGCAGACAGATCTCTTTTTTTCCACCCAACCTTTTGAGCTATTCTAGACTTCACATGTCCTTGACCTAGATGTATATCTGTGCAAGGAAAGAAATTGATATTGATTTTTTCATCTGGCTGTAGATTTGAGTGGTGAGAATAAGTCTGAGGGTTTCTAAGTGGTCTTTCCTGGGAACTTGTTACTCAATACACTGGTGACCTTTAATCAGGCTGAGCAGAAGAAAGCGCAACAATCCAGTTACTGACCCAATAACATGCGCGTCACTCAAGATGACTTGTTAGCGTTAAAGTGCTATACTATATCTGACTGAAACAAGCTTACGTTTAAAGACATTTTGAAAATGTACAAAGTGAAATAACACATTCAGGGGTAGAAGAGAGTTATTCAGTATAAAACTGAGATGAACCATTTCCTTTAACATTTATTGATAGAGAAGGAATAGTGAGAGACATGAGCATGAGCAGGGGGATAAAAAGAAAGAGGTTGAATAAATCCATGGAAGATAGATTAGTACTTAAAGAAATGAAAAACTGATCACAGATGAGTAATGAACTGATTGAATTGTCATTAATATGAGAAGGGACCAAGAGGAATGGAGGTTAAGAGAGACAGTGAATAGCAGAGCTCTGAGACGGCCTCATCACCCAAATGTTATCCAAAGAGTCCCCAAAAATACTCTTACCAGGAATTTAAAGACGATTGTGAAAGTGAATTAATGAAGGAAAAGAAGATAACTTGAACACTTTTAAAACCCGGACTTATAATTTCCAGGGCGAAGATTTTCAGAAACTCTGTTTAAGGTGTTTATGTGTAGAGGGGGAAAACAGAGTTTTGGGCTTGTAACGTCACGCTGTACGTTGGTTTCTCCTCTATTTGACGTCATTGTGCGTTGTCACTTTTTTTTACATGAGATTCGTGCGATAGCAGACGTAACCAAACTAGTGCTTACACTTACAAACACAGTTGCTCTCCCACTATGTTGAGGAGCAAAGACGCCTGGATGGACTACGGAGGTCACTGCTGCTTCATACAACATTCCGATGACACAAACCCCGATGCCAACTTCGACGGTTTAGGACCAAACCCCGGATGGACTTCAGGTGGTAGGACAACTTTGAAAATTGAATAGTCTTTGCAGAGGAATGTGGAGAGAATGTTCGCATGTCAACGTCATCTTTGTTGACTTGCCATGCAGACGTAACTGCATTTTTTGTGTTTTCATGTGGACAAAGATGTTTTTGAGAACTGAGCGTGTGTGGACAGGATTCTTTTTTAAACAGAGGAGGAAAACCTTGAATTAAAAAATACCTGCCTATGTGTAGACTAGGCCTTAGACTAAGAAGTGATAAAGCAGATTATAAAATGTCAGCCACTTATACCTTAATGGTTGCTAATTATATGCAGCATTTCACAAGTTATTTCATGCTACAACCTGTCATCTGGGTTAATGAAGAAATCCTACATCTTGACATTTAAATTCTTGTTGCATGCCCGCCTCCATGAAAATGGAATGAAACTGTCTTTTTAAAGTTTTAGAAGCCGTGGATTTTTTTCTGGTAATTGATTCAGAGGATTTAACTCTTATGTATAATTGATTCCAATATGAAATTTCCCTCAGGGTAATTAATTCTTTTATTTTTTTACTGTGGTCGAATGAAGGAAAGACTATCTCATGCAATCATACTGCAATGGAGTTATAATTCTAACATTTCTGTACTGTGGGCAATGTGTTGCAATAACGTCTCTGTGGGGTTTCCCCCTGAAAAAAACAACAACACACATCATAGTGTGAGTTCTCTGTGTTCCTGTTTTCTTAATGTTTACTGTTTATTTGGATTCCCAATAGATGCAACTTCAGCATCGACTTCTCTTGAGATAAGACTCCAGTCTGGCTTCTCGTCTTTTCCTGCTGCTGTCTGACTAAAAGAGATCAACAGACTTCAGTTCAGGGTTCAGTCTGCTTTTCTTTTCTCATAAAGTTCTCCGGGTGAAAATAATCACAAAACGTCATCTACAGCTAAAGGACAAGTAGTGATATTTTAATAAAATAATCTACTTGAAGTTTTGTAATGGTTCACTTGAGCAAAACGTTTCTTGTTCTTTGGATGATGGAGCGAGAGAAGAAGAAAAGCAGCCTTGAGGTGTGTTTTTTTTGTTTTTTGATCGGTGTGGGATTTCAGTCCAGCCAGTAACTGTTTTACAAGCTCAGCTGATTTATGTTGGAGGATTTACTTTTGTATGCTTGTGTATTTTGTTAGGCATGCTCTTTTGATATTCTTTTATCCTGAATAGGGGAGAGAGCAGAGCATCTAAGTAAGGAAGAGACCATGCTTTATATTGAGACAAAAACTGACAGAGAGCCAGTTATTACACTAAAGACATATAATCTACATAGCAATCTTTTGATTTATAATGCTATTTACTCTTAAGTTTCTTGACGATATGCTGTTTACTTTGGTTTCTATTTTTGTATCATCTCTTTATATTTATTGTAAGGCAACAATAACACCAAGCCAGATTCTTAATATCTGTTTTATGTGTCTACTTTACATTAAACCTGATTCTGCTCGTTTAATGTCATTTAGGTGATGTTAAAATGAATGTATTTGTGGTATGAATGCAGAAGCTGTGCGTGAGTGAAATCGTTCTGGTTTCTGGAGTGTGGTGGTTTGTAGTTCATTTGTAGTCCAAGTGGTTTTTGTAAGTCAAGTTTGAATGGGCTTTTCCAGCAAACAGGATAACTGAGCATGGGGAAAGAAAACAGGTGGAACATATTGTCTGAACTCCATTTTCACATTTTTAAGTTGCTAGATGGACTATAAGCAGTAAACAGCGCCTCTTACTCGAATGCCTACTGGCTACACACGGAAACCCCACAATAGCAGCTACCGCCCTGAGAGGCTACAAGACCGACACTCACCACGCACTGATATCTACTTCTACTTTTGATTTATTAGCCAAAAAACTCCATTCATTATTTTTCACAATTCCATCAATAATTAGCAAGATTATGGATGATCACTGTCATTACAAAACATATGATGTGTTTGGAAATAATGTTCAATAAAGCTTGTCAAATATGCTGTGATGTCATTAAAAGGAGAAAACAATCAGCAGTTTTTATTAGTAAATTCTTCCTTGATGATAAGGCGTAAAAAAAAATTAAGAATAGTTTGAATTAGTTATTCATTCAGAAGGGATAAAGTGCTGCCATGCTTAATCTTTTGATGACAAGTTTAAAAAAACATTTTAATCCAGCTTGATCCCACATTTTGTTGCCAAACCAGACTTTTTAATCCACTGCACTGCAGGGCAAACAATTGTGGAGACAAATATCAACATATTTTTCACTGCGAATTAAAACTCAACTCACTGTCCTTAAAAGGATCCAAACGCATTCTCTCTCTTCTTCACAACTCACTGCAGCTCATAGCTCTCTTAGATGTACCTCTAAAAACAACCCGAGTGTATCTGCGAGTATTGATAATCTCACCTAAGGATCCTGCTGGTGCTGCTCTACTGGCTTTGAGATGTGAGGCTGCATACTGCTAGGCCACTCAGAAAGTCAGCCATCCAGGAAGCTATTCCATCAACCAGCCGGCCAATCAGTCAACCGTCACTAAGACTGTCAGCCAGTTATCTGGTCAGTTAGTCAACCGACCCCGGAAACAGTCAGTCACAAGACCGGCCTAACAGGAGGGCAGCAATTTAGAGAAACTCTAGAGAGCACGGCTTCTTAAGAACATTAAAGCTTTATACATTTGTAAGAGAGAATCAACATGAATAGATCATTAGCCCTCCACCCAGCTTGCTCCCATCACTATTTTAGAGGGGAAACAAAGGAAAACCAAAATATTCATGCCTGTCATCACTTATGTGCATGTTTTCCAGGGATTCTTGAACAGGCAGCAGCACGGAGCAGGAGTCACCTCGGATAACAACCGAAAGACAAGAAAGAGAGGTAAAAGAAAAGTGAGTGGGCATCAGTGTTTGTTTAATTAAGTTTGACAGCTTGTTGACGATGCTAGCTTGTTTCTGATGCTGTCAGCCGATTATTCATTTAGAGCCACATGCAGCTTGGACCACAAGGCCTGATAAATTATACACATTGAACAGAATAGTTCCAGCAAACACGAAGTCTGTCAAAGCTGAATGGTTATGTGAGACAGGAGTCTGTGTCAGTTTAAGCTAGCAGCTACGGGAGGTGTAGGGGTGTGTGCTACATCTGTCGGCTGTGGGGGGGAGGCATGGAGTGTGTGTGTGTGCTGAGGACGCGTTAAATCATAAATGGCCTCAACTGCTCACGTTGGCCTCCAAGAGCAGATTTACTATGCAGGCTGTCAAAAGTGTGACCCATTAAAATCCTAAATTGACTCCAGGAACTTTTGTTACTAGTGTGAAGTGACAGGGTGAGAGTGAAAGGAGCAGCGAGCAGTTTCTCTCTATACTATTTCCAAAGAATCCCAGGTCGACCAGTACAAAACTGACAAATGATTTCTATGGCGGGGTGAGACCACAGTGAATCTGTATTAAAGATAAGAGCCGGAGTGCATTCAGACATTTTGTTACAAGTGTGATTTCACTCTTGCTGACAGGCTTGAAATAATTTATGTAATGTACAGTACATCCCAAGTTGTTTTTTTTGTACTATGAAAGTATTCTTAGAGAAGTGGAGTAGAGAGCCAAAGAGCAACTGCGGCACCTGGGTCCCAAATTGACAAATCCCCATGACTTTTGGAATAATGCAGTGAGTTCAGTTAAGTCTGTAATTACATCAGTGCAAAAAAGTTTGAAAGAGTTAGCAGAAAGAAAAAAATGGCACTTCTGTCACAGGTTTTCACTTTGTGAGTTTTCAAGTTTCTTTTATGCTTAAAAGTGACCATTTTGACTGTATTTAAACGACCAAGGTTTCCATTTCATAAAATGCTGTGAGGCCCGTCTTGGAATTGGGATCATTGTTTTCAACTCATAGACTAACTTTAGGTGGGCCACCAGGTGAACCAATTGCTGCCCAGATATATTTTCTGATGGATTTTGGCAGGTTTTTTTTTCAGTTTTATCTTCTCTTTATCTGAGAGAATGACTCCTTCATTGGTGTAATATTAATAGGTGGACATTCTGTCCCCGCCTTCTACGCCTGAACTACCTGTCATACGATCTGTACACAAGCGCTGCAGAAACTGAGACGAAGACTGATGTGCTCTGCTAGGCCATGTTCATTTCTGTTATCCAAAAAGGCTTGTAAGGGGTCAATTGGCATTCTGTAACACACTGGTATAAGTATCCATTTCCAAGTTTAAAATGTTTTATCTTGATATTAGTTTTGTTAAATATGTGTATATATGACTTCTCCACATAGGGGAAAGGGAAAGCCTCTATGCTCCGTATATCTGGAAAAAACTCCCAGAAAAACTACCGCTCTCCTGAAACTCTTGTTGAAGACTTACCTGTGTACAGCTGCCTTTCTTGAAAGAATATTAATACATTTATTTAATAAGATTTTAAAATATATTTTTATATAACTTCTTTTATATTTTAGCTTCTGTTTTAACTGCTTTTTTATTTTATTTCAATTCATTAAACTTTAATGAATTATTATAACATATTTTCATAATTTTGAAGGTCACATATTATGCAAAATACATTTTACCGTGTTTTTCTAACACTATTATAAGTCACTGGTCTGTCTACAAAACCACCAATTATGAGATTATCTCTGTCTTTTGCCTTCTCCACTTTTCAGAAAATGTGTGCTCAAACAGGCCGTTTGGAGATTTTCCCTTTGTGACATCACAAAGGGTAGTAACCCCTCCCCCAGGTGGGTGACAGTCAGCTAGGTGTTTGTTCTGTCCTCTGAGTCTGCCTTCTTACTGTAAACAATTGGGCATGGTGCAAGAAAGCCTGAGCCACCCAAGCTGGTTAAGAGAGGGGGCGTGGTCAAAATGCCTCATTTGCATTTAAAGCTACAGACACAGAAACAGCCTGTTCTGAGCAGGGCTGAAATAGAGGGGTTTATAGTCATGATCAAATACAGCATCAGAGTGGATTTAAAATAAGAAACTTCACAGACATGTTTTGGGGAGCTCTGAGACTTATTTAAACTTGTTAAAATGTGACCTTTAATCATCTCTGTGATTATTAATGTGATGATTAAGCCTGTTTTAGTGATTTTTAAATGTTCTACTTTAATGTTTGTAATTATGCTTTTGCAGCAGCTAAAGCACTGCTGAACAAAGCTAGCACAAGATGATGCACTTTAACCATGTCGGGACATTTATTTATAGCTTGTTAACGGGTGTCTGATTGAGGACTTCTCCGTGACCAGATGTAATCGATGTTTGTTTTAATGTATGCTGTTTTTAATGTTTCCTTTGAATTGCTTGTATATATAAATGTCCTGCCTGCACAACACATTTACATCTGGGTACTAATAAAGAAACCTTGAACCTTGAACCTTTTGATGTCTTGTGTGAAGCACCTTAAATTGCCTTGTTGCTGAACCGGCTCTAGAAAAAAACTTGCCTTGCCTAAGTGTGAAGAATAAAATTGTGGAACATAAAAAAACCTACAAAAAAAAGAAAACACATTGATGTACATGTTATTTTCAAATAAAATACCCTTGTCTGGTTAAACTGAGTCTTTGGGAAACAGTGTGAACATTAAACCAGGGTCACATAGGTTAGCCTGACATCAGGACTCCTGCTCTCTATCAACTTCATTCAAACTTTCTCTGAGAGTTTTTCAGGGGACTCAGCTGCACGCAAGGCTTTGCTCGGGGACAAAAATAACTGACACGAAAGATGTTTATCACCAGTGTCTAGCCACATGACAGGGGCCTCAGTTTCATCACTGCCAACTGGGCCAAGTGATTGATAACACAGTGGAAAAGGTTAAAAGACAAGGACAGTGAAAGGTTGATTTGTGCTGTGTGCTCAGGATGACATTAAAAATAAAGTAAACAGTGAAAAGCTTACAGAAAATGAACGGCTGAATAATTCAGTTCAGTCTATCTTTCAAACCCCAGCAGAAGTGACTGATTTGAGGGCAAAACAAGCCCAGACAACAAACCTGGCAAGACATATGAGGTGAAGTGAGTGGGCGAGAGAGAGAGAAAGAGAGAGAGAAGGATAGAGAGAGAGCATGGCATGAGTCCAAAGGGCAATTCAGTACAGCAGTCTAATACAGCGTTGTCCAGATGGTCTGTCCTTATTATGGGCCGTATATGTTTCTGTAATGAGCATCTCCACCATAAGTCTTACATGTGACCCAAAATGATGACTGTTTAATTTAAACTCATTGAACCTGGCCTTTGAGGATGCCCTCTTCACCCACACAACATGCACTCCATGTATTATTCAACATCACCGATGCAAATATGTGTATATACGAGCAAAGTCGATTGAAAATGCAGGCTGAAAAAGACATTTTAGATTCACTCACAAAACCACAATGGAAACATAAGCTGTTTTTACACATGAACTACTGAAAATTTGTAGAAAATTTTAAGTCAGCATGCTGCTGAAATTTTCCTGAGCTTGTTATTCACATATGTCCCTCGCAGCGGGGAGACTTTCCCTGTCAGACATGAGGGAGGGGTTCGCAGTAGGCAAGACATGACTTAAAAAAGGACTCATGCAGAAATCCAATGGAGTCCAACACTTTTCGGTTTATATCAATGCCAAGTGTAAATGGACATATTCACAGTACCAAGAAACGAGTGGAGAAAAAGATGGCGAGCAGAAAAGAGTATGAAGGTGCGTTTTTGCATGCACAACCTATACCCACTGGCTTGCTGTGAATTTCCTGACTGCTGATTCTCACTTTGGCACATCCTGACTTAACAAGGGTCTTGTAGGAAAAAGTCCAGGTAAAGTTGGGGTTACATTCACACGTGCAGCTCACTCCAAAAAAATCCAGAGAATTTTCATGAGTTTTGTGCATGTGTGAAACCACCAATACTTCATCTAGATAAAATAAAATGTAAAATTTTAACCAAAGCATTTAGAAATGCTCATTCTCTCAACTCATCTTGTAAGAATTTGCTTAAAAAATCCAATGATACATCATCAATCAATCAATCAATCAATCAATCAATCAATCAATCAATCTTTATTTGTACAGCACCAATTTATAACAAATGTTATCTCGGGACACTTAAAAAAGACCTTACTCTTTTTTATATTATCTACAAAGACACAACGTTAATCCATCATAAGCACTAAGCAACATGAAGACATCCTTTAAGAGGCAGAAATCTTGGGCAAAACCAAACTCATGACGAACAACCATCTGCTGAAACTGTGCTGGGTTTGAATCTAACATCACCTGACATAATCTGACATAACTTGAATGCTGTGTAAGAAGCTATATTATCCCATTCTGAGCCTCTTTGTCTTTGCTCCTCAGCCTGTTTTTCTCTCTGTCGCTCTTGCCTTCTAGTTACTGACATGCTGAATTCACTTCTTCTTTGCTGTTATGTGAGCTGCACATGTAAGCTGCCCTGTGGCCACAATAAAGCCTTTAAACACTCCAGTGGAAAAAAATAATGTATTTTGAGCAGTGATGGCTGCAGAAATTATAACACTTATTTATAGCCTAAACAATAAACACAAACCCATGGCAGCTTACTCGCAGTCACTAACAAGCCTGGCTATCACTCTTGTATCAGCCTCTGCAAAGTATGTTTTAGTGATTGAATTTGAGACAGATAGCGCCTCACAGATGACTGATTCAAATGGAGGTTTTAGTTTGAAAGAGTTCATAGTTTCATAAGAGTTTAGAGATGGACAGACTCAGGGGGACGTAGTTGAGTTTAAAGATCTAATTTTAAAGTGTTGTTTAATAATTGTTCCTAAAACACTGTGACATAAAGGAGACGTTGATCCAGGTTATATTACTGTACTTACCTTGGGGATTATTGTTCCTTCTAGTTATTTTGCCTGTTTGCAATCACTGTTATTGAGCGGCAGGAATGAGCTGCAGTGCCACATGGATCCCCGGGGCAGTGAGCGTAATATTGGAAGTTGATTGCCCTTGAACTCCTATCATTGGAATTACAAATAAGAAACTTTCTCTTTGCTCAACACTTTGAGTATAAAGGTGTTTATCTCAGGGGAGAAAAAGTGTATGGAGGGGTAGAAGTTGCAAAGTGACACTGTGAAAAGGCAGAGTAATAGCTTCAGGAATTCTTAATCTGGATAAGTCTGCAGTTAAGACTCACAGGGGGAGCCTGATGTGCTTTTTTGTACAGAAAAAAGGGACTTTCTAAATTCAGTATATTCCGAGTGAGGAGCCACATTATGAACAGTTAGCCTACAGTAGGGGTACAGTGCACTGTGAGGAAGGTATTTTTGTTTGTTTTTACAGATACACACACATCCTGACACACGGATACACCGTTTGATACCGAAACACAGACACGCAGGCTCGTGGGAGGATGTGGAAGGGGAAGCAGGGAGTGCGTGGGGGGGGGGGGGGGGCAATCCAGAGTTATCCACCTTATTCTGTTTCCAGCAACACTCCCCACACACTGGATTAGCTGGTGGGCTTTGTCAATACACTGTAGAGAGGCAGCGAGAGAGCAGGATTGTGAGTGTGTGTGAAACAGAGAGAGAGCAAGAAAGATGAAGAAGGAAAGTGTGTGCATGTGGGAGATTCAGAATACAATGAAAGAAGGTCTTTCTGTAAGAGAAAGAAACTGAATGAAACAACCTCTCTATTAGTGTGTGCATGTGTTCAGGTTTGTGGGTGCGTGTGTGTGTGTTAGCTTTTTGATTTGATTTGTATACCTGCATTGAGCTGATGATGACAAGAAAGCACAGAAACGAACTTTGAAAAAATGTCTGTAGATGTGCTGTTCCATGTTCCTTTCCAGTCGATGTTTCAGAGAGCATATAGTAAAGTTTTCAGAGTAGGAAGAGTTGGAGCTCACCTTTTTCTTCTCTATGATTGGGGCATAGTTTCACTAGCTTACACACCTAAAATTCACTGTTTAACACCATTAAAGCTTATAATGAAATTCTTTAAGATAAGGGAAAACAGTAAGAAGAGGAGAGGGGGGATGAATATGTTGAGTGGGGGGAGGGATAGAGGGAAGGAGAAACTAGGGAGACGTGAATTTAATCTAGCCGCAGGTACTACAGAGCTTTATTCTATTTTATGGTAAACAATTGTGTTTGTTTTCCTGGCTGCTAAATACCAGGTCAAATCATCTAAAACACCATGAAGGCTCTTCTCCAGGTTTGCAAAAACATTCTGCGTACACTGGATTAGCAACAGAAATGTGACTGGGGTGTTTACATTTGATGCATTGCCTCTTCAGAAGTCTCAGTTTGATGTGAGAGCGTTACATAAACCACACTTTGCTTTCCAAGCATCTTAAAGGGACTTTCCAATTAGTCAGGAAGAACTCAAAGACAATGAAAATGAGGAATAGAAGAAGAAATAAATAAAAGTGAAAGAATGGGGGGATATGGGAGTGTGTTCGAGTTCGTTTGCATACTCAAAAAGCTTTTTCTCACAAAAGTTTGTGTTGGCGTTAAGATGGAAAACAGAACAAAAGAAGAAGAAAAAGTAGGACAAAGTCTAACTTAGCACACCATACTTTACTTTCCAAATCCTTTTTAAAAACACTTGCAGCACTGGAGATTTTCTTAATTTGTTTGAGCTGGCAATATTACTGAGAAAAGTGTGATATTCAAATGTTGAGATTTTGTATTGAAGACATTTTTTTTCACTGTCAGATTGTTTACATGCATTACAAAGTCGAGAAGCGATTGGACTTAAAACCGGTGCAACATGCATTCAAAGTGTGTTTATTGATCGTACGTGTGGGATGATCAAAAAGAATGGAACAACAGGGTACTTTTTTGGCGCTGTCATTATTGAAAAGTGAAATATGAAAACCTGGCATCAGCTCATCTTGTAATCCCTCACTTCTACTTTGATCAGACAGCTCCTGAGCAAAATCTGAATGCTGCTGGCAAACTCCTCATCTGGCTGCTTGCACTTAACATTTTACATTTGTTAAACGAAGGGTTTAGAGCTAAAATCTATATATTTTTAAGTCATGCATCAGCTTTATGTACAGGTTTCCATTGCAACACACTGGTACCACACCAAAATTTCACAAAAAATACAGCCCTGTTGATATAATTTTGATGAATGGAGTTAAAGCTGTATGAACTCAACACCCTACTCATATGTATGCAACACAGTTCTTGCTTACAGTTCTTCTTTTAATCAATTTTTTGGGGAAATGCTTTTTTTCTCCTGGCGTTAGGTTGCACCTGGCTCATATCTGCAACTAAAAGCATAAACTGCAGGTATACCAGATTAAGTAAAACGAGAATTCAGAGACACAGCAGAGAAAATGTGGGCTGTGATTTATTTAAACCTACCAGGCTGATGTTTGTCACCAAAAAGAATATGTAAACAGCCTTCAGTTGCCAAGCTAGGCAAGTTAAGCTTAATTAAAGTGAGCAATGTACAGCAACAGAGTTCTTTACCCTACAGTCCCTCATATGCTACCCATAACTGCTGTTGAGCTGCACTGATTTATTTTGTCTGAGCAAAGTTTGGATCTTAAATACTGCCACAGGAACAACAGCCACTCTGCACAGAGCTAAATAGATCAGCAAGTGTCTAATAAAGTTCTATTAAAGGGGGGGAATAAAAATGTAATCCATGTGTGTGACAGAGTAGTAGTTGATCACACAGATGTCTAACAGCTAAATGCAGCCATCCACACACACATGCCCATACACACACACACATTAAACCAAACATCTGTCTCCCTGTTCTGAAGTGAGGAAGGATGCTCATTGACAACATGATTGATGCTGCTGCTGTCATCTTCTGACTTTCTCTCTCTCTCTCTCTCTCTCTCGCTCTCTCTCTCTCTCTCTCTGTTGCATCTTCCTGAACAGAACCGTCAGCAATAATGAACACCGGTCCAGATGCCCAGTAAATTTCACAACAGTTGGCCCGTCAATCCATGAGTGCAGGCACGCAGCGCATGCAGCACGCATGAAGATAGATAGATAGATAGATAGATAGATAGATACTTTATTGATCCCGAGGGAAATTCAAGGCATCCAGTAGCAGTATACAAACATGTAAGACACATAGCAATTGTTACCATAAACACCCCCTGTCCCCCCTCCCATACATATATTAACCCGACAACAAAGATTTAAGGAGCCCCTATAAAATTAAGCCTGTGCAATTAAAAATAGACCTATACAACTTATATAATGAAATGTACAAACCTGTGCCGGAATAGAAATATATGTGCAATTTAAAAGAAACCTATAAACAGTTAAAGAGCATCTGTAGTTAGACCTGTACATAAGAGATGGAGAGTGTTGACCTTCTGAAGGTATGTGTTACAGTAGGGTTTAAGATGGAGGTAGTGCAAGGAGTGTGCAAAACAGTCAGTGCAGACATTTAAGGTGCAAAAAAATAAATAAATAAAGTGATGGTCAAATGTGAAAAGCAAAAATATGTGAAAGCAGACATTAAACAGTCATTAAACAGTCAGTGCAAACATTAAAGTGATTGTCAGATGAGCATTAAAGTGTCCAACTAGAGGCTGACTCTTAGGACAGCAGTACAGATGAAGAATGAGTCCATGAGTCACTGAGTGCTTTATCCCTGCCGTGACAGTGAGATGTTGTACAGTCTTATGGCCAGGGGGACAAAAGAGTTCTTAAGTCTGTCCGTGGAGCACGCTTGTGACCGCAGTCTGCCACTGAACATGCTCCTCTGCCTGGTGAAGGTGCTGTGCAGAGGGTGGTGGGTGTTGTCCATGATGGAGAGCATTTTGTCCAGAGACCTTCTCTCTGCCACCGTCACCAGAGAGTCCAGCTCTGTGCCCACCACAGAGCCAGCCTTCCTCACCAGTCTGTCCAGCCGTGCTGCATCTCTCTTCTTGCTGCTTCCTCCCCAGCACACCACAGCGTAGAAGAGGACACTGGCCACCACAGACTGGTAAAACATCTGCAGCAGCTTTTTGCAGATGTTGAAGGACCCCAGCCTTCTCAGGAAGTACAGACGGCTCTGTCCCTTCCTGCAGGTAGTGTCCATGTTTGGTGATGAAATCAAAATAATGGAAAATTCACATGGAAGATGACAACATTACTGCAGATGTGACAGCACTTTTTCCAAGAATCCCAAGAATGCAGCAGATTGACTGAAATCAAGTTTCTTAAAGCAGGATTCTAAGTAGTACTGCAACCAAAATGTGCTGTTTTGGGTTGGTAAGAGGAAAGTAAGCACATCGTAGTTACAAAAGAATAAAGAAAAAACAACGAGATTAAAAAAACAATAGAAGCTCCTGTCTTTGTCCTTGTCAGTAAAACAAGGGGATTTTCAAAATCCGATCACGACATTGAACTTTGTTTTTTTGTATTATTGACTCATAATTAACATCTAACTTTTATAGTCAAAACAAACACATTTAAATTCACTGAGTTATTTTGGAAAAAATACATAAATTTGTTTTTCCAAATTAAGTGTGACCAAAAGAACTTGAACTGACGAGTCACTTTACAAAGGCATCTACCCGACACGCTGAATGCTAATTAGCAGCATTCATCTGTTTTAAGAGGTCTGACAATCATCGTGTTTTTCAAAGCACCACAAGGCTTTGAAAGACATCACAATGAAGTTCTGAACAGGATAAATGGTTAGTGTCTGAATAGATGCATTAATCTTAGAGGCCTCTGTGGACGACATTATTACCATGGGAGGTCTGAAGATTAGCAATTACTCACTCAGGATCTCAGCAGACTGAACATCACAAGTGATCATTCGACTGATTCTCTCCGGCAGCTCCTGCTTTGGCTTAAAACAACAACTGTAAGTCTACAATCTGCACAACGCTAATTTTACCCAAGAAGAAATCTGAAGATTTATGGATTTATTGATTTGTAAACATCACATCTAGATTAAAAGGAGCATGTAACCTGTGAGGAAGCTTTACAAAAGACATACTGCCTTATGGAATGGGTTCCTCTAGTTTTTTTTTTTTTCCTGCAGGGCCACAGATAATCATTTTAGCATTTCCAGGAGTGACTGACATTAGCAGCGTGCACAGTCACAGTAAATTGCTGACCTGCTCAGGTAATACTGATGCCCTCAGGAAATGGCTAAAACCTGGAAAATTATTTAATGAAGCAGCGTAAGAGTGAGAGCGGCGTGAAAAATCACAACAACATATTCCGAACACGGAGCGACAGAAAAAGGAAGAAAAAAGAAACGAACCGGAACACAGAGGGGAGGAAGAAGTGAGAGAAAAAGGTAAGAGGAGAGAGTAGCCATGTGGGAAAAGCTTTGATTATAATTGGGAGAATAATTAGAGAATAATGATAATGATAAAAAATAATGATGGCATTTTGTTTGAGGCCAAAGCAATCATTAATTTGCTGAGAAAAGCTGACTTCATCTCTCCTTTTTTTTTTTTTTGCATTTCATTGATTTAATTCCAACATTTCCAAACGGAAGCAAATGCATAATTATTTTCCAGCTATCTGTGACACATATAGATAATTGTCAGGAGTGTTGGAACTTGGCACCGCAGGAGGTGCAAATCATTGCTGTAGGTCTTACTCAGCTAGCTCTTACTCAGGACACTTTTGACTAGTCATTTATTTAACAGATCTGTGAAACGACGTCTTATCAAATAGCTCCATAATAATGGCGATCTTAATACCACAGGGGGTGCTAAAGCATGCAACACTTCACATCACTCTCTGTTTCTTGACATTTCCAGTCGATTTTGTGTGTGTAAAGAAAGAGGAAGGAGGATGAAAGGGTCAAGAGAGAGGAGACTGGGTTTTTCATAAAATGCCACAGGAATATTGTGCATCTCTTATCTGCAGCGCACACACAAACCTCACTGTGGAACGAGGGGCTAATAGGTTGACTAGCTGACTGAGCATCTGAATGGATGAATGGCTGGCTTGCTGACTGACTGACTAGCATAGTGACTTTCCATCCATCCACCCGTGTCCCTCTCCCCCTTTTTTGCCCTCTCTCTCTCTCTCTGTCCCTCGCTCGGCCTGTCCCTCACTCTGTGTGTGTCTGTCTGCTTGTCAGGCCCATTAGCTCATTAGAAAGAGTGTGTGATTGGAATAAGAACTAAGCTAGCACAAATCTCTAGACTAAGACACATACACACACACAAATCTATTCTTTGTCTCTCCTTGTCTCTGCTTGCCCTTTCTCAGTCTATCTGCTGTCTATTCTTATTTTATCCCTCTTGTTGTCTAATTTTTGCTCTCTTCCATATCGACTGTTTCTCTCTTTTTCTTCCTGTGTTTCTCTCGTGCTCTCTGCTGTGTCCTTTTCTGCTATGTCATTGTTTAAATACCACCATTATGCCTAATAAAACCTCTATTATAAAGATCATAAAAGTGGACAAAAAGCAAAGTGAGACACTAAATAAAGCAGCACTTTAGAAATAGGTAAAGATTACACTGAATTAGTTCATGATCAGGACAGTGTGGGAGAGAACCATCATGTTCATCATCAGCTCTAAAATTTCTCACAGAGCTAAAAAAGGAAGGGAAAAAAGCTGAGGCAAGTCCTATTAGGATGTTGTTGGTACAAGTGGATGCAGCTGGAAAATTTTGGGGGCCCAGCTTAATGCTAAGTAGGCATAAGTATCTGACTATACATCATGAACACCAGGCAACAGGCGACAATACAGTATGAATTTTTAAAAAGGCCGCAAATGACTACGAGCAGCTGCCAGTAAGCATCAGACTGGAAGCTGCACACAAGCTCTGCTCCTTTCTTTCCCTTCATCCATTAAAAAGTTAGTTTCATTCATGCATGAAGGTTTTGTAAGAAGTCCTTTTATTGATGGACTATTAGCCATAAATATTGTACCATAAGTAGTAACATAAGTGACAAGTAGAGCTGGACGCAGGCTGCGGCGGTACACAAACCAAACAGGAACAGATGGAGTCCCTAAATTATTTTTTACTGTGGTGCTACTTGGACGGCTACCCTCGCTGTTGTGATTCAAAGGTCACCGTTTTCAAAACACTGACCAAGCAGGAATGTTCGGTGAGTAATGTTACCATTGTGCCGCCCTTGCAGAAGGGTCAAACTGAATTTCGCATAATGTGAGCCCAATACACGACAACATCTATGTGCAAGTGTTTTGTGGGGAACAAAGTTGATCATTTTTGACATGCTATACTGTTAATGTTACACATACTGCTTACGTGTTAGTGCTAAACATAACACTCACTGGATGTGACAACAGCACATGTTACAATACATATGTTGTAAGGGGGTACAGTGGATACAATCACAACTCTCTGCTGGGCTGTTTCATCTCCTTCCTTCTCTTCTTCCTCCTCCCCCTCTCAGCTGATTCTTCCTCCTCTGTCTTCGTGACTTTGATTATGTCTCGCTTTTTCTCTCTTGCTCACTTTTTATGTTTCCATCTCCCACCAGTATCTCCCACCTCTGTCTCCGTGTTCTGTTTACATCTCTCCTTCTCCGTCTGTCTCTCTCTCTCTCTCTCTCTTCCTCTCAGGCTATTGGTTCCTATGGTGACAGGTCTCCGGTGCGTTCTGTCTGTTGCTATGGTAACTGACCTACAGTGTGAATCCTGCTCTCTGATCTTTGTGTCCTGTCATTAATGCAAGTATGTGTGTTTTTATGTGTGTGTGTGTGTGTGTGTGTGTGCGTGTGTGTGTGTGTGTGTGTGTGTGTGTGTATATGGCTTACACACTGCATACGAATTTACGCAAAAGCACATCATTCACAATCAAAGCAACTCACACATCTATTCTGCCTCTCTATGAGGCTGAAACTGACACCAGATACAGACTAAAATAAACGTATCCTGGCTGGAAAATTGTTAAATGATAAATAGAAGAGGGGATGTGTAAATGGAAAGAAAGACGACCGAATAAAGATTACTTAAAAGTTTTCCCCTCATCACAGAACCATTAGAAAGTAAGAGAAGTATTATTATGCTCCTTTGTGTTGGTTGCAAGAGGACTACAGAACTCGGACCTGCAGAACCACATCAAATTGTACAATATATTGTTACTGCTGTATGTTGTTCCCTGTGCTGTTTGTGCCTTCTCCCCTTCTGTTGTCTCCAGCCCAGGTGAATCTACTGGTTGAACAACGAGGCACACCTGGCCTCAGTGCTAAAAAGCCCAGTGCTGGCTTTAAGAGGCTTTTGGAGTTGGGACTGCTGTGCCTCTCATCAAGGGGACTGTGTGTTGTTGTGTTTAGTTAAATTAGTATTTCAGTTGATCTTTGTTTAATGATTTAGTTTGTCTGTTAATGAATCCCTTAGTTTTGACTTATGTAAGGTGTACGATGTGTTTTATTGAGTCAATTTTATGGGTTGTTGCCACATAGGGCTGCCGTATGGTGGGGCCTAACAATACGTTTTATATTTTAAACTTGTTAAGCCAAGACAACGGTCCCCAATTATTACTGAGCAAACCTTTCCCAACATGAGCCGAGGCAGACAGAGTTGCCATTTGGTTAAATAATTCTTTCCAACGAAGGCAGATGACTTGTGTTTTTTCTTCTTTTGTATATGTTTCTATTCAGTCAAATCATTTAAACTCAGCTGTAAACTTAGACCCACAGTCTTAATTTACAACTTAACTTTAATGTTTGTTTTTAACATATGGAACTGCTGTCACCTTGTACGATTTAAAGAAGCAAGTAACAGCTTGCAGACCGAAAGAGCCTTTAATTTCACTCAAAAAAGTTTAACTGGGGGCGCTGGTAGCCTAGTGGTTAGTGAGCGTGCCCCATGTACGGAGGCAACAGTCCTCCAAGCAGTCCAACCTGTGGCTCCTTTCCCGCTTGTCTTATCCCTCTGTCCCTGATTTGACTCTATCCTCTGTCCTATCTCTAAATGAAGGCAAAAAAAGACCAAAAATAAACTATAAATAAAAAATTGTTAAGATAAAAGATATTGTATTTGTTAGTTAAATCCATGCAAACTACAGTTCCTAACAGTAACTCTGGGCATCTATAGGACAGTGAAGTGTTTTTTTAAACTGCTTGAATGACTGCTGTCCATCATCTACGTTGACTTTGTCTGTTTGAGTATTGTTTCTTATTCAATCATTGCTGGTCACATCAGAACAAAAAAGTGTTGTATTCTTTGTTTGTTGAATAACCATGGACTGACTCAGCATGTTATGGAGCCCACACACCATAAGGGGCACAGTCTGGACTTCATAATCACCCAGGGATCTCAACATTTTAAATACTGGTATTACTGATATAGATTTTTCTAAAAAATATGTTGTAGTGTTTTTGAGATGACTAACTCATAGCACACACAATGGTCAATCACAGTTATTCACAAAACAGTGTCTCACTGACAGCATCAGGGTGTCCCTTCCATACCTGACCTCTCTGCAGTCTAAGTCTCTTTAACAAAAGCACGTTATGGATGTCATTACCCAACATGGGTTAAAGTATTCAAAAAATAACACTACAGAGAAATACCATGTTGTTAAAAACTGGGAAAGGAGTGCTGGAAAGCTGGATGTAACTGGTTAAACACAAATATCCAGGTTTATTATGACACCTATAAATAGACACTCTGAACAAAACAGTCCCATTTTCTGTGAAATAATTTTCATCAGCACAAACACTGCACACATCTTATTGCTGCTAGTGGAATGATGAAACAGGCCATGAACGTTTAATTCAGCCACACATTAAATATGACTTGTTAAATGTTTTTACCTGAATGATGTGACCTACGGTGCAAATACTCAACTCATCTCTAGTCTCATATTTTATTAAATAAACACCTAACAACTTTTTTAATGTTTTCTTCTCACCACCGCCCAACCACCACCATTGGACTGTGATGTCCCGCAACCACCGCCTGACGCCCAGCCACCACTATTGGACTGTGTCATCCTTCAACCACCACCTGACGCCCAGCCACCACCATCGGACTGTGTCGTCCCTCAACCACCGCCTGACGCCCAGCCACCACCATCGGACTGTGTCGTCCCTCAACCACCGCCTGACGCACAGCCACCACCATCGGACTGTGTCGTCCCTCAACCACCGCCTGACGCACAGCCACCACCATCGGACTGTGTCGTCCCTCAACCACCGCCTGACGCACAGCCACCACCATCGGACTGTGTCGTCCCTCAACCACCGCCTGACGCACAGCCACCACCATCGGACTGTGTCGTCCCTCAACCACCGCCTGACGCACAGCCACCACCATCGGACTGTGTCGTCCCTCAACCACCGCCTGACGCCCAGCCACCACCATCGGACTGTGTCGTCCCTCAACCCACTTGAACATGATAAGTTTAAAGAGTTTAGTCTTGGTAATGTTGAATCTTAGGCTGTTATTCAACACTGTCAACAACAACATGTTAATACTCAGAAAAGTCTCTTCTTTAAAGTATTGGACCTGGTTTTAATTTGAAGTAATTATCTGTTTAATATTAACACTCACATTGGTGCAATTTATGAAACACACAAAATGAGAAATGTTAACCGAATATAACAGACTACACTTTAGCAACAATATCACCTGACTAAGGTCAAATGAATCATTGGATGTGCCTGCTTTTCCTCAAATTAAGCAAAGATAAA
Organism: Tautogolabrus adspersus; assembly: GCA_020745685.1. NCBI lineage: Eukaryota > Metazoa > Chordata > Actinopteri > Labriformes > Labridae > Tautogolabrus > Tautogolabrus adspersus. Next base: position 5,869,003 of record CM036535.1, read on the forward strand.
ACTGAAGTAATACTCCTTGGACCCAGAGGAGTAACGTTTTTAAAACTGGTAATCTTGGCGTAGTTAGCCTCAGACCTTAATTTCAATAGCCATATGAAGACAATTAAAAAGTTATTAGAGGATTGATGTCTAAGCAGGATTAAGACAATCTTGTCCATGGCATAATCTTCAGAAGGCTTGACTACTGTAATGCTTTCTTTACAGGTGTCTGAAAAGTCGATCCAAGAGCTTTACCTAATTCAAAAAGCTTTGGAGAGTCCTCAAAAGAAGAGTCCACAACATCAGTCCAGCTCTACAAGTTGTTACTCTCTGTATGTTGTAAAACTGACTTACTATAGCTGGTTTAAAAAACGCAAAGCTATTTAGGGCTGCAATATATTCACCATATCTACACAGTGTACCCCACAGAAAGTCGGTATAGTCTACTTCTGGTGGTGGCAACAGGGGGAGGGGGAAGCAGGGGCACTTTGAAATCTGATTGGCCGCCCCAGGTGCCACCCCAAAATCCCAATCTATGATTGACTATATGCCTAATCAGAGGCGGGACTTAAATTCAAATCAACTAGTTAGGCTGTGTTTAAAGGCTGCTAGTGGTTTTCTTTATGTGTCAATGTAGTATTTATTTTTTGTTAGAAGCCTACTTTAGTTGTATTTAAATTATATGCATACTTTTCTCTTTCCATAAAAAAGTGCAAGCAAAAATTCATTCACACTGTCTATCTTGCAATGAACTTACTTGTAAATAAATGTTTTTTGCATGTTAAACAGCTTATAAGAGTTTGAATTCAATTTTCTAAGTAATATAAATTGAGACTTTTGAAAAACATATTTTTGAGTTCCCAAAAAAATAAGCTAAGAAGATTCACAAGTTGCAAAATTGTGTTACTTAGGATTACATATCATTGGTGGGGATATAAAGTGTGAAAAAATGTAATTCATTTGCCTTTGTGTGCCCACAAACTTAATAGCATTCTGGCACAAATCCGTGCCCAATGTGGGCCACCCCAGTCAACCAAATCTGGACTCCCCAATGGGGTTTGTTCACTAACAATTTTTATTCTGTCACCTTGCTTCCCTGCAGTCAGTGAATGAACCATCGAGACTATCGTCTCAGACAGCTGCTTTTAAAGCCCCCACAGTCAAAACTAAACATATGGGAGCAGGATTCACTTTATGTGCAACACATATCTGAAACAAATTCCCAGACAACTTCTTCTCTAACTCTCTGTTCTGTTTAGTTTTTGAAATAGAGGCTCAAGACTTTTCTGTTCCACTATCTATTTACTGAAATGTATCCTATAGTGTTGAATTCAATTTGGGGAACATTTACGCATTTCTTACACTGCTCTTCAGCTGCAGTGTATATTCAACTATCTGTCATATTTTTATTCTGTCTTACTTCTGACAAATGTATAAATGCATGTTTTCAACTACTCTTTTATATTGCGATTATGCCATCAATATGTCGATTTTAAGCACTTTGGATCTCTTTGCTGTTGAAATGTTCTTAATAAAAAGAATCAACTTGTCTGTCATAAAAAAGAAATCATATGAGCACAGGGCATTTCTTCACTGTTGGCAGCGATGTAACACCTCTGAAGGAATTTGGAATTCAGTGCTTTGATCAAGGGCACTTTAGGATTGTTTTGTGAGCAGCCACCTTTCACTGAATCGTCCTTTCACTAACTTTCCTTCAGAACGGATGGAGCAGAGGGCTGGCAGTGAGTGCACGGTCACCAGACTAGTTATTGATTCAGTGCTTTGTTCAAGGGCACTTTAACAGGCAGCTGCCAACTGGAGCTATCACACCCACGGCACTTCTAATTCAAATACTGTATCTTAAGGATTGCTCATTGTGTCTATGAAGTGTGTAATCCTCTTTAAGGTCACGATGTGAAGCTCCTCAGGTCAGAGCTCATCCAATATCTTTAGAAAGAAGAGAAGAGACAGTGATAAAGTATCAAGGGATTACAATTTAATGATTAAATTATTTTCATAATTTAATATAAGTTAAATTAGCTGAAGTGACTAAAGTAAAGGTTGTCATACATCATTCACCTTGTTCATTACAAACACGTTTTTTTTTCCACTTCATGTGCTGATGAAAATTAGGTCATATATAAGTGTAAGCAGCTACTAAATGTACCTTTTGATTATCAACAAGTGTTTCAAGGTTCAGGAATGTCCTGAACATTTACTCACACATAGGTAGAAGTCTTATAAAGCTCCTGTGAGGAACCTTTGGTTTGCATTGATTTTGGCCACCGCCTGTGGACAAAGTGGTACCTCTTGTGTCTTCGCTAATATTGTCCTGTACATGTGTAAGTAGTGTTTACCTTTTCTAATTTTTTTAAGATTTATTTGGGGTATTTGTATGTCTTTATTTTAGACAGGGCAGTGGATAGAGTAGGAAACCAGGGGGAGAGAGAGCAGGGAATGACCAAGCAGCAACTCCATTGTTGAAAAAAGAAGCTGATGAGGAAGTGCAAAATCCTGCAGATTGTTGAATGTCCGCTTGAGTCTGGCTGAAGAAGCAGAAGAAGTCACATACAGACCCAGTCAAAAAGCCCTTTTTACAGCAGAGATCACAGATGGTTAAAAAAACGGATTGGGTCTGATTAGCTCATGTCTCGTTCTGTACACACTGTACAGGGAGTGAATTTATTGATCACTCATGCGGTATTATTTCATGAAGGATACACGTTATTCACAATAATGAGTGAAGTTGACCTGATTAACAGGAGGCCGGATACCGGTTTGTAAAGAGGCTTAAGACCCTCCTCAGCTCCAGCTCTCAGTCATTTGTTCGGTTGACTGAAAGTTAGGTCAGCATTTCCAGCATGGCGATCGCCATCGATGGGACTCCAAAGCCCCCTGCAGTGACAGATGGTTGACATCACTTAGGCTTCGTCCATTAATATTTACAGGCTTTGGGAATGGCATGCAGGAAAGTCAAATCTGTGCTGCCTGCTTCAGGTCAATAGCCTCGGTATATGGGGCACTCGACTTGACTGCTAAACAAACAGGTGTGAAAAGTTTGTTGTTCTTAGAACTATGTTCACACTGACGGGACAGTGCTTCCTTCAACTTATTTATGTGTCACTCAGAGGCTCAAACATGTTTCATACATGTTTTTTTTTTTTCACATGAACACTCCCTGTCCAATCATAAGCCCTGCCACCATGTAAGGAAACCTGCAAGTCAGGGATGCAGTTTCTAGAGGCATAATCGCAGAGTGTCGTCACAAGAGTAAACTGCAGGAGAGCCAAAGGACTTTCTGAACTGAAGAAAATACTTAAAGAACACTAAGGGAAGGATGAGGGAGGTGGGGAGTTGGTGCGCTGAAAGTTTTTTTTCCTACTAGACTCGTGCTAAATTGCGACATCTACTGGATCGTGAAATTCAGATGGGTGTTCTTTGATCAACCATCCATGTAGAAATGTGTCAAACCTATTTCAAAAATAGTTCTTTCCATAATAATATTTGACAAAACTGTCAGATATGTAAGAAATGAAAGATTATTCCCTCTAAGGGTCTCATTTTCAAGTTGGAACTTTTGTCATTTAGGAATTGAACTCTTCAGTGAGTGAAGCTAAAGTATGTGTTGGACTCTATTGGGATTGTTAATGATTTACTGTCAGGTGCACTTTATGTTCCCTCTGATTTAGTCTTCACTGACTCAGCAGCTAATTGGTTAACAAGCCACTAGGTTCGGGAGGTGGGGTTAATGTCTGATATGCTAATTATCACCATGGAAACACAGTCACAGCAGGAAGCAAGAAGGCAGTGACTAATGGCCCACTCATCTGATATTCCATTCAATCTCGCCCTCTCTCTCTCTCCCTATTTTCCCTCCACAGTCTCTCTCTCTCTCTCTTCTCTGTAATCCCACTCATCTCTGCATTTCCATTCTTCCTGCTGTCATTTATTTCTGCCCTGTTCTCTACAATCCTTGCCTTTGTTTTCTGCCTTACTTTTTCCTTTTTCTTCTCTTGCTTTTAACATGAGACTTACACTTTTGAAATCTGTGCTGCATTGCCAAAATAAAACCATGAAATGATAATGAAATATGAAGGAATGGGGAAGCAAAAGCAGTGCTAAACCGGGCAGCCCATAACAAAGACACTTGCAACAATAAATAATGTATAAATTCAATCTCTAATCCTTCTCTTTCTCTCTTCCTCCGTTACTTAGCGGTATGAGTCATGAGCTCAGACACATTTTCATGTCTCTGTCAACACAAAGTGACAGGAGACTCACAGAGGCTCCTTTAAAGTATTAATAAAAAAAAACATAGTTTTCTCTCCATGTCCCTGTATGTAGCCATGTCTGCTGCGTCTCCCTCCAACTTTCCCTCACTGTCAACGTGACTCATAGCTTTTTTTTGACAACTCTGTCAGCAAGCACAGATAAGAGACCACTAGTTAATTAGCACTCTGTTAAACACAGACAGGAGACACGCCCTCTTGCATATTCAGAAGATTTAGAGAAAAACTGACGAGACAGACGGTGTTTGATGTTGATGGCACACAATGCTCAAGGAAATCTTAATGAGCAGTGTAGATAACTTAGTTATTAACCACCGATCCACCACGACAGATGAGGCTAATTGGGAAAATCACACCAGCAGGGAACCCACGCTCTCTCTCTCTCTCGCTTTGATTCCCTTCCATGTGCTTTAAGATTGACTATGAAATCTAGTGTTTTTTTTTTTTTTGTGGGCCTGTTGCAATCTGTGGGCTCTCCCCACTGTCAACAGGCTGAGGAGCTATCATCAATTCTTTCAACCCTTGTGATATATTCATAATGTGACGGACGTGTTTGGCTGCCATCCATTCTTGTCTCACGCTTACACTACTAGCATCCCTAGGAGGCGGAATAACATGAGTAGATCAGTGCAGGAACACAATTTACAGTACCTCTGTGTAATCTGAAAAGATCGTGGAAAATATTGCATGCACACATGAAAGATGTTGCTTCTTTTAGGGAGAATCAGTGTACCGACAAGTATGAGCTACAAGTCTTTACCTGCTTTTTGTAAAGTGTGTTGACATTTGTTATGAATTGGCTCTAAACAAATAAAACATTGATGGATTGATTAACTGATTGATTGATAATCCGAGGAAAAAAGTCAAGACGAATGAATTGCTCATTTTTTAAATGTAGTTGAAAGTAGTAACGTGTCCTCTTCCATTGAGTCTGGTTTGGCTTAATGCTCCATATAACTTAATGTATGATTGATCATTTAAGAGTCATGTCAGTGATGCTTTAGTTTTGTTTCTGAATGGGTCGATAGAGATAGAAGAGTAGTTGGTTAAAGTTGATAAACGATGGTGGAAGATCTGTGCAGTGAGAATATTACCCTGTGAGATCTTAATAGTCTTTATAGTCTACGACTATTATCATTCTTATGGATGTCAAGGTATAGATGTTTATGAATGAGTGCAGTCGCTGTTTATAAGCTATAATAGGAGTCAAGTTGCACTTAAATTAATGAAAGACAAAACAAGGTCACACTGAAAGGTGTAACATGTAGAATTGTTACACTGAAATATCTAAATTAATTCAAAATGAACTAAACCTATGTTATATATATTTTTTGTTGAATACTAACATTAGCTCAAATATTCCCAACAGTTATCGAAGCCAGAAGAATCCGTAATTTTATCCATGTAACGGCGCGTATTCTTGGTGCCATGACAGACAAGACATGTTTATCGTTGCCATGGTAACACCGAATGTCACGCCAAAGGCTGCTGCAGCATAAGCATTTAGCATAAGGAAGCGGGTACTCCTAAAGCTGCCGTACTGTCGCTGTATGTGCTGCTGCGATAAAAAACGTAATGTAAATTATACTTGGATACATCGTCCGTAAACAGTCTCTTCCTCAGGTCTGTTTCACCCCCGTTCATCACGGGCTAAAGTTAACTCAGAGTTCCTTTTCATCGATGGTGGGAGTGGAGTATCAGAGATTCACTCCCATGATTCCCCGTCAGCCTTGATGTCATCTACTATGCATTTAAGAAACACCAACATCAATTAAAACGCCAGCATTTGTTCTTGCAAACAAAACTGATAGTTTCTACTTTACACAATTAATTTCCACTGCACAGTTACTGGTTCCTTCTCAGATATTGTGGACAACATCTCCCTAACAACCAGTCACATTAAAAACCTGACAGTTTTTGCTTTAACTAAGCTAATAACCTAATCGTGAATGTTTGCTGTGGCAGCTCCTTCCTCCTTTACAGTAACATAACTTTTTTTTAAAGTTACAAATATTGAATTTTCATGTATGTTTATTTAAAGACGATTAAGTTTCCCTCTTTCTTCCTGCTCGGATTTTCTAAGAACTTTCAAAGAGCTGATCCTTTTCCAACAGCCCTAATTGTATCACTTTATGCAAGAAACAGTAAACTCCTTGAGGCGACTCTGCTTGAACTTTTTGGATATGAAGCAGAACTTAAAAGCTCTGTTGATTCCTCTGTGTTGTTCAGCGTTTTCAGCTGCAGACAGATGGTCCCCTTCAGCTCTGTTGTGGAGCAGATGTCGAGAGCAGCAGCAGTCGCAGAGACAATGTGACCTACCTTTTGATCCACAGATGCCCTGCACTGCACATGGCACTGCACTGACCTGTCAGAAGTGCCTGTTTTGAATTAACCCCTAACCAAATTGGAAGGAAGAATCTCGAAAATAAACAGTGCCAGAGCTGCAAAATGACGCAAAGAAGTTAACCACTAACTGCTAAAGAAGTCCCCAAAAAGGAAGTAAACCAACCCATGAAAGTTTCATGATCAACTTGAATGATTTAGCCCAATTTTCTGGGTCATAACTTCCACTACATCAATGAGAATGAGGTCAGAGCAGTTCAGTCTACCAGGGTATGTTTTGGATAGAAAGATCCTGCTGGTTCATCTTTTAAGGCAGCTTCTATAGAGGTGAAGATTCCTCAGGGGAGCTCCGCATCAATGCTGGGCTTGTAAGTCTGCCACTATGACCAGAAGATTTCCAATGATGGACAATTTCCTTCTCTGCTCTATGAATAATGAACCAGTGTGGGAGCTGAAATTACGAGTATTCAATATAATTACAGTGCCATATATGCACATTGCATTACAGGCCTGACAGTATTTACATTGCAGCAAAACACACATATATGGCAACCTTCTGTTTTTTTCCATGAGCGCAAAACAATCCAGGATAGGTTCAAGTGTTTAAAACTGTTTCTATTTGTGATGCATGTCCACCCTCCTACCATCACCACACAGACACACACACACACGAACAGACAAACACACAGACACACTGAACTCAATAGGGAATTTTAAAACCTCAATGACAAACCTTTTGAGAAAACAAACTTCATTGTCCCTGAGGGAAAGTTTGTCTTGGGCATGCTGTGCTTTGGTTGATTGCATTCAAAACATAAAAAGAGAAGAAGCTTCAGACATTATGACAGTCACTTGTGATACATGAGATAGCTTGCGACACTTTTGTCAACTTACGTATTACTTTACAGATCAGTGTCACTGAAGTCTGCTTACATCCAAACAGCTCCGGTTCTCCATTTGACGAGTCAACATAACCTTGCTCTGCGCTCCACATGGATAGTCATATTTTAAATAATATAAAAGGCTCATGTTATAAGGAACATGGCGTTTAGACTATTGCTACAAGAACAGACACTGAGCTGTTGCATGCTATCATTTTAATGCTCTTTACTGCCCCCCAGTGATCTGGAGTAACCAGAGGACTTAAAAAAAGACAATCACCCATCCCTAGATTTGTCATTATTTTACTCACTATGTTAGCTCAACTGACAGAATCACTGCATCACCTGGACCATCACTGCCACAGGTTCCTCCCATGAGGCCTCTTCTTCAAACAAACAACAGAAAACAAGTGTTTCTAACAAGCGGCAACCTCCGGTGTTGTAAAATGAAGCCAGTGCAATGTGCAAAATCCTGCAGTTTGTGGAGTGTCCACTTGAGGCTGGCTGCAGAAGCACCAGAAGTCACATACACACACCATTTTAAAAAAGCCAGTTTTAACATCAGAAAATAACATGTTTACAGCCTGGTTCAAAAACAGATTGGGTCTAATTAGCTTATGTCTCGATTGGCACACACTGTATGGTGGTGATTTATTTGATAACTCATCTGTTTTTAATTCTATAAAGAATAAGATGTATTCACAATAAGGCGCGTAGCTGATCTGATTGACAGGCGAGCGCAACTTATCTGTTGGTCAAGAGGCTTAAAAACCACCTCAGCTCCAGCTCTTAGCCTGTAGTTAGGTTGACTGGAAGTTAGTGTGAGACAGCATTTCCAGCATGACGATCGCCGCAGATGAGCCTCCGAAGCCCCCTGCAGTAACAGATGGGTGATGTCACTCAGGCTTCATCCAGTAATATCTACAGTCTATGGTTTTAATAACCCTGTTTATGTGATCCTCACTACATGTGCAGCTATTAACACCTAATATGAACAATATGACCCCAGAGGGAGCCGTTGATGCTGGATTTAAAGTGCAATATTACCAAAGCTTAAGTGCCTCTAAAATTCACATGAAAGTCTACGTTGGGGTTTCTTTCACGCAGACTATCTTTGGGGTCAATTTCACCACATTCATATTTTTGCTTCATATTTAACAACTTTTCCTAATTTAATTAAATTAACATGATGATATGTTTTCAATGTCCTGTACACATGTTGTACTCATCGGTGATCTTTGGGGTTGTTTTATCTAAAGGGCTATTTAGGTAGTCAACAAACATAAAGTACCTGACACATAAACTTGGGTAACAATTGTATAATCATTTTCTGGAGGTTTAATTTGCTCAAATTGACCCCAAGGATAAAAGATGTTAGTAAATTTGTCGGTAACAGGAGGGTTAAATGATTCTGTTACAATGTACAGTTATTCTTCAAAGATGACCTTGACCAGAAGTATAATATTATTAAGATTTCCCTCAGCAGTCCAAGGCACTCAGACTGAACTTCTTGTTCAGCCTGAAAATGTTTTATTTCAGTTCCATCAAACCAGCTTGATAAACAACATGCACTGACAGCGCTGCTTAGGCAAAAATACCACAGAGAAGAATCCATCCCGACCCTGTGTGCATCAGAAAATCTGCAGCAGGTTTTGACATTTGCGTGGATGACGTGGTCATCATCATGCTGCATGCGATATTGACTGTGGTCCTCCATCACTCAGTCTGTGTTTGGGAATCATAGCAGAGCTGTGGTGCGGGGAAGCATCAGAATTTCTATCGCTTCACCATCTGCCACAGCAAGAAAGATGGAAATCTCTCACTCCATGTCGGCTGGAAAAAATGATGCCCTCTCTCAGTTTTTTGTTGAAAAGCAGTTCCTTATTTGTCATAAAGAAATCTGATTTTTTTTAAACAAATGCAACAAACAAAGTTTATAAAAACAATTTAAAAAATCAAGGTGCAGATAGCTGATTCAGTCAGAGAGGATGCGTCCGATAAAAACAAAAACAACACAGGTATATTAAGCTCCCTGCACACACGCAGAACTCTTGGCCAAAGAGCAGTACTTTACAAGCCCAAAGGTAAGAAGAGATTACTGTCTCTTCCCCCTCTTCTTTCTAGGTTGTTCACTGCTTATCTGTCTTTTCTTTCCATCAATCTTTGCCTCTCCTTCACTCTCTCTCTCTCTCTCCCTCTTTCTTCCTCTCTCTCTCTGCCCTTGGCAATATCGTGATAATAAAAGCTAAAGAATACCTTTGAGTTTTGACTTCCTCTATTTCTCTTTGCCCCCTTTGGCCTGCCATTATATCACATACCCACCCACCCACGCACACATGCAACACACACACACACACACATGTACAGTTTACACACAAACATACACACATGCACACACACTAGTATATCAAGTTGTGACTGAATTACATTTTGACTGATGGTGCTCTTGAGGGCAAAGCAATGATAACTCACCTGTATGTGTATGTGTGTGTGTACCTTTAGGAACGTAGGTACAAGGTTGGAGGATTTACTTGTGTGTGGGGGTGTGTGTTAGTCTAGTGTGTGTCCATTGCTCAGGGCTACAATAATAAAGGGGATTGCTAACCTGAAAGAGTTGGCCTTTGATGCAATGCTATGACTGCCAATTTCTGCTAGCACCACCAGTACAGACCCAAATCTGACAGTGAAGATATAAAGTTCTTTGTTTTGCTCCACCTTTTGTCTGCTCTGTCTCTCAAACACACACACACACACACACACACACACACACACACACACACACACACACACACACACACACACACACACACACACACACACACACACACACACACACACACACACACACACACACACACACACACACACACACACACACACACACACACACACACACACACACACACACACACACACAGTCATATGCATGAACACACAGAAACCAAATCCATCTGGTTGGAAGGTATCTGGAACACGTTGACCTTAAATTGTCTGGGTTGAGCATCTGAACATCATTATGATAATGGATTAAAAAAGTGTGTTGCCTTAAGCGCTCTTAGATACCGAGATGCTCTTTCATGAATTAAATAGAACAACTGGATTATTGTTGGCTTCATTTGTTTTTTTTTATGTGAGATTATTCAGGTGAACCCTAACAAGTTAAACAGAGTGTTCTAGAGAATCATACCTCCTTAGGAATACAACATCACAATATATGTTTTATGCTGATACAATAATATAATGACGGTAAAATCTGGAAGGTAAGTAACTCCGCAATATACTGTAGGGCGCAGTCTGTTTATGGGGGACTCCAAGAGAGAAAAAAGCTTTAAATGTCTTCCATGGTGACGATTCCATTGTTTTCAGCAAAGTCCAGAACCTGCAGTTTCTGTGCAGATGTGTAGCGCTTGTAGTACTCTCTGTTTTCACCATGTGGAGTTTACAAACCTGCTCGCTACCAGAACGGTAATTAAGCTCTGGACCCAGAGCCTGCGAGTCGCACTGCCGACCTCTGCTGGTCACTTGTTGTATTTAAATGAGGAGTCTTTTCAATCTAACCAGCACTTCCCAAAGTACACTTTACTTGACAGCAATCATGGTTGTCTTTAAATGCATGATTATAGATGGATAGATCCATCGATCGACAGACAGACAGACAGACAGACAGACAGACAGACAGACAGACAGACAGACAGACAGACAGACAGACAGACAGACAGACAGACAGACAGACAGACAGACAGACAGACAGACAGACAGACAGACAGACAGACAGACAGACAGACAGACAGACAGACAGACAGACAGACAGACATTAGATTATGACCTAATGAGGGACCAAAACTGTTAAAAAGTGGCGCCGCCAGCCTGGTCCATGTGGATATGTATCCTAGCACGCTTTGCACAGCAAAGTGACAGCTTGCATTACACGATTAATCGGAGCAAATTATAAATTGCGTCAGGTCAAGTGCAATGTGATGGTGGCAGCTTCAATGAGTTAGTACTGGTGCACGTGTCAGTTTCTCCAGTGGTATACTGGAGACACCGGTATATGGGACGCAACCATGACAAAATATGTATTAAAACTGCGTCTTCTACACCAGATTTGACGTAACTCTCTAAATGTATGTTAATATACAGTTTTAATAATAAAATAAGCAACTTTCTTTTTTCTTGTCAAAAGCAGTCTTCAGTATGAAACACTGTGTGAGCCAGAATGATGGCACAGAAGATCTTAAGACATATTGGCTTGTTAACATAGAGCTACACTGTTGTTACTCTGAGAACAACCTGCTGCTAAAACTATGATTCAGACATCAATATTTTAAAAGCAGCCCAGTATGAGCAGACTTTCCCTGATTTTGTCTCCAGTCACCCAGAAGTTGTTTTGTTTTCTGCTCCAAGATAACAGTTTGCTTTAAACTGGGGTCTACTTGTGGGGTGCGCTGCTCAGAATGTGCTCACTTGGTGCTTGATTTAAATGTTAACCAGCAGCCAGCACAGCATGCACATGCAGCTTTAATGGGAGAGCTTTGTTATGTCTGGTTTAGGAAGACAACCATGGATCTAATGTTACTAAAACGTTCAAATAAAGGATCATTACCTTTTTAGACTTAATGTTTTTTGACAATAAAACATTTTAGTAGAAAACCTTGTCTATTAATTAAAAAAACATGTGACTATGAATTGAAAAAGTATAAAATTGTAAACTTTAAATAGAAACCCGAAAAGTCAAGCATTTAAGTATCGAAGTAAGATTGAATCAACTGAATGCTAGAAAACAACACAAAGAGCTCAAATAAGAAACGACAGGATTTGACCTCAGATTATTTCAAAGCGTGAGATGATGACTTCAGTGATGATGTTTCCTGGATGGTAATTTTAACACCTATTCTATGGTTTAATGGACTCTCATCACAGGTTAGATATTTAAAAGAGTGCAATTTTTTCTGGTTCACGACACATCGCAGTTTCAAGATATCATTTAGACCTTCCTCCTGACTCGACAAATACAACTCTACTGAAGAGATTTTAATCCTGTTTTCATAACTAACGTATGGCCAGACTTTAAGAAAATAAGAAACAGCCATAAAAGTCATGAATCAACACCACAACAGGCCATGAGTTTATCTCAAAGGTTTATGGGAAAGCTCTCGTCTAGACTCTTTTCCTCTTCATCCCTGAACGAGGCGACCACGTCCATAAATAGTGCCTTAAAGTGAGCATGTTGGCCCTTCCCTCTCAGATGGCTCTGGCTGCTCTCTGCACATCATTGATAACAATTTAGAAGACTTTAGAGGTAACAACAAAAGTGTGAGCTTCGTCAAGCAGCAGTCTAACAGAAATGAACCACACGTTGACAGAGGCAGCATCTGTCACTTCTTTAAATAATTGTTCAGGCAGGCAGGCTATGTTACCCAAATATCAAAGTACACTCAATTATTATATGAGCAAAAAAGTCATGTAGAATCATTTATGAGGGAAACGTTTCTGATATGGTGGCAGATCGTGACTTTTTGAGTTTGATGAAAAAAAGATTAATTCTAGGTAGATTATGCATCAACTCTTCACCAATATGATTCAGCAGAAATACTCAAAAGGCAGTTTTCTTAAACAAATCACTGTAAGAATATCTAAGATAGGGCACTGGTTGTGTAGTGGTTAGTGCACGTGTCCCATACACGGAGGCTATAGTCCTCCAAGCAGGAGGCCCGGGTTCGAATCCGACCCATGGCTCCTTTCCCACATGTCATTCCTCGCTCTCTCTCTCCCTGATTTCCAAATCTATCCACTGTCCTATCTCTACAATAAAGGCACAAAAAGCCCCTCAAAAAAGAATATTGTGGATGATACATTGTCAAATTCGACTTCACCTTTTGTCCCATATACAAATACAGTTGTAAAATGCATTACATCTGCCAGCTGACGGATCAGTCTTGCTCTGGTATATAGAGGTAAAAGTAGGTTAACTCTGAACTGTGAGTACAGGCGGATTCAAGCAATGCTTAGAGCAGTTGTTCCCAACATTTTTTGGCTTGTGACCTCACTTAAATTTCACAAAAGTTTTCCACTGTCTTGCAAGTAAACATTCATTTTAGAGCACATTTAGGCTGGGATGACATTTCTGCACAACGGATGAGAGACAGACAGAGACTCTGCAAGTTTTTTTTGGCATTAGCTATGGCACACAGTAGCCTGTGCTCAAAATATTTTAATATACGATATATTTATTGATCAATAAATTCAAATTTCAGGCGACCCTATTTGAATTTAGTGCAACCCCAAGGTTGGGAAAGCCTGGCTTAGAGTAAAGAGACTGGAGAGAGTGTTGCAAGATGGTATTTTTTTTTAAATCCAATTATAGTAGCTTTCTTTTAAACTTAAACAAAACACAGAGGATTTCTAAAAATTAAGACATATAATGCGTTGTCATAATTCGGAATATCTGCACAAAGATGAGTTTAAAGTTAAGTTTTGGCCAGCCTACAATAAAAAAAGTGTCTTCTTTCTTCACCTAACACTCACACACACGCGCACACACACGCGCGCACACACACACACACACACACACACACACACACACACAGGTAGTAGTAGAGCTTAATTGGAGAAACGATTCATGTACTAAAAACAAACCAGCATGCAAACCATAGGAGGCAGATCTTTGATATGTTCACAGACACACACGAACCCGGCACAAACACACACACATTATTATTTTTACAATGTATGTTTTGTTTATCTAAACTTTAATCCTTTATTGAACCTTTAATCTAATCCTGAAGACGGACACACACACACACACACGCGTACACACACACACACACACACACACACACACACACACACACACACACACACACACACACACACACACACAAACATGCAAGCGCCTGTGTGTTAATATGAGTCATTATGTCACAGTAAATCATTCTGTTATTAAGCTTCAAATCTTCATTCCCTCAGATATACTGGGAGAGAGAACCACAGGTAGAGAGGCATGTAGGTAGATTTAATTATCTGTCTCCCTCGCTTTAACACACACACACACACACACACACACACACACACACACACACACACACACACACACACACATACACACACACACAGGTAGTGGTAGACCATAATTGGAGAAACGATTCATGTACTGACAACAAACCAGCATGCAAACCATAGGAGGCAGATCTTTGATATGTTCACAGACACACACGAACCAGGCACAAACACACACACACATTATTATTTTTACAGTGTATGTTTTGTTTGTCTATGCTTAAATTCTTTATTGAACCTTTAATCCTGAAGTCACCCCAGGCCAACAAAAGACACTGGGTGCCTATTGATTTCAGACAAAAGGCTCAATGTCTGCTGCAAACACAACTAACAATAAAATCCTCCTTTATGCATTCTGATCCACATATCCACAGTCTGCACTGACACACACCCACACTTTTGCCCTTTGTCTTTTCTTTATCATTAAAACAGCCTCTCTACAGCAGCCCACACACACACACACAGGTATGTACACTCACAAACAGGTGCGTGCCAGCCATGAGACATCTCGTCCTAGAGTCCTTAAAATTTCATCATTTGCCTTGTTGTGCAATGGATAATTTAAGAGCAGCGGGGAACAACAACAGAGACAAAGAAGGTACACAGAGACCTTTTGAGATCCCTAAGGAGTATGATTGATTGCTAAAATGATTAGCTGAAATCGATCAGTGAGTTAATAGAGTGGTGTTCTCTCTGATGATTAGTAGTGACAGTGACCTTTTGTTCCATGTCAATAAGGATTTTAAGTATGACCTTAAAAACAGGAAAACAGAATCATGGATTTTAAACATGAACTTGTTTGATGTGGGACAACAAACAACAACAGAAGGGATCATTGGAAGTGTCCTGATGCAGCCAAAACATGTTCGAAACCACTGAGTCTTTAATCATTTACTTTTCTGTCTCTGGTGTTTAAACGAGAGTTCAGGGTTGTGATGTTTGCACCTTAAGATACAGTTTAAGCACTGGCTTTAATGGTGCTAACACTTGCACAAAAAAAGTGCAATTTAGACAGTGATCTCTCTCTTTCTTTCATGCGCCGGCTTTTGGTTAAAAAAGTACAACTGAAGATCTGAAAAGTTTTTTAAGGCTTCTCTACCAGCTGATCCTTAACAGATTTAAAACATGTAGTATTGAAAAGGTTCACAGTATACAGACTTTAGATCCACATCAGTTATTAACTGCAAATGAGTGGTTGTAGATCCATTTAGTATTTCACAAAAAGTTATGCTCAGGTTGAAGTCATTCTTCCAGAAGTTAAGGTCGTCATCATTTTGAATACTTTAATCCTTTTCAGTACCAAGTGATTTAAAACACAAAACAATATTTTTTATTTTAATGATCCATTATATGAAAAAGTACAGATGTCTTTAAAATAAACGGATCTTCTGACATATTATTTACCAAAAGTGGCCGTGAGGGAGATAGGGAGCTGCTATGGTTCATTCAAATTCACAGGTTGGCCAATACCAACATTTCTCGAGTACTTTTGGCGTCTCAAAAAGATGCAACAGTAACGGTAATGTCTCTTATAAACAGACTGAGAGCAGAGGAGGTGACCGCAGAGGTTACTCTGTCCTATTTGCACAAATACATCGGCAACAATTCAGTACCGAAACGCTGCAAATGCATTGTGCAATTCAGACAATGTGCAGAAGTTCAATTTTTGGCAATTGGAAAAATAAGAAATTCATTTGAGGTGGCTAAGACTTCTACGGTGGATGCCATGATGTGGAAACAGGTAGCAGTAATGTTCTATTCTTACTAGTATTGTATAGAGTTTTAAAATTCTGGTTTCCTTACAACCCTACCTCCCATGGCTAAATGTTATTAATTTAAATACAAAATAACACAAGCAGTACAAAAAGAGTTTCGGTGGCACGGTTAAAGCTACAGTGGATGTTTCAAACAACATGTTAAATGCTCTCAAAGCAAGGGAATATGATCAATCTACAAGAAGGATAATAGCTGCATCAACAGGGAATGGAGGGAAATTGCTTTGATAAGCCTGGAAATGATGTAAACTGAATCCAGTAGCAGTCCCAGAGACTAAATCTCAATCAAACTGAACACAGCAGGAGATTTAGCAGTGCCACAGACATACTTTTCCCTGTCATCAAAACACTGAATAATGGAAGTTTTTTGTAAAGTAGCTGTGCTGTCGGCTCCCTGTAAAATCAAAACACTTGTAGAATTTATGCCGAGACTCAGTGAAGGTGTTCTGGTGGCACTACTTCCTATAAAAGCACTTAACTGTATGTTCGTATTTCCTTTATTCTAGTCCTAACTTTTATTAAACTCAAGAAATAGCAGGAGAAATGGTTGGCAGGGTTTTTGTTTACTGCGCCCCTTTTTTCCTCATAACCTCATTGATATCAAGACGGCCAAATTGGATCAACGTTTTCTTAAAGGGTATGCAACGTGGTCATGGTAAATATTGCACAGAGCATGTAGCTTGTTTCCTCACTTATTCACTACCTGAAATATATTCTTGAACAAAAGGTGTAAGCTTTAACAATGCAGCACTAACAAGCAGAGTGGCAGACGGGTAGATTGCTGTTTCTCCTCTTTGGATTAGGTCTAAAAACAGAGGGCTGACAAAGAGAGCCGGGGATGAGAAAATAAGGCAAATGAGCACGGCGGTGGGCAGGTATCAGGGTGTATTTTCTTTAGAAAACCATCTGTTAGAGGTGGGAGGGTATATGCAAGGATCTGTGCTAACAAGGGGAGAAAAGAGGGCAGGTGGGCTGATGTACGAGCCGAGCAAAGACGTGCTCTTTCCTCCCCTCTCATAACCCCTCAAAATCACCCCGAGTACTGACAGAGAGAAAGAAAAGCCACAGAGGGCAGAAGACAGAGAGAGAATCCTGTGTTCCAGTAATTAGTCTGCGGAAAGTGAGCCGGACTATAATTCGGTCAGTCAGATGGATGTCTGCCCTCCAGACATTAGGTTTAACCATTATCTATACTCATCCCTCCACTTTCCATCTATCCATCTTTCCTTCTTCCTCTCACTCTCTTATACGCTGTCCCTCCATCCATCCACTCTCCCCCTTTTTTCCTCCCCCATGTCCTCTCGCCTCTCCTCCTCACATTAGACCTAACTCATCATTTATGTTCAGCTCCTGCATTCTTCTCTCCAGCACTCTGCTCCTCTCTGTCTCCAGACATCACATCTAACCATATTTTAAACTCATCCCTCCAGTCCTCTCCATCAACACATCCATCTCTTCCTGTCTCCTCTCCGCTCACCCCCCTCTCCTCTACCTCTCCTGCAGACATTAGATCAAGCCCATTACCTGCACTACATACAGAGTACACTCACAGGAATCAGTTTATTTGTCACGTACAGGACATGTGCAGGAATCAGTCTGGATGACAATGATGGAGAGATGCGCAGCTTACAGCGTCAACTGACCTACAGTATTCACAGTAACTTAAACCCAATCCCAACCTTCCTGACTTTGGATTTGCAGACTTTTGGGTGCATTTTCACTGAATGTGAGAGAGTTTAGGGCTTCCCTAATTTTCAAATAGCGAGAACAGTAGGGCTCGCAAGGGTTAGCAGTGCTAGCACCACCAGCCTTCGGGACTCCTTGCAGGTCAATGTGCACATGCATGTCTTGAATATGGTAACACACTGCAAATACAACTTCAACTTTTTTTTCTCGATCAAAATACTCCCAAACCACACTGCTCCTATGAGATGCAACTGTCCACTGTGCTGCTTTACATCCAGACAGAAGGGCGAGAAGAGCAGGCCCATTAACTGCAGCTACGACCCCAACTAGTGGTGGGTGGCTGCGTACAGCTTAGACACTAAATGTATTCAGCATTGTGGGCCTATACATTTATGAATTTATAAATTGTTTAAGCCACAAGTAATTCCGGAGCCAAGGAGTAAGATTAACAATGTGTAATTTTTTAGACGATGAATCACACACATCCCTAATATAAACCCAGAAAAAGTCAGCATTACTGTGTCTCATCCGCCTTGTACTCTTCCCCACCATCCACACTCAACCCAACCAAGTATTCTGAGCAGTGAGAAAGTGTCTGATAACAGCACTCTCCCGCTGCGAGGTACACAGGAGGGAAATTTCAAGACCTCATGCCAAGAAATTGTTTGGAAATCGTCAGAACTTCATGTTTGACAGGAGCTATTGACTCATATGCCTGACGTCAAGGGTGAAGTGAAGTTGAAACTGAGATTGGCAACACACAGACTGCATACACATTTTACCTCACAAAACACACGTTAACTGTCAGTATGTGATCAAGCAGCATAGCACACAGGTATGAAGATAGCACCATCCCTCCACTCGTCCCATTCAACTCTTCATCCCTGTCTTATCTCTGTAACCTCTCCTCCCTCCAGACATTAGATGGAGCCCATTATCTATACTCATTGCTTCAGTCCTGCACGCATAGCCATCCTTACCTCTCTGTCTGTCTCTCCTGCTTCCAGACATTATATCTGAGCCCATTATCGGCTCTCTTCTTCTACCCATGTCCTTCCATACCTTCTATCCATCCATGCTCGCTTTGCCTCACTTTACCTGTTGTCTCTTCCTCCCTCTCTCCTCCTCACTCTCCCGGATATTATGTCTAGCCATTATCTACACTCATCCCGCTGCTGCACTCCATCCATCTATCCTCTCTCACTTCCCTCCTCACCTCTCCGTCTCTCACTTCCAGATAGAGTCACCTATTATCTGCATCACTCCCTCCATCCATCCACCCTCTCTCTCACACATGCCCACACTCTCCCTTAGCAGGATCACACACACATTCACACAGCGAACCTCGACCCTCTATCAGGACACACAATCTGAACAGTCAGCAGAGCAACAGGGATGTAGAGGAGCTTTAGGAGGTAGGGAGTCTGTGACCCCAAAAATAAAACAGCAAGCTAAAGACAAAAATAATCTTTTGTTTGGCTTACCGTGCCAGACACTACTTTCATTTCAAGGTGGAGAATAGATAAGTTAATTAATTAAGTGAAGATCTTGGCTCAAGTTTAATCTTAAAGCTCTTAAACCTCATTTCAGTATATCCATTAGGGCTGAATCATATATCATTGTACCATTGCAATTACAATGTGTGCATGTGCAAGTCATATCCCAGGACGAGCAATGTCAGTCAAGTAACCTGGAGCACATCATACCGCAACTTTCGTGTTGTTTAATGCAAACCAAAACCGCCGGTTTTCTCATCTCCATAACTAATCTACAATAAGATCTATCTGAAATCACCTTCACCAGTCTGAACAGTGACCACTGTGCATGCAGAGTCTATGTCCTCCTGCATGTAATAATATATAGGCTACAGGTGACACTGCTGCCATTACAGACACACTAACATGACGATCAAAGCAGACGTCTACCACTGATTTCAAATGAGTGTATTCCATTGCTATAAGTAGCACCTCGTCCCAGTGCTCTTTGATGCTGTGGCAACATAAATTGGCCGTTAACTTTTAGAAATGGTTGATGATGTTTAAGTAACAAAATTGCAAGCCACGAGTTTGTGTTGTGCTTTTGAAGAAACGTATCGATCCACCTGTTCGCTTCACTTTTTGTCATCCTGCTCCGTGTGTGTGTCGGAGTCGCCGTCAGAGCGACCCAGTGTGTGATGAAAGTAGGATGGGTCTCATGATTTGGTCTTGTTCACTTTTGTATTTTGTATATTTTCAGAGTTTACATTTCCTTTCTTGTTTTTGTCCCTCTCTCATTCTTCCCTGGTGTTGCTTGTTTCCCTTGAGTGTTTCTCTCTATTTCAATGTTTCCTAGTTTAGTCTTCACTGTGTCCTGTTTTATTTTGTAATTTCGTAGTGTGTATTTTTTTGTAGTGTGTATTTTGTTGTGTGTATTTTTTCTGTTGATAATCCTCAGTTAAGTGTTTCCTGTTTTCTGTTGTAGTTTTTTCCCCGTGTATTATGTCAATACTGGTTCTTCCTGCCTCTGTGTGTGTTTCCCTGCTGTTTTGATTGCCCTCATTGTCCTCACCTGTGTCTTGTTAGTCTCACCTGTGTTTGATTACCCTGTCTATTTAGTCTTTGTGTTTCTTCCCTTCTGTGTCAGCTCATTGTTAGACATCTACCTTCCCGTGTTTCTGTGCTTTGTGTATCCTGCCTTCATTCCAGTGTTTCTCCTCATGATTTGTTTTGCCTTTTGTGGAGTTTCTTTGGACATTTAAAAAAGTAAGCTTTTATTATTGCCTTTTATGTGTATTCAGTATTTTTGGTTTATGCAGGTGGGTCATGCTATTTTTTTTGACACTCATGATAATGGGGGATTTTAATTGATGTGCATAAAAAGACCTAATTTAAATGCCTATAAATGTAAGACTATATATACTACCAATAATTATAATTCAGTGAAAATATGCAAAGGAGAATGTAATGATTGACTGTAACTATGTAATGAAGTTTTAGTTTTTTTCACTTTGGGGCGTTTTATGCCTTTATCTTGGAGGACGGCATACTGGATAGAGTATGAAATCGGGACAAGAGAGTGGGGAAGGACGTGAGGGAATGATGCCAAGGGTTGGACCCGGGCCACCCACTTTAAGGACTGCAGCCAAATTTTTTTATCAATGTACTTACTCAAATAAAGGCTGTGAATTGAAATTTCAAACATTGATGCACCAAAACCAGTAACGCTTCAGGGGGAATTCACAAAGACGTCTTTCGTAAAGACTGCGCATAGTTACCATCAACTCTCAGCAGATGGTCATTTTTTACTGTAACTGCACAATCCTCCTGTGAATCAGACCTTTTGTGTTAAATTTCCTCAGATTCAAACAGTTATAGCTTTAAGGAAAGACTAAGAGGATAAGATATCAAATTTATGATGTTGATTTACAAGTTGTGTCCTAATTGGCAACTTGCTGCAGACTATGTGTAAATTGTACCCTCTGTTTTAGAGGTTTCTGACAGTTTTTCTTTCATTTTAAAAACACAGACTTCAAATTTGCCTTTGATAGGGTCATCCATCACATTGAACAATGCCTTTCTGTCAATATAACATTGTGGTTCTGTTGTGGTGCAGCTGGTGGAGGGACTTATTTTAAACTGACTCTTGTGGTGCATTTGAGGACACTCTGGCATCAGGAAATTTTAGTCATTCACAGAGCAACAACAATTTCAAAGCAAGAATAGACCAATTTCACATTATCCTCTTCATACCTTCAGTGCTTGTTTACTGTTGTCTTCTTGACAGTGCACTGCTTTTGTGGAAGACAAACATCCGTCCATTGGAGCATTACTGAATGCACCTTTTGAGGAGCGATTTGAAATGGTCCCTGCATGTAACTGCATTACCATAAAATGAAAATGTAACTTTGACAAGAAGAATAAAGAAACAAAGGAGCCACTGTGATGGATTATGCGTATTAAAATACTCTCACATTTTTGCAAGTTGATTTTAATTGCGTCCGGAGATTAATTAAATTCAGGGGCTCCATAAAAGTTTGGACATCTATTAGAAAGTTATGACATGTTTGGGAAAATTGAGTGTAAAAAAAGGAAACTAAATCCACAGTCAATGAGCTCAAACTTGTATGTTAATGAAATAGGACTGTGTTTAAAAGTAAGAACATGATCTGTTCTAGTTTTAACCAGGTGAAATGTTTTCTCTGAGGTAAACTGCAGCCCTCTTTGCATCTCTCCTTTATCCTCCTCTCCTCCTCTGCAACTTCAGGTTTAATTCCCTCCATCACTACCATCTCCTCTTTTCCTCCCGTGTCCTTCTCTCCATCCTCCTCTTGACTCTGCTCTCACCTCTCTCTCCCCGTCCTACTCACCTTCATTCCCTTCTGACCCTGCTGTTTACACCACCCTCAGTCTTTCATTGTGAACGTCCATCAATCTTGCTGCCTGCCCTCTTTCTCTCCTCTTGTCTTGAAGCGTTCATCCTCCTTGCTCCTGTAATACATTCATCTGCTTCACACGCACACCATTGCCCTCATCCTTGAAGGGTATCCCTCTTACCCCTTTAAGACCCCTGTGTTTTCTACACCTCCATTTCTTTTTAACCCTCCTCCGCTCTCTTTGTTTTTCTTCTCTGGGTTTCACTAGCCACTTCTCTGCTTGTTCTCCTACTTATCTTTTGCTCTCCCCACTCATCCAGCTCCACAATAATTTTCACCACTAAAGCTTTCTGCTTTTTCCTCCACTTCCTCCTCAGGTTACCGTTTCCAGGCGGGCTGCCGAAAAAGACCGGATTTTCAACATTTATGCATAAAACCATAACTTGTAGTTGTACCTCTTAGATGAGCATTCTGTTCCTTTAAAAAGGTTAATTATGTATTTTTGCTCTTTATCGTCTTAAACGAGTATGAATATTGTAGATTGTGTTAAACGTACAGTATGTAAAATCTGCCGCAAGGGGGCTCTCAATCAAAACAATAACAAAAGAGATGACGTCGCTCCTCGCAGGGTCTCATGGGATACCACCCCCATCCCCCCGTGAAAACGAATGAACTCCGTGTTGAATCAATACGAACGGGCAAAACCGACTTGAGAAAGACAATGTGTACTGACGATGTATCCAAATATAATTTACATGAAGTTTTTTATCACAGCAGCACATACAGAGACAGAACGGCAGCTTTCAGTAGCAGCTAGCGCTTAGCTAATACAGCGGTCTTGACATAACATCCGGTGTTTCCTTGACAACGATCAACATTTCGTGTCTGTCATGGCGGCTCATCATGGCGGCTGCCTACAAGACACGTCCTGTTACAACAAAAAAATTACGGATTTCTCTGGCTTTGATAACTTTTGGAAATATTTGAGGTGATGTAAGTACTCAACTAAAAAATATATATAACATGGGTTTAGTCCATTTTTAATTGAAGTTAGATATTTTAATGTAAACATTAGCATGCAATCTTACATACTGTACCTTTAACACCATGTAACAGGGGTCAAACTAATCATGAAAGGGAACTGTTATGTTTCTGTTTGACAGGGTTACAGAATAAGCTATCATCATAAATACACATGTACATTGACAGTCTAAAAAAAAACAAGTAAATTGATAAAAAGACCTACTGTATTTGATATAATCAAAACACTATATAAGACCAAAATACAAAAAGCGTACAGCTTTATGACTCAAGTTAACATAACAGAATTCACCTAAAACGCCGCCAGTTAGCTTGTCCCAGTACTGATACATATACCACATGCAAACAGTTTGCAAACAACCGGCTGTAGACGCTAGCCGAGTCATACTTGTGCAAAAACATGTAATATAACTGTATCTTGTCGGTCGACATGGTCGTTTGGCTTCTCACATCGTCTTCACAACAAATGCACATTGACAACAAATGCATGTTGCCTAAGGGCATCTTCACCTTCCCTCTCCCCCTCAGGTATGGTTCACACTAGTAACATCGTTCCCTTGCTTATGTACACTTCCAAAACAGCAGGTGGCAGTATGCACATAGTTGGTTTCCAATCCCGCCAAAAACAAGAAAGAAGAAGCAACCATGGCAACCACTCGCTGACTGAGTGCATCCTGCTAACTGTGGATGTTTTTGTTATTTCTAAGACGCCAACAACGACCCTCTCCCTACTTCCACATCTACCGTGCAGCTCAGAGGATGAAATGATGCAACGGTTTTTGAAGTGACAGTGACAATCAAGTCATGGAGCGGTCCACTCCCTTGTTTGAGCACTGGTGCACTCACATCTCCCCCGGACTGTACTGGAGAATACATGAATAGTGCCCAGGACCACCTCTTCAAGTGGACTCGGGCACAGTACCCGAGTACAGTACGTTTGTGTTCACACTGATCAAATGAACTGGACTTTGGGGTCAAGCATACTGGGATCCGGGCCCAGATCCCTAGTGTGAAACCACCCTAAGAGGGGTCGGCGTAACAGCACTGCAAGAGCACAGAACAGAATATATACACATTATTTTTTTTAAAGGGCCCATGAAATAAATACAACAATCTCAAGAAACATATTTGCTTTTTACTGTACATGTATGTGTGTGTGCATATATACACACAGACGCATGCATGCCCATAACACTCACACTCTGTCTCCCTAATGTTTTTATCCATCTTGTGAATCCAGAGAAAACTAATCATATGCTCCCCAGTACGTCACCAAAGTAAATAATCTCATCAATTTTAATACCCGTGCTAAAAATGTGAGCTCTACATTGAGATCTGTTAAATGATGAAAATGGAAAGCTGGGGATAAAATTAGGGTACTTTCACAGAAATAAATAATATGGTACTTTGAGTGAGCTATATGTGCTGACAAAATTATTTATTGGTATTCGACTGCTCTGATGTGATTTACATGGAATGCCGCAGCCCTATACTCTCAGGCCCCTCGACGCTGTTTATCCCGATGCGCTCAGATTCATTACAGGTGACAGTTTTAGAGCACATCATTGTATCCTCTAAGAGAAGACAAAACATCGCCCTGTTCACTGACGAAGCTGTACCTCACAAAAACCACATTCATACATCTCATCATTTTCAAAAAATCTGAATGATAGTGTACTGTATTTAATCAAAGGAGATGTTCAGCATGAGAGCGTTGAAGTAGGACAGCCTCCATCCTTATGCAACCGGCTGGGTCTTAAATTGGACACAGTCGGATCAAGGAGTGTACCTGTTTCTCATAATGTTATGCACAGTCACACACACTAGGGGGTCCATGCTGAAGTGAATTAGCATACAGTTTAACATAAGCAAACACAACATTTAAAGTATGCTCCAGGTGCATGAATAGACCTCATACTGGGCAGTGAGTGTCAGTGTATATTTTGTATTCTGTACATGATTCTTTTGTTTTGCAAAACAGAGAAACATTACAATAAAAGCAAAAACTGCAACTGCTGCTTCAGATATGCAGTAGAGTTTATTTTCCACTTTAAGCCCCTTCTTCCATGTCTTAAGTGAATAGAAACCAAAATAACGATAATGTGGTTTACGTGTGATCTTTTTAGGCACTTTATGTAAATGTCATGCTGTGAGGTGAGTGTCACTGTATTAAATAACCTCCCATCACACATTTAAGTCCTTTCTTATTCTTATGTTTATGCAAATGTACTCAGGAAATGTGGGTTATGATATTTTCTTGAAATGCCTTTCACGAGTGTATCTCACAGCGGAAGTTTGTTAGTTACCCTGTTGCCAGTTCAAGACACTATATTTTCACCCCTGCAATGACTCGCCTTCAATGTGAATGTCACAGAGAAGAATGGTGGGACCAAGTCATCCCACCTCTGTGTCGGCAAATGAGGTAGTCTAGATGAAGCCACCAAAAACTTCCCCTATTTCCGTGGTAGGATCTCGACTTGCAAAATTATACAAAGAAAATGACAGAATAGATATTTGGTGATATCATATTTACTTTTTTGCGTATGAGATATTTAAGGAAGCAAGGCATTGAGTGTCTGTGTAACAGAGTCCTTACGTAAAGGGGTGAGGCAGGATCACTGTACAGTAATAGGGCTCGCACACTTGCAGAAATCTCCTGAAAAACTCAGGATATTTCCAGGAGGAGTTGTATTTTATGAACGCAAACAGCCATATTTTCACTTGGACTTCATCTGGAGTTTCTCCTACCAGACCCCTAATATTTTTTCTACAGCAAGTCCGAGTGAGCTGATGTGAGAATGCAGCAGGATATTCTATATTGCGTAATCAAACTCTGTAAAGGGCTAGGATCTTACGTTCGGTCATCCATTTACTCTGTTTGGTTTGTTTTAGGTGGGGGGCTCGGTAGAGCATACAAGAGCACGAGGAGTCTTCAGTAACAGTGACTGTTTCTGGTTTAAAATCACTACAACTTCTTTAAGGATGTTTCTGCAAGCCAAACCCAACATTAGAAAACAATATACTGGCAACTGAGGCGACCAATAAAAAGTATAAACCACAGGAACTCTGCTCAATGTGAACTTTGGCATCACCCCACCCACTCACTCATGGTCAAACTTTAACCTGCTACATGGATGTATATCAAACTCACCAGTCAAACAATTGACCTGTCAGACATACTGTACATTCACATCATTCAGGATATCAGCTGAAGGTCCAGCAGCAGTAACCCTCAGATTAAATGGTGGCAACTTAGTGGCATATTTCAGGAAAGCTTACATGAAAGCTGAGCAAGGGGAGAAGAACAAGGTTAACAGTGTTGAGGAAGACCTTTTGGTGAAATAGAAGAGTATTTCTGCAATTTGTAATTATTTTAGTTTGACGAGATTTGTATTTCACCATTAATGTGTTAAAACATGCAAAGCAGCACAAAGATAACGTTGAATTTAAAGCCAATATGCACACACTATATGTTTATTTATCAAACCTCATATCCAATGCATTTAGAAATCACAGATTTCCAGTACTTGGAAAAGGATTCCTAAATGCCTTCTGTGTCTTGTGAGGTGTGCATGTTGTGATGGACACCATCCTTCATCTTGAACCTGAACAGCATAAAGCAGGAACCAGAGAGTTGATGGATGGAAGTGTTACCTGCTTGGATCTGTGCGCTGCGTACTGACTGTAAAATGCTAAAAAGTGATATAACTCTTGCAGTGGGAGACGTAAAGAAAAAATGTGGGTTACAATGAGCAGCTGGTTTTGTCCTTCAAGTGCCAGCAGGGCCCTTTTTTCATCTATGATTTCCTTTTGCCTTCCTTTTTGAGTTTTTATTTATTACATTTTGAATGTAGGAGGCCTTGTCTGTGTTGAAGAGCAGAACACCTTTTCTACAACTTGAACTTTTGCGACTTTAATCTTCTCTCTTCTCCGTCCCTGGGCCTCATCTGATCACACATATCTCCTTTTTTTTATCTCCTCTCCACTTCTCGAGGATACAATGAACGCAAAGTTTAAGAGTTAAGTGTTTTTAACTCACTGAGACAGAACTAAGTACTTGGACGATGCGATGTAAGTGATTAGGTGATTAGTGTGTGCAAGTGTGTGTGTCTGTGCGTGCATGGGTACTTTAGTGTGTGTATGCATTGTGTGTTCCATCAAACTGATTTAGGATGGCAGACAGCAGCTGGCAGGACTGACTGTGCTCAAAACTCATGCACACACCGACACACGCAGACACACAGACACATACATTGTCTTTGGTTAGAAGGAAGAAAAAAGGGTTGCAACAAGCACATACCCCTGAACAACACAGTTAGTACAGTACAAATCCATTTGGAGCTGATGTTATGGAGGATCTGATGTGAGGAGCAGATGCTGTATATGCTATAAGCCATGATTGTGTCAAAATGACTTTTCTGCAATGTCCATGATGAACCACCATCTGCACGACACATGAAAAAACGGGGATTATCTATCATGTTTAGATAGTCACAGTGCCCCATACTATAGTCCATTACAGATAATACAGTATGAAAACAGGGCCAGACATGTGAGAGTGTCTCCCTTTCGAGCTGGAAATGACTGCAGATGAACACACGTGGAAAAAAGTAATATCTGAGTGGACTTGGTATCAGTAGCTCTATGAGATCACTTCAAAGATGGTGGCTTGAGGGGCCCATGGCCTCACTTGGCCTGTGCACAGTAATCCCATTTTGTAATCCACCCATGGAAAGGGCCATATGCACCAAAATACTGTAGGAGGTGTAAAATGTTTGTGTTATCATATTGTGTTCGGTGGTTCTTGTTCAACCAACAAAACTTCTCTCCTTTTCCCTCCCCTCCTATTTTGTCCTCTAGAGATACAGTATTTTTACTTTTCACCAAACAATGACATTTCATATAACAGATCTGCAAATGTGTTTTTTAAAGATATTTTTTGGGCCATTTTTGCCTTTATTGGATAGGACAGCTGAAGAGAGACAGGAAAAGTTTGGAGTAGAGAGTGGCGGATGACATGCAGCTCAGGGCTGAGGTTAGAATCGAAACCCACACAGCCACTGCAACGAGGACTATAGCCTCAGTACATGGGGCACACAACATAACCTCTAGGCTATCTGGCGCCCCAAATCAAATGTGTTTTGAAGGAAATGCAATTTAGATTGGACAAATGTTACAAACATAATTCTAATATCCTAGTTAGTAGTAGGTATGTCTCAAACTGGGTTCAAATGTATCTTGTAATACAACATGATTGCTGTATTTAAATCTTGATTTGACTTATTTTACAGTTATTCAGGCACCGCAAGCTCTTGGTAAAGGTTAGTGTATGTAAATGTGTTGTTATTTTACTCGAAAAATGTTTAATTATAATCTGCATGGCCCATTTAAAAAAGATCTTATCATAGGTGTGAACACGTTTTGTTTTATTTAAGGAGCAGTGTGTAGGATTTAATAGAATTTCAGTTTGAAACATGATGGTGCAACATGCAGCCTCCAAAGATAAGATTGACCATCTTTAAAGAGCTTATTCGAAGTTTAGGCTTTCACCTTATTTTAATGAAACGTTCATTGCTTTTAAACATACAAATTATTTTAACATTAGCTTTGTGCCAATCTGACACAGGTGCTCTCCAGGTGCAGGGCAGAGGGGGCGGAGGAGACGTGAGTTGGATTGTACTGAAGCCAGTAAAAACAATAGTGCTGTGGATTATTTTTATGCTTGAATTTGGTAAAACTGTTTCTGATTTGGTAACACTGTACACCCACAGACACACACCCACACGCAAATCTTGTTTTCCAATAGCACTGCTAAATCATGAATATGCAAAACACACACACACACACACACACACACACACACACACACACACACACAGATACAGATAAAGTATGCAGATTTGAGGCCCTTGGAAACTAAAATCCACAGACTTCTAATTATATAATTTCATAGAAGGCATCCAAAAAATATTAAAAACTGTTTTTAAACCCAAACCAAAATACTGTAATTTTTTTAGTTTCTGCAAACTTTATCTTTGTTTTGTTTTTTATTGGAGGTTATGCAGGAGTGTACAAAGAGCCGTGGGGGTATTTTTTCATCAAGGGATTCAGTGTCTGTTGATGGAGTTTGTAATAAAAGCTCAGTTATAATTATGACAGTATAAAATATGGACGCAGTTTCAGTTATGTCGTCGATGGGTTTCTGAAAGGGTGTTATGAAGCTCGACAATGGCCATATTTGAAATGCTGTCTCAACTATGCGTGTAGTCAACCTAGTTACAGGCAAAGAGGCAAAGCTAGGGTGGAGCCTTATAAACAGCTACTACGTGCCCGCTTGCAGTCAGATAAGCCACGCCCCTAATTAGGCATAACTCTAATCCTTTATAAAATTAAAATATGTTGTTAAAAAATGCACTGCACAAACAGTATGTGCCGATGAAGACATGAGCTATTCGGACCAAAATGTTTTTTTTGTACCAGGCTGTAACGTGTATAATTCTGCTATAAAATGTGCTTTTTTTAAACGGGTGTGTATGTGACTTCCAGGGCTTTTGCAGCAAGCCTCTAGTGGACAGTTGAGGAACTGCAGTTGTTTGCACTTCCACATCAGCTAGGTTTTTAACACAGGAGGTTGCTGCTTGGTGATTAAATAGCACAAGCTGCTAATACAGAGCCATGATTTAGCTTTGCATTCATAATATTGATAATGAAAATGGCCATATGGCTAATGTGGCATCTGCTAACTATACTTAGTATATATACATTTATTTAACTGACTATTTAGTGATCAGTTGAATTGAACACGTTTAAGTTGTCAGAGCTTCTGCTAACTCATCTTCTTCTGACTCAGACTTTCTGTTTAGGATGCACTACAATGATTTATTTCATATTTACAACCAAATCCAATTCAGTGTGCCACTTCTAAACAGTTAGAGAAATGGTCTAAACAGCAAAATGAGCTGTTTGTGAACTTTGTTTTCTAAGACTTATGGAAAAATCACTTCAATCGGATTTTTCTTGACGATATTGAAACTTTTTAATATCATATTTCTACAGTTTCATGCCTCATTTCAAGAGACTTTCAGGTAAAAGTGTGAAACCACATTCCAGCATTGCATCCATTCTGCTCATGAATGACAGCTTGTTATTATTTACAGAGCTGGAGCTGAGCTTGGAGATAGAAACAGAGGAATGAAAATAGTTTGAGTGTGAGAGAAGGTGTGAAGGAGGAAGAGAGGTGGAAATTAGAGAAGAGGAAATGTGCAGGCGCAGGCAGCCACAAAGTCACATCTTTCCCAGGAGTATCCATTTTAAATGTTGCTCAGTATTCTTAAAAGTAAAAATGTGTGTAGCATTAACTGAGATGGAGAGAAGGAGGCAAAGCCCTCCACACCTCCTCAACTACAACCCTTTGATACCCATCTCTGTTTTATCTTTAAACTCTGCCTTCAAGTGTCTTTCTGTCCCTCGCCTCCTCTCTAACCTTAATGGTCTCTTGTCAAACCATCTTGATTTCTCTCTGTTTCTATCTTTATTTTTGTTGACAACCAAAGGACTTTGGAGACATTACAAGAGACTGATGAAGTTTGGTGGTAAATAAAGTAAAATCACTGATATCTCAAAGTATTTTTCCATATTTTTGCTCTATTCGTTAATGCTAACTAACAATGTTTTCTTTTTTACAAGATCGTGTTGAATATTTGCCCTAAATACATTTTTAAAAAGTGAAAGTGTTTCACATTGTGGGGGGAAAGACACATTGAAATATATGCGATACATAGATGAGAAGATCAATTCCACTCTCACTCTTGTTGGTGAGGAGATGATGAGCTTAGCTCCCTGCATCACACCAAGAAATGCAGCAACACAAACACCCAAACAGGTTGTCCAAATATTCAATGCTTTGATACCTATTGTACCAAAGCTTTAAAGAAACAGATCTTCAGGCGTATTTTTGATCCAAAACTGCCACAAGAAAAATAAAGAGAGCAGCAGTGGTCCATTCAGAATCAAAGGTGGACATTTTTCAAGTCCTTTATAGCTTCTAATAAAGATGCAGATGTTACGTTGATGTCTTTTACAAACAGAGAGCAACTCATAAAAACATTGGCAACATTGTGGTAATAGAAAGTTACCATTTTATTTGTGCAATAAAGACTGTGCAGGAGTTTACTTGCAATTTTTGGTAATATAGAAATCGTGGCTGTAGCATCAAAACAGGTTTTGATATTTTCCATTATAAGGCAGAACGCTTTAAAAACATTTGCTTAATGATCATCTTCACATTGAAATACTAAATATTTAGTAAATCCCTGGCACAGATTGAAATCTGGCTGCATGTTGGGGGAAATATTTCCTGCATTAAAAATGTGGACATATTCAGTCAGTGTTTACTGTACATGTAAGTAACAGTCTTTTTTTCTGTGCATTCACAGATTCATCCCAGCATGTGTTGGAACCATCAGCTGCAGAATATTTAGAAAGCCCCAGTTGAGTTTTTCTCTATTTTTAGTGTTTTGTTCTGTTTTTCTTTGCTGCTGTATTCTATTCCAGCTAAAGCATTAGCCATACACATTTTCTCTGAGGTGACATCAACATTTCACCTCATCTATGGCAATTTGAAATGCATCTAATCCATCATATTTATTTCTAACACCATTTACATTTTATACTGTATGTATGTGTTGGAGGCGTGGACAGCACACTATAAAAGAATGGATGTGAGGATGACAGAAAAGGTAAAATATGCAGCAATAAAAAGGAGTGTTTCTTCCTTTCTTTTTCTTTGAATGACGTGGAGATGAATTGCTGGCAGAGAGCCAGACAATCTCTGCCAGCGCTGTATCTCTATAGCTTCTAAGAGCGCTATAGTCAAGGTCAGGGAAAATGGGTGAACTCCCCCTTTAATGCCAGGTACATTAGGGGGAATTAGAGCTAATACAAGGACGAGAACATCGGTTATCTCTCCTTTTCCCTCCCCTCCTCTTTTGTCCTCTATCCTTTCCTCTTCTCGTGTCGCTTCCTTTTATTCTCAGTTTTTTTTGTTTTGTTCTTCGTCTCTCTAGTCTTCTACTTTGATAGCAAACCCATCACACACACACACACACACACACACACACACACACACACACACACACACACACACAACATCTAGCCTTCTGTTACCGGCCTATATGGATGACAGATGCGCAATATGTTCCTTCCTCAGAGTCTTCATGCTTGTGTTCGCCATGAGTGCGAGATCGTGTGAGGATGCCAAGACAGTTAACAGCAGCAGGCTAAGAATAGTGTCGACTTGTCTGATCATCGTTCCATCTCCCTCTCTCTTTTTCGTCCCATGTTCTCCAACAGATTTGAATCTTCAACCAATTTTCATTGAAGCCGCCTGAGTTCATGAAGGGGCCTTCTTGTATGGAGGTATTCTTATCTCTGTGAAAAGCAACATGCATGCCATAAAGTCTACGTAATGGCCCTCAAAGGGCTCCGCTCAGTTCTCCGTTTGAACACATATGCATTCATATGCATGTGGATCGAATGTAACCTTGTGCTTTTGTGTGTATTGCCTTGGGCTATTTGTTAGTGAGCGGTAAAGCTGGCCCCGCTGTAGCACATTACAGCAATGCAAACTGCTTTAATACATGCAGCTTCTCTGCAGCATGTGTATGTGTGTGTGTGTTCCTCAGTCGATGGTATCAAGGCTTCACACTAAATTAGTGTAAAAAAAAAAAAGGAGCACAACAAGAAAAGTCTCTGTTTCACCTCCACTTACCTTTTCCCCTCACCAATTTTCCCCATCTCCCTTTTTTCCCTCCCTTGTCTCTGTTTATCCTGCAATCTGTCCATCTTTCTCTCACCCCCTCACCCTCCCTTCCTCTCTCTCTCCGTCTTTATTTAAAACACACATGACACTGTGCCAGATTCTGCTCCTTGATCTTGGAGGCTGTATCACATTTTTTCTCACGCTTTTCCTCTTTTTTTTATCCAGCCTGAGAAATCCCATGTAATAAACACAAGCACAGTCTCACACAGTGCGTGTGCGTGTGTGTGTGTGTGTGTGTGTGTGTGTGTGTGTGTGTGTGTGTGTGTGTGTGTGTGTGTGTGCATGTGTGTATATGTGTCTATGTATGTGTGTAGATGTAAGTGCATGCTTATAGTTCTTTTAATATTCTCTTTTATTTTCTCTCCTCTTCTTTCATGTCAGGAGGCTGTCAGTTTATGCATCCATAAGTCTCGTTTTTTTTATCTTTCCTGCTGCTCACCACTCTCCCTCGCTCTCTCTCTGTCTCCCTTCTTTCTTATGTCTTCCAGCCTTTGACCATTCCTTCTCTTCTCTCCATCCCTCTCTTCCTTTTCAGTAGTATCCTCTCAATTGTGCAGACCAAAACCAAGCCACTGAAATGGTTAAATATCTGCAATTGTGATAATAAAATGCTGGTTTAAAAAAGCAATCCCATCGTGTTTCTTACATCAGCAGTGATTGTCAATGACAATGTTACTTACATTGTTGCTGTTATTATTAGTATTGATGATTCATAGGGATGTGGATGAATATGTACCTCACACAAAAGGCTGGCTTTTGAACTTCTAGGAGCTTTTATCTATGAAATGTGGGGATTTCTTTTACTGTATACTTTGCAACATACATCTTAAGCTGTATAAAACTTTGATTTTGAATACCTGACAACAGGAAAATAGATGAGCTCGTATTTAGAAGATTGAAAGAGGAACACGCGTTCACATTCTGCTCTGGTGGAATATAATATAATATATTAAATGAAATAAATATATTTCTCTTTATCTACCCTTTAATGATATCTTATCATGCTGTCATCTTCCAAATACAATTGATGTGACTAGACTTTTCTTTGTAGTGTTGGAAATATTGAATACTACAATCTCAGCAGTGTGCCCGCCCAGAAGCAATGTCATAGTCACGCTGAATAAAAGAGTCGAAAGGAAGACGTTCTCCTCAAAAGTGTTGACATTGTGGTCAAGCCAAGATTATTTATATAACCTATAAAACTGTCCTACTGGGTTTTGCATCTATTCTTAGAGGCACATGTCAGACATTGACACTGGACGCAGACTAAAACATACAAAGAAAATTGTGGTTTCTTTGGCATGGGTGTGATTGGAATATCTTTTGCATATGTGGATGGATTTTGTGAGAAATGTTGAAAAATTGAGTTTCATGAATTGAACCTAAGGCCGATTGCAAGGTCAAAGCTAAAAGAGAAACATGACGGAAAGGAAGAACACCAGCCTCACAAGCAGCTCTTCATTCTGCAACGGCGCAGCCACCACACAATAAGCATGAAAAAGCTCAATTCTGAATGTGAAAGGTAGCTTGAACTTTCTAAGTGTACCTATTCAGACGTTGTCACACTCGAATGTACTAACTTTAGAAAAGTGATTAGAAATATCCAGAGGAGCTGTGTAGATTTTGATAACACTTACACTCCACTTAGGGTCTCTAACTTTCAAACCATGAGCTGTTGCTTTGATTCTTGGAGTGGGGTGCTGTCATACGAGCTTTAAAAGGTGCCTCAAGGTTGAACTCACATGTTACGGAAATATCTGTCCTACCAGATGATAAAGCCTCCTTGATCAAATACAATTAATCAGCTTGTATTGCTCTTTTCACCAGCTGCTGTGTCTGTTGGTTTTAACTTGAACATTCAAACACACCAAATTCTGATTTGAGGATTAAAGTGACACTGCAGAGGTCACAAACAGTCCCTCTCAGATCCATTTCATTGGCCCATGTTAGTTTCACAAGGTCATTATTGAGGACTACTCTGCTGACTGGCCCCATGGTGGTGTGATAATCAGCCAAAGAGGCTTGAATTTGAGACACGCTGATGAATGTGAGCATCTCCCGATGTGAGGCTGGCTGGTAATGGAGCGTGGAGGAAGTAATTAGCTTTCAGTGAGATTCTGACACGCGAAACAAACACCTTGACAATTGCATGGTGGTAGCGGAGGGATGCAGTACACTGAGAGGCAGCTTCGTGTGATAGGATATGACAGGGATGAAGCAGACTTGTATTTTGGAGTCAGCTTTCACATATTTTATTTCAGAAGGCTCCGCAAAGTTTTTGTTCGTAACTCAGTGATGAAGAAACGTAAGCAGATATGAGGGG
Source organism: Tautogolabrus adspersus (assembly GCA_020745685.1). Classification (NCBI taxonomy): domain Eukaryota; kingdom Metazoa; phylum Chordata; class Actinopteri; order Labriformes; family Labridae; genus Tautogolabrus; species Tautogolabrus adspersus. Next base: position 5,904,547 of record CM036535.1, read on the forward strand.
GATGGACAGATATTTGTCAAAGTGGATACGTTAGAGAAGAGCTAATGCTTCAGGTTTAGCTTTACAGTAACTGACTACATTTCCCAGGGGTTTCACATTTCTAACGAGGTACTTGAATGCAATCATTTCAAATTCAAATACAGATCCAAAGACTTTTCAGAGCCACCCTCTGAACTAAAAGCTCACGAGCAGGGCTTGCTATATGTTAATAAGACATTACTGCTCTAATAATAAAAAAAGAAGATGTTAATAAATGAGAAACGTATGCATTAATTATATGTGTTTTGTGTTGGGATTTCTTAAGTAGAGTCAGATCAAAGAGCCAGGACAACACAAGACATGAGTACACACACACACTGACACATGAAACACACTAACGCCTAACAACTGCATGCACACACACACACTCGCACATGCGCACTGACATCAACAGCGGGGGTGCAGAATCGTACACGTATGAACACACACACATATATTCACACACATCCAGAGGAGTGGAGTGCATTTAACTCCTCGAGTGTTACACTTCCACACTCACATGTTCCTCGGAGAATTGCAGGGAGGGTTTCAGTCTCTCGCACAGAGATTCTGAGAAACGCGCAGTGGGTTGCAGAGTTTAAACAGAAAGCATTTTAAGTGCTCTGAGCGTTACAATGCTTGGAACATGGTTCCTGAACAACCCACCACACTCGGAGTCCTTGGAGAGCTGCAGAGCCTGCACCCCTCCCCCCAGGAACCAAAATGAGGAGGCTCTCTGACTCATGTTCAGTCAGGGTTACTTTTCTTCTTTTTAGGTCCGAATTTAAGAAAAGAACAACGACAGGTGACAAATGTGAGGAGGAGGAGGAGGAGTGTAAAAGTAGTGAAGGTCTGGGGTCACACCTCCAAAGCATTAATGATGTATTCCTTTCCTTAACACCTCCACAACACTTTAAAAACACAATTTGGATTTCTGCCTCCCAATCTAGCTGTTTGTTTAGACAACAATTGTTCAACTTAAAAAGGTTGACCTTTTTCTTCCTGCTTCATATTATCTTCTGGTTGACATGAACAAATTCTAAACTATGTAGTTTATGGCATTTTCACATTGCCCAAGCACGTATACTCATCTATTCCATCTTTCTTGTTGTGATTTGAGTGCAAGCTTGCGTGTTTTCTTTCACACCGTCGATGGAAATTTGATTGTTTTTTCTTTTCTTTCTTCTTGACTTAGGATGTTATGTGAAATTAAACAAAGTGCAATACTTCCCTCAGAAAATAATTAAGTAAACAACAATTACTGATTTTAAAAACTACTCCAAGAAGTACAAGTACACAAGAAAACTACGTAAGAACAGTGATTAGATTTGTTTTACTTTTCACCCTGACGACATATCTACTGATGATGGACAGCCTGTTAGGGACAATAATGTCCCTGTGATCTGTTTCCTGTCCTTTAACTCAACTTTCTGTCGACCTCCTAAATCCAACAAACCTCTATAAATTTGTTGTTTTGTCTGTCTTTAGGTCAGATTAGCAATTTTTAAAGAAAATACTTTTGCGTGCAACAGCTAAATATTTCAGTTTATATTACATTTTGAAATCAAAACCACCAAATATGTTTTTCATACGGGTCAACTTAATCACATTACAGACATCTATGAAGTACACTGGTTCAACTGATTTGGATTTCTAAAGTTTTAGGATATACTCAACTTCTATTGGAGTTCAGAATAGTATTCAGGAGCAAAAGCTTTAACTTGTCCAAGAAAAAAAAACTTCCAAGAATTACACTTTTTTTTGTTATCTGAGCTAGCTAAAACTCAGAATTATGCTCCTCCAAAGTTTGGCCCAAAAATCTAAACATAATAAATAAGGGGTGAAATATAAAAATGCTAGAAGCTCTGGAATACATTTCAGCAGTATTATCTGATAAACAGTGGATGCACATTATCAAGGGGAAACAATAACAGTGACAAATATTGAGATAAATGGATAAAAAGAAGACTAATGGCCATTGGAAAAATCCAGGTCCCCACTTCTGGTTCATTTCAACATTCATTTGTCAACACTAGGTCCCATATGTGCAACCCAGGGGTCCAGTCAACGCATAGAGGAATGTCCGATAAATCCCTGAATACATTTATTAAGATTATGTAATGTTATAAATCATTTCTTGTATGCTTTATTGCACCAAGGTGGCTTGCACACACGCTGTCTTCCATTCCCTTACTCCTCTGTATCAGACAGTGAACTGAGCTACTCTCAGGACACAGCATCTCTCTGCCACACACGCACGCACGCACGCACACACGCTCGACGCACGCACACACACAGAAGTAAATACATAAAGTTTCACAGAATACAGCCTCTTTATATCTGAGCTGCAGTAGTCTGTCGAGTCACATAAAAGATTTTTTTGACTTAGCACACGCTCACACGCACGCACAGTTTTTCTTTCTGTGACATAATGGCACAAAATAAGCAACACCAGCAGAAAATCAGAAAAACTTTGCTTCATCCTTCTCTGCCTCTCTCTGTCTCTATAATTGTGTCTCTATTGTATCTCCTTTGCTGCCGCTGCTATCAGTCCGTCCCTTATTTCTTGTCATTCTACTCATCCGTCCGTCTGTGCCACCCTCTTCCTCCTCACCCGGTGCCTGAGTGTTGAGTCACTCCTCTGGGGTGAGGCAGTGAGTGCAGAACAATCCCTCTGTCTCTGGCCTATCAGCCGGCCTTTGATAGAGCTGCGGTTATTGATTAAAATGTCTGAGAGCTCGGCCTTCTGGGGCCCGGAAGCTTTATTCAACCCTCTCCCTTTGCTCTTCTCACTCATTCTTCCTCTCCATCTCTCTCTCTCTCTCTCTCTGATTCTTTCACCTCGACTAACCCCCCTCCCTCCCTCCCTCCCCCCAATGCCTCTGACTTCCTCCTCCCCTATTTTATCTTCCTCTCTCTCTCTTTTTCTCATTTGCTTAAGGCAACACTCCAGCCTAACCGGACCGCTGCCTGGCAAGTAATAAAAGCTGCCATTTCCTCTCTCAGGCTCAGTCTGTCACTCTGAACATGCATTGAGTGTCAAGTGTGTGTTTGTGTGTGACTGTGCCTGTGTGTGTCAGGATGCATGTGTGTCATTGTCATTAATACCACCAGACTGTTTAGTGCTAAATATTAAGCACAAATTCCTTTGTTGAGATTCTAAGATTAGCATGTTTGACACATGCATCTCCTGGATGTGCTGTTGAACAAACTGGATTTTCTTGGTCAAGAAGAAGGTTTTTTTATACACATATTTGAAACATGGTGCGTCACAGTCTGTGCAGTTTATATCCCACATTCATGAACATAATGTATCCAATTTTAATCAGCTAAGGTTAAATGAATCAAAATAACAAGTTCAAAGTTTCTTACACCTAGACATAAATAATGCTGTTTTAAAAAAAAAACTTTCACCTTTACTTTTTGAGTTATTCTATTTGCATCCGCCTCATTCAGTTAGCTGTGTTGTTCCTTCGGTTACGTTGTTGAATTGTGTTGCATTGTGCTGATAGAATGAGTGTCTGCACTTTGTAATCATATCTGTTCACACACACATTCACTCTTTAATACAAGATGTACATTTATATTGTAAACAGCTGAACAAATAGTGACATAAGCAGTGAGTAATGCAGAGAGAGTGTGTGTGGGTATGATCCCATTGTAAGCTCGTTAACTATTGTACTCTGATCAGTTTTTTTATTTTTTATTAATTTGTATTTGACAGGGACAGTGCATATAAATCATCATTTACAGTATGTAGAGATGCAGAGTTAGCCAAAAGGCTAGTCATCTGTATTTCAACTTAGCTTGAGTCCAACTTTAAGTCCAACTAGTGTTGGAAAAACATGGTAAGTATATTTGCACAATATGTGACCTTTAAGTTTCCAGGCGTAAACTTGGTATTAATGGGTTGAGAGACAGACAGAAATTGTGGAAAAATGCACTTTTTCCCTCGACCAATTTAAAAAGACACTTTTAAACGACTGTCTTTAAAAGAAGAAAAGCACGAACAGAAGACAGACATGTGTATTGCTTAAGGCAGATGAGTGTCCACCGGCAGATGAGTGTCCGCCGGGCTTGGAACGACTGCGCCGTTCCAAGCCCGGCGCAGTCTAGGCTGTGAAGGCTGTTTCGTCATGAGCCGGGGATCACTGCCAAAGATTTCTGCCTTTTAATAAGGAAGTTTTTTCTGACCACTGTATCTTTTGCTGTTTTGCTAAAGTGCTCATGATGGATTAAGCTGGGTCCTTGTAATATAGCAATAAGTAAGGTCTTTTACCTGCTTTTTGTAACATAACAATGAGCATGGTCTTTTTACCTGCTCTTTTGTAATATTAATAGACAAAGAGTAAGGTCTTTTACCTGCTTTTTGTAAAGCGTCTTGAGATAACACTTGTTATGAATTGGCGCTATACAAATAAAGATTGATTGATTGATTGATTGATTTACTGGTTGTTATCAATTAATGTTATAAAGAATACAGGCTAGTCTAAATACTGCATGTAAAAAACTACGAGGTAAGTTTAGCTGTGATTTACTGCATATATACAGTATATTATAAATGAATAAAAAACGGATGATTGATGTAAGCAAATGCACAAACCCAACAAGGTCATTCGTTTGTTGTTGACACGTTGTCTGTGCAGCTCCTCAGACAAACTCATGCGAACACAACAGATGTAAAACAAAGGAGTTGTGTCACAGGTTTTCCCTCGACACATGCAGATTTAACATCCATGAGCTATTTCAAGAATCTGCCAAACTCTGTGGAGGATAGGTGTTATGCAACAGTATGTTGATGGACCTGTTTGAGTTCTGTTGTCTCTTATATGTCCACTGAAATCCAATCAAAAAATGGCTGGTGTATTTTTGGCACAGACAGGAACGTCCACAAAGAATGAATGAACAGGCTGAGTTTTGTTTTTTGTTACAGTGTTTTTTCTTTCATTTTTAATGCTTCTATGTTGTTTTACCGAGTCTTAGATTCTGCGGTTTGTCTTATTTCTGACAAAGACACTAATCCGTCCAGTCTGTCTCTTGTGTTCTCTCTTTATTCTCTCAGGTTGTCTGTTTGCGTCTTGCTCAATGTTTGCTTTGTTGTTTCTTCTTTTGTCATTGATTTTGTGGGTTGTTGTGATTCTGACCAAGTCACCACAAATATAAAAGACAGCGAAATGTACTTTTCCTTCTCTTTCTTCTGTCACAAGCCTGTAACCAGAATACGCACAAGAATACATCTCAAACAGCCCTAGATATCCCATATTATACACGAGTGATGTTAGGTAACATTTCAAAGCTAACTACTGTATGAGCACAATGAAGAGGGATTTGTTGAATGTAAATGTTAACATAAACATTAGCCCATTGGATACCGTTAGACAGCAGCTATATTTAGCATCTAGCCATATAGCTAACAACCCAAGCTAGCATCCTTTCTGGTTTATCCTGAGAATTTACAATTGTTGATACTTGCTTTCAGCCACTCTCTACCTACTTTTAATATTAGCGAGAGGGAGATGACATGCAGCAAAGGGCCAAAGTCGGATTCAAACCCACAGCTGCTGCGACGAGGACGCGACATAACCACTAGGCTATTGAAGCTCCCATAAAGATCTACTCTAATGTTTAAGGCTAAGTAGCTAACAATTAGCAGCTCCATGCTCCATAGAGTAACAGTGGGAGTTCAGATTTTAAGGATAAAATCAATATAAAGACTTTTAAAGTGAAAATAATCTGAACAAAGCGCTTCAGAATCAATAGACATCCCAGTTGCTGAATCAGGACACCATACAGCAACTCCAGTCTGCCTGCAGAGGCTTTTGCATTTAAAGAGCACTGTGGCGACTTATTGCACACGGCCGGTGCCCACGAGTATTACTTCCTGGCATTAAAAATTGTATTGGGTACAGGAACAAATTAGTTTTTATATCTATTCAGGCTCCTCCCGGGTCTTTCAATCTTCCACCGCAGGGAGAAGGCTGGTAGTGAGAGTGCAGACTGAGTGTGTTGTCTCACAGAGTGTTTTCAGGCCTGCCTAATGTCCTACTCATAAAAGCCCTGGATGGATGAGTTTTACTTGACACTCCTGACCCCCTGAGCTGTTGGCAAAATGCTAATGATTTGTGATTGAGGTTGCTCATTGACGAAGGACTGCCTCTGCATTTGTTCAGTGCCGACTGCATATACAGAAACTTCATGGAAGTTGCGGGTTTGTTTTTACACAATCTGTAAGGATGGAAAAAACTGTCAGACTACAGTGCTAGATGTCTAAAGAATCCTTAAAGCAAATCAACGTTACAAAGTTTGCATTAATACTTTACCATTAATAACCACAATCGCCATATCCTCTCCAAGCTGTCTACCAAATTTTCCTGCAGCACAATGCTGAAGTATTCCAGACTTGTTTAAGTGACTCAGAGGTTTGATGATGTGAGGCCAGTTTTGTTTTTGTTTTAAGCCTTTGATCACCTAGTGTCCTTGGACCAAACATTATCCTTTCAGATATTTCCTCATTCTGCATTCATGTCTCTGTTCTTTCTCAAATATGTGATAGACCAAAGACAGCAATGTCATCCAAGCAAACAGAGACTGATCTGTCCTTTGAGTAGTGATGCACCGTGACAGCTGCAAAAAGGATTTCAGTTTACAGTATATGTGGAAATCTTGAATCAATAAGTACATATGTCAGTGAAAAGCTCAATGAGGAGAGACCCACTCCACATATTGATCAATGCTATATTCTTCCAGGTCAGAGCACTTGTCATGACTGAGCATCCTATTTTTAACAGACTATACCTCACAAAGTTGCTGTTGTTATAAAAACATGCAGCAAAAGAAAAACATGCATGCACACAACTAAAATAAGACATTCCCTAAACTGTCACAGCAGAGTGATGAATTAAAATCTATGCCATTAGCAGCAATATCACAATAAATACTGGAGCATTCACTGGAGGAGAGGAGCATTAAATCAGAGCCCTAATCTTATAACATGAGGATTCACCAGAAGCAACATGACACTCCTGCCAACTGTATAAGAGTCTCTTTATATCCAAGTGAGCTTTTCATCATGGGGCTGCAGCAGCCATGAACAGAAAAAAAAAAAAACTGATATAACCCTTAAAGAATGACACTGCTGCATCTTTGAATGTCTCATGTCACTTTAAAGACAGCTCAGACAGCTGGGTTGAAATTCAAAAGTGATATCCTGCCTATGAAATTAAACATTTCACTTTTACTGTTCCTTTTAGCTGTTTTCATTTAGTATTTGATCCATAAAGAGGTCCTGTTTCCGTAGTTAAAGGGATACTTCACCCATTTGCATTAAGCTTTGTATCAGTAGTAAACTTGTGTTTTTATTGAATGGTCTTGCATCCAGCCCTCATTTCCCCCTGAGACGGGAAAAATCTGTATTTTCTTTTCTGAGATGCCTCCTCAATAGACGCAAAAATCGTCATATTGCGTCACTCGCGGAGGCTATGGTTAGCACGGGTTAGCAGGCTAAAACTACATTGCTATTTTCTCATGTTTTCAACCACTGAAGCTACAGACCTATCACAGATCAGTGGGCGGGGCTTCACTGCCAGAATCGAAACTTAACATCCGCCATCTTGCTTGAAGGCTATGCTACCAGAAATCTAATATCTGCCGACAATGGTGAAAAAAGTATGTTTCAACTTCAAACTGATATGGATGAAGGGGATTTTGAAGGTCTTGTGCTCGAATCGGATGTTCGTGGCTCTTTCTACGAGCCGCCCGCAATATTGCTGCCAGGTGCCTTCTGCAGACACAACGGCTGTGAGACAGGGAGCCTGAGCCGGGCTCAAGCTGGGTGTCTCTACGGATAAGCTAATATGGACCGAGAATGAAGAAAAACGTATGTTTCAACTTCAAACTGATATGACTGAAGGGGATTTTGAAGGTCTTATGCTTGAATCGGATGTGTGTGGCTCTTTCTACGAGCCGCAATATAGCGGCGAGCTGGCTGCGGTGCCCACAGGCAGGCTAGCTAGCCTAGCATGCTAGGTCCGAGGCTGTGAGAGAAAAGAAGGAGCCGGGGCAGACATGTGGTGTCGGTGCTGTCACTGTTTGCCTATGGACACAGACATAGAGTTTGTTTTCTGCCAGGAATTTCCAAGATGCCAATTCCTTATGGAAGAAATCTCTGAATCAGTTGTGGAAACTGCTGTATTATTGTCCGCGAGTAATGCTGCATTCAGGTGCTGCTCGGGTGGTTTACGTTTCCGAGTTGGGAAGTCATTCTTCCGACTTCCCAACTCGGAGAAATCTTATTGTCAAGTTATATTTAAGCAAAAAGTTGATGTGCAATACGTGCCTGAATAAAAAGTATGTTAACAAAACACAAAAACGACTTGAGCAGGTGTTTCATTTGCATTTTACAACTCGGAATCTCATTTTTCCGATACCACATGAATGCACCTCTCCTTCAGCGGGAGTGTCCTGCGGTGCTGTGCATTCTGGGAGATGTGTCTTTGCAGAGAAAACGCAAAAAGACACTTTTTGCCTTTTCTCGGTCAAGAAGGCACCAATTTCAAAATTTATTTCACATTTCTACTACATATATGACCCAATGTCACTACAGATTCATGTTTCAACGGGTGAAGTATCCCTTTAAGTTGATGTCGTAACCTTCCATCTACCAGAAGGTCCTTACTTTATTTCAAAATAAAAGCAGGGTTGAATTCAAACAGCAAGTAAAGTACTGTTTGCTTAACACCGTGTACTAACAGAAAAACAAGCGTTGTATATCGTGTCGCATTGCGAATGATCACACGCTGGCTCTCAACACTGCATCCGTTAAATATTTCATTCTTTGCTCTGTGAGGTTCAGTTTCCGCTTGCGAACAAGGTGGACAAATTTATGGAAGGTGGTCAAACGGATGTGTGGGATTTTGTATTGTGGAGCTTTTGACTCAAATCACAACACTCAGAGGCTCCCCAATAGACGCCTCACACTGAGCCCAAAAAAAAGTTTTTTTTCTCCATTGTTGTTGACAAAAGTAAAAGTTCAACATTTCATTCCCCGATGTGGATATTATTTAAGCACCTTCCCTCCTTGTTCCTCGTCCGTCTACGCAAGCAACAGAGAGGAAAATAGAAACAGGGCGCCGGAGTAAAAACGAAGCCTGCGCGGCTTCTCGCTGCTTCGCTTGCAGGCAGTTAGGACACTCCAACAGGAAACAATTTAATCAGGCGGATTTTGTTGCTGACGCTCGCTCGCGTTAGGACAGGCTGTTAGATGGTACAAAAATACAAAATAAAAGCCGAACAATTTTTATTACTTCATGTGAAATAAAGGAATTTCAAAGATGTAATTCAAACTGTGATTAATCACCATTAACTATTGGAATATAGCACGTAATCACAATTTTAAAAAATGTATAATTTGACAGCCCTAGTTATAGTGTGAACTCTGAATTATCACCTGAATTAAAGTCACACATAAGAGGCACAAACTTGTATTTGAATCATCACCCAGGGACCAAATCATCCTCCTGTTCTGCCACAGTTGGATTTGTTTTACAAATATAGTCGTGAGGCAATGTTGATGTTTTACTACCCAAAACGGTACTTGGTTTCTCAAAGAGTTGCTTTGAGGCCATCATATGTTAATGTGCATATTCATTAAGTCAGCGCACATTCAGGGAGATTTTCTTAGATACACCAGAAAAGTAGCTTGATTTGTTGCTTGTCACTTTTCTGAATTAATGTCACTGAGCGAATGTGTGTGGGGACAGTAAATCACTGGCAAGGATGACAAGACGGCTGTAAGGAGAGGAGGAGAGGAGCGAGAAGGAGAAGTAAGGAGACAAAAAAGAGACAAGAAGAAAAGAAAAGAGGAGAAAGAAAGAAAGAAAGAAAGAAAGAAAGAAAGAAAGAAAGAAAGAAAGAAAGAAAGAAAGAAAGAAAGAAAGAAAGAAAGAAAGAAAGAAAGAAAGAAAGAGGACATAATATGACCTTGTCACATGGTGGCAACACAAGATGGATAGTATCTCCCTATTGAATGCCAATTGTTAAACATCCAGTATATCTGGTATTATTCTGGCGTTGTTATCAATTACAAACCAGGACATGTAGCCTTAATCCTCAAGATATGAAGCGCTACATTTGTGAAATCTTTTACTGATGCTGTCGTGCGTGGGCCCTGGAGATTTAGGCTGGCAAGATAACCATGACAGAACATGTCAGCTGTTTAACCATCACCCCACGTCCACATACAGCCTCCTGAATAGAAACTATCATGTGGCTGCTTCCTGTAAGAGCCGGGCCCTTAGGAAAACAATCGCTTTACAGAAGAGGAAGGTGTTGAAACAAAGATAAAGTAGAGTTGAAGCAGTGGAGCAAAAGAAAATCTAAATTTTGTTTTTGTAGTTACTATGGATACTTGGGCTGTCACTAGTGGTCATTAACTTAATCAATTAATGTAATTTACATTTTTAGGATCAATTAATTGATAATATTTTCATAAAATGTTACGGCTCCTTCACCCGACCAGCAGTCCAAACTTTAAAGACTCAAAAGAGGGGCAGCATATCCAAACATTTAAGAAGCTGACACCAATAACTGTTTCGATAATTTGCTCAAAATAGTATTTGTAAATAACTAAAATAGTTCCATTAAATGTCTTTTGATCAACTAATTGAACAATCATTGCATCTCTAACGGATACAGAGTCCTGTTAAACTTAAGCCTTGTTGTGTTTTCATTTTATTTGCTAAATCTCAAACTCCACACTCACAGACTTTAAAGTGAGGATTTGAAAGAGGGACTTTCATATCATCAAGTGAGTGAGGACTCATGCAGTATTTCTGTTGACTCTCCTGTGGGACATAGCATGTTTGAAGAGATGTTTGTATATACTGTATATATATCGAATACATTAACCAAGTGTTTATATGTACGTTTTTTCTGAATTTGGATAGGTTGCTTGAACATAGATACACTTAAATGGAAGAACTAAAAATAAATACTGGGGGTCGTTTTTTTTTCTTATTATTTATGGCTCATCTTGTTTCCAGGCAACATGTATTGTCATGATGGTGCGTCCCATTACTCATTTTTTATACCACTTCAAGCCCTCACGGACTCATGCACTGCACAGCTGATGCCATTAAAGTCATGAGGGTTCAGTGCTTAGGATTTGGCCCTTGCGGACAATTAATGAAAGTTTCACACCACTGTGTTTGTTAACAACCATGAACGAGCTGCAGCAGATTGGTGAGGGCCTCTGAACACACTGCTGTCTGGGGTCTGAAACCATCTTTCTGACATGGAAATTTCAGGTCTGCAATTGTAAATATATTTGCTTTCCCAATTAGCAAATCTGACAATCAGAGTTGCAAAAGGAACGTTCAATTTCCAACATCTTCCTCTCTAAGAGTTTCTTTCCTTTTCTAACACACATGCTTCTGTCACTTTCGAGTGTACAACCGAGTGCTGCAGCATAAATGCCTTTGGGGAGAGACTGTCCAAAAGTATCTGCTGTTCTTTTTTTTCACAATTCATTTTGATGAAGGCACGCTAAAGAGACAGAATAGGTGGGGGGGGGGGTGTCAGGGACCAAGGAGAAAGCATGAGTCAGCAAAAAGGAGTAGATTATGGCAGGACTTTTTTCTTATGTCATCAAGGTGTGGCCTTCAGATACAGGTATTTACCTTCCAACAATGTGGTCCAAACATCCTAGGACAAAGGAGGTTATGAGCTGATGGGCAACATGTTTACTGCAGGAGCAGGGGTCGGACCGCCAACTCTACCACTGATCCACAGCCACCTAATCCTAACTTCAACCACAGTATTCTTCACAGTAGATTGGCAAGAGTCAGCATTCACAAGCAATATCCTCAGTCTGATACACATGTAACAAAGAAGGAGACTTATTGATAGAACCTGCAACAAAATCAAACAGGAAACAAACTATCTCTGTTACCATCACTGAGAAATATTACAAAGAAAACTCGGATATGCTCAAATATTTAGCAGCTCTCACCGCTCAGCTGATTAGATCAATATCAGTGATGGTGCTGAAGCTGGTTTGTGCATGTCTGCGTGTATACGAGTGTGTGTGTGCCGTGCGTCCGTGTGTGTGTGTAATTGTTTTGAATCATGCCACAATGGTCATCTTGTGATGATGTCATTGGTGTTATGGAGACAGTGATCTCACAGCCAGCAGCTACACACTCAGTGTTCCCACATCTAGCAGTGATGAGTTTTCATGTCATGTTTCATGTGTTTGGATTAACTCGTCATGAAGAGGACCCATACTGTGTGCTACTGGCAGAAACAGGGGTCACTATCAATTATATCATTGCTGCTCAGATCAGAAGAGATTAACCACAAAGGAAGGGGGCGTGGGGGGGGAAATACTGAACATGAACATTGACATTGTTATTGTGAGTAATAGTGCAGCTGGCCAGAGGTCTTCACCTCCTGTCATGATGTTATATGTTGGTGGAGTGGAAGAAAGCGGGGGGGATAAATGCGGATGACAAGAAAGGAGTCAACAGTTTTGTTCTGCCAGCCTTGCAGTAAGCGGACTCTAATTTCTGTCACTGCTACTAAGTCTCTTTGCATTCATCTTTAAGTATGCTCATTGACTATTAAAAATGTAGCATCAGCAGACATTTATTACTGCATGGAAAGACCTCATTTATCCTCCAGTGCTGGATCTTTGCCTTGCCATGGTGTAGCTAACTTGTAGAATCTTTTATCATGAATAAAGACGATTTGATGTTCATATGATACCAGTTATCATGCACCAGTTATTGGGCATCAGCAAGTATTATGCCTCATACCTTAGGGCAGGAGTTTAAACTGTTTGTGTCCGGGGTGTGTGGGGTCTGCAGTGATGTTACCTGAGCGGTCCAGGGTCAGGAAACAGGTAGTTAACATCACTGCAAACCCCACTCACCCTGGAGTTTATACTCATCCCCTCGGTTAGGTGTTACAGATCCCAGGACACGAAAACTGCCTGACATAAGAACAGTTTCTTTCCCCCAGGCTGTCACTCAAATGAACGCTAAACATTTGCAGAGTGTCAGAACTGTCATGTGCAATAACCCTGTATAAACACCATGACCCTGATGAAGGCCACAAGCCGAAACGTGTTAATAAAGTTGATCTTCATACTACAAGTGTTGCTGAAGTTTTCTGACCTCTCGAAACACCAAGTGTGAAATTTTAAAAAGATTATTTATCCATGTATGGTCACTCACTTTAACATGTAAATAGTGTTATCTTCCTCGGCTGACATTTACCTATGCACACTTAATTCATGTAAATACTAGAAAAATAACTATCTGCCTCATGTTAATTACTCCATCTGTTACATAATTACATCATGTATGATCATGTTTGTTTCAGCATCTTTTGCACTGCTCACCACTGCACTAGTGTCTTATTTAGTCTTTAGTCTTTTTAAGCCAATAAAGTTGATTCTGCTGATGTAAAGGTTTGAATAACTCCGCCCACAAAAAAAGCTGATGGAAAATGATGAAGGGACATTATGAAAGCACAACACAGGATTTATTAAAGAGAGTAATTGTATTCAAAGCTCACTAAATGTCTGCAATCAGTGGTTTTCTACTGATGATGAGGACTTTTTTATATCGCACTAGTTTTATGGTCAAGTCGAGGTGTATTATTTTATATTTGAAAGGAAAAAAAGTATTGGAACATATTAAATAATGAATGGCAAAGATGTAAGAGTGGATTGTTAAACTATTTGTGATGGTTTTAAATGCTCTGTTTAAAGTTTTGTTGCCTTTATTGGAAAGGACAGCTAAATAGAATAGAAGAATAGTATAGAAAGTTTGTTTATAAAGCACATTTTATCACAGCTAAGCTCAATGTAAATAGAGAGACAGGAAATGTTGGGAGGAGAGAGTGTGGGGATGACATGCAGCAAAGAGCCGAGGCTGGATTCAAACCCACGGCCTCTGCGACGAGGACTATAGCCAGTGTGTAGTGCAGGGTATACGCAGGTATACGGAGTATACCCACTTATTTTTCAGTCTCCATACAGTAGGGTATACCCACTTCTAAATCTCCTCTGATGCACACCAATGAGTGGTTGACAATATTAAGTACTATGCTGCCATTTTTAGGATGGTGAAGGGATGACCCTCCCTACTCTGTCTCTAATTGGCTGGTATGCACTAAGTAAATATGCAAGAGTAGTCTTACATGTCACTGTTTATAACAGAGGCTGTTTTTCCTCTGCTGGACTGGTCACTTAAAGAAAAAAACATGGGAGGGAGAGATTTAAGAGTATACCCACTTCTTAAGGCACCACTACACTACTGACTATAGCCTTCTGTACATGGGGTGCACAACATAACCACTAGGCTATCGGCGCCCCTAAATGCACAGTTTAAGCACACACAAGAAGAGTTCAGGTGTTTTCATTTTCGTTAATGCCTTTATCTATCACTGCTTTACTACATGGATAAATAGCTGCTGCCTTAAATAACCTGCTTTGATTACCTGAGAAACCAAATGAGGAGGTACAAAATGAAATAATTAATACATCAAAAGACTGTTCAGCCTTATTTTGGTTTTACTTAGTCCATATTCAGTACAGAGAGCTAGGATGCACAGATATAGTCTCCAGAGATCTGACATTTAAGAAAGAGAGCTCTGTTAAAAACTTACTTTATGGTTATAATGAATTTCCACATCCATACAATGCCAAACTCAGTGATAAAAGGCCGTATAACCTCAGGTAAACCTTTGTTTGATGTGTTTTTATGTTGTGAGAAGAAGGCGGTGTGTGGAGTGTTTGAGTTGGTCATTGTTGACGACTCTGGTTTAATGGTCCGGGATTGTTTTTCTACCACCTTTCTATTGGACATCAGGACAGTTAAACTTTTTAACGTTATGAGTATTTTTAGTGCTACTATCTTGGGATTTTATTTATTTTTGTAATTTAATTTCACAAGTTAGTGCTGAGGGAAGAAGAGAAGCCAGAAAATAAAGGTTCCTGGCCATCAAGATACACTTTGCTGACTTAGTAAAAAAGATTTTTTCTCAGATTCCCCGAGGCCTGTGGAAAGGATACATTAGCTCAAAAAGCTAATGCATATTTTAATTGTGGGTAAAGAAGTTGCAGCTGCTTCTTTCAGAGGGAACCCACTGTCTTTCTGTTTCTGTTACATCTCTTAGTGTTTCATATATTTAGTAAGAAAATCATTATTGAAACTATTTTTACTCTGACTCATCTTCCATGAAGCAAATCATAGGATTGTACCACGAAGACATCCTTTTTACTGTTCCATGTACTTCACAACTAATTAAAAATGTATCATTTTTAATTAGGAGGCAGGATGACTAATCACAGTCATCACAAACAGTGTACTGTAAAAGCTTCAAATACGGCACGACGTAACTTTTTATGCCATGTTTCATTAACACAACACTGCAGATGACACACTTTGCATGGCATTTCAGAAACGATGCGTTAATCAATGATTTCCACATTCAACCATAAATAATAGTCTGATTAACATATCAGTCATGTTGACAGAGCAGACTGTGGAAGTAGAAAATAGCCCGCTGAGTCGGGGTTGCAGATTGATTTCCTTGCAACGCAGCGGGGGCTTACTGTATGTCTCTAATGCATGAATCAACCTGCTTTGTGCACAAGCAGGAGATACAGTGTCTTGTTTCATGGAGTTCTTACTTTCAGTCATTTCTTTTCTTCCAAATGTGGGAAAGCAGAGCAGTGTTAACAGTCAGATCTGTAAGCTTTCAACATCAGAAACAGAAACACACTTTTTCACCCTGATGTTCCCCTCAGTGTCTGAAGATAGATGGTGATTAAATGTGCAGAAGGGGTTTAATCTTATGAAATACTTGCCAGTTTGGCGATGTTTAATATTATAATAGGCCTGATTAAAGGGAACCCTGTCTTGCTTCTGTTAGGTTGCCAGGCAACGGATTGGAGATTTCAGGAAGTCGCAACCTCAAGCTCAGGAAGACAAGTATAACACCTGTGAAAAATTACTCCCTGTGATTACGGTAAGTAGAGGTAAATCGGCAATTTATAAAGAGACAGCCAAGACTGCTAGATCTTTCATATCTGCTCCCTGTTTTTGTGCTAAGCTAATAGTTCCTTGGCTCTAGCTAGCATTTAGCATAACAACTGATAGCAATCTTTTAGTTTAACTCTAGGCCAGAGTTGAAATAAGTTTATTTCCTTAAATATAATTTAAACTGAACTTAGTTTGATTTTTTAATATAGACACAGTTACAATACTTGTCCTGTTTGGGCCTCAACATTTAGAGTAACACAATAAACAGAATATATACAAATATGCAGAAACAAGTTTTAAAAAAAATTAAGATTTATTCTGGGGCTTTTTATGCCTTCATTTTAGAGACAGGACCGTGGATAGAGGCAGAAACCGGGGTGAGAGAGAGTACAGCATTCGGGAATTCAGAGCCACAGGTTGGATTCGAATCTGGGCCGCCTGTTCTCAAGGACTACAGCCTCCATACATGGGGCTTGCACAGTATCTGCTATAGGCTACCGGCGCTGTTCGTCACTTTTTTATTTTTGGGCTTTTAGAGATAGATTCTGAAATCAGGGACAGAGAGAGTGGTGATTGACATGCAGGAATGGAGCCACAGGTCAGTTTTCCAACACAGGCTGCCCACTCTCAAGGACTACAGCCTCTGTACATGGGGCGTGCAATAACCACTAGGCCATTGGCCACTTTTAAACATGTTTTTATGTCAAGTGTTTAATGACATTATTCTGCTTTACATACTGCAGGTTTTCATTTGTATTCATTCCATTATCAACATGCTCACACCTTCCTTGATATGAGATTATGCTGACTTTCACTTCTGATGGTGGATAATCTGCAGCAACAACAACACCAAATTAAAAAATAATGTAAAGTGAGGCTGCTGCAGTTGGCACTGGTGTTGTGTTGTGTTGTTAGCCAGCTGGGCTCCCACTTGATAAACTGGAGATATTCACATATACTTGTGATGTGTTTGAATTCATCCAGTGGGGTGACGATGGGCGACACATCTGTTCAGTGGAGAGCTTTAATATCATATTATATTACTGAAGCTGTGTTTAATAGAATAATGTATGCTATATTTCTATAGCTCACAGGGTTTATACAATAATAACACATTTAACTAAATTAGAATATTGATGTATTATCGTATTAGCCTGTGTCGTTATAATGCCTGAAACCATATCAGTGTATCAATCACAAACTTAGAAATACAGTAATTGGATACCACTGATTAGCAAATATAAATGACAGCTTCAACGTTACATTAAATTACATTATGACACAATTATATGGTAACATAAAATACATGCTAATCTAATGACTGGTATACTTTATACATATAAATGAGGTAATTAGGCGATACTGCGGAGAGGATGTAAGATGATGAATAGAGCACCACAATGGCTGGAGTCACCACTAACTGCTGATCCACACGCAATTACCCTTTTTTAATTTCTTACCATAATTCTCAGGTAAGAGATCGACCCTGTTATAAGCAACTGCTTTTAGACGAGGCACCTTATTGCAGACAGAACAAGGGGCAAAGAGGATAGACAGACAGACAGACAGACACAGACAGCTGACTTACTGTATATGTTAAGAGAAAAGCAGCAGAAACAGGAGAATGTGCGTATGTCTCTGAGGATCTTCACTGTTTGTTGTATGCACATGTTGGATGGTCTTCTTTGTCCATACGCAGACTCAAACACTTTTTGAGTCTTAGCTATAAAGCTATTTTAGGTCTACTTCCTTCATACCTTACCTCCATCAGTCAGAAGAGTACAGGGACTTATAATCTTCTGTCCCAGGACCTTTTCTTACTGTCTGTTCCAGTTGTCCGAACTGAAGCGGGGGGAAAGGCGTTTAAGTTTGCTGCTCTCTTTAACTTGGAACGAATTACAAAAAGATCTGAAACTTAATGAGCTGCTCTCATTGGATGTCTTTAAGAGGATGTTAAATGACTTGGAGGCAGACACATCTGGCTGTAGATGTTCCGCCTGATATGTTCATAATTGTTGGCAACCTTGACAAATATTTACTTTTTAACATTGTAGAAAGATGTATCTTCTATTCTGTTTCTATGTGTGGCTGCTCGTTGTTTGTGAGAAACTCTGTTAATTCTGCTGCTGTCTGTCTTGGTCAGGACACTATTGAAAAAGAGATTTTTAGTCTCAACTATTTTTTTCCTGGTTAAATAAAGGTTAAATAAGACAGTGTGACCCTTTCACTCCAGTTGAAATCAGACGAAATAAAACGATAATCAGAAAGGAGGGGAGAGGATAAGGAGGGAGTGGTTGAAGCAGGAGGCAGAATCATATTAATAAAATGTAAATAGGCAAGAGAGGGAGGGAGTTGTTCGTGAGAGGAAAGATTGAGAAATAGAAATCACACTTTGGGACATAAGAGAGAGAGCCAGAGGAAGGAGGAGAAAAAGGACAAGAGCTAAAAAGGATGAGGCAGAGATGCAGAGAGAAAGGAGAGAGGAGCAGAGGAGGAACATTATATCAGCTGTGAGTGGAGGAAGTCATTTAGTTAAATTTAGCCATCATTTAGAAAGCTCTTCATGCCCCCAAACAGCTTCGCACCAGCAGGCTATGGATGCAACAAAATGCCTGCTAAAATCTAAATTAGGGAGAGGAGAGGAGAGGAGAGGAGAGGAGAGGAGAGGAGAGGAGGAGAGGAGAGGAGAGGAGAGGAGAGGAGAGGAGAGGAGAGGAGAGGAGAGGAGAGGAGAGGAGAGGAGAGGAGAGGAGAGGAGAGGAGAAATTCAAAATAAAGAGGAGATAGAAGTAAAGAGGAGGATTGGAGCAGAAAGAACAGAAAAGAAAAAGAGTTGAGTTGAAAAATAGAAATTGCCGGCAGAGGAGAGAAAAAAAAGCAAGGAAAGAAACAAAGAAAAAAGAAGAGATAAGAAAGGACAATAACGGAGGGGAGGAGAAAAAAAGGATGAAGGAAGGAGAGTAATGAAGAGGTGATGATGAGAGGAGCGGAGAGGAGCAGGCTCGCTATGTGACACCTCTTTCTGTTCTCTGTCTTAGTCAGTGTGGTGACGTCAGCTTTTTAGCAGCATTGGTGTCAAATCTGGCCTCCCTCCTGTTTCTAGCACCAGGAAGATAGCCTGAAAGACAGTAATTTAGACAGTAAATGCAGATTGTCCATGTATATTTATGAGACATTTTCCTGCCTGCTCACTGTAGCGCATCCTACAGAGGGTGGACACAATATCAGGAACACCTGTGCAATTTAATGCCAACGTTATGGAGCTTAAAATGTTGCACTCCTCTGACGAAATATCAAATTGTGCCCTACAAGCTCACCCCTCTGCACTTGCACTTGCCGAAGAGAAAAGGCTGTATCAGAGCAACAAACTGGAAATGATGGCCGAGCTTTTCAGACAGCACGCTTACAGAGAATACCAGTAAGCACTCAAGGGTCAAACCTAACAAGTCAGGCAACTGGTGAACTGAGAGCTGAAAGCAAGGAGAGGGCATTTGGACAATGGCATGTCCTCACTCATTTGTGCAATGAAAGAAGGGAAATTTATACAACCTGAATAAACCAGGACAAAATGTCATGCATGAAAAGAATCAAAATAATGCCTGATTTAAAAAAAAGAGACCACAGATAAAGGCATGTGCCTCCACACACTGCGCCATTTTATGAAAGATGAACAAAAACTACCATAGGAAGTATATTAACTTTTTAATCATTTACACTTCTCTCCAAATAGGGGAGCATCAAGTTCATGATTAAATATTCATTAGAATACAGGGGAAACTGTAAGCTTTACGGCTCTTGATGCACAACATGGAGTAAATTAAAGCCTAATGTGCAAGAGCAATGGGAAAATGTATTTTCTGTCCAATCGAAATGTTTTCTTTTTTTTTACCCAACTCCCTCTCTTGACTGGCACAGCAGAACTTTACAGTACGTCTACTTGCAGCATGAACTTTTTTTTGTTTGTGTGTGTGCCCAGTCAAGTTTTGTGTACATCATTCGCTTGGCGCCTCAGCCTGCCTGCTCTGTATATTTCTTTTCTCTCTTGATTTTTCAGCAGATTTTGAACATGAAATAGACAAAAACTTAATAAATTATTTAAATTAATCAGAGAATTTCACCTGCTCACTATGTTGGTAAGGTGTTGACTATTCCAGCATAGAGGCACATTGCAACTGTTAAATGTAAATGTAATTCCTGCCTGGAGACAATATTTTATGACTTTAGGTTGTGTTATTTTTTTGCTATCATATGCAAGTCAAGGGCAGGTGATCAGAGGGCACAGTAGGAATCATTAAAGGTCACGTTATCCTTCTTTTCAACAAGTTTAAATAAGTCTCAGAGCTCCCCAAAACATGTCTGTGAAGTTTCTTGTCCAAAATCCAAGTACTTGATCATGCCTATAAACCCCTCTATTTCAGCCCTGCTCAGAACAGGCTGTTTCTGTGTCTGTAGCTTTAAATGTAAGTGAGCTGTGTGTGACCACACCCCCCTCTGGAAGGGCTTGGGCGGCTTGGGCTTTCTTGCACCATGCCCAATGGTTTACAGTGGAAAGGCAGACTTAGAGGGCAAAACAAAAACCTAGCTGGGGGAGTGTCGCCCGCCTGGGGGAGGGGTTACTGTCCTTTGTGATGTCATGAAAATCTCCAAACGGCCTGTTTGAGCACACATTTTCTGAAAGTGGAGCAGGCAAAAGACTGAGAGGATGGACTGTTCTAATATATGGGGAGTTTGTCCACAGGCTAGAGACAATATTGATCTCGATTGGTACCAAAATGTAATTATAAATACAATTAGTTATAGGGTCTATGTAGTATCACATACAACTGCTCTTTGGGTACCTTGGGATTTCTATGCTTCATTCATCTTGTGAAGTGGTTGCATAGGTAAAAAAAACAATTCAATCAAAAAAAACACAAACAACAATTGTCTTTCAAAAACCAAGACCCACTGTAAGATTTGTGTTTTGTCATTTGGAACTCAGGTCTTCATCAGGGCCATTGTCAGTGTCAGTGACAATGGCTCTGATGAAGACCTTAGTGGGTTGCCACACGTTGGCTATTTTTAAACATTTTGATTCTACACATTTCCTTAAGTGTCCCTTGGATTGTTTTTGAAGGCTATAAGATGCAGTTGTAATCTTGGGACAAGACGATAACATATTCACAAAACCACAGTCGCTCTTTGTAACGCATTAAGGGATGTTTACACACTGATCGTAGCCAAATTGTTGATGAGCCAGAAAGTGACTTAATGTTCTTAATGTTTAAAGTGATTGGTTATGATTGTAGGACAGCACTTTAAGTCTTTAATTACCACACTTTAAGCAGAGGTTTTGTGCGCCAGCTCATGGAACTCATTTATCAAGCTACAACGGAGGAAAACTCTTGACAAATGAAAGCCGAAACAGACTTTGTACCTGTTATTATAATGTCCTTTTATCTCCCTTATTTAATTATGGTGTTCCTGTGCCACCCTGCTCTTGTATGGGTGTCATACATCCTGCCTATGTAACTGTGCTTTAAGCTGCTCTAGCACCAGCAGTATGCAGTGCCATACTGCTGCAGCTAAAGCTAAGTCTGCAGAGAGATAATGGCTTATTGTCTGCTTCCCCTCAACCATCAACAGATTAGAGGCATGTAGACACGCAGGCTCTCCCTCCACCTTTCTCTTTATTTCTCTCCTTCTTCTCCCGTTTCTTTCTCCTCCTCTTATCTAATTTCTCGTCTCCATAAGCCAACACCATCTCTCCTCTCCTTCCTTTAGCACCCTGAATCATCTTTTAACATGTTCTCTCTATTTTCAGACATCATCGTCTCTTTCTTCACTGCCAGAAACACAAGAAAACTGCAGCGTCAGCCCATCTGACCCCCCCCCCCCCCCCCCCCCCCCCCACCACGCTCCTACTCTCTGTGTATCTCTCTTTCCGTGGTACAGAGCAGAAAGCCGTTTACAATACCAACGGCGGCTGATGTGGCCATCTGACATTTAGACAAACGATCTACAGGAGCGGCCGAGAAAACAGAGTGGGGAGAATGAGAGTAGAAAGGCATTAGGAACGAAATAGCAACACAAGAAAGAGGGGGGGAAAGTTACCAACCCGAGGTGCAGAATTGTAAAAAGGACGGAGGAGAAGAAGGTGGAGAAAGTCAGTGATATTGAAAGAACAGAAACTGAGAGGAATATTGGCAAAGAAGCGAGAAAGCAGCACAAGAAGAGGATAAAATGGAGAGAGAGAATAAAAAGGTTGGAGAATAGAAGAGGAAGAGGGAAAGGAGAAGGAAGAGGAGGAGGAGGAGGAAACACTGGAGAATAAATAGATAGGGGAAAAGTAGATAGAGGGCAGATGAGACAGTGACAGCAGAGTTATTTCAGTGGTCATATAGACATCTCAATGA
The DNA here is from genome assembly GCA_020745685.1 of Tautogolabrus adspersus. Taxonomy (NCBI): domain Eukaryota; kingdom Metazoa; phylum Chordata; class Actinopteri; order Labriformes; family Labridae; genus Tautogolabrus; species Tautogolabrus adspersus. The sequence continues at coordinate 5,927,009 of CM036535.1, forward strand.
AAATGCCAACAACCTAATCAAAGGACTCAAAAGGGCAGAGAGAGAGAGAGGGAGGTGGGGAGAGACAGCGAACGAGAGCGGGAGGAGAATGAAAAGGAGTGGGGCAGAGGAACTTGATGAGAGAGGGAGGACAGAAAAGGACAGAGGGAGAGAGATGGAGAGAGATGGAGGAGAAAAAGGGAAACATTAAGAGCAGGAGCAGAGATGATATGGGAAAAAGTGTAAAAAGAAGAATCTGAGTCAGGGGAGTGAAGAGGGGAAAAGATATGAGGCGTGAGAAAAAGGGCAGAAGGATGAAAGGAGAGATAAATAAAAGGGATGAGTTGAGAGCAGAGCAAAGAAAATGGGAATGACAGAGAAGAAAAGAGAGAACTGCTTGCTTTTTGACATTCAAGAAGCACCAATGAAACTCTTTATGGAAGCAGCTTATCGTCTAATGTGCTGTTGATATTCCTGAAGGGACCTGAAACCAATTTTGGTTACAGGAAAAAAAATAGTTGGGAACTTTGCTCCAAAAAAACACATAACTAGTCCAAAAAACAAAGTCAAACAAACACGTGCCTAAAATCAGAGCCGGACAAAAAAAAAAGGTGAGCAGACAGACAGAAAAGCTGGGTTATTTACCCGTCATTGTCAGACAAAAGTAAACGATTGTCACTAAGATTTAATGGCCCGTAAAGGACACTGCAACAACAATTTTCATACACCTTTGTGTGCATTTGTGTGTGTGTGTGTTTGTGTGTGTGTGTGTGTGTGTGTGTGTGTGTGTGTGTGTGTGAGTTCAAGAAAAGGGAGAATATAGTGAAGAGTGTTTACAGCTGATATTGCAACCGCTGGAGTTTTGGAGCCTTTCCTTTATTATTCCCTTATCACACTGCTTAAGGCCTTCCCTCCCTCTCTCTCCACCTCCTCCCTTTCCTTACTCCCCCTTTTTGCCACTCCTCACCCTTTTTCCTCAGTCTGTCCATCCATCTCCGTGCTCTCCTCTCCAGTTGACAGGGCGATATTGCTCAGTCTACACTTTGAGATGTGAGCGCAGCATGAAAAAACCTGAGAGCTTCAGTTTTTAACCGTTTTAATCTACTTTTTTATACAAGAATTGATGACTTGTTTCAGATGGTTCCACTGCCCTATGTTATTTAATTTAGTTTAATACAATTCAATTTGATGTGATTTAGATTGTCTGGATTTCAGTGAATAGAATCCATCTATTTCCCTCCAGGATGGCACAAGGAAGCATCGGTAATAAAGCACATTGTGGTCTTTAATGGAAACAAATAAAACCTAAATTTAACTACAAACAATTTAACAGCCATTATGTGCTCAGTGCGTTTCCTGGCCTTTGGACTCTGGAAACTCATTCCAAACCCTTCTGTACACTTTAAACACAGTTAAGAGGCCTCTCCTTCCATACATCTCTCTGTCCGCTCCCTCGCTCCCCTCTCCTGTTATGAAGCTACCTTGTAAAAAGCCTTCAACAAAACAGCAATCGCCGCCGACAGTCACTTAGCCAGCCTGTAACATAACCAATCAGCCAGCAAGTCAGTCAATCAACTTAACAACTGCTCCATCATTTATTCAGTAAATCAAACTGACAGTCAGTCAGTCAGTCAGCCAACCTGCAGGCCAGTTTCTCACCTCCTTCCTCCCTCTCTCTCTCCCTCTATCTCCCCTGTAGTGCCGTGCTGCAGTGGCACAGTGTACCACGGGACCTTTTTCAGCAGCGCTCCTATGATGTTGGTTTCCATGAGCTAACATCTATTAACACCCTCCCGCACTCTCCTCTCCCCTCTCTCTCCTAATCTCTTTTCCAGCCTCTGCATCCTCTGTATCCTCACTTTGTGCACCATGGGACCTTTTTTTTTTCTGCCATGTCCTTGCGATGTAGGTTCAACACTGCTAGCGACCATTACCGATCATTAAAAATGGATAGAATAAGAACGATGCTACTGGAGCTTCGGTAGCCTGTGGGTAATGCATTTATCCTCAGCCGTACACACAAAGAGACACACACACAAACACGCGGATGCTCAGTTCAAGAAGCATAAACACAAACACAGACACAAACATCCTGGTTGTAAATGTGAACATGCATAAAAAATGTCCTAAATACCAAAAATGCAAGGGCAGAAACACACACACACACATACACATCTGATATGTTTGCACACTGTGCAATGTCTATGCTCATTTGCACACACAAACTTGCAGTCTTTAAACCATTTAAATTTCTTCAAATGGACACACTCATACAAGCAAACACACCCACTCATGCAGATGTGTCTAAACAAGCGAACTCTAATACACATACATAAACAAGTACACAACCAACAAATTCAGTTTTGACTTGCAGCACTACATTAATGTGACACACAGCTTGTATAGCTTTCGCATGGGTGCACTCAGAAAAGCTGTGTACACTCACACACACATGATGCCTCGATATAGTGACACATACACACTTTCAGCTTACGCATGGACATTTACACACAAAAGGGCACTCGAGCAAAAAATAATCCCCTCACTACCTCCTTACACTCACAAACACACACACACACCCACTGATCTAACCCTAACCTTAAGCATTTTTCTCTTCAAGGCTGAGACAAACACTTACACCCACAGACTGTTTATTCTTTAAAGTGATTCATCTCCTGCAGACTTTTCAACTTTTACAGACACAGTGATACAACACTCACAGTTTGCTAAGCAGTGAACCAAGTAATGTGAGTGACAGCAGCCTGAAAACCCAGGATTGCTCTGCAGATAAGTGGAGTACACATAATTTGAGTTAAAAAAAACCAGATAGGCAGACAAAGGGAGACTGTACGTTGTTGTCACTTATAAACAATCTGGCTCTTTGCCAGCCAGGAGAGTAACCAGGAGAGTAATTATAACTATGGGTCTTTTTTGTTTCTTTCTGTGTGTGTTTGTGTGTGTGTGTGTGTGTGTGTGTGTGTGTGTGTGTGTGTGTGTGTGTGTGTGCGTGTGTGCGTGTGTGCATGTGTGTGTTACTGTCTCGCTCTCCTCCTAAAATCACATTAATGGATGAAAGTAGCTTCTGCCGCTGCTGACTCGTCGCTTTGAAATGGAAATGTAACTCATTGGCTCCATATGTAGAGCACTCATACGCACACATTCATAAAGTACACGACACACACGCACACACACACACACACACACACACACACACACACACACACACACACACACAACGTAGGTGTGCTGTAACAGCGTCAAACATACACTATGGCCTTAAACCATGGAACTAAGTGAGAGAAAAGCTGAAATAACACTAATGTAACATTAACAGACACATTAGCCTGCTTAATGCTAGCCCGCTAGCCAGCCATTAGCCTACAGCTTATAGAAAATGTCATGCTAACGCAGAAAAAGCGAGAAGGATAAAAAAGCAAGTGCTACATTAACAGACACATTAGAGGCTATAATAAGAGGACAGCTGCAGTAAAACAGACAGTCAGATGTAAAGCTGCAGGCTGCTGCACAGACACTTTCATTCTGATGCATACAGGATCTTCATTCAAGCTAAAAAAAACAGTCTAAATGCTGCTTTAGTGTCCTTGAGCAAAGGCAGAGCCTCCCTCCCAGATGACCCTTCTTCCACATCAAAGAGTGATTTTCCCTACCTGGATCAGTAATTACCATTTTACTTTTATCTGTGTTATTTTAGCTTGCTTGCCCTGGGATACGTCTTATAAAGGAACAATTTTACATTCAGACCGACAATGGCACTACATCAAAAAAAGCAGCATCCTCTCTCATTTCAATGAGACCACAGTGCTGACGCAGTGAGGCCACCACTGTTGAGACCTACAGAACAAAAGTAACAAAAAAAGCAGGTGGTCCTTCTAAACAGTGACCAGCACTATGACAGGAGTGAGAAATTTCTCTGCTAATACTTAGTCAGCTATTGTGACATCATTGATTGGTTTCAAGGCTATTTTGAAACCTTGACTTCAGGGGCCTGTCCAGACTTTTTGGACATGGGTGGCCCAACTGGGGCACTGACCTATGCAGGGGTGGCCTGAAGTGTCCCGACACAATTCCAGTCAGTTCAATGCATGAAAGACAAAGTGCATCACTTTCCCATGTACCTGTCTTATTAAATAGATGTGCAAAGTTTTTATTTACAATAAGTACAAATAAAATAAATATGCAACATTGATATGTAAAGAAAACTACTAAAAAAAGACAGAATAGTTGGTTTCTAACATACTGTAAGTCTCACCTCTGACAGGGCAAATAGCCAATTACAACATAGAATTTTTGGGGTGGTACCTGGGGTGGCCAATCAGATTTTTAGGGGGGCCAAGGCCACCCCTGGCCACCCCTCTGGACACGCCCCTGCTTGAGTTTTACAATCTGTCAAAATTTTAATTTTCATGGAGCTAGAAGTGACCATATTTGGACAACTGGGTGTAAATACACAGCTACGTCTCTATCCTGGTTGAAATGTCACCATTGTAGCATCTTGTCAATCACATGTAGCCAAGCCCTAAATCAAATTTAAATCCTTATACAGGAGAAAGTACATTATATAAAGTATTTAATTGTGTTCAAGAGTTATAGCCGGCCTTACTTCAATCCTGACTTCAGCTTTGATCTCTTCTTCTAAACCCAAATGAAAAACATGATCTTATTTGTATGGGGTGGCATTGACTTTCTTAAAAAGGCATTCAAAATACTACATATTTTAAATTGAATGGAGACACACATACATACTTGGGTAATAGCAGCAGTCAATGTAATGCTTTATAATATGATTAATGTGAAAGGCAAACTGTGCAAAAAAAGTGTCACTAAAGAACACCAAACTGAATATTTCTGTATTGATCGATGTTCGTACAAAGGTAACACAGCTTTAGTTTGCGTACGAGGTCAGGAAACTCTGAGAGGAAGAGTGAGTGATGTTTGGGCACTTGAACTTTAAATGAATCCGACTAGACGTCAATTTTAAGCGTACATAGACCTGCTGATGTGCTGCACCTTTTTTTTTAGCATACTACACTACTACCAGAATGCACGGCACAGTCCTTGACACAGTAAGCAGACATGAAAAAGGTGGTTATGATGAACTTCACTGGAAATAGTCAAAAAATGTACCACAACTGTCGATGTTCTGAATAATTTGTCAAATTAAACTTGGATATTGGTTTTCATGGAAGTCTTGTAGCCACACAGACTGATCTTTCATTATAGACTCGTGTTGAGAGGTTCATTTCATGCTTATTTTTAGAGCAGGCTGCCTGAGTAATCCTGTGTTATGAAATAACCCTCAGCTCCCACCACAGCGAGGCGTCTGCACCACAAGGTCCAGAAAAACAGCAACAAACTGCTGTGAAAAAGCGGCTGCATCACACGATCTATATCAGACAAACGCAGAGTTTTAATCCATGATATGAATAAGAATTCTTACATGTTACAGCACATACATCATCAGGAACACCGTATGAGTTTAAACAGACAGTAGTAGTATTATTCAAAATGTTGGGTGTATACAAAAAGTAAAAAAGATAAAGGTAGTGGTCACTCCTAATTGGATTTAAAGACGTCAGAAAAAATAGAAAGATGACAGGTCAGAATAAGAGCCTGACGAATAAACTAGACACTTACTCATGCATACTAATGGGTGCTAAAACACAATTGGACTAGCTATGCAACAGCACTTTTTATGATGTTCATAATTTCAAGCTCTGTCGTGCTATTTCATATGATATACTCATGCTCTTTTATTTCCTCTTTTTAATGCTGTCTCCTCTGATTTTAAATGACAGCAAGATGTCAGATTGTGCTGCGTGCGATGCAGTATTTACTGCAAGCATGAAATATTTGAGTCCAGTCATTAATATCAGCAGATTTTAGAGCTCCCCTTTTTGCTTGGGCCCTTCGGTCAGCCCGTTGGATTTCCCTTCGTATCTGAGGTATAAATTCAAGGTGGACAGGGTTATGATGTCATTACTTAATGCCAGACATTACTAGCCGAGCAGCACAAGATGGAAAAGTCATTTCTGATTAATCGTGTCTACTGGGGAATACATTTTCATTTTCTCTTTCACTTTGTCTCCCGGTGCATGGCAGTCCCTCTCCTTCCTCTCTGTCCAAATGTCTCTTTAACACACTTTCTCTGATCTCTGCCTCTATCTCAATCTCTCTCTCTCTCCTTCTCTCTCTGAGTCTTCACGCATATTCTTCTCTGCTCTCTCACTGCCCTCTCCCCCTGCATTAGTCCACAGTATGTAGGCCAGGGCTCTTTTAAAAGTTCTGTCATTTGAACACTATAAAGATGGATTACCCGCTCATTTTCAACCCAGTATGGACACCTAAAAAAGTCTTTTTCTGTGCTGCATCGTAAGCATAATGACCCGTGTATCCTTAATATGTACATTGCGTGTTCTGCTCTGTGAGATTAACAGAAGCACAGTCACACTTCACAGGTTCTGCACCTATACAGTATATAAAATACATAAATATATTCAGATTTCAGGAGAATGAAAAGGGAATGGTTCATTGCTTACAGCATTCTCTCTCTCTCTCCCTCTCTCTCTCTCTCTCTCTCTCTCTCCTCTCTCTCACACACACACGCTCTTTATTAAACCGTGTACTCCGCAGTAGTTAACTGTATTGAAGTGTGTGTGTATTCTCTGGTCTCACAGGACAACTAGAAGGACCCTCAAGTACCTGAAAATCATCAGCACTCAATGAGATCTTGCTCTTCCGGTAGCAGGTGCACATACACACACAAATACACACACACACAGCCTCCCTTGCTGTTTTCCCAATCTCAGCTGGATTGAACCGTGTTTGGTCTTTGGTGTGACTGAGGGGATTCAATTACAGTATATGCACCTGAAAACCTCGGACAACGTTTTTCTCTTTCTGTGTGTGTGTGTGTGTGTGTGTGTGTGTGTGTGTGTGCGTGTGCTTGTGTGTGTGTTTTTGTCTGTTTCACCCACGTAGAGGTGAAAGGTATAAGTGTTCCCAAGCTTCTCATACGCAGGAAGCAGATTTGTGTGTGTGTGTGTGTGTGTTTGTGTGTGTGTGTGTGTGTGTATGTGTGTGTGTGTGTGTGTGTGTGTGTGTGTGTGTGTGTGTGTGTGTGTGTGTGTGTGTGTGTGTGTGTGAAAACAACACCGACAAAGGGAATTCCACACATTTGTGCAAAAATATACACATCAACACAGAGGTAGCTGAATTTAAGGGGAGCTAAGAAGATATGCACCATTAACGCACAGACTTCTGCTTCTGCATATGCACTGTACTTCACTGACAAATCAGAGCATCTGCTGAGTTACAACATCCATACAAACCAGAGCATCAGAGCATCTCAATAATCAATTTGATTGGTCAATTATGGATTCCCATGGTCTGTTATTTGTATAATAGACAAGTAATGTTCCTAACTTTCCAGTCGATTATACTGAAATGTAAATTCAGACTACAGAAGTATTCTAAAGGTAAAAAACATTGTCATTATGAGCTTCATTCAATATGCAAGTCTGACTAATGTGAGCAGTGCACCACAGGTCTTCTAATCGAGTGGTCAAATGCCAGTTTAACCCAAGAGGCAACCTACGGTGTTGAAAAATGAAGGCGATGTGTAGGTGAAAAAAACTGCAATTCCCTGAGCATCCACTTGAGGCTCGCTGAAAAGCCAAGAAAGTCACCCAAACACTCATTTTAAAATGCCCATTTTGACAGCAGAAATAAACAGCCTGGTTCAATTAATAGTTTTGGTATGAATAACTCATGTTCAGATGTTGGGTTAACTGAATATTTTCTGTCTTTTAACAATAATAGTAACATTTTTAAGACCATTTTGACCGCTTAGAATACTGAAGGTGAATCAGTGTAGCATGACACTTACGCAGTCTGCACACAGAGTACATCACAGAGGGGATTCATCTATCGGGGGAAAAAGATTCCCCTCAGAGCATGAGGATTATCAGTTACCTCGACACTGTAGGCTACTGAACGTTTCTAGCTATCCAGGTGCTGAGAGCACGTTGAGGGGCTATGAGGGACTGGAGGCCTTTGAGCACCTCTGTTACCACTACTGGTACTAATCCAACGCTAAGAGAGTCTTGCCTGGTCACCTAATCAAGAGTCTAGCATTAGTAGGGGCTGAGTTGATCTAACAGACAGGTGAGTTTTAGCCGTTTAAGTCGACTGAAAGTTAGTTTGAGACCACATTCCTTATGGTGAACGCCATCATTGGTCTTCAAATCTCTGCTTCAGAAACCAATGGGTGACGTCACTGAGACTTAGGTCATATTTTATACAGTCTTTGGTTTCACCTTACACAGCCTACATAAAACTTTATCTCCATTTTCTAGATCAAAGTACTTCCAAACAGCGCTGCTCCTATGAGATACCATCTGTCCACTGTGCTGGTTTACATCTGGGCAGTGGAGCGGGGAGAGGAGGCCCATTAACCAGAGATACAGCCATGACTAGTGACAGGTGGCTGGGTTACAGCTTAGACACATTTAACCAGCATTGTGGGCCTACATCAATACAAATATTAAAAATTGGTTATTAATCAACCAACTAGTACGGTGGTAGGAAGCTGGTGCCAACAATGGTGATGTTGAAAAATCCATAAATCATTCTGTCAAATAATTTTGCTGCTTATATGTATAACAGAACATGTGATGGAAACTAACCTGATCGCAGGACCACAACTGATTAAATCAATATGACCAAAAGAGAGCTTAATGCCAGCTCATTCAAGATTAAATGTCTGTGAGGCTGTTTACACTGGGCTGAAAAGAAAATGACAAAAAAAACAAAAAACAAAGACAGCTTGCATCATAAAGAGAGACAGAATACTGTAGAAGACATGAAGACATTAATACAACATGTTACGAACTATGGCAGTTTGTAAGGATGTATTAAGAGAAAAGTCAACAGAATATTTTTCAGTTTTTTATTTGTAAAAAAATGTGAAAACCATGTATCATTTTCTTTCCACTTCACAATTATGTGCCTCTTTGTGTTGGTCTATATCACATAAAATCCCAATGAAATAAATTGACGTTTGTTGTTGTAACGTGACAAAATGTGGAAAAGGTCAAGGGGCATGAATACTTTTGCAAGCCACTGTACATTATCTTTATGATATCAAACCTCATATCATTATATTTATACAATGCCATTATCAGGTTTGACAGCAGCCTCTACTTAGGGGTACCAGGAGGAGCTACACAGTTTAACTTCTGTTTATCATGTAAATATACTTCTTTGGCATAATGAAGGTACTAAAACTTAAGAGTACTAGATGCTTCTAAACTCTTCTTAATGGGGATAAATAAATGGGGACAGCAATTCTTAGATAACTGATGTATTATAAGACAATCATATAGTGATACATCACATTATCTGATTAACTATAAAAGATACATGTGCAGGATTGATGTATATATTCACTGACATTTGGTGTCAGTGTCACCGTTATCATGATCCATACGATCAATTATTTTCACCCCTGTCCGTCTTGCTGTCTTATACTTTGGATTTTTAACTTCCATTCACATTATCCTCATTTGTGTCATAAGGAAATCATGATGTAGAGAGTCATACTGGCAGGAAAATCTGCTTAGAGCGGCATATTTTTTTAAAGAAGAATACTGACTGATTTATTACCAGAAATATGATAATTGTATGACAGGGTCAAAAGGTGCAGAAAAGGCTTGGAACCATAAGATTTGGTTTATAATACGTACTTTTAACACCCCTTGCACCTGTGCAACCAACATAGTTTATACCCATAAAAAGGCTGAAACATGCACTGTCATGGCCCGATGTACTACAGTCCAGCCATGACCATCACCCATTGCACATGACTTGATTGAAAATGTGCCCCCATTCACTGGGTATTGCAAGTGGCCGCTTTACTGCACAAAACATGTTGGGATACGTAGTGGTTCAGACCACTTTTAACAGCCTTTATCCCTCATTGGGTCATGTTTATGTATTCAAAGAAACCAGCGGTAAAGGCTCCGCATTTAAAGACAACAAGTGACCAGCGGAGGTGGGCAGCGTGATTGGCAAATTGGTTGCTGGTTCACAACCTTCAATCTTACCATAATACATGTATGAGAGCTCCAATATTGTATGGTAGCTAGCAGGATTGCAAACTCCACATGGTGAAAACGGATAACAGGAAGAGCTGAACAGCTGCACAGAAACTGCAAGTCGTCGACTTACGGAATGCATTCGAAATAGTCACGCAGGAAGGCAGAACTGCGTCTTATATACTGTACCGGTGTGATTTATAATCCAGATTTTACAGTACTTGTTTAGGGACAAATGTCTACCACTAAAAATAAATTCCCCCAGGGCCAAGTTGAAACTCCCTGAATGCTCAAGACTTCTATAATACTCAAAAATACAATATTTGCAAGAGAGAAACAATTTCATTTCCTTTACAGTTTATTCTGTGGGAGCATGTTTCACACTTCTATATGTCTAAGTCCCCTAGTTAAATGTACTTACAGTGAATTTGAATTGGGCAGATCGCTCTGTTTTAATTAGCTCTCTCCTCACCCACAGGAACAGTGTGTGAATGTGTTTGTAAGTGTGTGTGTCTGTCTGTGTGTGTTTGTGTCTGTGACTGAGTTTGTCCGTCTCCCGTGTGTGTGATATTAGTATGCCAGGCAGGGGGACCGACAGCTAGTTCCAATATCTTGTTGTTTGGCATTGATTCAATGTCAGCTAATTGTCACCGTGAGCATGTACTTCTGTGTGTGTGTGTGTGTGTGTGTGTGTGTGTGTGTGTGTGTGTGTGTGTGTGTGTGTGTTGCTCTTTATGATGTACTGTATATGTGTCTGTGTCTGGGTGTGTGAGTGAAGAGAGTGTGTGAGTTTGGGTCTTTATGTCCTCATAGGGATGAAAACCTTAAAAAGCTTTGGAAACGGAAACATTTAATCAGTCCTCAATTTCAAAAGGAAAGGAAAGAAGTCTCTGAGTGTCCTCTGTGAGTGTATATCTGAGTGTGTGTGTGTGTGTGTGTGTGTGTGTGTGTGTGTGTGTGTGTGTGTGTGCATATGCGTGTTGTCATTTCTTTAAGTGAATAAGTGAGTGTGTCAGCGATTAAACCAGTGCTTTATAGTCCCAGTGGGTGTCTCAAATGAAGCTCTCTGACATGTTATTCTCGACAGTGTGCGTGCCAAAAATGTCTTTTGTCCAGTCCCCTGCAGAGTAGAGTTAACAATTTATCAATTATATAAGCACTCGCTGGGTTTTTATGGGAATTAACATCACAGTTGGACATTTGGACATTTCTTGGCAGAAAAAAACCTGTTGATGAATGGGCGGAATATATTTTTTCTATCCGTCTCGGCTTTTGATAAAGAAGCACAGAGCGGCAGCCAAATGTATGTAAAGATTGTAAATATGAGTAGGATAGGAAACCGACATCACATTTGTTTTATTTTTACATGCAGCATTAAATATCTATGATGATGATTCGAAAATAACATTATTCTTAAATTACTAATTGACTAATGCAGCTTATTCTTAAGCATTATCTTTGAAATGATTTTAATGGCTGTTTATTCGATTTGCGATAAAAGTATTCTCGATTATGATTTTTCTACATCCTTTCTACAAGTAGTAGAAATTACAGAAATAATGAATGTTTTGTTCACCAATCTAATCCCTTAGACTTCTGTAAGACACGCTCAAAGGCATCTTTTGTAATCTCATAGGGGACTGATTGAGATTTTCTTTGCTTAATTAATAAGAACTTATCGTCTTGTTTCTGCAACAAAATGTGTTAACTCAGAATTTCTTCTCTCTCATCGGCCGTGGATGTGTTTTTTTTCTTCATTTTTGCTCTTCAGTTCTTGTCTGAAGATACCTGACTTTTTATGACATTTTTAAGTGACATTTCGAGACAATCAATAATTAGTTGTGCGTTGGAATTTAAAGTGCAACTTCACATTTAAAAGGCTGCCAACCATCTGGGGTTTCAGGTTTGACGAAATAAATTATTGCCACCCCCCCGTCTGTCTTTCCAGATGTCTATCTGCCCTTCAATTTTCTCTTCCTCTATTTTGTTTGAGGGTCTTTGACTCTCCAGTGACTAAAATAGCTGTTGGTATGCTGCACATCACATTGTAATAATGTGACATGAGGAAACACGACTGGTGATGGATTTAACAAGCTTATCACATGTGGATTTTTTACATTTCTTGTTAAAAATTGAGAAACTGCTTATGGTTTAAAAAACAAAACGGAAAAAAGCAGATTGATCGTGATAAAGGCTGTAGGAAACATAAAAACATGCACACAGAGTGAATGGAAAGATAAATCACAGGTGACAACAAGCAGGTGTTTCAATCATAAACCGCTTCAATGCACCATCATCATATTCATCAAACCCCCCCCCCCCCCCCCCCCCCCCCCCCCCCCCCCTTAATATTACATATCCGTTTTTTCCAGGTTAACAACCTGCACTCAGTAGGAGGTACACCATCGAGATATAAATGCACAGTTGGTAACACCCAGTGATACAACAGCGGCAAGTGAAAACCACAGAGCAACATACTGATACAGACAATTATCAGGAATCTTAACACTGCTAGAAACCATTTTGTTCTTCATCTCAGAGGGGTAATCTGACAGATGAATGCATGTGTGTGTGTGTCTGTGTGTGTGAGAGAGTGAACGATAGAGAGGGAAATACAGAGGGACAAGCATTCGGAACGAGAGGGAGGAGAAGTGAACACAGAGAAGCTATTGATAAACAGAGTAACAGTAACGCTCCCACAGAAAGAGGGGAATGTTAACGCTTTCCTCTCTATCCATCCATCTAAAATCTCCACCAACAGAAACCTGCTGGACTGCTGACACACAGCATCAACCTCCTGTAGGAGCATCATACTCTCCACAGCCACCGACGCAACTATACTCAGTGTCTGTATATGTTTGTGTGTGTGACCACAAGATCATATTATACTATGCGCTTGGGATTTCCTCTCTACATGCCCTGCGGATGAAATTTCACCCAATTTCTCTCTCTCTCTCTGACTCTTCCTATTTTGTAGAGAGCAACTTGGTTAAAGAGTTGATTTCCAAGGTTTGCCGTAAAGTAGAGGATATTTTTTAAATTTCTGAATCAGATGTGACCCCTACATTACTGTATAAACCTGTAAAAACTGCACTACATTTGGTTAAAGTGTTCTGTAATTTATTTTGAACTTTATTTAAACTTCAATGAAAATATCTGCACAGCATGGAGGACTAATTTAAGTATGCCCACACTGTTCCCCAGATGTAATATTGTGTCCAAGTTGGGCACTGCACTCTCTTTTTCACTCACGCGCGCACACACACACTCAATAACCCACTGTGCCTGCATATAGGCTAGCTCTCAGTCTCTCTTTTACACCCCTCTTCCTCTCCGTGTCTCAAACCGGCTCGCGCAAAAGGACACACGCACGCTATTCCAAGAGCAGCGAGCGCGCGCACACTCCACGTAACTCTGTTGCCTCTCTCGCACATACTCACAAACGCAGACACACGCAGACACATACACTAACTGGTTTGCAGCAACGACACCGCACGAATTAACCAGCCTTCTTTCCCTCTCACTCTCTCGCGCGCGCTCACACGCAAACACACCAACATGCGACTATTCTGATCAACACACGCTCGCGCGCACATATACAGGCATGATAGCGCGCGCGGCGGCACGCGCTCAAACACGCAGACAAATCTAAAAACCTCCAAAACTCACCCTTGGACGAGGAGAAATCCCCAAAGAGGAGCCCCAGCAGGAGGAGAAGCGGGAGGTCGCGTCTCAGCCTGCCATTCGTCTTCACGTTCAGCCTCCTCCTCATCAGCAGCATCTCAGGCGCTCCCAAATCCGTCATTTTGCTGTGAAATTAATCCAAGCTGGCTTATTTTGAAAGCCTTTTTCTCCCCACCTCACCGCTCTGCTTGGCTGAAGGAAGCGGAGGGGGGTAAAAGAGGACGGCCGCCCCCCTCCTCCTCTTTCTTTCGTTTTTAAACAGAAAAATTATTAGACCCGAGGATCAATCACGAATATCCCACACACACATGTCCATGGTAACGCGTGGACAGGATAGCCGGTGACGGGTTGACGGTCTGAGATCGGGCAACACACTGCTGGTGTGAGCTGTCATAGCAGAGACCGGAGGAGCGGAGGAGAGAGAGAGACAGACAGAGAGAGGAAGAGATTCAGTGAAGGAGAGGAGAGAGGTGGCTGGTAGGTCCGCACAGCACGGCGAGCGAGCGACGACTGAGGGAGTGAGTGAGGGGAGAGAAAGAGAGAGAGAGTGCAGGAGAGAGGGAGGCAGACGCAAAGAGTGAAAAAGAAGATAGGAGGAGGTGGAAGGGGATAATAAAGTGTGAGATAGTGAAGGAGAAGAGGAAGTCAGAAAAGAGTGATAGAAAGAGAGATAGAAAAGGAGGGAGTTAGAAAGGGTGAGAGGAGAGAGAGAGAGAAGGGGGAAAAAGGTATTTCAGGGGAGGGCAAGAGAGGACAGACAGCAAAGTGATCAGAGGAACAGAGTAACTGATAAAGAAAAGAAGGGAAACCTACATGTTTAAGAATGTCAGCTTAATGAAAGGGAAAAGGAGACATTAAATACATAAGGAGGGGAAAGAAGGAAGCATGAAGGGGGAGATGGGAGGAGTTGGGAGGGAAGACAGAGGGAGAGGTGGAGCAAGAAATGATGGATGAAATGACAGAAGCAAAGAGAGAGAAAAGGAGCTGATATGATCAAGCAGCAGAGAGAAGTTAAACATGTAGAAGGGGGAAGAGAGAGGGATTTAAGGGGGGATGAAAGACAGTTGGGAAAGAAGGAATGGGACGGAAGGGTTAAAGACAGAAAAGAGAGGGAATGGGTATGATAAGGGAAATGTGATGAAGAGGCAGAAAAGGGAGGAGAGAGAAAGCAAGGAAGTGAGGAGAGGAGTGGGAAAGGATGGAGAAAAAGAGATACGGTGTAAGAAAGGGAAAAGCTGACTGTTAAAGGAAAAGGTAAGTGACAAGAAAAAGAAAGGGAAAGATGGAGGAGACATTTTAGTCCAGGGAAAGAGAGGAGGGGAGGCTAAAAGGATGGCTGGAAGGATGGATGAAAAAGTTGAGGAAAGGGAAGAATAGATCCATTTCAAGAAAGATTGAGGGATGGAGGTGGAAAAGGAAGGGAAGACAAGAAGGAAAAAATGGTTTAAGAGGAGAGAAGTGACAAACAGGAGGGAGAGGAGAAAGAAAAAAGGATTAGATAAAAGGAAAGAAAGGGTTGACTTGGAAGTGAATGAGGGGAAGGGGACCTGTGGGGATAAGGAAAGGGGGAGGGGTGCAGGTGTAGAAAAACTATGGAGTGAAAGGCTGATGAAAAAAGCAAAATGAAAAAGTGACTAGTTGAGTAAAAAGAACGGTAAGGAAAGAAAAAAAGAGTAAATGGAACACGCAAAGAGATGAACGCACAAAAACACAATATACTTTCAAGTGCATTTCCAGACTGTGAGGTTTGAGGTCAGAAAACATCACACTCTACCTCTTGCCAATCAATCTCGGTGCCATATAAACACCACCCTGATTCTCCCATCACTATATTCGCGTGCGCGTGTGTGGCACCCCAAACGGAGCCACGAGCCAGTTATTGATCCTCGGTCCCTGGTGGCATGTGCAGAGGATCACACTAACAAGATTACAACGCTACAAACACAACGTGGAGACTTAGCCCGCTGAGCCGCAGAGACGACTAACAGCAGCAACATTTTAGAGGCAAAATGCAAATTACATGTCACTCCCAATTTGGCCCATTACAGTTTTTCACAGCAGGTGTCACCCACTACTTTCACACAACCAAAACAAAAGCCAGAGAGTGGGTGCACAGAGTATAGACTCTGAAAATGCACACAGCTTTTGTGAAGTCACTTCTAGTTTTCTGGGAGTGTGTTTACATGAGGGTTTACCATGTGTTGCCACCTTTGATGCTTTTAAAGCTGATCAAGTAAAAAAAAAAAGCTGCTAGATGTCCCTTTTCTTTGGGTCTTATTACTTTTTTTTACGTGAAAATCAAAGTGGGAATTTGCTTTAGACACCATAATTTTGTATTTAAGCTGTGTGGTAATGAAATGTATTGTTGTTGTTTTTTGTTTGCAGCTATGATCATTCCCATTTCAGCACAACTTTGTCTACTAACTATGTTCAGTTTTCCTTATTGGCATGAATGTAATAAAGGTAATTTTGTCAAAAGGTCAAGTGAAAATCACAGTTAAAGGAAACTGAATGAAAGAAACAAACATAACTAAAAAATTATAAAGTCTAAGAAAGACTGCTGAATGTTTTTAAGTGTTCATATTTTTAAAACATGTATGTCCGATCTTTTCACCTGTAAATGTTCCCTCGTAGATCTGTTGCATTTGCATATCATGATTATCAAAATTCTCTCACAATGCTAGTTGCCACAGCATGAAAAACATACTGAGTTGTTGCCAATCCTCACTTTGCTTCAGACCCCTAAACAGCCCCCTTGGGTGCCTCGGCCACATGTTACAGGATTAATAAACTACAGCAGCTTCATTTTGCTTTAAATAGTTTCATAATAGATTTGTTGCTAATCTCTTACCATGTTAATCCACGCTGTTTGTGTTCCACTTGGCAAGCGCCATCCTCCATGTTCAGAGTTAACCATCTCAACTTTGATATCACTGCCTGCCTGTGTGTGTGTGTGTGTGTGTGTGTGTGTGTGTGTGTGTGTGTGTGTGTGCGTGTGTGTGTGTGTGTGTGTCTGTGTGTCTGTGTGTGTCTGTGCGTGTGTGTGTTTCTGATGGGTTTATACTATAGGACTGATTGGATGATTTTAGGCTGTACCGTGTGTGCACATACATACAACATGTGTTTTTATGAGAGTGTGTGTTGCATGTGTTTCAGTGTGTGGCTGTGGTTGTGTTTGTGTGGGTTGAGCCATTTCACAGCATTTCTGTGAGTCATCTATCAAGCTGGTAGCTCTCTGTGCACTGGGCTAGTTTAGTCTTTTTAAATATATTTATATAGAAATGTCTTTTTTACATCTACTGGTGGGAGTCTTCATAGCAGCATACGCTCCTAAAGAAACTGCTGTTTCAACCTATACAAGAGGGACGTTTGACACGGCACAAATCTGCTGCTTCCACTCAACACAGATCGTAAGGCGATGGAAGACAGATAAATAAATGTATGGAAAGTTAATATATAGGTAGAGAGATATGAGATAAACATACTTAGAAAAGATAAGATCGATAAAAGGTACGATTGATCGACAGATAGATAGTCTGTAAACCAGCCACATACTAAATTGCAGAGAGAGAGAGGAAGAGTGTGCGTTTATTCAGCACCATGGACAGCGTCTATAGCTCTGTGTAGTCACGCTGCCATCTACTGGTCAATGTTAGATGAATGCCAGGAGAGGGATGATTAAATAGTGAAGGGGTGATGTTTGGGAAAGTAGGAGTGTTAAAAGTAGATAACATTTAAGTTTACATAGCTGATCATGAATACAAATAAGTTATACTAAAACATGATTGGTGAATTTCATGATGTGTATTCTGCTTTTTTAGAAAAAAAGGAACTTACTTTCACCTTTGGCAGACTTCATGTCACTGTTGAGGAATTATTCCATACGAGTATGAAGCTCAACTGAGTAACCACTTTAGCGGTGAATCCTCTAGGATCTCTAAGGTTTTACTGGACCAGGAGCAGATCCGCAGTAGCGTCTCGTCCCCATTCACAACTATGACAGAAAAGATAAGCACAACAAGTGTACTAGATTATGCAGGTGTTCAGAAGCAGCGCAGGTTTATAGTGTAGCTTGAGGCTGAGCTGTGATGTGTGTGCTACTCTAAAGAACATCTCTGAAGAAGTGTAAAGGTGTGTTTTCGATGCATGAGAGCTACAATACCCCTGAGGATGGGCTTTGCTCTAATGATATGGTTACAACAGTGATAACAGGCAGCATGAAGTGCAGCCAAGAATAGTTCTGCAATAACAAGAACAAGCTGAGGTTTAACTTTAGATCTGTACTGTGAAGGTAGTGCAAAATCACTTCATAAAAAGTCAGTAACCAAGGAAACCATATAAATTCCCTCTACATACATACTGTGCAAAGAAGGAAGGAAGGAAATAATTCAGGGGTTTGTAGTTGATTGTGAAAGGACACAACAGATGTAAAACAGGAACTTTCATTTGCCCTCTATTGTAAATAAAACCTTAAGCAGAAAGTGTGTGTTGGGAGGAGCGGGGGGGGGGGGGGGGGGGGGGTAAACAGCAAAGCAGTGTCTGCACTGACGTTAATCGAAAACTGAACAAATCTTTAAAGAAAATATTGCTTTCCTCTGCAGATATATTTGTTGTGTTTGTTTTTGACCTCATTATGCAAGAACTGAAAGTACATCCAGTCCTCAACTGTATTCTTCTTAAAGGATTTTTTTATGAGAAAAAAAAGATTGGTTGCTTTGATAATGGTGTTTGCTAGTTTTTCATATGAGATGTTCCAGTTTTTTTTAGGATGTATTCATCTTTTTAAATAGAAAAAAAATGTCTTGCATCTGATGATTACATAAAACAAGACTTAAATTAGATGTAAGAAGTCGAACCTTTATTCAAACTCTGACAGGAGCAAATATCATTTTAGAACATGTACCTTAAAGCTCCTGTGAGACGTTTTAACTGGTTATGAAACAGACTGAAATTAATAATAAGGCCTCAAGAACCTACGGAAGCAAACAAGACCATTAGTGAGAAAACCGTAAGTACATTTTTAACACCTGTTTTCACTGGGTTGTTGCATGCCCAACAAAGTGGTATTAGTTATTAATTCATGTTTACATTCAAGATCCAAGCTACTCACACACAGGCCCAAAATACACTCATGTACAAAGAGGAACTTATGGATATACAATCATGAAGAGATGTCAGAGTGGGAGGGCTGTTGGAGGTTTGGTGCCTTGCTCGATGGCCCCTATGAAGTACTCGAGAAGTGAGCTAGCAACTCTCCAGCAACCAGACCAATTTCCATATCGGGACTTGAACCAATAACCCTCCGGTTCAGGATCCAATTCCCCAAAGACTGAGCTAGTGCTGCACCTGAGTTTAGACATTAATTAGACAGTAAAAATAAATCTGGAGATTTCCTTTACCAAATTCTACTTATGCATGTTCAGTCAAACATCAGCGAAGAGAAGAGAAAATGATTTGTCCACAGGGTCGCCAAAATCGACTCAAACTGAAAGTTCCTCACAGTAGCTTTTAGGGATGTAAAGATGAATCCTGAGGCAGTTAAAAATCGATTCAAAGGTGTCAAGGTTCGAATCGGTACTCTGAAAAATGAATCGCAGTAATATCGTGAGCGTCAGCAGCTGTAGAGCAGAGGCGTTTGGTTGTAATAAGCAGGTGTTATCATGGCAGTGGAAACATTTTTGCTTCCCAAGACAGGAGATGAAAGAGGTGAGAAGATAACAGACGAGACAAAAACTGTGTGCAAATATTGCAACAAGACAGAGAACTACAAAAATAGCACAACCAACATGATGCAGCATTTAATCGACACCACAATGAGAAGCTCCAATCACCTCCCGATTCTGTCAAAATAAATCTTGAGAGAATCGTATCGTGAACCCAGTATCGTGAATCGTATCGTATCGTGAGTTGAGTGAATCGTTACATCCCTAGTAGCTTTAAAAGACTTTGAATCACAAGGAAATTATTTGAAAACAATAAAGTTTAAACAAGTATACAAGTACACTATTGTTAGGGTATGGAATGAAAGACCCAGTTAATCAGGATGTTACCTGCAGTAAGGGAGATTTGGAGAACCAAACAAAATCACAGGAGTACAGGAAAATTCACTTCGAGCTCAGCTTTACTTTGAATAAGCGTCAAATACACAGGAGAACAGCAGCTCACAAAACAAAAGAAACTCATCACAAGGGGTTCCTCCAGCAGACTGTCAAAGAGGTTATGAGTACTAAAAAAACAGCTTTAAATAGTTCTTGAAATAAACCACTTGTTTCCTAGCAGAGGTGGAATTACATTGACTATTTAGCTGTTAAAAACACAAATATCACACATTCTATTCAGTTTCCCAAAATGTACAATAACCTCACAAAACATACATCATGCTAAAGTTAATCACAAGAAAAAAAAACCTACAGCTTCCCCACCCCAATGTCTCACTTGGTACAGTCCAGATTGCCAACACCTGATGCAGCATGGTGCATTCATGTGCGCGCGTTCATGAGACCCATCATCAACCAGTAAGTTGACCTTAGAAAGAACAAAGATTCACATGTATTAATCAACTAAAGTGGATCCTAACATTAGCTGATGAACACATGAAATAAACAAAATAAATAGTTTATGAAAATGACAAATAAAGGAGTTTACACCTTATTGTTGAGGGAGTAAAAAGTACCAAAAAAGTATTACGATTCTAACTGGAGTGGATGTTATCAGTATGCTTTAGGAGGATAAAGCGCCTGTAAGAAACTTTCACTTTGTGACTAAACAATGCCACTTACTGCTTTGCTGATTTTGTCCTGTACAGAAGTAGGTAGTATTCTCTCATAAAATATCCCTGCTGTCTCTTAACTCTCAATCGTTTCCACAGGATATGAAAACAAAAGCCCAGCTATTCTCTTCCCTGTTAATATCCTCGTCTGACACTGACCCATTTGCATCGATATCCGGCATTCAAAATAACAATACAGGAATAATCAATCTTGTAGCTGATGTTTTCATTTGTGGGTAATTTAGAGGCGCCAGTATTAATTTCTGTGTTATAACCAGCTGAAAACTCCTCACAAGAGCTAAAGTTATCGATTAAAATGTCCAAAGGGGCGTCGTTTTAGCTCAGTCGATGGAGCCAGCACTCCATATACAGAGGCTATACTCTTTGACGCATTGGTCACACACACACGACTCCCAGCCCTGACCCTTTGATGCATGTCTGCTCCACCCTCTCCCCTCTAAATTACCTGTCTTTCTTCAGCTGTAGTCTCAATAAAGGCAAAAAAACCTGAAAATAATCTACATTAAAAGAGTCCAACATAGAGGTTATATCACTAGAAATGGTTGTTGGAGGAAAGATATACAGTAACCCTGACACAACCCAGGTTATGGTTACAGAAGTGGTTTATTATTCTATTTATTTAAAGGGGCTATATGTAACTTTCAAAAATACTGCGTTTGTAGCGATACCGCATGGCCGTCAGGCGAACTGCACCAGTAACCTGTTGCTCGCTCTCCCTCGCATGCTCGTCATACGTGCTCGTACGTACACAAACGAGCATCAACATCGCCCCTGAAACACTGGATATTTACCGGCATAATGTTTACAGAGAAGGTAAGTGGTCATACACATGTGAGAGTCTGTGAAGGAGTCTGTGTGTCTCATTCTCCATCCTACAAACGACAGTCTCGGCAGGCACTGCCTGAGACCGGGAGTGTGTGATGAGTTTGTCCGCCTGTGAGAGCTCCTAGAACAGATATAAGTGTGGTGAAGGCGGCCTCTGGCTGTGCAGGTGAAGACCGGGAGTGTGTGATGAGTTTGTAGTTTGTACTGTTGAGTTCTGTAAGCAGAGCGGAGTGAGGAGGACGTTGAGAACGCAAATAAAATGACACTGCCTGGAGCTTTCTGCGGAGAAATCGGACCCGGACAAGTTGTATACAGGCAACACAGATAGACAGTGAACATCTACTTTTTCACATCAGTTAAACGTTCGCTTATTAATGGGCGATAAAAAACTATTATACATGTAAAAAGTTACATAAATATGTAACTTGTAGCTATATATAAATCGTTAGGCCGTTAGGCAGTTCGCCTGACGGCCATGCGGTAAAGCTACAAACCCAGTATTTTTGAAAGTTACATATAGCCCCTTTAACCTTTAATCAACCGTTTTTCAAGAGTGTCCTGCTGGCTAAGACAGGCAGCAGCACTAATTAATGCTTGTTTAATAAGACTAAAGCAATATCAGTCAAAGAATCACTTTTTTCAAAGGTCCCAGAAGCACCGAGTCTTTCACTCCTCTGGAGATGTGTTTGCTTCTTTCTTTCTCTTTGGTAGAACACAAGTACTGTTGTGTGTCTCTAATCGCTCAAAGGTTTAGCATGTTTTTCAAGCTCAGACCACGGAGGGTTAGAAGTTAAAATATTCCAACTTTTAGTAAAACATCGCTCTGCTTCAAACGGGTTTACAAAAGTCTCCAAGCAACAGCATCAGCCAGGAATCAGCACTTGGCCCAACATCTGTTTAGATCTAGTGGAAGTGGCTGCAGTGTAACAGAGGAGTCAATGGTGGCTTTTATCTCACTATTTAATGAAAAGTGTCTTCCATGACAGCCCACAGTAACAGTCAGAATCAGCAAAGCATAGTGTCCTGACGATTCTGACGATTTCCCAAATGTAAAGTGGTGCAACAGTTAGCATATGACAGATGGCATACAATATATATTGTGGTACTGCAACTAACACGTATTTACATAATCAGTTTAAAGTATTTCATTTATGATTTATCTGGTTGTTTAGCCGATTGAAAAGAGGTATAAGCAATAAGTTGTGTTTGACTACAGTGATGACCTTTATACTGTACATAGAAATGAAGTTTGATTATTAACAAAAACAAGTTTATCTGGTTTTCAGACAATTTCTTCTCAAAATGTTATGGTCATATATTATGCAAAATATACTTCACCATGTTTTTCTAACACTACTATGTGTCGCTAGTCCGTCTACAAAGCCCCCATTTATGAGAAGTCCATCCTCTCCGTCTTTTGTCTGCTCCACTTTTCAGAAAATGTTTGCTCGAACAGGCTGTTTGGTGATTTCCCCTTCATGACATCACAAAGGGCAGTAATATAGACTGTTAATATTAATGGACCAAGCCTGAGTGACGTTACTGCAGGGGGCTCTGGAGGCTCATCGGCAGCAGCCGCCATGCTGGAAATCCTGTCTCATCCTAACTTTCAGTCAGCCTAACGACAGGCTGAGCGCTGGAGCTGAGGCGGGTTTTAAGCCTCTTGATGAACCGTTACATCTCGCCCACCTGTCAATCAGCTTTGCGTCTAACTATGGATAACAAGTATCGTTCATAAAATCAAATAAGAGTCGTTTAAAAAAATTCACACCCCGTACAGTATGTGCCTATAAGGACAATAACTAATCAGACTTATTTCGTTTTTTGTACCAGGCTGTAAAAACATGCTTTTTGACTTCCGAGGCTCCTGACGCCAGCCTCAAGCGGACACTCGAAAACACATCACACTTCAACATTTTTTTCCAACGTCATGCACACCTACTGTCCTCTATGTTGTACTATAGGGTTCACTTAGGGACAAGCTCTCAACGGGCATACAAATGACAAATGTTTTAACACAGTATGTTCCTTTTGTACCAGGTTCAAAAGATGTTTTTCGATGTTTGCTTCCCCAGGAGAAGGAGTACACTTCAGTATATCTCACTGAGCCAGGTCAAGAAGGACAGCCTTAATTGACTCAACTGGAGTCCCCACAGGTCAGGAAAAGCAGCACATTTTAATGAGCTCAGGTCTCAAGGTGAGGCACTATATTTATTCAACCTGACAGAAAAAGTTTTAAGACGTCTCACTCATATGAGAGCAGAATGTTGAACTGCTCTGCTGTGCTGGACCATACCCAAGTTATCTTCCAGTGTCCTCCCATGCAAACACAAGGACCTGTGTCTGGAGCTGAGGTGTGTGTTCAGTCTGCAGGTCTTTAAGTGTGTGTGTGTGTGTGTGTGTGTGTGTGTGTGTGTGTGTGTGTGTGTGTGTGTGTGTGTGTGTGTGTGTGTGTGTGTGTGTGTGTGTGTGTGTCTCGCTGTGAGCTAATAGAGAACACACCTGTTCTCCTAAGAGGGCTCAAAGTCAAACATGATGCCTGTTAGAGAAAATAGAGGAGGAGAAAGACCATAAAACACAGGGAGGCAACGAGACAAAAACAGAACAGAAGAGCCTTAAAAACAAAAAGACAAAGTGTAAGACAAAGATGAACTATGATGTTACACTTTAAGCGTGATAGGAAGCTGATGGTAGGGCAAGACGGAGAGGAACAGGACAAAGGAGGGATAGAGATGAAGAATAAAAGGTGGCAGAAAAAAAAGTAATCAAAGAGCAGGAGGAAAAAAAGGACATGAGGGAGGAGAAAAAAAGGAGTGAAGAGAATATATGGGAGGAGGCTGAGGAGAATAGAAAACAAGTCCTCGGTGATTCCAGCAAGTTCTCAACACAAACATCTGGCTTCCTGATTAAAACTTCAGCTCTCCCTCTCTTTTACTTTTCCTTCTCTCCAGCAATAAAATGAGCCCACAGTGACTTATCAACCTCGGAGACACCTGCTGGTTTTAAATACGAAATAAACTCCTTAATTAGCTGAAGGGAAGAGTTACTACACCAGGTGTGAAGTCTTAGGGTACTTTTGACTATTTTTGTGAAGTAACTGTTGACCTACAGGTTGTTGTTTCCATCAGATTGTATTCAATTAAGCATTTACACCTCTAATTCTGTAATTCTCCAGAAATGTTATGATATTGCAGGTCTGAGCAGCTGCAAGCCAAGCTGATAAACACATTAGCTCAGCCTTTTTATTGGTTTTCTTTTTGTTGTAAAGTTAGGATTTCTTCATCTTTTGTCTTTCCTGAAGTTTTTAACAGAAGCTGGATTATCCTAAGAAACCCCCTCCCACCTTAAAAAAAGACCTGGTAATGAAAACCAGTAAAAAAAAACTAAATAAAGAATCTTCACATTAAATCTCCAACGCTTATAAGCAAACATAAATGAGAGAGATGTGTCAGAGAAAAAAGATCTTTTTTTGGTCAAGCTCAGCGCCACAAACACAGAGGCTACAATCCTCATCACTCTAGTTCCACGTTACACATCTGCTCCTGTCGCTATTTGGTGCATGTCCTCCCCCACATTTCCTGTTACTGTTCAGCTGTCCTGTCAAATAAAGACAAACAAGAAAAAAATATATATTCACAGTCATTTTAAATTAATGTTCTGTCTCAGTTGTGACTGACCGCCAAACTAATAAAATAAAGTTGTCTGTCATTTGCTTTATGAGCCAGACAATGCTAAAACAATAGCAATCATTTCACTTCCCTACGTGGTTATCAATATTAAGTTGATATATTTTCAAGTGTAAAGGAAACATTTTTATGTTTGTACATTTTCAGTTTGTGCTTTATTTAAAGTTGCTTACCCCTAGCGTAAACTAAAAATGAAGGAAGTGCAATCATTTTGCAAAAACTTTGTCTGCACCTCTGTACTTCTTCTCTCTTTGTAGATATGATAGTTCTCAGAGTGTCTGAAGGACAGGAACATGACAAGACAGAAAAGAAAAGACAAAAGAAGAACAATCAACTGAGTGAAATAAAGGGAAATAATGATTAATACAGCAGTAAAATATTGTGTTATTATGTAAAGGACGGAGAAGAGGAGAGGATGAAAAAGGTGAAGCATAATGGTTCAGATGAAGCGGTGATTAAGAAAAAGGTTAGAGGAGGAGGAGGAGGAGGTGGAGTGGGGAAACAAGGAGGTGCAGAAACAAGTGAATTAAAAAGATGACGAGGGGAGGTAAAAGAGAGAGACCACGTACAAGAGTGGATACTTTCATGAACCACAGAAGCACCTTGACAGGTGTTTGGGGGACAACGATACATTTTGTGGTTCAATGCCATTTGCGCCAACACTGGGGAGAAAATGGAAAATAGGTGTAGAGTAGCAGGAAAGAGGCTCTTGTGAAATTAGGATGCTACTGAGTTATTAAAGGAGGGGGAAGGTGGAGAGGGAGTGGGGATGGAGAGAGTAAACAGATTGGGAGGAGGTGGTGAGGATAATGATGAGAGCTGTGTGAGTGTGAGGGCTGGTGGGAGGGAGAGAAGCACAGTAAAGAGGAAAAGAGGTAAGGGGTTCAGGGGAGTGGAGGGGTGTGGGGTGTAGTGTGTGGGGGGGGAGGTAATGATGATGGTAAGGGAAGATGAGATGTGGTTAAATGAGAAATGATTTGCAAGACGAGGAGGGAAGGAGCAATGAGCGCTTTCCAACGAGATAGCTTTAAGCGTGGAGGAGGAGAGAAGAGAAGCTGCTCGACAAAAGAGGAGAGGACACTGGAGGAATGGATGGAAGGAGCTGGTTGAAGGGGGGGCGCAAGCAGAGGAGGTAGATGAGGTGTATGAGTACACACAACGTGCTATTGACTGAAGGCTTTCCCCGTTAATTGCATATTCCCTATGAGTGCACTATGAACTGCTGAGCTGCATGATAATTATTTTCTCTCACTTTACTTTCTTACTGAGAGAGAGGGAGAGAAACAGGTCTGAGTGAGACAGGATGGGACAGAGACAAGAAGACAGTAAAGAAAAATACGTCATATAAAAAATACCATCAGCATGACTTAGCAAGGATGATCGCAAATTGTGTAAAAGGAAAAAGAGAAATACCTTCAAGCATCAAGTCTTAAGTACAAATACAAAAAACCTGCCTCACATTAAATGTAATTGTTTAGTAGTTAATATTTGTACCAAGATTCACCGATCTGAATCTTATCTCATCTTTTAGGATAAGAGTACATCTGTCAGTGTAGCACTGGATCAGCAAAAAACTTATGATAACTTATTCATGGGCCCTGTTCACAAGCAATTACTGAGGTTATGATGGTTGTTCTTCCTACGCTGCTTCATGTCTTCAATCTCACAAGACTCTGACATCGACCTCTACTTTATAAGAGAATCACATTAGCGAGGTGGCTTGCCAATTAGCGGAAGGTGGCTGACAAGCAGAAAGTAACAACATGTCTGAAATAAGGTGACCAGATGCCAACAGGCCAAATGTGTGACAAACACTGTGTTTGTGTTGGACAAAGTGGGACATGTTACCTCAATAGTTAAGATATGGGTAGTTTAGATATCAATATAATGTCCAAATAACCCTGAGAAATAAACACTTCCCTTGAAACCATTAGCAATAATAAATATCAACAACAATGCTCTAATACAGGGTGAAATGGTTGTATACATTACGCAGGTTGTGCATATCTCCACAGAGGCAGGTGTAAGGACAGCTGTAACTATGGCCGCTGGTTTTGTACATCTAAAGGATTTCTTTTGCAATTTCTGAGTCTGGAAAAATGAGCAGAGCGACAGTCTGCTGACCTGTATGATGGCGAGCGCTGCACAGTGTGGTGAATGTTATTTTACCTTATCTGTTGGGAAATCATCTTCTGGTTTTAGGAGGAATGTATCCCTCGATCAACATTTCTTTTTGTGATCCAGATGTTTCTCTTATAAGTCACTCGTATGGTTCCTTCAAATACGGTCATGCTGACTGTGTTCACAAAAAGAGAACATTGAACGCCTCCCTATGGTATTCACAACGTCATAACTCAAATTTCTTAAAACCTTCGAGTTCACGAGTTGTGATGTGTTTGGTGAAGTTTCTGAAATGGCGAAGCCCATGGATGACAAGACTGTTAATCTAGATCGTTACCTTTATTGTCTTGTCGCTTGTTCCTGGGCATGGGGTTAAAACCCAAAGAAATAATGTGATGTTAGCATTTCCATAAAGAAAGCCTGAAGGAGAACACGCAATCTTTTGGCGTCAATGTCGCCGTTGCCTAGTGATGGGGTTCCCATATGGTTATTACTTGACAGCAAAGCCTTTCCTGTACACAAGTTCATGACTTTACAAGTCACAATATTCTCCGCCTGAAAAACAAAAAAATTCTGGCAAATTTTGCAAAAAACTTTCTGGGAATCGCCCTCCACCAGATTCACCCATGAGTTAATACTTTCCAGGACTTCGTTGTAGCTGCATCTCCTTTCTTTTGTTGTAGTTTCCATTATTTTCTGCCCAAAAATGCATTACAGTAGCATGTGTCTCTTTGTTTTGTGGCAGTGGGTAATATATAGGCAACGAGGATGGTGACAGAGGCAGTTGACGCGTGTCACACCCTCTGTTGATTGCAAACTAGAAATCAGGGGCGGGATTTCACAAAAATCGTCTAACGCTTCAGCTTTTCCACTGAACCCAGGCATCCACGACTTGCTTTGCCACTACTTATGCTTTGCCTATAGCCTCTTGTCCTCTACAAAAACACAACATGTGCTACAAAGAAATCTCTGTCATTCATGGGAACAGAAAAAGACACATATGTCATAGAAAACGCAATCCTGACAACTTGTCCTTCATTAAGAAAGCCTCTTCTCCACAACCTTCATTCACTTTTGGCCTCTGGAACTGTCAATCTGCTGCGAATAAAATTGAATTCATTCAAGCACTTGCAAAAATGTCAGACATTCAGGCACTTGCCCTCACTGAAACCTGGATCCGCCCAGAAAACACAGTCACACCAGCTGCTCTTTCCATTGACACAGTGTTCTCACACACACCCCGCTCTGTTGGACGCGGAGGTGGAACAGGTATCCTACTTTCTAATACCTGGAAATTCAATAAACTCCTCCCACTGAGCAACAATTCCTCATTTGAATATCACACAATCATGGTTACTGCTCCTACTAAAATGTACATTGCTATCATCTACCGCCCACCAGGGTGTAATCTGAATGATTTTGTTGTGGAACTGGACATGCTACTCTCAGAAATCCCTGATGATGGAACACCACTTATTGTAATGGGAGACATGAATATACACACAGATAAAGCCCAGGCAACCGACTTTCTTGCTTTGTTGTCCTCTTTCGACCTCACACTGGTCCCAACTCCTCCTACCCATAAAGCTGGCAACACCCTTGATTTAATTCTGACCCGGAACTGCTCGACAGCAAACCTGACTGTCACCCCTCTACACTTATCAGACCACTTCTTTATTCAATTCACAATATCCTTACCCGAACTTACTCAGGCACAACCTCAAATGGTGTCATACCACCAAAATATGCGTTTGCTCAAGCCAGTCCAGCTGTCCAACGAGGTCTTGGCTGCCATGCCTGCCCACGAGGTATTTACTGCACTCTCTCCAGATAAGGCTACAGACACACTCTGCTCCACTCTAGCCTCATCACTGAACAAACTCTGCCCTCTGGTGTCCAAGCCCGCTCGCAAAAACCAGCCTAGTCCCTGGCTCACTGAAGTCATAAGAGAGCAAAGAGCAGGGCTGAGGTCAGCAGAGAGAAAATGGCAAAAATCAAAACAATCCATTGACCTCAATGACTATAAGCAAAGACTTGTCTCATTCTCCTCCAGCCTAAAAACGGCCAAGACAACATATTATCAGAACAAGATATGCAATGCCACAGATACAAGAAAAATGTTTTCTGCTTTTAACTCACTGCTTCAACCTCCTCCTCCTCCACCCTGCGATCTGTTGACACCCGACATGTTTGCCTCGTACTTTACTGAAAAGGTTGCAACCATCAGTAACCAGTTTTCTGAGCCTGACCAACTCAGCCCAAAAGCACCGACCAAAAGTGCCTCATTCGACTCATTCTCCTCTCTGACTGAGGAAGAAGTCTCTTAGCTTGTGCTAGACTCTCGGCCGACTACCTGTCCTTTGGACCCTATACCATCAAGCCTCTTGCAGACCATCTCCTCTCCGCTTAATGATGCACTTCAGCATATCATCAACTCTTCTATGTCAACGGGTGTGTTCCCCACAGCATTCAAGCAAGCTCGGGTCACCCCTCTGCTCAAAAAACCGACACTGAACCCAGCCCAGGTTGAAAACTACAGACCGGTTTCTCTTCTGCCCTTTCTGTCAAAAGTACTTGAGCGCACAGTCTTCAAGCAAGTCTCGGAGTTTCTGTCTAAAAACAATCTGTTTGATCCAAATCAGTCAGGCTTTAAGCGGGGCCACTCTACTGAAACTGCACTACTCTCAGTAACAGAATCGCTAAAGGCGGCCAGGGCGGCAGGTCAGTCATCAGTTCTACTACTCCTAGATCTGTCTGCTGCCTTTGACACAGTCAACCATCAAATCCTCCTTTCCACACTCTCTGAGTTTGGCATCTCAGGATCCGCTCTTTGCTGGTTCGAGTCCTACCTCTCTGGGCGATCCTTTAGAGTGTCGTGGAAGGGAGAAGTGTCCAAAGCGCACAGCTTATCCACAGGGGTACCTCAAGGGTCAGTGCTTGGTCCCCTCCTCTTCTCCATATACACAAGCTCACTTGGTTCGATAATCCGCTCTCATGGCTTTTCATACCACTGCTATGCTGATGATACCCAGCTCTTCTTGTCATTTCCACCAGGCGATGTCACAGTCTCAGCTAGAGTCTCGTCATGCCTCACCGATATCTCTAAATGGATGAATGAACGGCACCTTCAACTCAACCTTTCAAAGACTGAGCTCCTTGTCATCCCAGCCAGTCCCTCTATGCAGCCACAGATCAATATCCAACTTGGAACAACCAAACTCATGCCCACAAAGTCTGCCCGGAACCTGGGTGTCATGATTGATGACCAGCTAACCTTCAAGGTTCAAGTAGCCTCGATTGCCCGATCATGTCGTTTTGCCCTGTACAACATCAGGAAGATCAGACCTTACCTGTCAGAACATGCTACACAACTTGTGGTACAGGCTCTTGTGCTATCACGCATAGACTACTGCAACTCTCTACTGGCAGGTCTTCCTAAATGCACAACCAAACCTCTGCAGATGATACAGAACGCAGCAGCACGACTGGTCTTCAACCTTCCAAAAAGAGCTCATGTCACTCCGCTGTTCATCTCCTTACACTGGCTCCCAGTCACTGCTCGCATTAAATTTAAAACTCTGCTGCTCGCCTACAAAACAGCAACAAAAACGGCTCCTCCTTACTTTGACTCTCTATTTCAGGTCTACACTCCCTCCCGTCCACTACGCTCTGCCAATGAAAGGCGTTTGATCCAACCTTCACAACAGGGTCCAAAGACGAGGACTAGACTCTTCTCCTCTGTCGCCCCCCGATGGTGGAATGACCTTCCAAACTCCATTCGATCTGCAGAGTCCCTCTGTACCTTTAAGAAAAAGCTAAAGACCCAGCTCTTTCAGGAATACCTACTAACTTAACTTAATGATGATGATCTCGATAGTATTGATGTAATGATGGTAATGATGATGGTTTTTGTTTTTGTTTGAAAACGACGACGTATAAGATGGTTTATATACTGATTAGAGTCTCAGACCGGCAGTTAATGTTGTGCCTTGCCTCTGGGCAATGCCTTTCAGCACCTGTGTGTCCAATCGGACTCAAAGCTGATCGTTCGCCCTTACTGACATTGTTCCTTTATTTTTCCTTGATCCTTGCTTGTGTTGTTCTTACTCTCTGATGTACGTCGCTTTGGATAAAAGCGTCTGCTAAGTGAATTGTAGAATTGTAGAATTGTAGGTTGGCGGAGCCCTTGACCCGACATGTGGGCTGATTGATTGACATCTGAAACATGGTTATAGCCTTCTCTTGCCGTCACAGCTTTGGATAAAAGCTAGGTTTTAGAAAGGCAACTATTCCACACATTGGAAAACTAGAGCCAATGAAATGTGAGGTATCCTCTCAATTTGCAGGATGCAGGACAAGTGATGAGGGACACCTGGTCACCCTAGTCTGAAATTGACACAAAGGTAAGCAATTTTTGGTAATCAAGTTTTAGCATTTCACATTTCAGCTCAGAAGTCCAATCATGTGGACTTAATATGAAGGAAGGAAAACGTTTGTAAAGTCCACCTGTGTGTATGCTTTGTAGAAAAGTGAGTAAGTGAAACTGCAGCAAGACAAGTGTCACCTGGTGAGACAGCACAGCCAAACTTGTGCTGAGATACACTAGTGTTAGCAAGCGGTAGCAAAAGAAGAGCTGAATATTATACTTTTTACAGCCACAGCAAAGTGAACTCTATGGTTATCCCAGCATCTGCAGTCAGTTGTATTTCTAAGGCTTTTGACCTTTCCAGTAGTGACTTCTCTGACACGGTTTATACATGTGAGCCACAAGTTTTGACTGAGTGAGTGCCAGAAATGTTGATCAATTTAAAACACATCTAAACAAGAAATGTCAAATGCAAAGCAAATGGCAAAGTGCAATTCACAAGTGACGATCTCAGAGCAAGAAATGAAAGGAAAGAAAAAAATGTCTAAAAATAATTTTCTCTCTGTTGTCAACAGCATGATCATTACTCTCTCTAAGACACACAGAACCCTGCTCATCATGTTGTTCCAGCTCCTCTCCTCCTATAGTTAACTTGGCTTTAAAGTGTGCCTCTTGGGTTAATTCAATATATATTTAAAAGTATGCAGGATTTTGTAAACCCCTTGAGGTGAAATGTAGCAAACCAAATTTTAAAAGTCACAACCCATTTTCATATTTCTCCCCCCTGACTAACTCTCAAAATGAGACACGTGGGCATGGATGTGTGTTAAAGTCTTGATTTCATATGCAGAATGTCAAACTGTATAGGTTTGTACAGTGCACCTTGTCATTTATCTCTTGGACAAGAATAATACAGACATATTATTTTGAAGTAGTAAGAAAAAGAAACATTTTTGTGTGTCATTCAGTTAATGGACTGTTTTGATCAAAAACCAACCTGACTTTACCTTTGTCCTTATTGACAGAAATGTCTGTTTGACTTATGACATGTACATTAGTTGTGACTGTGTTTAGTCCATGGATGTCATGGTGTAACTCACTGTAAAACAACAGGTATGTCACTGTTATGACCCTGAGTCTTATGTATAACATTGTAAAATGTGCAGCCCTGTCTCCTCCTCAGCAGTCTGTGTATCTGTGAGTGTTTCTGTCAGTGGGCGTGTCTGTATGAGTGTGTCAGTGGTCTGACATTCATCATCTAATTAAATACTATCTGTCCCTATTTAATGACATTCCGACTCAGACAAATGTGATGAGCCATGATATTGATGTATGTATGAGTGTGTCAGTGGGCGTGGTCGTGTGTCTTAGGTGCATCAGGTGGTAATGCAGAGGCTGCAGCTGAATGGAGAGAGGAAAGGAGATGATCGAGACCGGATTGGTGGAGCCGGGTTTAAAAGCCAACTGCTGCATCCTGCTCTCCCCTTCTCTTGCCACTACCAACCCAGCCAGCCACTCGTCAAACTTCTGTGTACTTTAAGTAAAACTAAGACTGCGAATTCTGTAAGGTTGTTGTTAGAATTGTTGCAAAATAAGAAACTGATTATGTGATCCAAACTCCTGATCGTAAGAAAAAAACTTGCGTGTGTCATGTAAACATGATAAAGAAATATGTCAAATGTGAAAGTGATGTAAGTTCACTCCCTGTTATTGTTCCTGTTGTCTCTGTGTCTGTCGCTCAGCCTCCTTACACTCCCTGCACCGACGGGCTGGATGACAGCCGCAGCTCCGTTTCCTGTGCGCCCCTTAGAAACTCTGAAATTCCGACGAACCAGAACGCGCACTTTTTTATTTTTTTATTAACCTTTATTTAACCAGATAAGAACCCATTGAGATCAGGATCTCTTTTGCGAGGGTGACCTGGCCAAGAGGTCAGCAGCACATGTCATAAGAACAGTTACAATGAAGTGACAGTATACATTAACAACATACATGTAGTGTTTTCAATAAAAAGAAAGTGCGGGAGCTGTGACACAACAATGAAACAACAATCTAAGATTTTAAAAACACAGACACTGTTCAATTGTCTCACGCTGTCTGTCCCTCAGGATAGAACGGAAAGTTCTAAGTGGAATAAGTTCAGGCAGTTTTAGTTCAGTCTGTAGAGTATTCCATGCAGAGGGGGCAGCCAAGCTGAAAGCTCTTTTTCCTAAATCAGTCCTGACTTGTCGCATCTGCCTGATTCCGCCAGGTCTGACATTCATCAGCTAATTAAAAACTATCTGTCCCTTTTTAATGACATTCCGACTCAGACAAATGTGATGAGCCATGATATTGATGTAGGTGATCATAAACCTATAAAGCAACATGCCTATCGTGTCCATCCGACTAAAAGAGACATAATGCACAAAGAAGTGCAATATCTCATGGAGAATGGTTTTGCTGTACCCAGCAATAGCTCATGTAGTTCTCCCTCTCTCCTGGTCCCGAAACCCGATCAGACTCAGCGTTTTTGTAACGATTATCGTAAAGTAAATGCTGTCACTAAACCTGACTCTTTCCCACTTCCACGAATGGATGACTGTGTGGATCGTGTAGGTTCGGCTAAGTTTGTAACTAAACTGGTTGGTTGGGTGGTTTGACATACTGTGAGAGTGCACTGATAGAAACTTCAATATCAGTACAGATTTGGAAACGGCACATCTCACACAGGATCAGTGTTCAGACATCTTGTGGTGCTCTCTCACTTGATCTAGCTTTCAAACTTGTTTTATGGATTCATGGGCGAAGAGCGAAGACTAGATGTGTTTCTTTGCATATTGTTTCTTTTTTTTATTCACAGGGAGGGGAAAACAGGTGTTTTAGAGTAGATCCATCATGTGATTACTCAAACAATCATCGGTTTTGTGAAACAAACATCTGCCTCCCAAAGTATTCTGGCTGCACAAACAGCAGGTGCTCTTTGTTGTGGAAAAACAATTTCTGCCCATGAATACCTCCAGTATTCTTCCAACGTGCTGCCCACTGAGTTATTTTATACTGGAGGAATTTGTACCATCACTGCATGAGAATTCCTCAAACCCTGCAGATGATGGACGATTCTGATTTGATTGATCATTATGATTCATGACCATGGTATGATTTTTATGCAGCACGGACACTCTTGCACGTACAATCAATACACACAGCTTGGACGAAGAATGGGTAAGAATTCAATATGCAGATAGCCACACAGAAGCTCTTTTTCTTTCCTTTCAAGCTACTTTATGGAAAAAGAAGTTCAGCCACAGTTTAAAATGTTTGACCTCACAGTTTGAGGATATGAAACTCAATCAAACAGTATGTGACCCAGCAGAAATAGTCATTTGAACATATTTGACCCTTATTAAATACTATCTGATCTGTGTGTGATCTTCTGTCTCTGCCTGTTTAAGTCAATCAGCCTGATGACCCATCTCTCTCTCTCTACCTCTCTCTAATAAACCTGCATGAACACACACACACAAACCACATTAAGTTCATGCAGGTATACACAACCTCTATACTTGTATACACACGACACACAGAAAAGACACACACTTGTCTCTGCGATCAATTTCAATTTTCCAGTTAGGGAACAAATCAGCAGACAGCCTTCATCTCTTCTGTCTCTCTCACTCTTCCTCCACACTGCCCACTTCGCTCCATTGATCTCTGCCACTTTCTTGTTGTCTTGGTTTCCGTCTACCTCTCTCAATATTCCTCCGTCTGTTTTCTGCCTATCTCTTATCCTTCCTCTTCATCGCCTCTACCTGTTTCTTTTGAGCCCATTAACTCTTACTCTCCTCTCTGTCCATTTTCTCTTGAGGTGCCTCCCCTTTTGCTCCCTTGGGTCTCTATCACACACACAGACACAGACACATACACAAACACACACACACACCTCATTAAATAGAGTTAATTTCCAATCCTTAAAAAGCTATTGACCCGCTGCAGAGGTTGCACACATTGTCAACTTGTATTGAGCGGAGCACATCTGTATGATTGGCTGACTGTCTCTTTGATCATTTGTCCGTCTCTCCTGCTGCATGTGAGTCTGATATGTGTGTGCATTACAAAAAGTTTATTCCAAGTGGTAGAAGAGTAATTTTTTTCTTAAGTGTGGTAAGCTCTGAGTGTTTTTTTTTCCTCTTTTTTTGTGTGTGATAAACTGTCACTGCTGTGTTGTTTATGCCCTGCAAGTGCATGTTAGGCAGCTTGGGTGATATACAGTAATATATGTCTTTTTATATTTTCTTTTGATATTGTTCAAATTTCTTTAATAACTATGCCCTGTATCCACCTAGCATTTTTTCCGGGCAGAAAAGCACTGGCTGTGTGCTTGGGAACGACTGCATGAAGCGATTGTATGTATTTCTGTGTTTGCATGCAAGTGTGTGCGTAAGATGGAACTGACAACAGATGAGTAAAAAACAAAGAAAAATGACACTGATGAAGAAAGAGCTGTGTTAATGTGCTGCTGATTGGATCAAATCTTGAAAACAGGTTGTTCAAAGGAAAAAAGGACTAAAATCAGATACCATTAGGTAATCCAATCTTGGGCTTCCTCTGCATAAACCTTCAAGTCAATGTTTGTTCAAAACTTTAAATGAAAAATCTGGATTATCCTGATCCAGGCAGAGGGATGTATGGATTGTGGACAGGAGAGGCTAGTAGGAGAATCCGCATCAGTCTGAATGCCTACCAGCATGCTCTCTCCCTCTCCCAAATACAGATCTTTGAGCAGGTGGGCTGTAAACAGGTGTGTCTGACAACAGTCCACTGTACACAAGTACAACCATCATAACTTTTTCTATCCAGATTTGTTTTTAATTTTTTGTTACGTTCAGTCAAAACAATTTGTTTTGTCTTACATGAGGTTAAAGTGTGTTTGTGCCCAGCTGTGATGAACAGATGTGTTGTATTTTAACCCGAGTTAAAGTGAAAACCACAATCTGTCCAAACCATTTAAGTTTCAGGAATGGTCAGTATTTGTTTTGAACAGAGAAGTAGGCAATTTTAGGGCACCCCCACAAAGCCATTTTTGACATCCCTTGGTTTGCCAGGCAAACTGCAAACCATCAGGTGTTGCAGCGATGGAAGCAGGAAAGAGAACTGGTTCAGATATAACTGATTCTAGCCAGCTTAAAAAGCCTCTGCATTTTGTAATAAGCTCCATGACCAAAGACGTGGTAAATCTGGGATAAATATTTGAGATGCGTTCGAAAAATGGAGAGAGGCAACAACACAGAAAGGTTTCAAGACCAATGCAGAGCTGAATGGTTAAACCCTGATGCTGCAGTGTCTGTGACATGACAACCTGCGTGCACAATCGCGTCTAGGGAAAATTCAATGTTTTGAATTTGGACTGCAGTACCCACTTTAAACTCTAGGTGTCAGAGTGACGTATTGCTCCTTTAAAGAATATTGTCCTCTTTTTGTCCCTACTATACCAAACATTTGAATGCTTAAAAGCCCTAAATACCACAGGTGCAATTCATCTGAAAAAAAAGGATCTGTCCGTTTAACAAGACAAATGTTTCCAGAGAATTTTGGCAGAAATGAAATTCATGAGCTGCTCTCTTGTTTAATCCATTTCAATGAATAAAAGGACTGTTTTCAGGGGAAAGGATTTTTAAGATTTTATCCCAGCATTGCCAGTTGATTGAACGTTATTCCCAGACCTGTGTTTGCATGAAAAGCTCAACAAAAAGAGTTTATTGATAGTTAAGTGTTTTTCATGCTCTTTTCTTCAATGATATGCATGACTGGCAGGTGTGATGAAGGGAAGTGATCAAGGCAGCCTCTGTGCCTGGTAATACCAAGCGCTCACCGTGCACTCTAAATTGTGTGAGTGTTATTATCTCTGTGAATTCATTAGTGTGCTCATTAATTACTTGTTCCATAACTTTACTCATTAGGGATAGCAAATATATATTTATTTTTTTCAAAGTTGATTTATTTTTTAATAATTTGGGGATTAATCTTCTAACATAAAAACTTCTTATCCCAGTTTTCTGGATTCCAAGGTG
Source organism: Tautogolabrus adspersus (assembly GCA_020745685.1). Lineage (NCBI taxonomy): Eukaryota > Metazoa > Chordata > Actinopteri > Labriformes > Labridae > Tautogolabrus > Tautogolabrus adspersus. The sequence continues at coordinate 5,964,625 of CM036535.1, forward strand.
AATTCAAAAAGGATCGTTTTGAAAATGTAAAAGAATTCACATGGAATTTATGAAAAGGAGCAATATGTAACTATGACATGTAGCGTTTAAAATTGGCAATTCAATCCAAATTCAAAACATTAAAGAGAGCTGTCTCCCCCCCCGTCCCCTCTTCCCTAGAGTCGATGCGCGAGCGGGTTGCCACGACGAAGACTCAGAAGCTGCAGTGTTTAACCAGCCCTGCATCAGTCTTGAAAACTTTCTGAATTCTATCTCTCCATTTTTCAAAAACATCTCAAGTATGTATCCTAGTTTTACCACGTATCTGGTCATGGAGCTTATTCGTAATATGGTGAGGCTTTTTAGGTCGGGTAGAATCAGTTATATCTGAACCCGTCACTTGAGCGCTTCCATCTCTGCAACACCTGTTGGTTTGTTGGTTGCCTGGCAATCCGAGGGGTGTCCAAAATGGCAGTGTGGGGGTGCCTTAAAACCGCCTACCTTCTCTGGTCGAAACAAATACAGACCATTCCAGACCCGAAACAAAACTGACAAGGAGGACATACTGGCTGCTGCATTGTTGTCAGAGAATTCAGCACTTCAACATAGCCTGTTTCCTTAATGCCTGATGATATAGTAAGTTCATTTTTATGATTTCATTCAGTAGATATCTTACATATTGGTCCTTTAAAACGATTTTAAAAAATTGATTAAAGCACCAGATTGTTGGGGTTTTTTTTCTTGAAATTTGACGATCAGCTAATGGAGTCACTTCTTCAGCAAAGTTGTGCAACATTTAAAATACTGAATGCACAGATACAACACTTCTTTAAAATGAAAAAAATAAACGTGTCCAAACAAAAGGTGAACTGTGTCACTGAATGTCCCACACAACTACACGTACACAAGAATGAGTGAACACAAAGGATTTGCAGGTTTCGTCTTTGTTCTAGCTGAAACATGCAGACACTTGAACACAATATTATTCCTCCTGATTGTTTTGAAAGAAGTGATGATTCCCTCATTGTTCCTGGCACTTCTAGCTGTAATATGACTTGCTAAGCTGGAAGAAGTGACCAGGAACACAATGCAACAGAAAATACTCTTCAAGCAGATTAGAAAGTAATCTTACATAGGTCAATAAACCATCATTGTGATCAATATGAGACACAGCAACCTAATCTCCTTAACGTCCTTTGGAGCCCAGCACAATTATGTTTCTATCTGATCTTTTCCTACTTATTAGAAAGCAATTTACACTTTTATATGAAACGAAACTTGTTGTCAATGAGCAGGCAGTCACTAAAGTAATGATGCCCAAGGTCACAAAAGGTGGCTTACAGGTGGAAGGTAAGAGAGAGGTGTTCATTACATGGTAAAGAGCAGGGCTACAAAGCAGTGTGGCTAAGGTTTGTGTTATGCTTTAGCCTTTTAAGCAATCTGTTTTTACAGATTATACACAAAAGATGTACCAGGTGTAGGTAAGACAACATTTCTGATTTCAATTTGTAACATTTATAGTGGGAGTAGAATTTACTAATCGTGTATCAGTGCGCTTTGGTGTGTGAAGGAAAAACATTCCACAAAGCGAGAAAATCAGAGGCAGATTGCCATAGGCCAAGGACACCCCAGCTTCCATCAGCAGTCACCTGATGATGTCTTATTTATATCTAAAATATGTCTGCATGCAAGTACAGCTATCAATCCATTCTAGATCCAAAAAGTAATTGAGTGACAAACCTAGTTGATGCTGAATTGCAAAAGACAATCAGCCTCAGCTTTTCTGACTTCCTGGAATGCATCAGAATTTTTATTATAATCCTTGTCAGGATTTCTACCTCAGATAAACTTTCAGTTACAGCTAATACTAGAGCTGTGAGTCTTTCAGTGTCTCAAAATTCAATTCGATTTCAATTCTTGGGGTCACCATTTAATTCAAAATCAATTTTCTGTTCAAACTGATACCCAATTCACAACACATTATCTAATTGTTACTAAGGGGTGCTTATTTCAGGATCTACTCCAGTCTAGGGATGGGTACAAGTACTCAGGTACTCATCGTCAAACACATTACTCGTTACTCGCGAACCTGCGCAAGTGTTGTTTTTGGCTACAATTCAACTCATAACCGAGCTTTCTGTGTTAGCTTAACTGAATATACTTCTACGGCCACTGCTTCAGCTTTATTAAACATACACACCTGCACACCGAGCCAGATTTCAGCAACAATTGTTTTACGTAGCTACGGTAAATCTTGAGGAACACAATACACCAAAAGCAAGAGCATAGAACAGTCAGCTACACCTGCAACATATCAGCCGGGAAAGTGTTGTCTCGATATTTCTGGCGTTATACTTGCACATTAAAGAAATACTAGCTTGATGCCGAACCACATGCGCTTAAAGCACAAGGAGAAACCAGCGGAGACAGACAACAGGCAGTCTCGCATCACATCATTTGCTAGCCCTTTCAGCAAACGTCATTGTGATGACAAGAGTGGAGAAGATGAATCTACTAAAAACGAAAATGGTGACTGGAGATGTGCTCCCATTCAATTTTGTGGAAGAAGGCTTCAGAGATGACCCGGTTTGTCGAGCCAGAGTGCAAGCCACCATCACAAAGAACAACAGCTAAGAGGCGGGAAAAGATAAACGGGGAAACAGCAGCAGAACTGAGGGTTGATTTGCAATGTGTTGATAATGTGACTGTTGCTACAGACTCGTGGACAGCTCTCCGTATGTTGCAACGACTTGTCATGTAATTCTGAACTATACTATAGTTAATTTCTAATCTTATTTCTGATTCTGAATTTTTTTATTGATTTTTAATGGAAGGAAGAAACCAGATCTCCCAGAGCAAACCCACACAAAACCCTTCATATTTAACCTTAAGTGTTTCAAACATGTTTCCTCGCTGAATCCTGAAGAGCTTTCATCAGAGTGGCATTTGGAAAGTTCTGTCTGAGGTTTATAAAGGGGGTATGATTGTGAAGGCCTAACTTTACCAGATATCAGTGAGCTCTTGGAAACTTTTGGGTGGACGATCTGTAAACCTTTTTAAGCTGTTTAATCCTATCGGTTTGAGGCATACTGTAGGAGGCACCGTGACCCTCCCAGGACTTGTTTGAGAGCCCTGCTTGGATGAACAAGGGGGTTCTGGTATTTTCATTGAGCTTTTGAAAGAGTCAGGGAGGTTGTTTTTTTAATCACGCCATTTTTGGCGGACATGGCTTCAGCTCAGTCGTAATATTGTTATTCTTTTTAAACTCCTTGTCTTTTAGGGGTTTCTGTGGATGTTTCATAAAGAAAACCAGTGGTTCCCAAACGTTTTTCCTTGGAGCCCCCACTACTTGTACCTAAGAAAAGCTGGGTCAAGTTAAACACTACGATGTACCATAGACCTTTGGTCCAGTCTGGCTACAGAGCCATACATCAGCCTGCCTCTTCACTTTGAACTAAAAACGGAATGCCTGCAGACAGCATACTTTCCCGGCAAATACACCAATGAAACATTGCAATTGGACTACGAGAGGCTCTGGTCAGCTGGCATTTGCGGGAGGACTAGCTGGGTTGCATCACCACCGACAACGGGTCAAGTGAGTGTTGTGAAGACTGCAGTGTTTTGGTCGTAGGCTGCATCTTGTCTTTGGTAAGCATAAATAAATTGTCTTGCCTTTTGTGGCCTGAACTGTAGACTGCGTATTTGTTAAGATGTTAAAGCATGCTTGTAAAAATGCAATAAAATGTGAATTCTAATCAAAGCATTTGCCATCTTTAAAACTAGATTTTATGCTAATTCTGACATATTTAAACTGTGCACCCTGTCAAATTGAGTTGAGGATTTTTTTGGCACTCAGTTTGGGAAACACTTGTGCATGCTATATCTCATTTTTTCTGTGCATCAACAGAGTGGCGCCATGGTCTCAGGGGAAGCATGCCTTAATCATCAAGAATTCTTGTCTCGTGTTTTGTATGATACCGATAGAAATTGTACCTTAAAGACAAAGTAATACATGTCACATACTGGTAGTCTGTCTCTTAGTGCCATAAAATCACTTTGTTGTTGATGTAGTTATCTAATATGTCCTTAATTACCTTGTAATATTTGGATGTTGACTTTATTGTTATTAAAAAAAATGCTATTTTGCATAGATTAAAACAATTGCTGGTATAATTTATAATTTTTTCTCTCTTGTTTTCTTGTCTTTTATCCAGAAAATGCTATTTAAGACGACGGCCGCATAGCCTGTGCTGCTGGACTTTGCAAAAAGTTGGTTTTAAAATTTGTACCACAGCTAGAAGCAAAGGACAACTCTGAAACAAGCGCAGAAGGAGCACTCACTCATCACAGAATGCCCAACCAGGTGGGGTTCAAGGCAAAAGATGATGGGAAGGATTTTGGAACAGCAGGAAGCCATATCTGATCTCCTCTCAGCAGACCAAAAACACTGCAACTGTTTCCATCCTGGCAGGAACAGGATCAGTACTTCGAGGAGCCCTGCATGCCACCAGACCAAAACCCGCTGCAGTGGTGGAAAAGAAACGAGAAGAGGTACTAGAAACTCAGGGTGCAGGCAGGACTACCTCAGCATACCTGCTGCCTCCGCATCAGTCGAAAGAGTATTCTCAAAGGCAGCAGTGTGTGAGATGTCCCTGTTGTTATCTGGAAGTCTGAGCGAGCCTGTGAGCTGTGAGTCGACATAGTTGGAGCAAACTGTGAGCCTAACTCCTCTGGAGGACAGTCTGAGGTGGATTTTTAAACAGAATCCATTTCAATTAGGTAAGACCAGGAAGCTGAATCTGTGTTTTCGGAGCACCAGATTCTTGTGTGCACTCAGGACTGATTACTTATAGTAATCATTCAATCGATTCTCGATAACAATTGGTGTAATGTTGAACTGTAATGACTGTGGGTGGATTTCACCACCACAGCACCCCTGGGTGTGGTTTCCAGGGCACCTTAGGGCTGTGCCCAAACACAGATGGAGCAAAGTGTGAGCCTTAATCAATATAAATTAGGCAAGACCAGCAGGTGAATCTATGTCCGTCAGGAGATAAGACTCTGAAGTCGGGGACTTCAAAGCATCATAACATTGAAAGGCGTGCAGAGCAGATAACATTCAAAATTTGAGCTTATTTATATATTTTGTATTTGGATGTCTTTTTTCTGCAAATTTCTGTATTTCCTTTGGATCTTGTTTTATTTATTATTTGTTTTGATCATGTTTTCATATTTAGTGTTCTCTATGATTGTTAAGTGTTTGTTTTAGTGATTTTTAAATGTTTAAGTCTCTTTCTCCCTTTGTCATGATGCTTTTTTAGTCTTCTGTCTCTTTGAATTGACTTTTTTGCTGAAATGTGCTATATAAATAAACTTGACAGGCTTTTCTTTTTCAAAATCTGGAGATCTTTGTTGACATATATATCCTTTACTGTTGATTATTTTAAAATGAACTACATCTTTAAACCTAAAGAGACCACCAAAGGTTTTGTACGTGTGCACATTTCATTTTGTGGACAAGGAGCCGACAAAGACCCCCTAAGATGCCCAAACAAAAGGGTCAGACCCAGGGATAGAAACACCTGTCTACCAAAATGTTGCCAATGTATTTGTGCATTTAGACAGTGTATTGAGTGCCTAGGACCTTTTTTTTGTTGCTGATACATGTTTGATTGTTGGTATCAAATAGATATCAACATCTTTTGCGTCGTAGAATCCTAATGGATGATGTTGTAAATCCTTGACAATCAGTTTTTTGTTATCTGTCTAATTCTTCTTTAGCACTTGTACCTGCTGAGGGTCTCAGATGTTGCCTCCCTCCTTTTACTGCCACATCTGTTTTTTCTTATTTATTTATTTCTTGTTGTTTCTCCAAACAGCAGGAAACATGCAGAGAGCATCTATAAAACAAAGAAGCATAAATGGTTGGTATCATCAATGGTGTACGTGTGGGTGTGTGTGAGAGCATGATGTGGTGTGAGGTGTTGGAGAATGCGCTAACGTAAAGAGCTAAATCAAACAAATGGTGCAGGCGTTGGTCTGGCTGAGAATTAGAGCAAGTAACACAGGAAGCTGGCTTTTATATCCTGGGAGGAGCAACACAAAAGATAATGCAGGTAGAAAATGATCGTGATTGTAACATGCTATTTGAGCTTTTAGGATTAATTTTAGATTAGATCATGAGTAATCGGGACCTTGTCTTGATATCTAAAAGGACAGTGGAGTAAGTATCCTGTTCTTTGCCTTACGCAGCCTTAAAGTAGTTCTACCACACAAGTTTGGTGCTGCACTGAGAATTACAGAAGTAAGAGAATAAAAGCGTCAGACTTCAGTCTGGACTACTGGAGCAAAAAGCAGTTACTTTGGAAGAATTGCCTTTACAGAATATTCATTATATTATTATAATTTCTGATGCATTAATGTGTCGTTCGCTTTATTGTTGCAGCTGAAGATAATATTATTGGAGTGATATAAATTGTATTTTTTAATTTATTAACATCCTACTGGATACCCTGTGAATTCCCACTGCATATAATAAAGACATTTTGACAAATCATTTATTCTTAATTATGAATCTGAATCTGAAAGTGACAGCAGCCAAAGTAAATATGTTACGTAAATTCAGTGGATTAAGAAGTATTTTCTATTTGCCTTTGAGATGAAGTTTATTTAAAATAAAAAGACGCAGCAATTAGATAAATCCCAAGAAAAGTGTAAGTCTGCTACTTTAAATTTGTAAGAAACTTATGTATCTACTTAGGGTGGTTTCGCACTAGGGACCCGGGCCCGCATACGAGTACGCTTGACCCCAAATTCCGGAACAGAAACGTAACGTACTCGTACTGTACTCGTGTACCATTCCCGAGTTCGCTTGAAGCGATAGTCTCGAGCCCGATTCATGTGTACTTGAGTACGGTTGCTCAAACAAGGAAGTGGACCATTATATGACGAAATTCTAAACGGCTCCTGGCACTTCAAAACTGTCGTATCCTCACAGCAGATGTGCGGTTGATGTGTGAGTAGAAAGAGGGTCGTTGTGTCTGTTTAAGAAATAACAAAAACATCCACAGTAAGCAGGATGGACTTAGCCAGCTGGTGGTTGCCACCAACTATGTGCATACTGCCACCTACTGTATCAGACTGTGTACATACGCAAGTGTACTCGGCACGTAACAATGCTACTAATGTGAACGCAGACCAGCGGGGGAGAAAAAGGAGGGGGGAGCAATCGTGCTCGGACACGGTACAAAACAATCAGGCTTGAAAGCATTCAATAAAACAATAATAATAGGTCAGTAAAAACATTTAAAAAACCAAGAAAATAGGTTTTTTAAAAAGGGAGATGAGTTTTCACTTGAGAGACGTGTCATATTTTCCCTTTTGAATAAAGCAAAAGTGAGTTAATGAGAAAAGCATGCAATACTACTTAATCGAATAATCACTTAATCATCAGATGAATCGATACCAAACTTGATTACTAGAATAATCGACTACTGCAGTGCAGCCCCTTTTTTTCTATCATTCAGCTGCATTTCAGTGTTAAAAACAGATGAAATATTGTGTGTTGGTTAATACTAATCAAGCTCTACTGAAAGTTTATACAGGAAGACTAATGTTTTGAGCTCTGGGCCTGCACTTTGATAGAACTGGAAAATATTACTTAAAATCCACCATATACTGATCTCATACAGGCATGTCTGACTGGAACACATTCCTTCTTTCCTTCCCTCACACTTTCACTCCTCTCTTCTTCTTAACATCCCCCCAATCTCAATCGTGTCCACAATAATTTAAATAAATACGTTAAATATTACAGATAATCTAAGATCACAAAGAGCCACCCTTTGAATGTTGACTGTGATATAATTGGTTGCTGCCGATCCACAACTCGATGGAGCTCGACAAGGAACTGTGAATTCATCTTTTCAGACTCTAAACCCCCCCCCGCCCCTCCTCTCATTTTTATCTCCTCTGCTGCCTCCTGCCTTTTGTGCTGAGAGATGGTGATAGATGGTGTGTCAATTTCTGTGTCTGTATGTATGTTTGTATGTATGTATGTATGTATGACACTGTACCTGGGTGGTGGGTGGGGTGGGGTGTTTAAAATGAGATGTGACCCTGTTACGGACTCCTTAACATACCATAAAGTTATCAAAGGATGACTCAGACAAAGAAGACCAAAACATTTAAAAAGGGACACCACACAAGGTGTCGAATTGTTAAACCCCGAGCTTTATTAATACACTCCCCCCCCATCAGAAAATAATCTAATTCAAGAAACCAACAAACAAAAAAGGACTGGAGATCCGGCTAAACAGAACAAAAGATGGGAAAGTGACGAGCCAACCACGTAATGGGCTGTCGCTCTCGGCACCTCCACCCAAACTACCTAATAACAAAACTTATCTACATAAATTCAAACAATCAAAAATAGAATTACCGGTCTCTCCAGCCCAAACTAAAATCACAAAACCCAGCAATCTAAACATGCATGGGGGGGGAAACTGTAACAAATCTGGAAAGGGGAGAAAGCTACAGGGAACAATATAATGATAAAAGAACGAGCACCACAACACGCTGCGGCCCAAAGTGTTTGTGTGTCTGCCTGCCCGCGTCTCTCCCACCTGGCTCCTCTAAATCCCCCTCCTCCTCCCTGAGCACAAATTACTCTCAGGTGTGCAAAAGGCAGGGGGAGGAGGGAGACCAGAAAAGCAGAGAGGGAGAGAACAAGGCCTGCACGTAACAGGCACCTCAAGGAGCATTTACAGAGGGACGTACCAACAGACATCTCTCTCGCTGTCGCTCTCCATCCCTCTCTCACTAATGCTGATTATACAAGGATAACATAATAATATACTGTGGCAGCCGTAAGTATGTCTAAATGACCCGCTTAGTAATGTCAATGGTTGGGAAACACTGATGTATGTATGCATTATGACGTGGAGAAGTATGTTTCACTTTTATAGTCTCTGTAAGTTTGACATTTTTTAAGCATTATTTAAAAACTCAAATAATCTCTCAAACTGGTTAGAGTTTTTATATTCATGATGCGTTTACACTGTGTGAAAAGGCTCACTTTTAAATGTCAGCATTTTAAATGCCAGACTTGGATTTAATTTCAAAATATCAAGTCTTACTGATGAACAGAAGTAATTTCATGCAGAGCGTATCAAAGCTATACTGCCTCATTTGGATTCAGATGTTTATTTTTCTATTTCTTGTTGCTTTGGGATCAATTCTTCTCCAACACTCTCAATCAATCTTTATAAAGCATCAATTCATAACAAACGTTATCTCGAGACACTCTGTCTTTTATCATCCAATTCTATACTCATCTGTACTTATTTCTGTCACAGTGACTATGTATTGATTTTATATAACCAGGCTCTGTTCTGTTTGCTTTTTCATTATTTTTCTACTATTTCTCCACTTCACTTGCTTCATTGTGTTCACTTTTTTGTTTCTATTATGCTACTGCGCTCCACTGACTGACATGTAACTGTTATTAACTTTCCAATCTTTATAAACCAGAAGATGATTTCTTAATTCATTGAACAAGAAAGTCTAAAATGCCCAAGCTGACACTTTATAGCAGCTTGTTTTCTCCAGCCGAAGCTCAAAGAAGTTTAAATGTAGTTTTTTCTAAAGCACCTGTGAGGACTTTTTTTTTAATGTAACTGTTATACAATCATAGGTTACTTTCTTGTTTTTTGTATTTTGTGTAGAGACCGACCGATTAATCAGCATATACGTACAGTGACTATCGATATCGTCTGATTTTATCGCAGATATTACTAGATTTATTCACCAGTCAAATAGCATTTCATCTGATTATCATTGTATTGCACTCGTTCTCTGTCACCAGCAGAGTGTGCTAAATGGATTACAACAAGCATTATCACTCTCGTGAGTGTCAAGTGGTGTATTCCTGACATTCACAGTTACTTTCCAGTTGAGTGACCATCTTGCTTTCTTCACCATAACCTTTCCACAAGTGTTTTACAACTGCATTTGAGGGATCATTGCACTAAATGTGTCAATCTATATCTACATCTACAGATCGAACATAGATATAAGACAGATTTCGGCCAATGTATCGGAATCTGATTTTTTTTCTTCCCAATATCGATATCGGCCCCTACAATGCCTTATCGGTCTGGCCCCTGATTTTGTCATGAATGTAAAATTAAACACCAACAGGATAAAGGGAAAGCAACGGGGTAGATTTAGCATCATATCACCTCCAACAGGGCCCTTGGGAGGAGTGTGTCTCCCCCAGACAGAGGGCAGAGGAAGTTTCAGGAGGGACAAACTGACCGCTTTGAAAAAAAGTGAGAGGAAGAAAAATGGGGGTAGATTGAGGACAGGAACAGAGATAGAAAACAGGGAGGAAGGAAGGTAATTTGACTTTGAGGAGGTTAGACTCTGAGTCTATGCCCAGAAGAGACTGATTATGATAAGGAGAAGAAAGGAGAGAGAGGAGACACATATTTCATTAAGGAATGGGAGGAGGGAGGCCCACGCAGGGAGGGGTGAATGTTGTGGTTCTTTTTTTTTTCTTTTTTTACCTGCGTTGTTAGCCAAGCTAATTAGGTTAGCTGCTAATTAGCTTGTTTTGATTCACTAAGTCACCTTGACCCACGCTATGACCTATTGGATGCTTACAGAATAGACACACTGTCAGGCAGACAAACAAAAACACACACACACAGACACACACACCGGTGGGATTGCTGTATAAGTAGCTAGCAGACAGTTATATTGGATTTGTTTGGAGGGTCAGGTCCAATAAAATTAATCAAGTTCTCTTGCACAAGTACAAAAACTCTCTCGCTGTCTACAGGCCTCTCTGTGTACGTCTCCCTCTCTCTCTCTCTCTCTCTCTCTCTCTCTCTCTCTCTCTCTCTCTCTGTTTCAAGATGTGTCCTCTGCCACTCTCTCTCTCTCTCTCTCTCTCTCTCTCTCTCAAATTCACACTCACACAAAAACAGAGAAGCTTTCCAGGTGTTGCATTACTGTTATAATAACTTTATAATGCCCAAAGCGTAATACGATTATGTCTTATTGTAGCTGAAAATAGGATTATACATTATCGTAATTGGACGACACACAGATTTAATTACTCAGAGAAAGACAGTTAGCAGACCACGGCTCAATTATTTGATGTCTGTTCCCGTGCCAACCACAGGGAGACAACAAGTGAAGAGGTGGCAGAACAAAAACTGTATTGTACTTACAGATTGGCAATAAAACAATATAAACAGTATATTGGTATTTTCATACTTTAAACTCAAAGAACCATGTGCTGCAACATGCAGTGCTTGACAAGCCATGGGTACAGGGCTGCTCACACTGTTTGTGAGGCCGATCTCGCCTATTTACATGCACACTGAAATAACGAGCAAGACGTTCTGCAACTAACACCCTTTACTCAAGCTGTGTGGACCCAGCTTTATTTTCCCAACACCTTATAGCTGGCCGACAATTGGTTGAAGTGGCACATGAAGACCCATCAACAGCATTTATAATATTGAGAAGATGTACTTGATTTATCTCTATTTTTACACTCTGTTATTGAGACATGCTACATGGAAATAGGCTGAACTACACACACACAAACATGCACAGACAGGATCCACATGCACTAATGGAGAGATGTCAGAGTGAAGGGGCTGCCCACAGCGAGTTCTCCTGAGCTAGGTTCTGTGCCTTGCTTAAGGGCACATTGGTGCTCAGGAAGTAATCTGGCACCTCTCCAGCTACCAGACCAATTTTACAGATTTTGTCCGCACCAGCGACCCTCCAGTTCCCAACCCAAGTCCTTACAGACTAAGATACTGCCGCCCACAAAATGTTAAGGGTAATGCTGGGTTGATATAAAAGACAACCTCAGAGCTCAATGAGTGAGACCTTCAGAGTCTGTCTGTGTCGACATGCAGGACTTGGTAGCTGGTAGCTACAAAGATGAATGACACAATCGAGTGTGTTCCTGAAATGAAGGTCTATGCTGTAACATTGGTCTAAGGATGAACATGATTTGAGCCTGTATTAGCAGCCTGTTATGAGTGGTACAACATCATAGAATCATATAGATCCCTCTTACTTGTGTATGTATGCTTGTCTGTTCATAAATCTTTCAGGAAAGTTGATTCTCCAAAAAAACTTCATCACCTCACACGGCTTTCCTACTTTTTAAAAGATGAGAAGAGATGAAATAATACCACAGCCTACAGTACCCACTGACAAAGTTAATTTGTTCATCTAAGCGGACACATTTTACTGCATCAGTCCTTTAACTGAACACAGTCAGTGTTTGTTATTCTGAATGTTTAACGTCAATGGTCAGAATTTGGTCAGGTGCGGGCGAGATTGGACACACATGTTGTGGGAGTGGGCGGGAGTAGATGACACATACTGCAGGAGCGGGCAGTAATGGTTAGAAATCCAACAAGGGAGTGGGATTAAGAAAACAGTCCCACGCAGCTGACTTCTTATCTTGGAGATAACAAGAATGAAAAAAGACATGGTAGAGATTTGGTTCATTTGTAGCTGTGCAACATCAGATTTCAAAGTATATGTACAGTTTGAGCTTAAAAGCTTTTATGTTTAAAACGCCATTTCTCCTCCACCATCTCACCTCTTTTAACTCTAAGTTCTGCTCTTTAGGACAGAGAATCACATCAGGGCTCCACTTCAATGAGACAGAAGAGAGCTGAGCAGTCAAAAGAAATTAGTGTGAAGGTTTGTACTCATTAAAAAAAAAAAAATGCAGGCCTATGTATTTCCATTTCTACAAACATTGTTGTAGTATATTGTATTATGTGTACATAATCTTTTTTCGACTTTTTTCAAGTATCTATGTCTCAATATGATAAGTACGCAACAATCAGAGGGAAGGTGGGGGGTCGTGATGCTCATGTTCTACCCTTATTCCAACAACACTTTTAAAAAAACCTGCTGCTTCACCCCTGGTCTCGTTAAAAATATGCTAATGATAAAAAAAAGTATCACGCAACAATTTTGTGATTGTGCGGTTACATGTTCAGTTACCTGAAAACATTTTTGGGTGGGGCCAACAGGTTATGTTAGCCCCCTGATCAGTGCATTGATTGGCATACTGCGGAAACCTAATATCACATTTTAGGCTGAATCAGAGGCCGAAACACTTTGAATACTGGTCTCTGTATTAGATCATTTTAACCCAGGAACAGCTTTTCACATCAGTAGAATAAATATTGCACTTTCTTCGATATTCTTTGGTATTTGAATAAAGACTTGCAGCTGCTGTATCTTGCTTTCTGATTTGCTTACTAAGAAAATCAGTGTCTAACTCCTCTAGAAAGATCAGCAATGAACCATTTTCATTATGACTCTTTTAAACATCAGACAAGATAGATGGAATATTTAAGGGCCTGCATCGAATCGAGTGAGTCAAAGATATGTTGGGAACAGATCCACTTAATGAACAAAGCTGGACCATATTTTACAACAAATATGTTTCCTATCGCTTCAGCCCAGTTTCTAAATGAGCCCTCATTGCTTATATAAATTGGATTGTAACTCTGAACCCCTCATCATACATCTCACCTTACAGGAGAAATGGTTCTTAGAGTTTGAGTGGACATCTGGGCCTCCACACAGTGCATGCTCTCCTGTCCCAGCATCATTTACAAACCCCTATTGTGTGGTTGCAGTGTCTGGCAGGAATGCCGACCCTTGTATAGGGGGCCCTGTGCCCTCTCCAATTTATCATTCCCTGACACCTCATTGTGCTATTCTGTGAGAATCATTATGACAGATTAGATCATTTGCAAATGCAAATGCCACATCAGGTGACTGCGACGGTCATAAATGAAATATGGGATACAAAGAGGTCCTGGAGTAATTAAAGCTGCAAAAGAGCACACGCTATCTCTGCATTCATCCACATACACAGGTTTCATCAGCTGACTGTTGACGCCGCGCACACAGGACTTCAGACAGTAAGACGTTTGTCTCCAACAAAGCAGAATTGTTCTCTTATTTAGATAAACATATAAGTGATTGTTGCACACAAATAGGGATTTGGGTTTAATAATAAACTTTGCTTCATTTCTGGATGATACAGAGATTGAGTACATCAGCTCAGCAAGGCAACATTAAGATGGACATCTCGGTCAACTGAATGAAGTGCATCATCAACTTTCCTGCTCATTGAATAAAACAATGCACATCTGTTCATACTTTGCTCCTAAATAATCACTCTGACAATATTCTGTGCACAAATATAGCTCATATTTTGACAAGCTTCAGGTGGTTACACTAACGACTTCATTATCAGCAAAACACACTGACCTCTAAAGGGCCTTTCAGATAGGACGTGGTGAACAGTGGGCGCTGTGCGCCGCTGTCGAGCCCATTCATTGTCTATTGTGTTGCTACTCGCCGCTGAGTTGAGCGCAGCGCAGGGTCGCGCTTGCCGTTCTTGCGCGAAAGTTAAAACATTTTCTACTTGAGCGCAGCGCTCCCTGACATCACCTCCGTGCGTCCAATAGGAGGGTAGCTCAGATCACAACAAACGGTGTCTCACTTAACTGAGCTCTAGTTTAAAGACCTACCGGGACATCGGCGAGAAAGATTTTGTTTGGAGAGATATTTCCAACAGTTTGGTCGTATCAGGTGTGTTTAAAACAGCAGCAGTAATGTGTGTCATGCTCGCAAAGCGGTCGTTTTAGCGCTGCAGCTCCTGGAAGAGCCTAAACTATCCCACATCCTGACGTGCCCTGAGTATTTCATGAACACACACCCTCTTTTTCTTTGCTGCTCGTCTCCCCCTCCGCTGCAGAAGAAAAGTCTGGGCTTTTTTTTCAATAGTGGACACATAGGCCTACATAGAGCTGTGGCAGAAGCTACTTTCCCGAGCTATTTTCCCGACTATTGTTTCGGTCACCTAGCAAGGCGCGCTGTGGCTTATGGCTCGTGTGCACTCTCCCCCTTTTGCTCTGCGCCCTACTCTGCGGCGAGCTCAGCGCGCACCGCGTCCAATCTGAAAGGCCCTTAAGAGTGTATAAAGTTGAAAACTTTTTTGATTTATTTTGCATTTCTAGTTTTCTGTTATAACTTCATTGTCCATCTGCGTTGGCATACACATTTTATTTTTAATTGATCACCTGGGAATACAGAAACACATCAGCTTAAAGGGCTACACATCCTTCTACATATTAAAAAGATGACCAGTGTACCTCCACCTCCTTTCTTTTGACAAGATTAAGCAAAATACTCCAAGGCTGGTGCTGACCAGTTGAGGCTGGCTGGCGATTCTGTGCATCCATTGACTCACATTTTAAGTCGCACAGGAGCATTTTCTCCTCTTCAGAAGAACTTCTCGGGCTCTAGAAAAAGCGTTCATGAACGCATTACACACCACCACCCAAAAGGAGGCAGCGTCCCATGAACTGAGACAAAAAGAGAGAGTGTCCCTCGATCCAAGCTTTGACCGTTACTGAGGTAGATCAGAGCAGCAGACCAGATAAGCATAGGTCAGAACTTTTTTCAAGCTCCAATAAGTCTCACATATAAGAGACATATGCCTGTAAGTATGAGTGCATATGGTGTTGCTTGTATGTTAAGTAAAATGGATCGTTTCCTAAGTTAAAATTATCACGATGCTAATTCTGTTAGCCAGTTAATGGCATTTTCAAGTATGTGTTACCATCAAGCTAACAAAGATATACATCCTGGTCCATCTGTGAGTAATTGTGCCCCCACTGGAGAACAATTCACCAGCCGCCACTGGTGCCAACAAGCTCACCACACACACCAACACGTCATTTGAGAACTCATATGCAGGGTGCTCCACAATCAGTGCCTTCAAAACCTCTGATTGGGGAGTGGGAGTGTCAATCAGGAAGATCCACCCAATATAATAGCATCAAAACTTTAATTAAAGCCAAACTTGAAATGATAATAACTTTGACTTTTCCATGTTCACATAACTAGCAGCGTGACCGATGCCTAATACTGGCAGCCATTTGTCCTTGAGTGCACACTCACACTAGGCAAAGTTGCTCCATACCATGCATAAAGCACGAGTGTGAGTGCGCCCTGAGACTCCTCAGCTGTCTTAAATGCCTGTGCAACTTGTTGCAAACACAAACTTAAGATAATTTAAAACAGTAGAAAGGAATGCTTTTGAAATTAAGAAGTGACATGAAGAAAACATGCAAGGGGCGGAGGTCCCACTGTCAATAAACCTGTTCTACATCACTGGGAGTCCCTGGCTATATTTTCTGTATTATTTGAACAAACAATTTCAGCCAAGAAATCTGTGGATTTTAAAGCACTCAGGTGAAGTACAAGACTGACTGATACAGACATATGGTCTGATGCCTCTGTTCCTGTAACACTGCCTGATGAGAAACACACAAACACACACACATGGAAAACATGGTTGTGTGAAGCCAGAAGCTTGTAAACTGTGATTCAACTTTCAGCCTGGATGAACAAGAGAAGCCTTTCCATCTGATTTCACTCTTTCATTCTGTCACTCCCGTTCCTTTTTTCCCTCCACTCTTAATTTGTTTTGCTACTCCAGCTCCCTCT
Source organism: Tautogolabrus adspersus (assembly GCA_020745685.1). Classification (NCBI taxonomy): domain Eukaryota; kingdom Metazoa; phylum Chordata; class Actinopteri; order Labriformes; family Labridae; genus Tautogolabrus; species Tautogolabrus adspersus. The sequence continues at coordinate 5,981,185 of CM036535.1, forward strand.
CTCTCTCTCTCTCTCTCTCTCTCTCTGCACCGTCTTTCTTTGTCTGACAAACACCTCATCCACCAACCCAAGTCCATACTTTTCTCCCTCACTTGCTTTCAATTAGTCCCCTTGTCCATTTCTTATCACCTGCCCTTAATTCCTTCAGCCTTTCAATTCTTGCTGCCTTTTTAATTTTCCCCCTTTTGATTTGCCCTGTTTGCTGGCACAACTCCTCTCTCATCTCTCTCTGCATTTGCCTTATTATCCCTCTCTCCTTCTGTCTCATCTGTCAGTCTTCCTCCCTCACTCTGTTCTTCATTCCTCTCTGCTCTGTCCATCCTGCAGTCTTGATTCACTATTGGCACATCTTTGTTCTGTCATCCAACGATCCTTTTCTTCATTCCTCCTTTTGTTAATTCTCCGCTGAGTAAGTTTGATTTTCTGAAACAAAGCAAACCCTAGTAGATTTTACAAGTTGGGAAAATGTTTTTTTCTTAAATCCGATATTTCTGCCGTGCGGCACTGTGGCTCAGTGGTTATCTCTGACATCTCACAGGAGAGGGTCCTGGGACCTGTCTGATTGGAGTGACATTATAAAAGCTCCAACGGTAGTTTTTATTTTTATATAAATGTTTAAAATATATGTTTAATTTAACAATTAAATTGAATGTTATTATGAAGTAAATTCAAACCTTTTAAGAACCTTTAACCGCACAGTATGTAAAATCCGCCGCTAGGGGGCTCTCATTCAAAACAATAACAAAAGATGACGTCGAGGCTCGCGGGCAATCATGGGAGTGATTCTCTCTGCTACTCCCCGTGAAAGCGAACTCTGTGTTGAATCAAGACGAACAGAAAAAACAGACCTGAGAAAGACACTATGTTTACCGTCGATGTATCCTAGTATAATTTAAATGACGTTTTAAGGCGTACCTTTAAGAAAGCAGTCGATGATCACCAGATGGAAAAAGAAGAGAATAAGAGAAAACCTGCCCACAACTGCATCAGGCGTCACACATTGGACATCAAGTTTGACAGGATTCACTACCTGATACTTATTCTTCAGGCAGTCTGAAATACTGTAACATTTGATGTCCTTTATTGTTTTAGATCCGAGACAAAATATCTGGAGTCAACGTACAGGGAGAGGATCCGTGAAGGCAAAGGTGTTTTTTTTAAATCACATCGGTGCTATTTTGGTGGGGTCTGTCTCGGAGAGAAAGCATCACAAAAGCTGACACTGTTTACTCCATTTTGACTTCTTCTCGCATGTTCTTGAGGACCACTTTGTTCAAGGCGTGGACTTTTTAGAGTAGAATTATCTTGCAATCAACTTGTTATTAATAATCTTTCCTTATTAGATATAAACTGAGTTATTTTTTAATCATTATGTCAAGATGACCATAGACTGAGAGCACATTTATTTTGTTTTGTTGAGTGGGAAAATATCTATTCAACTCAGAATTGCAATTATTGTTCAACTCTGAATTCATTTAAAATCTGTCAGATAGAAATAATGAAGTGTCTTTCGTCCTAAGTTATTTTTTCATTAACAGCCAGTTTGGTTTAAGCAAAGCCACTGCTTGCATTTTCTTCCGTGCACCGTCTTCGACTTCCTTTACAACAATGCAGCAGGAGGTGTCGATCCTGGTTAGTCAACCACACTGCTAACATAAGCTAGCTCAGTGTCTGTAATATAAGGCTGTGTGTCTTTGGAGCAACGAGACATTCAGCTAGTCCTCTTAACTGAAGACAGGGGGTGCATCCGAATTGCAAAGTGCCTACTCAATCTGTCAGTAGTCAGTAGACAGTAGACAGTACCTACTATACGTGCTGTATACTGTTAGTACCTACTATTCAGTAGACAGCACAGTAGGCAGATATTTGTGCCTACTTCATTTGATTCATTCAGTATGGAAGTAGCGTCATTTGTGTTACCTGAACCGGCCGCCTCCATCCTCGTTTTTTTTTTTTTTTTTTTAGCTTTATTCAAGAAGAGTACGGAACGCAGCATATACAGTCAGTAAATAAAAACGAAATCACAATGTAAATAAAGTTAAAAACCGATCAAATAATAAAATAACATACAGTAAATACAGGAAAGAAAGTAATATACAGAATATAAAGTAAGATAAACCAATAAAGACGCAGATATAAATATGTAAATCAGTCTTTAAATAGAGGGGAAAGGTTTAATAATCATGCAGACATTTGTTACATTTTCTGTTCTTAATTAAAAGGAGCGATTTTAGAAGGGACTCTAATTCTAGATTAAAAATTTGATTCAATGAATCCATGCTCGTTTGTTTTGATTTGGAGGCGCACGTGAAGTGACGTTTTACGTTTAATTTCGCAAAGCATTGTGGGTGGTAAAATCCAATTCATTTCCTGATAGCATGCATCCGATCCATACTTCATAAATCCCGGAAGTTAGTATCCATACTGAAATGTTCAGTATACTGAGGTGGACACAAAAAATGCATACTGAATGACCACGAGAGTTCAGTCTACTTAAACTCCCTACTGAATAGTACGCACTGCATACTGAACTGTGGCAATTCGGAAAGGGCCAAGCATTAGAGCACACCTTGGGTTCTACAAACTCAGAGGAAGATTGACCCGATGTATTCAATATGCAAGGTCAGCAAAATGAAAGTGAGGTACTTTGGGAATGATTGAACATTCAAACTCTGACTTTTCTTTATTTTTTAAAGATTTAAGTTAAGATTTAAGGTAAGAGGAGAGATGGGAAAAGAACAGGTAAAAGAACGTTCTTTGTGTGTTTCTGTGATTTCAAAGAGAGCTTGAAAAGTGATCATGAAGAGCAGAAAGTGAGCACCACAGTCAGACTTTGGATGAATGTGTCGACAACCTCGATGCATTTCATTGAACTCAATGAAAAGTGACAAGTGGCATTTCTTTTCTTCTGTAATCATTCTATTTATTGGCTGTTTAAATCAAGCTCTACTGACCTCCAAAATATAAAGTGCTGAGCATCAGTGAGAAGAAGTATTTTTTTCTCTTAGCATTTATATTATGTATTAAAATCTGATAATGGTAACACCTTATATGAACCCACCACCACCACTGTATGAGGTTATCAGTGTTGCCAGATGGAAAATACAGCAATATATATGTAACTGTAGATTGTTTGCAAACTGCTCCGTCTCCAGCCGCTGTGTAGCTGAGCTAGTTGTTGTGATGTGCGCTTTCCTACGGTCTGTCTGGCATAACGAACCACAGGCGTAAACAGGGAATCAGGTGATGATTTAATTGGCAGGTAAAGTCTGGCAGCAGAGCGGCAGGCGTGCCGGTCTCGTGCTGAATGATGCTGATGTGATTGGTTGCTTTGAAATCACAAATACTGTTTGGTTGAGGGAACATTGAAATTGCAAAATGGTTGTACATTTAGCAACACTGGAATACCTCCAGTGTTGCTAAATGTACAACCATAACACATTTATAAGAATGTATAAGCAGTATCTGGTAGCTGTAAGTAAAGTTAAAAATACTTCACAGCAATGAACCTTCAGAACTGGATCAATTTATGGGACTATAATGAGTTTATTCAAAAGACGCTGTTGTTAGTTTTGCATGAAGGTGTAATGCATTGTAAATCATACCTTCATGATGCATCATTTTCACTGCTTATAATACTTTATAAATATTTCTATATGTCATTATGAATGCCTATAATCAATAATAAGGGCTCTTATAAAGCCTTATTAGCCGGTTATAAGGCTTTATAAATGTCCTAAAGGAGCCCAGTATAGGTCATAAACGCCGCTTCCTAAACGTTAGAGGATGGGTCAAACTACAAAAATACTAATCCACGTCATTTAGGCCTAACTTTCTCTCAGTCCTGAAGTCTGTCGTGATCACTAATTATGATCACTCTGATATGTGTTCAAGTGCTCTTTATTTCTGAGGAGATTCTATTTAATTTCTTCTGCAAAGAGCATGACACATGCATCCTGAAGAACAGACCCATCTACACTAGGGGGATTGACCCTCAACATGGGTATTTTCTTCTAGCGGAGTGGTGGTCTACAGGAACCCCTGGCTCTTATCACGCCATATAAGAGGCCAGTGAGAGGCATGGCAGAGAAATGGTTCAATTATCATCATTTCAGAGCTCGCACATCCATTGAGCGTGCCCTTGGCATGATGAAAACCCGCTTCAGGTGAATCTTTTTAGAAGCACTTAAAGTACATTCAGAGTTTGTCCCCAAGGTAATAAATGATCTCAGTGTTTCTGTAGTGAATTCATGATTTGAAATACTAATGTTCAACTCTAAAGAATTTGCTATAAGATTAGTATGTATCGAACTATTTATGATGATGATTTGTCATACATTGTCATGTTTTTTTTGTTTGTTTTTTTGTCCTTGTGCACAGGTGGTGACCGCATGTGTTGTTCCACACAACAGAGGGGAGAGTCGCAGTGGAGCTGCATGGCGTGCAACGCTGACCAATGAGGTGTCATTGTTCAGGAGGCACCTATTGAATATGGCTACTTTGTCCAGGGAATGTTATGAAGAGGTGTGGCTGAAGAATGATTAATCGTTTAGTGTATAAAATGTCATATACAAAGTATGTGGAATAAAAGCTCATCACAATTTCCTAAAGTACCATCCTCAATTTACTTCTGTTTTCCAACTTACAGGAAACCCAAAGAATAAATCAAACTTGCCAGAGATGCCGAAGAAAAGCAGCAAATTCTTAAATTTAAAAAGCTGCAACCAGCAAACGTTTGGAACAATAACTGACAGTACAGTAACGTCTTTACAATTGTCCTCTTCGCTAACACGCCACTCGGGTTCAAAAGGCCTTTATCAGTCAAAACATGTTGTCACATCCATCCAGGAAAAGAATTTAATTAGGACTTGTTTTTTCTAAGTTGTGTTGTGCCCATATTAAAACTGTAAATGCAATGCTTTGAAGTGGTCACTAGATGTCAGGTCATCATTCTTGTGGACACTTCCTGACCTAAATAATTGCACATTTTCTTAAAGTAACTTCTTGTTAGTTTCTTTAAAGGTACAGTATGTAGAATTGCATGCTAATGTTTACATTAAAATATCTAACCTCAATTAAAAGTTGACTAAACCCATGTTATATATATTTTTTAGTTCAGTACTTACATCACCTCAAATATTTCCAAAAGTTATCAAAGCCAGAGAAATCCGTAATTTTATAGTTGTAACGGGACGTGTCTTGTAGGCGGCCGCCATGATGAGCCGCCATGATAGACACAAATGTTAATCGTTGTCAAGGAAACACCGGATGTTACGTCAAAGACCGCTGCATAAGCTAGCGCTAGCTGCTACTGAAAGCTGCCGTTCTGTCGCTGTATGTGCTGCTGTGATAAAAAACGTCATGTAAATTATACTTGGATACATCGTCAGTACACATATTGTCTTTCTCAGGTCGGTTTCGCCCGTTCGTATTGATTCGTTATTTTACCCATAATACACCACAAGCCTCAACGTCATCTTTTGTTATTGTTTCGATTGAGAGCCCCCAGCGGTGGATTTACATACTGTACGTTTAAAGGCAGGGTTGGTAATTTCCTCCAGATACACTTTTTAAGATGTTGGTTGAAATTGTCTTTAGGTCCAGACAGAAATTAATAATTAATGTGCTCTGAAAAAGAAACAAAGAAAATCCGTCATCTGTAGCAGTTGTAAACTCGTAAAAACTTCGACCAATGTTTGCACTCGGTTCGAGTTTTATGAACCAATCACGCCTCCCTGTCTCCCTGCTCGTTCTCTACCCCATGCATGCACGAGCCCACACTCAAAGCATGAGCTGAAATCCGCTTCTGGACCAATGGCGCTAGTGCATGTACACTAAGTGAGGGGCGCGGCTTTTGAGGGAGCACAGAGGGGAGGGGGTGGGTGAAGACGGAGCACGGAGAGAATGCTACTTTCAGAATCATGCTAGTTTTCGAAAATGACCAACCCTAGCTTTAACTTACTTATAAAACTGCAATAGTTTATAAAATGACCTCACCAGGACGGGTTGGAAAACCAAGACTAACATAAAACTTTTACTGTCTGCAGCCTTGAAACATTAGCATCGTTGTCAGCACATCCAAGATGCACTGACAGATAAAATATTCAGTATTCCTTTGACTTTGTGTTTGATGGATATTACTTCGATAGTAGTTTAATGTTTGTTTGCGTTTTACCGATATATGTACATGAAAACTTTGGAGTGTTGCATAGATGTTGTTTCAGTATATCCTCACTACTTTATACAGGGCCGCTGGAAGTAATTTTGAACAGGGGGTGCTGTGAAAAAATTGTTTGTTTTTTTTTGGACAAAAACCTATGAGCCTATAGGCCTATTTATAATACATTTAAAAAATGAATAAATAGATTGAGATTCACTACTTTATTGTCATATACACTTAAGTGCACACAGCCAGGGTCTGTAACACACAGACATCATCAGTTCTCAGAGGAATATATGCACTATTAATTAAACTTCACAATAACGCTATAACAATGCAATAGATTTGGTCAGCTGGCATGAACCTGAGTCACTGCACCATCTACGTTTATGTCACATGCGACTTTCAAAATAATCTGGGACACTTCCAGAGCAAACGGTGTTTTTCAAAATGTAATGTAAAGTTGGGCCTATTTCCCCCATTACTTTTCTAAACAGTTTAATAGGTTTGATGACTGGATGAGGGTTTCATATGAGACACTGTGTGGAAGAGATTTCACATATCAAGCAGTTATCTAGCAATTTAGGATACGGACAGGACACAATCATGGGCGAAATGGGAGGGGCGATGTTTGCTTGAATCTGATGAATTTTGTTGACAAAAAAGGAGAGAAATGTCTCACAGTCAGCAGCAGATGAGGCAGAGGGACCAGTGGTGGGAGGTTTGACAAGCTGATTTATGGTTGTAAATAAGAATTTGGGATTGTGCTGATTTGTTGTTATTGACTCAGAGAAATGTTGGTCTCTGGCCTCTTTTACTTTTTCATTGTAGATGTACAGTTGATCTTTTATTTGTAGGTATTGAACTTGGAGTTTTATAGTTTTCCATTTACATTTTGTTCTCCTACATTGTCTTTTAAGGTGTCGAATGTCCTCATTGATCCAAGGTGAAGAAGTGGGGGCCATATTTGTTTTAGTTCTCAATGGGGCAACTGTGTCCAGTGTCTTCAAAGAAATTTGATTGAATTGTTGTATCTGGTTGTTTATATCAGAATTTCAAATCAAATTGTGTTTTTTCCTTTTTAAAAATGAAACAGAATTCATAAGCTGTTAGTTCAGTAACTACCTGAAGCTGGTTTAAACATTTACATGTCTTTGGTGAGACCTGTAAGTGAGTATTAAATATAATACACTGGTGGTCTGAGATGGAGAGGTCCACCATGGACACATTATTTAGGTCCAGAGCAAGTACACCAAGTCTAAAGCGTGGCCTCGACTACGAGTTGGGCCAGAGACATGTTGAACCAGATGAAAAGACGATTTAAAAACTCTACTGCAGTAAGATGTGACGTGTCATCTATGTGTAGGTTAAAATCACCAACCATGATCATCTCATCATATTTTAATATAATGGATGATAACAATTCTGAAAATTCCGATAAAAACACTGGGTTTGTCTTTGGGGGGTCGATAGATGCCAATACACAACACTGGATTGGCCCCAATTATTTTCATCATAAATCTTCAAAGCTTGAAAAGGTGTTTACAATAACGGAGCTGCATTTGTGCTGGTCTTTAAAAGCGACAGCAAGGCCTCCACCACAACCAGTAGCTCGAGGAAAGATAAAACACTTGTAGTTTGGGGGGCACAGTTCATTTAGCTGACTATAGTCACCAACCTTTAACCAAGTCTCTGTCGAAAATAACAAATCCAAATTAAGACGAGTAATCAAATAATTAAGGACAAAAGTCTTATTGGTCTGTGACCTTACATTAAACAGGGCAAATTCAGCACTAAAGGATTTGGAGGAATTTAATTACTTTATGTACAGTAAATGATCCAAGGATTATATGCTTCCCGAACCGTGGGGGGGGGGGGGGGTCCAAACAGACAATCTAACGGCATCTGGAGTTGCTGTTGGATCCCACATGGAGACCCAGGAGGATTTTTAATCAGTTTGGGTTTTGTCATCAACGGTAGTTAAGGCAGAGGGCACAAGACCATGTTTTTATGAAGACATAAATAAGTGACAGTGGAAGAAGAACACAGATTTTTAAAGCAGCCTGATAGTATAACCGCATGTGCAGAAATAACCTTACACAAATAAGCATAAAGTACAGAAGCATCAAACTATTTTTTAAAACAGAAGACTACTATATGTTTATATATCATATGCAGAATGGCACATTTCAGGAAAATACTGCTTACATTATCTTACTGTTATTAATATATGTAACATTTTATTGTTGCAGCCTACTCATTTTGAGTTGATTTATTTAAAATTTGATTTGGCCTATTACTAGGCTATACCTATAAAGAAGTAAAATAGACAACCCAAGAGCACAAGAAGGATACTGTGTACAGTTCTTGAGTCAATGTATTCAGTAAGCTAGAGCTAGAGCAAGTCGAGCCGTTGTCACATTTATCAGGAGGGTGGCGTCAGACAGCCTATTTTAAACAATATGATTGCGTTGCTCAGCGAGACAGTGGTTACTGTGATCTGTCACCTGTTGTTTTGATGTGTATTCCTCTGTCATGTAGTGTTTCCTGTAGCGGTGCGATCTGTGGTAATCGCTCGCTGCAGGTAATCAAACCTGACTCACAGAGAACTCTCTGGTGTCACAGACAGCTATTCTCATGCATTTCCCTCAAAGCTTACTTTACACAGAGTGTGATTTCCTTACCTGGCATCACAGAGCAGACGACTACACGATTAACTTCTTTTAAAAGCAAGCGCTGGCTGACAGTAAGATCAGGGCTTTATGTCCTCCCCCCATGTGATCGACACTAAACACAAATTCATCATGAAAGTATGTATTAATAAACAATTCCTGCAAATCTGTCAAAGCGCAGAAGAACTTTAGTCCTTGCATATGTTGGCCCTCACTGCTGTCAAACATTATGTCCAAGCTGTAAAGCATGCAGCCACCCGCCATGTGCTGAGGCCCAATTATTAGTAGGACACTCCCGCTGAAGGAGAGGTGCATTTACGTGGTATCGGAAAAATGAGATTCCAAGTTGTAAAATGCACATGAAACACCTGATCAAGTCGGTTTTGTGTTTTGTTAACATACTTTTTATTCATGCACGTATTGCACATCAACTTTTTGCTCAAATATAACTTTTGACAATAAGATTTCTCTAAGAAACTTGGACCACCCGAGCAGCACCTGAATGCAGCATTACTCGCGGACATCAATAATGCGTCCGTTTCCTCAACTGAATCCGAGATTTCTTTCTGAAGGAATTAGCATTTTGGAAATTCCTGGCAGAAAACAGACTCTATGTCTGTATCCATAGGCAAACAGTGACAGCACCGACAACACAAGTCTGCCCCGGCTCCTTCTTCCTTGTCACAGCCATGGACCTAGCCAGCTAGGCTAGCTAGCCTGCCTGTCGGCACCAGCAGCAAGCTCGCTGCTATATTGCGGCTCGTAGAAAGAGCCACGAACATCCGATTCAAGCACAAGACCTTCAAAATCCCCTTCATCCATATCAGTTTGAAGTTGAAACATACTTTTTTTGCCATCCTCGGTTATGAGCTTTCTCCACAGAGCCTGTTAGCACAGCTTCCAACTAAGCAATATGGCGGATTTTAAGTTTCGTTTTTGGGAGTGAGGTCCCGGGGTGAAGTATCCCTTTAATGGTTACCTAGTGGTTAGTTTCCCATTCGTTTCCCACTAACTATGCACAATTTGTATACCTTATTGTAAAGTGTTAGCGTATTGTTTACCCAGGGGCGCTATGATCACGTCTTTAGCCAAACTATTGATTTCTTTGGTAGGCAGCTGTACAATAATTAAGATTATGAACAGTGAAGCAGATTGTTATTCCATCAGAACAACCCGCTCACTGTACATTTTCCCTGATATATAACTGTAACTATCAAACATTTTTGTGGAACTCTTCAAATTCACAGACAAGGGAAATGTATTACACAGTTAGTCAAACTTTGCTCTATCTCTACTAAACAGTCAGAGGCTAAACTATTCCAAAATTCAGTGTGACTGGTGTAATAATAACAGTGTCTTGTATTTGTGAGCCATCAGCCGTCGAGGCTGGGGAGTAAAAGGGTCAGATTCCTGCTCTGGTTAAGAGCCTATTTTGTGATTAGCATCTGATTTATGGTCTCTCAGAGAATTAGACTCCCCTTTTCTCTCCTGACTGTGAAATCATATAGGAGGGGAAAAACACTGTGTAGTGTGCCATTGAGAGGAGAAATTCAATCATGTGTATTTTGGGCTTTGGTCAAGGTGAATTAGAGAGTCACAGCGCTGGCTTACCAGGCCAAAAGAAAGTACTGCAGTTCTAGACAGCAGTTGTGCATTTATTTTCAGCATACAAACAGTAGAAGAAAATAAGACAAAAAACTGGTAAATGGCTAATTATCTCAACAACTGAAAAACACCACGAAAAAAGAAATGAAGATCGTCTATCCTGATACTTCTAATCAAACTTCAGACGTGCAATTCATTCTACATTTGTCAACTTTATCATATTTGTCTTTTCCTAATATAAGTATGTATGTTATTTCAACTGGAGATTTCATTGGTTATATATTATATTCAAAGGTGTGTCAAATGTTTTGTCCAACAACAAGTTACACACATGGAAAAGCAGTATGTGAAAATTACAGAATCCAAAATCAGGACAGTTTTATGTGTGGATATACTTATCCAAGAAATCTGTCTTGATGGATTTGGTGGATAACATTAAACATGAAATAAAAATGTAAAAAAGTAGGAAACAAAGTATACAGCACTACACCTACAGTCGAGAAACTTAGAATGAAAATGAATCATTATAAATATAAAGGAACGTTAATTTAAATGTATTTGCAGCTGAACTCAAAATTGGAAGGATTTAATGCAGAGCTCTTTGAAATATATCCCATTTTCTTCTGTCTTTAATGAGAACCTGCATAGTTTCAGTCAACGTGACACATGACATTGTGTCCACATAAACTACTTCTACGACTGCATGACTGAGTATTTTGAACAACCGTTTATGAACTCGCTTTACTTTAATCTAGTTGCATGTTATACCACAGCCTGCAACCAAATGAAAGAAATTGCACAGAACCCCCTCTCCATTATGATTCAGCTCCCTCATATTGAATTTAAATCATTAGAAACGTGCCATATATGTTTTTTAATCTGTCAACCTATTTTCTCTCCCATGTTTGTGATTTTTATTCATTTCAAATACGTGTGATTCAAGCTGTTCTAACACACGCTGTGATGTTTCTGAACTTGACTCTCTTCTCTTTCCCAGTTTCTGATTACCCATATCTCTGGTCAAGTGATTACATGCCACTGTAACCTGACATAGCCTACAACTTTATCTCGGTTTTCTAGATCAAAAGTGCGCTGCTCCTGCGTCATACCCTCCGTCCACTGTGCAGGTTTACATTCGGGAGGTAGAGCATTATGGTGGGAGCCATTAAACTGGAGTTACAGCACCAGCTACAGTAGTATAGTGGGAGGTTGTTTTACACCTTACACACATCATCTGACCGACAAAGCAGGCTGGAATTAATTAAAATAATGAAGTATTTAACTGACTAGTAATTCTGGTGCAGACTAGTGAGGGTGAACACGTTTAGTCAAAAGTTAATGTCTGCTAACGGCGCAACAGCCTAATTAGTATCCCAGTTTGAAAAAAACAAAGTATTTTAATTGCTTTTAAGTTGGTCACAGGGGTGGCAAATTAATGACTCAACAGATCCTGTTTTTAGTGTTTGTGTGTGCGAGAGAGAGAGAGAGAGAGAGAGAGAGAGAGAGAGAGAGAGAGACGGTAGGAGGCCTTACGTCAATTGATTCTGCCATAAATATATTCTCTCAGCTCAATCAGAGCAGATCACTGCCCTCAGGCCTTTATCAAGCCCTCACTGCGCATAATTTAAAAAAAGCTGTCTTTCTTTGTGTCTTTACTTTTTCTTGATGTAATGATCAGCGATATTCCCCTGCATATTCATCCTGCTCAGTGGCATTATAATCTCCTTGGCATCAGAATGTATCTGCTGACACAGTTGGAAGCTAAATGTGTTTCTTGATTGCACATTAACTGTAGTTTGAAAGCTGTAATGTTTGACTGCTAGAGGGAAAAAAGAAGAAGAGTCCAAAAACTCACAGCTCCAAACCCCTGGTATTTCCATGTTATCAAGCTCTGAATCAATGCAGATATTATTTAAACATCATGACAAAAATGTAACTCACGTGAGGGGATTGAAAAAAAATTGTGCACTAGGCGTGGCGCCTGGCAACCAATCATTTTAATAATTTTAGCCCAAAATAGACTGTAAAAGGAGTTAAATTGAAGAAAAATTATATCTGTAAAACACTTGCTAATTGTCGGGTATGACAGGGGGCGAAGACTTTCAATATTAACTGTGCACAAATGAGGAACAGTAAGAAAAAGACGCACACGTCAGCCGCAGAAAAGCACTGAGATCTCCCCTCTACTGCAAACCACCAGGCGGAGGAACAGCACACGGACGAAATCCCGAAATGAGTTTGGCTCTGCAGCTCTCTTAAGATCAGGAATGCTTTCTGAACCAAAATGGAAAGCATGACTAACTCCATTCATGAACTTTACAGAAGCACTACAGCTCTATAGGCTTGCAAAAGCAGAAAAACACTTTTGGGAACTGGAGGATAAGATATACATGGCTTTCAAGGAGGCCTCTTTAACCGCTCAACTGACGGAAACTCTTCAACAGAAGGTAGATGATTTGGAAAATAGAGGCTGACGGAACAATCTAACATTGATTGGTGTTAAGGAGGGCCAGAAAGCGAGTGACATCTATGCCATGCTGGCACAAATTTTGCATATTACAGCTACCGCAGAACTAGAGCCCCCCTGACATTGAACGGGTTCATCACACGTCCAGACCGCACCCCAACACTAGGCAGCCTCCTCGTCACATTATTCACGGCATGTCAAGATGCGGGATACACAACATATTATGAGAGCTGTAGCTAAGAAAAGGGATCTCATGTGGGAAGGTCAGCATTTATTCGGCTTTGGTAGGGCAGATGGATTTTAATTGTACATATACCACACTATCACAGATATGGGACATCTTACTTGTGCATCTTGCCAAACTGCCAGACTGGCTTTTTTACGATATTATGTTTTTTTTGTGCATTAGGCTGTTCTTGTTGTTTTATGTGAATATATGTCTGTTAATCTCTCCCACCTCCTCTTCGGTACGGTCAAGTTCTCAGGTTTTATTGAAAGCACATGGTCTTAATAACTTTGTTTTTTCCATGGTAAAATACCATTACAGTGTGGACTTCTAACATAAACAGCATCCAGAACCCCATTAAAAGATCCGGACTCAATTAAAGCAACATGTAACTTTCCCACCATATACTGTATGTATGTATGTGTTGTTATTGACCTTATTATTGCCATAAGTGGCGCACTTCAATTTATTTTTGTGAGACATTTAATTGTATTTATTTGGATTGCTTTCATTTTAGACAGGGAAAATATACCTGTTGAAGACATCCCATCTCTCTCTGTTTAAGATTAGTTAGATTAGCAAAGGAATAGTGGAATAAAATGCCAGGGAACATTTGTGAGAGTGGGGTATTTTTTTCATTCTTATATTCAAAGTTTCAAGCCCTGGATTGGCACTTTGGTTATTGATTAAGTGTGTGCAATCAATGATGCAGGTGGTTGTGTTCAAATTAAAAATGTTAACATTTATTATTTTGTGCCTTTTATTCTTCATTGCCATCTTTAATGTTGGTTTGCCCTCTAGTGGACAACATGTGTAAATACATGCTGATAAAGGCATTGGCAAATTGGGTGTACTATGTAAGTACATACATATTAAATATATATAATAAAATAAGAGCAAAAAAATCGAATTATTCGTTATGAAATTTGAATGGGCTTGAAGATGAAGTTTTTCCAACTAATTTTCGATTTATCCAATTAGGCACAGACATGGGGATGAGGAGGACCGTATGCCTCCTGACGAACAGCTTTTACAAGTCCCAGGCTGTTATTCCTGAGCGTTTGACACTTGACCCTTCTGTTTCCACACTCTGTCACTCTCAATCAACTATTCCGGTGATTTCTTTGTCTTTGAATGTTTATTGTTGCCGGCTTTTGACCAGGTTTAAAAAACATGTTATTATACTAATTTATGAGAGAAAACCTGATTACAATCCGTGTCTGAGTTTACAATCTGATGGTAGTGAGCGGCTCACGGTAGTGACAGCAGGGAAGTTGTTGCTGACGGCTGCCTTTCAACTACACACACACACCGGTGGGCGCTCTTGAAATGTTGATGATGTAGCAATAATTAACTAGATCTTAAAAGAATCACTGACAAAACACTAGTATCAAAGGAAAACAGCTGCAATTATGACTCATGTGTTTCTGTGTTTTCTGGAACAGTATTTTAAGTTAGCTGAGTGGGCCAGGGAAATGTGCAATCAGCTGATCCAAATTAAATGTGCGTCCAGGCTCGGGTGTAATTTATTATGTCAAGCTTTGCCTTCATACAATCATTACTGATGAGTAATAAAAAAAAAATCACTCCTTGTTCAGTCTGTACGAATAAAGAAATACGCTCTTCATACCAAAACTGTTTTTGTACCAGGCAGTCAACATGTTTAATTCTGCTTTATAAACGGGCATTTTAAAATGAGTGTTATTGAGGCTTCCTTGGCTTTTGGAGCAAGCCTCAAGTGGGCACTCTAGGAACTGCACTTTTTACACACTTCTGCATTGGCTTCATGTTTCAACACCAGAGGTCACTTGCATTTCACTTTGGACAGAGGTTGTACAATAGGCAGGTGTTAGTTTGTCAGCTTATATAAACGGGACTCAACAAAACACATAAGAAACCATATGCTAAAAATATCTTATGGATACAGCTGCAGAATGGGGACGTCTCATTACCAGAATCCCCCTCACATCACAGGAAGCCAATCGATTCATGGTGTGAATTAAAATTCAAATCAGACTAAACCATCATATCTTTAAAGGTATGAGAGATACTTGCTCACACCATGTAGTTCAATCCGTTGTAGGGACTTTAGTTTCATTCAAATATGATTTTTTGATTCTATAGCTTAAAGTTAAAAGTTTATTTTTGCATGTTAGCATAACAGAAGTAGCGTCGCCATCTGATCTCGGATTTCACCATTAACTACAGGGATACCCTGGATGGAACCAAAAGTAAAGCGTAAAGTATGTACGAAATGAACAGAGCAGTAATGTTGTCCATGTTTTCCACCTCTTTGGACATACTGTACTTCTGTCTATGAATAAATTAAAAAGTCCAATAACATCAAGCTTTAACCATAGCTCAACTTAACTGTGCTTTCACACTTACAGAAATCTCCCGGAGGAGCTGTAAATCTGAATGCAAACAGCTGAATTTTTCGCTCTGACTTCACCCGGAGTTTCTCCTGCCAGACCCTTAGTATTTTTTCTGCAGCAAGTCCCGAGTGAGCTGATGTGAGAACGCTGCAGGATATTCTCCGGAGAATTCACCTCGGGTCAATAAGAGGGGAGTGATATTTATATACTGTTACTGCTGCACGGTGCATAGAATGTAAACACGCGCCACTACCATCTCTGTGCACGTCATTAAACGGCTGCATTATGTTTTCTTTTCGCCAGTATGTTGTTCTCTGCTCTTTTGTTGATGTTGTCATTCTGTTGGACTACACGTGGCATTGATATAAAAGAAAATATTGTCATTATAGCGTCGTATAGCTATAGCTATAGCTGCTACTTCCGCATTGTTTTTTATGTCATGTCTTACCTCAGGAGACCCCCGTCCCCCTTCCCGTCTGACAGGGATAGTCTCCCTCTGTGAGGTGCATATGTGAACAGCCAGGTCGGGAGAATAGCCGGAGCAGTCCTCCTAATATTATCTAGATATTTTCAGGAGTGCATAGGTGAAAACAGCTTGCTTCTACCCTCTCTAATCCAAAAAAAGCAGAAGTCCACCACTGACACATCTACACCTCCCTCAGCACTTTTCAGCCTCAGAACAGCCCATAAATAGAAAGAGCCAACATAGTCCATCCATGTGTGTCTGCAGCAGGTAGTTATTCTTAACACAGAGTCCATATGGCTGCTATTTATTGTCTAGCACTCAACGTTTCAGTGTGTCCAAATCAGAGCCAGCGATGGGCACCTTGCTACTGACCTTTCTGTGGATCTGAGAGGCATCAGCTGTGAATAGCACTAACAATGCCCTTTGTGGCATTACCATTGTGATGTGAGCAACATTTCACAGATCATGGAGCAGGACTGACGAGCTGGGTTCACTGCTGCTGAGAAACGACAGACGCCAAAGTCCTGTCAGGCACCACATGATGCGGTCTGTTAGCCATCTGACTCCTTTAATGAACAATAAGGGGTCTTATTTCTGGATCGGGTTTGCAGCAAATGATCACGCTGCTCCAAATTAAACCCATAAAATCTGCCCTCTCTCTCTCTACCTCTCTCTCTCCCCATAACCTCTCACTGCTGTGTGTTATGGTTGTGAGACAGTTCAAATACCTGAAGGTGTGGGGGAGATACCATCACCGTGTTGACCATATGGTCAGCTTATTATGCAAAGGCAGAGCATCTTAATGAGAGTCCACAGCCTGACTGAGAAGTTCTTTTAGCCACCTCCACACATACACACACACCGTACAGACAAACTGACAAGCTGGCATGTAGCTTCAGATGCAAACACACACACAAACGCACACACGCACGCACGCACGCACACACCACTATCAGAAACACATGAAGTGTGCACCCATACAAGAAGTTTTGTGCATCGCCGTTTTCTGTACACTACACACGCTCACTTTCTCTCTCTCTTACAAACACACACACGAAATCATCAAGCACAGACCCAATCAGTCAAGTCCTGTAGTGACACCTAGTGGTCATTTTCACACACTAATTTTTTTTACATAACTACAGGGTCAGCTTTTAGGGCAAATGATTGAAGCTTTTTGTTGTTTTTGTGTTGAAAAGTGTTGTGTCTTGCTGTTGAAATGATGTATTAATGTCAGATGAGCTCAGGTTTCTGAGCTGCCCTTTTTTCTGTGCAGACTTTCTCCCAGTGCTACAGGAACAAAGGGACAAACAATTGACCAAGCAAGGCATTGCGTCCTTTTACTGAATAACAACTGGAAATTGTAATGATTTTCAGGATTTACACCAGTCTTATGAGCTAGAAGAAGAGGATTGATACGACAGATGTGCCACTTTCATAGGGACTTCTGATTTTGTTGAACCATCAAGAAAAAAAGTCATATTTATTGATGCTTATTATTTAAAGGTGCACTATGGAGTTTTGGTAGAGAAATGTGAAAGTATGTTCATAACTCTATACACAAACTGTCCTCAGAGGAAAATCTGGTCCCTGTAACACTGTTTGAAGATAAAATGCGAGAAGTTATGGTGGTGGGTCCGCAACAGTGAAACCGTAACTCTCCTGGTCGCTTTTTAGCTCCAAACAGTGTTCCAGGGACCCATTTTTTTTCTCTGAGTAAAGTTTGTGTATTTAGTTCACAAAATATAGCATAGAATTGTTTCACTTCTCCACATTTCTAATTTCACTACCAAATCTACATAGTGCACCTTTAAACAACTCTCGAGGCATCATTCGAAAACTGAGCAAAGGCTACAGCGTAACGACTATAAATACAACCAATAATATAAGGCACCACTGTGAAAAAGAAGGTAACAGAGATATATGAGGAAACATGGCTTAAAATGTGGCAAACACAGTCCACTCAACAAAAAAAAAACATTTTTTCTGGAAAGATTTCTGTTTTTCATTTCCCCCAATCAGAAATCTAAATTAAGTGTTTCACAGCATCCCTGCTGGAGGGAGTGTGGAGTGGCAGATCATATAAGTGTTTTTTGGTCTCGTCAATGTGTCAATCTTTTCTGGGAAGGAGTAAACTCAGAGACTCTAGTTATGAAAAACAATTTCTCCTTCATTGTTTTGGACCTAGAAATTCCTAAAGGCCTCAGTAAAAAGGATGCACATACATGTTTTAAAAATGTTCATGTCCACATGTAAGTGAAAAGCAAAGTAGCAAGTTAAACAAGAAATATACAAAACACTGGCTTTAGAGGAATCCCTCCAGATATCATGAACTCTGCTGTGTGGGAAAAATTAAAATCTTCAGCTATGAAAGGATAAAGAGGTGAATGCTGTTAAAATTATTAAAATCATTAAGATCCTAGAATACCTTTTTCTGTATGTCTGAACGCCTCTGTGTACGCTATGTAGTCTTTGTGTTATTTTTCCTTTCCATTTTAAAAAACAAATGTTGAGTTCCATGTACACCTACATGAATGTTGAACATGTCAGCAAAAAGGAACAATGACTTGTGAAACCTTGAAAATGAAAGTGGACTGTGGTGAGGTTGTAATACAACCACAAAGAACTGGTTTCCATGGCGCCGGACGAGATTTAGCTTTGAAACCTTGATGCAAAAAAGATGCAAAACTTTCATTTCATGCTTTTGTTTGACCGTTGCTAATCAAATCATCCTGAAATAAAGAAAGCTCTATCCACACTAATGTACTTGACATGTTGGACTCGTTTATTTTGCAATTTTATTTGTAGAAAGGCATTTTTAGTACATAATCATCTTAACAAGTTATAAAGGATGTTCATGTCAGAGGCTAGGAACCATTTTCTTTACCAAAGGTTATCTCTGGAGCAGATTACTGAGTGTTTGCCTTAGTTAATTAAAGAAACCTTTCTCTACGGGCGTGTATGTGTGCACAACGTGAGTGATAGGGTTGTGCGTGCGACTCTGTAAATGAACTTTGTACCTTTGAATTGCCCCCAATAAAAACTGATCATTGAAAAACTTTGATTAGTCACACACACACACACACACACGCACACACAAAAAAAACACGCGCACACACAGACACACACACACACACACAAAAACACACACACACACGTACACACACACACATGTACACACACACACACATGTACACGCACACACACACACATGTACGCACACACAAATGCATAACATACTCATGTTTGGCGGTTACAATATCTTAAGTTCCTGGTTACTTTTCAATATCTGTAAAAACCCACACACACTTTCTGTTCTGTTTAGCTTTTATAAACTGCGGTCATCAGAGAGAACACACACACACACACATACATACACACGCACACAAGTACACACAGGTACCTGAAGGGGCTGAGCCTGACTGTTTATATGGTTGTCTCTTTCATAAGCTGGTGATAACAGACTAACAGAAGAAGTTACCTGACAGACTTACGGACTGACGATCGTGACAATCGACTCTGCTTTCTGATGTTTTCACTTTTAAAAAAGTCCATGGATAGATGAGTTTGGATTTCACATTACTTTTTTTACTGTGAAAGACTGAAATCTCATTCCTGGGAAGAAAAGTAAGTGTGCTGATATTTGAGTTGGGACGAAAAATTGCGACTCGGCCTGAAGGCTGAAGAGGAGGAACAAAGCGGCCTAAGGTGGTGTTGAATACGTGAAAAGAAAGATCTGATCCACAGAGAAAATCAAGATATCAAGGTAAAGTTTTATTTTATTTCAACATAATAATGGAGTCAAAGATTAACGTGGTTGTAAGGAATGTCTGTGTTTTTCTCTACATTTCACTTTAGAATAAATGTAAATGTCGAGTGAAGCCATCAGAAGAAAGGTCACATTTCTGTTCCTTGTTTGAACATTTTTTTCCTCTTTGTAACACAGATTCTACACACGCCACCATGTTGGAGGACCTGAAATACAGAGGGAAGAAGAGAGAAGGAAGACACCGGTAAGACCTCATAACATGTCACTTCTGCTGTATTTAAGCTGAGACTGATGTCATAGACGAGGGGCAGAGTTTAATATGTATATACATATAGATATATATATATAGATAGAGATTTATTTCAACACATATCACATTAAGGTCAACAGCAGCCCACTGAGCCCAGCTCCCTGCATGATCAGGTTTATGGGGCACAATGGGGCGAAGACAGTATCTTTATGAATGTTTCTTTTGAGCCAGTTGAAGTCAGTCTCCTACAACAAGTTTAGACCTGTGTGCTGATGGAATGAAAGCTTGGCATGTTGTGGAAATAACATGTGAAGAACATATTTGTAAAAAGAAAGTAACCAGGAGTTTAAAGCAAAGCTACCAGCTCTCTCTGCAATAAGTCCGTGTCCTTGTTGGGAGCAGTAACATTCTCACCCACTAGATAATGATCATGTATAGCAGGGCTATTCAACTATATTGTTCAGGGGGCCAAATTTTCAGAAAGTTAAGGAGCCGGGGGCCAGACAAGCAAGCCCACCACAGCAGTATAGTGCGCGAAAGCCGCTTTTCCCATCAACAACACAACCTTGTGATAGGCTGCGAGCACAGGACCAAAGATGTTCTATTAAACGGGATCGTGTGCTGTTTTTAAAACTTTACTGTGGCAACAATGACGGTCATTCTCAAGTTTTCCCCCATTTATTAGTTATTTATTTTTTAATTGTAAATAGAAATAATCCGAGGGCCAGTCTGATGTCATCCGCGGGCCCAAGTTGGCCCTTGGGCCGCCAGTTGAATAGGCCTGATGTAGAGAAACAGAATGGGAGTTTTAT
This sequence comes from Tautogolabrus adspersus, assembly GCA_020745685.1. Lineage (NCBI taxonomy): Eukaryota > Metazoa > Chordata > Actinopteri > Labriformes > Labridae > Tautogolabrus > Tautogolabrus adspersus. The sequence continues at coordinate 6,001,987 of CM036535.1, forward strand.
ATTATTATATGAAGCTCTCTTAACACTATAATATATATAAATATACAATAATGGTTTAAAAAGTATTTGTCACACTGCATTCCTTCCCATCAGATCACTAAGAATGTCAAGTTAGACTGAAGTGTCAACGATTCAAAAATAAGAAAGTGATTGAGGGAAGTTATCCTCATTAACTTACTGGATCATAGACTGTAAATGATGGTGGACGAAGCCTGAGTGACGTCACATATTTGTTACTGCAGGCGGCTTTAGAAGCCAGTCGATGGCGGTCACCATGACAGACAGAAATGTTGTCTCAACCTAACTTTCAGTCAGCCTTACAACAGGCAAGTCCGCCTGTCAATCAGGTCGCTAGGCGCCTCATCGTGAATAACTCTTATCCTTCATAAAATCAAAACGGATGAGTTTTAACTAGAGGTGTGACTTCTAAACGTTTAAACACTAAACTTTTAGAAAAACACTAAACCGGCAACCGTTTAAACGTTAATTAGTTGTTGCTGTTTTAAACGTGGTAACATGCGCATGTCACTGCACAAAGCACAGAGCAACAGCGGTGCATTCACAAGAGGGATGTACGGAAAGTGGACCTTAACCACACCAGCAAAGTTTAATGATCACTGAATCCATGCTAAGCTAATAGTTAGCTCGGTGGTTATTGTTTAGGGATGTTTTTATTAATTTGTTCAGACAATGATAGGACATAGTGTACAACATTTGTGTGTGTAATTTACTGTTAGAAGAACCGTTTATTTCCCTGGTGCACTCCTGGGCTTCTCTTTGTTGCAGAGGCTGAGCTCATCTCTGCAGATACTGACTGCTGTTAGAGGACGTCAAATGTTTCATAGTTACCACAGCTTTAATCACATCCAGAAATTACTCCACCAGTTTGTGTCTTTAGACCGTGTTTAAACGCTCTTCATTCATGCTCAGCTTTCTTCTGTAAGATCAGAATAATTTAATGGACAACTGGTACATTTAATATTGCTTTTAATTAGTTAAGGTAAACTCTGAGAAGACCATGAAATGCCTTTATATTTATCATGTGTGCATGTGTTTGACAGTAAATTAAGTGTAATGAAGCTGTGATGAGTGCTGTGTATATTACTTTGTTATGAGATCACCAGAGGGGCAACACTGAAATTTAGTGAGGCTGAAACAAACTGTAGATGTCTGAGATGTCTTGTGGCAAAGATTTAAATAAAATGCTTTATTATGCTATAAAAAACCGGTATAACAGACCCACAGTCAGACTGAAGTCGTAGGTACGACGACTGATCGAATAATGTTCGACCAGGGCCGTTCCAGCCTGAGGGAGTTGAAGTTCAAATAAAAAGTTGTATGTTGAGTTGTGTATAAAGTGTCAAACATTAAGTCTAAAGATTTATTTTAATTGGTGTGTATTTGGGACTGATATAAGAACACGTCACAGGTTACCTTCTTGCAGGATTTGTGAGATTGTTAACAAAGTTGATCTTCAGACTACAAGTTTTGCTGGAGCATTTTGACCTGTTCTAAGACTTTCACTCTTTATGCACCTTGGTAGTTGGTGAAGTTGTGCCAGAAAATCCTCTGCTACTTCAGGATTTGTGAGATTGCATGCAGCTTGCACTCGTCATTACCAACCAGTGGCTCAGTGCGCTGTCTCAGGAGGGTTTATGCTTCTTCCTTCTTGACTGTCAAAGACTAAAACAATCTCAGCGTGTTGATTGAAACAATCATTCTGTGTGGTTTGTCCAGTCTGTGAAACTGAAACAGCTTGACTTCGGGCTTGGGACCAGCTCAACAACACTTCTTGTAGAAATCTGCAGTGAAATAACAGATCTTAAGAGGCAATGACCATTGATGACTTGATTCCAGGGGGTCCAGTGAGCAGTGCAAGTGATGGAGAGTAAAACTAGATCTTAAATCCATGTCTTTACTGGCATTGCTGCTTATTAAATAGTTTCATTAACAGAGTTCTGTGCTGCCATTATCAGCAGATTTCTCTATGACAACAAAGTAAATGGTATCTTTAGAGCATCTTTAGAAAGACCTTTAGACACCCTTAAATTATGATAGAGCACAAACATCCTCTACAAAGTGTTTTTGCTCTTCTAATATCAGCCGTTTGTTTATGACTAATTACGTAATGGCTGCTTTTTTTAAGTATCATTAAAGAAAAGTGCGTCACAGAGAACACCTCATCTGACAAACACACCTTCTGCCAGCGTGGCCGAGGAGGACATAATACAGAGCACATTTACCTGGACTCGCTGCCATTTCTGATACTCGCTATGGCAAAGTCAAAGATTGCAAAGTGTTATCAAGGAAGACAGCTCACACCCTGATAATCATTCTGACATTAAACAGCCAGCAGTGGAGGATGGCAGAGAGACTGATAGATACTGAACTGTTATCTGTTATCTTAGTGTAGAAAAACAGGAACAATCTGGGGACTCAAACAACGTTTATTTCTCCTGTGTTGTTTTTTTGTTGTTGGTTCGAATCCAGCATGGGACCCCAACCTTATTTCATATCCCCTACCCTTAATGCTGGGACCTGTTCTCCAATGGTAATCCCAACAAGCAGTTTACAGTATGCAGACAAACTAACAGATGTAGAATAAAAACTAAATAATATGATTATTGGTGTGTAGTACATCGACAGCTGCAGGACGATTAGATTAGAATTAGATTAGATAACTTTACTGATCCCCAGCGGGGAAACTCATTTGCCACCTGGTCAATTCATACACACAACAAACATTATCGACAGAATCACAGTACATAACAAGTAAATAAATAACAAACACCATTGAAACCATCTGGGACATAATTTACAGTCGTCGGTCGTTAACACAACTAAAAATGTTCATTAAAATATCGGACTGCTGCAGGAACAAAGGACCTTCTAAGTCTTTCTGTGGAACATTGAGGCAACACTAGTCGCTCACTGAAGGAGCTTTAGAGTCTATTAAAAAAAAAAAGGATTGCCTTGAAAGATCAACACAGTTTTTAGTTTGGTCCTCATTCTGCATTAAAGATCACCTCTGATAAGAGAATGAGGAAAGAAAGGGCCAATACATGCTTCATTTGTTTGTGCGTACATTGTACAAACTTCCTGCCACAAGTCATAAGTCAGTGTCTCGAGTTAATGAGAATAACCTTGGTGCAGACGGAGAGAAATCCACAGAGGCACGCACAAACACATCCACTGAAATAAAGAACCTGAGAACCTCATTGACTTCCTTATGATAGGACAGCTAGTCTGTGGTTCACGATCTTTTGAGTATAGAACCATTCTTCACTGCCATATATTCACATATTCAAAACCCGTTTCCCTTTAGATTTAGGGCATCAAACCAGAACATCTAGCACACTAGACAGCACATGCTCTGAATTCCATGTAAATGCAAACAGATCCTGCATTTAAAAAAAGTGTCAGCATGTACCCATGAACAATGTGCGACATCACACGATAACTCAATGATTCTCACGCTACGTATATATGCCTTAATACATAGGATGATTGTGTTTTATAGCTAAGGTAATTCACTGACCGTGTGTTCATATGTGTGTGTCAGGGATACATGGGACCCGTTCCAGCTGAACCCAATAGGAGCTGAGAAGGAACAAAAGAGATATTGTTTCCAACTGGCCCAGTACCTGATGGCTGTTATTGTGGGTCTAGCTGTCCTGACCAGTGCTGTTGTTGCAAAGGTAGGACTGTCTGTCTGTATATCCGTTTATCTGTCTCTGCATAGCTTTCTATTTGTCTCTATTTGTATGTCTCCGTCTTTGTCTCTGTTTACTTGTGATGTCTTTCATCTAAAGGGTTAAAGCTAACAATTGTGGACACTGAAGAATAAAAGCTAAACGGTACGGCTGCACTGCTTCAGGCTAGGACGCTAGGGATCGCGCCGGAGCACTCAACTCGCTGCTTGATGGGCGTATACCCACTGAAAAGTGTTCCATATTTTCCTGGACCTCTCCACCCACTCTTGATAGCCAAGTTGTAAATAAAAATGAAAAATGAATGAACCTGATTGGATAAACGCGCGGCTAGTCCGGGCGGTCCCTGGACTCATTCGCATAAAATAGAGCTCTGGTCTATTCTCTCGAACTCAGCGCAACGATCCCTTAATGCATTGCGAGACTGCCTCTCCGGCTCTCTATAGGAAATGACTAGAAAGTGCCGAGCGCTATCCAACGTCAGTACCAGTGGAGCCGTACCGTAAGCCTGATTTTTCATGCCTCCAATAGCAAGAGTCCTTTGAACATCATGGATACTTAAGTCAGAGTACAAACATCCTCTTCTTTTACAAACACAGCCTGAAAAATGCATTCATGCAGTTGTAATCAGAAGCCCTTTATGCAGTGAGATTCTGCCGCTGCAACGAAACAAAGAGCATAATGTTAAGCTTACAACATAAAACGGTTTTTTTGTTTATTTCCAAAAAGACTGAAAGAATACGATCGTTTCAATCCAAACAGGCTTTTTGTGTTTTCCTTGCCATGTTGTGTAATGCTACATAAACTTCCCAGGCCTTTTTTTGTTACAGATGGGTGAAACACTTGCCTTCAAACATATTATGAGAGTACACTGAGTTGTTTTAGGGGGAACTGGGGCGTCTTTCATTTCCATTGAAGGTCACGTTTAATTTTGGTTAGGCAGTAAGAAGAGTGTGAGCAGAAGAACCTGAAGGCAATCCTAATCCGTTACTGTCAGCTCTGTATTCTCGTTGCTGATAAGGAAGGAAAGGAAGTTAACTCAGAAATGAAAAAGAGATTGTGCCTGAGCATGAGGCCATTCAGGAGCACATTTCAGACTGGATTTAAGTGATTGGTGAGAAAGTGAACAATCACAAACTTTGCGAGTATGGAATTACAAAATAACAACCCTTGTCCTATAAAGCAATTTACTAGAGGTGACGGGAAAAATCGGTACAGTATCGCAATATTTTGCGTGCCGATATTATATCTTCTCATGGCCGCCAAATAAATTAATAGCAAATATGCTTTTTAAATGTTTAATTGCTTAAGGGGTTACACAATTCATTTTGAACAAGTTGCATTGTTAAAAAATACTGCACTTGTACAGTCGTTCATACATGTTTGTGTCCAGTTCAGTTCGATAAGACTGAAATACCAACAGTTCAGATTGTGAGGTGCATGCAGCCTTTTACAGGGTCGCAATTCTCAGCATTTTGGAAAATGTTTCAAATCACAATAATATCGTATCGTGACTCAGGCATCGTGATAATATCGTATCTTGAGGCTTCTGCTGATTCCCACCTCCTACAATTTACTGCATGCAGACCGGGCAACTCTTTGTTTATGATTTCCAGGAAGACAAAGAGTTAACACCTTCTGCCAAAAGGGACGCCAGAATCAGCACTAAACTATAAGAGTCCTTACAGTTACGGTAACTTTGAGCTGTTACTTTTATTGCTGTTCATATAAAATGTCATTTAACTGCAACCCTTCGTGAAACTTCTTCTGAGGGTTGTCGCTCCTTGAATTATTTTGACCAACTTTCTGAATATTTTATGTTGTTTCATTGAGTTATAAACACCAAAACATATAATCTATAAGGAGCGTGAACATTGTTTCTGTTCACACTGGGGGGGGGCCTCCACATTTCTGTTAATTTCTCTCTCTGTATCTCTCTTATGTTACAGATTTCATCTCCCTCTACTCTCCATCAATCTTTAACTCTGCACTATGAGCATACTGCTTCTGCCTCAGTTTCTTATTGATTTCTCATCTTCCTCTTTGGCCTCGTCTTCCCCTCTATTTCTTGAAGATAAATCACAGGACTATGCTCGGTCATAAAACAACACATTCTGTAAATATCGCTGTCTCTGTTTTCCCCATGTAATCAAAGAGCATTGATCCCAGTTCAGCATGATTAACTTCCTTATTGGTGTGTCAGTAAATGAGGATAATAAAGCAATGAAATGTCCTAGAAGGAGGTCATCTACACTTAGAACTAAAGCAGGGAGGGGCACAAACTAGATTGGTTCAGTTTTGAACCAGAGAGCTAACGTTTGCTAGCAAGATTTAAAGTCAATAACTTTGTGTACTATTAACAAACAGTAAATATAATTTGATTGTGTGTTACTGTTTAACAACAATATAGCTAGCTATCCAGCCATGCCAATCTCCCCAAATCAAAATCAAGATTTTCACGAACATGTGTAGGCTGTCAGCCGCAGCCAGGGCATTAATTCCTGTGAGAATTCAGCAAGTTGGTGGATAACAACGCCTGAAAACAGAGGGGAGGGGAAGAAACTTTTTGACTGCAGCTTGAGAGAAGAGATGACTATGAGTAAAAAGGTAGCTTACATTTTGACTTAATTTATGCTTCTATGTATAACGGCAAAAAAATGAGACAAAATGATTGTTAAGTAGCCTACACAAATCTTGATTTTGATTTGGGCATGGCTGGGTAGATATTATCTATTAGAAGAGCCAAGTCGCTTGTTTTGGGCTCATTTTCATAGACCTGGTTGCTTGTTTTTCTCACGAGATCTGGCAACACTGGACGTATGTTGTAGGGCTGGGAATCTTTGGGTGTCTCACGATTTGATTCAATTTTGAATCTTGGGGTCACGATTCGATTCAGAATCTATTTTCGATTCAAAGTCTATTTTTGAATTAGTACTAACTTCAGGATCTACTCCAGTCATCTGTGAGACTGGCTGAATTTCTTGCCTTTCCATTTGGCATTCTAGTGAGTTGAAGAGCTAGCCTTAGCACTTAGCAGGGAGTCACTAATTAGCCCCAAAAAAAAAAAAAATTTGGAAGTTATGAATTTATTTAAAATCTCAGAAGATGAGAATCTCGATTTTTACATACATCGACTTGTTTCTCCACCCCTAGTATGTTGTGCCTGTGAACAAACGGGCCCAAGATGCCTTTGGTTCAGTTGGGAGAGTGGGTCATCTCTCAACCAGGGGTCAGGGGTTCGATCCCCAGCTCCTGCAGCCATTTGTCAATGTGTCCTTGGACAAGACACTTAACCCTCAAATTGCTCCCGCAGCTGCGTCAGCGGTGTGAATGTGTATGAATGTATTCATTAATACTGATGGACACTTTACATAGCAACCTCATCAGTGTTTGAATGTGGTGTCACCTAGTCAGAAGACTAGAAAAGCGCTATACATGCTCAAGTCCATGTACCATTTTACCATTGTTTACGTTTGATGTTGGTGAAGGCGATGGCCTTTATTGTGGGGTTGATCCCTTACAGAAAAGCTCTAAAACCATCAGAAGGGGGCCTGTTTCTGAGGGATTGCCAGGCAGTCATTTTGACATTTTATTGGGAAAATCAATTCAATGTACTGAAACAAAAACACAATTTTTGAATGTTTTTAATCTACCCATTTATCGTATCCAATTGAAAATCACAATATTGTCCACTATAATCGCACAATTTCACCAAACTGTGCAGCACTTTGGTAAATAGAAGTATTGGTATGTTCAACTTTCTCAGAGACTACCTTTGGAGATAAGTCAGTTGTGTAACTATTACATGACACAGCACATGTTGAGTTTTTTCTTTTGGTTTTGTCTTATTTGTCCCACCTCTAGTTTCCTTTAACTCTCTGTTCAACCAGGGCTCTCTCTTGGTGTTGTCAACAATGTCCAGTCCGTACTCATTGCGCAGCCCGAAGGATAAACAGTTCTACATGCTGATGTTGGTTTTCTGCCTGGTCTGCCCCAACTTCCTGGTGTTCATGAAATCACTGTGGAGGTGTGCCTTCAAGAGCTTCGTGAAGCCCAACATGAGGACCATGTCTTTTGTACGTTTACTCACTTATTACAAAAACCTGCTTCACATGTTATCAAGTTAAATCTTGTTTTTATCCTGATGAATCCAATTTACATATCAGCATGGCATGATTAAGTTATATCGCAGCATTTCAATTTTTAGTCTTTATATGCGCACACTCGTTGAACTCAGTATGGGAAGTACACTGCAGCTATCACTTCATTCAGTGAATCCATGTACAAAGGAGAACAGAAAAGGGGTTTGTGTTCCTCATTGTTCGTTTCATTCATTACTAAATTGGGATTCATGTCATTCTAAATCAAAACTGCTATCATGACGTAATGACACGAGTCCTTGTGTTTTACAGGTTTGTGCTATTGAGTGTTTGGTGTCTCTTGGCACTTCAGTCCTGGTGCTCGTGGTTATGCCTCAGTTTGATGTGTTGACTAACCTCTTCATCAGCGGAGGCGTCTGTATCATGTCTGCTGTTCTGCAGATCATATTTAGACTACAGAGAGAAAAATGGAAAATCCTATTCCCAGTCTGCTCTCTCATCCTTACAGTTGCAGGTAAAATTATTTCTATTTCGTCTGCATGTTTCTCTTTTAATCAAGACACTCATACTTCTCCTATAATAAGAATTCAACCAAAAAGTGGATCCTTATGACCGGTATCTTCACGCATTCGAGATGGTGCCGTTCAGTCCCAGTAGCCCCCCAAACAAAAAAAAAGGAACATTTTGAAAGTCTGACACAGTTCTTAATGCAAATGTCACTTCTTCATTTCTTCACACAAAAAAAACATCAAATACAAAAGTTACTTGTTTATAAGCGTCACTTTCCAATTAAAAACTAGGAAGGAGAGGAAGCCATTAATCCTCTTTCTCATGTTTGTGGTTACGTTTATGAAACAAAGCTTTTTGTATAAGACAAAGGAAATAGATAAGTCCCAATAATTATTAATTTACCTGTTTTATTTTACGTGTTTTACTTACATTTTTCAAGATTCAACTAGAGCCCTTCCATTCCAGAGCCTTAAACGCACAGTATGTGAAATCCGCCGCCAGGGAGCTCTCAATCAAAACAATAACAAACATCGAGGTCGAGGCTAGCGGGGAACCATGGGAGTTCTCTCTGCTACTTTGCTTTTTGTAATTTTTTATATAAAAAAGTATAAAGTGTGTTTTTTGTCAGCGTTCTTCGAACTTTACATTGAAGCAGAAAGACGAGAGAACAAGACTTCTTGTTATACTAGCCTGATTTTGTATCGAATGAAAACCAACAGTCAGCCGTAGGTTTCATTTCAAATGTATTTACTTGCTTTGGAACATAACTAGTAGCTTACTGCTGAACTATTCGCAGGTTACTGCCTCCTGGGACTTGACTACTATGTCCGTGTGACATCATTTGTGGACAGACAGAGCGAGGACTGCTACATCTACATTGCAGTTGGAATTTTTTCTTCACTCCTCGTCTCCCTCTGCTGGTGGGAAAACCCACTGCAAGCCACTAACAGCATGCAGGTAATCATTTTTCCTCGATGTGTTTCATTGTTTATCTTATATCACCAACATGCAAAGTTGAAAACCATTTTTAATGTACGCCACCAAAATCGTCAATCCCATTGACACTACTGTAAGCATGGAAATATTTTTTGGGGTTGTTTGTAGCGTGAACATTTTTTACTTTCATGATTTCTCCCGGCAGGAAACGTTGTCAGAACTGGACGGCTTCAGGGACTTTGTGTTTGTCATCAGCAGTATCCTGAGGATAATAGTGATAGGTACTGTAATGATCTGCTGAATCAACAAACAACACTCAGAAATCATGCTGCATTGCTGACCAAATAACAGCTCTTTAAATAAATTCATATTCACAACACCAAACACGGCAGCGTTTTGCCGTGCTTAGACTGTCAAAATGGTATTTCAAACATTCACAAACAGTGAACAAACAGCTTTCTGTGATGTGAGGGGTGCAGATAGATTTTGGAGGATGCTCTACAGCTGCAATTAAGTGTTACATTTTTATTTTCAAATTGGAAAGAAATGCTTTCTATTCTTCCCTAAATGCACTGTTTTATACTATTGTATACAACAACCAAATATCTTTTTTTCATGAGTCACTGTCTTTGATTGCAGGAGGGGTATACCTGTTGTACCATGTTCTTATTGAGCAATCTATAATCTGGAAGGACTTTAACCTGGGAAGTGTTGACAGGCAATTACTGGAAATAGGACTGGGGCTGTTTTTCTTACAGGTAGGTGGAGGAGTGACTATAAAACAGAAAGATAAACAGCCATAGATTTGTATGGGCACTAAACAAACATGTAGGAAACATGATTCGTTTCTTCTGCTATTCTTGGAGGACTTGGAAGACTTGAAGCCCTGCTTCAGGTACTAGATGTCAAATTGCATTTGTCGTTATCTACTAAAAGGTTCAATTAAGAACAGTCACATCACTTTAAATGTGTGTTAAAGTAAGAATGTGCAACATTTTACACATTTATATAACAGAAATCAAGTATAACCAATGAAAATGTCTCTGAGTCATGACTGTTGGCAATGGGTAAGAAGCACGACTCCCGCTGGCTGTGTTGTTGTTGGAGCCTTGTTTACATCATGTTTACATGGCTGACTCCTCCTATTGCATATAAAGCTGTTTTAGTCCACGACTAGAGAAAAGAAGAATAACACACTCGCTGCTTATTACGAAGTTACGTAAGCGTTTTTAAGTTACGAGCTAACTAAAGTGTGCTAACATCAGCCTGCTAACACAACAATGCAGGCCAGAGGCAATTGCACCTCGAGCCAAGGACAATTTATTCCGCCGTTTGCGCTTTACTCCAGTCCTTCATGTAAACACAAGTAGAAGGGGGTTGGAGGTGTGCAGCTGGAGGAGAGCGGAGGCTTCAGTGTGGCGGAGGTGTCGCCAAACAGCAGTTTGTTTAGGTTTCATGCTCGTGTTCAAGGGCGACATCTACTGGATCAAAAAGTCGCACATTCTTCCTTTCAGCCTATTTTACTTTATACTTGGGCTGTTTACCTGCATACAACAAAAGCTTACTGAAACATTCCCAAAATCAAAATGCAGTCCCATGCCTTCAGATTCAGCATTTTAATATCTGCACATTGAGATTCATCACAGCAGGCCAATGCAGCGAAAGTTTTTCTTCTCATGAAAGCAAACAGATAATCTGTTTAAGCACACACATTTTTGGAGAAATGAAAAGCAGTGGCTTGTTATTGTAATGTTTTTACATTTTTCCTTTTCATGGCCTCCCGATTTATTACTTCTTATACATGTCTTGGCTTTAAATGGTTAACAGCAGATCCAGTCTGGATTAAAGAAGCGTATTCAACACTTGTTTAGTAGTAGATGTATTTTTTATTTGTATTCAAATCTATCTAAAGGAGTGTGAAACTTTTAAACACAACTAAAAATCTCCCACGTGCCTCCTGTCTTAGGCCTTCTGCTCTGCAGCCTGTCACTGGTTCGGTGTGGTGGCCTGTAAGATTCACGCCGTCAGGATGAGTTTTGCACTGCCCGTGTGTTTCACGGGACCTGCAGTGCTTCTGTTGGGACTGATACTTTTCATAACAGAGGTAAAACACCTGGACGGAGCTGAGCACGGGAGCATAACAGGTTAGAGTCCTGTTTTATGTTGTTGTTCTCTTTTTGAAATGTTACTTCTCTGCTTCAATGTGTTTTTGTTTTATTTATTGAAGATTATTCAAGTTGAATGACCTTTTCATTTCATACACTAAAGGGTGAATCAAATATTTGTACTCCCCACTCATGTGGTAAATTGTGAGAAATGTTTGAAGGTAATTTGATACCGGGGAGCTGTGTGATTAGAGTGTTACCAATATCATGCAACATTAAGTGACTATATGTTTCCATTGCAGAGTTCTGTGAAAGCTTGGTGTTCTTGAGACATAAGAACACAACCCCTGTGGTTATGCTGGAAATCACGAGAAGCATTTGTCGAACTTCCCTAAACAGGTACATGTTAATGTGTCAATCAATCAATCAATCTTTATTTGTATAGCGCCAATTCATAACAAGTGTTATCTCAAGACGCTTTACAAAAAGCAGGTAAAGGACCTTACTCTTTGTCTATTAATATTACAAAAGAGCAGGTAAAAAGACCATGCTCATTGTAATGTGTGTGAATTAGCTAGCAAAACATGAGTCAGCAGTATTTCACTAGCTTTAAACATGTCCCTATATGCAGATTTTAAACGTTTATAATGTGTGTTTGTTACCAGTGAGTTCCCAGGAATGTGCTTTTCTAAGTAAAATGTCTCAGAACTAAACATCATTCAACATCCTGTTAAGAAAACAAGCATCTAAAAACATTTATTCCTTTCTACAGCTACTACCTGCAATGGCCTTTTTCAATGCTGGCACTCGAGGGGGTTTGTATATGGTTGGGCTTCGTCACATGCACCTACTACGTTTGGAAGATGGAGGTATAATCAAAAAAACACACAAACACATTCACAAACACTGCCACTGTCTTCATCTACATTCAATAAATCAGAGAGCCAAACCCCAATCCTAACATATTGCAGCACAAGTTATAGAATTTTAGGTCTAATGGTATTTTCACCAACCTCAAAGCCACTTATTCTGAGACATGCCACTAAATGCCTCGATGGTTTACCATGTCCAGGTCCAGCGTATAGAGAGAACTTCTCAGCTGTTTGTTCGACGACTGTATGAATCTGCTTTCATTGACCTGTCTCTGCTGCTAAACACCAAGATGAAGGTGCCACGAGCCAAAAACCAAGAGAGGTGAGAGAAGTCGGAGAAGACAGTCTCCCTTATTGTCTTAGTTTGTGTTTGAATGTTTTATGGGTAAATTCAAGGTGACATCTTTATACTACACATTGAGATAGGCTTTATATTAAACCCATTGTCTTCCTAATTTCATTAAAAAAAATGAATATGTCATTCTGAAGAAAATGTGCTTTAAAATTGAATTCAGGCTTCAGGAGTTTTAATGTTTATGTTGTGATGCACAGAGATGTTGTTAAAGATGAAAGGAAGATTATGAAATAACAACATGAATGCAAACTACTTATAATCCAAGTTTGCTATTATGTACAGCTAGTTATTGTATGAAATCTGTTTCTGTTTTCACACTTGTGAAAATCCTCCTCTGCCTCCCCTCTCTTCTACAGCCATGATGACTTACAGAGCTGTGTGATCTATCTCTGTGCCACAATGTGGCATGAGACCTACGATGAAATGCTGAAGATTCTCACTTCCATGTTCAGGTTAGAGACACTGTCACTGGAGGCCCCTAGGCTTACCATTATCAAAGACACAACAAGAGTTTCCTTCCTTTTTCACATCCCTTTGAGAAACTTGAAAGGTCATGGAAATTTCCACAGGTTAACTTTCTTGCCTTGCAGCAGTGATGTTCAAGCATATCACTGTTTGAGTGTGAATACAGGTGCTGCAGGACTAACTGATAGACAGACCTGCAGAGACGTAAAGATGTTCAGAGAGGAAGTGTTACATAGCTTCTGAGCATGGTGTAATGATGCTCCTTTAATAACCAAATTTGAATACAAAAAATGAACATGCTTCTGGTTGAGGCACTTTATGTCCTGTCCTGATATCAAGCGTCCTAGGGTGCCTTGAAAGGCGCTATATAAATCCATAATTATCATTATTAACCTTACAGATATTTAATATTAACAAATTCATTCTCTTATCATTTCCTATTCAACATTCAACAGTTTGTACAAAATGAAAATAGTTACGTCAAAGGGATCTGCTGTATAGCTTCAGTGATCTGTTGTTGTTTCAGGTTTGACCGTTATCGAGGAGATCCGAAGGAGGAGCATAAGGACATGTTTGACTTTGAGTGTCACATTTACGTAGACGACGCCTTCATGACTGACGAGGAGACAGGAAAGAGACTGGTTAATTCTTATGTTCAGGACCTGGCTAATGTTGTCATAGAGGTTTATAGGTGAGATTATCAACCTCTCAATCCATCTATCCATTTATTTACCTACAGACCTATCTCACCATCTGTCTATTCATCTATTCAGGGTATTTACCAACAAAGAACCAGATGATGTGTCCATCATTCAGGCTCCATATGGTGGCAGGTTGATGTTTGTTATGCCAGAAGGCAACATGCTTTATGTGCATCTAAAAGACAAACAGCTCATCAGGAACAAGAAGAGATGGTCCCAGGTACGAAGTAAAAGTGGTGCTTTTCTATGTCTAGATTTTCCTGCACGTGAAAACACCTACATGCGTTATGATACAAGATGAGTCATGGGATGAAATGTACCTGCTTGTACATTCATCTTTGGCCCGTTCCATTTGTGAACAACAACAACTAGTTGGTACATTCTAATTTCTGAACAACAAATCAAACTCGGAGCTTGGTCTACCAAATGTAGAAATTAAGACCATGACAAACACACAACCCATTTCCCCAAAGTCAGGGATATTTGTCCTCAAATTCCCCCAAATAAGGGGATGTTTCATTAATCATCACAAGGGTAAGGGGAAACCAGCAAATCCTTACATTTAAGAAGCTTTTAGCAGCAATTCTGTATTGAAAGAGCTGAAAAAAATGTCATCAACACATTGACCGATACATATTCTGTCAGTTGTAGGGATGTAAAGATTAATCGTGAGGCAGTTAAAAATCGATTCAAAGCTGTCGAGGTTCACATCGATTCTCTGAAAAATGAATCGCAGTAACAGGGTCCGAAATCCACACCCGCCAAGCGCCAAATGCGGGTAGATTTTCCGTTTGTTGAGTACATTTCAGAGGGTTATCTGCCACAGGGCGGGTAAATATTTGACCAGAAAGTCATAAAAACTATGCTATGAGTATTAAGCACGTTTTATTTAGCTGCAGCCGGCTTTCCCTGCTCCTCTCTCTGCTGTCATGACTGAGAGCATCGCGGAGCACGCTGCCTGAGACACACCAATTTCAGCGCAAACGCGCGCACACACATACACACACACACACACAGCGCGCGCGCGCCCCTTGTAACTTAAAGTGCATCAGCACGTAGCCTACAGTTGATCCGTGATCCGTACGGACCGAGTCAGGTACATGTGATCCGGTCAAACGGTCGATTCGACTTTTCTCCGTTCACTCGTCTGCAGCTAACATAACGATAGCAACGTCCTCTCACCTGCTGTAGTCTCAGTCTGTGAACGTCTCCACTCAGACTCTGCGAAACAGCGCTGCGTTATAAACACTGCAGATATAGTGCGCGCTAAATGCACGCGCAGCAGGAGCAGTCAGAGATACACACACGTCTAATAAAGAACAGGCTGATTATATTGTATAAGTGTCTAATAATGTCAAAGCTAAATCAAGAGAACACTTGTTTTGTGGAATAATAATGTATTATTCTCTGAAGGATTTTAGTTTTTAGTCTGTAATGTTGTAATGCAGGGGGGTTCAGAGGGGAGCAGGTCTGGGTATACCTATTTAAAAAATAAAGGCCAGCAAATATATTTTTTAATTTCTCAATTCCCTGATCTGATAAAATGATTGAATCTGTGACTTAAATCTGTGATTGATTCAACAGAACATAATGCCTTCTCAATTAAATGTACTGTAACAGATGTGTATGTGACACAAAAACCCTATTTGTTATTTCTGCTGTTAAAAAATATGTTTGACCAGTGAATTCTTTCATTCAAAAAGTAAAAAAGTTAATTTGGGACCCTGCATGTGATGAGTGTCAGCAGCTGTAGAGCAGAGGCGGTTGGTTGTAACAAGCAGGCGTTACTATGGCAGCTGTGAAGCCAAACTATACTAAGAAACAGGTTTGTAGCCCCGCTCACCCAAACGAGTGTAAGAGCCAAAGATTACGAGGTGCATTAGTGCTTTCATGAAAAAATTAAAGGAATCTTTTTTAGTTATAATTTTTCTTCAGTCTCATTTTGTAAAATAAATCGTGAAAGAATCGTATCGTGAACCCAGTATCGTGAATCGTATCGTATCGGGAGGTGAGTGAATCGTTACATCCCTAGTCAGTTGACTTTTGATTATGTATTGACGGTGGAAAAGATTATTCTGAAGAAACCTCTACAACCTATTAACTGTATACATAGATAGAGACAAGCTTAGCCAACATGTGTGATAAGATACGTCTCTCAGATGAATACATTGAAAAACTGTCAAGTCCTCTCTTTCATAGCTTCCGTTGATTTCGGGCCCTATCACACAGAGACGCATCGTGCTAGATGCGGCCGCTACAAAAACGCCTAAACGTATCTGGGGGAAAAAACAGCTGGGAGCGCATCTGGAGCAGGGCTGAGTGTGCATACGGGCGACCAAATATATTAACTGGGAAAATTGGTTTAGAGCAAATGTAGAGCTCTAGATGAGGAGGGGGGTAAATGTCATTAAAAGTGGACGTAAATCCTTCTAATTGATTAGAAAGTGACATTGACAAGCGCTGCAACGCTGAGTCTTGAGCTAAAAGTTGAAAATGTTTGAACTTTTATGTTAAAACAAAAACTGCTAGAAAAACGTGTAGCACAGCAGCAGAGAAGACCGCCTGGCAAGCACGCTGTACCATAGGAAATCAATGGTTTTAGTTAGAATGGTCTCTGTGTGATCGGGCCCTAAGGCTGTACCAATCTCTGTAACAGCTTGCTTTAGATTTTCACAATCAACATCACTATATGTCACTTTCAGATCATGTATCTGTATTATTTACTGGGCTGGAAGGGCTACATCACCAAGAACCCTCAGAAGATCCAAGTAAGACTACTCTATGAAAGATTTGTACATGTTTATGTTTTTGAGGTACATTTTAAATATTTAAATATGTGAATTATGTTTCGTCCAGCGCCAGAATAATCCCTGCAGAGCCAGTTTGTTCTCTATGGATGGTGAGAGTTATCTGTTGCCTCAACAAGAGAGTGACAACAAAAGAAAATTCATCTCAGACGATCACACTTACATCCTGGCTCTGGACGGAGACACTGATTTCCAACCCAAAGCTGTGATTCTGCTTGTAGACAGGTAAGTGAGAGACAACAACCGGCTGATTTAAGCTGTATTGACTCAGAATCAAGATTTCATTTTCTTCTAAAGGAAATCAGAAAATGTTTTGGCCAGTTAGCTGTCAGTTTCAAACATCGTAATTAATTATTTTGATCCACAGGCTGAGGATGTATGAAAACGTTGGTGCAGCATGTGGAAGAATCCACCCTACTGGAATGGGTAAGTAGACCATTTGAAAGTGTTATCTGTTATCTACTTTGTGTGTTGGGCACAGTATCAGAGAGGGATTGGCCCTTTTAGGTGGAGGGTTTGGCGGTTTGATCAAACAGAGCTCAAGTTGAGCAGAGACCAAGACATCAAGGTGAGCAGGCAAAATGTTTGCCCTGAAATGGTAAATATTGCATAAATGAGATTACTTATCGTACGACAAGATGGGCCCTCCAGTAGTCCTGCCATTATTTTGTGTAGTTATTGATTGGAAATTAAAACCAAAATGTGTACCCATTAATAAAGTCTTGGTTCAGTTCTTTGCACTGGTGACATATATCCAAAAATAAGTAAGCTGGTTTTATGAAGCTCTTTAGGCGGAAAAATGTCAGTCTCTGTTTGACGTACTGGTCCTTTATCATCCTATTTTCCTTGAATTCCATCACTTTGTCTCTGTCACTCTCCTTACTGCCATCTAGGTCCCATGGTGTGGTACCAGAAGTTTGAGTATGCAGTAGGCCACTGGCTCCAGAAGACTTCTGAGCATGTGTTTGGCTCGGTACTGTGCAGTCCAGGATGTTTCAGTTTGTTTAGAGGGTCTTCCTTGATGGATGACAATGTGCTAAAGAGATACACAACAACTGCAAGCAGAGCTTCAGAATATGTGCAGTATGACCAAGGTTAGCGCTCATGCACAGTTCTCTTCTGTAACGATGAATGTGCATTTCTCACATTTCCTTTGTGTAATGTGCGTCCTTCTGCACACTTCTAGGGGAGGATCGTTGGTTGTGTACTTTGTTACTGCAGCAAGGATGGCGTGTGGAATACAATGCAGCATCAGATGCGTACACCAACTCTCCACAGGAATTCAAAGAGTTTTATAACCAGAGGAGACGATGGGGGCCTTCTACACTGGCTAACACACTGGACCTTCTGCATAGGTGACTTCCATTTATCATCAGTAATTTGAATGACCGTTCTCCGCTGGGAACCTCCTCAATCGACTAGTTAAAAATAAACTGAATCAACATTTTGGTAGTTTGATTCAGATTTTGTTTTACATGTTGTTTTAAAGTATTCTGTTCAGGAGTAAATATGCAGGCTACAGATCTTCAATCAGATGTTAATTAAGACCCTTTGATGTATTTCATGCTACATCATACTAATACCAACTCATCTGTGGTTGTGACTAAAATTACAGCGGTGGAGAGACAGTCAAGAGAAACACCTCCATCTCTGGGCTTTATATCTTCTACCAGATGTTTGCTGTTGGTTCCTCCATCCTTGGTCCGGCCTCTGTGACTCTGATGATAGCAGGTAAGTCCAGGTCTAGATTTGAACTCTCCTTCTTTAGGGTCGAACAATAATCACATTGTGATCCTATCTGTCTTATCTCCACTTATCTGTTTCCACTTTGGCACACTTTCTTTTAGTCCATGAGGGTCAGACCCTATCTACACTTACATGAACTATTAGTCTGTGAGGGTCTGACCTTTTCTGCACTTTCATGCACTTGGTGTATGAAAAAAAAGTATTTGTGATTTTTTTCACTTAAAGTGTGTTGTTGAGTTTAATCTGCTGTGGATTGAATTAGCTCAAAGAAACTTTTTACATTATCTTGAAATCTTGAAGACAGAAGAATATCAGTCCAAATTAGTTTGTAATTTCATCTGAAAGGTCAAACGTTGCTGAGGTACATATTTCTTCTCCTTACAAGTATATTAATTGTACCTCTTTTCTTATTTGGATCTGTTGGTTTGTAATTACAAGTTGGAGTAGCAGTCAAATGGTAAGACTTGGTTAAAAAATGTGCTACTTGATTTTCATGCAGCTGGTGACATTTGACAAAATGTCATCATCAGTTGAATTTAAGTGAAGGGGCACGCATCTCCAAAGACTGTTGTCATATACATCTCTGTCCTCAGCCTCTGAATCCACTCTCTGTCTTCTCATGCCAGGTGCTTTCCAATTCATCTTCAAAATCGCTGGTACACTTTCCATCATCATTGCAAGCATTCCTCCAGTGTTCTACGTCATCGTGTGTTTTGTAGCCAAGCCCAATAACCAAATAACCATCGCCGCCATCATGAGTGTTCTGTATGCGTTTCTCATGACTGCATCCTTTTTCTCCATCATTGGTAGGTTCAAAGTCTTTCAGACGTTTTGTATCTGTTTGTGGGGTTGTTGTTGTTGTCTTTTCAAACTATGGTTTTAAAGAATTGATCTAAAATCCCAAATTCACAAAAACACACCTTATTCCCCCTTTAGGTGACATGGTGGTTCAGGACACCTTCCTGACCCCCACTGGCTTGTTTTTGGTTTCTATGGCAATCATGTACTTGGTGACAGCTTTACTACACCCAGAGGAGTTTGGTATGGTTAAATCTAATGATCCTCACAGTTGTATGTCATGCTAACAGTTTTAAATGAGTACATCGTTTTCTTTTTTGTTATGTTAAAAAAACTCATGTTATGTTGTGTTTTCTCCTGCAGGGATGATAATCTATGGTCTGATGTATTTCATCTGCATCCCCAGTGGATACCTGCTCCTGACCATCTACTCTCTGGTTAACATGCACATTGTGACGTGGGGCACAAGGGAATCCAACAAGTAATGCTCTGATCCCTTTAACAAAGAGTTGTGCTACTTTTAGCACTAAACTATCTAACATCATTGATTCATGTTTTCAATTCCCACTGATACCAATCAAAGAGGCAGGAAGTGTTCTTCTCAATTTAACCGTCAACCTATAGCCAATCTTTCTGCTTATGAATTACGACATGATAAGATACTGACTTCTGATTTGAAAAATAAACAAAGGTAACTCTTGTAATGTGGAGTGGTAATGTGAGGGATGCAGGGAATACAGTGTTTCCCACAAATAAACGATACCTGCTGGCCGTCCAAGTATATTGATGGCCACCAAAGTATATTTCCGACCTGTTTTTTTATTATTTATTCATAAAATTGCTGCGTGCACGAGAGAGCAAGAGAGAGAGCATGGTGAGAGAGAGTGCGCGAGAGAAAGTGCAAAAATCCCACTCACCTGCGGAGAGATAAAACACAGCAAAGCCAAGAGAGCAGAATCACATCAGCTTCAGAGAGAGAGAGAGACAGAAGGTCCACTGTCCGTCAACCCCTCTTGTAAATGTACTGAATGAGATGCCTTGCTCTTATCAAAACTGAAGCTTCTCATGGCTTTGGTTTAAAGTGGTAATGTACAGCTGCTTGCTGCTGATGCTGTGCTGGACTCCTATAAATAACGGAATATCGATTGGCACTTTTCAAAACGCTAGGCGTACTCCTTGTGGTTGTGTCTGTGCACGTGCGTGGATAAAATGAGCAGATTAAAGTTATTATTATTGTTATTTAAAACTAAATTAATTTAGAGGGAAAAACACGTGATATAAATACAAACCAAATATTAAAATATACCCTAAGATAAGAGTAAAAAAATAGTATGTCGATACCTGCACTGTACTGTGTTTCTGTGCTGTATGTTCTGCAGACAGAGATGAAAGTAGACAACAGGTTTTCATTATTATTTGAGTCAACCCACCATCCCAATAACCCCTCCTAGTATCTGTCTGTATTTTCATTTGTGTACGTTTATTTATTTTTCTGACTGTCCATACTTCTCTCCGTCTGTCAGGGGAGGAGGAGAGGCTAAGAAGAAACACAACGTTCTGTGTGACAGAAACTGTCGACTCTGCTGTTGGGACATGAAGATACAGGTGCTGTTACCAAACAGCCACTGACAAGCTTTCCAGAGCATGGATAGAGGAGTTTATTTAACTCTTTTTTCCCCCTGTGGTTTTTACAGGTTACGCAGGAAACGGAGAATCTGATGTTTCAACAGATCACAGGCAAGAGTACACAGCAGGCCCCTCCTCTCCCGGTCACCAACACAGAAGTAACTCATCAGGCAGAAACAAAGATGGAGCTTCAAGCCATAGTGGACACAAGCAAAGGCAATACTGTAGTTGTGGGAGAGGCTAAGAAACTGTACGGGAAGGAGGGAAAAGGCAGTAATGCTTCATCTAGTAGCAGGTAATTCTTTTTCTTTTCATCATTAATCCATTCGTTAAGTCAAGAGGTTTTGTGAGTCAATAAACGTTTCTCGATCAGCCAAACTGACTAATATTTTATCTTTAATATCATTATCACATCCATTCACACACAATGCTACATGATGTAAAACATCAGAAAGTCCCAAAGCGCGGACACTTTGGGAAATGTTCCTCTGAAAATCACATTAACAGTGAACCTGTGAAATCACGACTACAAACACAACATTCACACAATGTCCTCCTGTGTGCAGTGAGGACACTGTTAAAAAACTGAGCCTTTCAGAGAGTTCATCTGACGAAGATGTCGATGACGATGATGATGACTTTATGATTGATGACGCCGATGAAACAGTGGGGCTTCCTGTCAGCGGTAAGAAGTTACTGTGTTTGTCCTAATACAACATACTGCATTTCAATCAATTCCACTTGTGGGACAGTGTGTGTACTGCGTACCATAACCATGTTATTTATGTGTTTGTGTGTTTACGTAGACTGGGTGCATCCTGTGAAAGAAGTGTTTTTAAAGAAGCTGACTTATGCCAACATGAAGAGAAATCTTCAAGAACAAATAAGGTAAAGGAGAGTTAACATTTCACAGAGAAACTTCCATCATAGTATGCTGTAATTCACCGAACTTACGTCACAGAAAGCACAAAAATGTTAGCAAGTGGCTTTAGATGAGTTCATAAATCAAAACTGCCAAGAAATGTTGGATGCTTTGGGGTTTATATTAAAGAGGACATATTATAGCCCTTCTCCACCTTTTCAAACAGTCCCCTGTGGTCTAAAATAAACATCTGTGTTGTGCTTTGGTCAAAATATAACATGAATCAAGCACCAGAGGAGGTTTGTGACCCTGTATAAACCAGCTCTCTCAGAACGCTCCGTTTTGGTGTGTGTGTCTCTTTAAATGCAATGAGCCCCCCCCCCCCGAGTTTTCCTGGAAGACATCACTCCTCTGTAGCTAGAATAAAAATGTCGGACCAGTGCAAAAGTTTTGGTCTAGGCTGGGGTAGAGTCCATGGGTGGAGATACCAGGAGAGGGGAGGGGATTTTTTTTACCAGAATCCCACTGTGATGTCACAAACTGAGAAAATTTGAAACAGAGCATTTTTCTCTGTGTTGTTAAACTTGTGCAGACCACAAACAAAGAACTGGATGGGTTTATTTCACATTTTGTGGGTCGGTAGACACTCAGGTTACCCAAATATATGTTCAAAAACACTGTACAAGGGGATTTCTCATAATATGTCCCCTTTAATATTTGTGTTTTATTCTTGCGCTAAATTAACTCAAACTGTGCGGTTGCTAATGTATATTTGCGATATGTGTTCGTGCTTTCTTATTCTCAGATACACACTCCGCAAAAAGAATGAGGACGACGTGTGTGAGGATTTGGTCTTGATGTTAACGGACACTCTAAATGGAGAGCTGAATGGAGTGGGGCCTGAAGATGTTCTGTCAGATATCCAGCTGGAGGAGCTTCGTTACGCATTGACAAAGCAGGTACTACAAATCATAATAACAACACAGAAACAAACCATTTGGTAGAAGTTAAAGTAATTATAACAAGCATTGTAAATGGGCAGAAATACCTTAACAATTTAATATTTTATTTTAAAAGATAATTGTATTAAATCACATTCAACAGCATCTTTTTCTGAGGCTTTTGATTTCATGAGAACCAAACTCAAGTGCTTCTGCCCAATAGGAAATATTCAGTCAGAGTCATTTGATTTCTCCTTCTCTAAGGCACGACAATTCCTTAAGACCTGTCACATGATGACTTTAGAAAAGAGAGTGAAGAGAGCCATCGAGAAAACACTCACCGCCCCACAAGTGCAAGGACTCGATGAGGTAAGATGCTGGTTCAACTCCTGAGTCTGTGACAAACAAACCAGTACCGTACAACAGTGAAAAGCTTTGGTCTAATTTCAATAATTGCAAAAAAAAAAGTCATATTTCCTGCCACTTTTCCAGTCATGTAAATAAACCCTAAACATAACACAAGTACATGTGTGTTTGTTTAGGGTGAGCAGGACTTCTGGGAAAAGTTAATCGAGCGCTATTTGAAGCCGATCACGGACACTAAAGCACATCTAGATGAAATCACCAAAGAACTGAAGTCCCTTCGAAACAAGGTCAGCTATCTGCATCTACTGCTTGTGTCTGTTTTATGTGTTTGTGGCATTTAATCTGTCTCACATTGACTGTGCATCCTCATAGAGCTTAACAGTGACCGCCCACTTTTGCTCTGGTTCTAGAAGTACATTTTACCCATTCAAATCCTCCATTGAGAGTTCACAAAAATTCCTTAAAGCGTTAGCATACAGCATATCGACTGAGCATACGTGTTTACTACAGAAATAGGCAAAGTCAAACATCAACATCATATGTAAACGATTCTCTTTTTATTTGAGTTAATCACTCTTCTGATTGGGCTGTAGTTGACTTGGACCACTGTTACGGCAGTCACATACAAGGTGTTGTTGAAGTGCACATGTAACAATAACAACAGGGCTAAAAGTTCATCTGACAAAACAAGAGCTCAAAAAACAATCCCCTCTCACCATCAGCGACAAAGTGCAGGGTTCAATCTACAGAGGATTTGAAACACAGGAGGAACATAAGAAATACCTCATGTCTATTATTCAGAACACATGCCTCAGAAAGAATCATAATTTAAGATCTTCCTGGACGTTTATCTGAAAATATATGTCATTTCTTTTCACTTATTTTGTCCACTCATATTGCACGACCTTATAGCGCTATATTCCCCTTCCTTTCACAGGCAGTCTTTCTGTACTTCATCATCAACTTGCTGTGGGTGGTAGCCACCTTCTTCTTGCAGGCCATAGGAAGTGATGTCCTCAGCATCGAGATCCCTAAAGTATTTCCTAATGGAACTCCTGCAGGAGAGCCTCTTAAGGTTGGGACGGAAACACACACTTACACAAAGAGATAAACCCAAAGGAGGACTGATCTTTTTGCAACTCCTGATATAACTAACCATCATGATTGTCATTTTGTGTTGCCAGGTGGAGCCTCTCAGTTTGATGTTCCTGATGTCTTTTGCTATTCTACTCCTTATCCAGTTTTTGGCCATGTTATATCACAGGTAAAGACACGGACAAATAAACATGTGCCAACCCCCCCCCCCCCCCCCCCCCATGCAGGTGTCTTATAGTCTTATACTTGTAATTGACATCTTCACAGCTCACCACAGACTGACCTTATAACCTAAGCAGGAAAACTTCACTTTCAGTCATGCAGGTTAAATTCAGTACAAAAAAAGAATAAACGTTTTTTAAAGCCTTACTGAATATTATCCCACTTGGAGAAGGGAAGGTTGCAAATATCCTGCCTCAATAGAGAATCAATGATATGTCCTTTTGATACTTGAACAAAAGTTTTTCTTTTTTTCATCATTTACATTTCCTCACTCTAATAGTGCGTCCTCTTGTTCGCTCTCTGTTTGCAGGGTCTACACTCTGATCCATGTGGTGTCTTATCGCAGCACAGAGAAGGACTACAGAGAAAAACTCGAGGTAAGTAACAGATGCTCATACAACTGCAAGGTATGCTTCCTTATTAGAATCCATGTCAGGTACAAGACCTGTAGAGGCTTGATTAAATAAAGGCATTATGCCACTCGAGCCACTCAACATCTTTTAATAGAATCAGAAACAAACTTGAATACAAACAGAAAGAGTAAAGCTAAACTGTGGAATAATCTACACACCAACAAACCAATACTAAAACATAATGACAGCTAGTTCAGACACCTGACCACTTTGTACTGTATATACTGTATACTATAGCAGAAATCTGATGTAAAGACTGAATGGAGTATGCACTTCAATGTGCATAATGTGTAAATGCAATATAGACAATTAGACATTTTAGGTTAAAGGTTAAATTTAAGTTACTATAAGGGATTACCAAATGAAAACATTCAATTTGTAAACTGTAAGTATATACAAAGAAGCTATCCAAGGACGAAAATAATTGATCTATTAGAAGCGGGGTGACAGTGTTGAATGAGGAAAGAAATTAAGAATACAAAGTTCCTCCTCAAAAAGTATATTCTGTATATAGACTAAAGAAGAGACAACATTTTTGCTCTGTGAAAATAATAGAAACTGGGTCAAATTGTAAAACTTATTAAGTAAAATTAAAGAACAGTCTACAGCGTTTATTTTCATGAATAAATAAAATGGTATATTAATTCTGCCAGTGGGCCACCTATGACATAAGTGGCAGGAGAACAACAGGTGCTTGAAACATGCAGACTTGCATTGTTGTGGTTTTTACAGTAAAACGTATTATATGAGGGACACTAAACAGCTTCAGGACTCATGTTGACTTCACACAATAGCAAAACAAACACAACCACAAGGGTGGAGGCTAAATGTGTTATTATAAATCTGATAGTAAAGGGTTTGCTCCAAGCCTCAGCAGACTCTAGGACCAGAAGTGCTGAGTACCCAAACACCCAGTATAAAAAGAGTTACGCCCTAGCTCAAACTCTGAAGTTGGAGGACACATTCCCACTTCATTTTGTCTTCAGTATGATAACACACAAGCACCTCCATTCAAGCAAACCTTTCACAAGCCATCTGTCAACAACTAAATACAGCACAGTGTTCATGAAGACAGACACAGCTGGTCACCAGAGACCCACAGACACAGAGAGAGAGAGAGAGAGAGAGAGAGAGAGAGAGAGAGGGAGTGTGTTTGACTCACCTGCCAGGTGTTTGGGTGAAGCAGGTAACCACGCCACATTTGTCCACTTGAACGTAACTTCTTCTTCTTTGATAAGATATGAAGACCTTTTTTCACGTGGTCAGGTACAGTCTCCAGTAGCTCGTGCTTCCGTTAACGAGGCCATGATTGACTGCGAGCAAGCCACACAAAAACGTGCCAGGTTGATATCAGCGCTGTTTGTCTCTATGTGCGACTTAGATCAATGAAAGTCAAACGGAGCACAGTGACTTCACTTCACAGTTCAGATCCGTCTTTACTGACCGCAAAGTCGGTCCCATTGTGCGTAAAATATAAATGAACGGACTCCAACTTCACCTGGGAGTTCTGTCGGCGTAATCGCCTCGGTTAAAGTGCAGTACCTTCAGTCACCACACGGGATTATTGAACATAACAATGTACGACTGACATTTAGGCGTTGCAATCCAGAGGGTTCTGTTTCACTGTTTTTAAGAAACTCTTAGAGCTGAGGATATGTTAGAAGAATCAGAATCAGAATCGGGTTTTATTGCCAAGTACATTTACACATACAAGGAATTTGTCTTCGTGTATTGGTGCAAAAACAGTTAACAAGGGAAATAAAGCCAAAATAGCAAGAACTTAAATAAAATAAAATAAAATATAAGAAGCAATTACCAATAAATAAAATAGAATTTTTAAAAAAATGTCAAATATAAAGAATAATAAAAAACACAAATAACACTTTTATGGCTAAAATTGATCATTTTGGTTGAAAATTGGTAATTTGGTTATCCCAATGAGATGGGGCATTCAGAGAGAGTAGGCCCGCATCTCAGCTATCGTCCATTTCTTAATTGTAAATAATAAAAACACTTCACATTGATTTAACCCTTATGCACTGCTAAGAAAAAGTTACATTGGGACTGTTAACTACAAGATTTGTAGTTTGAACTTTAAACTGAAATAAAATTATGAAAGATTAATATTTTTCCCCAATTTAAGAAAATAAATCATGAAGGGGTTCTTGTTTAATTTATATCATGATTTAATTAATCACAATTAAAAATTAACCATTTAGATGCCAGTTTTGATCATAACCACTAACTGCTTTTTTGAAAAATACACAATAATTAAATATTCTAAAAACAAATTTGACATTGATTATTATTAGTATCACCGGCTGACCCCTCTGAATAATGAGCGAGAAGATTGATTTTGGTGCATCATTACTTTTTGTATAATGTCAGATTGAAAAGTAAGTTACGTTGGGACTGTGTACTACAAGATTTGTTGTTTGAACTTTAAGCTGCAATAAAATTATGAAAGATTAATATTTTTCCCCAATTTTTTTAATGCAAAAATTCCAAAATTAACTGAAAAACACATTTTCCTTACCAATTTCATGACTAGGGAACAATCACAGCCAAAATTACCTCAAAAATGCACCTGACAGCTACACAATCCTTAACAGGGCATACGAGTTAAACAAGAAAACACTGTCATGTACATAATGGACAAAACTCAAATGCTTAGATTGAAATAACCTTAATATATTTTCAGAAACAGCTGTTGGGGAAAAAAGTATGTTCAAATCATATCCAATTTTCTATTTTATAAAACCGGGTCAGCTAAAGTTTAGACAACACTTTTTTCAGTTTAATTGCTTTTTTATGAGTTTGGTGTGGATCCGTTTTTGTATTTTTCTGGTTCTACAACCTACCAATTTTCTAAACAATAACATCCTTGAAGTAAAAAAAAGTAATGATACAAGAAACACATTAAGGGTTGCAATGTTTATCTGGAAACTGGAAGTCGGACTTACTGTTTGAACTAAAATAGACGTTTCCTTAGACACAAGCACTCATCCTTGAAAGGGAAAATGTGTCATTTGTCTTGAAGGTCTTTCTTAGGACAATTAGACTGCTTCTTATATTGCCACTGATGAGACCTGTTTTTCTGTGTCTGTTTCTTCCCGTCACCCAGGATGATGATGCTGATGATGATGGCTTGAACATCATTTCCAATGGACTTGCCATAACCGGAGATGACCTGTAGTCAGTGACAGCAGACTGCATCCAATAAAAACCAACGACCAGTGTCAACAAACCAGCAGATCTCTCACCACCAAGGGGGCTGATCATCAAATACTTAAGACCCTTTAACAATATCAGCATGTAGGGTACAAGGACTCTATAAACTGGTCTATGTCTTAATCTTAATGTCACTAGAAATCATTCATCAGCTACTCTGACTCCCACAGAGTTAGAGTAGAATAAAATACAGTAATTTAGCAAAATGGTCATTTTTAAGATATCCATAATTTTGTCTAATCATTTTAAAATAGTTATCATTAAGACGTTATCTCATGTTTTTAAGAAATAGGATGTATTTGATCATTAGACTTTTATTTATTCTATTTGAATGTGGTTGAAACCCCCAGGTCCAACACTATATAAACATCCATGGAGGATGTATTTATGCTGAACAGAGAGCACATACCATTGTTTAGCAATTTAGGGATAAAAATTCATTTGTATTAAGTGTACTTTACAGATGTATCTAAATGTTTACAGAAGAATAGGCTGGCTTTTCATGTCTGTTTTGAAGAATAACAGAAATTAGTTGGATGTAGATGAAAGTAGATCCATTTTAAATGTCCAGGAAACTGGAGTGAAAAAAAAAGTGAAAGCAAATGATCAACTTCCTGTTCTGTTTCTAAACGTTAAACGTAAAATCTACGTTCCTCATAGATTTTAAAATACATTATTTGCACATAAAACGTTGTGAAGAATACCTTTAAGATTTCGACGTTAAGCCTCTTATATTCGTACCCTGAACAGTTTCTGGTTTGATGCGAATACGAATTTACATGTAGCTTTGTGTTCTCATGGTGCCAGTATAATTATGTATACCAGTTGTAACAAAGCACTTTACAGAATTGACTTGAAAGATTTAAATCAAATGTAAACTACTGAACTGATTAAAACCGTTGACTGTACATTCAAAACAAGTGTGGACAATATTGATTTCCCTTTTTTTTCTTCAAATTCAGTCTTTTCAAATTAAGTATATACCAGCCATGTTTCAATGTAATGTAGGGATCATTAGAGCTATTGTGTGTCCATGGTCTGTATGTACAGGGTCTCAGTAGATCAGTATGATTGAACTTCTCTGCTGTGACCCTGTGGTCTGACTGCTTTCAATTCAGGACGCTTGATTGGCATGAATGTGAAAATATTACCAAAGCATACAATAATAATAGTTATAATTATTGGCTCAAAAGTAACTATCAGTAATATTAAAATAACAAATCAGATATCGAAAAAATCTCAAATATAGTACAAAAATAAATTTAAAGAAAAGTGTAATTTATCCTTTATAGTGTGTGTGTGTGTGTGTGTGTGTGTGTGTGTGTGTGTGTGTGTGTGTGTTTAACATTAGTGCTGTTTCAGCCTTTGTGTGTAAATTGGTTTTGTGTGTTTGAGTGTACAGCATGTGTGTAAAGATATTCAGGGCTTTGCGTGTGTTTAAAGGGGACATATTGTGAAAAAATCCACATTCACAGTGTTTTTGAACATATATTTGGGTAACCTGAGTGTCTACTGACCCTCAACATGCGAAATAAACCTATCCAGTTCTTTGTTTGTGGTCTGCATCAGTATTACAACACAGAGAAAAATGCTCCGTTTCAAATTTTCTCAGTTTGTGACATCACAAGTTGGATTCTGGTAAAAAAAATACCCTCCCCTCCCCTGGTATCTCCATCCATGGACTCCACCCCCAGCCTAGAGCAAAACTTTTGCACAGGTCCGCCATTTTTATATTATTGCATTTAAAGAGACACACACACCAAAACGGAGCGTTCTGAGAGCTGGTTTATACAGGGTCACAAACCTCCTCTGGTGCTTCATTCATGTTATATTTTGACCAAAGCACAGCACAGATGTTTAAGCAGCTATACCTGTATCTAACCTGAATGTATGTCACCTGTATCTCCTTAAAGGTCAGTCGAGGCTACAACTGGACCATACCGTTCCCCACATCAGCTGTCATTCAAACTTAGTTTAAACATTCACACTTGTATAAATGCCTTTTTTCCACACTGGCTGAAATAAGAGAAGAAATAAACAACCTCAGTTGACCTTTTTTTTAATGAACAAGTCATTTCATTCAAATGAATGGAAGCAAGTAGACACAGTTATTAAATAGAGGCAATTGCAAAGCAATCATCCAATATACTTTTGGGGAGAGAGGTTTCATCTGAGGGTAAGGCAGCAATCAGACTATGAGCTTAACTGTAAAGATTAACACCTGTTTCATCACTGTTCTCTGTGGGTGCAGGGCGGGAACACAGAACACCCAAACAGAAACGGTGTCTGCAAATTCATGGTGCATCACACCCATGGAGCATAGCAGTGGATTCATGTAGACAGTATGTTTACAAGTTGTTCGGTCAGATCAGTGGGACTTTATTTTTACATTAAGGCTCAAGCGTGATTGCTGCCACCGTTCCCCAAACACCCGGTATAAAAAGAGTTACGCCCTCGCTCAAACTCTGAAGTTGGAGGACACATTCCCACTTCATTTTGTCATGACATAAAATCAGGAAGTTTGACTAAAAGTGCATTTGCCAAAACTTTGAATCCTATGCCATGCAAGATATTACATCTGAATGATGTTACAGAACAGGTACGACCATGTCATCTCAGGAGTTTTAATTTATGTGCCAGACAAAGTATCAATCCATCAGGCACTACAGAAGTTGCTGCCAGTGGTTCTGTGTTAGTGAACCGTCCACAGAAAACCTGATATTCAAATCTTAGGAAATGGCTACTTGGAAATACATATTCCCAGATAATGCGATGTTAACTTGATTTCCAGAGAGCTGAAAATGGTTTTTGAAAGAGTTTATCATTTCATAATATTTGAGAGTTTTGGATTCAGAATTAAATCAGGATTGAGACTTCCTCTAACCATCCCTCTCACTGACAGCAGATGAAAATCACAGAGTCTTATCAGTCCTCAGGTTGGCACTTTAATAATCAAAAGCCTGGCTGAAGTTGCGTTTGTGTCCTCCTCCTCTGTTGTTGCCATAGCCGCCACCACCGCCATTCCTGAAGCCGTTACCACGACCACCGCCTCCCCCAAAGCTGCGGCCCCTTCCTCCTCTAAAGCCTCCTCCTCTATTTCCGCTGTTGAAGCCTCTGTCACCACGGTTATTGAACTGCTTTTCTTCCAGCTCTGGGAGCTCTTCTGCTATGGTCACCTGCCAACGGCGGCCGTCCTTCCAGGAATCCTGTAAATAGGTCAAGTTAAAAGAAAAGCGTAAGTGGGACTATCAGGCTCAGTCAACCTGAAGAAGAAAAACTCTCATATTTATATTTGACCTTTGATTTTATCCAAATTCAATCTCTTGAGGACCATAATCAGGTCCCCAAACATTTTAAAAAGATTTGTGTTTTCGCTGTTTGTTGTTCTCACCTGAATCTCCTTGACTTTGTCAGCTGGGACATCAAAACAAACTCCCTGTTAAAAACACAGAAGGGGGGAGATGATAAATGTTTCTGTCTTAATCTCAGTCCATGTACCAACCTGACGCTGAGCCACAACAATCGTAGTCACACTATCTGAGGACTTTTCACACATTAACTTGTTGATTATAGACATTCTGCTGTTTCTTTGCACTGAACTATAAGTTGTGTTCTGTGTGTAGTGGGGCTGCAGAAGCTTAATTTTCCTGTCGTAATATAAGGAAGGCGCGGAGAGGCCTCGACCTGAAGATGGGTAGAGCACAGGAAAAGCAAAGTATTCAGCAGTGCAGCGATCCGGCTAAACTCACAAATGATCTCAACTTTTTTTCCTAAGTAATCTGGAGCCAAAGAAATGCAGGACTTCAAACCTATTGCCCTCGCATCCATCCTCAACAAATGCATGGACAGAATCACATTTAACCACTTAACAAAACCACTCTGTGAAAAATTAGACCTGTTGCAGTTTGCTTATAGACCTAAGAGAGGTGTGGAGGACGCCAGCTTGACTTTAATACAGGCAGAGACTGAACATCTCGATAAGCAAAAATCCTCTGCACGGATTTTGTTTATGGGCTTCTCTTTGCATGTAAATTTCCTGCTCTCACGTCTTTTTAACTTGCATGTAGAGCCAGTTATTATGTAAGGGATTAAATCATTTTTATGCAACCTACCTCAGAGTTCCACAGGGTTGCATTCTCTCGCCAATTTCATTTTTCAGATTTCAAAACCAGATCGAGTGCACTATAGAAAACTTAACATTAGTTAAGAACGCTGACGACATGACCTTCGTGGCCCACTAATGGACAGTCAGGAAATGTGTACACCAACTATGTTTGATAACAGCCGTGTTTTGTTGAATGTCAACAAATCAAAAGAAATGTGTCTGGGTGGTCCCAAAAAATAACCTTCCTAACCCTCTGTTGAAACCACTTACTATTAACGGACAGGAGGTGGAGCATGTGAGCTGCTTTAAGCACTTACAGACTCTCTTAGAGTCTTTCACCTTTACTGATCATGTGGACTATATTTAGAAAAAAGCAGAGCAGACTCTTCCTGCTGCAGAAATTAAAGAACTCTGAGGTCAGCCATTGCACCTTAAATACAGTTGACCATGGTTTGAGAATGGTTGAGCCTTATTTTAAAAGCAAGACAAAGCTCTCCACAGTAGTTAAACTAGGCAGTGCAGTTACAGTCTGCAAACAGTCCCAACAGTTCAGAGCACAGCAGCCATCCTTTGCATCACTTTCTTCAGCTGCAGCCTTCAGGGCAAAGGTACATTATACCCTGTGCTAAAAGGAAAATGTATAAAAAAAATCATTTCAACTTTACCCCTAAGATAATCAAGTAAGATCTCACAGTCTGAGCTGTAAAGTTCCTCGTGGCCGACAAGATCTACCGACATGATCCTGTGGGTACATACCGTTTTGCCTTTGAGGAAGGTCATTCTGTGAATCTGGTTCTCATACTCTTCTCCAAGCTGTTCTTTGATGGTCCTCCAAGCATAACCGAGATTATGCATTTCCTGAGAGCAGACCATCTGCATAGTAGTGAACCCCTGCAAAAACAGACAGACGACATCATTTGGGTGTTATTGGTGTTGTATAGCACCAAAAAGCCCCAGAGAAGTGTTGAAGATATAGAGATATATATTGAAAAACTTCATCTTGGTCCTTAGTGTGAATCTGAGTTGTATAATAAGAGATTAAACTTCAAATTAGGCCATAGCATTCTTAGGTTTAGGAATGGCTGGTATAAGATGTTTATGATGAAAATATGAGCCAACTCATTAAAACTCACAGCATCTGAGTTGAGCAGTGACCTCTGCTCCAGGCTTGTTGCTCCAGAAATATGAGCCAGGGCAGCAGCCAGTGCTTCCACGGCTCCTCTTTCTTCGATCAGCTTCTCAGCCGATGCTCTGAAGTAACTGATAGCTTGGACTGGAACTGAGTCTAGAAACCTGCACACAATAAAGAAATACATTTTTAAAAATGCACACTTGCTTGTTTAATGTCAGAGTGAGTGGTATTGTGATGAAGTCCATTTCAGTAAGGCAGAGGTTTGCATAGACCACATTATAAAGTCCGTCACCACGACAACACAAAGTTGCTTTAGAGGTAATTTAAGTTTTCAGTATGAAACAAGTGGTAGAGTCAACAGAGGGAAAGATTTCAAACAGTGATACATTAAAGGAGTTTATTGTTCCACCTGACTGTCATCCTGCAGAAGTACTTACTTGACTGCATCCTTGCTCGATGACTTGATGATGTCATTGGCAGTGGGAACGCCAACTCGTCTGAATGTGATACCCTGGAATGATACAAAGTGTTTTTAGTTCGCTCAGAAAAAAAAAAAAAAACATGCACATCCCTCAGTGGGTGCTGGATCCAAAAACATGAATAGGTAAAGAAAAGCAAATAAGACCCGCACACCAAGAAGCTCCCATTTGAAGGATTTATGGATAAGTACGTCACCTATCCATAAATCCTTCAAATGGGAGCTTCTTGTTGTGCAGATCGTGTTTGCTTTTGATTGGTACTCAGAAATATTTAAAGTGGAGTCATAACAATTCCATTTAATCTCACATATTGTCATTTAATGCAATTTCACACAAGTTCCTCTGCATGGAGAAGGTGACTTTCAGTGTTTCTGTCTGTGTGCTGCAGCAGCAACTGCCTGATCTCTTTAATGAAACCCTCTACCACCTCTAATTTCTCCCCTTCTCTCTGTTTCTTCTTGCCCTTTTCCATCTTGTATAAAGCACAGATGTGACTTTTTTTCTTGGATTCAATATTTGAAAAGATACTTACCGCTTTGTTTTCTACATAGCGAAGCTGGTCCTCCTCTTTCCTCTGGTAGAAACAGATGCAGACTCCAGTTCTGCCTGCTCGGCCAGTACGTCCTGAACGATGGATGTATGAATCCACATCCTGACACCAACCACATACATGGCATTAATTTAAACAAAGTAATGGCAACATCCCATTCTAATAAAATGTATGCACAACGGTCAACAGTGTTTCATTTGCTCAAAGTCGATTTTTGATGTTTCTTGATCAACCATTGTTCTAAAACTGCAGCTTTTTTCATTTTCAAATGAATCAGAGGCATGTTCATGTTAATTTTAGAACACATTGTCTATGTGATTGGACTCTGCACCTTAAGATCAGGCCATATGGAGAAATAAAAAGGATAAAGCCCTCACAGGAAAGAAATGACATTTTAAAATAATGCAAGTTTGTGTTCAAGTTATGAAACTCTAAGGCCCCGTGTCCACCTAGCGTTTTTTCTGAGCGTCGGCATATTTTTCTATTTTTTTCAATGAGCAGAGATCTTTCACAGCAGAAAAGCGTCCGTCTGGGAAAAAAGCGCTGCGCCTAGCTTCTTTTTTTCTGAGCTCTTCACCTTTTTTGCGTGGCCGCTCCAAGAGCTTGAGTTCTTTTCCAAATATGTCTCCCCATATTTTAGCCGCCTACGGAACGTGTCTTGTACCCACATCCTA
The DNA here is from genome assembly GCA_020745685.1 of Tautogolabrus adspersus. Lineage (NCBI taxonomy): Eukaryota > Metazoa > Chordata > Actinopteri > Labriformes > Labridae > Tautogolabrus > Tautogolabrus adspersus. The sequence goes on from CM036535.1 coordinate 6,036,788, forward strand.
TTTGCTCCGTGTCTGATCGGGAAATAAACGATCTCAAATAAAAAACATGCAGTAAAAAGACATATCAAACCTTTGGTGGAGCGCATTGAACCACCAGGTCGACTTCAGGGATGTCTAATCCACGGGCTGCAACATTTGTGGCCACCAGAACCTCAAAAGACCCGTTTCTGAATCCCTTCAGGGTCGTCTCTCTCTGTTTCTGAGGTATGTCACCATGCAGGGACTGGGAAGTCTGAAAACATACAAACAAGATCAACTCTAGAGTATTTGTTGTCATGTTTATAGTTTTTTGATGAAGAAAGGCAAATAACCTGGTTAGCAAATACATGTGTCCCATCTCTTACATTATACAGAACTCTTCGTCTTTTTCTTGCCATAAAGCTCAAGAGTTTAAGGAATGACAGTTCATATTGAACTGCAGAAGTGTTTGTGTACCTGTGTGATGGATGCATTCATGGACAGTTCATTGGCCTCTTTCTTCGTCTCACAGAATATGATGGTTCTGCCGTGGCTGCCGCTGTAAACCTTGATAACGTCACCAATCACGGCTGCACGCTGAGACCAGTGGCATGCTATGGCCAGGTGCTACAGAGGAGGACAGAGACATAAAGACCAATAGATAAACAGAAAGGAAGGAGGAGCAGGAAACAAGAGACAGAAAAGAGACATTTTCATGAATCCAGTTGGCAGACTATAACTTGTAGTCTCTTACAATCCCACTGATGCTAATGATGAGAAACATAGGAATCTTCTACTGCAAATGATTGAATGGCTTTCTGGATTACAGTCCTGCTTACTTCATGTGTCCCTGCTTACAAGTAACTTTATGAGTAAGCTATAAGAACTAGAGTTGCTGTAATGCTTGTTAAATCAAACCTATCACACACCCTTCATCGATTTCAGATTTTCCAAGTTCTTCTCTTTCTCTCAGTCACAAACACACACAGACACTTACTTCTACAGTTGTTGCAGCTTTCTGTGTTCTCTTGCCGATCAGGTCAACATGTTTGCACTCTGGTCTCATGTACTTCTTGGCCACCTCGTAGACCCAGGGGGGGCAGGTGGCAGAAAACAGCAGGGTCTGTGGGTTGGAGTCGGAGTCTGGAGAGGAGCACACACATTTTTCTAACTTTACAAACATGACCACGCACTCTCTAACACAATATAACAAAATATGATGGTTACAATAGTTCATAATGAATGTTATTGATAATAATGATAATATAACATTTGATAATGCTTTCAGACCGAAGAGTATCCTGACTGTGAAGGAAGTGGCCGCCCAGGTAACTTGCCGACAAAGTATATTTCCGACCCATTTTAATTAAATTCATTCATTTATTCATAAAAATGGTTGCACGAGAAAGCGGGGGAGAAAGAGCGCGCACGCGAGAGAGTGCAGGCACGCACGCGAGAGAGTGCAGGCACACGGCTCCGTACACCATAAAAAAAAGGAACCTCTCAACTACTGCGGTGAGATAAGACACAGCACATAAAAACTGCTGAGTATTTAGCGCGTTTTATGGACCTGCAGCTACTTTTCCCTGCGTGGGGCACGCTGAGACACACCAACATACACTGTGCACAAACACACACGCACACACACACTGGAGCGCCAGCCACCACGTGCATCTTTTTGCTTTTGGTGCAACAACACACAGTTGATTTGTGATCTGTACGGACCGAGTCAGTAACACACGTGATCCGGTCAAACGGTCAGTTTGATTTTACTCTGTTCACTGTAACCGTGTCTGCAGCTAATTAAACAGCCTGCTGTAGCCTAGTCTGTGAACATCTCCACTCAGATAAAAGCAGATTAAAGTTGTTGCAAAAACTAAATTAATTTAGAAGGAAAAACATATTTGATATAGATACAAACGTAGTATTAAAAAATACCCACAGATAAGAGTAAGAAAAAAAGTATGTTGATATTTCTCCTGGTGTGTATTTACCTCTAGCCCTTTACCCAACGCTTCCACAGAGGCGTGATATTGGTGTCACTCAGGCATGCACACACACACAGCGCTGATCGCACTGCCGGTTCAGACGTTACTCTCTTTCTCTCTCCAAGTCTTCCTGACTATGTCTCTCCCTCTACTATAGCCTACAGTTGTTTATGGGCCTGCTTACAAATTCAGTGTCCATTTTTTTTTTTAACTATGACAGTTTTTCTTCCTAGCCTAACACCTAAAACATGTATGACAGACAGCCGAAACCACCCCGGCATAAAGCAGAAAATATATTAAAAACATATCCATAAACCACAGAGGACGATTACACACATATGTATATAATATACACATTTATATACACTGTTATAATGTGTATTATATACACTGTACTTTCACAAACACACAAGGATTTCCGTTACCTTTGCTATATGATGTAGCCAAAATCTCTTCCACCTGTTCTGCAAATCCCATGTCCAACATTTGATCCACTTCATCCAGAACCACATGCTTCAGTTTAGAGAGGTCCAGTTTATTGTTTTGGAGGTGGTCTTTGATGCGACCGGGGGTTCCAACCAAAATGTCGATACCACTACGGATAGCATCAACTGGACAGGAGTGGAGGGAGTCATTATTAATTTGAATGCATGAAGCGTAGTTTTCAAATAGCTGACAGAAGAAATCATTGCATGGACTTACTTTGGGGCATGTATGAGCTGCCTCCGTAGAAACAGGTCAGAGAAAGTCTCTTGGTGATGTCTTTGAAGTCTTTAGCAACCTGGATGGCCAACTCTCTGGTTGGAGTCAACACCAGGACCTACACACGGCAAAACAGAAAGAGAGAGAGAGTCAGACACAGACATACTTAAAGAGCCGATCATACTTGGACTAAAGCCAGTTTTCACTGATGGGTGTATATATGTGTACCTTGGGTGCACGGCCTCTGACGAGCGCCACTTGGTCCTTCTGGAGCTTCTCCACCAGAGGGATGGCAAAGGAAAAGGTCTTTCCCGTACCAGTTCGGGCTTGGGCAATCACATCTTCTCCGTCATACACAGGGTTGAAGGTCTTCACCTGAATGTCAAACAGATAAGAGACTCCCCGAGCTGATGACGCATCAGAGAGAGAGGAGAGGGAGCGAGTGGGCAGCCAGGACGGGGAGAAAGGCGAGGATCAATCATTAGAAACGTATAACTTATCAACCCTGAAACAGCTCCAAAGCGTGTTAGCACTCGAAAGTAGAATTAGTTTACAGAAGAGATGAAACACAAATGATGATCAAATGGGGATCACAAAATGTCAACCTTAAATGCTCATTGACTTTATTTGCAGATTTAAACAGTGTCTGATTTGGACATGAACAGCAACAACAAAAGTGGTATTACCTTTGAGCTTATCGATGGTGAATTGTGAGATCCTGAAGTTGGTGAACGCCCCTTCTTTCTGCTCCGGTGTTTCCTCCTAAACGAATAAACAAAGTGAGCCTTCATGAGCGTCATATTTCACTACAGCTGACATGGATTATTAGCACACTTGTAAGGATCATGAGTAGTAATACTCTTTCTTTTCTTTTTTTAAAGGTGGCGGAAAACATTTGTATGAATGATCCAGGTCCAGGCACTCAGGATGGTTAAAAAAGTTTAACAGGTATCAGCTTGCACCTTCTTCAGGGTGTAGTGACAAAGAGAGTGATTGTTGCTGTGGTCCCAACAGGTGTGCACAGGTGAAGACTTTGTTATAATCATACTAATTGCTTTGGAGTTATCTTTTTAGTTGTTTAGTAACTTAATTTAGAAATCAATAAAAGCTTCTCGTACAGCGAGACGGCTCAACAGCTTTGTCTGGGTGGGACAAGAAACAGATTATTTAATGGATCTTCATCCTCACTAATGTTATACAATTATTTAATCTCTGGTTCCATATTGTTATTTTTATTTTCTCTTTTCTCTTAACAGATTTCCCCGTCTATTAGACCCAGCATGTCACTACCCCAGGACTCCTTATGGTTGCAATATATTCATTACGTGAAAAATAGTTGTATCATATTATGGTTATAGTGGAAACACATATAGAGTATCGTATTATATCGTATTGTGAGTTATCCTGCGAAGCCCACACCTACTGATATGCCTCCACTTTTGTTTTTTCAATACAGGTAACATGACCAGTGAAAACACAAGAGCACATAAAGTGTAACAAAGCTCCAAAAAAAAGAGCAGAATCCCTCATTCTAAGGACGAAACAGAGTCCTCAAACAACACTTAACTTCTCCTGGAAGGAGAAACTTTATACACAGAGTCTTCTAGATAGTCTTACCGGTTCCTTTTCAACGTCACTAGCCGAGTCTTCACTGGAAGGAGCCGGTGTCTGGATGGGCGTCTCAACGGGGGTGTTTGGGGTGGAATGTCCGTTGGTTGCTTCCTCTGCCTTTGCTTTCTTATGCTTCTTCTGTTTTTTCTGAGCCGACATAAGAGTGGAGACAGTGTTACATACTCTTGTCTACCAGAGCGTAGCCAGAAAATATACACTACCAGTCAAAAGTTTGGACACACCTGATTGAAATGCACGTTATTATCTCAAAGACATTTTCATCTAAAGGCTTATGCTTAAATGCTTGACATTTTTCTTATATAAATAGAAATAGTGAAGTTGATACCTTCGTATGCATGCCTTTCTTTCCAAAACAAAAATGTAATTAAATGTTTTATTTTTATTGTTTTAATATCTACTATTCTAAAATGTGGAAAATAGTACAAATAGAGAAAAACCCTTCTATTACAAGGTGTGCCCTAGATACAGCTTACAGTAGCTATATCATAATAATATGTATTATACTGTATTATTGATAATACTGTTACTGTTGTGTGTCCAAACTTTTGACTGGTAGTGTACATTCATGTTTTAAGCAGAATTCGTATCTTCCAGTTATCTGCTTCATGTCCTTTTAAATATAACAGAACATGAGACGTCTCACTAAACAATTTAATGCAAAATAAATAAAGCTTGTTGCCTTTTTACCCATCATATTCAAACTAACAACACAACACTGACCTCAGAGTCTACTTCAGCATTCTTCTTTGATTTCTTCTTTGGAGTTTCATCACCGTTAACGTTGCCATTCATGTCTGTGACTTCTTCTAAAAGGTAGCTTATTTGGTCCGCAGCCAGCTTGTCTTTTTTCTTTTTCTTCTTGGGAGCTGGAGGCTCACAGTCTGGGTTCTCCTGTTCCTCTTGTTCCTCCAGCTGCTTCTTCTTCTTCAGCTTCTTGCCCTCCTTGGTCTTATTCTTCATTTATGTTCAAACAGAAACAAGAAAAGGGAAACCCTTGGTTAATCGTAAATACAGCAGAACCTCAATGTTTTGGAGAGACCAACGCTGGCCCCTTGTTATCTCATCATATTGCAATTTCACTGACACATATATTTGTTTGCATTATTGAACTATTATAAGCTAAAAGAGGCTATTATTATTCAAAAACACTACATTTTTATTATTATATTTAGTTTTCATCATACAGACAATGGACAATACAACTTACAGACACAAATACTCCACATAAAAACACACAACACATGGACAAAACAAAAGACAAGCACAAAAAGCCAGACATGGCCTCAACATATCATATGGCAAAGAAAGTATGTTACCAAGCATGGACTACAACTAAGAAGTGGAAGAATTAAGATGTGTAATGACTGGGCGCCACACGTGTGTGTATTTCAGTCTATGTGTGTGTAGCATGTTTCATATAAGACAGGGTAAAAACTGAATTCACAGAGTATATCTTCTTCTTCTATAAAGTGTGTAGAAAATTAGGAAAATGTCGTTTTTTATTTCCTCCTTCCACAATGAGTCGTGTCTGAGTTTGTAGCACGTTTATTAAAACTATCAAAAGTCTTCCACAACATTGCCTACGAGATTAATTGTTTAATTATTGTTGTCGCTTTATTTAAAGAACCACCAGCTGACGAGCCCAGATGTAGAATACGTCATCAAGACTCGCCCATGGCGCAGATACTCACAGCTGTGAGCAGCTACTTCAGGCCTCCACGTTGTCAACCAGTAAATCCGTGTGGTGTACAGATCAGCTCACCAACACATGGGCTTCCCATGTGACCTTCTGGCTAGGCTAAGCAACTACGAGTGAACACTATTTTGTTGCTGGTTTAACCTTAACAGTTTATTAGAACTAATCCATTTTTTAAAGACCAACTCTGAAAACAATGTGTTAAAAACAATAACTGCGTCGTCGTAGGAAACTATCGTATTTTGCTAACAGTTAGCTAGTTAGCAAAGGTTTCGTGTTAGCACGTTCAGCCACATGTTGTCAAACATGGAGCAGCCGGGCAGGACGCCGCACGAGCAACACGGATTATTTAGCTTTTCACGAGGAGACGGTCATTTCAACTCACCTTTAGGGGTTTAGCCTCCGCGACAGTGTCCACATCTTCATCCATAGCTAGGTCTTCTGTCTCGAAGATGATTTTTGTTGGCATTTTTCTTCCTTGTTGGATCCCCTTGTTCTGGACACACAGGCTTACCCACGGGCACGCGGATGGAAAGGAACGCGCTAGGCTGCGCGAGGAGGCGTGTTCACGAGCGAAACACAGGAACCAGAGAGTTGCGACACTCTATGATGTCGCCGCCGGGGCAGTCACGTGGTTCATGTAAGCCCTAATAGTTCCAAAACACACGCTGGCTGTCATGTTCTTCTATGGGACAGACAGCAGCGATTGCGTTATTGAACGGTAAATATTATAAAAACACACACCCAAGTACTTTTTCAGCTGTTATTGCATTATTGCAAAGGTCAGTTTTGCATTTGGAGAGTCAGGGTGACAACGAAAAGCTGTGTATTACTTAGATAAGTTTTACATTTTTGGAGGGAAAAGCTTAGTGTTCACGTTTAACTTTTCTTTTCAATATCATTCATCTGATGATAGACGCCTCGTGATTTTCATTTTAGCGCAACTGGGCTGTATTATTGATTCCCCTGATTTTGCTCATAAATTCCGAAAGCGGCCACCCCCAGGAGGACCACAACGTGAAACATGATCATGTTAAGACTAAGAATATCATTTTAAGATTAAACTATACACATATTCTCAAAACTATTACAGAATGAAAACTCATTGAGGCTTGTATGTTTGGGTCTATAGGTAAGTGCTGCAGTGCTATTAAGATTTAACTTAACCCAAGTAACTTCAGCAATTAACTATTATTTAATGACTACTATTTCACATTCAGAAGTATATGTTGGTTCTGTTATTTCTTGTATAGTTGTATAGATTATTATTGTTTATAGTTTGCACTGTGTTTATACACATTGTATATATTTTGCTTTCTATTTATGTTCAGAGTGTTTTTCCTTCTTCTTTTTGTGGACCCACTGCTGCTGTGACAAAATCATTTCCCAGTCTGGGATCAATAAAGTAATTCTATTCTAACAAAACACTTGTAACTTCTGTTACAGCTATTGAGACATCAATGTAAGGATGGCTGATACAAATGAAGGTTTGCAAATGAACTATTTTTTTATTAAACAATGACAGACAGCAAGAATGTGTGCTTGTGTTTGTGCGTGTGTTTGAGAAAGAAGAACAATTGTGAGAACAAAAATAGACGGGGGAATATCCATTTCCAATAGATGAACATAGATGAATGTCACTATAGGAGTGTAGTGTTCCCTTAAATGACAATAGGTGCAAATCTAAGGCAGCATACACATATAACAGCAAGAATACCTTGTTATTGTTTAATCTATCACTCTGACAGGAACAACAACGATAGCTAGATAGGCACTACAGGGACAAACAATATTAATATTAATAATCTAATTAGAAGTAGGTTACAATTCATTCTACACTACTGTACAATAGGTAAGGTCTCATTTCTACAATAAGTCATTTTTATTATTTGACAAATAATCTTCTCCCTCTCGTTAATAATACACAATAAGTGTACAAAGTACCAAGTAAGGCTCAAATAAAGAAGCTTAAAAGGCTTAATTTTCTCTGTTGAGAAATTTAGAAGAAATATAAAACTTAGTTAAAGTTAACATTTAACAGGTATGGATAACATCTGTCCAGCAGATGGTGCACTAAGTCCTTCTTTATAAACCCCACTTTTTAACATGCACTATTGAAATTGTCTAGAAAATATCAGGACAGCCTGCCCCTGACATGATCTGGAGCTACCCTTTCACACATGACAACAACTAAAGATCTCAGGAGTTAAGATATCTTAACATGAAAAGGATGCAGCGGAAGTCAAAGTGTAATGTTTACAACATATCTGGCAGATGAAGCAAAAGGAGTCTGCAAGGAAAATAACATTGGCAAGGGGAAAAGAGAAAGCTTCATTGCATGCACTGAGATCGTACAGGTTCCACGACAGTTTCACACCGTTCACATAATATAGACGTAATCACCCTTTCGACTTACTCGCTATGAATATTCACACATCGGCTCAGCCCATCCTCATGCAACATTTCTACATGAAGGCTGGTGGGAAAAAGTCTAAATAAAGCCATGTTGAGTAATTAAGCCATTTATGTTTAAAATGCAGCTCACCCCAACATTTTCTTAAGTGCAATATTGCACGTGAGCTCATGGGTGTGTCCAGACAGGTGGACAGGGGTGGCATGTGCCCCCCTTGAAATCTGATTGCCCACCCTGGATGCCGACCCCCCAAATCCTAAACTATGATTGGGTGTTTTCCTTTTTAGAGAAAGGATCTTATGTTAAAATCAACTATTGTGGCTCTGTTGCAAAATAGCTTTCTTTGTGTTTCAATGAAGCACATTTTCTCTAGTTTGTTCTTTAAATCTAGAAAAATGTATTGACAATGTTTTGATACTGGAAACTGTAGGATTTTATTAGCTGACCTTTAAATCCTTTATTTGTGCCTTTAGACAATCATCTTCTTTTTGAGGCCTTCAAGATTAAACTAGGAAGATTAATATGTTTTACCACTGTTACCACAGGTATATAACACCTGAATGATGCTATAGAGATATTTTTTAGGCAGACAGAGAAGTTCAATTAATTATTTTTTATTATGTTGTTAGTACACACAAACTTCAGGCCACCTTGCATAAGTCAGTGCCCCAGTTGGCAAGGCAACACCCCTGTGTGAGACTGTTTGCAAAAACCGTTTTGGCAGATTGCAATGTGAACATTGATGCAAGGCACTTGGGAATATTACCTGTAATGCTATGGTTTGATAAAAAAAGTAGTTAAGGGCTGCATGCTAACATTAGCTCCTACCTTAAAAGCTGACACTTTTTTTTTTTCACATAATTTTGACACAAAGATATGTTACCCTGTCACCAAGAAGGATATTGGGATTTGTATTATTATAGGAATAATTATTTTGATTTAATAGAAAACAAATGTGCAGAAAAGGTGCTCTCCACTTGGATTGGATTGATGTTCGCCTAAACGTTCAGAGTGAAGACGACCTGTTTGTCTGTGAGGTTTTGTCTGGTTTTTATATTGCACACACTCTTTTAGTGTTATTGCCCTGAAGTGAATCTTCTGTTTAATGCAGGTTCTATATGCTGATTTCATGAGTTCAACCTTGCACCCTGGCCCCTTACTCCCTCCCCCCCCACTCTCTTTCTTCCTCATGTTCATGCTCAGTCACTCGAACCTCCACCTGTGCGTTGTGTAAATACCTCATGCACAGCCAGTTATTTTCTTTGCTGATGTTCAATACTGCTGCAGTTACAGATTCAGCTTGATCTGATACTATAGCTTGGAAATTCTCCAGAGTGGATATGCTGCGCAACATTTCCAGGACCCATGTTTTGATCATTTTACCAATTCTTCTCATTCTTTTGGGGTAAGATTTCAATTCAACTTATTACTAAAGGAACAAAAAGAAAACCTGCGCACACAAAAAAACTTGAAACTAGCGTCTGTCTGCTTGAGCTGAAATAGTATTCTTATGTGTTTACTACATCTGTGTTATCCAAATAACCAAATTATGTGTCCATTCTCAAGACTCGTTTGAGTGTATTTTGCGTTTTTCTCCCTTTTTTTTTCTCTGGGTTACGACTGTTATTTACACGCTAATTCTGCTTTGTATATTTTGACTGAAATAAAATCTGCAACCATAATCAGCAGCAAAATAATATTACATTATTAAATATCCTGGTTAGATTATATGATGTTGTCTTTAATAAAAAATACCTGCCTTGCAAAGAGGCTCGTTCTCTCACAGAACTTTCAGTGTTTGTATCCTGCCGAGGGACTGCAGATGTAAACTAGATCTAAGCTAACTCTGGTACAATGCATCAAATGGTAACATTTATGTTTAATACTGTACACGGTCCCTTTACAAATAAAAAAATAAAAGTTTAAAATATGAATCCGTGATATTTCACTGGTTGCTGGCTGCATTATGTTGATCTGTTAATGAGTATGGGCAATTAAAAGTAAGACCTAAATAATCTTTAACTTGTACATCTCTGGCTATTATTTCTAAAGCAGCTGCGTAACATGACCTGCAGGTTCATCTCATTTTAAAGCCAACATGGATCACTGCCATACAACAAGTAGAGCATAGACAAACAAGGAGCTAAAGATAAACTGTATTCAGGGCGCAAAGGAGCTGGATGAGATCCTTTTTATTAGCAGTGAATCATGACAGACAATCATGGACAGTCCATTGAGAAAGGAATCAGTATACTGATTCTTCTATTATACTTCTATATCATTATCTATTTCTGGATACATTTTTGTAGTATAGTCATATGTTTAATGTTCTTTTTCTTCTTCCTATCACTTTTTTATTATAGTTTCACAATCCCAGAGCAACACGAGATTCCCTCAGGATTAAATCGAGTATTTCTGATTCTGATAAGATAATGACGAGCCTTTAAACTACTTTCTGACTCTCAAACAAAAAGCTTCAAGTTATGCCAATGAACCCCCTCTGTACCTATTAATAATCCAAGAACATGAATGTACTACTCTTAAACTGAATGATTAAAATGATAGATTTTACATGAGCTTACTGTTCCTTTCCAAAGCAAAGATAGCAAGCGTCACTATAAAGTGTAACAAGCTGTTTATGATAACCCTTTTTGTAATTTACATGACAAAGTAAGTACTCAGAGAGGTACAATCAGAAACATTTTGAATTAAGAGCTCACAACTCTATTAAAAGAGGACTCACTTCACAACATTCATTTATATTTCATTGTTCACATGTGATGTAATCGAATTTTATAATGATCAGCAAAAAGATGAAGAGAAAACAGAATAGTTTGTTGTCTGGGATTCTCGAGTATGAAGTCTTTTAGGCTTTATTAATGTGTCATTGAACTTTGAATGTTGAGGATGTTTTGCATGACACATGCCAGAGCTGTCTTCGTCTTTTTTTCCCACATCACAGCTAGCCGGACTAGTTGATTTTTAACCAGAAACATTTGATCATTAGAGGACATTTACAAGTTTCTCTGCCTGCTATATGTTAACATCAGCACATCTATTTTAACAAGTGCTCTTAATGTGTAACTCAACAATGAGATGCACTCTTTGCCCAGGACCTGTCAGTTTTTTTAAACGAGTGCTGCCACTTGTGCACTAAAAAATACACCAAAAACACGAGCATGATGGCAAGAAAAACAACAACTCTTAATTTGTGCCGTTTCATTACAAGAAATAACAGCAATGGGATGAAATGACATTGAGTTCGAGTGCGAGAAGAACAGTTGGAGTTAATGCTATGTTGTATTTGGTAATTTGGTGAATCATTTGGAGCTAAAATGGGAGGAGAGTCACAGTATGCATAGATCAGATCCTCTATCTGTTATGTTTGGAGTCAATGATGAACAACTAATACACATTTTAGTAAATACATGTATTAATAGTGTTTGTACAGGACTGTGCAATGTGTTAAAGGGGTGTGCAAAATTGAAATCCAAAGAAATGTGTAATCATCATATTGGTATAAACCCACACCGAAGTTGGAAGCTTGTAATTATTTTGATTAACTGTTTTTTTTTTTACTTCTGTGTCTTCACAGAGCCACATATATCTACTCAGGAAATACCATCTCCTCCTTCAGGTATGTGTTCTGCAAGACATTTGGAACAAAGCATGACGAACCACGAAGATTTGTGCAGGATCAGCAAAGTCCCGCAAAAACTGACAGCAAATAAAAGTATCTCACAGTAGCTTTAATTTGAAGTTAAAATAAACTTAGAGAAATCATTTTAATTTCCATTCTGTGATTTCAGTCTTGTTGTATTATGAACTCATAATGTGTGTTTCCCTTTGAAGCTTTTGTCAGCCATGTGAGTGTAACCCTCAACTGCCTGTACCTGATGCAATGAAGGATTTAGACACAAACGACTGTCTGGACGAAGGTGGCTGGAGGATCGGAGACCTAAAAATGCAAACTGGGTAAGACTAATTTTGAAACACTGGTTTATTCACATCCTTGCCCTGTTGTTAAACAAAAAATACAAACTGCTCTTACAAATAATGAATAGAGTTGAAAGTAAGCCTTTTTTTTCAAGCCTTGATGGCTTCTTTTTTGCCATGGATGGTGACTAGTGGCTAGGGGCGACAGTAGCTCAGTCCAAAATATGGAAGTTGGTCTGGTAGCTGGAGAGGTGCCAGACCACTTCTCGAACACTGCCGAGGTGCCCTTGAGCAAGGCACCGAACCCCCACCAGCTCAGGGGGCGTCTCCTGTGGGCTGCCACCGCAATCTGACATTAATGCATCCACAGGTTGCATTAATGTATGTGTGTGATTCAGGCCTGTGTGTGTGAGAAGCATGTCTCTCAATAACAGAGTGCAAACCAGAATTTCCCCTCGGGGATTAATAAAGTATATAAAATAAAATAATAAAATAAAATAGTGGCTACATTAAGCTTCATCTCATATGCTGAGTCTAAGAAATTGCAACAAAACTTTGTGCAGCACATTGCTTATCATTTGACGTTATGGCGTGTAACCAAAAATCTCTTTTATCAACACTAACAGTTTATTTAAGAGCTACAATCTGAAAATATATGTTTATTTGTTTAGCATTAAAATTATATTGTTCATTAGGTTTATTCAGTGTTAGACTTGAATGGATTAGAGCAATGTTTCGAATGTATATGTATGCTTCGTGTGTCATGCACATGCTCCCTTTAAAAGACTGAGTGACATCAAGTGCAGTTGAGTTGCAGAGACAGCGAGAGAGCTACACCAAGCAGGGGAGCACATCGTTTTTTCTACTGTGTGGTGACGTAATTTATACCTTTTTTATTACTTAAAGGCAGGGTTGGTAATTTTCTAAAACTAGCATGATTTTGAAAGTAGCGTTCCCTCAGTGCTCCATCAACGCCCATCCCCTCCCCTCTGTTCTTCCCTAAAAAGCCACGCCCCTCACTTACATGCACAAGTGCTGTTTCTCCAGAAGCGACCTCAGCTCATCACTTGCATTGTGTAGAAACTACATTGCGTCATGTCTCATTCAGCGATAAGTAAACACCAAATTTATAATAATACATGTTAAAAAAGATGCAACTATTTTACTACTCACAACGACCAACGACAAACTCACAGTAAAAACTCCGTCATCTGTGACCCGCTTTGAGCGTGAGTTGGTGCACGCAAGGGGTAGAGAACGACAAGGGTAGAGACAGGGAGGCGTGATTGGTTCATCAGATTGGTACCTCGTGGCAGACATAGGTCGAAGTTTTTACAGGCTTACAACTGCTACACATGAGAGATTTTCTTCGTCCCTTTTACTGATTTTAGCAATAAATATTGAATAACATCTGTATAACCCATTTACAGTAGATGCTTAAAAACGGTTCAAATGCTCTTTATAAGTAAAGTTAATTATTGATTATTACATTTAAAATGCAGTAGGGTGTTAAGAAAAGAGTGTTAAGGTCACTTTTGTGAGTAAGTTAGTGAGTTTTCACACTAGGCACAAATGTTTAATACTGTGCCCGAGCACGATTACTCCCCCTTCCCTTCTCCCCCACTTGTTTGCGTAAACATTAGTAACATCGTTCCGTGCAGGAGTACTCTTGCGTATGTACACAGTACGATACAACAGGTGGCAGTATGCACAGTCTTGTTTCTTCTGACTTGTAATTTTTTGCCAGATAGATTGCCATTAAGTTATCCATATTTCACCAACAGGCCCTTTTAGCTTGTGACATTCGTATTAGAAATAAATCCATATTCCATATTCCCCTACAAATTGGTTCCAGAGAGACATAAACCATATTTACAATCTCTTCGATGAATCTGGCAACATGCTGTCTTATGAAATGTTTATATCTGTACATAACTTTCCGATCCCTTTCAGAGAATTTAATTCCTTAACTCGTGCTATTCCAATAGGAATGATTCAACTGGTTAAAAACCACTTAACGTACGGTTCTAATGACATGTTACAACCTGTGATGATGTTAGATGGACTGAATCTGACAGATATAAAGTGTAACAATAGGCATGTTCGCCGAATACTCCAAAGAAAAAATAAATTGGTTCCAAGAGGAAAGTTTTTCTGGAGGTCTAAGCTTGAAAATATAAACTGGAGAAAGACCTGGCTTTTACCTTATAGATACTGCATCACAAACAAAGCTAAAGAGGTACACCTCAAAATTCGACATAAAATATACCCGGTCAACTGCCTCATTGCTAAGTATGCAGATATTGATGATGTGTGTACATTTTGTAACATCGATACAGAGACAATTGCCCACCTTTTTTTTGAATGTGAAGTATCCAAAAGATTCTGGAAAGACCTCGGGTCTCATTTTTTTCTGGCTGCAAACTGTGTTTACTCGGTAAACCTCAAAGTCGTTGTTTGTTACTATGAGAATAATGAAGATATTTATACATGCATACCTCCTCACAAAGCTTACATGCTCTGGACACTGTGTTTCATGGAGCTCTGAGGTTCATCACTAACTTTAAATCCCTTATTCATCACTGTTTGTTGTATGAACGTGTTGGATGGACTTCTTTGACCCTACGCAGACTTAAACACTGGCGTATTCTTATCTTCAAGTCTATTTTAGGTCTGCTTCCTTCATACCTTCTGACCTTCATCAGTCAGAAGAGCACAGGGACTTATAATCTTCGATCCCAGGACCATTTCTTATTGTCTGTTACAAAAGTCAGAACGGAACTAGGAAAAAAGGCGTTTAAATTTGCTGCTCCCTTTACTTGGAACAAATTACAAAATGAACTGAAACTTAGCGAACTTCTCTCATTGGACGCTTTTAAGAGGTTAAAACGACTTGGAGGCAGACACATCTGGCTGTAAATGTTCTCCCTGATGTGTTTGTGGATGACCCTGACAAACATTTGCTGTTCAGATTTGTTATGTGTCTTTTAATGCCGAAGGATGTATTTTTGTATTTGTATGGTTGGCTGCTCGTTGTCTGTCTGAAACTCTGTTATTTGTGCTGCTGCCTGTCTTGTCCAGGACACTCTTGAAAAAGAGGTTTTTAATCTCAATGAGTTTTTCTTTCCTGGTTAAATAAACGTTAAATAAAAAAAAATATTGCTCTTGAATATGTCATAAATTTCATTATACTATATGCTAAGTTTTTCATTCACAAACAAAAGTGTTCAAAGTCACTCCCAAAATGTTCCTATTTTCACTTAGAACTTAAGTCCCTTATGAAATCCTTTATTTTAATCGACAACAAATGCAAATGCACCAAATTTATGAACTATTATAAAACCTTTTTTCCCCGAGACCTCTAGTTAAATAATTAATTATCTATTTATGTGTGCGTCTGTATTGGCTTTATTGTACTCAACACAATGTTCATGTAATTATTGCATTTCATTTAAACTTTTCTGTATGTTAATTTTTTGTTTAATTTGTTGTTTACTTGAAATCAAGTAAGTGTGTCTGTCCTTTGTTACTTGTAGATGTACAACCTTATTGTGATAATTGCTATCATTGGTGCTGCCTTGTTTGTGCGTCTCTCTGTGCTGTACTGCATGTGATTGGGGAAACGCTGACGGTGTGCGCCACCCTCAGATTGGAGGGAAGCTGGTGCTGCGTGCGTATTGGAGGATACCTGGGGGTGCCCAATTCAAAAGAGAGCTGTGGAAGCTGAACGCTGCCCTCCTTCTTCTTCGCCCTCAACGAGAGACGTTTGGGAAATAGTTAACTGTGTTCGTTAAATTGAGATTATTGTTTATGTCGTGCAGTCCTGATTTTGTAGGGAGAGTGGCCCTTTTGTTTTGATTCATCTTTTCTCCTGTTTCTCCGTTAGGGAGTTAGGCAAGATGCCTGTATTTTTTTTCTTTTCTTTATTGTAGGTAAGGTAGTTTGAGATTTCACTTAGATGTTCTGTTTATTATTTTGCCAGCGCTCTCCCTGAAAATAACTTAGTTGTGTGTTTATTGTAAATAAATCATTGCAGACTGAGAATTCGTTGCGATTGTGATTAATCATTGGGAGTGAGGAAGGAGAGGCTCACTTTTGTGCTACGGCTGGTTTCCCCTAGGCTGGTCATAACATGCATTACATAATTTTGTAGTTAAACAATACACACCTGTGATCGTCAATGTGATTATTATTATTTAATTGTGGTTCAGAAACCAATAGGTGATGACAAGTTTGCTACATCCATTTTATTTATGTAGTCATCGTGATGTTCAGCTCCCCTCTGGTATCTGGTCCTCTGGCATCATTTCTTCTTATGAATGCCCATTGTTTGCTTGAGTCATACTGTTAAAAAGAAAAGACTGGGAAAACTCAAAATATCAAAGCAACTTCAAAGGTGTATGCCATCTGCTTCGGAGAGTCAATGTTCATGGCATACAAAAGGCCAAAGAGATATGCAAAGTCTGTGCAGAGGTCTGATATGTGATGCAGCATGATGGCCCCTTCCAACAAAACAGCCATATCAACCACATTTAGTGCACCATCGTCTTCAGCGATGGTGAGGATGGCAACAAAACACACAGGTGAGAGCCCTTTCTTCAGGTCCAGTAGTCTATGGAAACATAACAGAAGCCTTACTGAAGGGTTATGGAAAACCAAATGACAAAATACATTTCTACTGTTTCAAACTTTAACTTTAGCAACATGCTTGTCATTCAGCTGTATGTGATTTAAAAAAACAAAAAGAAAGTTAAAATTGTGTCCATGAGTAACATCAGAGACAATGACAGTTGCCAATACTTACTGAACTAGTTGAATCATCCCGGACAAAGATGGGGAGACCTCTTAGAGCTGCTGTCTTTTGATGAGACACAATGTCCGATGTCTCAAGAGAATCAAGGAAAAAAGACGAGAATATCAATTAGTACAGTGCTGTAGTGTCTGTGTGTGTGTGTGTGTGTGTGTGTGTGTGTGCGTGTGTGTGTGTGTGTGTGTGTGTGTGTGTGTGTGTGTGTGTGTGTGTGTGTGTCTGTTTGAGTCTCTGTCAGTCCATGTCTCTCATTCTCTCTGTCTGTCTGTGTCTCTCCCCTTCTGTGTATGCTTGTGTCTCTTTTTGTGTCTGTTACTTACTCTCTCTCTCTGCACGCTTAACTGTAGATCATGTGTGTATTTAAATACAGTAGATATCAATTAATGCCCAATTACACACAATGGTTTTATACACAATATACATCTGCTCATTAAACTTGTTTTTTTAAACAATACAGACAGTTTTCCAACCAACAGTACTTAATGCTGAATCTTCTCAGAACTTTCCTGATAAAACCTCAATTTATTAACATTGAAAGAAACTTGTTTTGGCATTTACACCAAGATCCAAAGGCCACTGTAATTCTTCTATGAGCCCAAGAATGTGAAAGGTAGTTTCTGCCTAAAAAAGTTCAACACCCCCTGCCACTCACATACCTGCAGGAGAAAGAGAACAGAAAAGGGGAGGGGGAGAAGGAGAACAAATACAAAAAACCCTACAACAAAAACAAAACCGAACAGAATCACCACAGTAGTCATCGTGATGTTCAGCTCTCCTCTGGTATCTGGTCCTCTGGCATCCTTTCTTCTTATGAATTGTTTGCTTGAGTCACAGATAGAGCTGCGTAAATAGTTTTTAATTATATATTTTCTATATTATCAGTCAGCATTTTCTCTTTAAAATGAAACTCTAAATTTGTATTGGATTTTCTTTTTCAGACTGTATTATGCCCAGCCAAGTACACAGAAAGGGTAAGATATTAATGAAGGATGAAACATCACTTTCCTGTGCAGAATGCCTGTGTTCAAATTTTGTTTTATAATCCATGTTGAACATCTCAGTAAAGCTCAGGCTTTTCCAAAGTTTATAATTGCAATTAGTTTGTCTCCATTTAACGTTCAGAGCCACACTACATTATAGAGCTGAAACTTTTGTAGTACAAAATTGAAATAATTCTATAGATATTAGTTTTAAACCTGTGTTCTTTCCCTCAGACGTACTGATGTGAACTCTGTGACGAACTGGAACGCTCCTCTGGTTTGGGAGGGAACTTTTAATCCTGTGGTCATCGATGCAATCTATAAGCAAATGGACCCGAGAGTTGCTGTGGTTGTGTTTGCTGCTGGCAAGTAGGTAAACGGTGTTATGAGAGGCAGGTTTAAACTGGTCCATTGCTTCAAACTAGAATTTAAAGTCTTAATCCTGCACATTATGAGGAAAATATTCGAATATGTGCGATATAAAATTGTTCAGTATTGGGATGACGACATGAAGAATCGTTATATAAATAAACCAAAAGTAAAGTGCATTTAGGCTATAATTCACAGTTTTTACAGCTATCTGCTACTCTTCGTGTTATATGTGTTTGCCCTTCCTGAATCACAAATCAATTTAAAAAAACATTTTTTTCTCACAACATTGGCTCAGACTAACTTTGGGTAGCTGATAGCTAGAACACAATAGTATAAATGTACGCATAAAAAGTGCTGCTTTTTTACATGAAAAAAAATGATTGTGATACATTTAGACTTTTGCGTTTCTTGCGAGTGTAGATAATGAAATTGCAATTAATTGCATAGCCGGAATGTATTTCTTTTTCACCTGAGGGCTATACCTATCATCCAGTCATTTGCATTAGTAAATTACTCTCATGCTCTATTATACTTACAGAAAATCATCCTTCCCAACAGATACACTCGCTTCCTGAAGGGCTTCCTGGACTCAGGTGAAAAGTACTTTCTTGTTGACTTCAGGGTTACTTACTACATCTTCACCGACAACGAACAAGAAGTTCCCAAAGTGAGCTATAAGACTTATTTTTAAGTATTTTGTGAAAAAGTGTTCGACAAAATAAAGGAAGAACAGAAAGAGTTTAAAGGGAAAAGGAAAAAGCAAGAAACAAAAGACAGAAGGAGGGGAAAAAGGGAAATCTAAAGGAGTAAAGGAAATCTTAAGAAGGAAAAGGGAATGAGGAAGGAAAAAGAAAGGAAAAAAAGGGTGAAGGGAATGTAGAAAAGAAGGAGGGAAGAGAAAAGTAAAGAAGGCGCAACGGGAGGAAGGAAGTGAGAGAAAACAAGACAGAAAGGAAGTCAAAAACGAAGGAAACATACTGAGTTGGAGTGATTGAATTAAAACAAGGAAGGAGGAGAGGAAGGGACCAAAAGGGAAGAATGTAAAGTGAGAGTTCATAGCTGTGTTACAGAAAAATTGAGGGCCAAAAAACATAAAATGTAAAAGATTTCTTTATTTGAGGCAGCACTAACTCCCTAGCAACCAAAAGTGATGTAGGCTAGGCTTTGTAACCAATTATTGTGCCACAACATTTTCCTTCTTCTACAAATAAATCAAAATAATGTGGCAATATATCTTTTAAACATTTTAGCCGGATTTCTTCACTTATCCTTTTTATGTTAAATGTTGTGAGAAGAAGCCATGTGTATCTCAGGTGTTGTAATCTTGTGTTCCACCTGCCAGATTAAACTGGGTAGCGGTCGGAAGATCTCTGTTGTCACAATCCCCAGTGCCAAGCGCTGGCAAGAAGTAGTATTTGGCAGGATGAAATGGGCCACCATCACCATCGACAAACAGGTAAATAATAGTGAAACATGTAAGTTTGGCTATACCATTGACTGTACATAAATATGGACGGTGCAGACACTGAAGGTTATGTGAAGTTCAACGAAATCTTTTACTAATCCTTCTAAAATGTCCTGAAAACAGAAATCATGAGAAAAAGTTGTGTATTTTTCTCTTGTGATTTAACACGTCCCATCTGTTTACATTGAGGAGGCGGAGCTTATGATCTTCACTGAAGACATTCAATAGGAGGAGCTCCAAATATTTCCGCATCACATTAGGGTAGCATTTGTGCTCTCCGTCTTTTTATACAGTCTATGGGCCATACACAACACAAAAACAAGGTGTCATGAACAGCTTGGTCATCAGTGCCATCCTCCTGAGGTGCATTAGAATACAAATAAACTGCTCTGACATGTGTTTTTCAGATCCGCAATGAAGCAGATTATCTTTTCATGATGGACATTGACAGTGTTTTCCACAATCCTGTCGGAGGGGAATCTCTCAGTCAGCTGTCTGCTGTGCTTCACAGGGGCTACTACAAGGTTCACTTTTCTATATCAATTTCAAGTTCTTGGAATAAATGTAAATTCTACCTCTTCTACTATGTTATGTGGTTCAATTTGGTATTTAATGTTTGTCCCTACATTGAATGTTCTCATTTCTTCACCTACACTATGTGTTATTTTTATTGAATTTAATGCTTTCAGTGTTTTTTTCTCCCTCAGAATACCCACAGGGATAAGTTTCCATATGAGCGTCGGTCCAGGTCAAAGGCCTACATACCTGCTGGAGAGGGAGACTACTATTACACTGCTGCTGTGTGGGGTGGATACCTGGAGGATATGTACAAGCTTGTCAAGTAAACAAAACCAAATCATCTTAATTTATCTTAAATGTTCTTTAAATCACCCTCGTCACGCTTGTGAGAAGTTGACCTGTGTCGCCCAACGTCCAGCTTTAACGTTTTGTTTGTATTTTGACTCTTCATTGTGTTGTCTTTGTTTTCAAATGTTACATTTCAACCTCATTTGAATGTTTTTATCGTCTAGTCCTAACTTTTGTATTATAATTTATTTTACTTCTATATTGTGTTTTTCTTCTTATATTTATATAGTTTTTGTTTGTTATTGTGTCCAAAAAAAAAATATATATTTGAAAAAAGTTATTTCCATGCTTTTCTAATCAATGACATGAATATGCTGTTTTATACTGTTATGCAAGCATCTTATAGCTTTTTGAGATGATGCCTCAACTGATTTCAACCAAGGTCTGCATCTCTCGTCTTAAAATACATGTTGAAACATAATTTAAATCTAATTTTACTTCAGTCACAAAGTATTTTTTTTGAACTCTTTTTGCTAGATACTGTTACATGCAGTCAGAGGAGGACACAAGGAACGGGATTGAAGCTGTGTGGCAGGAAGAGAGTCACCTGAACAAGTAGAGTGCCACATTTGATCCCTGTTATAGTCTATAGTTGATGTGAAGTTTAAAAAGAATCTAGCTTGTTATTTTGTGTGCTCATGTCTTATCTTTGAGTGTCTTTCTTATCTGCCTCTGTCATGCAGGTACCTGCTGTACAACAAACCAACCAAGGTGCTGTCTCCAGAGTACCTGTGGTCAGACTATGATCCCATACCAGCAGACATTCGAGTCATCAGGATCTCCCAGCTAGTCAAGGACTATAAGGAAGTGCGGCCAAATGGTGGACACTGATGTCAAGTCTATGATATACAGGACTGAAAACTTTGTTATCTCCGAACTCAGCACAAAATCAACATCCACTTGTGGTTTTACAGATCATGTCAATTTTAAAGTTTTTATGTCTAGTAAGTAATGGCAAAAGTGTTTCAGGAGAAATGTAACTCAAAATCGTTTGAGTTGAATTGCATTATTGTTCACGTTCATTTGTGTGGCACAAATTAAAAATGCAGAAAAGTCAATTGTCAGGCACTTGTTTCTAAATCTCCAATCTTATGAAGTGGCTCTTCACAGTATGAAACCTAAATCAAAGACTTTCGAAAAAGAAAACAAACATTTTAAAGAAATGTAAAGCATCATTTTAACTAGGAAATGACTAATAAGGTGCTGGACATTTCAGCTGACTTTCTCCTCTGGTCTGTAAAGAGTGTGCATATGCACAAAGATTTTTTTTTGTATAACTTGTGATTTTGTCATTGTCTTTCATACTTGGATCTTATCTAGTTTACAGGAGTAATATTTGTTTCCTTATCTAATATCTTTAAATGTAAAGTCAAGACTGTTCAATGACAGGAAGAACAGTTGGGTCGGTGAGTTGGAGTCTGAGTGCAGGATTGAAAATGGAGACACTCAAGGATATTATAATAAGAAAAAAAAGGAGAAAGGGTCGTAGTTCGAGTGAATGTAGCTTGACAATGAGGAATAAAGAAAAGTTTCTTGTTAGAATGACCCTCACATAGTTTGGAAGTTTGTTGGAGAAAAACTGCGGGTAGTTTGATCCGTCAGGGTAACCAGAGATGGGTTGGTTATAAATGTCTGTCAAGACACCAGAGGGAAAAAGCTCAAAAAATTCGTACCTTCAATGATTATAGCCCAGTAACCTATTTATCACTTGGAGCAGAGTCAAAAAAAGAAGGGGCTAGCGTACCATTTCTTAGGAGGCATAGTGCTTTTTGGACATTAAGGTAGTCTTTGATGCAAAAAGATTTCGGGAAGGGAAGACGGTGGATAGCCCATTGGTGTGTTGTCGTTCGAAGGAGAGTTACTCGACAGTGTGTATTTGGTTGGGCTATATGTGTTACAGGGTAAGGCCTTGTGAAAAAGCTCCCCTTTGGTGCTTCTAATCTTAGGAATATGGACATGTTGCAGCAGTATGTAGAAGAAGATGTGAACAAAATGACTGTGATGACAAGTGGTGTAAATAACCTGTAAACACTGCAAGAGGAAACACTTTGCAGGTGCTGTACAGCGTCCAAAAAAGAGTTTAGGAAGGTGAGTAAAATCAGAGGTGAGAAGGGACTCTCACGTGAAAAGAATGAAGGAAACTGAGGAAGTGGTGACAGTGCAAAATAAAGTGGAACAGGAAAAGAATAGGAATGATTGAAACATGATCGAAACATCTGCATGGATTAAAATGGTTTGAAAAGTAGGCTATAAGGATTTTAGAAAACTTTAAAACTGTTTGGTGAACAACCTGGCATGCAATGCATTGTATGTTTGTTATATAGGATAGATATTGTCATAGATGTTATATGTTTTTTTATATAGAGACTTCTATTTTTATTTTGCATTTTGATCTTTTTTATAATTATTTCATACTTTATTACATCCTGTATGTCAGCTATGTATCTATGTTTTTCACTCAGACAACCATGCCTGAGTATGAGAATAGACATCGTAATTTAATGAAGATTTCTTTGGATGGACTGTGATAATATATATCCGTGTAAACGTATTACAACACAGTAGGTGGCGGTAATGCAACTATTATCGATGCAAACTGCCATCAAACACTGCAGAAAAAGATAGAGAAGAAGACGACTGACTCTGCTCTATATTTTACGACAGTGTCGTAAGGCGCCAATGTTATGGTCGCAAATGTGTCCAGTCGTCCTCTGAGCAAAGCTTTCAGTCAGTCGCCCTTCAACACAGACAGAGTACTCTTCTTCTTCAGTACAGACTCAAGAGTAGCATCAAACCATGGCAGGGGTAATCGCACGGAAAGCTATTGACCACCTCAAGAGCAAAGAGTTCAGGGATTATTTGACGAGGTACGTTTAAGAAGCTGCTTTATTTTCTATTAGCATGCGTGCTAAAGTAGCTAGCTGCAGAGTGATAAGGTTACAGTAAGGAAATGTTAGCTAATGTGTGACAGCCCACTGACTTACCGCACTTATCTGTGTAACCAACATTTCAATGAACTTATTACAACATTTTGCATATTTCATTTTTGTCACTTATATTTTCTTGTTAGATTTCAAGGACGATTGTGCTTTATTCAACTTGTTTAGCCGGTAGATTATCTCCGGACAAACATGAAGCTACGAGGGAATCATATTTGAAACATTTCTCCACAACACCCTTTAATCAATCTGCTTGCCTTCAAAGTGGGTCATAACTTGTTCTCACAGGAGGTCGTAGGGTAAACAGCACATTTATGCTTTCAGGATGTGACCACTGTCAGATCAGTCTTCACAGGTGAAGGCCAGCGAAGAGAAAAGCTTTCACTGGTTTTGGTCTTTTTTTTCAGATTGTTTGTTCTTTTGTAAATAATGCATGGTTGGGGTTGGTGCAATTTATCAGTGGTTTACAGTAAAATGCTGCTGGTATCTTAGAAATACTGTCAAATGAATCTCTTACAGAAATGTACTGAATGAACAAAACAGCAAGGGGTAGATTATATTATATTGGATATTTGGTTACTAAAAGTCATCACAAAAAACAGTGATCATTTCTGTTTTCAAAATAAAGGATAGTTCTGTTTGGATAAATGACATTTTTTCACTTTCTGCTCAATCAAGAACTTCCTTTTCTGTCTGCACCAATCCTATGAAGAACCTGTACTTTGAAGTCAGACGAGAAGCACACCTCTGATTTAGAGTAAAGGTTTTCATGTTGACGTTGTGATGCAAGAGGCCGCCTCTGTTTATAGTCCTCACACATGATGACGGTTATCTCTGGGTTACTTTTTCCAAAGCAATGTCTGTAATCCAGTACAATGTCAAACAAATACATTGGATGTGGTTGGAGTAAACATTGTAATGACTTTTATTTCCTTTTTAACAATCAATCAAACTCTATGTATATAGCACCTCTCAGACACATTTTGACCTGTTTTTCATCATACTCTAATTTTGTACTGTGGAAACAGTCCTAGTGAAAGCTATTGATTTTAGACCCTACGTTTAGTTCTTGTTCTTTCATGATGAGTCCCCTGATTCATTGTGTTTCAGGCGACAGAAGCTCTTGCGTGACCTAGCTCATATCCGTGTTATTTATCTGTATTTTGTTCTTTTTTCTTCTATGTGGCCCTGACAAAAATCCAAATCAGCACAGTAAGTTCCTCTCTTTTCTCCTTGTCTTATAGGCTCTCATTATATCTGTTTCTATCTGTGTCTCGCCACATTTGTCACTGCCTGCTGGTCGATAAGGATACCTCACTATACCATCATATTATTCTCCTATCATGTGTCCTTTTCTAAAGTGTTCTGTCATATTTCTATCTTGTAATTTTTGACAACAGTCCTTTTTATGATATGGTTGACGATATAGTTTTGACTATTATTCTCAAGGCAGCTATTATATAGCTCTTTTTTCTGTACCACCAGTTTGAAAAGAAAGTCCCAGTCTAAGGTCCACACTACATTTTGTATCTCTGTCTGTGTGCAGCATTTCTGGGGTCCTGTAGCAAACTGGGGTCTTCCCATAGCCGCCATCGCAGACATGAAGAAGAGCCCTGAGATCATCAGTGGCAGGATGACCTTCGGTAAGACACACTGACATGTGTACTGATAAATCCAGATGCACACTAACTCCACATCCTTATGTAGATAGCATTGTCAGGATATGGGTTGTGGTTTTGACTATTGTCTCAAGGCTTTCTTTTTAGAAATAAGAGATAACATAAAATATACTATACAACAGTTAGTTCCCACCCAGCAATGTGATTGGACAAGAAGTGTGAGTGGCGATATAGGAGATCAACATCACTGGCACTTGTCACAATAAGTATCACTCCTCCTAAGCCAGGAGTTCTGAGTACTTTTGACATTTACAGGGACCGGTGTTTTTCTTTATTCATCAATATCCTATCTCAGTAGACTCTAATTTCACTGGTTTCATGATCAAATAAAAAAATGTAAACATAAAAGTAAAGGTTCATAATACGAAGTAGCTGTTCTGGACACCAACAGAGTAACCGTTGACTGTAAATATTAATGGATGAAGCCTGAATGATGTCACCCATCTGTTACGGCAGGGGGCTCCGGAGGCTCATAGACAGCAGCCGCCATGCTGGAAATGCTGTCTCACCCGAAAGTTCAGTCAACCTAACGACAGGCTGAGAGCTGGAGCTGTTTAAAGCCTCTTGACAAACTGTTAGATCGCGCCCACCTGTCAATCAAGTCAGCTACGCACCTAACTTTGGATAACACGTATCGTTCATGAAATCGAAACAGAGCCGTTTAAAAAAAATTACCCCCTGTACAGTGTGTCCCAGTGAAGACAATAAGTATGCAGACCTGTTTAGTTTTTTGTACCAGGCTGTAAACATGTTTATTTATGCTGTAAAAACTGGCTTTTTTAAATGGGGTGTGTATGTGACTTCTGGTGTTCCTGGAGCCAGCCTCAAGCGGACACTCGACGAACTGCAGGATTTTACACTTCCGCATTGGCTTCATTTTTCAAGACCGAAGGTTGCCGCTTGAGAGTAACAAAATGCAATAGAATAGTAGAATACAATGTTTGAGTTGCTTGGCAACATTGTAGTTTCAGTTAAGTGGTGGAACTGGTTGAGTTGGTGTTGGAGTCCTGTTGTTGATTTTTACTTTTTACTACTATTTGCTGCTTGTATAACTAATGTAAAAGTAATGTCACACTCGAGGTCCAGATGTTGTACTGGGTTACGACCCAATTTCTGTACAACATCACTCCCTCTCGTGTGATGTTGCTTAAATAAAGTTGCTTCAAGAGAGTTTTCACTTTGATCTCAGAACTGTCTTAAAGGTCAGAAAACATGGCTGAAGATTTTGGTTGCAGCAAGAAAAAGAAGACATGCCCGTCCAAGGTCTTCTTCTGGTGATAGTTGACGACCTATTACCTGAAGAAGAAGAAAAGTTGTGATTTAACAAACTTTTTTTGTAGCACACTGAGTACGTTTGTGGGCTTCATTTCTTTTTCTTAATCTTGCTGCTGTTTTGAATGGCCCTGCACCTACAGTACGTGATGTGCGTATAAGCCCCTCTTCTGACCATAAGACCTGTTCTGTAGTGTTAGCTGGGTGCAGCTCTGAAGAGGTGGTATAATGTTTACATGTTCAAATTCTTATCTTTATAAACTCTGACCTGTGTGTGTTCTCCCTCCTCTCAGCTCTGTGCTGCTATTCACTTCTCTTCATGAGGTTCGCCTACAAGGTGCAGCCACGCAACTGGCTTCTGTTTGCTTGCCATCTGACCAACGAATCAGCACAGCTGGTTCAGGCAAGTCGCCTCATCAAATTCAAGTAAGCATTACTTGTTTCTGTGATTTTTTGATTGCTGCCTCTGTGGACTGATTACATATCATGATTACACAAGTGGACCAAATCTTTCGAAATGTTGTGTAAAAATGTCCCCAATCGTGGTGAGGTCTTGTCATGATCTCCAATTTTCAATCGCAGGTCAACAGAAAAATAGTATTGTTGGTCACATTTGCATCTAAGATTCTCTGTTAGGCTAAATAATACAAGTGATAAGGAGAAAGCCTTGGTGTTTAATTTTCTTTATCTTATAACACTCTGAACAGGTTTATTTATTTCATGTCAGCTATAAACTAATGTCGGTGTCTTTCCAGTTACTTTTCCCTGCCTCTTATTTTTGCCTCTGTTCAAACTGTTGACCATTTTTAAAAAGACTTACTGAAGATGATGTTGTCAAAGTGACTTATACCCTCAGTGCTTGAAATGATGGTTACATTTTGAATAATTATGTTTAGGCTAAAAATGTGTTATTAAAAATATCCATGAAATAAACTAAAAAACATTGTGTACATTCGGACCTTTTCTTTTTTTCCCAGTATGGAGAAGAAGACGGAATCCTAATGGTAAGGAAAAGCTGATGCAGCAAATTCCCTGCAACTTGGCACCATGCTACTTCACAGGCCACCTGAACCCGGACATCAAAACTCATGCATCTAAAACATCTTAGTTAACAATGAAACTTTGGCACTTACATTGTTTTTAACCTGTTGTTACCATGATCAATCGCCCATCATCGAAGAGATCAAGTCACTTTTTACCAAACAGACAGAACAGAGATGATTCCTCACAACAATAAAGGTCAACTATTGTGGTGGATTTTAAGATTTTTGCAATATTCAAAAAAAATAAAAAATAAATCTAATGTAATGTTGGTGGTGGATGTTCACTCAGCAAACCAGCCTGACAGCTAGACGCCTCCCACACTGGATCCACTGGCTGTTTCACACTTTGAATAAAAGGGTCAAACATTCATAAATCATCACATTTCAGGTCATAATTTAACACTTTGTCACCTGCAAGTGAATTAAAAAATGTTTAAATTCACACTGAACTTAGCCTTTGGTCAGTTTGTGCAAACAAATTCATATCACCTGACAACGGACGTCCTAGACTTTTGTCTCACAGAGAGGACTCACTTTATTTGTTTTGCCCTGAAGCTCATATTATGCTGTGCAGTGTAAACCGAGTGTATGAGGATCGTTTTAGTACAGAACAATGGCTAATGATTTTAAAGCAAATGATGACATTATTCAGAAATGGTTGTCTCTTCATGCAGAGAAGCTGTGCACACTGTAAAGCTGTGTAATTAGAACGAGACTGTTATTATCCTTCACATCTGAGCGAGACAAGCTGCTTCTGTCAGTGCTGACCAAACATGTACTGTGTGTTTTTGTCATGTGCCATTCACATTAATTTATTGCATTGTTTCATTCACATTATTCTTCCCTGATTAACAATTTGATTGTATGGTTTTGTTCAAATAAACTGGTGATAACCAACCTGAACACAATTACAGCCAGTGAGTGATTATTTGCAGAAGCAGATTATTAAGAGAAGTTAAGCTTTGCTGTTTCATTACTATTGTATTGTTAGTGTTCAGTAACATGTACAGCATGTCAGATATTTCACCATGGCTTTGCCAATGCAAAGTATTAACTCACGACACTTAAGTCTCTATTAAATAAACTCTTACCACAGCTTCAGTCAGAAATTACAACTCTAATTAACTATAAGTAAAATGGGGTTTATTCACATGTTGTATGCTTTATATATGTCAAGCTTACAACACAGCTTTAAAGCTGTTATATATTAATAACAGAGCAAGATGGGACTGTATGCAGGGGCTATGGCAGGGGTGGAGCCAAAGGGTGGCTGAGACTATTTTGCACTTCCTTCGTTGCACCAGTAGGGGGAGCGTGTTGCTTGCGGCTCGTTACTCATCAGCTGAAGTGGAACAACGAAGAAGAAGAAGACCAACATGGCGTCCCTCAACAGCAATGAGTGGAGAGCAATCTGCGACAAATTCACCAACGCCCAAAACCTCACTGATGTGGAATCACGAAACGACCCAGAAAATGACCCATTCCGCTCAAAATACAAAGCCAGGGAGCTCCTCAGAGAGATATACTGCTCGCTGAAGAGTTTCGAGGCCAGTGATGGTGAAGAGGAGAGCGGTGGAGAGAGCGGCGAGCAGCTGCCGGTGGAGCCTCCGGAGGGCGGGCAGGGGGAGGACGGGCTCGGCCAGGCCCTCAGCGGAGACTCACCAGCGGGGCTGCGGGCCGCCAAACTCGGGGCTGTAGAGTACTATCTGGGCGTCAACCATATCGATACAGAGGAAGTGCCCGCCGGGCAGGAGCATCTGATGAACTGCATGAAACTGCTGGAGAGATGCAGAGATTCGTCCGAGAATGTGTCGTTGTTTATCCACGTCAGGGTAAACAGTCTTTAAATAATGTGATTGTTGAACTCTGAATCACCAAACTTGATTAAGTACAAATTAAATACATTATGGACACAGACATAGAGAATTAAATGAAAAATAATGTGTCAATACATAAACAATTACCTCACTGATTAGAGATGTGTTACTCCTGTGGTCTTAATAACAAACTATATCTTTGAGATAGAAACATGTATTTGAGTCATGGAAATGTTAATAAGTAAATTGCATTGTATGGGCAATAATATCGTTTATCTATATATAGGCCTAGGCCTACATTGTGAAGTTCATAATCATTATGGATGATCAAGAAAGCAGCATTGCAGGCCTAAAGGACAGCAGGTTGTTCTACTCTTGCATTTTAAACAATTGTTAATGTGTCATAATTACTGACGGTCAGATCCATCCATAGGTGGTTAAATGCTTTGTAAAGGCAGATCAAACGATGATTTGATCACTTGCTCATATAACTGTTGTGTATGTTATCAGAATCAGTTGGGCATCCTTTGGGCCGGCCGGGATGAGACGGAGATGGCTCAAGGATTCCTTGAAACAGCCGAATCTGTCTACCAGCGTTACATGAAGGAGGTGAGGTTGTTTTCTTGTGTGAGGTTTTACATGAAGCTGGTAGTGCGTTGACTGACTGATCACAGAGAGAAAAGTGTCTGAAGCAGGAGAAAAGCTCCACCGCAGTGCGGGGAGCAGGAATACACATGTTTTTGTTTTGTTTTACCTAACATATTTATCCAGCTTCTACACGGTCTCACCTCTG
Source organism: Tautogolabrus adspersus (assembly GCA_020745685.1). Lineage (NCBI taxonomy): Eukaryota > Metazoa > Chordata > Actinopteri > Labriformes > Labridae > Tautogolabrus > Tautogolabrus adspersus. Next base: position 6,067,150 of record CM036535.1, read on the forward strand.
GCTGTTCTCATGTGACATATTATCATGTAGTTAATGGCAGTAGTAGGACAAGATTGTAAAGCAAACACGACTCGAATGAAGAACAAAAAGTGAAATCCTCTTCATAAACAGCCATATTTGTTGTGTTTTCTTTCTTCTTTGTGTGTCAGGATGGGAGTCCTCCCACTGACATGACGGAGTACTTTACCACTGAGGAGAAGCTGCTGACACATCAGGAAAGGACCAAGAGGTAACTTGTTAACACACATGTATACTTGGAGAATTTTCCTCTATGTAAATGGTATTTCCTGCAAAGTTAGCATAGGTCTTTTGGACATTTCTCTTCTGTGCTCTGGCTTTCACATATACTCATTTTTCCATTTCAATCTTTCAAAAACATTCCTTTCTCAGGTTTGAGTTGGCCTACACTCACACCAAGTACTACCTCGCTCAAGTCTATAAAAACCTAGGTGAGTTTACATTATATACTTAAAAACTTATGATATTAAAAGTCTCTGTTAAGATCCACTCTTATCTCCTACAAAGGTTGCATCATATTGATCAATCCTGTAGCACTTAAGTCTACTCCTAAAACACTTGTGCATACATTCATAAAGCTTCACACAGTTATGGTAGTGTATAGCTTAATGTTGCAATAACTAGAGTGGATTTGTCTTTCAGGTCAAACTGAGCGAGCTGCCACCTACTGCCACAGCACTCTGCAGAGACAGCTGCAGTTAAATCAGTTCAGTCCAATGGAGTGGGCTCTGAACGCTGCCACCCTATCACAGTATTACATCAATAAGGTAGAGCTTTAACTGTTTAAAACGGACCAAAAGCAAGTGTTTAAAGCCTCTTATCTAAACCAATGTACCATGTCTTCAAACTGAGTTAGTCTTTGTAAGGATAAAGTAGTGTTGGTTTCTCAGATCCTTTAAGGCTTCCTGGTTTGACATGGAGCCTAAAGTGACGACATCCTAAACAAATATTTGTATCTCTGTTGTAAGACCTTCTCTCTGTTATCAACATCAGAGTTTGTTTTCAGTATGTTTAGAGTAAAGAGCTTGGTGTTGTGCCTGTGTGATTTTTAGGGCCGATACATGGAGGGCAGACATTGCCTCTCCGCAGCTACTGTCATATCAGGTTTGGCAGGAGAGGCTCCTTCTGAGGCCGCTGCAGAAGAGAGTGAGTATTTGATTTAATCCTCAGTTAAATATGCATTAAAAAAAGCCTATGAGATTGCGTATTTCCTTTGTGTTCTGTTGTCCAAAACATTTGCAGTGAGTCCGACAGGAGAGAAAAACATCTGTGTAAAGCAAAGCGTTGTGTACCCCTTCTAAAAAAATGCTTCTCCTCCTGTTTCTCTCCCTGTACCTGCTGCAGGTGAGACAGAGAGGGACCGCAGGGAAACGCTCAGACAGAAGAGGGCAGAGATAGCGAGATGTTGGATCAAATACTGTCTCAACCTCCTGCATGATGCGAAGAAGCTGCTTGAGGTACTCCATGGTCCTTTCTCAACCACACCCTCCCCAGGCATAGCACAGGGGAACTCAGTTTGCAGTCACACTCCCAGCTGAATCAATACCCCTTTTGTGAAGGTGCAGCTGCAAGCTTTGTGAAGAAGTCCCCTGACTCTCAGGAACAGCATATTTTTTGTAACCATGATTTCATATCACAAGATTCATGAGAAGCTGTGATGTAAATAACCGTGAAGCAGAATCCCAACAAAAAAAAGAAACTCACCGAGAGCTTCTTATAACTCAAGATGTACATGATTGTGCTATGTACTGTGTCTTTAAATGTTCTTTTACGTGTGTTTGACCAGGACAACATCGGGGAGCTGGACACTGATCGTCAAGATGAGTTGAAGGGAGCTAGAAGACGTGAGGAGGAAGAGGAGGAGAAGGAGAGGAAGAGTGCTCTGCTGTTTGGCTCTGAAGACACCTTTGACTCCATTGCTAGCCTGGAAGAGAAGGTTTCTATAATGAGTCTGAAAACGAAGACGAGTCTAACTTAAAATACAGCTTAGAGACCACTGTATCTAAAGAGATTGCTGAGAAACGATCCAACTCTCTGCTTTCTGTTTCACAGGTGAGCTCTCTGTTCCCTCTCGACTTCACAGAAGCAAGAGCTGTGTTTCTGGTGGGACAGAATTATGTCATACAGGTATGCACACATTCACACATGCATTATATACTGAGACACTGGGAATGGACACTTTAGTTGCTGCAGACTAAATTTAACTGTTCCAAAAGAAGAGAAGAAGAATTATTAAAGGCCCTGACACACCAAGGAGATCGTCAGCCGTCGGTCCTAGTTGGACCGTCGGTGAGCGGTTGTCGCCCTAGTTTTTGCGGTGTGTCCGGCTCCGTCGCTACCCGTTGGCCCTCGTCTGCCTTTTTTTGGGTCAATTCTACATGTTGAATCGGCGTCTGCGGTCTATGAGAGGGATCTCTCTAATTGGATGTTCGGAGGTTTCAGTTATCTCCAGCTCTCGACACAGGTTCGGGAAAGCCCCTTGAGCATGCTGCTGTAGTATCCATGCTTTCACCCATTAGTGCGGTTTCTCTTTATTTGTCGCCTCCGCCTCTTCTTTTCTTTTTTCTGATAACACCAGTGCCATTTTCAACTTTTTATCAGGCATTATTCTCGATTAGTAGGCTACCTATAATACGAGTGGTGCGCGACAGCGGTGTGAAAATGGTCTTCTCGTATCATAACAAGAGACTGCCGCCACCTGGCAGGGAGAGTTATTTCCTCTCACGCATGCTCAGAACTTACGTTGTGGTTGGCCGTCGGCTGTAGTCTTCTCGGTGTGTTCTAGTAAGACTTTTTGGCCAAGACAAGAAGTGACGTGATGCGTAGCCACTAGTTCTTTACCGTCTGCTTTGTGTGTCAGGGCCTTTAGGAGAGAAATGTGTAGGTACAGTAAAACTTCAAATCAAAGCCCATCCCAATTTAATCCCTTTTTCTAGCCTGGTGTTGCTGCACATTTTGACAGAAGAGGCAGGTCTCAATTAGAGGCCCTGTGCATTTAGTGTTTATATAATATGCAGGGTGTTAGAGATGGGCTGTCTGTCAAAGTAACATGAAATGAGTGATTTGTACACAGTGCAGTAAAATATTCCTTCTGGTGTGTATTTACCGTGTTGTAGTTTCGAACTTTGCTGTGAAAGAGTTTTGTTTGAATATAATTAAAGGCCTGTCTCTTATTGACTCCTGTCCCAAAAAAAGCCAGGGTCATTTCATAGACTGAAGTAAATACAAGCGTAGGCTGTTAATAGAAGTTTTACGGTATGCACAATATTTATAAATCGACATCAGCGTTGGGCAAAGCTTCTTATGCATTGTACCATCTGATAACTTCTATTTCTAATACACCATCATGCAGAAAAACTTGCTTGAATCAGTCAGAAAGGAAGCCACTAGATAACAATACTGTCGGTGTAGATGATTGTTCAAGTCTCAGAAAAGGACAACGTGATTACAATTTGCAAACATCCTTCACAAGGGTTCTCAGAGCTATGGAGTTGTTAACAATCCTCCATAGCTGCCTACATCTCAGTCTTTCTTCTCCACAGGTTATGAGCTTCTTTTTAAAGGAAAATATAAAGTGTTAGAATCTGTTTTCTTATTGGTTCAGGTCATGAAAGGCAGGTGTCATCTTTAATGATACTGTCTGAAAGAAAATCCTATCGTATATATGTTGACATTACGTAGGTAGCAGCACAGCACTTGTTTTTTCTAAGCAAGGAGAAACTGTAATATGATTGGATAAGAAGTCAATCGTGCCTTTCCTTCTAACAGTTTAAAAATTTCAAAACTCCCCACAAGCATTGAAACCACCATAATACGTTTGCATTTCTAAACATGGTGAACCGTTTCCTTTCACGCCCTCTTGCAGGCTAAGGACTACTTCCAGATGGATGGCTACGTGACGGATCACATAGAGATCTTGCAGGATCACAGTTCTCTGTTTAGGGGTCTAGCTTTCTTCGAAGAGGATCTTGAGCGACGCTGCAAAATGCACAAAAGACGAGTTGACATGCTAGAGCCCATATGCAACGGTAATGTGCAGTACTACATTTCTTCTTAAGATTCATTGTTGATGTTTTTTTTTTTTTTAGAAAGAAACGTTGTCTCTTTGTTAATCACACAATAAAGTACAGAAAATCTTTTTTTACGCAGACAACCGTGCAAGGAAACAAAGTTGATTGAATCTATCTTTCTCTCAATCTGTTTCTCCACAGAGCTGAACGCCAAATATTACCTAATGATCCGCAGACAGCTGATGTTTGAGCTGGCTGAGATCTACAATGAAATGATGGACCTTAAACTAACGTTGGCAAACAGACAAACAGATGAACAGTCCCTTGATAACCACACTATTAAGAAATTCAACCATCTCTGCTCTGCATCTGCCAAGTAAGTATGTGCACGTGTGGGCTCCTTTTGGATCTGTGCATCTACCTTTACTAAGTCTTAATTAAACTAATCTTCTGTTCTCCTTCTCAGATTCTTCCAGATGTTTCTGGACTCCCTGTGCTCTCCTGAGGGGAAGTACCCGGAGCACCTGGAGGAGGAGGTGCTCAGACCGGCTCTGGTGGCTCGTTTCAGAGTGGCCCGACTCTACAGCCGACTGATCAGCTCAGTGCCGTCTGTTCAGCTGGAAAACCTCAACAAATCTCTGGAAAACTATAAGTAAGATGAAATATTTGTCTGTTATGGTAATTCCTATAAACACTTTGTGTGTTTGCACATTGAAAGATGTTCTACTACTAGTGATTCTCAAAAAGGTGGACTGCAGCCCCCTAGTGGGCATTAAAGATACTGCTGGAGAGAACATTTATATTCATAACAGCTGTCCCAATTTCACATGAATTATTTCTGTTTATGAATTAAATATTAAATGTCAAGTACCTTAGTTTAGTATAAAGTTTTGATCCGATCAGTGTGGTTAGATATTTGGATTGAACCCTTAAAAAAACTGCAGCCAGCCAGTAGGGGGAGCTCTAAATTCTTTGGCTTCACTTCAAGGGGGATGTTCTTTTATCCATCTTTTTATACAGTCAATGGTTGACATTAGTAAAGAGGCATCACACAGCTGCTACTGGTGAAATAGAACGTTTTTTAAGCATTTTAATTAAACGTAATAGTTTGGCTTTGCAGTATTTATGCTTTTAGCAGCCATGTTTCTTTGTTTTTGTTATGTTGACCGTCACTTCCCCCCCCTTCGTCTAGATACGTGGTGCAGTATTGTGAGGCCCACCCGGAGGCCGTTGCTGCTGTGAATACGGAGCTGGAGCTGAGTTCAGAGATGGTCGGCCTGCTCCCTTTAAAAATCAACCGCCTCAAAGCAAGGATGGCTTTAAACAACTGAAGGACCCCACTGCTCACTGACTGACTTACAATCCTAGTAACCACGTTAGCCAGTCATTCTCAATTTACCGCCTTACAGTCACTGGACACTCCCAACAATAAGAGAACCTGGATGACAGATTCAGCGCCTCTCTTCCTTTGTATAGTGTTTTTTTGTTGCAGTTGAATGCATTACATGCTTTGCCTATTTGCTCTCCTTACTGTGGTAACATGTGTGTTCTGTTTACTTTAATTAAGCCGGTATAGAAAGTATACTTTATACTAATTAAAGTGAGAATGAATTATTGTTTTCTATTGTTAATCATATTGGTTTTTATTTAATGTGGCTTTATTTGTTTAAAGTGCTTTAAGTCTGTTACTTCAACACGTTTTTGTCTCTGATGGGAAAAGATATTGAAGGCCTACTGTTAGCAGGGTTGGTGTAAATATAACAAACATCAATATGCAGCCTTACGTACAGACAGTAGAGTTGATCCAGACAAACCATCAGGACTGTTAAACTGTCAGAAACAACCTTCCCACTGAGTAAAGTGTAACACATCGATGCTGGTTTATTAGACGTCATAATCTGCATGATCTTCATCCTGTTGAATCTGTGTGTTTTCTTCTGGTCTTTGAGGAATCACTATATGATCCTGTCCGTGTATTGTAGATACTGTATGTAATGACAAATTAATGACTACTAAACGCACTAAGAAACAATACAAATCTGTGTTTTTTTCTTCCCTCCAATAAAAAGCTGGGCAATAAATTAGAAATATGTGAAGTCATCCGTTTTATTTTAATCGAATGCGACCCCCCCTTTTTTGACATAATCCCAGCTTTGATTTATGCACCTGATATCCTTGTGATGCTTGTCAAACATGTATCGACGTACCTGTTCACATTGCGGTGATTGAGAGTTTACTGAGAAGCCACAGACATTAACAGCACATTAAGGATTCAATTTAGTCAGTATATGTAAGACATTTATTTAAAAGCCAAGAATAACTGCAGAGGTACCTGCTGGGACATCTGGTGGAGGTACATTACACAGAAGTGATGAAGAAGTGTATGAAAAGAAATGAATTCAGGTTAATATCTAAAAGGGCAACAGGGTGCCCCGTGCATAGCCTAAACACGTTCTCAGGTGCACACGGTTGCAGGAACAAACCACGAAAATTAAATCAGGTTTATATGTCTTGAAAAGATGACTGCCTCATCCTTGGATTTATGCATTTAGTTTTCTTTTGATCCATTTGTCGCTGTTTCTGATGCTGTGTACCTGTTTGACCTCAGACGTGGTTTTGTGTTATCTCTGTTCTGATTTATTCAGAAGTAGTTTGGGATTAAATATCTATCCATCCTCTACTGCTTATTAGAATTTTGATTGCTTTGAGGCGACATCACAGCACCGCACACTGCCCAGAGTAATGGATTCAATAATGGTTGAATAATAATTCTCTTCAGGTAGACGGAAATGCTGAAACACTAACCTTCCTCTTCCTCAACTGTCACATACAGTTACTAAAACATTTATAGTCTTACCTGCGTATACCAGATGTTTATGTTTATAGTGGTGTAGGCATTGTTGCATTTTACATTACATCAGTACACATATATATATAAACTTATAAATACAAGCTAGGCCGTTACTCAACTGTGATGGAAAAGAGATTCATTGTTTGTTTGGTTTTTATATATTTTATTGCATTTCAGAGAAAAAAAGCGTATGTTTAAATGAACGAGTTAGAAAACAGGAAAAAAAGTCGTTTATAAAGATCAAATGTATGATTTGGTCAATAAATCACAGAAGTCAGACTTTGTATTTATGTCCATTTTAAGTGCTAAAATATGAGAATAGTACAAAGACTGCAGCACTTCACCCAGAAATTACCATCCACATCATATTACATTTATACGGAATATGTGGCAGATTTCATATAAAATAGATCTGATATGTTTGAAAAGTATGAGTCTTTATTCATAAGGTGTTTGAGACTTTAAGTGACGATATAGAAGAAGAAATTGTGAGTTGAATGGTGTCACCTGAACAGGAAACGCACAGCTCAACGCAGGCGTTACAGTTCAAAGACTCAATACTTTTCTATAAATCAGAAGGGAAATAAGCCCCACAAAGATTACAAGCATAGGTAGTTAACTTTAAAAAAAATACTCTTATTCACCTTACTGTCTGGGGTGCAATGAAAAAATTGATGTCTCATCTCATGTAGCCTATGTTCACCAATTATGAAGCACAGGCTAGCAGAAGGTTAGCATAGCATAGCACAAAGACTGGAAATAGCTAGCCTGGCTTTGTCACACGGTGTCAAAATATGTTCCCAGTATGTCCAGAGTTCATAAAAAAATGTTTCATGTAAAAATGACAACTTCATAATCTTTGGCATCATTACTAGGACTAGTGAATACACTCATAAACCACATGGAACAGCTAATTTGTGTTCTTACACCTGGGTCCTTGTGCCATGTTAATAAGTGCACATATAGTAAAGCTAGCTGGTTTTGTGTTTCTAGACTTTATGCTAAGGTTAGCTAACTGTCTACTGGCACTATAGCTTAACATTCACCAAACAGACTTGAACGTGTGATTCGGCTCTGTTATTGCCAAGTAGCCAGAAGACTTCACACAAAATGGCGAGGAAGAGTATTTCCTTAAAAATCTCAATAAAGAGTTGCATTCAGATTTTTAATTCCTGAGTAAATATAGAGTTTGAGACGTACATGTCAGACAGACAGGATGAGAGCAGTTCCTCAGAGTCCAGTTTGTAGCAAAGCTTCTGGGTTTGCATCATGTACACACCACATTTTTAAGTGTGTACATTCATAAACAGAAGTGCAGGTCAGGACCTGGATCCTCAGAGTTGCTCTCATCTTCGTTATGTCTTTGTCTGTTTTTTTGTGTGTGTGATCTTCTCGTGGCTGACGACGATGCTTAAACAATTTGATTTGTGTCAAAAATTCAAATTTGAATTTGGTCTTGCTTTCAAATTTGTATGTTTTAATTATTTATATATTCTTTTAATAGAGTGTGAATTTCAAATAAGAATTTAGCTCATCCTACATTTTCGTAACAATAGGAGCATTTGCTCGTTGGATGCACCAGCTTTCTGGTGTTCCACTAACGTCATCCTCGCCTGTACGTCGTCTGCCCCCCTGTACTACAGGCACCACCTTTCTTCTGCACCGCCATCAGCACCTGGAAACAAAAACAGTTAAAGTGCTTAATAGGACTGCTTACTATTCTCTTTTTGAACATTTAACCCAAGCTAGCTGCGATGGAAGTATTGGTGTTGTCGCTTTGACTGTCCACCACTTTGGACTGAACCATAGACAGTATACAACTAGTGGACAGCCCCTATTAGTTTGAAAAGTCACCTTAATGCAGAGTGCCTTAAACCTGCATTATTTCTCATGCAAGCCTGCGCTGATCCAAAAAGGTCAGGTTGTGTTTTCACCTACAACATGACCCTACTTCTTAGTTGATTTATTGACTGAGGAAACGTGTTTTTGAAGTTTATGGTCTCATTCGTTAGGCTGAAGTCTTCTTCATCTCTCTCTGATGTTTCTCTTGTCTACTACGGCCCCATTTAGAATCAACCAGGAGATAAAAATGGGTATACATGAAGGCATGGCTACCTGTGATTGCCAGGTTGCTACCACTGCCACCAATCAACCAGACGTAAGTATCCACCGTCTCGTCCAGATATGCATATCTTTCTCCAAAATCCAAGAAACTCAACTCAACTCAACTTCAACTTCATTTGTCCCCGAAGGCCGATTGGATTTGCGGCAAGGCAGAACAGGTCAGAAAAAAGGCTTCAAACAAATGAGAAGCATAATTTATCTATCATTTAGTGTAAATGTTCACAATAATCCCCCTCCCCCCCATAAAAAGAATTCCTTTGTCACTTTGATTGTTGTACAGTGTCCTTGGGTGTCCTGAAAGGCGCTTTTAAATAAAATTTATTATTATTATTATATTTATTACTCCTTTATATTCCTATGAATCAGAAAATGACGTTTTTTAACATTTGCCTAAACAATTTCAACAAATATTGTCATTTGGCTCTTTATCTCTATAGCTTGTGTTAAGATTTAGATTCTGACAACTTTATTTATGCCAAAGGGTAATTCCACACGTACATTAACAAACAAACAGCAGATAGGAATATGTCAGAGACAATAATAAAAGAGTGCATGGAGTGAGATCCACACTGGCACTCCTGTAAGTGTGAACCTGTAATTAATGATACACATAAGGACCGGGCAAAGAGAGAAATATACAGTTACAGTTTAAAACAATACTGATGAATAGATCAATAGTATTGAAAGGAAAACGAGTTGTAGTTGAGAGCTGTTCTTTGCATCATATCAAATTTCCCAGCCTGCCTTCAGTAAACTTCCCTCTTTCACTCCATTTCAGTTAGTGCATTCATTCCTCTCTATGCATTTTATTTACTTCACTTCGTTAATTTGATCAAATAAAAACAGAGCTCTGCCTCCCTAACCGGTTTACCTGTTGAGGATCAGGATTTGTTCCGGTCTGAGACTTGGAGTGGACCAGCTGACCATCCACCCACACATTGAAGTAGTCTGTGGAGGAGGAAAATGAAAGCAGAAGTGCATCAACATCAATTCAGCTTAAACTACTTCAGAATGTGTGTTCATAAATGTGTTCACATTATATAACCAGTAAGACAGGTTTCTAACAGACATGGGCTGGGCTCAATAAAGTCTGTTCCTGGTACTGCACGAACGTAACGTTAGAACTAAAACATGGAACAACAAACCAGCTGTGCCTTTTTTTAAACACCAGTAATGATGTATATGTATTCTTAATCAAACTGCTTGAAATGTAACGTGGGTCCACTGAATAAAACATCTGAAGATTTATAACTATTATTGATTCTTAAAACCAAAGGCGATGGATAAAACGTGAAGAAGAGTTAGTGTTGTCATTTTGTTCTCCATTGCACTATTATCACTTTAACCACTAAGTAATTAATCTACTGCATAAAGTTCTGTTTACATTTCTTTAAATGTGTTAGTCCTATCACTGTCCACTTAGATCTCTATTCTACTGTAGTTCAACTTTTGTATTTAAATTGATATTTAAATTTTTAGTTTACATTTTGTAGCCTACCTTGCACTGTAGTTATGCACCTGCTCTGTGTGCCTTTGAATTGCCCCCCGGGGACAGATTACATTTTTTGAATGGAACTGAATGATTGTTTAACTTATTAAACCAAAAGTCAAAGTTCTTGCACAAACTCGCCTCAACACAAAGAAAACTACCATAGTGAAAATACAGAGTAAACGACTTGTTCTAAATTTGAACAGTTCGTGATTTAAGATCCTATGAAATATAATCATATTTGAACTTTTGAAAAGGAAAATAAATAATAAAAATGCTAACAGAACAAGTCGTGTAGCATGAAGAGAGTAGATGACAAACATCTGACACACTAAAGTGAAAAATAAAAAGACTCATTGTGTCACAATAAGAGTCTGAAATGATTGGTAGTGGTATTAAATGCCCTACAGTCGGTGAGCTGTACAGACAGATGTTGTATATATTTAATAATAATAATAATCAAACTAATAATAAACCAATCTGATTCTGATTCTGATTCTGATTCTGATATGTTCAGGTTTTGCCAGTGAGTTTGGTTCACTTGGGTTTCTGGCTGTTCAGAAGTATTTGCCACAGGCAGATATTTAAGGCGTGTTGCAGAAAGCATGTCCAGACATTTCTAGTTAAGTTGTAATAAAAAATACAACTTAAAAACACATTTGAACCCTGAGTGAACATGCATCCATACATGTCATTATCTCAGGACAGCTACGCTTTATGATCTAGAGCTAACAAAGCTGGTTTTCTCGTCATAAGAGAATCATTTTCTGGTGATCTAGAAAACAAAACAATGGGCCGGTCACGGTCACATAGGCCAGACCTTGACATGCCATGCTGCCATTGCCCACAAGAATGAGGTCAGTGGCGACAAACAATACAAATAAAAATTACTTATTATAATCTGAAGTAGTTTCCCTGAATCATATCTGATCGGATTAGGCCATGTCCCATTAGAAACATCAAAACAAAAATGCATGATTAAATAAATATACAAATACATACATATATAAGAAAATGCGTACATTCTTATAAAGTATCTTTATATTTAATTATGTCTTTTCTACATATTTGGCACACAAAAAATCTTTTATTTTGTTTTTACTATCGTAGCAGGAATGGGCCTCCGTAGAGGGCTGGCTAAGTGGAGAGAGAAATAGAAGCTTACTCGCTGGGGCGGGCCGTACTGAGACCTGCACACCAGGAACACTGCCAAGTGTGGAGCATAGCTGCTGGTAGACTCCTGCTGAGTTTCAGCTTTGACTGTAACACACACACACACACACACACACACACACACACACACACACACACACACACACACACACACACAGACACACACACACAGACGCGCGCACACACACACACACACACACACACACACACACACACACACACACATACACACACACACACACAGACACACACGCGCACAAACACACACACACACACACACACACACACACACACACACACAAAGAAAACATTAGTTTACAGGAAGATTAAAGTCCTAATGCATGAGATTTATGTATATACTCTACTTTCCCTAATAGGATGTTAAGATTCTATAATACAGTATATATCGACCTCTTAAAATGTATTTAAAAAATCTATTTCATGCTATCTTCCTTTCTAATTTCATGATCTAATTACATTTCTCATTCAGAGTTGTAAACTTACCCGTAGTCAATGACGACTTGGACCATGGTTGTGGCTGGTCTGTTAAACCTTTACGCGATGGAGAGCTGCAAACTTTCAGTCCAGAGATGAGCTGAATAACGAGCAGAGTTGTGATTACTGGACTATTATAGTTGAAACCACACCCAGCAGGAGGGGAAACCAGTCCATCCAGTTTGTGCAACACTATCACAATTATTTTTTCGTTGTAGATATTCTCTCTTTGCACTTACCCTGAAAGGTGCTGTTCCTGTTCATACTGAATAATAGGGTACATTTACAGAAGCTGTGTGGCATTTGTGGCATTGTGTATACTGAAATGATTTGAATGACTCACACTGTTGGAGCGTCACTGAGTGTTGTTTTTAGGACAGTTTAGAAAGGGAGAAGGATTTCAACGAATAAATTCTGTGTAGAAGTTGTTATTGTTTCAAGATATACTTGAATACATGTGAAACAGTTCTTTAAGGTTTGGCAGAAAAAGTGACTGAAATGTGCTAAAATCTCAACACTATTCACAGAAGGTGTACAAAAGATCAGATACAGATGCCTACATTTGAACTTTTGCAACAACCAAGTTTAATAGTCTTTTCTTTGAAAAGCGCCCCATTTACGGAGACTGCGGCTCTCCAAGCGGGCGGCCCGGGTTCGAATCTGGCCTGTGGCTCTTTTCCTGCATGTCATTCCCCGCTCTCTCTCCCCCAGATTTCTGACTCTATCCACTGTCCTATGTCTAAATAAAGGGCCAAAAATAAAACTAAACATGTCCAATTCATTTATATTCAACATGTTTAAAGGTGAATAGGGAACTCCTGAATTCCTCTCATCATGTAAATGTTATGAGCATAATCCTAGCATTTTCTGATTTGCCTCTTCCATATGATTTAAAAACTATTTAAATTGTGCTGATATTATTGTGTATCCTGAGTTATATATACATTCTTAAGAGCCCCAGGACAAAAATCTTTCGGTGAATAAAGGGAATAATCCTCCACTACATATGTCTTGGTGACCTTACTGAACTCCGACACAGGAACACAGGTGAGTTATCTGTCAGTATGCTTACTGGAAACTGAACAGAGGTAATAGTGTGTGGATGCAAATACCTGCAGAAGCGGGCCAAGTGAGGAATCTGATGCCTCAGTTCAGACACTAAAGCCATTGTTTACTGCTGCAGGTGTCCCAGTCTGACAGCACTCTACTGATGATGGCCTCAACGGAGAACATACATTTTTGATTCAGATTAATCAAAGAGAAAAAGCCACAACTTGAGAAAAAGTTGCATGCAAAAAAAGAGAAGAAAAAAAAAGAGAAAAGTGTTCATGAGAGTATCTGGGCCTCATTGAGGGGAGAAAGGGTTGTGTTCTTTGACACAGAAATGAAAATTTTAGCTTTATTGTGCAGGTATTTTTAAGTGGAAATTAGGGGCCAACCAATTTCCAAATATAAAAGTCTGGCTTTAGGACACTGAAACCATTTTATCAAGTTGTATGTGTCAAAGAGGCGTCCACCAGGGAACTAGAAGTGCATTTTGAAAATGGGGAGAATGGGGAAAATGGGAAAAGGGGACAAAGTCCTTCAGACACATAGCATGTCCATCGTCAACAGCTCAACAGCAGAGGCTTCAACAGATGCAGATCTATTAATCTGAGACTCAAGATTTATAACAGGTGACTTCCTGGAAGAAAATCTTGTACAGTTGTGCTTCCTCAACCATAGTTGATTCCAGTAAATGGGTCTATATTCATATATTACATTAACTCATGTTTTTTTTTTTTTTTAATCGCTATCGGGGGGCGGCAGTAGCTCAGTCCGTAGGGACTTGGGTTGGGAACCGGAGGGTCGCCGGTTCAAGTCCCGATGCGGACCAAAATATGGAAGTTGGTTTGGTAGCTGGAGAGGTGCCAGACCACTTCTCGAGCACTGCCGAGGTGCCCTTGAGCAAGGCACCGAACCCCCACCAGCTCAGGGGGCGCCTCCCAAGGGGCTGCCGCCGCACTCTGACATCTCTCCATTAATGCATGTCCACAGGTCTCGTTGTGCATGTGTGTGATTCAGGCCTGTGTGTGTGAGAAGCATGTCTAAAAAAAAATAACAGAGTGCGAACCACAATTTCCCCGTAGGGGATTAATAAAGTATATAAAATTTAAAAAAAAATTAAAATTAAAAAATATTGCTTGGCATCCCAAAATATCATTGACACAAATCTTCATTGAAACACAGTCAGTCTCACAGAGCAAAGATCGTAAAGCTTTTAACATTTTTATTTGTTTAAAATGATATCCAGTACAAAATGTATACAGTAATACCTTCACATTTGTAATGGTAAATGGTCAAATGGACTTGAGCTCATATAGCGCTTTTCTAGTCTTCTGACTACTCAAAGCGCTTTTTACACCGCATGTCACAACTACCCATTCACACCCGTTCACACACTAATGGCAGTGGTTGCTATGTAGGGAGACCATTCATAGGCATTCATACGCCGCCGACGAAGCAGCGGGAGCAATTCGGGGTTAAGTGTCTTGCCCAAGGACACATCGGACATGTTGCTGCAGGAGCTGGGGATCTTGACCTTCAGGTTGAGAGACGACGACTCTACCACTGAGCCACAGCCGTTTGTCATTTCCCCTGAATAAAATATTTGTACTCTGTGAAGCTCATGCCAGATAACAGTATCTATAAGATACACATGATTGTTATTTGCTCAAACAATAGTTGATGACAAAGATATAGCAATAGTACCTTTGTAACAATAAAAACTATCAGCAATATTTTGGTGGACACACTTTGAAATACAATAAAATGACATACATTGTTCTGTAAAAGTTGCATTGCAATCTGCCCATATTTTACAAGATTTTCAAAATTGTGATTCTTTCTTTAACTACGAGACAAAAAGTTGTGATACAAGTCTTCACACATTTATAAAAAAAAAGGATGTGGTGGCAAACTGCAGCGCTGCAGTGACTGAACCTCTCTGCAGCTTCTGTAACAGATGTACAATGCACTTCGATTTGTTCTTTTTTTACACTTTTTTTTGTTAAAACAGGGCAACCTCTCAAGCTCCACAATAAATAATAAACCCTCTGCAATTAAATGATATGGTACCTGTCAATATATCCAGTTCATATATATATATATTTATATATATATATACTGTACATATATAAATTCATAAACTTACACAAAATAGGTTTAAAACTTTTTTTCCTTATTGATGGAATAAAAACACAAAAAGGTTAAGATGGTTGAATTGAGTTCGACACAGCATTTGGCGGGACCAACAAAAACATGACACATGCACTGGTTTCCATGGAAACACAAGTGTGATTCTTCCAGTTGATTGGGTACGCCTCTCAGCTCCTTGGACTCGACTATATAGGGTCAGATGAGGATCGCCTCGTGATCATTTACTGTCTCCGCCTTTACAGCGCTTACAGCATCAGCCTCATTGATTGGCGGGACTCTTTGACTCCGCCCCCTGGATTGGGAGGGTCTTCTTGAGGGAACGTCACCTTGTCTGGAGTGTAGTCGTTCCGCTTAAGATCTGACGAACAAGAAACAACGTGTTCATTCCACATGATGTAAAAGATTATTTTGATGTCATCAAAGATATGTCTGCATATTTATAGTTGCAGGGTTTTTTATGTCATGAGAAGATCATCATTTAAAGAAGTGTGTTCAAGATCTTAAAATTAACCTTGAAGCTTGAAGATATGGATCACATTCGTGATGCGACTTGTCCATGATTGTGAAAACCTGGTTCTGCTGAACACAGTTAGTCATGTAAGCCCGCCCCCCTCCCTTTCATGCTGCCAGCGAGTGACATGTGGATGTTTAGACTGAGGTCACATTGCTAAAGATCCGACCTGTGTCCTATTTGGATCCACACACGAAAGTGGCCCAAATCTGATTTTGAACCAACAGATTCCATGTGACACTGTCATAAAATAATCTGCTCTGAGTCACACAGGAGCAAAAAAATCTGATTCAGGTCACTTTTTTCCTGCAGTGTGAACCTCATGTAACAAGGAAACAGAGCAGGGATGGAGTATAGTCTCACCAGGGAGTTTAAGTTTCCGGCAGCAGGAGTTGCAGTGGTGTTTCGCTCGGAAGTTTCTTATGGCATCATCCCCCAGGTTAGCAGGCCCGAATATCATATCGTAGGATCTGAAAGAGTCACACAGTGTGAGCAATCAAGTCGACAATTTAGTCAATGCTGTACAGTAGGTGCTACTTACAATGATCTTGTCATTTTAATTTGGCATTTATTTTCTGTGTGTTTGTTAGAGTTCAAAGTACAATGACTTACCCCTTCTCACCACTCTTTATGACTGACGGATCTGTCAGAATCTCCCCGACCCCTACAGAGACACAAGTGTCGTTATCATGACACCAAATAGAGAGAGGTGGATCATTTAAACAAATATAGAAGTCAGATGAAATGCAACATGTCAGCCTCCTTTTCCACTAACACAACAATTCTTTTTCCTGAGCTTTCCCGTTTTCATGTGTGACTGATGTTTTAAAACAATGTTTGTTAGGACAAGTGCCTTAAAAACAACAACAAAGTGTCTCCTTCAAATCTACTTCACTGCATTTGAGGACTTCAGTACGAGGATATTTAAGAAGGTGAGGGTTCTTTTTTTTACCCTGCAGGTCGAGCACCAGCAGCTCCCCGCGGGTGTACTCGTAGGTCCAGTGGCTGAAGGCCAGCATGGTTTCCTCCAGGAGGTTTGTTGGGACGGTCTCATCACCGTTGTTGTTGTTGAACTTCCTGAACTCCCCAGTAATGCACTTTTCTATAGCGAACCACTGTCCAGCAGAGTGACAGTACAGCAGAAACACCTCCAGAAACCTGAATGAACACACACACACACACACACACACACACACACACACACACACACACACACACACACACACACACACACACACGCACAGTGTCCAGGACGCTCTTGAAAAAGAGATTTTTAATCTCAATGAGTTTTCCTTTCCTGGTTTAATAAAGGTTAAATAAAAAAAAATAAAAAAAACACACACAAGACTCAGGTTGCTGGCTACTGCTCAGCAGGAAAACACTTTGAAAAATATAAGAATCTTTTTAGCCATGTGTCTGGTTCTGCGTAAGGTTTCTTCCTGTAAAAGTATGTTTTTCCTTGTCACAGCTGCCAAGCGCCTGACTATGGTGGATTGATGTTGGGGTCTTTATAAATAACATAACGTGTGAAGTCTACGTCTGCTCTTTATGCAAAGTGTCCTGAGAATGAGAGAACTTTAGTTGTGATTGAGCTCTATCTAAATAAAAATGTTTCTGCTTAGCTAGCAGTCCGCTAGCTTAGCACTGAAAACTGAAACCAATGAATCAAACAAGTTTAACTACCCAGAGGAAAGAGTTCATCCAGCTGACTGGAGGGACGGATGGTGCTGGTATGTAAATTGTAGTACATCCTGCTTACAGGGTAGGGCTTATCTCTAAGCAAATGTCGCTGGCCTTGCAGAACCATGATAACCTAATATAAGCAAAAAGCTGGGACCCTATACATAGGATCCTCACTGAATGAAAAGAAAAACAAAAACTTTCTTTTTTTTTGTCAAAATGAAAAAGATTATTGCTTCTTTCATGCACACAAATAACATTTCTTCCACAAATGTTGTTAACAAGTTTGTAAGCACTGACAGCAAGATCCATTCAGCTCACAGGTCTAGCATAAAAATGTAATGGGACAAGCCAGGGCACACTTGTGTAACAATCATCCTGTTTAATAAGCTGTTGTTAAGCCAAAACTGTCAGGTGGGTGGATCCTCTTGGCAGTGAACAAGTGTTTACTGACACGCAAAGGAACAAGTTTGTGAAAGACCACTGAGAGCGACACGGCCTTCTGCAGGCAGCGTATTAAAAGACAAAGGGCATAAAACTCCTCATCAAGACCCCTTATCAACATATGTAATAAAGCTGTTTCAAGATGTGCGTGAGAGTGGGATTATTGTGTGAGTGTGATATGCTTCCCCTCCTCTCTGTGCTCTTACCTCGGTGAATAAGGAATTGTCTTGGGCCTGATTTGGTTGAAGGCAAACGCAGCTTCTGAGCAGCTCGTTGTTGTTGGATTTCCTGCAGTGACACACGGACGATGGACATCAGTCAAACAGCACGAGTCTTGTTCTACTCGAGATTTCTGCCTCTTTCCCTTCTCATGATTATCGTGGCAAAAGTTTTAAACTCATTGGGGATTAATGTTGGGTCGCTGTAAATACTATAATAAAGAGACCCGCTCTTTTTGCAAAGTGTTGAGACAACATTTGTCATGACTTGTCACTTCACAAATAAGGTGAATTGATTGATCAAATCGACATTAGATGTAGGAATGAGAGTTGTTCAAACTAAAACACCTTGTATTGTAGTTCAATTCTGTGACTTGCTGCAGTGAATATAGAGTCGTAGTTTAAATCAGCTACATGTCTCCAAAGCAAAGTTAAGAGCTTTTGAGAAAAGAAAAAATAGCTTATGTCATCTTAGAAAGTAAGACGCTGATTATTAATCACATGAATCTTTCAAACAGCTGCAGGGAAATGAGATCACGTACATTAAATCACCCAGCCTACTAATTACATGTTCCTTCTCTACAGGTCAGACAGGTTCTGAGAGGCCAAACATTACGAAGAATCTGTATCCAGTTTGTTTGTTTGTTTGTGTGTGTGTGTGTGTGTGTGTGTGTGTGTGTGTGTGTGTGTGTGTGTGTGTGTGTGTGTGTGTGTGTGTGTGTGTGTGTCTGTCCTGTGTACCCTGAGACAAAGGTGCAGCACAGTGTCCTCTTTGTAGATGCTCTGCCAGGTCTCCACCACCTCAGGAAGGAAGGATTTGACTATATACTGTACAGATGTCCTGGTTTCAGGATGTCGTACTTTGACCAGGTACAGAGCACCTTGAGGGCCTGTCTGAGGCCTCCGCCCATCTCCTCCTTGCTGAGAAACTCGATTTTGGCACAGAGGCCGCGCTGGGCCCAGGAAGACATGCTGTTGTTGATGGTGTTGGGGGAGCTCTCCTCCATTCGGTACACGGTCACCGGCTCCCCTGATAAACAACAAAGCATCATGGGAGGATTACACACACAAATAACCACATCATTGGTTTGATGTTTCTTAAATTAAGTGTACTTATGTCATATTTACAGCCCTTTGTGTACCTCTTGTCCATTTCTATCTCATTTTAATATTAGGCTTCACAGATTTCATCCACAGGGGGGAAAGAAATTATGTAGGCTACTTTGTTTTTATCGAACTTCAGTCTGCTTTCAAATACAGTATGCACCCTCTTTAATAATCAATCGTATTTACTTAACTCATACATTTTTCAGTAGACTCTGTATTTCACTTCCTTAAATTACTTTCATTTGGTTATCGTTGGGTTATTTTTGAGATTACTCGATAGACTCGGGGAATGTGAGGGCTGATGGAGTGAGGGAGGTGACATTCTGAACATAGCTCCAAGTTTGGATCTGATCCGAGGAGGATGCATTTGCAAGTTACACCCTGTCACTGACATATGAAACAAACTACTTTTCACCCTCTGTCTGGAGTGTAACTGGCACAGGGACAAGGTTTTCTCTAAGGTGTGTCATGGAGAGGCTTGAAGCTCAGCCGTCAGCGGAGTTGAGCATTAACCTTGATTCAAGCTTTCGGTTTTTAATTTACAAATCTGCTATCAGAAGCAGTAAAAATGTTTAAGATGAGAGGCAACATCTTTTACACACCTGGCTTGAAAGCTGGACTGCATTACCTACAAGCGTTTAATCATTCAACTTTTACACAATGACACATTCAGAGGAACATTTACAAGCTAGTCAGTAAAATCAGTCGTTCCAAAACCTCACCCACCAAAATATGTGGACTAAGAAGGGATGTGAAATGTACCACATGGAATGAATAGCCCTAAATCTGCAAAAGGCAACACTTATTAAAAGACAGAACCCTGCCATCTCCTCACGGATGCAGTGAAGTGATTTGAGTCGATCTATTATACCTGTGTCCTTTCCCCTTTCAGCCTAACGTAGCTCCCTGTGCTAATGTAGTACGCTACACAACGCACACACATCCAACTACCCCTACTGACCCATACCTGCCTCCTTTTACTTTTTATAGAATTGTATTCATTATTTATTCCACGTACTAAACTTTAAGCTAGAACCAAGTTTAAAAAAATCCATTTTGTGAATTATCTATAAACCCTATAAATTCAGCTGTAATAAAAAAAAAAAGAATGAATATGATTGTATAAGCTGAGTTCATAAAAAAAAAAATCCACTTAAGCAGAGAGATGCACCCGACTTAACTAGCCAACAGCACCTTTACTTTCCTTCACAGTAATATGTAAGAAGTGAATGCAAGTAAAAGCCTGCATGTGTGGAAGGAAAACATCAGCACAGAAACCTGATCTCTTATCCACCTTCATACTTCCCCATTCTCAGGGAGCCTGCTGCTGTCTCTTCTCAGATATGTGCGGGGGTGTGGTCACCTGACCTGACAAGTCTGAGTATACCGTGATGCACGTTACCTCGAGGGGGCACAGGTGTGAAGGGGATACTCTGAGACAGCCTCATCAAGTTGTTGCGCTCCACAGCTACAGGGGGAAACAGTAAACACTCACATTTAATACACAAACAGGTTGAGACGCAACTGAAGAACAAGAGAAGAACTACTCATTTCTGTTTTCCCCCTCAGTGACACTTTGATAATTTCCACTTAAAGACAGCCTCACTGATTATATGCAGATTTACAACATAACCAAAATCTACAAGCATTCATTCATTAGTAGTGCTGACAGAGAGGAGGAATCTTAACAAACATGTTATCCATTATGGATAATCCTGAGCACCCTCTGCACCACCTGCTGGACAGACAGCGGAGCATCTTCTCTAACAGACTGGTCCAACTCCGCTGTCACAAGGACAGATACAGGAAATATTTCCTACCAAAGGCCATAACCCTTTACAACAGCTCACCTCTTGCGAGCAGAGAAATGTCATCATGATCATCTCTGTCTTTTTCATATTGTAACCCTTTCTGCTCATGTTAAATGTAAAGTTGACATATTATCCCTACATTCCAGTTCACTTCATTTGTCTGTCTGCTATTCACTATAGTTCATAGTTTTAGCTTTGATAACATGTCCACACTCTTGCACTTTAATATATGTATCATTGATTGCACAACTCCGAATCTGCACAGCTCTGGACAGCTCTCTATATCATTATTGCACATTTACAACTTTCATCACTGTTTTTGCACATTTACATATCTGACTTCCAGCAAAGTATGTTTACATTCAGTTAGAAATGACTGACAAAATGTTGTATTTAATTCTTCACATTTTAGACTAGAAGTAATGTTAAGTTAAATCCTGGATGATTATATTTCTTCTTATTCTTTATGTTTTTAGTGCTTATTTACTTTGTATTTATTATTATATTAGGATTATAAAAAAGTAAGAGACTGCATATCAAGTTTCTCAGTGGCTAATAGGGATGTTAATCATTAATCGTTAATGGATTAATCGCTGTTAGGAATTTAACCGAGCAAACTGTTTACAATTTTACCAGCGGTCACATGCAATACCATTTAATACCAAAAGAGGGGATCCGTCACCTTTGAAACTCAGAAAAACTCCTGCATTTTACATTAGATTACAAAGTAGTGCAGAGGAGAGTTTAGTGGAGACGTGTGTGTGTAACAATGTGTGAAAGTGGCGCATAAAGATGTCACCGACCTACAGTAGGCTACGTGCTTTTGTGTGTGTATCTGTGTGTGTAGAGGCCAGGCTTGCATAAACTGTATAAAACATGGATGTAGACTCAGTGATGTCTCCCATTGGTTTCTTAAGCGCACTTTGAAGCCTAATGTGTGTCTGATGTGTTGATCAATAATGTGAATTCTTTGATTTTACATGTTCACCTTTAATCATTTGCTACTGCCATATACTGTATCTATATATACACTTATAATTACAATCTAGGCCGTTCTAAGTGTTAAAGGAAAAGAGAGAGTCCTTGTGTTTTTTAATATATTTTATTGCATTTCAGAGAAAAAAGCGTATGTTTAAATGAAGAAGTTAGAAATCAGTTCAACAGTTGTTTATGAAGATCAAATGTATGATTCAGTCAATAAATCACAGAAGTCAGACTTTGTATTTATGTCCATTTTAAGTGCTAAAATATGAGAATAGTACAAAGACTGCAGCACTTCACCCAGAAATTACCATCCACATCATATTACATTTATACGGAATATGTGGCAGATTTCATATAAAATAGATCTGATATGTTTGAAAAGTATGAGTCTTTATTCATAAGGTGTTTGAGACTTTAAGTGACGATATAGAAGAAGAAATTGTGAGATGAATGGTGTCACCTGAACAGGAAACGCACAGCTCAACGCAGGCGTTAAAGGTGCTTTGAAAATATTGAAAGTTCACAGATTCAATACTTTTCTATAAATCAGAAGGGAAATAAGCCCCACAAAGATTACAAGCATAGGTAGTTAACTTTAAAAAAATACTCTTATTCACTTTACTGTCTGGGGTGCAATGATGCAGCACAAGCTAGCAGAAGGTTAGCGTAGCATAGCACAAAGACTGGAAATAGCTAGCCTGGCTTTGTCAGACGGTGTCAAAATATGTTCCCAGTATGTCCAGAGTTCATAAAAAATGTTTCATCTTGTTGTTTTAGTAAACAAACAATCAAAAAACCTTTTAAATGTGACAACAGATCCTGTGCTTCATTATCTTTTGGCATCATTACTAGGACAAGTGAATACACTCATTAACCACATGGAAAAGCTCATTTGTGTTTTTACGCTAGCTGGTTTTGTGTTTCTAGTCTTTATGCTAAGGTTAGCTAACTGTCTACTAGCACTATAGCTTAACAATCATCAACAGACTTGAGAGTGCTCGCGTGTGATTTTGCTCTGTTATTGCCAAGTAAGGTTAGCTAAGGTTTGCTCTGTCTACTGGCACTATAGCTTACATTCACCAAACAGACTTGACGTGTGATTTGGATCAGTAGCCAGAAGACTCTACACAAAATGGCGAGGAAGAGGATTTCCTAAAAAATCTCAAGAAAGAGTTGCATTCAGATTTTTCATTACTAAGTAAATATAGAGTCTGAGACGTAGGCCTACATGTCAGACAGACAGGATTAGAGGCTCCAACGACGTTCCAAAGCTTCTGGGTTTGCATCATGCACACACCACAATTTTAAGTGCATACATTCATAAACAGAAGTGCAGGTCAGGACCTGGAGCCTCAGAGATGCTTTCATCTTCTTTTTGTCTTTATTTTTAAAAATTAAGGTAGGCTTTGGTCTGATCTTCTCGTGGCTGACGACGATGCCTAAACAATTTGATTTATGTCAAAAATATATTTTTTAACTTTGTCTTGCTTTCAAATTCGTATGTTTGAATTATTTATATTAGCTATATATTTTTTAGTAGAGTGTCAATTTCAAAAAATAATTTAGCTCATCTTACATTTTTCTAACAATAGGACCATTTGCTCGTTGGATGCACCAGCTTTCTGGTGTTCCACTAACGTCATCCTTGTGAACCATAGTTGAAATTCTTCTGCACCGCCATCAGCACCTGGAAACAAAAACAGTTTTAGTAATTAATAGCAGGGCCAGAGTGGGACTCATTTTCAGCCCGGGAGTTTCATGGCTCAGACCATCCCACATCGGTATATATCCTTTTGCTGGATATATAGGCTGGCCTATAATTCTAGCCTTAGTACATAAGTCGTAAATAGTGTACTATTCTCTACAAACTTGTAGCCTATCTAATCATGTATTAGATAAAAACAAATGTAATTTGTAATTCAAAGCAATAATTTTTTTTAGAACAGGGTTTTATGAGATATGGTGGGGGGACACAAAACCGCCTAGGGGGGTCCGGGGGCATGCCCCCCCGGGAGAATTTTTTGTACATTTAAAAGTTAAATGCATCAATTAAGAGGCTAAATGTATGAAAAACTTTGTTCTCTTTTAAAAATGTTGTGCTCTTGTAGTAATTAAACACAAATTGTCAAAAAATACAATCCAGAGGCTCAGCCTATTGATGGAGACCCTCAGCCAGGTGCTCTCCTTGCAACCTATTGCAAAGGTCAGATTTAATTTGAAAATGAATGTAAACTACAATTAGCTCAATAAATGTAAATAAAAAGTGAATTGGAAGCATATACTCCTCTTTTAGCTTTGATTATCGCTCCTCTCCAGCTCCTCCTCTTGTCTGAATTTGGTTTACATCTCTACAACCTTCAGTGTATTATAAAAATGTGACTTTAGTGGAGGGACGCTGGAAGTCAGTTTAAGTTTGGGTTGCTGAGAGAAGTAATTCTACTTGATGACGTCAAACTATGCTGCGCAAAGCATATTTTTTTAATTAATAGTAATGTTCAGTATTATGCATACTTCGAGTAGCCTATTTCCTATTTCAGAGGCTAAAAGTTTTATTTATCTTTCTCTGGAGGTGTTTCTTTCCTTTTAAAGTAACTGTTTTTAGTTTTTCTGTTTTAATTTCTCTCAATATTTTCTGCAGTGATATTCCTGTGCGCATGGGAACGTTTAACATGTAATTACTGAAAGCAGCCTCTCTAATCTTTAAAGGAAATCGATTAAAAAAACATTAATTCATCAAACCTATAACACACAACTAAAGAAATCACCTGATAGCTGCTCATCATTATTTAAAAAGCAATTGCCTACAGAGATCGTTTGAGGTGGAGCGTAATGTAAAATACATTTTAGAAGCAATATCTTCAAAACAGGTGATTGTGCCAAAACAGGCACTGCAGTAGTATGATCTGATGATTCTCCGACACAGACAGACTTGCTGCACTGCAAGTCCACACTGAGTTAAAAACATGCGTATATAAGCTGAGACCTGGCGTGGGATTTGAGCGTATCCTCCGCTCACGTCTAAAGTACCGAACTTTGCGTGGAAATGACCGTACACCCATTTGTCTGTCGTACGTACATTTCATAAGTGAGGGCCAAGGAGCAGGCAAAGAGAGAAATATACAGTTACAGTTTAAAACAATACTGATAAATAGATGAATAGTATTGAAAGGCTCTTGGTAAAAAAGAGAGCAAACGAGTTGTAGTTGAGAGTTGTTCTTTGCATCATTTCCCAGCCTGCCTTCAGTAAACTTCCTTCTTTCACTCCAGTTCAGTTGGTGCATTCATTCCTCTGATCATCTCTTATGCATTTTATTTACTTCACTGGGTCAATTTGACCTCAAGGAGATTAGAACCAAGGTTATTAAATAAAAAATAAAAACAGAGCTCTGCCTCCCTAACCGGTTTACCTGTTGAGGATTAGGATTTGTTCCGGTCTGAGACTTGGAGTGGACCAGCTGACCATCCACCCACACATCGAATCAGTCTGTGGAGGAGGAAAATGAAAGCAGAAGTGCATCAACATCAATTCAGCTTAAACTACTTCAGAATGTGTGTTCATAAATGTGTTCACATTGTACAACCAGTAAAACAGTGAGGTTTCTAACAGACATGGGCTGGGCTCAATAAAGTCTGTTCCTGGCACTGCACAAACGTAACGTTAGAACTAAAACATGGAACAACAAACCAGCTGTGCCTTTTTTTAAACACCAGTAATGATGTATATGTATTCTTAATCAAACTGCTTGAAATGTAACGTGGGTCCACTGAATAAAACATCTGAAGATTTATAACTATTATTGATTCTTAAAACCAAAGGCGATGGATAAAACGTGAAGAAGAGTTAGTGTTGTCATTTTGTTCTCCATTGCACTATTATCACTTTACCCACTCAGTATTCATCTACTGCATAAAGTTCTGTTTACATTTGTTCATCTGATCACTGTCCACTTAGATCTTTATTCTACTGTATCTATTTTGTATTTTAACTTTTGTATCTAAAATGATATTTTATATTTTTAGTTTACATTTACACAAATAAAACTACCATACTGAAAAGATCAAGTAAACCGCTGCAGCGTAAATGCTAACAGAACAAGTCGTGTAGTTGTGGAGTCTGACATGATTGGTAGTGGTATTAAATGCACTACAGCATGGCGAGCTGTACAGACAGATGTTGTTTTAAATTAATAATAATAATCAAACTAATAATAAACCATGTGTTCAGGTTTTGTCAGTGAGTTTGGTTCACTTAGGTTTCTGGCTGTTCAGAAGAAATTGCCACAGGCAGATATTTAAGGCGTGTTGCAGAAAGCATGTCCAGAATTTATGAGTCAAAACTTTCTGTTGAGATTTTAGTGAAGTTCAATATAATTAGCTTTTTGACTTTTATATGGTCCAGCTAAAAAAACATGTTGAAAGCACTGAACAGTTTATATTTAATACTTGTAGCATTGACAGTAGTATTTGTGTCGCACAGAACTGGGATCAGACCATAAAGCATTTAGTACTTTTTGTATGAATTCATTCGTTGTTTTCAACGGGTCTCATGTTGATGGCTGCGTTGTTTATTTGACGCAAATCTCCAATAGCTATATTTGTCAGGACAACGGGAAAAAAACTGCTTTCAGGATTTTACGGTGTTCTTGCAGTTTATATCATGAACATTAACAATAAAACAATTACATAAATGTGGTGTTATAGAAGCTAAGTTGTAACAAATGAAAAATACAAATTACTCACTCACTGGATGCGAGGACCCTATTGAAACCCAAGGAATTATTATCAGGGCCCGAACATGCACCGTAGGGTGCGAGGACCCTCTTGGAACCCTAATGATTATTATTTTTAGGGTCCGAGCACCGACCTTGGTGCAAGGAACCTATTGAAACTGAAGGAATTATTATTAGGGCCCGAGCACCGACCTCGGAGCGAGGACCCTGTTGTATCTGTAGTGGTTATTGGGGCCCGAGCACTCAAGGTGCAAGGACCCTATTAAAAAGGAATTATTATTATTATTATTATTATGATTATGATTATTATTATTATTAGGGCCCGAGCACCGACCTCGGAGCGAGGCCTCTGAACAAATTTACATAGCAATATTCAAGTGTAACCATAGCCCCCCCTACTGCAAGGACTAAGTACTACCTCCCATATAAAATATACATTTTTCTTGAAATTTCACATGAATAATGTCAGTCCTGCCCTGATCACATCTTCCTTAATACAATTATAAAGTCAACATAGCGGTACTACATCTCATAAACAATGTTAGATTTGCTCAAAATTTCACAGGTATCATGACAGTGAAAAATATTATGTGATCTTCATTGCGTTGCCTATTTCAACTTGCCAGTACTACGACTTTTACACAAATCGATCTGCTGGCCTGCTCCTTGGCTCCACCTCGCTGCTGCTGCTGCGTGCCCCGTGGTTGCTACACACCCCGACATGCACGAAGTGCGAGGGCCCTTCATCACCGCTTGCGGTTTAAATTAACTTTGTCTTTTCCACATATTTGGCAGACAAAAAATAATAAAATTTGCAAATAATTTATTTAAAAGAAAAACTACATTGCAGGAATGGGCCTCCGTAGGGGGCTGGCTAAGTGAAGAGAGAAACAGAAGCTTACTCGGTGGGGCCTGCCGTACTGTGACCTGCACACCAGGAACCCTGCAAAGCATGGAGCATAGCTGCTGGTAGACTCCTGCTGAGTTTCAGCTTTGACTGTAACACACATACGCACACACACACACACACACACAGAGAGAGAGAGAGAGAGAGAGAGAGAGAGAGAGAGAGAGAGAGAGAGAGAGAGAGAGAGAAAACATTAGTTTACAGAAAGATTATAGTCCTATGCATGATATTCTATTTTTCCTTTTAGGATGTTTAGATTCTATAATCAGTATATATCAACTTCTTAAAATGTATTTAAAAAAATCAATTTCACTTTCTAATTTCACGATTACATTTCTAATTCAGAGTTGTAAACTTACCCGTAGTCAATGACGACTTGGATCATGGTCGTGGCTGGTCTGTTAAAACCTTTACGCGATGGAGAGCTGCAAACTTTCAGTCCAGAGATGAGCTGAATAACGAGCAGAGTTGTGATTACTGGACTATTATAGTTGAAACCACACCCAGCAGGAGGGGAAACCAGTCCCAGTTTGTGCAACACTATCACAATTATTTTATCGTTGAAGATTATCTCTCTTTGCACTTAGTACCCTGAAAGATATCATTTCTGTTTATAATGATTAATAGGGATCCTTTACAGACGCCAATTGTAGGAGCCATAGTCTGTGTTTTTACCTCAGTTGATTATTTGTTATATTTTGCTCCTTATATGGGTTTGATATTGTTTCCGATAATTAGCAGTGGGCGTGGTTTACTTTATTTTTACCTGTGCATTTCGGGCGGCGGGAGACTAGACAAAGAGGGTGAGTGAGTTTGAAATATTTTCTGTTGACCGTCATTGTCATCGTAATCATCATCATCTTTTGGACCTTTTGTTTAGAAATACCTTTTTTCCCTTTTTTGTTTAATAAATCTACAAACATATCTGGACTGTTGGAATTATTATACGAATGAGTCACAGGTACAAACCCACTTAGTCTCTGTGCGGCACTTTACAATCTTAAGCCGCCACAATACCAATGAAATAGAGATTGAGGTGAAATGTGACTATGAATTGTGGATACTGAAATGGGTAACACGTTACAATACGGTACACACATTTTGCATAATTAGCGGGAAATGAATGGGAAACTAACCACTAGGTAACCACTAAGTAATAGGTAGATAGTGAGTACTTACTCATCACGTTCTTAGTAGGTAATGATTAGTTAACAAATAATGAATGCTAGATAAACCACACAAAGTGTTGCATAGTTAATGGGGAATGAACTACTACCATTAGTTAATGGGTAGATAGTAACTTCTCATCCAATTCTTCTTTTGATTACTTAAGAGAATGAAGTGAGGCATCATACTGGGTAGTTAATCAGTACTGAAGCATTCAAGAATTCAGAACAATTAAATAACCTGTTACCTAATGATTACCTAGTAGTTAATTCCCCATCCGTTTCCCACTAACTAATCATTAGTTACTCTAGAACATGTGATGAGGAAGTACTCACTACCTACCCATTACTTAGTGGTTACTTGGTGGTTATCTAATGGTTACCTAGTGGTTACTTAGTGGTTATCTAATGGTTACCTAGTGGTTACTTAGTGGTTACCTAATGGTTACCTAGTGGTTACTTAGTGGTTATCTAATGGTTACCTAGTGGTTACTTAGTGGTTATCTAATGGTTACCTAGTGGTTACATAGTGGTTATTTAAACGTTAGATAGTGGTTATCTAGTGGTTACCTAGTGGTTACTTAGTGGTTACCTAATGGTTACCTAGTGGTTACTTAGTGGTTATCTAATGGTTACCTAGTGGTTACTTAGTGGTTACCTAATGGTTACCTAGTGGTTACTTAGTGGTTATCTAATGGTTACCTAGTGGTTACATAGTGGTTATTTAAACGTTACCTAGTGGTTATCTAGTGGTTACCTAGTGGTTACTTAGTGGTTAACTAATGGTTACCTAGTGGTTACTTAGTGGTTACTTAGTGGTTAACTAATGGTTACCTAGTGGTTACATAGTGGTTATTTAAACGTTACCTAGTGGTTACTTAGTGGTTACTTAGTGGTTAACTAATGGTTACCTAGTGGTTACTTAGTGGTTATCTAATGGTTACCTAGTGGTTACTTAGTGGTTATCTAATGGTTACCTAGTGGTTACTTAGTGGTTATCTAATGGTTACCTAGTGGTTACTTAGTGGTTATCTAATGGTTAACTAATGGTTACCTGGAGGTTTCTTAGTGGTTACCTAGTGGTTACTCAGTGGTTACTTAGTGGTTACCTAATGGTTACCTAGTTGTTAGTTCCCCATTCGTTTTCTCACAAACTAATTATTAGCTACTCTAGAACATGGAATGAGGAAGTACTCACTATCTACCCATTACTTAGTGGTTTCTTAGTGTTTAGTTTCCCATTCATTTCCCACTAACTATGCAAAATGTGTGTACCTTATTGTAAAGTGTTACCCTGAAATGATTTGACTGACTCACACTGTTGAAGCTTCACTGACAGCTCTTTTTATGACTGTTTAGAAAGGAAAAAGGATTTAAGCGACTGATCAGATACAGATGCCTACATTTGAACTTTTGCAACATCCAATTTTAATAGTTTTTTCTGTGTGTGCAAATTTCAATAGTGGTAGTGTATTTGTTTTTATACATCACTGCACAAACCATGAAGCTTCTGTTAAGTTGAATTAACATGCTGCTCTGCCTTCTCTTAGGATGGCACACATAAGAAAAACCCGATTTACAAAATACACATTCAGCGAGCAAAATACTAACTCTTCTTCAATTTAGGATTCCTTTATAAAACATGTTCAAATTATGTGTTCTTTGACATAGAAATTGCACTTTAGCTTTATTTTACAGGTATTTTTAAGTGGAAATTAAAAACCAATTTCCAAATATAACAGTCTGGCTAGAGGTCACTGAAACCATTTTATCAAGTTTTATGTGTCAAAGGAGCGTCCACCAGAGAACTAGAAGTGCATTTTGAAAATGGGGAAAACAGAGAAAGGGGACAAAGTCCTCCAGACACACAGCATGTCCATCGTCAACAGCTCAACAGCAGAGGCTTCAACAGGCGGACACACACATGCAGATCTATCACTCTGAGACTTCAGATTTCTAACAGGTGACTTCCTGGAAGAAAATCTTGTACAGTTCTGCTTCCTCAACCAAACTGGATTGTTCCAGAAAATGGGACTATATTCATGTTGTCACTATTGCTTGGCATCCCAAAATATCATTGATACAAATCTTCATCATCTTCTTCAACACACAAAATAAAGATCGTAAAGCTTTTAACATTTTTATTTGTTTAAAATGATATCCAGTACAAAATGTATACAGTAATACCCTCACGTTTGTCATTTCCCCTGAATAAAATATTTGTACTCTGTGAAGCTCATGCCAGATAACAGTATCTATAAGATACACATGATTGTTATTTGCTCAAACAATAGTTGATGACAAAGATATAGCAATAGTACCTTTGTAACAATAAAAACTATCAGCAATATTTTGGTGGACACACTTTGAAATACAATAAAATGACATACATTGTTCTGTAAAAGTTGCATTGCAATCTGCCCATATTTTACAAGATTTTCAAAATTGTGATTCTTTCTTTAACTACGAGACAAAAAGTTGTGATACGAGTCTTCACACATTTATAAAAAAAAAAGGATGTGGTGGCAAACTGCAGCGCTGCAGTGACTGAACCTCTCTGCAGCTTCTGTAACAGATGTACAATGCACTTCGATTTGTTCTTTTTTTAGACTTTTTTTTTGTTAAAACAAGGCAACTTCTCAAGCTCCACAATAAATAATAAACCCTCTGCAATGATATGGTACCTGTCAATATATCCAGTTCATATATATATATATTTATATATATATATACTGTACATATATAAATTCATAAACTTACACAAAATAGGTTTAAAACTTTTTTTCCTTGTTGATGGAATAAAAACACAAAAAGGTTAAGATGGTTGAATTGAGTTCGACAGCATTTGGCGGGACCAACAAAAACATGACACAGTCTGCATGCACTTGTTTCCATGGAAACACAAGTGTGATTCTTCCAGTTGATTGGGTAAGCCTCTCAGCTCCTTGGCCTCGACTATATAGGGTCAGATGAGGACCGCCTTGCTCACAGCATCAGCCTCATTGATTGGCGGGACTCTTTGACTCCGCCCCCTGGATTGGGAGGGTCTTCTTGAGGGAACGTCACCTTGTCTGGAGTGTAGTCGTTCCGCTTAAGATCTGACGAACAAGAAACAACGTGTTCATTCCACATGATGTAAAAGATTATTTTGATGTCATCAAAGATATGTCTGCATATTTATAGTTGCAGGGTTTTTTATGTCATGAGAAGATCATCATTTAAAGAAGTGTGTTCAAGATCTTAAAATTAACCTTGAAGCTTGAAGATATGGATCACATTCGTGATGCGACTTGTCCATGATTGTGAAAACCTGGTTCTGCTGAACACAGTTAGTCATGTAAGCCCGCCCCCCCTCCCTTTCATGCTGCCAGCGAGTGACATGTGGATGTTTAGACTGAGGTCACATTGCTAAAGATCCGACCTGTGTCCTATTTGGATCCACACACGAAAGTGGCCCAAATCTGATTTTGAACCAACAGATTCCATGTGACACTGTCATAAAATAATCTGCTCTGAGTCACACAGGAGCAAAAAAATCTGATTCAGGTCACTTTTTTCCTGCAGTGTGAACCTCATGTAACAAGGAAACAGAGCAGGGATGGAGTATACTCTCACCAGGGAGTTTAAGTTTCCGGCAGCAGGAGTTGCAGTGGTGTTTCGCTCGGAAGTTTCTTATGGCATCATCCCCCAGGTTAGCAGGCCCGAATATCATATCGTAGGATCTGAAAGAGTCACACAGTGTGAGCAATCAAGTCGACAATTTAGTCAATGCTGTACAGTAGGTGCTACTTACAATGATCTTGTCATTTTAATTTGGCATTTATTTTCTGTGTGTTTGTTAGAGTTCAAAGTACAATGACTTACCCCTTCTCACCACTCTTTATGACTGACGGATCTGTCAGAATCTCCCCGACCCCTACAGAGACACAAGTGTCGTTATCATGACACCAAATAGAGAGAGGTGGATCATTTAAACAAATATAGAAGTCAGATGAAATGCAACATGTCAGCCTCCTTTTCCACTAACACAACAATTCTTTTTCCTGAGCTTTCCCGTTTTCATGTGTGACTGATGTTTTAAAACAATGTTTGTTAGGACAAGTGCCTTAAAAACAACAACAAAGTGTCTCCTTCAAATCTACTTCACTGCTTTTTGAGGACTTCAGTACGAGGATATTTAAGAAGGTGAGGGTTCTTTTTTTTACCCTGCAGGTCGAGCACCAGCAGCTCCCCGCGGGTGTACTCGTAGGTCCAGTGGCTGAAGGCCAGCATGGTTTCCTCCAGGAGGTTTGTTGGGACGGTCTCATCACCGTTGTTGTTGTTGAACTTCCTGAACTCCCCAGTAATGCACTCTTCTATAGCGAACCACTGTCCAGCAGAGTGACAGTACAGCAGAAACACCTCCAGAAACCTGAATGAACACACACACGCACACGCACACAAGACTCAGGTTGCTGGGTACTGTTCAGCAGGAAAAATATATGAATCTTTTTAGCCATGTGTCTGGTTCTGCGTAAGGTTTCTTCCTGTAATAGGATGTTTTTCCTTGTCACAGCTGCCAAGCGCCTGACTATGGTGGATTGATGTTGGGGTCTTTCTAAATAACATAACGTGTGAAGTCTACGTCTGCTCTTTATGCAAAGTGTCCTGAGAATGAGAGAACTTTAGTTGTGATTGAGCTCTATCTAAATAAAAAAATGTCTGTTTAGCTAGCAGTCCGCTAGCTTAGCACTGAAAACTGAAACCAATGAATCAAACAAGTTTAACTACCCAGAGGAAAGAGTTCATCCAGCTGACTGGAGGGACGGAGGGTGCTGTGTGTGTGTGAGTGTGATCTGCTTCCCCTCCTCTCTGTGCTCTTACCTCGGTGAATAAGGAATTGTCTTGGGCCTGATTTGGTTGAAGGCAAATGTCAGCTTCTGAGCAGCTCGTTGTTGTTGGATTTCCTGCAGTGACATACGGATGATGGACATCAGTCAAACAGCACAAATCCTTTTCTACTCGAGCTTTCTGCCTGTTAAAAGGAACTTTTTCCTTGTCATGATGATGTTGCTAAAAGGTTTTTAGCTTATTGGGTATTCATTTTGGGTATCTGTAAATACTATAATAAGGGTACAGTCTAGACCCACTCTTCTTGTGAAGTGTTGAGAGAACATTTGTCATGATTTGTCACTTTACAAATAAAGATGAATTGATTGATCAAATCGACATTACCGTAAAATCCGGTGTATCGGACGCACTTTTAATACATATTTTCTCATCTTAAAAGTTGGCTGCGTCTTATACACCAGTGTGACCAATATACCAGTATAAATAGCTGACACATACGCCTTCATTACCACGGGTGCAGAAGCCACCATCAATGCGCTCGACCTGACGTGATTACAAAAAAAATCATCCCCATTCATTGTGTATTGAAAGCTGATTGCACGCTGTGCTGGGGAAGACAGCGACACAGACGGGCTCGCAAGCTAGGGGTCTGTGCTTCATAACTTTCACTGCAGCGGAGAGCTGAACTACCGTACTGTTGCTAGAAGGAGTGCAAACTCCCTAAAGTGAAAACAAACAGAACTAAAAGAGCGACACAGCTGCACAGAAACTGCACGTTGTTGACGTTACTAAACACAAGAGAAATTGTCACGCAGGAAGAACGTAACTTTTTTTTCCTCTCTGAGAGACTTTCAAAAACAGGTTGCATCTTATATACCGGTGAGACTCATATTCCAGATTTGACATTAGATGTAGATATGAGAGTTGTTAAAACTAAAACATATTGTATTGTAGTTCAATTCAAATACATTAAATCACCCAGCCTACTAATTACATGTTCCTTCTCTACAGGTCAGACAGTTTCTGAGAAGCCAAACATTACGAAGAATCTGTATCCAGTTTGTTTGTTTGTTTGTGTGTGTGTGTCCTGTGTACCCTGAGACAAAGGTGCAGCACAGTGTCCTCTTTGTAGATGCTCTGCCAGGTCTCGACCACCTCAGGAAGGAAGGATTTGACTATATACAGATGTCCTGGTTTCAGGATGTCGTACTCTGACCAGGTACAGAGCACCTTGAGGGCCCGTCTGAGGCCTCCGCCCATCTCCTCCTTGCTGAGAAACTCGATTTTGGCACAGAGGCCGCGCTGGGCCCAGGAAGACATGCTGTTGTTGATGGTGTTGGGGGAGCTCTCCTCCAGTCGGTACACAGTCACTGGCTCCCCTGATAAACAACAAAGCATCATGGGAAGATTACACACACAAATAACCACATCATTGGTTTGATGTTTCTTAAATTAAGTGTACTTATGTCATATTTACAGCCCTTTGTGTACCTCTTGTCCATTTCTATCTCATTTTAATATTAGGCTTCACAGATTTCATCCACAGGGGGGAAAGAAATGATGTACTTTGTTTTTATCGAACTTCAGTCTGCTTTCAAATACAGTATGCACCCTCTTTAATAATCAATCGTATTTACTTAACTCATACATTTTTCAGTAGACTCTGTATTTCACTTCCTTAAATTACTTTCATTTGGTTATCGTTGGTCATTTTTGAGATTACTCGATAGACTCGGGGAATGTGAGGGCTGATGGAGTGAGGGAGGTGACATTCTGAACATAGCTCCAAGTTTGGAAATACTGTAATCTGAGGAGAAGTTACACCCTGTCAGAGGGTGAAAATGAGTTTGTTTCATACATCACTGTCTGGAGTGTAACTGGCACAGGGACAAGGTTTTCTCTAAGGCGTGTGATCGAGAGGCTTGAAGCTCAGCCGTCAGCCGTCAGCGGAGTTGAGCATTAACCTTGATTCAAGCTTTCGGTTTTTAATTTACAAATCTGCTATCAGAAGCAGTAAAAATGTTTAAGATGAGAGGCAACATCTTTTACACACCTGGCTTGAAAGCTGGACTGCATTACCTACAAGCGTTTAATCATTCAACTTTTACACAATGACACATTCAGAGGAACATTTACAAGCTAGTCAGTAAAATCAGTCGTTCCAAAACCTCACCCACCAACATATAATAATATGTGGACTAGGAAGGGATGTGAAATCTACCACATGGAATGAATAGCCCTAAATCTGCAAAAGGCAACACTTATTAAAAGACAGAACCCTGCCATCTCCTCACGGATGCACTGAAGTGATTTGAGTCGATCTATTATACCTGTGTCCTTTCCCCTTCCAGCCTAACGTAGCTCCCTGTGCTAATGTAGTACGCTACACAACGCACACACATCCCACTACCCCTACTGACCCATACCTGCCTCCTTTTACTTTTTATATTTATTTTTTCTAGAATTGTATTCATTTTATTTTTTATTTAAATCTTGGCTTCATGACGAGAACTAAACTTTAAGCTGGGGTGAAGTTGTTGATATCTATAAACCCTATAAATTCAGCTGTAAGTAAAAAAAATGAATACGATCGTATAAGTTGCTGAAATTGAAATAAAAACTGAGTTCATAAAAAAACAGAGCCTCCACTTAAGCAGAGAGATACAACCGATTTGAGTAGCCAACAGCACCTTTACTTTCCTTCACTGTTATATGTAAGAAATGAATGCAAGTAAAAGCCTGCATGTGTGGGAGGAAAACATCAGCACAGAAACCAGGGGCCTGTACTACGAAGCAGGATTCGGGGTTAGCGAGGTAAATTCAGGGTTAACCCTGGGTTTTCAGTCCTACGAAGGTGGTTCACTTGTTACCTGGATATATCGCCACGGTAACTTATGCTGCACACCTAACCTGCTCCGGAGCAGGTTATGTTGGAGATAAGAGATCAACCTGTGAAAATCTCCGCCCACTGACCAATCAGATCTTTTGATGGTGGAGCTCCCGGAGCTGATGGGGAGGACACTTCATGTGTCCCGCATGATTTTACATTATAGTCCGTTAAGGTAATGATTATTTTTACTGATATCATCCTTCATCCTTCAACCTTCAACAGAGACTGAAAAAGCACCGGAGCCTTTGAGTTGTGTTTTTAAGATGTTAAATTACGAATAGCTTCTTATGGCTTTGAATGATATTTTCATATTAATGTTTAGTGTCTCCATGCCGCTCAGTTTGTGATCGTCAGAGCTGCAGCTGAAATATAACTTCTCAAACTGCTATACTGGCCACATGAAAGAGTCAGAGCAACACATTCAGTTCAGAGTAAAATGAGGAGTTATTATGGTCAGTTGTAAGGTGATTTAACGATGGGGAAAAAAATATAATCAGCCGTTGTTTGCCCATTAATACTCGCCGATTTTTCATTTATCTGCCAGTTGTCCTTCCTGCATTTGTTCCTGCAGCTGTGTAACTTTAGTCTTTGGGAGCCTGCAGTTCTATCTTAAACGTCTTTATATTATTAATATAGTTTGTTCAGAGTTTGTTAGATATGACGATCTGCTGACGACAGACTCAGTGAAGATTTTGATAGGTTATATGAAGCGAACTCCGCCCCTTTTATGTGAACGCGCTCTTGGAAACTCTGGGTTCACTCATCAGGTTGATAACCAGCTTCGTATGACAGCTAATCGCGGTGTCTTGAATTTCCCTCGGGATCAATAAAGTATCTATCTATCTATCTATCTATCTATCTATCTATCTATCTATCTATCTATCTATCTATCTGTCTTATGTTAGGGTTAGTGAAGCCAGATAAGCCAAAGATACCCTGGGTATGTTGAACTCGCTTCATAGTACAGGCCCCTGATCTCTTATCCACCTTCATACTTCCCCATTCTCGGGGCGCCTGCTGTTGTCTCTTCTCAGAAATGGGCGGGCCGTTGTCGCCTGAACTGACAAGTCTGAGTATGCACCGTGATCCACGCTTACCTCTAGGGGGCACAGGTGTGAAGGGGATACTCTGAGACAGCCTCATCAAGTTGTTACGCTCCACAGCTACAGGGGGAAACAGTAAACACTCACATTTAATACACAAACAGGTTGAGACACAACTGAAGAACAAGAGAAGAACTACTCGTTTCTGTTTTCCCCCTCAGTGACACTTTGATAATTTCCACTTAAAGACAGCCTCACTGATTATATGCAGATTTACAACATAACCAACATCTACAAGCATTCATCCTGTAGACTAAGATAAGTCATTTATACATAATAATACTGTTTCTGCATGTCTCACCTGAGTACTGGTAGCTCTCCATG
The DNA here is from genome assembly GCA_020745685.1 of Tautogolabrus adspersus. Taxonomy (NCBI): domain Eukaryota; kingdom Metazoa; phylum Chordata; class Actinopteri; order Labriformes; family Labridae; genus Tautogolabrus; species Tautogolabrus adspersus. Next base: position 6,105,213 of record CM036535.1, read on the forward strand.
GGCTTGAAGGGCGAGCCGATTGCTAAGGAGAGAAAAGAGGTTGTTTTGTTTTGTTCTGCAGTTTGAGGTCATTTAATTATTATAGTAGTTATCCCAAAAGGTCATTTATTCAACAAAATGACCCAGAGTTGTTCCAGCATCCAGCAGCAGATGTCTCTGTACTACTGAAGATTAGAAATGAATCAAAGAAACTATGTGATGTCAAGTAAAAACAATAAACAACAAACAAACCGCAGGGTTATGTCTGGAAGTCGGATGAACTGTTTAAACATTGACTCATGTGCTTTTTATTTTTTATTTCTTTATTGAAAGCCTGGTTCAATAAAGTAAGAGACTGCATTTCAAGTTTCTCAGTGGCTGATAGGGATGTTAATTATTAATTGTTAAAGGTGCACTATAAAGATTTGGTAGTGAAATTTGAAAGTTGGAGAATTGAAACACTTCTATGCTATATTTTCTGAACTAAATACACAAACTTTACTCAAAGAAGGAAATGGGTCCTTGGAACACTGTTAAGAGCTTAAAAGCTACCAGGAGAGTTACGGTTTCACTGTTGCGCGCCCCCCACCCTAACTCGCGTAGCATTTTATCTTCAAACAATTTTCCAGGGTCCAAATTTTCCTCTGAGGACAGTTTGTGTATAGAGTTATGAACATATACCACAGAATCTGTACACTTCTCCAACTTTAACATTTCTCTACCAAAACTCCACAGTGCATCTTTAATGGATTAATCGCTGTTAAGAATTTAACCCATTAAAAATGTATTAACGGACAATCTGTTTACAATTTTGCGGCGGTCACATGTAATACCATTTTATACCAGAAGAGGGCGTCCGTCACCTTTGCAACTCAGAAAAACTCCTGTTATTACTACTGAAGGAAGAAGCGGAGAAAAGTGAGGAAAAAATGAAGCGGTCAGCAGAGAGAGTTTTCTGCAGCTGGACTTATTGTGAATAGACTGAGCACACGATTCAGCCCTGATCATGTACATATGCTCATCTTTCTAGATAAAAAACACTAGGTCTTAAATATATTATGGTGAGTAGAGTATTTTATGTGTGCACAACTCACTCCTGAAAGTGTAGATGTGTTAATTTGCCTACAAAACAGAAGAATTCAGTGTATTGTGAAGAGGCTCAAATGGTTTTATTTCACTTGTAAACATCACTGAATGTTGATTTTAAACAGGAGTTTCATTCGGTCAGCCTTGTTAATCTAGAAACGGCGGTAGTGCATCGTTTGACATTGTTTTTTTAGCAGTACCGTTAAATAAGGAGAGTCATACGTTTAAAAGAGAGAGAGCCTTGTTGTTTTATTAGTTTGTTCATATTTAATGAATGAATGTTTCAAGTTTTTATTGTGCTGTTTTAATGGTTTCAATAAAACATTAACTGAGAAAAAGGCGTGCATTTTGTGGCTCATTCATTATTAATGATTAATCGATAATTGATTGTTAAGGTGTTCAACTATCGGTTTATAAAAATGACTGAAATTTGCAACCCGACAGGCTAAGATAATATATTAAACTTGTTTAAATCCGCTAAAAGGTTCACATCAAGATAATTCAATGTGGTGTAAAACAATGAAAAGCGGAACATCCTCATTTTGCTAAGAACTAGAAGTCTAAATAGTTGTGGATGGATTTCTCTCTATAGAGAGCAATGGTGTATAAAAACCTCCATATCAGAGTCTGTTGTGCTGTTTGGTCAGAGAGCGAGTTACTCACAGTCCTTCCTGGATCCGAGCTGGGTGTGTCGTGGTGTGTACAGAGAAACTGCGGCTGAAACCACAGAAGAAGAACAGGAGGGTGAGGCTTTCATCTTGAAACATGACACGTGACATATTGTACAGAAGAGTCCCTTCTAGTCCTGATGTAATGGGAAACCTTTTTCTACTTGACCATAAACACAGATTTAGAGAATGACTTGTTGGGCTCTTTACCTGCAATCACTGGCTTTTAATTCATTCAATCAAATTTGATCTTTTTGACTGAACATTACCCAGTAAGTACTAAAATTCAGTGAAAACAGATTGGAAAGAGGTCTTGGATGGACTGTCCTAATTTCAATCATTAAGTAGCTTAAACATTGTTTTAACATAAACATTAAAAAATCGATTTTCTTTCATATTTATGATCATTTGTTGATTTTAGCGTCGATGGGGATGAAAATGATGATTGTAGCTGCGACTCTCCGAAGTCACTTTATTTGCAGCGATGTTTGAAATCTCTACAACGCAAAGACGTCATTCCATTTTTATACACATTCATATATTTGTCCATTTCTGTGCTGTGTGATGTTCATAAGAAGGTTCAGACACATCATAAATGGAGCAGTTTTAAACATCCTCCACAAATTCAGAAAAAGAACAAGACTTTGCATGTGCAGGTATTTCGGTTGTACAACTCTAAGAGGCAGAAAGACCCCCTTGGTGCTGATATAGTAGATTGATACCTGACAGAGGAAGTAGTTGAAAGAGAACCGGTGGCAAAGGAGGGAGAGCAACGGATTTGTAAGCAGGCGGTCGCAGGTTAAATCCTGTTCAACTTGTGTTTTTGATTTTTTTTTTGTCATGGGTTAGTGATGCACTGTTTACTTAAACATTCATTTCAGACTCTACAAATATGAGATCCGTCTTACAACTCGATGAAATTCATGATATCTAGTCTAGACATGAAGACCTTTTAAACGTCTTCAAATAGTCGTGGCTACAGATGTTTTTGAAACGTCTTTTAAATAGAAGATGCTCGCTGAGTAACTTGACCAAACCTCTGCATTGCTCCCTTTTCTGTTTCCCCAGTATGCTTTTTTAAAGCGGTTTTGCTTTTTGCCTTTTTTCAATAGGACAGGGGATAATAAGGAAACACTGGTAGAGAGTGTAGGGATGATACTGAGGGTGTAAGTGAGGCCCTCGGCTGGTTCAATGAGGACTCTTCCTCCGTAAAGGGACATATTCTCTATCCACTGAGCTGAACAAGCACCCTTTGATGTTACAGTGTTGATGGTATCACACACAAGCGGGCGTTACTTTGATGCACTGATAAGAGCAAGGTCAAATGTCTCTTTGATAACGCTGCTGCTGGACCAGCTGATCCAGACCGAACAAGTCCAACCGATTTCAAGCAAGCAGGCAAAACTTCACATCTCACCGGTCAGTGTGTCTTCACCAGGAGGTCGTCTGACAGAGAGCGAGAGAGAGAGAGCACAGGAGGACAAGAGTTTTACAAAACAGATAACAGTCAATCAATTCATGGATCTACACAGGGGCTTTTGTTTTACATGTAGTGTAAGTGTTTTTGTTTCAATAAGAGCGGTCTTAAGTGAGAAACAAAGAAGGGTCATACATTTACTGAAATCAGACAAACGGGTCCCAACTGTGTAGAAACTACTTGTTTTTTATGAGTCTCTTTAAATGCAAGTGGTTGTGTGTCCGTCTGTGTGCGAGTGTTTTTGTGTGTGTGTCTGTGTGTGTGGTGTATATCTCATTGGTAAGTGGGAGTTAAAGGACTTACAGGCTGCTGGCTTGGGCTGATTTGACCTGAACTCTTTCCTAGTGGAGAAATGAGAAGTGGTTAAACAGTGACAAAATGCAGATTTAAGAAAGTCACCTATGGTTAAAATTAAACAGAACAGTGTTTTCTTTCTACTTTGTCAGCAAGAAAGTACAGATCAAACATCTCTCACCAGCACTGCAGTTCTAGGGTCTTCATGTATGAGGATGTCTTCAGCTGACACTCGGCTTCTGTCCTTCTTCGTCAGAGCTGCAGAAACACACAGAGAATAATGACCACCCATAACGGCGAAATCAAGAAAACACCGCCTGCACATGATTCTGCAGGTAGGCCTGCAGTGGATTCAAATAAATAAAACATTTTTCTAAGATCTTAGTGTTATTTGTGATATGTGTGAGCTTACTGGAGTCAGGATGGAGCAAAGCTGGGTTTCTGTCGAACTCGGTTAAGCCAGCATAAGAGTTGACTGCTCTGATGTGACCGTGAGCTTCAGGCTGATGCTGGTGTCAAAAAAAAAAAAAAGACAGAAAAATAGAGGAGAAGGTTATCGTTCTCCTGAAACACTAAGAAGGTGACTTTTAAAAAAGTGTATCTTACACGGCTACATGCTTAAGTTTGGCTGCATTTGTCAAGATTGTATCTGCACCAAACGTAAATTACAACCTCATCATTTAGAGTTTCCTGCAGCATTCAATTGCCAACCTAATCTCTGAGGGGGGTGGTCTTGAAAACAGAACGAAATGTTACCATCTTATTTATCATAAGATAATGCTCAACCATGTAGTGTGGAAGATTAAACAGTCATTAGTAGCTGTGTTAAACTCAACAGGAGATGATTTAGATCAAGAGGTGGTGAACTGATCGCTCACATTAACCAATCAGTGATGGATGTCACAATGTTAAGAAAAGGAAAACTGAATCCGCCCCCCCCTTAAATTACAGCCTCTGTCACTTGCTGATGCTGAGGAGACAAACTCACTGTTGCTGCATTAATGTGGTGTTGCAATACTAAGAAAAATGTTCTCCTGACTGTGAAAATTAATGCTAACACCCCCTGAAGTCGAACATTAATTTGAAAGATGAACCCCTGCTGACGTGACATCATGTGGTGCAGAAACATGGAGAACAGCAAATGTCAGGCTGATGGACAGAAAGAAACTTTTATTAAATCAAGTTTTTTCACCAATCTTAGCTCGCATGTTATTTTGTTTATGGTAATAAAGAGAACTACAGGTTGACGCTGTACCTGTGGCGAGCGGAGGGGTTACTACTTTATTTATATATTGAACCTTTATTTAACCAAATGACTCATCTGCTCAGGTATAGTCTACGTGTGGGATATCATTTCACACTAAGGTTCAACTTTGCCAACACACCCGTATTCATTCAGATGTAACACATCTTGACTTTAACTGGCAAATAACATCAAAAGTGATTCTTACCAAGGAGAGATCAGAAACTCAATCAATCAAAAATTCAATCTATGCATTTTTACTTGCATAGGGCCATATTAAAAAGGTGTATACCATATAGGGGTGGGGGAAAAAATAGATTTATGTAAAATTCAAGATTCTTATCTTCTGAGATTTTAAATAGATTTATAACTTCCAAAAATCTTTCTTTTTTTTTGCCGAATCAGTCACTCCCTGCTGAATGCTAAAGCTAGCTCTTTAATTCACTAGAATGCCAAATGAAGCAACAAGAAATTCAGCCAGTCTCACAGATGACTGGAGTAGATCCTGAAGTATGGACTAAATCAAAAACAGACTTTGAATCATGAATCCAGAATCGTTTTGATTCGAAAATCGATTCTGAATCGAATCATGACCCCAAGAATTGAAATCGAATCGTGAGACACCCAAAGATTCCCAGCCCTACTACCATACTCTTTATATTTTTTATCAGAGGCCCAACATTAATCCACCATGAGTAAGCCCTTGGTAGAAAAACGACTTCGTTTTTTAACGGCAGAAAGCTTGAGCAGAACCTGACTGATGGTGGACAGTGATCTGCTGCAGGCGTGTGGGGCAACAAAGTAGAATTCAATGTCTACTTTCTTTATTGTTATTGTTTGATGTTATCAAGCAAAAGCTGAGAAAACTAAACATTGAAAGCAACACACTGAAATAAATCACCAGCATAACAATGCTTTTTACAAACACATACCTGAGATCTGGTCTGTGTGGCCGGGCTTTGCCGCCTGCTGGAGGTGTCTTTGGGTTGTGAAGTCTGGAGGTCCATACTGTCTTTATGTCCTGAACACATGAACATTGTCATTCTTCATTAGGTAATCATCAACTGCCTTACTGTTCAGTTTGTCAGATTATCAAAAGAAATTAATCACAATACAGTTTTTTTCCTGATGATTCAAATAATACAATTCCACCAGGACGATCCAAGAGTTCATGATTTGTGATTTGTTTACCACTCCTAATTGTGAAGTCTTAGCCAATCATTGTGCAGCATTCAGAACACATTGCCCAATCTTGTGACACAACAATGAACACAATAATACGATAAAACACATGATTTTTATGACAAACTGCTCCTCTCACCTCCACCTCCATCTACAAGTCAATCATTCATGCAGCATTCACATCATACCTAACCAGAACCTCCCAGGAACAAAGAAAGAACTGTTAGACAAGAGGTCCAGTCAGATGCACAGAGAAAGGAAAGGAAAAGGCACCAGCAGGTCAACATAGATCCTGATCCGGAGACGACAAACCCCAGCACCCGGCAGACACAGCCCTCCACTGAAACTCGGACTCAAACCTCGTGTTGTGTTTGGCTCTCTTGAAGTGTTCTCCATTTCAAGTGGGACTTCCGACCCACTATGACCATCATAGTATGATGCCTGAGGGGAAGGTGGTTCAGATTTACTCCATCCCCTGTTTCTTCGTCTGTGGGGTCTCCTGGATGCCACAATAGGGTAACGAGCAAAAGCAGGCAGGCATCTATTTTCTCCCGTGTCAGCTGTTGATGACACAGCTTCAGGAGCCGGGGGGACTTCAGTGTCTGTAGTCTGTTTCCTCAGAGAGCCTAATCTGCCCTCATCATCGAGGAACGCCTCGTTCACGAAGCCTTGACTCACCTCCCTCCTAATCTCCCCCCTCCCTAACCCCCCTGTGTTCTCAGTCTTTGCAGTGCAAGCAGGCAAGCAGGCAGGCTGAGCAGAGCCAGAAGTCTTAGACACAATGACAACAGTTGGATAAACACACACACAGGTTTCATCCACCTCTTTTCCCCTCTCATCAACCCCAGATTCCCCCTCTATCTCATACTCACCTACAAATGCCCCAAACTCTACTGTGGTGCTGTCAGGCTGGAGGGGCTGCTGGTAAAGCCCAGCTAGGGCGAGTTCCGGGTGGCTGGAGCCACTTGGCTGGGAAGGGGTGCTGCTGATGTGGAACTGAGCCCCGGGGGAGGGCACGTTGGGCAGGCTGGATGGCGAGTCGGAAAGGCCCGGCTCTAGTGGACGGGTCAGCTTACTCTGGGTTAGAGAGTGGCCTCGGAAACGCAGCTCCGTCGGGGAAATGGCCACAGCACTTTGGACAAAGGCACTGGAGCCGGCACTGCCTGAGGAGCCAGCCTCTAAAGCAAAGTGCCCAAACAACCCCCTCCTCTCTGGACTCAAAGCTGGGGTCAGGTTGGGATCCAGCCCCAGTCCCGCTCCAGGGCTGGGCCCAACTCTCCGGCTACTGTCCGTCCCAGCCCCTCCCCCGACACCAGTCCCAAACAGAGAGTCTGCAATGTTGGCTCCAGCCTGGGGAAAAGAGGAGCCGAAGAAGGCGCCCACACTGCGTTTGCATATCATGGACGATTTAGAGTGGGGACCAGTTTCTGTGGCCACAGGGGCGATGCTGGGGACCATGTTCTTAGAGAGGCTGAGCTCCCGTGTGATCTGATTGTGGACCTTGCTGGCCTCCGAAGCCCTCTGAGCAGTGAGGGTCTTTAGAGTGTCCACAGTCAGAGCTGAGAGGTCCTGCAGATGGCCGATCTGCGAGTCAAGTGTGTGCAAAGAGCGTTTTATAAAGTTGACCTTGTTCCCGACTTCCTTCAACTGTAAACACATCGTCTCAACCCTGAAAAACACAAACATTAGATGTAGTTACATGCAGCGTGTGTAATTATCTGGTAATGTTGTGTTTCTCACTAATATGCTTTACGAGCAATTATACCAAATATCCATCAACATTTGCTGTTTTAAAGCCTTATACCATCGTTTTTAAAGGTGACAAGAATTTTAAAATTTCGTAGAACTGCAGTTTTGTTAGTCTTGTACATGCTAATAGGGACATGCACATACTGATGATGTCAGACGAAGTCCAGCCAATAGTTTCATACAGTTACATTAACAGCTGGCAAAAATGAGCCAAGATAAGCACGAATGTGTTGACAATGACAGGGAAGACAAAGGGGAGTAGTACCAGTACTTTTAAATATTACATCACAATGGTTTTGTCAGACGGTTATTAAACCCACACTCATTTTGGGGGAGTAACCTTGATTGTAAACATCGTTGTCAAATACACTATCCCTCAAAAGTCGATATTGTTTCACCTTTCTGATGTAAGACGAATGCGCTCCTCACTCCCCGAGTGAAACTGATCATCCTTTTCATGAAAGTATGTCTCCACACACTGCTCCTCAAAATCATGAAGCTTCTTTTGGTCCTCCTCTGTGAGAAACAGCTCTGAGAGAAACAGACAAGACAGGTTTTACCGTTTCAGCGACACTTCGACTCACCTTTTTTGCTTCGTTAAAACAAATCTACTTCCTATTCTTTTTGTTTGTGCCAGACTAATGGCAGCAGTGTGATCATACTTGGTCCGTATGTATGCTCCTTCTTCCTCTTTCTACACATACAGAAGAGGGAGTAGATATGACAGAGGAGGATGAAGGGGGGTGGGAGGACAGGCTTCTCATGGTAGGCCATAATGAAGTGGTAGCGCTGGTACTTCCAAACCAGATTAGAAATGGACTTGACTTGCAGATACACATTACTGGAAAATAGAGAGAGGAGAAATAGCGTTGAGGGTGACGATGAGGATAAAAAAAGAAAAAATGTTATTCTGGAAACACAGTCGAGTTAACACTGCAGTGATATTCCCTTACTTAAAGAATGCGATGAGGAGGTTGACCATGAGTATATACTGTACAAAGAGGTAGACTGCTTGTAGGAGAGGAGTCAGCCACACTCCTGCTGCACACAGGGGCCTCACTGACGTATCACTGTTATTGGCACAAACTGTGAAAAGGAGGAGACTTTTAGGATATGAACATACCAACATGAACACATCTAACACTTGAGCTGCCCCAATTTAATAAACATGAGCTCCTTTCCCACAAGCACAAAACTCCTGAAAATGTCCAGAAATTTCTAAGGCGAGTTGCATGTGTGAACACAAACGGTCCATGGTTTTTGCCCAGACTTAATCCGCAATTTTTCCTAACAGCTGCCTGGTAAAATGTCCGCATGAAGACAGAGTGAGCTAATGTGTGAACGCAGCAGGTAATTTTGAGGAAAATAATGAAACTGCTTCATTTTGTTTTCTGCTTACCAGTATGTTCTTCTCCGCTCTTTCATTTATACTGTGAATCCACCCAAATACCCATAGCACTAATATAAAGGAATATACTGTCATCATAGCTTCGGACTCTGTTGCTCGTCCGCTATCTTGGCGCTGGGATGGACATGTGTGAAAGAGCAACTCAGGAAGATTGAAGGGGCAGGCTGCATACAATTTTCAAGAAATTTTCAGGAGTGCATGTGTGAAAAGGGCTGAGGATACCTGCGCTAGCTACTTGAGACAATATAACGACAATATTCAAAACCAGTATAAGATTGGTGCATCACTTTTCAACATATCTGAGACAAAAAAGAACAAGACCACTGCCCTGAAACTGTTTTAGTGAAGACACTGGTTTCTTTTTTTAATGTATGTTATATATGAACAAACAGCTCCACTGCACTTTGGCGACAACTGTTGGTAACATTGTCTCATTACAGTCTTGTAGTACCTTTGGTATCTACTAAAAAGTGACACTTCTTCTATAAATTACTCTTCACTTGAATGCCTACAAATAGAAGAACTTTGCAGTTTGTTGGTGTGAATACTTAGACATTTACCTAATCTCCTTTTTTCTCTTTTTAAGCTGTATGAGGAAGTGATAATCCATGTGATAAATTTCAACGGTATGTGCAACCTTTCAATGCCAACTCAGGTAATGGGGCACAACCAGGTGCTTTGTTCCACCAGAGCTTCAAATTCGTCCGACTCAAGCAACGATCACTTTATCGAGACCATTTGTGTCTGAGTCGAGGCTGTTGATGCTGCGGTGAAACAAAAAGTCCTGCCCTCCCCAGAGAAACCTGCATCGACTGCTTCTCCGTGTCAACCATGTTGTGTGAAGGAGGCTGTGAGGGGAACCAATGATTAGGCCGTCGTGGGTTTGATTTCCAGTGATTGTTTGAGTGACAATAAGCCATCATGCTGTGGTGAGAAGCTTTGAATAAAATCGTTCTTACCCTCGTAATCTCCCCTACCAAGCTCATCTGGCTTACCATCGATTTCATAAGCATACACTTCCCCGTACATCATCCAGTACGGCTGGAAGACCACATCTTTTGCCAGCGTCCAGCTGGGCTCCTCTTGTGGGTACAGAATGGCTTTCCTGGGCACGCCATAGCTCAGGAGGACTATAGCCATTATAACCACAATATAAAACATGTTGGCCACCTGAAAGAGATGTCACAATTTGTATCTCTGATGGAACAAAGAAAAATCCACATTATCTCATTACATTTGCCTGATTAAAATCATGTCTGTTACCCGTTTGAGTTGTTTATAAAACGTGAAAATGTACTAAAATCTCCAGGGGCTAAGACTATGTTGATACAGATTTATGACAACCACAGCTATGATGGTGTATTACATGTAAACTTGACTGTGATAGGAGAATTCAATATTATATGATATTCACTTATTGGCTGTCTTGCTGAGGATTACATGAGAACATTTTAATATTTGTACACTAAATCTGAAGCTAGAGTTTAGCATAAAAACAAGAGAAACTGCTAATCTGATTCGTCCAATACGGAAAAAAGCTTACAATAAATACTGCTAAAGTCTTCTGTAGCTGGAATGATTTCATGCAATTCTTGAGGGGCGCTTAAAATTAAAGTTAAAAAAATACTTTGTTTAACTAGGACACTGATGGCTGCACATGAAATGATAGGACTTGGTAAATGGACTTGAGCTGGTGTAGCCCTTTTCTAGTCTTCTGACTACTCAAAGCACTTTTACACCACATGTCACACCTACACATTCACACCACATTGTGTCCATCAGTATGAACTAATCCCTCTTATACACATTTACACAACGCTGACGCAACAGCGGGAGCAATTTTGGGTTAAGTGTCTTGCCAAAGGACACATCAACATGTGGATGCAGGAGCTGGGGATCAAACCCCCGACCTTCTGGTTGAGAGTCAGCCAACTCTACCACTGAGCCTCTGAGTTACATTACCTGATGACATTATGTTGATGACAAATGCTGCTGTGAATGTTTGAAGTCATGAATTTAAACAAACATTAAATTGAGTAGTTTGTCTCTCATAGTTTTTGAGAGACAAAAACAGGGACAAAAAAACAACACACAATCAGCCATTTAAATTCTGCAATACTGTCAGTACGATAATCACCATCAAACTTTTTCTTTTCTTTTTTTAGTTAGTAGTTCAAATGTTCCTCGACTTCATAGAATTTATTTTGTGTTCCAAGAAGCTGTGCAGTTTTAAATGATGAATTAATAATTTTAATGACCTGTTTTCAAAAAATGTTCAAGTTGAAATAGTTAAAGTTCAGAGCACCAAATTCAAGACTGGTAAACTTCTGATGGCTTAACATGGTGCGGTGGTATGACTCTCACGGACTCACCATTTTAGCGATCATCATGACGTACGGTCCAGCTTGCTGGTTCACAGCCAGGATATCCAGGAGTCGCACGTACCAGAAGATTATATTGAGGCAATAGACCGTCCTTCCTGGGACAAAGGTGTCTTCTCCACCCAACCTCAGACCAAAGCCGATAAAGAAGGTCACAATGGCCAGAAAGTCTGACACATTGAAATAGTCACTGAACCAAACCTTTATCTTCTGGCTTATTTTGCCTGCTTCAGACATGAACATCTTCAAAGAAAAAAGAAATAACAGAGAGAAGAAGAGCGTGGAAAGATGTTGGGCAGATCAGTTGTTTGACAAAACACATGTCAAGTATTTTGACCCCCTTATTTCACACACCTCTCTAATTTTCTCAATGGCAGAGGTGAATATGTAGAGGATGACCACCCACTCTTGAGGAGACGGCCATACAGGCATTTTCACCAGGACCACGTACGAGTAGAACATCAGGAAACCCAAGTAGAAGAGCTGAGAATGAGACAAGTTCAAGAAGACAACTCATAAACAACTCTTAAAAATGTTATAGAACAATGTGGTCAATACACATAATGAACTGTACATAAGAAATGTTGGACAAGGACGATAACTGTGTTGAAAACAAGACTCTAAATCCAGACAGTCCCAGAGAGGCTCGCTCTATTTTGAGATGAGGTCAGTTGAGGCCCTTTAAAAGGGGCTGAACCCTGCAATGGCACTTCATGTCAGGAGCGAGTAGTCGACCATCAGGACTGAGGTCTCTGAGCTCAGCTGGTGGTGAGATGAGTGGGTAAAGACTATGTGAGAGAACCAAAAACTCATCCTCTCCACCTCAACTGAAAGTCAAAGTACGGTACAGAGTTTGCTCTCAGAAATGAGTAATGGAAATGTGATTTTTTCAGTAACGTGTAATTGAGAGTTAAAACAATACATTTGTTGTTACATTAATTAAATAATTAAAGCCAGTATGTTGAGGAAATATGACGACATGTGTTAACTTGTTCTGTTTTGTTGTGACATTCTTTATTTTAGTTTGGAGCTACTAGTAAGATGTGGGTGCCTCTGTTGGCCTGCAGCTATTTTAATGTATTTCAATACTTTGTTTGTATTTATGTGCTTTGTGAACTAATCTCTTGTGAAAGATTATATTAGATTTTTGCTCCTTTTCATTCACATTTCAGATTTTATGTTCGTATTTAAAGGGCACATATTATTCTCCTTTTCAACCACTTTAAAGGTACAGTATGTAAGATTGCATGCTAATGTTTACATTAAAATATCTAACTTCAATTAAAAATGGACTAAACCCATGTTACATATATTTTTTTAGTTGAGTACTTACATCACCTCAAAAATTTCCAAAAGTTATCAAAGCCAGAGAAATCCGTAATTTTATAGTTGTAACAGGACGTGTCTTGTAGGCGGCCGCCATGATGAGCCGCCATGACAGACACGAAATGTTGATCGTTGTCAAGGAAACACCGGATGTTACGTCAAAGACCGCTATATTAGCTTAGCGCTAGCTGCTACTGAAAGCTGCCGTTCTGACGCTGTATGTGCTGCTGTGATAAAAAACTTCATGTAAATTATATTTGGATACATCGTCAGTACACATATTGTCTTTCTCAAGTCGGTTTCACCCGTTCGTGTTGATTCAACACGGAGTTCGTTCGTTTTCACGGGGGGGTAATCCCATGAGACCCTGCGAGGAGCGACGTCATCTCTTTTGTTATTGTTTTGATTGAGAGCCCCCTTGCGGCAGATTTTACATACTGTACGTTTCAATAAGTCTCAGAGCTCCCCAAAACATGTCTATGAAGTTTCCTGCTCATAATCCACTCTGATCCTGTATTTGATCATGCCTATAAACCCCTCTATTTCAGCCCTGTTTCAGCTGTTTATGTGTCTGTAGCTTTAAATGCAAATGACAACGCCCCTCGCTGAATGGGCTTGGGTGGCTTGGGCTTTCTTGCTCCGTGCTCTATTGTTTATAATGGAAAGACACTCGGGAAGAACAAACACCCAGCTGTGGGAGTGTCACCCACCTGGGGGAGGGGTTACTGCCCTTTGTGATGTCATGAAGGGAAAATCTCTTCCTGACTTTAGTGACCCCCTGACTTTCCCACTAGCTGAGTTTATCAAATGCAAACCCTCCAGGATAACCTTCACTTACTCTGGAGACCTTATAACTTTTCATCAAGCTTTATTATCTCTTCTTATTTTAATTCTTGTAACTTTTGCCTCAGTCTGACTTTCTGTTTTGTGCTTTTTAGGAAAATGTACAAGGCTCAATAAAGGTGAATAACATAGAAACAATTCACCTGCTTATTGCTTTAAAAAAACAAATAAAGGTCACTTTATAGAAATACTTCCCAGACCTCAAAGTGTCTCTTGTTTTAATGCAAACTGTGCTGTTTCTGTATTTCCCTGTATAGAAAGAAGCACATGATGCCTCCCAGTAGTACATGAACTCCCCATTTGGACAAGTTTGTACAACAGAGCTCAATTCTGTTTAAAGCATGGGTCAGCCATACAGCAGACCGTGGGAACGTTTGAAAAAGAGGGAGAGTTAAAATCCCCCCCACACACACACTCACACACACACAAACGCGCACACAAACACATGCATATTCAGTTTCTGTGACCAGCTGCAGAGTTAAAAAATGTGCTGAACCTTGACATGCTAAGTTTGAACTGGAAAATCAGCCATTAACACTCTGATCGGATGGGTAAGTCACTGTTGAGTGCTGCGTTGCTGTGTTGAAATAAGGGTGGAAACAGGTAGAGTAGATGTAGATAAGCTGCAGAACAGGCTGTATTGTGCAGACTTGTGGTTTCAGTGATGGTATCAGGCTCCTCTCAGTCATAATCAGCCAGTTAAACAGCTCTGTCTCTGCATATAAAGCCATCAATGACGGCGCCCATGTTTCTGAGAACATGCCCCAGGCTTACGTTTATAAATAAACATCAGAGCAAGTGAGAAAAGAAGAGTTTATCCTGTGAATGAACATGAATGTGACAGTACAAGTTTGTATGTAGTCAAGTAAATGTGTTATAAAGCAGTATCAACTGCTAACACTGACTCTTTCACAGTTAAGGTTTAAAAAGAGAGCCAACCAGCAGGAGAACTGGCAGACTGTAGAATAAATGTTCCTGTTCCCGCCTCCCACTTATGAACACTTCCAACACTTTCTAAAGGAGAGCAGTCAAAGTTAAAGGTACAGTATGTAGAATTGCATGCTAATGTTTACATTAAAATATCTAACTTCAATTAAAAATGGACTAAACCCATGTTATATATATTTTTTAGTTGAGTACTTACATCACCTCAAATATTTCCAAAAGTTATCAAAGCCAGAGAAATCCGTAATTTTTTTGTTGTAACAGTACGTGTCTTGTAGGCAGCTGCCATGATGAGCCGCCATGATAGACACGAAATGTTGATCGTTGTCAAGGAAACACCGGATGTTACGTCAAAGACCGCTGTATTAGCTAAGCGCTAGCTGGTACTGAAAGCTGCCGTTCTGTCGCTGTATGTGCTGCTGTGATAAAAACGTCATATAAATTATACTTGGATACATCATCAGTACACATATTGCCTTTCTCAGGTCGGTTTTGCCCGTTCGTATTGATTCAACACGGAGTTCGTTCGTTTTCACGGGGGGGGGGGACGGGGGGTTATCCCATGAGACCCTGCGAGGAGCGACGTCATCTCTTTTGTTATTGTTTTGATTGAGAGCCCCCTTGCGGCAGATTTTACATACTGTACGTTTAAGGCTTTTCATTTGCCAGGATTCACATTGCTCTGCCACTCTGAAGTACATCTACAATCCCAAGGTGTTCTGGAGAAGAGTGCAGCTCTTTCCACATTGCCAGTTCAAGGCGCGATATTTCTGCCCTGCAATCTCTTACCATCAATGTAAATGTCATGTCAGGATCAGTGTAAAGCGGCGGAGCAGGCGGGACAGAACAGCGCAGTGTGTGCATGTCACAGCATGTGTGTACTGTAATGCAATATGAAATCACAGACTGGGACACCAATATTACGCTGTTGATGAATCAATTTGAAAGTACAGAGGCGTAATGCTGTCGTAGCTTTGTTAGTGTAGTGTAATAGCAATGTGAAAGGGCTTGAACTGCTGGTTCAACATTAAAAAAAAACAGAACTAACACAAAGGCCTTGATGTTTGCTTTTGACTGGAAAATTGAGTATTGTCGTGACCCCTGAGCTTTCCTGTGGGCGATGCAATGGATGAATCTGTCCACTCGTTTAGTCTTATAACACTCAGTGAGAAAGCTGTGACCATTCTTAGTGTTTCGCTGCTTTCTGTGTAGGTGTCTGATTAGATTAGCTTGCTCCCTCTTCTATTTGTGGTGTTCCTAGGCAGTCAAACAATCACAGTGAGAGTCTGATGGGTTTGTATCAGACCACAATGATGGATGAAAACTAAACCATCAGAGGCAGAAATACTGGGGGAAAAGCTCTCATGTTAATTTTTATTCTGATCATCACCAACGGCCGTATCTCTAACCACCTTTTTGACCAAATAGTCCTACATACCAAGGAACCGAGAAGAAAAAAATAAAGAAGGGGAAGATTCCTTCTTCATGAATTTGTTGCATACAGATCAGGCAAATTAGGCCATGCAGGAATAAAAACCAAAGCAGTGTTAAAGACGCTGATTCTCCTCATCGTGATTGATCAATGGAGTCACGCTGTTTATTTGTATTCTCTGTGATTTTTGAGCTGTGCAAAAGGAAAGTGCTCGGTCTGTGTTAAAAAAGTCTTACTTGACTTTTCTGAGACCTGGAACTTTGCAACAGGAACTAATGAAGTTCCTATTTCTTAAGTCTCTCTCCTCCTAACACTGCCTCTCTCTCTCTCTTCAGATGTCTTGTCCAAGAAAGGAAAAAATGTTCCCAAAAGAAAGAAATCTATTTTTAAAAAAAGTTCTTGGTTCTCTGGTAAATATGTGTTAAGCCACTGCTCTTGTAGCTCCTGTTTCCGAGATATACCACCATAAAACTGATGATAATGTTAATGCGTAGATGATCATGTGTGTGGGCGTTAATCTTCATACCGTGTTGGACCAGAACTTGACAATGGGAGCATGGTAGAAGGCATAAATCTTCCTGGTTAAGGGCAGCTTCCTGGGGCGAATGTGCGTCTCCATCTCATTCTTTGCCTCCACTTGGTCGTGGGATCTGGCCTCCTTGAACACATCCTGCAGTGAGGTTAAAAAGGCCCGGATTAGACGACAGCAGGCCAAAATGTGAAGAGAACGAGAGAAAGCAGAGACGAGGGGAATGTGAGGGGTGGACAAGAAAATAAATAAATAACAATATCAAAGAAAACACACACAGAAAGGAATTTCAGGCTGAAAGTTTATAAGAATATCCGTGTTTCTACTGTTCTTTTGAAATAACAGCTCTGTTACTCTTTCACATCCACTCAACTGAGGACTGCGTCTGACACTGAAGTCTCTTGTGATGATTTGGAACATGACATTTTCTAAATCCATTTGATAGTAGACTACTAGAGTACTACTACTTTAATGGGAGGACAATAGCAGATTTATCCACCGAAAAAATACAGAAGTTGGTACAGACACAAAGCGAGAGGGACTGAGTGAATCGAACCATCTGGATGTCTTCAGCGATGTTCGAGAAGTTGTGTTCGCTGTCCTCCATGGTCATCTGGTGGTCATCCTGACTCTGAGGGATGTGAGCCATCTCCGCCTTGGATTTGTACTCCAAAAGTAGGATGGCAGGAGGGACCAACATACTCAGAATAACCTGGACACAAATAACACACACATGTGGGTGATTGTGACTAAATTTGTCAAGAAAAACATTGGAATAAAATACACTTCTTTATCCCAGGTGTTTGAGTGCCTCATTTCATATCTGACCTGCTGACACCCGGCTCCCAAAACGTGAAGCCAAAACATCTCACTCTCTCCCTGTCAGTTAATTTAGTGCGTTCTCACATCAGCCCACTCAGACTTGCTGCGGAAAAAATACTAGGGGTCTGGCAGGAGAAACTCCGGGTGATGTCAGAGCGAAAAATTCAGCTGTTTGCATTCACATATACAGCTCCTCCTAGAAATATCAGGAGATTTCTGCTAGTGTGAAAACAGCAATATTGGAAAACAAGGAGAGTCTAAAGCTAGAGAGTCTTTGATCATCATATTATTGTCACAATGCAACTCTTCATGTGTTACTTAACCAAAGATCTTCTGAGAAAAACAAGACTATTTCCCAGGACAGCTGAGTATTTGCTTTATGACAATGATTATCTTTCTGAGTGTCATTTTAACACCTAAACCAACAGCTTCACTTGGATTAGGAGACTTGCGAAAGCCGACTTTCATTCAACAATTGTTGCCAAAACTTGAACCACCAAAAATATTTAACCGTTAAGAGTGGTTTAATTTTTTACACAGAGCCTCTACTGACACTGTTAAACCCCAGCAGCCACTGAAAATAAACTCTCAGCACAGATCCCAGCACCTGTATCACCTGAGGTGTTTGTTTGTAACCAAAAAATAAATTCTAAATGGAACATGAACCTTGTACCAGGAGTTCTTGCGCATGTTCAGCCGTCCCATCCACATGTCTGACAGCAGCATCTGGGTGCAGGTGTGAGCCACAAACGGTCGCAGGTGAGAGGACACAGCCAACTTCAAACAGGTGGAGTTGCTCCAGTTCTTCAGCTCGTAGGTCAGGAGCTTCATGGCCATCGTCTCATCCTGCCTGAACGACTGCTCCAGCAGGTCCACTGCTAACGTCCCAAACTCACTGAAATAATTTACCACACACCTGTTAGGACTGTGTACTGGAAAGGACCTCACGATACAATATGTATCACGATAGTTCTTCAGAGTGTAACTGCTGTGAAACAATAATAAAACAGCCTCTTATTTCTTTCTTATACCGCCTAATTTACAAAAGCCACGCTCGCTTCACTTCATCTCTGTCACTCAGCCACCGCTGCTCTCTCTCTCTCTGCTTGCGACAGCTTTTTGCTGCAGGAGCAAGCCTACAAGCAGACCAGCGACTTCTATAGTCATGGAGGTCAATGTGTTTACAGGAGAGGAATTAAAGGACAATTTTAATCCATTTAATGTATCGATGTGGGGGGCAGAAAATCAATATATTATCTGTTAACAAATCTCACGACACTTTGCTGTATCGATCTTTACATTACACCCTAACTTCTGTACTTATAAGAGAGATTGAGAGATATCTCACTTTGAGTACTCCTTGAGCTCCTCTGAGGTGTCGTCCACCACGTCGCTCTTCTTGGCCTCGTAGCCCATTGATCGGCAAAGCTTACAGGCCACGAGCGCCTTCGCCATGTTCTCCTCGCCGTGCTGCCAGAAGAAGAGCGACATTTTCTGCCTCTTCATCAACACAGCCCACACCAGCAGCTCATTGAAGGGGTAGGGAAACCGCCTCGTTTCTGGGTCGTCTATGTCCACGATCTCCTCTTTGCTTCTCTTTTTGTTCTGCTCCTGGGTAGACTCCAGCTATGAGGAGAGGGAACCAGAAAATAGTAGGGAATAAAATAGTTGCTTTAGTTTATCCTGGGCTCCTCAAAAGCAGAGGGAGGTCCTACAGGTCAATTTCTTCCCCCCCCCCCCCCATGTGTGATCTTCTATTCAAAATGCAGCCTTATTATTTCGATTGAACTAGAGGACGTTACCTTGGGTTTGTAAGGCTGTGCAGTTTTGATAAAGTGGTTGTGCCTCGTCTTCTCCTTCTTGTCAGCCTGCATGCTGAAAGACTCGTGACTTTTCCTCAAATGAGAACCAGGTCCTGCTGTGTGACGCCCCGACCTCTGTACAAAATATAAAAACAGTCTGACTTTTATTACAGTTTACGATACATCTGACACCAGCTGACATCATACATGAAAGGTATGTTTTTTTAAATACATCCAAACAACATGCCCGGTTCTTACTAAGTGTCTCTGATCACAATTTAAAAAGTCTAAACACAGACACAACTTTCAAATATTTAAACTTTGCTGCAAAAACAGGGAACTGCTTGAACTCACCCTATTGCTGCCATGGAGATTGTTATAAATTATTCTGAAACGTTTCCTCGTGTAGTTGCACCTGTAAGTCCCGCCCATCAGGTACTCAATAACCAGGCCCACATCAATCAAAGTGATCTTATAGTTTGGCGGAAGATGACTCTTGAAAGGTGGAAAAATGATGAATTGAGATTAATCAGACTCTCTCTACATCAACATCAACTCGTAAAAAATGATCCAACTCTACCTGCTTAACATCCCTAACCAGGTGGAGGAGAGTCGGGTTGTTGGGAGGCTGTTTCTAAAAAAAATAAAAAGAAATAACATACAAAAGGTTTAGAAAAACACAAACCTTTTTATCACAGTCTAACTCTTATGTTCAGTTGGTGCATGTCTTGTAAGTTTACCATGTTGTAGAGCTCCTCCAGCCGACTGATTGTCAGAAAACGATGCATGCTGACACCATTTTCTATGAGCAATTTGACAAAATCCACCCTGTCCATCACGAGCGCATCCAGCATCGCTTGCTCAAGAGAGCTCACCTAAACAAACAAGGATAAACATGCTGGTATGAAGCATATTTTTATAGCAAATCACTGTTTGGTCTTCTCCCTTATTGTGTTTGTTATAAAACAAACGCAATAAGGGAGAAGACCAAAAATAAAGCCAAATTACTGCAATAAAACAATAAATATAAGCTATCCCCTCATTCAAACACAAGCTAGGGTTCCCCCACTTTTAAAATAAACATAAGCACTGAGGGCAGTTTGTGTAGACAACTGTCATGAGGTTCATGTTTCAGTAAAGACATGCAGTTCATGGCAGCCTGCCCGAGTCCAGTCCCCGGGGCTCTTCAGTCCGCAGATTGTGGTAGGCAGAGATTTTGGATCATTGTGGGTCAGTCCAAAGGTTTGGAGCTAAGGCTGAGCAGAGCAAACAACCCTGCAGGCTGCAGCTCACACACACGCACGCACGCGCGCACGCGCACACACGCACACACACACACACAAAAAAAATAAACATGCAGACGTACCAGGAGCTGCTGTCCGTACACAAACACATGATTCTTGGCAATGTCTACGCGGTCCCAGGCCAGAGTCAGGACCAGCTGATCGAAGGCAGTTGCGTTTGTGCCTGAAACACACGGGTACGGCCATGGGTTACAACACACACACATAAAGAGATATGGATTCTAATGCATGTAAAGCTACATTAACTATGTATTTCCAGTTAGCCAGCTAGCAGGATTAGAGAGGGTTAGGAGAGCAGGGCCTGGGCAGTAATACACTCAATTACACCCTAATACAGAATCATAGCAGCTTAGACTGCAACATAAATCCGTGTTCAGTGTACTGCTCTCTTCTTCAGTAATCTGCCTTATTGTCCTCTAGGAGCCACCGGAATCTAACACTCATAACCACCGTCTGCAGAAGTACACGTTTGGATGTCTGACAATAATCTCAGAGGGAGTTTGATGGAAAGTTTATCTGCTAATAACAACTATTACCTTTACTAGAGTATGTACATTCAAAGAACCATCAGCTTTGAACAGCACTGGTTGTGACTTTCAAATTCCCATTTAATCTTCAGCCTGCAAAATGAATTGAAGTGTAGAGAGAAAGATCTCAAAGCAGTACTAAATACTGTATACTTCAAGACGCTGAAGAGCTTTGGTGGCCTGGGGTTCCTCTAACAATGAGTTACTGTTTCACCACAATGACTGTGCCTTAGGCCCAACAAATATTTGTCCAGGAAGGCATTTTCAGTCAGAGACAATTAGCCTTTTCAGAGTTTGAACCTTTTTTCTTGAAACTATCAATCAGCTGCAGTCACTTACACATTCCCTTGCTTTTGTATACATATAGGGGAATGAGGTTGAACAACGGCACAGATTTGCTGCACCTACCAAAGTGAGCACAACACCCTTCTTTAAGGTGGAAAACATGTTCAAAGGAAGACAGGTCGGAGTGAAAAAAAAACCCATTAATCAGGCAGTCCTAGCATTTAACATGAGCTGCACTCATACAACATTAAAAAGTCCTTCAAATGTCTATCTTTCTGTTGCTCAAAAAGACTGCAAGAGAAAATAAGAATTACGAAGAGTAAGACTGAGACATGCAGCTCAGTGACTGACAGGGTTGGAATAAGAAGGCCCTGTGAATGTGAGCAACATGATCTCCTCAGAAACACAAAGACAAGGGCACACAAAGGGGGAGGGTGGGGGAGGGGGGGATCTGTTCTCAAAGCATATCTATATCAGAATGAAAACATTACAAAGTCTTGACATTTTAATCTCCTAATGCCAACAACCTCAGCATATGAATAGACTGGAACTGGATCAACTTTATACGACTTTCACTGTCACCGAGTTGAGGGGAAACGAGGTTCAGAGAGAAGTCATGCACTAACCTTGGAGTAAAGCCCTCAGGATGGCCACATCAATGTCCTGGTGCTCCTCGGAGCTGATGTGAAACACAGTGATCTGTTTTTTTGAAGAAACAAGATAGCACTTATTAACATGTTCCCACAGACATTCTCCACATGTTTCCAGAGTTTCTGATATGTGGTGCATCAGTTTAGAAAACCAACTAGTGATTCTAGTTAACAGTTGCTGCATTTTCTCTTGTTACTCTTGAAGATTTTGTATTTGATTTTCATGTTTCATTAATTACTCAGAGCTTTGCCCGGTTATTTCAGTGCAGCACTCAGCCATCGATTTAGAGATCAATACATAGCAAACAAATATGAATAAGTGTATAAACACAAGGAAAATGTGTGATTACAAATGTAATGTTCATGAATGTACCAATTCTTTGCTCTTCATGCACTCCATCAGAGTCTGAAAGAGATGGATGGCATCGCTGTGGCTGAAGTTGAAGGTTTTCTTAATAGTTGCTAAGATGTCCGTCTCCACGCCATCAGGAAGACCGCTGTAGAAGAACAGAAAGACAAAAGGTACCGTT
Organism: Tautogolabrus adspersus; assembly: GCA_020745685.1. Taxonomy (NCBI): domain Eukaryota; kingdom Metazoa; phylum Chordata; class Actinopteri; order Labriformes; family Labridae; genus Tautogolabrus; species Tautogolabrus adspersus. Next base: position 6,127,675 of record CM036535.1, read on the forward strand.
AGACTACGCTTACATCTGCACAGCTTTAAATACTTCAATTATAAGGAGCATATTTAAGCATCATCCTACAACACAACACAGTGAACTCCTGACTCATTACTTTAACTGTCTCACTGTCTCAGTTTAATTCTGCTGAAAACAGCTGTTTGCATATATGTGAAACGTTTCAAGAAAATCTCAGGCAGACAGCCCCTGAAATCTTCTAGAGTTGCTTGTACAAACATGAACCTCACAGCGGGAGAGGATCCATGTTGGATGGGATGGGGGGGATCTCATGAGGAGAGACATGACTTAGAAAGAACGATGAGAAGTGTAGTTCGACACATTAACAATATTAACAAAAGAGCAGAGAAGAACGTACTGGCAAACAGAAAACATGATGAAGCAATTTCATTGCATGCATGGAGATACAGTCGATGTCATTCCCCGGTCGCAGGGTACAAACGTCACTACCCCCCTCCCGCTCGCTTCTGGTGAATTTTCCTGATTATTTCCTGCCGTGTTCTCAGATCAGCTCACCCAGACTTCACGCAGATAATTTACTTGTGAGCTGGAAGGAAAAAATCAGGCTGAAGTCGGAGTAAAAAATTCTGCTGTTTGCGATCACACGAGCAGCTCGCTGCAGCTCAGGAGTTTTAAGCAAATGTGAAAGCACCAAAAGTAGTAAACAAAATATTTAATAGGAAAAAAATAAGCACACAGATCACATTTAGATAAAAGGTATCATTTGATCTAGGATTACAGATCATCATTTTTTGGAAAGATTTGATCACTATAGATCACATTCACATCAGATGTATGTGTATACGGTAAACTATATCAAATGTAGTTAGAATAAACGTATTCTCTGCAGTTTGATAGGATCTAAAGATGAGTGCACAAGACTCTTTGCATGGTGAGTCACTGTGTGTGTACTGGAACATTGTCCAGAAGAAATGCTGTTATACAAAAATAACAACGTATTGTGGTCATAAAAAATTCATTGGCCGATTGAGTTTTTAGATATTCTTAGATTTTTTGCCTTTATTTGACAAGACAGCTTGAGGAGACAGGAAATGTGGGGAGAGAGAGTGGGGGATGGCACACACCAAATATGGGCAGGACTGGGAGTTGATCCTGTGACCAGTGGGACAAGGACTGTACTCTGCACATGAGGTGCCTGCTCTAAAACTGAGCTACACCAGCACTGCAAGTTAAATAACGTTGAACTAACTGCACTGAAGTTGAACTATTTTTAACTATTTTCCAACAGACCAGGCTGAGGGTTGGTTGTTGGAAATCCTTCAGGGACAGAAAAAGATGAGAGTTAATAAAGATGCTGCAATCAAAGGAATAGAAGGAAAAAAAGGATTACAGTCAACAACAGAATAAATGATTCATCATGGACAGAAGCATTCGGCTTTTTTAAACCTTCAAAATCGACCATCTATTTTTAACCAGATTAAATAATATTCATTGAAACACTTGTTGAGACCTCAAAGGTATCCATCAGCTCTCCTCCTGTTCTTTCACTTGTTCTATTAAAAAATGACATTAGAAAAGGAAATAGAGATCTTTGGCACACCAACTACGGTCATCCTCTGCCTGCTTCCATCTGTGTGTGGTATCGTGTGTGTGTGTGTGTGTGTGTGTGTGTGTGTGTGTGTGTGTGTGTGTATATATATGTAGGAGTGTGTGTGACCTACCCTCCCTCCTCAGTCTGCTTGTGGACGTAGGCCAGTATGTCAGCAGCGCGGCCCGTCCCCTCGCACACAACCACAGGGACAGGAGGGCTCTCCTGAAGATACTCCAGGACAGTCAGGATCACGTTAGGCCCCCCCTCAAAGATCAGCGCCACAACGGGAACCCCCTGACCGATTCCTACGAAAAAATTAGGACAGTGTGCTTAAAGTTAAGGTTCATGTTTCTTTCTTTCTTTCAATACGTTTTTATTTTATTTTGGGGCGTTATTGGAGAGATAGGACAGTGGATAGAGATGGAAATCAGGGAGAGAGAGAGAAAGTGGGGATTGACATGCGGGAAAGGAGCCACAGGTTGGATTCGAACCTGGGCCGCCCGCTTGGAGGACTACAACCTCCATACATGAGACGCGCACACTACCTACTGCGCGCCCCCAGCGCCCCAATTCACCAGTAAGTTTTGACCCAAATGACAGTTTGAAGAAAGTTGAGATGATAAAGGCTGACTCGCTGTTATCATCTCACTTCCACCAGGCAGAACCAAACCGCCTCACAATGGTGGGTGACATTGTGAACTTTAGACTTATCTGAACAGTACAGTATGTAAGGGTAATTTACTACCATACACAGTGTCTAATGAGTCTAATGATGGAGTTATGACTTTATTGATATTCTGAAATAAATTCAACTCAGCTCTCAGGAAATTCCCCAGGTGTTTGACACATTTACATACATTTAGATTTTTTGTTCATGATATATACAGTATATACACTATACCGGTTTCAGCACAAAACGTAATGTAAGACAGGGTGGTTACCACGACTATGGTCTTATCTTTAGTACTGTGTAAATGCAAAAAATGTTAGTTCCTCGTCTGCTTGATTCTGTCTCCAAAGGCCAAGTAATCCCCATTAGGTCCCGTGTTAAACTTTGTGTGTGTGACTAATCTGTTTTGATTAATTTAAGGCCAAAGTAAGGCATAATGAGCCATAATAACGGGTCTGGGTGATGTAATTTAGAGGTGGGAGCGTTGTAGCTGTTAGCTAAGAGGCTAAAGCCCTAGCACTAGATTGATCGAAAGTTTGAGGGACTCAGCATTTCCAATAAGGAAACCTCCAATGTAGAGCTTCATAACGCTCTTCAGAAACCAATGGGTGGCGTCACTGAGACCATGTTTAATACAGTCAGTGGTTTGTAAGTGCGTTTAAGGGGAAAAGGGCAGTACATTAAGGTTTGCTTAAGTCTCTAAAAATAATCCAAGTCGTCCTCATCAGTAGTTAGTGAAGTGAGAACCTAACCCTAACCCTAACCTAGGTCTTGGGTGCGATCACAGTCCTTATGTTCACTTATTGCTCAATTTCTAAACAAGAAGCAACATTTGTATGATTAATGCAAATCACAAGAAGGACATGCATTAACAAAACACAGAATCACCGTTTGTTGTTTGCCTGTCAGAAGGGTTATCTGTTGATCTCTACTAGCTGGGGTTAGCAAAAATGTTAAATTCTGTCCAGGAAGAAGTTTATTCGTTTTGATGTACAACTTCAAAAGCCCCGTACAGCAAATCACACTAAAACAAAGTTTCTTAAGACAAACAATCTTTGGTTATTTTTCTGTTTAAACAATGACCAGTTGGAAAATGTATTTATGTTATACTATGGATTTCAGTGAATTCAAGGGTCAAGGGTTTTGTTGTGATTTGGGGGGAGGGAGAACATCAGTAAGGGATGTGATTTGTTTTTGCCTTTAATAATGTCATTGCATTATCTCAGAGAGGATCCCCAGACTGCTTCTGCAGATTTGAAGGTAATCCCATATAATCTGTTGTTGCTCTGGCATCCAAGTGATGAAAACTACTGTATTGAACTTACGTGCATGTATTCTTTGGAGGTTGATGTGTTTCTCCAGGTCCCGCCTCAGTTTGACCTCAGCGCCGTACTTGCCCACAGTCCCATCATCCACCAGGAGGAAGTGAGAGTGCAGATTGTTGAGAACATTTAGTTTGCTGAGAGGGTTCAGCAGCGTCTGATAGGGAGCGATAATCTGCAGGGTGGGCATGGAGGGGCAGAATTAAGGAAGAGGGTAGGGGAGGAGGGGTGCAAAGAAAAATGACTTCTGCACCTTAACAAAACAATTCAAACTATGACAAAATCAGTGCTTTCATGAGACCAGCTCAACAGTAGAAAGACAGAGGTTATCTAATGTCGGGCTCTCAAAGAGTAAGAGTTGTGTCTTACGTCTCTGCCGATGAGATCGTTCCTGTTTTCAATGACTCCCCACGATGCGATCCCAATAGTGCAAATTTTCCTTGATGATCTTGAACAGTGCTCTTTGAGAGCGTCTCCCACATGCTTGGCCACACCTGTTGGAAGGATACAATAATCAGTCAAAATAACCTTCATTATTTTAACACGGGATAAAAGTTTTGAATAACAAAAAAGCACTGATCAGTAACTTTGCATGTAAAGAGAAAGAGCCGACACCCTTTAACTACTGAGACCAAGAGGCTCCATATTAGGGCAAGTCTTCTGCAAATACATTAGCGCTGAGATTGTTGTGAGCCACAATCCTCAGCTAATGGACTTTATGGTTTCAGCAGTAATTTGTGAGCAAGGAGACCCTCCCAAGTGGCCAGGGTGCCAGAGAGGCATTAAAAGTAATCACTGGTCTGGGTAATTGACCCTGTGAGTAATGATTTAAACACTATGATCAGACCCCATCATCTTAATGCTGCACTGTGGCTGCAGACACACCTTGGCCCAACGCACAGCAAAATGACTCGCTTGGAGCCCGCTATTACGACTTCTGCTACATCAGCGCATCACACTGATGCTAGTTGTGTGTTTGTGTAGCTTCGTGCACAATGTAAGTGTGCCTAAGTGTTCATTAGGGAATCTGTAAAGGAGCAGGGCTGGAGGGGAGTAAGAGTTATTGAGCTGCCATAACTTTTCAAAAACAGTCATACTTAATCTACTCAGAGGAGGCAGCCAAACATTCACAAGTTTGATGGAATATTTTATTATTTAAATATGTATTCCTTTTTAATGTTTGCTTTTGTTTCTGTTTAAACAATGACACATTGGCTAGCCACTTCAGGCTAGTCTCGTTCAACTTTACAGTCTCACAGCTGATGTTGTCTAATAATGTTCTTATTTCAGGCGGGGGAAAAACAGCTTCATCGCAGAGATGTATCTACGTTATTTCGATGGTTGGCTGGCACAATGATGAGCAAGCTGATGAAAAAATTCCTGGGCTTTGGGCTTCAACGCCTTTATTTGAGAAGACAGTTGATAGAGTAGGAAACCAGGGAGAGAGAGAGAGAGAGTGGGGAATGACATGCAGGAAAGGAGCCAAGGGGCCGGACTGTACATAGACAACCAGCCTGGAGGACCACAGCTTTCACACATGGGGCACGACCTGGCTGCTAGGCCACTAGTGCCCCCAAGTTTATCTATTTCACCTCAGGATGCAGACATCCACATTTTTTAGTCCTGATGAATAAACCTGGGCTTTGCTAATAGGCCCAAACAAGCACTAATCTGCTACCAGTATTTAACTAACAAGCTGTTAAGCCTCCCTGACTGTGTGGGAGAGACTGGGGTCAGTCTTTTCTGTCTAAGGCAACATCACACTTCACCTACACATTTTTTCCTTCCTCTATAAAACTAAATGTAACTTATAAATGTTTACATTTAAATACAATTTTGACAAATTGTTAATTTGAATGAAAAACTAACAAATAACTGTTTCCCACCACCTTGGTTAAATATCCTAAAATCGAGAGGAATTACAAACACTAGTTCTTTGACATGATGCTTCGAGCAGCACTTTATTAAGTTGGTTGAAGCAGAGCCAACACCAAAGCCTCAATCAAACATTGCCTTTGTAGATATTAGAAACAGCCGTGCAGACGCACCTCACAGTACACAGACGCAGATCTGAACATAGACTTGAAAAGCATAGATCACTAAAGGAGTGGCTCGTGGTCAGAAAAGCTAATCCAGCTATTGGAGGGAGTGTAAGACCAATATCTGATATCATACAAATGGAGAATCTGTACATTAAACAACCTACAGCTCAAAAATCAATCCATCTATTTCTGCTGTTTGCTTTTCTGTTCTTTCAAACTGATGATGATGATGACTACTGATTGAGCAGCCAAGAGGCTTAACAATCTGCAGCCTGCTGAAACTGATTGAGAGAAAGCACTTCTTGCTGGTACTGCAATACTTTTGTACTTACTGTTGGGAAAAAAACAGCTGAAAACTACAAGGTTCGGAGGCTAAATAATCTCTTCAATGCACCACACACCTGTGTTGACCCCTCCAGTGAGGATCCAGGCCCCGGTGGTGACTGCAGCTTTGATGAGGCCCTTCCCGACCACCTGCTTGATGCGTGGGTGCAGCTCAAAGTTCTGAACTCCTCCATGGACAGAGATGAGGATCTTCGGCAGCTCCATTTGCCATTCCTTCAGCATCAGCCGCAGGATGCTCTCCGGCCGCGAGTCGTGGGCCAAACGCACATACTGCCCAACGTTTTGACAGACACAAGAAAGTCAGGGTCATGTGGACATATTGAGGAGAGACAAAGAAAGCAAAAACCTCACTATCGAAAAGAGGAAACCAACACATTTGGTATTTCTGTTTTAAATATGACAATGATAATTATATCAAAATATCTTTCAGTCAAATGGAAAACTGACTGACTCATTTAAGCACTAGATTTTAACGATGTGCACAAATAAAGGTAAGGGGTAGATCCTTTCTTTCTTTCTTTTTATTATTTTATATTTTCATACTTGACTTTAAAGTTGCATACACAATAAAGTTATTTTTAAGGAAGTCAAGAAGTCTGTCATAAGTGCACAGGGTTGAATGTGAAGTCCACATAAATCTTACGGTAATTAATAACAACAATTTGGTATTCTGTAATCAAAACAATTTTTTCCACAATCCATCTCAAGTTGTCACAAGCTGCCCCCCCCGAAGAAAGAGAAGCCCTCCAGCAGAGAAGAATTTGCCCTCCTACCTTGGCTCTGTAGGAGTGAGACCCTCCCTGGAAGTTGACGACACCATAGGCGTCAGTGGGGCTCGCCTCTGTGTGTTTTTCCACCGACCACTCCTCCACCGTGGGCAGGGACAGGTTGGAGTTTTCACCCAACTTCACGTCCGAGTACTTGGTGGCCAAGCTGGCTGTGAAGCCAACATGCTGCCGGACCAGCCGCCCACAGCAGCACCTTAAAGGTGATCATAATCATTTTAATATAGAGTACAATGATTAACTGTATCTACCTAAGTTAGTAAATGGAAAGCATGCCCTTTTATGACAAATGGAATACATAAAGGAAACATTTAAAAACATTGTGGAAGAGACAAAACTCAGAGTGCCACACCTCCTGAAGGAAAATGTCTTTTATAAGAGCTCTCAGAGAACCCAATGCCACTACCTACTAACAGCAACATCCAATCCTAGCAAGCGTTACTCAGGGCGAGCTTTAGATTTCTCTCCACGCTGTATCAGAGTGTTGAAGAAGCGGTAGTAGCTAAACTTAGCATTCAGAGTGTCGTCCTAACATGATCAAAAACACAAGAGTCCAAGTGTAAAGAAAGACGGGATCATGTAACTAAATATTCTGCTTTCTCTTGATAACTAAAGCCTTTGTTTTTACAAAGTGCATAAAACTCTCTCGTTACACATGCTACTACATTGGAGCTTAGGCTAACATTAGCAGCTCTGGAGCTAACTTTAAAGGAAGAATATGCAACTTTTTGATCCAGTAGATGTCGCCCTTGAGCACCAGCATGAAACCAAAACAACTCAAGCTGCATTGTTGTGTTAGCATGCTAATGGTAGCGCTCTTTAGTTATCTCGTATCTTCACATTGCATGTAAATTTACACGGAATGACCATGATCTAAAAAGGCTTACGTGACATTCAAATAAGCAGTGAGTACAGTATGTTCTTCTTCTTTCCTCTAGTCCCTCACTTAAACAACTTTTATACGCACGGGGATGAGCCAGTCGTCCGTCCCGTCCATGTAAACACGGTGTAGATACGGCTCAGACAACATCACAGACAGCGGGACTCGGGTGTCACACTCATTGTAGACAGCCATGACTCACAGAGATATTTTCAGAGGGTATACTGGATTTCTGATGTATTTATGTGTAAAATATTGCATATTCAGCCTTTAAAGACTCTTGCTTTTGTTATATTCGTGAAGCAGAGTCAAACAAGGTATCCTAAAAGTGTGAAAAAAAAGTTTTTAAATTGAAAATACAAACAGAACAAACGTTTTCTTATAGGAGGAAAATCTTAATGTGTTCTTTATCTTTAAAAATAATAATTAAAACGTCAGTTGGAGAAAATTGTTCCCATCTATTTCTGCTAGTCACAGTTTGTTTTTCCAGCGGATAGAATCAATGCTAACCAGCTTAAAATGCAAAGCCCGGTCTTCTCTAAATGTGTGAATTTAAAGAATGAGTAAGAACCTCACATGACAAAGTTTTCTGTATCACTGTTAAAAAACTTCATAATGATGTTTAAGAATGTAAAGCTTAGGCTTGGATTCAAATCAGTCTTTTACATCCCAATCCACAGCTTTATCCTTCAAATAACTTTTCTTTATATCATGTTAAAACAGAACAAAACGCATCCAAACAACGGACCAGTATGACAGGGTCAGAGACCTTCTGTAGGTGAGCTGTGCTTCAAGTATGCGGTTTCGATTTGTTATTATTTAAATTAATCAACAACCCAAGCTTTTTGTTTTTACACCTGCTTTAATCACCTTAAAGGCGAGAGCGAACATCCTGACACACAAAGCCTGGAAGTTAATTGTTTCCTGAGGAGGGTCCATGTTCACATTCATTACTCTGCAGAAGACTTTTTTTTTCTGGTGTAAAGTAACCGCTCAGGTTACAAAGAACTAGTGAACAAAGGGCAAACAAATACTTACCGGACTAGCTGTTGGCAGATTTGGCATCCTGGAAGGCATCTGAAAAGAATTTCACAACAATTTAAGTATCACAAATGTAAATGACTATAACACACACACACTACTTAAATGTAGGGAATACTTTCAAAGAAACAAAAGATCAATATACTGATATGATCTCTCGTAAGGGTGAAGCTCTACATAGACACAGTTGTTCAAGGACATAAAGGAAGGTTATCTGTCAGCTGGGCACGCCGCCCGAATACATTGGCCTTTAACCAAGAGACAGTTGTGAAACCTGCCAAGGGGGCTCTCACTCTGATCGCAGTCACATGCAGACCTGTGGTCCAGTGTGAAGTCAGACCATGTTCAATAACACCTCAGAATCCTCCTCAGAGCAGCAGCACATACTTTAGTTAGTGCAGGAAAAGCCAGTGGAAAATAATTAATGTGAAAGAAAGCTGAAGGAAAAAGGGTTATCCATTATCACTGTGAGTGTGTGAGAAGAAAGGAAGGAATGCAACAACTTGAAAGAGTAACTAGAAACACAAATGGCTTACACACAAAGGATGTGGTTAAACAATAAATACATGCAACGGTGAGAAATGTATTCATATTAAATAACAAAGAATAAACAGAAAGGGTGTTTGTTTTTTAAAACAACTTGATGTTAGAGCAGCTGCTGTACCTTTGACTGAGATATTTCATGCCTGTCTCTCATGCACAAATTGTATACAGTGACCCACTGGCTCAGCCAATGAGAAGCCTTTCGGACTATTTCAACACTGCTTTGTAAGATTCCAGTAAGTCTGGAGAAAATCCTGCTGCACTTGACAGAAGAGCGCACGCAACAGTTCCTTACTAAATATAAAAGAAAAGTTATCCTTTAAACTCACAAAACAACATAAGTGAGTATGAAAAATGTAGTCGACATTCTTCTGAAATAAACAACAGAAATGTTTCAAGGGATGCCAAATAATGAATATGATTTTGGGTGAATTGATTAGAAATAACACTCGTAGAATAGATGACACACAGGTTCACCATCACTGGTCTTCCCTCACACTGAACGCTGTAATTATAGTCACAGACATAAACATCAAAATTATGTAGAAACAGACTCATTTTCTCTTCGGAGAGTAGTGGTTAGGGTTTGAACTGTCTTTAAAAGCACACTGTACAATTACAACGTTTCCATGGCTGTGGCCACAAAGCCCTCTGCAGTGAGTCGGAGCACATACCTGTGGGGGTCCTTTGACACTGGAAGTATGTACACACATTCCCTCTTGGTGAAAGTGCTTTCTATCCAGGGTTTCTGGGACTGTGAACAAAAAGAAACAGTTGCATATTGAGAGACGTTAATGGCATCTGACGTTCCTGCTGCTTCATTATGTTTGCATTTAATGAATTCAAGCTGCTGAGCTAATTGTCCCCTGTGGATGCTTGAAATAACAATGCTGCTCTGTGTAGTAATTACGCTTTCACTCAAACAGCGCTGACATTTAATCCATTGTTGTTTGACAAAGACAAGGAAAGGAAGTAAAAAAAGGACATGTGTTGAATCAAAACGTGTTTTTACAACATTTCAAAAAGTCTTTCTGCAAAATGTTGAAGTCGAAACATCCACAGAGGGCAAGAGGCGACTTTTAACCCCTTAATCTCAGACTGACTTTATGAGAATATGCAAGATTAATGAGATTAATAAATAAAAAAATAACTTCTATATCTATGACTACTACTACTACTACTACTACAGTTCAGGAGGCACCCAAGCTGCAGGTGTCTGCCAATGCAATAAACTGGTTCAAATAAACACTCTTTTTTTAGAGAAAGGGTTTATCACAAAGGAATTTTCAATTTATGCCTCATGTTTCCCCCCCCAGTACAGCTGAGAGGGACCGCATAGAGATTAGACATTTTAATCCTTCCCAGCACTGAGAGGGAAACCTGCAAACACAGTCACCTGCTTCAGAACAAAGCGTTTCAACTATTCTTCAAACTCAAACAATAGTGTTACAACAGCAGCAGCAGCAGCAAGCATGGAGATGTAGTAACACAGGCAGTTAGCAGCAGCATCTGGCTGACGCTAAAAAGTTAAGGTTTAGATTTTGTTAACATGCAATACAATTAAAGCGATTTTGCATAAAGGAAAAGTTTCTAGTAAGCAATTATTTGTATGGATCCCTACAAGGACACAGTGCCAGCATTCACAGTGCCTCAGTGTTAAATGCTGCCTAAAGCAAATGGTGGTTTACAGAAAAAATTAACAAACAGGTCATCCTGCGGAGCCACAGAGCGAATACCTGGAGGTCCTCCTCTTCATCTCTGTGTTTAAGGGCTTTGTACAGGAACATACCAGGGCTCCTTCATGCATCTCCTGGACAAACCACAGTCACCACAGCCTCGTCTGAGCACTGGATTATCAGCAATAAACCAACTGATGCCTGCCTCAGTACCTCAGAAAAAAACAAAGCTCCAAACACAATTCCCATACAGGTCTGAAAGTGTACGGTAACCGCACAGATCCGGCCTGAGTTAAAGGCTGAGCGATCAGTGAGAAGTTGCAGCCTCCAAAACTCCATCCACTGTTAATCTGTAAGAAGGCACTCAGGGGGCAGATGAATGTGTCTGAGACAAACTAGATATTATACTTAACTCTGGGGAGAAAGAGACAAGGGAGGCGGGGGTGTGGGAGAGGATTAGTTCATGGGCAGAGGCTTCAATGATATAAACCTAGTTGTCTACTGAAGACACACCACCAACTGTGATTCATGCAGCACACACACATACAGTAAAACCTCTCTTAACAACGGATGGCATGCTCTAACAATTCAAGAGGCATCGCGACCATTAGGAAAAGGGCTAAAGAAAGTCAATCTAGATAAGGAGAGGGCTGCAAACTAACACAACCGTGGAACTCACAACATGGCTTCACGTATCAACATAAAGACAGGGGGTCGATTGTGTGTGTGTGTGTGTGTGTGTGTGTGTGTGTGTGTGTGTGTGTGTGTGTGTGTGTGTGTGTGTGTGTGTGTGTGTGTGAATACATGACATAAGCAACCCTTATTATACTCTGAAAATAGCGGCATGAAAATGATGGGTTTGGACATGACATGGATGTCTCAAGTCTCAGATAGGTAGCTTAAATAACACCATTTAACTTTGTGGTTTCATATGCAGACCTTTAGTAATACTGTTTATCATTGACAATATGATGATGATGCCTATTGTTGTTAAACTGCATTGCATTTTATGTTTTATATGTCTAAAGGTTTGACATGCATCTTTGATGGCTGATGATTTGATGATTTTTGTATGTGTGATTTTTTTTATCTTGAAAGAGAAACTTCGTTTTCAATACAATTTGTAAGTTTAGGCCGAGTCTTCACCTGAACCCTTGATTTACCACAAACCAGTAACAATCCTTCAATTTAGTTATCATATCAAAACAACTTGTTTGGGTTTGAAAACATAGACAAATACGCCTGATCCATAAAATGCTCTGTGCACTTTCACAGCTCTCAAAAATAATACAGATGTCCTAAAAGAAGTGAGTCACTCCCTCTTGAAAGAGAATTCATCAACAGTTGGGTCAAAATAAATGTTTTACTTCATCATCCAGAGTGCGTTGATGACCCAGCTCTTTCATGAATACGTACACACTTAATGACAGTATTGATGAGGATAGTGGTGATGATGATGATGATGATGATGATGATGATGGTTTTGATGCTGATTAGAACTCTGAAGAACAGCATTCGATGCGGTGCTTTGCCTCTGTGAGCTGCCTGTCAGCACCTGTGTGTCCGATCAGGCTTAAAGCTGTTTGTTTGCACTTGTCGTTGTTTCCTTCTTTTTAGATCCTTGCTTGTGTTGTACTTACTCTCTGATGTATGTCGCTTTGGATAAAAGCGTCTGCTAAATGAACTGTAGAATTGTAGGGTGAGATCGATCTTAAACGTATGCATTTAACATTTCATTTACATGTTGTAAACTGTAACCTGGGTAACATTTGTGGGCTTTGTTTTTGATGTGATGTGATCGAATACTGAGGGTCCTTGACTCCTCATTGCCCCCAGCTCATTGAATTAATGACGTAATCAGTGTCTGTAATCTAATTCACTATATTATAACTCAGAACTCGCAGAAGCGGTGACAGATGTGGCTCCTCGTCCTGACCCAACTCAATCAAACAAAGTGTTAATAAAGCTGGACTGAACCCTGCTAACTTGTTCCCATGGTACCTGAGAATGTCTCAGGCAACAAAAGGACTTGAGCACTTTAGAGACCCTGCCAAACCCACACACACACTTCCTCGCTCCCTCCCTCTTCCTCGTTGGCTTCTTTCTCTAAGCTCCAGGTTTTATGATTACTCTGTTCCTGTAGGAAATTTAAACCAACACCTTTCCATTTCTCCTGGGTTCGGTCATTTAGGATGTTATGTGCTTTGCTAAGAGGCAAGTGTGTTTTTAGTGTGTGTGTGTGTGTGTGTGTGTGTGTGTGTGTGTGTGTGTGTGTGTGTGTGTGTGTGTGTGTGTGTGTTGATGCTCAACTTCACAAACAAAAATAGAAAGGCACAAATTTGAGAGTGTGTTCATATTGGCATCTCCTTCAAATACACAAAATCCAAATACCCTGAAGTCAGAAACCTTGCCAGCTGAGCTCTTCCTTCCCCCCTCGTTCTTTTTGCAACAATGAAACGAGCCTGGCCCGTCGACCTGTCATTCCTCTGGCCCTGCCTGACGTAACACAGGGTTGAGATAACATCTGGCTTAGCGATTCTATTAGCCCTTAGAAATAGAGGAGGACATGGGGTCAGCGCTGTAGTGTGAGCAGTAGCCAAAGAGAAGAGCCGTTCTCAGGGCACCAACAGAAGCGGTTGAATTTTTGTCCTCAAATTACCTTGAAAACGTTTTCTCAAAGTGTAGTGGCTCCCATGTGAATAAAAGGGGTTTCACACTCGTAATGGAAGATAGACAGACATGAGGTTTGGGTTTGAGGAGAAAAATTAGGCTTGGATCACCACCAACATTAAATGAAGAGTAAGGTGTCCGGCTATGTGAACATTTCATAAAGATTGCAGTTTAAGGTTTTGAACCACTGGTTCATTGCTATAGCTTTAAGCATAAACACAAAAGTAGGGCATCCTCCACGGTACAGTGAGCTAAGGCTCCTGTCATGAGTTTTTTCATAGCTATAACCTTAATTCCTCTCCACTGTTTCTCTTTGCATTAGCTCACATCACAGGGGAGCTGCAGTTGTAGTGCACAATCCCAAGAGGTACTGAAAGTCTGGTTATAGATACAGGCAGGCGTCATACAGTTTTGAGCTATGTTCGATTACAGCTGAAAGATTAGGAGTGATCTATAAGTAGATCAACAGATTATTCATTAGAAATCATTTTTTAGACGTAAATGCCAAATCATCTGTGTTCCTGTCTGGTTAAATCTTGACATCTATAGTTTCTTAGTTTTTATGACAATAAATTGAACCTTTTGGACTAAAGATTTAAGGATAAATAATACCCTGTGATTTATGGATATAATGATGGGAATGTATTGTTTTCTGAAAATCAATGAACCCAAAAATCAGGGAAGTAATCCATGGACGTTTAGTTATTTGCAGCCCTTAAATCAATGACACAAAAACACAGAACACTGTGCGTGTCAGAATCAGAGCTTTTGTCAAGTCTTCTGGGGGAGAAGAGGAAGTCACAGTAATTTGATATCAATCAAAGTCATGTCTCTTTAATGCCAGGGCAGGTCTCATGTCACGTTTATCAAAACAAACTGGAAGTCATGAATCAAGTCTAGCATGTCTCTGTGCAGAGAAAACTTTTCAGTTTCCAGACCCAGCAGATTTAACATTTTCCTTTCAAAACCACCATAACTGGCCTGTTCTGACTTGACAAAAAAGGCCAAGCTATACACTCGTTCTATGAAGACAATGACTTAGTGCACACATGACACCCACACAAAGGTCAGAAGAGCTCAGAACTAAATGTTTTTCAGGTGGTTGAATCAGGGCTGCTCGACTATGGCAAAAAGCATAACCATAATTATTTTGATGAAACTGAGAACACGATTATTAAACATGATTGCACATTGATTTTTAAAAGATCTGCACCATATGCATAAACTTTAAACGCAGAGTATGTAAAATACGCTGCCAGGGGGCTCTCAATCAAAACAATAACAAAAGATGACATAGAGGCTACTCCCCCGCCCCTCCCCCTCCAGTGAAAACAAACTTCGTGTTGAATGGAGTAAATACGAACGGGCGACACCGACCTGAGAAAGACAATATGTTTACCGACGATGTAGCCAATTATTATTTACATGACGTTTTTATCACAGCAGCACATATAGCAACAACACGGCAGCTTTCAGTAGCAGCTAGCTTATGCAGCGGTTTTTGACGTAACATCCGGCAACAATCAACATTTCGTGTCTGTCATGGCGGCTGCCGACAAGACACGTCCCGTTACAACTATAAAATTAAGGATTTCTCTGGCTTTGATAACTGTTGGAAATATTTGAGATAATGCAAGTACTCAACAATAAGATATATATAACATGTAGTCAGTTTTTTATTAATCTACATATTTTAATGTAAACATTAGCATGCAATTCTACATATTATACCTTTAACACTTAAGCATTCTGAACATTTTGAAAAACGAGCCATAAAAGAAAAAAACAACACTTTGAAACATTTAGCACACTTTACAAAACCTGTGGACAAAACAGCATGCGGCACTAATATTGCTTGATCTAGATTATCTTGTATTCATGATATTCAAAAGACAAAATGGTTACTGAAATTAAAACTCGATTAATAACCCATCCCTACAGGTAGTTTGAACTTTCCTCAACTTCAAGACTCACATTTACAAAAATATTTCAGTCCAATGAGTAAAGCATTTTCAGTGTTTCTTTAAAGGATTGTTCATGACATAATCTGAGGCATTGTAACCACACAATCCTTATCAATTTATAATCCTTGACAGTTTATTAAGGCCTATAAAAGAAAGATAAATGGAGGGACCGGGTTCATTGGAATCTTCTAAAGCTGCACATTACAGGGAAGTCAGTTCATGCAGTCATGAGACCAAAGTATGATGGCTCTCCAACTCTCACACTTGTAGCCCCGGGGAAACTCTGAGAGGCTGCACAGCATGGGCTGATAGCATGCTGGCATGCCACCCTGAGTCCTACCTCCAAGCAGCTCTTTAACCTAGTAATGTAAAGCATGTGATGGCTATTCTTCTCAACATCTGGTGCTTTAGGTTATGTGAGCCTAAGAAAACACAGGTTATACCGGTCCAAGAGTAGGAGATAGCAGGAGGGGGAGTGCCAAGTTACCACGCCAAACCAGTCGGCTTAAATAACAAAGCAAACCACTTCTATAAAAAATTAAACAAGCAAATCTCTCTTTTCCATTGCAAACAGCAACACACACATGACATACAAGATTAAGCAGAACACACACAAGTCAGATGCATGCATGACCAGGAGCTACATCTATGCAGACTGAGGGGAAGAAGTGGGGGGTCAGCTGGATAGGAACTACAGGGTAGCGCTCCATTCATAAAATCAACAAACTGAGACTGTGACCAATTTTTGTGAAAGCCCGTACAGGGTCACTGGAAAAACTTCATCTGTCATCGTCAAAAGGGCAAGTGTGTGGCGCAAATGGATTAGGAGCGTGAGATAAGAGAGGTCCGTGAGGCATGCCAGTTACTCTACAGGGTGAAATACACCAACAGTTACACACACACACACACACACACACACACACACACACACACACACACACACACACACACACACACACACACACACACACACACACACACACACACACACACACACACACACACACACACACACACACACACACACACACACACACACACACACACACACACACACACACACACACACACACACACACACACACACACACACACACACACACACACACACACACACACACACACACACACACACCACACCCACACACAATACATAAACACTGACTCTGCTCTTCAACATAAAGTGATGCAAGACCCTTTTCTACCCACTCACAAAGCACTAAAGCCTGAGCTGCTGACTAGTTCAACCATCCGATGTTACACTAGTGATTGTTCTTTGCAAATAATAAAACGTCATCCATGATTAGTTACACAGCTCAAATAACACTGAGTGCTCTGCATTAGTTTATCAGACGGTTATCATGCTATAAGAGCAGCAGCACAAGAGTGTCTCTCATCATCCAGGGGTAAGCTGCGGCATGTGATCGGCTAAGACTAGCATTGTGGGAAATAAAGCAGCGGTTACTCTGGTGTCTCATTGAATACAAGAACAAGGGGAACAATACTGTAACGTAAGATTGAGGAGTAATGACATTTTCCTCATCTTACAGGCCGTGAATGATGTCATACTGTATTTCAGACTGTTCAGTTGGAATGAAATGGACAAAATATGTTATTAGCTTTTAGGCCATCGTACCAACATTATAAGTTAGTTATTTTAACCTCTAGTCACTGTGTGTGTGTTTGTCTGTTGATAGCAGCAATAATGACAATAATCAGACATACAAGCATCTTTAAAATGACGACATCAATTATCCTGTCTCTCACTTCAATAAAATAATGGTTAACAATGAGAAACTTGAGTTGCGTTTTAAAAAAGGAACCTTTGTTATCCTGAGAGAAAAGACAGCACACACTGTTTAAGACTGAACTGTGACAGGAGCCTGCAACTTGGTAATGTTATGAAATGTTAATGTAAACCACTGCAACTAAATTTCTGGTGTCTTATAAGCCCATGAGGGTTGGGCACTTTGTGTGCATGACATGAAAATAAATTCAATCAATGCTGTGGTGGGTAGTGTTTCAAATGAATGAGCAGTAGCTGATCTGCAGAGACTATCGCTGAACCTTTATTTTCCAGGCCTTCATTGAAACCACCATCAAAAGCCATACATCCCTATTTGGTTCATTTATTCACATCTGTTTTATTTCTAGAAGAATACACTACACATAGAAACTCCTAGTCCAACCGATTAACTAGGTATAATGTGATAGGGAGTCTATCTGAGCCAGCTCTCTCACCCACAGTGTACTAACAAGACAGTGTGGTCAAACATGACGCACTGCTTTTGGCTACAAGTCCTCTTTTCTCTTCATTCACCCTGAGCTCCTCCGTCTGCTAAACCAAAGAGGACTAGACAGGAAATTCGTGAGAAAAACAAGCAGGCCTTTGCTTGTCACGGAGAGGAAGACGAGAAACTTACAAACACTTGTGTTGTCTTTAACAGTGTCTGCAGAAGGCCTTTAACCCTTACCAAAAAAAGCAAACAGGCAGGATGAGTGTGCGCACAGAGGTCAAACAAAAGGGCTGAGATGATAAAGGCACTATTTAAACATCACTTAAGTTTGCGGAATAAAGATAATTCAGTTTAAGCGCACTTGGCAGCCGCTCAAGGTGGCATTGACGTGTTACTGGCAACGACAGTGTGCCATGTCCAACATCTGAGACAGCTGACAGAAATGTGTCTCAAACAAGTGCCAGCTGCTCTTCTGAGCTGCACTTTTGTCTACGCCGAGTGTATCAGACTGTGGTGAAAGAAGGGCTCTGTCTCGGGTGTCTAATGCCAGAGAAACTGCTGCTAACATCAGCCAGCTACCACAGCTGCCTTAGCTAGTTAGCTTAGGTTGAGCTAGCTCTTTAGCCTGCTAACGTGACGCCCGTGTGTGATTTGAGGGTTTGTTGCTGGACACTGAGTCACCGTGAACACTTTACTAATTACGTCCGAGACGCAGTGTTTTGGCTGCGCAACCACACAGTTAGCAAACACGGCAAAATGTCACCAGGGTCTCTGCTGGGTACTTGACAGACAGGAGCCAGCATGCCACTCAAAGCCCCCCCCGGGTCAGTCACGACGATCCTCAGCGCTAATTTACAGGACTATAAAACAAAGAGGAGAGCAGCTGTCTCCTCAGAGAGGACCACATACCATTCTCGTCACCGTTGAGACTCAGGAAGAGCTGCGTCGTGGCTTTTATCCATCTATCGGCGGTGCTCTCGGTTAGCCTCGGAAGGAAAGCCCGGTGGACGTTGAAGAGATCCGCTTCGGTTGCAGCTCCAACGGAAGGTTGCTTTTTCATAATTGTGCGACTCCAGACTGACGCTGCATGACGAGCCGGCTGAGTCAGCCTGCACACTGTCACATGGCCGAGGCGGAGCCAGCGGCCACATGTGCGCTTTGTTTTAGCCCCTGAGAAGAAGAAAGGCACGTTATTTTAACTTCCCTAAAACATATGACCTCTGTAATGAAGAAACAAAGGCTAATATATCAATATATCCTGTAGCTTATCTATAGGATTACTTCCTGGTTTGAATAGATAAACTATAATCTAAAATCTCTTCACTTTCCCATTTGACCAGAAATTAAGTTGGGCCATTTCAGATCATAATGCAGGAAGAAGCTTACATTTCTTTTGGATATATTATTTTATGAGTTCACCCTTTATATTCCCGTATAGTCTTTATATAGCCTAGGCCTAGGCTAAGGGTATAAGCAGAGGTGTAGTGGTGCCTAAAGAAGTGGCTCTTCCAGCAGAGGATAAACAGCCTTTGTTATAAACAGTGACATGTAAGACTACTCCTACATATTTAGTTTGTGTGTGGGCTACTACTAGCAAATTAGAGACGGAGAAATGAGAGTCATCCCTTCACCATCAGGGGAAAAAATTTCAGCATACTACCTATGCGTACTACTTAATAATGTCAATGAATCTATGGTGTAAATCAGAGGGGATTTAGTGGGTAGTGGGTATACCCTATGAAGACTGACGAATAAGTGGGTATACTCCTTATACCTGCGTATTACCCTGCACTACACCACTGGTAAGGACGATACGGTAGCTCTAAGAGGACATGAATCCTCACATTTTATTTCACTCTGTTTTCCGTGGGTTAAATTCCGACTGTTTTTCTTAAAAATCTCGACCTATGTTTCTCATTATCTTGGGATAATAACACTGGGTTTCTTGTGATAACTAATCTGCATTCATTTCCTAAAGATCTCAAGCAATTAATTAGTGAAGAAAAAAAGCAAAAAAAATGTTTTGAACATCAATGGTACAAAACACAGAAATAGAATAATATCAAGACATACCCTGTATGAATTGATTTTAAATGATGAAATATTGCCAGCAACAGCGGAACATGTTGAGAGAAGCTATAGTGCTACAGAAGCGACCCTAATTTAACAATTTTACCAGAATTTTAATTTATTTGTTATATTTAATGTTGAAGAAATTCCAAGAGTTGTATGTCTTATATAAATATTTTAAATGAATTGTATCTCTGAATTGTCTGTGAATTATCTCTTTAAATATATAAATGTATTATCCTTGCTGTGCTGATGACTTTATTACTGTCTGTGTTATTTTCCTGCCTTTGGAGAGCTGTTGTGTGAGTAACTTTGTGTTTGTGTTGATTTGGTGCCCCCTTATGGACAAAGTGGTACTTCTTTTTTTTTTTAAACAAATAATCTCATTCTGCTTTTTCCTTCAGTCAAATGTATCACTCATTGTGAATCTGTG
The DNA here is from genome assembly GCA_020745685.1 of Tautogolabrus adspersus. NCBI lineage: Eukaryota > Metazoa > Chordata > Actinopteri > Labriformes > Labridae > Tautogolabrus > Tautogolabrus adspersus. Next base: position 6,147,908 of record CM036535.1, read on the forward strand.
CCGGGGGAAATGGTTGATATGCTGCAGGGAAATGAAACAACTGCCAACGTCTGGACCTCGCTGAGTGCACGGTTTGTAAACTGTATGCACAGATTTAATGCAAGACCAAAAGGTCTGTTACAGCAGCATGCAGCTCATCCATTTGTCTGATACCTAACCCCCTGAAGCAGCTGCAGGCAATTGAAATAACTTATTAACAGGAATAATCAATCAATATGTAGTTTGCTTTTGTAGCTCATAAAGAGGTATCCATTTCCATTTCTGTTTGTAACCAGCTATAAACTCCTAACAGCAGCTTTAATGGGTAATAAAAACTGAGATATTTTTTTTTTGTCAACACCAATACAAATGACAAAACAACAACATATACTGTAATTAGTTAACAGAACGAACCAGTATAAAGTGACCATCACAGTTAAAAGTGCTTAAAGTGCTGCTCAGGGAGGTGAAGTGTCGGAGTATTAAAGTGTCACAGTGCTGGAGTATTGCACATCATTAAGAGGTACTGTTGTAAATTGCAAAGGACTCTAAGAGGACATGAATCCACACATTTTATTTCACTCTGTTTTCCGTGGGTTACTCTTAGGTCACATATTGTGACCTATATATATTTCTATATATATTTATTTTTCTCTCTGCTCTGTTTTTTCTTCTGTTGCCCCTTTTGCTGTCTTTTTATACTGAATTATTACCTGTCAGATTTGAACAAGTACTATATTGTTGATGTTTTTATGTCAATGCCAACGAACCCTGTGTATGGGCTTATGTATTTGAAACCACAGTGTTACACTGCCCCCTGCTGGTCCAAGAAGAGACATGCTGCACAGGCATTGAAAGTCAGCTGTTGGTTTCATCCCTTTGGAGTGTACAGTTTGATAAAGTCCATTTACAATTTGTGGCCAGACTGAGACAGTTTTAAGACTTTTATTTTCATGGTTGCTGTAAACGTCTCTAAAGGTAATTTGTCTGAACTATCAGATTTCTCAGACTGATCTATGTGATGAGACGTGTGAAAGAAAAAAATGCTTCAGGTTATTTTCATCATAATGATCTTTACTGACAGACTCAGGAGTCCATTAAAATGATTATTAAGACTCTTAAGTCACATAAATATTGAACGTATGTGGGTACAATATAATCATAACATTCTTAAAAAAAACAATTTAGTCAATTGCATCTTGTGATCCATGGGTATGTCTGCAAGATTTTAAGATTTATGCCCTGTCGGCTACAGATTTCCCATTCACACTGATTGAAACATCTCTGCTGTAATATTCTTGGGAATTTTCACAAAAATGTGATGCGATCACTTTGTTTTGTGAAGCTTCAAGATGAAACATCACATGATCATTTCAAAGTAATTCAGAACTTTGTGTCATGGTTTACTCTTGTTTAGTTTGGTAATTCCTTGTGTTGTTGCTTAGTTGTTATTTTCTGTCTTATTTGGTAATTGTTTTTCTTAGTGCTGCTTGTTTTCCCTTGTGTGTTTCTTTATCTTAATGTTTCCTAGTTTAGTCTTTAGTGTTTCCTCTTTTATTTTGTAATTTCTTATCCTTGTGTTTCTCTACGTTGTAGTGTGTATTGTTATTGTTACATTCTTGAGTTCTCTGCTTGTCTTCAGTGTTTCCTGGTTTATTTTGTAGTTCTTGTCCCCAGTGTTTCTTGTCTTGTCTTTATTCCTGCCTTTGTGAGGCCCTTTCTGAAAAGCCACAGTTCAGTATGCAGTGCGTACTTTTCAGTAGGGAGTTTCAGTAGACTGAACCCTTGTGGTCATTCAGTAGGCATTTTTTGGGTCCACCTCAGTAAACTGAACATTTCAGTATGGATACTAACTTTTGTGCAGTATGGATCGGATTCATCCTTTCAGGAAATGAATTGTATTTTACCACCCACAATGTTGTGCGAAATTAAACGTAAAACGTCACTTCACATGCGCCTCCAAATCAAAACAAACGAGGATGGATTAATTGAATCAATTTTAAATCTAGAATTAAAGTCCCTACTGAAATCGCTCCTTCATATTAAAGGGGCTATATGTAACTTTCAAAAATACTGCGTTTGTAGCGATACCGCATGGCCGTCAGGCGAACTGCACCAGTAACCTGTTGCTCGTACGTACACAAACGAGCATCAACATCGGCCCTGAAACACTGGACATTTTCCGGCATAATGTTTACAGAGGAGGTAAGTGATCATACACATGTGAGAGTCTGTGAAGGAGTCTGTGTGTCTCATTCTCCATCCTACAAACGACAGTCTCGGCAGGCACTGCCTGAGACCGGGAGTGTGTGATGAGTTTGTCCGCCTGTGAGAGCTCCTAGGACAGATAAAAGTGTGGTGAAGGCGGCCTCTGGCTGTGCAGGTGAAGACCGGGAGTGTGTGATGAGTTTGTAGTTTGTACTGTTGAGTTCTGTAAGCAGAGCGGAGTGAGGAGGACGTTGAGAACGCAAATAAAATGACACTGCCTGGAGCTTTCTGCTGAGAAATCGGACCCGGACAAGTTGTATACAGGCAACACAGATAGACAGTGAACATCTACTTTTTCACATCAGTTAAACGTTCGCTTATTAATGGGCGATAAAAAACGATTTATACATGTAAAAAGTTACATAAATATGTAACTTGTAGCTATATATAAATAGTTAGGCAGTTCACCTGACGGCCATGCAGTATCGCTACAAACGCAGTATTTTTGAAAGTTACATATAGCCCCTTTAACAACAAAAAATGTAACAAATGTCTGCATTATTAAAAGAACCTTTCCCCCTCTATTTAAATAATGATTTCCATATGTATGTATGCGTCTTTATTGGTTTATTTGACTTTATATTCTGTAGCCTATATTACTCTTTTATTTGTACTTTCTGGTATGTACTGTAGTTATTTTATTATTTAATCTGTTTTTTACTTGATTTACAATGTGATTTTGTTTCTTATTTACCTGACTGTATATGTGCATTACTCTTCTTGAATAAAGCTAAAAAATAAAAATAAAACAAGGACGGAGGCGGCCGGTTCGGGTAACACAAATGACGCCACTTCCACACTGAATTAATCAGATGAAGTAGGAACAAATATCTGCCTACTGTGCGCATCAGTAGGTACTAAAAGTATACAGCACAGATAGTAGGGACTGTCTACTGACAGATTGTGTAGGCTCTTTGCAATTCGGATGCACCCATTGTCTTCACCTGTGTTGTTAGTCTCACTTGTGTCTGATTACCCCTCTATTTAGTCTCAGTGTTCCTTCCCTCTTGTTGTCAGTTCATTGTCAGATTTTCCTCATGTCAGACATTTACCTACCCATGGTCCTGTTCAATCTGCTTTTTGCTTTCTGGCTCCTTGAGGTTTGTTTTTCTACCTGTTTGTGGATTTTCGGATTTTTTTGTTGATCTTTAAAGAAGTAACCTAGACTTGTTTTTGACTTTTGACTTTTTGTTTAATAAATTATTTTTGGTGTCTGAAATTGGGTCCACCTCTTGTGTTTTTCCTTGAGTCGTGACACTTTGTTCAGTCATCTAAAGAAAGCTAGAGTCAGTGTGTGTTGGGTGGATGTGATATCATTGTGTGAACAAGGGGGCTCTTGTTTATCATTTCGCTCATGTTTTCTTTGTTGTTGTTTATGATCTCCATTTGATATCTTACAGATAGCCTGATGGGATATAAAGGTCAAATTATAGAAATGAAAACTTTGAATGATGATATTTAAAATTGTAGATATGTGATGGAAAATGGAAATGATAAAAGTAATTATAATAAATATGATGAAAAAGTTAAAATGTTTATAGATATGTATTGTTGTGAAATTCAAGTCAAAAGAATGAAAGTCCTGAAGTTTGATTAGATATGTTTAATGTACAGTGTTTAACGTAAAAGTAACTGTTATACCGAAGTTCACACCAAATCACTGAATATGTCACAATCCATTTTTTTCCATAAGTTCCATTTTTTTGTACATAAAACTTCTCATGTGTGGATGTATGTGAAGGTGTAAGATAACAGTCTTTGTCAGGTGATGGATTCTGACCAGAGCCAGAGCCACAGATGAAGAATCAGAGAATCAGCATACCAGCCTGAGAGTCAGGTGCAGCTGGCTGACACACACACACACACACACACACACACACGCACGCACGCACACACACACACACACACACACACACACACACACACACACACACACACACACACACACACACACACACACACACACACACACACACACACACACACGCACACACGCACACACACACACACACACACACACACACACACACACACACACACACACACACACACACACACACACACACACACACACACACACCTCCCCCCTGCAACACACACACAGTCAGACAAACAGCAGCAAGCCAAAGACTCCTAGAGGCAGAGTCGTCACACATCGCAGCCAAAAACAGTTCTGATGTGAGCGGCAAGTGTATCACTTGGATGCGTCTGATCACAGCCCTGGTACCCCCATGCTTCAATCCAACACCTAATAATGAGCCTTGCAATGACTGTGAATAAAAGTATTATTTGTGGCTTCAGGCCTGCCTTTTATTTTTGACCCTCTTTACAGTCACAGTCTGCAGCATCACAGGGCAGCATGTCACTCACTCTCAGATCAGGTGTGACTTTTATGTCAGAAAATGCCTGCCTACAGCACAGAAGTCGAAGGTGATGATTAAGAGGGACGATCAATAGTTGGGTGGGAACTTAAGTGAAGTTCTTGATTTTCCAGCAGCGTTATTGAAAACTAACAGCCAGTGCTTGAATATAAAAAGAGACTATAATAAAATAAAGAAGCTCTCATCAAAGAGTATTGAATCAAAATGAATTGAGCCGTGTATCAATCCATCTGTTAAAACACCATCACACCTTTACCTCATCATGTGAATACATGTTTACAATCATTTTGTAACATGCCACTCTTGTTGTAGGTGCTTGTGTTGCATTAGCTTGCATAATGTCAAGGTTTTTTTATTCGTCTCCCTGAGGAGAAATTTGTCTCGGATACTGGGAAATTGCTGCACAGACAATACATGAAACATTATAAAAACAGTTATTAGAAATGTGCAAAACATTAGCTCATCCCTGCTAAAAATGTGCAAAACATTAGCTTATCCCTGCTACAAATTACCCAAGCATCTGCTTAAGTATCCGTACACACACACACACACACACACAGGCGCATACACACTGCGCACATGTACACATGCCACTCCAAACACATACTGTTTCATACATATATACACACACATACTGTTTCATATATACATACATGGCTACAGTTACCGGTACCTTGGGGGCCTCCTGTTTTTCCGTTCATCCTCCGTTATTTGCTCATTAATGAGCTTAACTGAGAGAGGCATGAATGAGTTTTTGAAGACAAAATATTAGAAACAACCTTGAATATCACCATCGTACAAACTAAAACCTTCATAATAAAGATTAAACTAATGACTCCGTAAAAGTGTCAATCAAAAGGGAACATTATGACATCTGTAAAGGTAGAATTTATGACGAAGCTGTACAAGTGCACCTTACGAAGCTGTACAAGTGTAAACCTAAAGTGAAGTGTGAAGACCGTCAGATATGAGAGAACAAAAGACACTGATCGGGAATGACACCTTATTTCATTCAGCAGGAGTGAAGCTAACACCCAATAAAATGGACAGATTAATTTCTTGGAGTCTATGTCATGTCTGCACAAAGACCACACACATGTATTTTGGGAATATTAGTGTCTATAGGTTCGTGATGTCATGAGTTGTCTTTGAGCTGCTCTATAAAGGACGCGACACCAGACTGAGTTGTGAAGACAGAGGGACGGCATGGCCAGGTAAGAGTCCTTCCACACAGAAACTGCTGACAGGTAAGAGAGAGCTCCTATGAGTTTATGTGTATATGTGTGTGACAGAGTTCATATAATTAAGTATTCATACGTTGTTTTTTTGAGTGGCTAAGGTTTGGCAAGAAGATAATAATTTTTAAAAAAGGAGCAAAACTTATAGGAACGTATCACGTTTGTCCAGTGTTTTCATTATGTATTCATCATGTTAATTTTTATTTATTGATTCAATTTTTACTTTCAAGGTTGTGTGAGGGACACACGGTTGTTATCTTCTTCTTTTAAGTGTACGATATAACCATTATTTCATTTTTATCTGGACGATCTGTAAAACTATAAATATTCTCAGTGAATTTAGAAAAATGTAATACACTTTGCAATTCCTTTCAGATCAATATTGTGTAGCCAAGTGTGTTTGAGGGAGCTCAGCTGGAGTGTTTCTTTGTCCTTTACCGTAAATTTAGCAAGACAGTAAAGATAACTCATCTCACTGGTTGAGCTTGACCAGCACCTTTAGTCAGATGATATTTTATCACTGGGTCAGCCATCAGTACAATTCAATTAGCAGACGCTTTTATCCAAAACAACGTACATCAGAGAATAAGTACAACACAAGCAAGGATCTAGAAAAAAGGAAACAATGTCAATGACAAAGATTTAAGGAAGCCCCTACGTTAGTTAAAATTAAAAATGTGCAATTAAAAAATAGACCTATACGAAGAAATTTACTTAACCCGTGCGGGGATCAAAAATGTGCAAAAGTCATCGTTATTAAACAAAAACCATCTGTATCAGTATACAGCGTTGCATTACTTCTATTTTGACATTCATACGTTTCAATAGCAAAATCAGAGCTCACAATTTGTGCTTTTTTTGTTGTTTCTTATATCATGTAACGTTGCTGTTGTGTGTGTTTTTTTTTTAAACAGAACTGAAAATGTTTTGAATGCTTTGGAAGTCGAATGATTTTGTTGTTGTAAATACATTCAGACAACAAGTCACAACCTTCCTTAATATTCAAGATGTAACACTCAATAAACATCACAGTGGAGACTTCCTGTGGATACACATCAACGTCTTTGAATCATCCGGTAACATGATCCCCTGGTGTCTGATTTTTGACCTCAGCTTGTAACTATGTCCTGTTATTTTGTCATTTCTCTTTTCTTCGGCTTAAAGTGAACTACGATACGATATACGATACGATATACAATACAATATATATATAGGATACGATATAAGATACAATATACGATATGGCATATACGATATACGATACAATGTGATATACGATTTGATATATGATACGATATGTTATACGAATCGATATATGCGATATGGTATATACGATAAACGATACCGTATATACAATACGATAGGATACACATTATCGTCCCCGTCTGTATTGATCAGTTTGACATATATTTTATGTTAACCATATTTACACATAAACAACTACATTGACTTTTTTATTCCAACTTTATTGTTTGGTCATGATAACTATATTGATATATTTAAATATGAACCGATGATGATCGTATGATGTATGTTGTGGAACAAGCTGATATCATTTTGTAAATTTTCATTTTGTAAAAAGCAGCTTTTTATACACAGGTATTTATCAAACACCTCCAGAAAGAGCCCAAACAATCACACCACACAGTAAAAATAATGAATGAGGAAAAGGGGGAAAGTAAACCCTCAAGAAATAATTGATCTTAAAACAAACTAAGGAAGTGCTGAGGTCAGGGGCCTCTCAGGTTTAGTGGGTGTAGACGGGCTGTAACGTAATAGAAATCGAACATGACAACACGTGAAACAGCTTTTAAACACTTCTAGAGAGGGAGTGACTTGATTTTTGAAGACAGCATGTTGAGGTCCTTAACCTTCACCTTTCCTTCCTCCAGGTGTTCCCATTTGATTGTACTTGATCAGTGAAATGTACAACCTGCATTGTCTGTTAAACGTTGTTTCCTGTTAATAATTTGTCCATATTCTGAAGAAAAATCTTGAAATATGTTCACTGGTGTACACATACGAAGCTTCGACCAAGAGAAAATAAAAATGTGTTTTTCAATTAATGTAAATTCTTTTCCTTTGCTTTTCAAGACTTTCTCATTCTGTTTCGACCTCGAACTGTGCGCTCTCATTGAGCTGTTATTTATTCTGTTATTCAACAGGGAACATCGACAGCACTCATTACAGATCTGCCATCGGGTCGGAGATACAGAACCCTGACCTGGAAGAGGGCACGCTTCAAAAAGAGCTTTGTCCCCTCAGCGATTAAAGCCCTGAACAAGCTTCCATGCTGACTGGATCCGTCTTTGCTATGTGTTTCTACCTATGTTATATGTTGTCTTCATGTGTACCAACCGTGCAAAGCTGTGAGAACAAATCTCCCCCTGGGGGACAATAAAGTATTGTATTGTGTCTGTAATATGCATGTTACTTAATATTGCTGCTTGCTTAGAATGATGTGAGACTGAGATAAAAACGTCCTCTTAACTCAAAATAAGAGTTATCTTTACAAAAACAGTTGTAACCATTTGTTTACTTACAGAAACTGATGACAGAAAGAGGAATATCACAGAAACAATAGTGCAGATCTAGTTTTCCAAACAGCAGGCCTCAAGTTAATACCACTAAGACATGAGGAAGAAGAAACACCTCCTTAGTACTGTAGTATGTATTTATGGCTGCGTGTTCTCTTCTGCATTTTAAAGAAAGTCATTGAAAGACAACACAATATCAGTTTTCTTCTTTATTTCAGAGATTTAATTGATCAAGCATAAGATTAAATCTGACTTTAAATCAAATAATCACTCATATAACGGTTGGCTTCAATATATGAATGTAAACAGGTTTATCACAACTTGTTTTTTTATTATGCTTTTCCTCAGTTATACCAAATGTGAAACTTTCTCACGTCTCTTCAAGACAGAAAACATTTCTCTTAGGCCATGGCGCCTTTAAGGTTGTTCTTTGTCAGTACACTAATTTAAAAAAGTAGGAAGAAATAAAAACCAAAGCCAGATCCTCATTCAGCATCACTAAGATCCAACATCTTAAACTGCTGTAAATAAAAGACTGACTAACCAAATATCACAGTTTGTTATTCTAGCATATGACTGAATATCTTTCACAGGCCTTATTACAAAATAACAGGGTGCACCTTCACCGTGATGAAGACATGTATATAGTATATAGAAGATAAGCATTCATTGATATGTCAGGGGCAGGGGGTCATCTGTGGGCTGGCGACTGTTTGTGAAATCTAAAGAATCTCATTTAAGGAACTCTCCTCCTGTTCTTTTCTCTCCTGACGTTTTTGACTTCCGCTTTCGTGTTTGAAATGCATTTTGAATTGCTCGGTCGGCTCGGAGATGTACATTGTGCTCACCTCAGATTTTGGCATATATTACCCAGCAATCATTACTGCATATTTGGATATGACGAAAATACCGAAGAAAATATGAAAGTATTCATTGAATCGAATCGTTTTAATATAAATCATGTGTTTATAGTTTATGTAGAATAAGCATATCATTTTGTTATAGACTGTGACTGACTATAACTCTTCAGCGGAGTATGAATGCGTTACTTCTGATGGTCTCCCTACATAGCAACCACTGCCATCAGTGTGTGAATGTGTAGGTGTGACATGCCTTGTTAAAACGCTTTGAGTAGTCAGAAGACTAGAAAAGTGCTTCACAAGCTCAAGTCCATTTACCATTTACACAAAAAGAAAACTATGATGGAAATCTGTCTGCCTCTTCAAGGCAATATATAGTGAGTGGCACCATCAAATTATTAACAAGTGTTTCTCTGGACACCAATGTATCTCTGACAACCAGTTTAATTGACAATCATTAAGTCAGATAGTGACCAAGTATAGAGGGGGCCGGCTTCCTTCATGGGCCCTAGTGCAAATGCACTGTTTATATTTACGCCATTGGAAATTAAAAAAGTAGCCTTTATAATCATGGAAGACATTTTATTCTGATATTTTGTACAGCTTTCAAATTGCGAGTGATATAACCTTTATTCAACAGCTCTACAGGCAACATTTAATAGCTGAAGGATGTTATTTCTTCACTTGTTTAATGATTCATCCAGCACCAACCAGAAAACCACAGCTGTTTCATTGACTGGACTTTTGCCAAGAAACTCAAACTTTTCTCTGCACTCTTTCTACTCTGTGTATCTCTTTTTGCTTCAGCACACCTTTGCTTCATGTGCACTAATCTGCATGCTTCATTGTATCACACAAACATGCTTTGGTGGTCGCTGATCTTCAGGGGTATCAGTTTAACTAGTCAATACAAATAGTGCGACAGTCTGATACGTCATCAGGAACGCCCCCCTGAAGTCGGAATTCTGACTCGTAAACTCTAAGGGTGCATTCGAATTGTCCTTTTTGCTTAAGAAGGTTCCTAACTGAGTGAAATGACCCGGAAGCATCTAAGTGGCGGCCATGATGAGAGTCGTTCGAATTCTCTAAAAGCCAAGGAAAGGTGCGTCAATGCTTCCTTTATAACCTCCTTCAGCATAGGGTACACTGGACCATCCTTTACAAACAGAGAGGAGATAATGCCGTCCCACAATTCCTTGCGGCCGCAACATTTAAAGTGACTCGCACATCCGACCGTTCACGAAAACTGACGATGAGGGATGAGACATTTGCCAGATGATGTTTGATTCAACATATTTCACTCACTTATGAATGCTTTGTGCAGTTGTACATTTGTATGCCTTAAACATATCTCGCATAAATGTAAAAAATACATTTCATACAATCATACTTATTTGGGATTAATGTTGATTTATGAGTGGACAGGAAGGTGAGCGTGAGTAACCATTCTCAATATGACAACCATTTGGTTTCACTTTTGTTACTCGTAGTCTGGTAGCCTATATGCCTTTTATTTTAATTCCAACCTTGAAGGAATTAGGATTATTTCACTGGTAAGAAGGCACAGGGGAAAGTTTTTTAGATACAACTTTAGTAGCCTAGTCAATTTTGGGAAAATTGTAGTTTCACCACGGCAGACCCACGTCACTAACCTTCGCCGTCGCATAATTACGTAGCCTAGTGCAAATGCGGTCCAATTGTTAGAGCAACGCGGTCGCCTTTCCCTAAGTCCTTTATGAATTATCCTATCCTATCCTATTGTACTCTATTTCAGCACTCACATTATGCCTCTTGACCAATCCGATTAATCGGTCAGAACTAGAACTAGATTGAAAAATGTTAGTTATGTATACTTTGATTTAGAAAGATGCACATGTTCACTGAATCAACAAAAGATACATTTGCTCTTGTACACAAATTACCCAAAGGCCAAAATTATAAAGCATGTCATCCAACTCACTAATAGGCCAAACATGAACCTTCACGCTACTCCCCATTGTGCAGGGTTTACTCACTGAGGGAGAGCCCAACACTGATCATTAACACCTCACCTCTGACTTCTTACTGAAAAGTAAATCATCCACATTGATTTGCACTAACATTGACTAACCCTTGCTTGAAAAAGACCCGTTGCGTTTGAATAGATCATTTATATAACAATCCAATGGAGAACAATACAAAAACAAGTACAAGTTGTTTGATGATTATAGTAAAAGTGTTAACTTCGTTAGCATTACATGACTTGATGAGCTTCTCTGTATTTTTCTTAACATTTCAATGTTTGAAACTTCCTTCACTCCTTTGCACCAGTAGACTCCTTTCCTCTCTCCTTAACTGTTAAGTTAATATTTGATACACAGCAAAGAAAGTAGGCTTCTGACTTAGAGGGTCTTTTGTCAAACAGTTATCAGATTTATATGTAAGCGATCATTTATTGCCAAAAGTATCAATGATTCAAATAGAAGTATTCAAAGTGTTGTTCTGTTAGTTCTGATTCAACTCAATCATGTCACCTTGTTAGTGTTGTCACTTTTTCGAGGTCAATCTAACAACACCAATAAGTAGGATTTTACAGTGTGTACCACGATTTGTTTCCTATGGGTGTCATTTTGCTCTGCAGCTTTATATTAAACTTTTCCCTTAGGATTTGATCGACCTCATCATCCTTTATCTCCCTCATGTCAAAGATATCAACACCTTCCTCAGGTTTGAAGGTGACCTCACTGTAGGTCCAACCAATCAGGGCTCGGAATCCTGTGGGTGTTTGCAAAGAGCAGATGGACTTGTTTTTGAACAATGACATCGGATCAGTTTGGAGTTTGTCGTTTATATCAAGGAAACTATCTGGCTCACGGGGTGTCAAAGTGAAGCAGTGGACTGGGTTTGTTTCATTCCTGTTAATTAGACTTGACTTGGCAAAGTTTGGATTGAGAACCTTTGGCTTTCTGCTGGTCTTCTCCAGCACCCAGGCGTCCCCCTTGTTTATGAGACGAAAGATGCCAGATGCCTGAGGTTGGTCCTTCCCAGAGATGAGCTCCAGGGGCTCCCACGGTTGAAGAGACACCCCATAGCTTACATCTGCTATGTAAGCCTTTCCATCAATAACCACCCTGTGGATGAGATGAGATTCATAAGGGTAATAGTCATTGAGGGGAATCATGAAACATTTGGAGTTGAGTGTTGTGCAGTCGTAGCCCATTTCTCTCAGCACCCAGCCAAACAGGTAGTTGTTCTCAAGGCACCACCCTCCACGGTTGTTCCTCACTACTTTATTGTAAATCACCCCGAGGTCCATGACAATCCTCTCCCCGCAGTGCATGCTGAGGTTTTCAAATGGGACCGTCATGACGTGCTGTTTGTGGATCAACTTCAGTGTTTCAAGATCAGGTTTATCGAAAGAGCCATGCAAACCAATTTGTTTGAAGTACTCCTGCAAATTCATCTTGCCTGCAAAATACACAACATCACATGTTTTTATTTTACTTTCTTATTGGCTGTAAGGCATAGCCTACCAACAACAGCCATTAGTAAAACCTGCAAACCTGTATAAAGTATTAACAGAAGATGATGAAACATTTATTCAAAGAGCACCAAGCTCTTACAAAATTGTACTTGTGAGTGAGAAGTCATCCCTATGCTATCAATTCTCAAATAATGTTAATATAACTGTTACTATACTTGACATTATGTAGCCTAATATATTAATGCAAAGAACTAGCCTATTTGACTTTTTTTTTAAGATTATAAGAACAAGTAGGTGTATCCTGGCAGTTATTTTAAGTGCTGCAAGATGCAAGAGAAGAGGTGTACAAAAGTGCAAAATCAATAGACATATAATTGCTAATATGCTTTTCCTTGCGAAAGATAGGCCAAACATCAAATTTCGTATAAGAGGTTATTGCAATCATTTTTGCAACCCGTTATTCAATGAGCTGTTCAGGATCAGTTGGAGAAATAGCTTACCTTGAGACATTGAGGGTACCGTGCAGCTTTGGCTGTTGTAGTTCAGGGGCTGATTATCAAACTGGACAAAGACGTCCTCGGCTTAAATAATTAGCGGTTGTCTGTGTTTGCGTATCTCCATAGTGTCACAGTTAACTGATAACAGAGTACACCTATTAATGTTTGTTAAAATGTGACTCGTGTTTCTTTTTTCTCAGAAAAGAACACTGCTGCTGATGTGAAGTACATAGGTTAACTGAGGTGGTTATCGGCCTAGTTCTTCATAGAGATTTCCATCAAAGATTAATTAAACAATATTTCGGGAACATAGACTGTAAGAAGTAGAAACATGATGGAATTTTGTCTATTTACTTTGGCTTTTATCAGTAATGTTAATTTTTTGTTTGAAATGTACGACAGTTGAAAATAAAATTAACTACTTTTAAACTTTTGAAAGGAAAGTCTTTTATTCTGAAGGCTGCAGGTACAATCCATAGACTTCTTGATTCAGTCCACGGTAAATACCAGACCGAGTTTCAAAGCGATATCAAAATATGTTGCATCTAGACTCTGCATAGCCTAAACTGCATAAGAAATGGTGCATTACGCACAGCTCATGGACAAGGAAGTTAAAGCCTCCATTAATGTGGAATAGATAATAACTAGAACAAAAAATCCTCTTACCAGTGCTGAACTGCTGCACCATCTGAAGGTCACGGGAGTGCAGTCTTTAAATAAACAGTGATCACTAACTAACAAGTGACAGAGTGCAAATGGCAACCAATCAAGGAGAGTGAGGGGTAGGGATAAACCAGGAAGTGTACTAAAGGAAGTGAAGAAGGAGTAAAAAGGAAGTGAAAGGAAACAAAATAGAGATATTTTTACTTTGTAAACAACAAAATACCTCTTTATCTCAGCACATGGGCAGAGAAAGGGGTCACCCACCTCCATCACCTTTTTGATGATAACATACTTATGACATATACAACATTATTTCGAACCTTTGAAATAAAAAATGGAAATTTTCTTCAGTACCTACAGGTAAAAAAGACAATTACGAGTAGGATTCCATCGTCTCAGAACACTTTACAGCTAACTGATTTACAGCCACCTGAATTTGTGAAATACATCACGAAATTGTCTCCAAAAAATAAGAAAAATCTCTCAAAAATGTATAGTTTACTTTCAAAAAACAGACTCTATACATATACCAATTCAAAAATGGGAAAAAGACTTATCCGTATCTTTTGACTCTGATTTCTGGACCCAGATCTGTGGAAACACATTCAAGATGACAAAAAACACCAATTTACAGTTAATCCAATTTAAGTTTCTTCACAGATCACATGTAACGCAAGTTAAATTGTATAAAATGGGTTTTTCGCACACCGACACATGCACTCAATGCACTCAAAACACGGCGGACACCTATTTTCACGCTCTTTGGCTATGTACACCCGTTTATCAATTTTGGTTAACAGTCACTCAGAAACTTTCCAATATTTTGGACTGCAGGATTCCGCATTCCCCGAACCTTTGCCTAATTGGCGATCTATCGACAACGACCTTATCAGACACTCAAGTCCAACCCACGCTTGCAGCTCTCGCAATTGCCAAAAAAACCATTCTGGTTAACTGGAAAGATAAGAAAGCCCTCAACATCATTCATTGGCTGAACCTCCTTACAGAACACATTTCACTCGAGAAAATATCTGCTACCCGAAAAAAACAATTGGTATCCTTTACAGAAAAATGGTCCCCATTTATTAGATCTTTAAATATTAACCTGTAACTTCCTTCTGTATGTGAGCGTATGCCATCCCCCTCATAAATTTGTGATGCTCCTGAACATATTTACTTTGTCTGTGCATATGGTCTGACTCTCCTCTGCTTTATCTCAGCTTATTATCCCTCTCCTCAACAAGGAATGACGGCACCACGGACTTCAAGGCCGTTTGCATGCACTAGGGGTGGCTTTCCCTCTTGTCCCTGGAGTTGCTATCTGGCTCTGCGGGGCCTGCTTGGTTCGGGCCCCTCCCCCTGGGGGGTGGGTGCTCCCAGTGTCTCCTCCCTTGGGCTCCGGGTCTGCTGGGGCTGCGCGCTCTCCTGGGGGTCTGGGGGGGGCGGCGGCTGGCGTCTTCCGGGGCGCTGTGGCTGGCCTTGGGGTTTGGGGTGGGTCGGCCCTCCTGTCGCTCCCCTGTCCCTCTCCGCCTCGCTTCCCTCCTCCTGCCTCTGTGCCTGCCTGCCTGCTCCGCTGCGCCCCTCTCCCCCCCTGGGTGGGCTGGGGGGGCCCTCCGCTGCCTGGGGGTCTGGTGTGGGGGCCGGGTGGTCTACTTGCGGGGGGGGGTACACTGGCTCAGCCGGGCACAGGCTCCGGGCCTGTGTGCTGCCGCCGGAGTTTGGGTACTGCTAGCTGGGGGCCTTGGTCTGGGCCTGGTGCTGTCCTTGGGTTTGGTGGAGCGGGGCAGGCTTAGTGGTGCTGCGTGGTGCGCGTCCTGCATCCTCGGTGTGCCGGCTCTGGGGGGGGTTGGGTGGGGGCTCGGGGCCCTTGCTTCCTACTGGTGCGGCCCGATCACCCCTCTGGGGCGGGCTGCTGCATGCGGCCGGCCTGTGGTGGGGCTATGGCGTCCGCCAGGGCGCTGCTCCGGCGCTGCGGCTCCTGGGGTTGTAGTGTTGGCGGGACGGGCTGGTCCGTGTGGGTCCTCTGTGGCTCCTTGCCTCTTGGTTCTGGGGAGCCCTCTACATCAGGGCCAGTTTCACACCTGTCCCTCTCACTGCTCTGTCCTCACGGGCCGGACCCCTAACCAGTCTGCCTCTTAATGTACACTTCACACATCTCACACCGCACTGTATATAGTTGCTCTTAGGCACATATAGGGACACAACAATTAGGGCTCCGAGGGCGGGGGGGGGGTTGAGAAGGGTGGGCTCTGCGGTGGGGCGGATTGCAGGGCTATACGGCGCTATGTCCTCCCCATCCCCCCCCTGCTTGCCTCCCCTGCTCTCCAATTATTTTATTTTTTTTAATGCACCATACACACAACTTGGGGGGAGGTCTGGGGTGGCTCGGGGACTTTGGTTCAGGGTAGGTGGCAGAGTACCCATCCCCTGCAACCCTCTGGCCTGCCCCCTTGCCAGCTCACCCACCCTCCCTCCCCAACTTTTAATGCACCACATTACACTCAGGGTTACACTTGAACACGGTGTAGGGATAATGTTTCTGCGTCAGGGATCGGGAAACATAGTAAGAGGGGGGTAAAGTTATTTATTTTCTTTTTTTTTTTTTCTCTTCTCCCACCAGCATACACAAGGCCTTGCTGGGGGGGCCCGGCCCTCCCTGGCATGGAGCAGTGAGGGTGGACCATCATCTGTGTTACTGCGGCTGGGGGCCCCTGGGACTTGGGGTTGGTGGCCTGGAGGGGGTTCTCATGCGTGCCTGTTCGGTCCCTGCTGGTGCGGTGACTCTCGGTGGGCTGCGGGGGCTGGATCGGTTGGCCTGGTGGGCGCTGTGGCTGTGGCGCGGGCTGGCTGTGTGTGGTGGCTTGGTTCTGGTTGGGGGTTGGGGCGCATCTTGGGGTGCGGGGGCCCTGGGCACGCCGCGCTCCCCCTGGGGGGTGGTACGGGAGGTATGCGGGGCGCCTCCCCTCTTGCGGCGCCAGCACCTGCTGCCCCGTCCACATTTGCCCTCTGGGCTTGCATTGGGTCCTGACTTCGATTTCCTCATGCCGACACCCGGTGGCAGCCTGTTTGGCGCTGGGCTGGTTGCCCTCCCTGCGGGGGGCGCTCGGCTCCTGCATCTGGCCTCCTGGCCTGCGTGGGGCCTCCTGCCTTCTCGGGGGTGGGGGATTGGGCGTGGTGTGGGCGGGTGGGGGGTGCTGGGGCACTGGGGGGTGCTGGGGTGGGGGGGCTGGGTGTTGGGTGATGGGTTTGCCCTCGTGCCCCATGCCGCCTGGGCCTGTCCTGGCGCGCTGGGTGTGGCGGTCGCTGCCCCTCTTGTCCCCCGGGTCCGCGTGGCTCTCGGTTGCTCTGGTGGTTCTCTGGGGATACCTCCTGGGTGCTCCTGTGATCCGCGGGGGGTGCGCGCTCTGCCCGCCTGGCCCTGCTGTGCTGTGATGGCTGCTCTAGGCTTTGGAGTTCATCACACTTGCATGTTGATCAGGGCTTACTAGCTCCTGTTGAGTCCCATTGCCGAGAAAAGTTGGGACCCTCCAGAATGTGCTGAGTCTCTCCCCAGAGACCCTACACTAAACACATGCCCTCTTCTCACCTGTATCCTCGGGCGGCCTACTCTATACTTTCAGGGCATCCACAATAATGGCGTCTGACACAACTTCTTTTTTGGGTCTGATTCTCTGTTTTTTGTCTTGTCTTGTTTCTTTTTAGATGTGGAGCTGGTGGTTAGAAATAACACAGCACTCTTCGATTCTGATAGCACTGCCTGCCTATTCCCTCCCCTGTTCGCCTTGTCTCGTCCTGTCCAGCCTTTGTTTCCCCCTCAGATCACTGCGGTGCAGCACTGCCCTCCCTGGCACATAATAGGGAAATCTAATAAAGAATGTCAACTTAGCTTCCAGAGAGGGCCGGTGATGGTCACGCACACGCACTTAATATGAAAATATTTGGCTGCAAGACTAAAATATGCCTCAATCTCATAAAAAGTTGACACCCCCCTTTGTGGTGTTAAACGATGAGAAAAAATGCAGACAAATAAAAAAAGAAAAAAAAAAAAAAAAGAGATATTTACAAGCCTATAAAACATGTCATCAGGCAATAATGTCAATTATATTCATTTTAAATATTGGATGTTTTTAAAGCGTACTTGTATTTTAATATAACACTTTACAGACAGATTCAGAGAATGTCTGGAGTTCAATAAAAAAAATCAGGATTTGATTGGAAGAAACGGAAGAAATCTGGCTTTGTGAATATGATGCTTACCCAAAAGACACAACAACTTAAAATTAAGACCATTCTTTCTGTAATAGGGACAAGGACCTTGTGACACTCACAGATTAATAACAAGATTTGAGTCCAAGCTTGAGTGAGTGCATCCATAAAAAGACAAAAGGACTCAACAAGAAAGTCATACATGTAACTGTGAAGATAAAATAAAACATGTAGCCTATACATATACTGGGGAATTCAGTACAGACCATAGACTACAGTACAGACAGAGAAATAGCCTATTGAAGGACAGGGTGATACACATATGGGGAGGGAATGGAGCATTCAATGACTGTTAGAGTACGGAGAAAATAAAGGAAAGGTACAGGGGGCTTTATTGACATATTTAAAAGAAACTGGTTTAATCTACACGGAGATTGTAATTTTCAGTAAAGACCATAGACTGTGGTAAAGACATGATGTTACACACTCCGATACAGTAGGTGGCAGCATGCATCTTTAACGCCAATGAAACGAAGAAGGAGAAGTACGAGGAAGTGTTCACCGGTGGTCTGTCACTAGTGTTACAGAACAGTTTTCAATGAGAGACTGTTAGTCTGATCATAAAGTACCACACTTGTGTCAAGGTAAGTACTCAAAATAAATACTTTATATTGAATAGTTCAGGACTGTGATTGTATCCTAACCGGGTTGGTCTGTGCATGTGCATGTAACTACAGACTCCAGTGAGCCATGCCTTCTGAATCAGCCTCCCTTAAGGACATTTAAAACGGGGACTTTGTGACATAATCTAGGCTGTCTTAATAATGATAGACGTTTATGGTTTCCTTAACAGACCGCGTAGTAATACAACTAAACATTACTTAATAAAAAATGGATTTCCTCTTGTGTGAGGTCGGTGAAACCTTCTGTCCACTTAATGTGAGCAACTTTTTTTGTTTGTCAGTTTTGAACTTTAGAATAAATATGTAGGCCTGGACCACACACAAATTGGAGATATCTTCGTTTTAGTAACTTGTTGAACTATTGAATGAATATCTCTTTTTTTAAACTCACAGATTCGCCACCTGCAATGGAAACTGCACGTGCACACACGTGTTTGATTACCGGGGGATGTGGATATGTTGGATATCGGTAAGAACAATTTTAGACTGTTGCTACTACACCCACAATCAGCAATGATAACAGTTGCTTTGTGCTGTCATAAATATTCACTACAACTAGGTGGCGTTATTGCACAAGTTATTTCTGTTGGAGCAGATCTTTGGCTCAAACAGGACGTTTGTAGATTTTAAAATATAAACCTGTCTAAATATGCAATTAGAAATAAATATAAGATATTAACACAGGTTTATATTTTGCATGGCAGAGATAATTTGTATACATTTAATATATTTAGACAAGTATAAGAAAATGAATGTACATACTATAGGTTAATTTATAAGGGACGGGAGCTGACGGGATAGTTTTCAATAAAGGTTAAATGGATAAGGGGTTTGGATTTAATATGTTCATACTAATTTGTGTAAATCAAATCAATGAATGAATTACTTTCTTGCAGAAATGTATTCATATTCGTAATTATTTGTTTCTCTCTGCAGCCTGGCATGCTCCCTGAGTAAAAAAGGAACCAAAGTTGTTCTGTTTGATACAGTCCCTCCCAACCAGGAATTGCCAGAGGATATTGTGTATGTTCAGGGAGATATACGCGAGTATGCACATGTAGAGAAAGCCATCACTGGCGTGGACTGTGTACTCCACCTTGCCTCCTATGGCATGTCTGGCAGGGAGCAGCTAAACCGACATCTGATTGAGGCGGTGAATGTTCAAGGCACACAGAACGTCTTGAAGGCTTGCATTGAGCTCAGTGTATCCAGGCTGGTTTACACAAGCACCTTCAACGTGGTGTTTGGAGGTCAAGTGATAAAGAACGGGGACGAAAGCCTCCCTTATCTACCTCTTCATCTTCACCCTGATCACTACTCCAGAACCAAGTCCCTTGCTGAGATGGCAGTGCTAAAGGCTAATGGCACTGCACTGAAGGGCGGCTCTGGGATGCTAAGAACCTGTGCACTGCGTCCAGCAGGAATCTACGGGCCTGGTGAGCAGAGGCACCTGCCCAGGATTGTCAGCTACATTGAGAAAGGGATCTTCAGGTTTGTTTATGGGGACCCAAGCAGTCTGGTGGAGTTCGTCCATGTGGACAACCTGGTGTCAGCACATGAGCTGGCTGCAGAGGCGCTGACATCAGAGAAGCAGCACCGCTCTGCTGGTCAGGCCTACTTTATCTCAGATGGCCGGCCTGTCAACAACTTTGAATTTTTCAGACCCCTGGTGGAGGGCTTAGGTTATCCTTTCCCCAAACTGTGCCTTCCTATCTCTCTCATCTATTTCTTTGCCTTCCTCACAGAAATGGTTCATCACCTCATTGGTCCCTACTATAACTTCCAGCCTCTATTGACACGCACAGAGGTGTATAAAACTGGCGTGACACATTACTTCAGCATGGTCAAAGCTAAGGTGGAGCTGGGTTATGAGCCCCAGGAGCACAACCTGGATGAGGTGGTGCAATGGTTCAGAAGCAGAGGCCATGGGAAAAAATCGCACAGCTCCACTCTTGGTCGATTGCTGCTAGACATCCTGTTGGTTTCTGCCTTTGTTGCTGTGGCTCTCTCTTTTCTTCCACTTGTTGGCAGTTGATGAGTAGCTAAAGCAAAATGATCTATTGGATAGTTTCCAAAAAGAAATACAGAGACTGTTCCAGATCAACACTGTTTACATGATTAAAAATGATCAGATCAATGTGCACTTATTTCAGAATGTTCAGTACTGGCAGGTGCTTCAGTCAGATACTGCTGTCTACAGACCAACTCAGTGTTTACCTTCTACCTTTTAAACAGTAGCACCAATCCATGGGAAATGATCAAATAGATTATACACTCTTTTTTTTATCTTCTCTCAGTTAACTTTTGAAAGATCAAACGCATCCAAATATGCCTCTGCATCATGTTTCTATTCTGTTTTAGGACAAAGTTGACTGAGCATTACTATACCTATAAAACCTTACAAAGCAAACATGGTTTGTGTGATTTTTTTTTTCTTATATGGGTCAAATTTGAAGTTGTTTTTTATTTTATTTACAATAGCCTAATGAAGTACATATTTTTTACACTATTTAATAATAGTCAAAGCAGATCTAGCCCAATGCTTCTCACTTGGTCGTCTTTTTTTAAGATACTCATAAACTTTAATTAAATATTTAGAATCAATAACATTGAATGCAGCTTAAATTGAGCTTATATACCTCTTATATAAATAATTTCTTTAATACTTTAACAAAATCATAATATTCCTCTATACTGAATATAGTTGGACATACGCGTACCCGGATGATATACACATTATTTAGGATGATCTCCTAGAAGGCTGCATTAAGCCTTGATAAAATGGATAAACTGAAGTTATAATTAGCTTTACTCTTCATATCATTAAATCATTGCAGCTTATATCTGGTGGAAAAGGAGTCGGACCAGGTGAGGCATGCTTTGTGTGGTATTTTAGTCTGCCTGGGATGAATGCAGACGTCCCCTTCTCTCTAAACTATTCTCTTTTCAGAGCCGGCAGCCCCTTGCTGAGTTGGTCGCAATCATTGTTTCTCTGCAGCATTAACCACATTCCTGAGGGGCGCAGCGCATCCTGTGTCCATCCCCGCATTCCTTTCACGCGAACAAGTCCCCTGTGTAAAACGGCATTTTATTTAGATTTTCAAACGCTTTGTGGGCTCGGACTCAAATATACAGGACATTTATGGTGTATACGATTATCCACCCTACTTTGATTTGTAGCATAGTGACCGTAAGCGAAATTAGAGGAAAAACCAACAAGGGGAAATTCCTCCGCGCAGCGCGCCATTGACTGTAAAGACCTTTCAACTTAACAAAAACTGAAGTTGACAAACGTATCCCTGTCGGCTGAAACTGTGAGAAAGAGTTTGTTTTTTCGGCGGAAGGTGAAAAGCAGAAGATGACGATGTGGCTCACGGTAGAGCTTTCTGAGTACGTTGGAGGTTTTCTATAAATGAGAGAGGGCTGTAGCGCGGCGTTTTGTTTTGATTTCCATGTGAAATGCAATTAGTGCTCCGCGGTGCTCGCTAGTTTGGCTCGCGGAGCGGAGCACACTCTCAACTTGTTTCTCGCACAACATGGAGCACTACCAGGAGGATTTGGGACTCCGGGCCAGTACATTAATGGAGGACCTTTCTTTGTACGATGCGTATAAAGACGGGATGTACAACGCGAGGAGAGACTTGGTTATAAACCCCGATTTAGACTTTTCGGCTCCGGTAGCAGCGGAGCATAAAAGTAAGCCAATGAATGGTACCTCTGTGCTCCACCAGCAGCATCACACTGTGGAGAATTTCACCACGGGGAATAAAGTGTACACGGCGGCTCCGGTGCGACCTGTGAACTGCACCCGGACCGTGCCTGTGGATTTCTGTGCCCCTCAAAGAGACGCAGGTTACACTGAGGAGGACTGCTGCACCAAATCCGAGGTGGCTCTACCTTGCTACACGGGCGCTTCAGAGAGGCACAGGAGGTACTCTCTGGAGGTGCAGGGCCACAGGTACAGCACCGGGTCTACCTTCGACGGAGTGCCTCTAAATAAACCGGTGCCTCTGCCCGGCAACAGGTGCAACAGCGTCTGCATCACCAGCAGCCATGACGGGAGATACAATGCCACAAGCCCCCGGTCCAGCCTAGCATCGTCCCTGTCCTCGCAGGAGCAGAACAAGCACGCCAGCCCGAGGTCCAGCATCAGCAGCCCGCGCACGAGTTTGGTTGTACCGGGTCAGGACAGGTATACAAGCCCCAGGTCTAGTTTAGTTCACTGTGAGGGCAACAGTGTCCTAAGTCCTAGATCCAGCTATGCAAGTACCGCTAGCGACACCAGTAAACACTCCAGCCCCCGGACCAGCCTCAACAGCTGCGACTGCTGCAGCAAGCCGAGCAGCAACCGAACCAGCGGCATCAGCATGGGCTACGACCAGAGGCACACAAGCCCTAGGTCCAGCACGGCCAGCCAGTACTCCTTCACCACCAGCCCGAGGTCAAGTTACTCTGACTCCAGGTACGGGCCTGGGGGCAACCATGACCTGGAGGGGGCGATTTTGCACCCTGCACCGAGTCCTCGTTCAAGTATCTGCAGCCAAGATGGTAGCGCCAGACCGGGTACCTCTGCAAACTGTGTGGTCAGCCCCCGCTCCAGCATCTCCAGCCACAGCTCCAGAAGTTCCCGCAGCTCCAGGGGGTCTATGAGCACCTACCCGGACCTGCAGCTGCCCTCACCCAGGTCATCAATGCTAGGAACCAGTTTGCATGAGGACACCTTGTTACAGGAGTTTGGAGACTCTAACGGGATCCATAACCGCCTCCATCTCCAGGTTCTCTCGGCCGTGCCAGAGCCCCAGCAGCAGTCAGCACAGACAGGAGGGACTGCGGAGATGACCGCTGGATCGTCCTTATCGTTTAGTTATGGGGTGTCTAAAGCAGCTACGTCAGGCCAGAGGTTCAAGATACCTTACCAGGTGACCCCCAGCCGGGAGAGCGGGCCGAGCCAAGCGGAGAGACGGCTGGAGGCCCTCACCCTGGAGCTGGAGAAGGAATTAGAGATGCACATGAAAAAGGAGTATTTTGGTAGGTACTATTAATCACAGGTTTGTCGGCAAATGACACTTATGTTCTCTTTAAAACTTGCACATTCACTTTAACCCACCCTCCTATGTACAGTCTATTTTGTGTAGGGTCAGATAGATTGGTTTTGTGGCCCTTAAATAACACATGTCATTGAACTTTGCACATATATTCACCTGCAAATCTTGCATCTATCATGTTGACAAATAATGCCCCCCCCCCCAACACACTCACCTTGTTCTTCCCTTGCACTGTTCTTGTAGAGTAGTCTGCACAAGTACCTGTGAGGTCTTTCCATGATGCTTTCAAAGAAAACCATGCATGCAGAAGTTTTAAGTCGTGTGCAGAAAGAGCAATTTAAGAATCCACAAAAGGAGATCAGAAATAGAGGTTTTCTGCTGATAATTGCAAATCCTTTATTGTTTTAATTGATTCCACTGAAAACATAGTAATATCTATGGCAACAATTGTGCAACTGCATAATAGTCCTGGCAGCATGACATATCTGTGTGTAACTTTTGCTGAATCAGATGAGTGCCTATCAAAATGGGAGTCGAGGAAATAGTTCAAATAGTGTTTGCTGGTGTTTTCAGTGCAGAAAGAGGTTATTTATAGGCTTGTCATCTTTTCAAGGTCTATTTGCAAGCAGCTTGCACAGTGTTAACACTAACAGGTCCCTCTGTGGCTGATAACAGTGGCTTTGCAGGGCAATACTAATTTCTGTCTTGGCACGACTAACATTTGCGCAGCACTGCACCTCGCTGAATGGAACCTTCTGTTCTGCCAGAGTGGACACTTTTTGGTCATTCAGAGCAACATGGTCTGGATTTTTTGCAAATGCACCATCTGGAGGAGGGAGCTTGTTGGATTCTTGCCAGATTTCAATAATAACATTTGCTGGGATTTTTTTCAGTGTAATAAGTAACTATGAGACCAAATGTGTTGGGTTCAGCAGCCATGGAAATCCCGCTGAGGAAGTTGCTGTCTACCTTTGAATCAGCAGTCAGACAAATGGCTGCAGTCAGAGAACAGTGGCTTGTTTTATAGCCAGTGCACTTGCTCCGAGCAAGGCGTAGACAGCTGTTGATTTGTTCCAGAGAAGCAGGTGAGAGGAGGAGGAGGAGGAAAGACAATTGAGAAAGAGGGTGGAATTGGGCAGAGATGGTGAGTGGAAGTAAGAGGAGAAAGAGAGAAGAATACAGTCAAACTCTCTTTACAAAAACCCCTATGGATACAGCTCTGTTTCCGTAGCGACAGTGAAGAAATTGATCGTCTTTTTGGGGTGGGTGGGGGGGCAGCACTCTCTGCCAGTGTCCCACACTGCCCGGCTCTGCTTGAGCGGCCCTTGTGTGGCCTTCTGTTTGTTGTGGTGGCGAAGGAGCTGTGAATCAACAGCTGGCCTGATACAGGCCTGCAATTCAAGCAGCAGAGTGAGGGAGGGAGGCCCACCCCACCCATTTTCTCCTCTCCTCTCACCCCCCTCCACCACCACCACCTCCCCCGCGAAGCCCTTCATTAACCAGCCAGTGGGGAGTCGGGCAACACCAGACACTTGGCACACGATCTTGGCTGGCGGGCCAGACGTAGTTGGTGGGGGTCAAGTCTGATCACCTGCCCAGAATTATAATGGCAGTAGTCATGCACATGCCTGACACACACACACACACACACACACACACACACACACACATACATACATGCGCGCATGCTGACTTTTTGCAACAGCACACTGCCCCTTGCATGTTGCCCTGCAGTCTCCTTTCAACACTGTGTACTCTTTTATTGCACAAATTGCAGCCGACAAAAGACAAGCTGTATAATTAAAGGAGAATCTAACTTCAAGTTTTAAAGCTTCATCATCCTCTGATGTGTCAAATGCTCTCAGATGTCTCACAAGTGAAGACCCCTCTCCTATGGGCTCTCATTTTCAGGCTTTAATGTTATAAAGGCCGTGTGAAGTTGAGTGCTACATTTTGCATTTCTGCACTATGTTTGAAGTACTTTGAGAGCTTTTTGTTGTTGCCATTTCTGTAGAAAATTAATAAAACCACAAATTGGATTTTTGAGCCCTTTATTCTTTCATCCTAAACGCATGAAGAGGCAATGCTTTAATCATGAGTAACCTTTATTGTTTCTAATTTAGAATTAACCTAGCTGCTCGGTGCAGTACCTCCAGCTCAATAGTTTATGGGAAACAGGTGACTGATGGTCTGTGTGTACAAAACTTAATATGACACTTCTTGCAGTCTCCTAAGATAATTTGGGTATTTTATATTATTTGTTTATATCTGAGAACTGGATTTGTCCCTTTTCTGGTAAATCGAACTTCAAGTTGGAAGTGATCGTTAGCTTTCAGGGTTATGCTTTCAATGTAGCTCCCCAAACACTGCATATAAAATTACCTGTCTGTTCATCTGAGTACCTTCAGCTTTGTCTTTTTGTTAGAATAGGTTGCAACAGTCGGGTTTCACGGTTCCTGGTACTGTCAGTCCACTTTTGTGCACTCTGCTTTGCCAGTGATTTATCATACACAACCATGTTTGTTGTGCAGTGAAAGAGAGTGAAACACTCCTGGAAGACGTGCAGAGGTTTCTTAAATAGTGTGCAGCAGTTTGGTTCCACAAACTGAAAATTAGACTCTATTTCTCTACAGATGTTGTATTTGTTGGGCAGATCTCTAGTAGCCTGCGTATAACTACAGTCATTGTTTTATTTTCGTGCTGTGAGAAAACAAAGTCAGGCCAAGTGGTCGTCAAAGTTTCATGAATCAGGAATAAGGCAATAGAACTATTTATATACATAACCACCTGTCTCTTTTACATCAGAAAACCTTTGCTTGACCCTCCATGTAGCATTTTCTTCTTTGAGAAAAAGCAACATCCTTTAATACTGACACACTGTACTCATACTCCATTTTTATTTCATCATCAAACTCATCAGTCTGATGTTAAAAAGCTGTCTCAGAGGCCCACACTCGGCTGTATGCTGTGGGAAAGCAGAACAGTGTGTTGTTAAAAGTTGCAGAGACGTATGTGCATCCAGTGATTTTATTTTTAACCTCACTGAATGCACAACATCCTGTCCTTGTTGCCACATGTACATGTTATGAAATGGGCACATGAGGGATTCAGCTTCCTGTTTTAAAATGAAAAAAAAGAGCGCTTCAGAGACATTTCCTATCCTTGCTTATTAGATACTTCAGGATTTTGCATTGATGTAGAAATAATAATGTAATCACATTTAGGATTTCATTAACCCTTCAGTTTTCTCACGACAAAGAACATGTTGACAAAAGAAATCTGGTCAAGTCTTTGGGAATCTGCTGCATAGCTGCAAAGAGAGGGAGTGAAGTGAAATATGGAAGGTTAATTGATGTAGCTCGATAAATAAATCATTTCTCAGTTCAGGCGTTGGGAAGAGTGTCAAAGCCAAAGTCAGTCAGTTAGTATCGCATGGCCATGGACTTATACTGTGGGGAAAGAGGGAATGTATCCCCCCCCAGATAACTGTTCACATATATAGTAACATGCTGACAACTGTAATTCTACAGATTTTCCTTGTTGGAGATCAGACTAATGTGTAATGTGTGACTGGGACCTTGTCACTCTTTGTGAAAACATGTTGAGATTCTGGACAACAAACTTTGTGTCAAGGTTGCATGTTGATGTTTATGTACAGGCGCAGCAGGTGGCACATTCACACACTATAATCTGAGTTATGATGACAAAAGGTAAACTCAATGTTTTTAGGACCATATAAGGTACAAGGTGTACTGCTCCTCCCATATGCATTTACTAGTACTAATCAGAAATAAAACTTCATCTATTGTTGTCATTGCAAATAAGCATGGGGGGGGGGGGGGGCGGGGTCCTGATGCAGAAACAGAAAAGGTACACCTGCACCATCGTCCGGTTCTATCTAGATCAGTGGTTCTCAATTATTATTGACAACAATGGTCAGGTTGCTTCCTATCTAATTTATTCTGATAAATGACCACAAGTGTTTCTTTTTTTTTAACATCTTCAGTGGCGTTATGATTTCATTATGTACTGCATGTAAGATAGCCATCATAGACTTTTATTTTGAAAAAGAGAAATCAAGCAGGCAAGATAATAATTAGCTGACTTGTTCATTCTTTCCGCATGTTTTATTGTGATATCTTTGTTGAACAATTGAGCAAAGTAACCAGCTGAGGTTACAAAAGTCAACGCTGATATTGACTCTGATTTTGATAATTTATTTCAGACTTTTTGAGTATCCGTGTCCTTTATCTGTGTCTGCTGATGTCCCAGGCTGCAGCACAGCTGTTATGAAAGAGAAGTTGTTGCTTCAGATAGCCAGGGAGTTCCACTGTTAGGTCACAGAAAGGGCGTCCTTGCTCTGAAACCATCCTGAGATATGTATTATATAAAAGATAGGTAATCATTTAACGGAGGGGGAGGAGGGGGGGTATGAGCAGCACCCTGTCAGGATCTTGTGGGATCTTGTGTCCTGTAGGCAGTGTGACCCTGGACTCACCCCACCCAGGCTTTGACCCTGCACTCCCTGAGGAATGTGACCCCGGTGGAGGTTGTCTTGTGTGTGAGAGTTTGGCGATCGTTCGTCTGCTGCTGCTGCTGCGTCAGAATACTTTTTAAGCCATCGTTTCCCCCCTTCTCCTTTTCAATCAGCGTCATTCTTCTCTTTAAAGCTGGTTTGTGTAGGCTTTTGTTGAAGAAGAAGTAGTACCTGCTGTACCTGTGGATGGCGGTGCATTTCCCTCTGGTTTGGGTCAGTGCATCAGTAATGCACCATATTAGAGTTGTCACAATACCAACATTTCAAACTTAGATATGATACTAGTGAACATTAGTCATTATCAATACCTGTTTGGATGCCACTGCAACAGAAATAGAAGTCCTAGGCACCCGATATTGGGAAATTTCTTACAAAAAAATTCCAGCACATTTCTCCAGACTGTCTAAATTGCACAAATACAATTGCAACATTTCAGTAACTTAGTTTTGCAATTTGGGCAGTGCTCAATCTCTTTCACAGCTTTTGGTTAAAACATGACTGAAGATCTGAAGGTTTTTTTAAAGCTTCGGTACTTTTCAATATTATGAATCATTAATTAACGGAGATGGCATTAGTTTAAAACACATGGTAAAGAAAAGTAAAGGTTGACAACCAGAATCCAGTATTCTAGGACTAACACTGAACTTATTGATAGGGCAGTGCTTTAATGTGAGCAGGTGTTTGACCTCAGGGATCTTTAGCAGAGTGGATCATCAATTAAAACTAAAGTATCATATAAGACCGTCTGTATTAGGAGGAATTTTATTGTTAAAATGTCTGTGATATAAAAAAAGGGAAAGAAAACTGATTTCTTTGCTCAAACTAGATCTAAAAAATAAAAAAAAGTGTGGAGGATCGGCGACTCCGGACCTGACTCCTCCCATCCTCTTCCATTTACCCCATGACAGGTCATGTCTAAGGGCGCACTCACACTAGGCAAAGTTGTCCCGTACCGTGCTTAATCACGATTGCCCCCCCTCCCCATTCCCCCGCTGGCCTGCGCTCACACTGCTCCAGGACTAACCGGACCCGAGCACGGTTACCTCTTGACATAACGTCGTAAAACAACACATAAATCGGACATGTGATCGAGTCCGAGTCCACACATCTGAGAACAACACAGAGAACATGACAGCTACTTTACTGACTTTGTGGCTTTTTTTGAGTCATTTTAGTCAGATACAGCCAGAACACTCAAGAGATATCTAGATAATGACAAAATCACTCTAACACTAAATATAATCACAGCTTTGATTCAATCCTACACTTCAGCAAACAGCATTTAGTAAAAAGTAATATGCAAAACCCGATTATTTTGTTATATTTTTGCATTGATTTTGTGTCACAGACGTGAATAAGTTTCACAACTTCACAGGAGCTGGAGGGTTTCCAAGCAACACATAAATATTTGTCTGCACACTTGTGAAATAAATGAATCAGTGAAATAACGGTCTGCTGACAGCGGGAGCTTGATGTGTCTAAACAAAGGCTGTTGTACATAATTAACAGTATTTAGAACACCTTGGCAGAGTGATACATATAGTGAGAAGTCCCAGTGCGGCACTCCTGATCAGCTCTTGACCAATGAGATGACTTAGTAACATATATGTTGTATAAAGTGTAATTTATTGAATTATAATTCCTGTATTTTGATATGTATTTAATCGTCAGCTTCTTGCCAATACATCCTTCTTACATCTAACACCTCTGTATTGTTTCAATGAACACTGACTTTTGTCAAACTTGAACCCATGGTGAATTTTAAAGACCTTAAACATCCCTTCTCTTAGATCCACTGTTTTCATTGAGACATTGAGTCCTACAAGAAAACAACATTTTTACCAGAGCTGGAAAGTTTTTTGTTTTTCTTTGTACTTGAATGCTTTATGTGCCTTCTGTTTTTGTCCCCTGCTCAGTGGTGAAATGGGGGAGGGGCGCCGTTGGAAAAGGATGACGTCACGCATTTCTGTGCACCAATCATAGTTGGCAACATTTAAATTAAAAATCTAATTACAGTGATGGGGTTGTTTGTTTATGTTGGCAGCACTTTCAGTGAACTCTGCTCAAACGACCACAGCGTCCTGACTGAGATTCTGAGCGGAGTTCATTATAAATAACAATAATCAATGATTTTAGTTTCAGCTTTAACTTTATAACTTTCTTCTATTAACATTTAATGTTAAAGACAAACACTGAGAGTCAGGATTGTATTGTAAGGCTTATCAGATATTTGGACTAGTGACCTCTACAATTCACTTAGCAGACGCTTTTATCCAAAGCGACGTACTTTAGAGAGTAAGTTCAACACAAGCAAGGATCTAGAAAAAAGGAAACAATGTCAGTAAGTGCAAACGATCAGCTTTAAGTCTGATTGGACACACAGGTGCTGACAGGCAGTGCACAGAGGCAAAGCACAACATCGACGGCAGTTCTTAAGAGCTCTAACCAGTATAGAAACCATCTTAAAAGTCGTCGTTTATCAAACAAAACCATCATCATCATCATCATCATCATCTACCTCAACATTTTTTAAATTATTTCTACAGCCTCAATTTAAAAGAGTATTGGAAAACAGCATCATCTTCCTCTGTGAGGCATCTTAAACAGATTCTAGTTGTTGGAGTCTGCCGATGTGTGAAGTGCGTATAAAAGTCGCTTTAGGCTGGCTACACAACAGACCTTTTAAGCTGGATTTTTTGGTCTCCTGCTACAGGACTAGAAATCATTTGAAGAAATGAAACATGCAATCTAAAGTCACCAGCTCAAATTCGAAGCGCCCTCTTTCATCTTTGGCCTTAAAATAAAAGCACACCTTTGCAGCTTTGGCAACTCGTTGTTTTTGTTGTGTTGGCAGAGTTTGTTTTCTGAGCTTGACTTGGTCGACATTCCTGATGTGCAGTGTGATGTTGGTCTTCAAAAGCTGCAGTGTGTGAACAATGGATTGAATCTAAAGTCAGAAATACAGCAGGGATCATATTTTTTGCACACATGGTTTGGCAGAGTTGATTTTTTGATCAGCTTAACAAAAAAAAAGAAATCAAAACTGGCAGCGTGTCCAGAATGGATTGATGGTAATGGTGCACAACCAGCTGTGACTAATGAAGGCAGTAAGGCAGCAGTTTAACATCCAATATCAAACTTGTTTGCACAACATTAGTGAATAAGCAGACATAAATGAGTGCATTACTTTGGCGCTAAGGACAAAGACAAAAGTGCTTTCAATCATTTCCAGTACATTTTACTTCCACGTTGCATGAAAAAAAAACTCTACTTCTACTCTTGCATTCAAAATATTTTGCTCAGGATTCAACACATTGGCTAACTGACCTTGTGTCTTTGACAGGTATTTGTGTCAAATGTGGGAAGGGAGTGTACGGAGCCAGCCAAGCCTGCCAGGCCATGGGGAACCTGTATCACACAAACTGCTTCACCTGCTGCTCCTGTGGTGAGTAAAACTAAAAAAAGTTATTTCAATGGATGTGAGCAAAAACGTTGCCAGTTTGACGCTTCCAGTACCTACTGGATAAGAAGGTGACGTCCAAAGCAAACTTTAAAAAAAGAACGTTTACAGAAGCCAGGGCTAAAATACAGATTGTGGTTGCAGCAGCCTTGATGCTTTTTTCTGGAGTTTTACTTTTAAATTCAAAAGTTATGACTGTGAATGTTTCACGTTTCTGTGGTGCAGTCAGCAGGTTTGAAATGTCATAAGCTGTATATGACCAGGCTGGAAGAAAAAAAAAGGTCAACCTGTTATGATGACTCTGTAGCTACATGGATGTCTGCAGTTTGAGAAATACAGGAGCTCTCACTAGATTCAGTCTTCCATGTTTGCTCCTAAACTGAATTTAATTTTTGTAACACATCTCCTCATTCACTCAGTGTGACATTGTTTTCATGAACGTCTTGATTTTTAAAAGGTTTTTATTTCCTTTTTCTAATCCATAGTGAGTGATGTAGACTAATGATTCTAAACTGGTGGGTCGGGACCCAAAAGTGGGTTGCCAGGCTATTTTCAGTGGGTCTCGTATGTGTGCCAGGACTTTTATTTAGTCAAAAGGCTTTGAAGCGCTTTTTAAACATGTTTGTTTTATAATGTTTCTTTGTCTGATGTCCAAACTGTACAATTTCTCATTAAATAATTCTGATTGGTTGGTGGCCTTAGTGGCTAGTGACAGTCCCTGTTTACACTCTACTAATTCATGTACAGCTGTCTCAGGATCACTCTAAGAACACAGGAAGTGTATTAATGCATGTTAAATCTTTTTTCTGTTTTCCAAGAAGTTGTTAGTGTTTCAGTGTTTGACACTGTGTACCTAGAAAAGTGTGAATATTGCCCTTGTGGTTAGATATGATCAATTTTTGACTGCAAAGAGTATACATTGTGAAAGTACTGCTATTTGCATCACAATTATCTAGTGCGATACGAAGCGATACGAAATTATACATTTAGGGATGTTGAAATGAATTGTTCCCATGATGCGGACGTGGACAATTCTCCATCGATGCAGTGACAGAACATCATTGATTATTACGTACTGATGTTGCTTGTAGTTTTTCCAGCAGCGGCTGGGCCTATAATCTATTTTGGTCTACAATGTATATTTCACATATATCATATTTAGATATATTGGACTGCTTGTGTTCATTGTTGAAAAAGTAGCCATGTGCAGTAATATGGAGAATTTAGGATGCAACACTTCGTGATGCATAATGATGCATCGTGATATCGAATTGTTTACAGAATAATCGTAATCGAATCAAAAAGTGAGACCTGTGAAGACGCACAGCCCTAGATATGATACGCCTTATTGTCCCCTTGTTGTCTTGGACTTGAAAGCTCCACACATTTAGCTGTCTCCACAGCAGCATCACAAACTAAAATAAACAACTAAAACACCATGATGCTACCACCCTGTAGTGAAGACGTCACGATCAAGGTAGGCACAGAAGAGTTTTAAAACAGCATCTACTGCAGCAGCGCCCTCCGTCCATGTTGATAAGAAGAACAAATTATTATTATTCATATTAACTGATTTGTTGCTTTTAGAGTAGCAGCATGAAGCTGTGTGTTTCATGTCACTCAGTATCTCCCCCCCCATTAAACCCCCTACAACCGTTCTGCACCCCGCTGTGGAGACATGCCTCATCCTTAGTGAAGCTGTGGAAGTGTTTGCTGAGGTTATCTTTTTTCAGTTACAATAAGGAAAATGTTACATCAGGTGTTGTCCTTCTCAAAGTTGACTTGATTCATCTGACTCACATACAGGCTTTTGTTTAGTTGTTTTTTTGGTAGCAGTTTCTCTTTCTCTGTTTCTCCACTTCTTGCCAAGGAATATTTGGCCCTGAATCTTAATTTCACCTACGAAGCTGTGATTTTCTCAAGCCAGCAAAAACAGGCGTCAATGAGCACAGCACCACACATATTTGAAACACTTAAGAGGTTAAAAACGTGGGTGCTGAGTGGAAGAACAGGGCTAATCGATTAATAGTCCGCTCACTACTTTCTGCCTTTCAATAGACTGAAAATCACTGTTTTTTATCCTTTAAATGTTTTTAGATACATTAAGGGGCAGACATGTACGTTTTTCCTCAGAAGATGGAAGGAATATTGTGTGCCAGTGTTTCTGCCTCAGTTTGTGTCTTGCCTCCCCACCTCCTCCGTCACTGATCAAGATGCTGTTTCAAACAACCTTGCCGTAGGCTTTAGCCGCTGCTATCTATGCTGCAGAATCATCCCTTACATTATCAGCTCTGCTGTCAGAGGTGGTGTTACAGCCGGGTATCGTCGTAACATCTGCTTCTTAAAAAAGAAAATCCTCTTGTCTTTTCAGAACAATAACAGCAGCTCAACTCTTTCTCTCTGCAGCAAGACTGAAAACACATCAACAACACCAAGAAGACCTAAATGCTGCCATAATTTGGTCTTTAAATGAGTAATTACATTTGTTTTTGAGCTTGCAGTTTAGATAGTGTGAGCGTGTGTGTGAGTGTGACTGTGTTTTGAACGTCCCTGTCACCTGACCCCAGCCCTCCTCTCCTGTTTCCCGGGGAAACAAGAGGAAGATGTTGGGAGAGAGCTTTTTAGCCAGGTTGCTTCCATTCATATATTGTACTTCACATGGATACTGATCCTCCAGCCCTCCCCCTCCGGCTCTGGAAGAACTGCCTATAATTTACATGTAACCAAAGCCACATACTTTCCGATTTATTGTGTGTCTGAAGAAAGAGGGGGCCAGATGCTGAGTGTCCAGTTGCTGAGGTTGTGATGTTTTGCTTTGAAAAAGTGGCCTCTGACCTGCTTGAGGTTTAATGGCTGTTTAAACAGTCGTGATTAAGTTTGAGGGTTTATTTAGAAGTTAGTAGCTACACGCTCAGTAATCTGCTTTCTAGGAGAAATAGAAAGAACATATCTGTCAAAATTATTAGTGAGAAACCCCCAAATTCTTATGACTTAAAATACCCACATAGACCGACTGGATTACTGCTGGGAAGTTTTCTTCATTACATGTTAGTAAGGACTTTAAGGCCATTAGACCAAAATCACTGACAGCTCCTGAGAGAATAATTCTTGAGTCCGGTGCAGAAATTACATCCAGGATTAGTCATTGTCTGCGCTCCGAGCAGGTCGTCGTTGTTGATGGTTTCACAGGCCAGTTTGCCTCTCGAGTTGGTTTATTTGTAACGTAAACTATGTGATGAATCATTTGACCTCATGTGAATGGGAATGTTTTTCTTTTAAGAAGGCCTCCTAGAAGTTTAGTTTCAAAGTGCCTGCACTTGTCATAACACAATCCAGTGATTCATCAGCAGCTAGGTTCCTGTATTTCTGTTTGTTTTTTTATTTCTTTCAGGGTTTTTTTTCTGCTCTTGAGTAGGTTCCCCCTGGGGTCTGGAGCTCCAGAGCGAGGCAGAGTTTGCTGAGACATAGCTCGCTGGTAGCCTTGGGCTTTGTTTAACCATGCATAATTGAGCCCTCCTCTTGGCTTACTCCCATGGTTGCACCCTTTTTTCATGAAATGGCCAAGAATGCAAACTACCCCCCCCCCCCCCCACTTCAGCCGACCTTCCCTGGAGGACCTCGATCAGACAGTCACAAAGTGTACCAGACCTGCTTATCAGAGGGGGCAGGCCTGCAGGGATGGGCACACATTAAACAGCACACGCACTGAGAGCTCTGTAGGCATGCATGTGCACACACAGACCCACAAGTGGACAGGGTTTCTGAGATTTAGGGTCAGTTGGGTCCAGATTCTTTCCTTGAAGCTGATTTTATATCTGGTTCTTTTGTGCAACAGTTATAGTCAACCAAAAGTTAAGTAACAGGCTGTTGTTATTTTCACAGGGGTTCTCCTCTTACAGCTAAAATTTTAAGTATAATCAAACATAACATTTGTGTCCCCCTGCTGCTTATCGTGAAGCACTCTTCCCACTGAGAGTTTTCCACATCTACAGTCAATATATTTCCCTGTAACTGCGAGGCAGTGTGTTGTTCAAAATAAGCATGCCTTCTCCGAGTAGAGTATAAAAATAATGAAAGACGTTGCTTCAGGCTGGATGAGCAGACTGTCAACCGCAAGGCTGATGACTCATTGGTGTGTTACAGTAATCCAAGCGGCCTCTGAAAGCTCTGGCAGGAGAAGAGAGCTCAGGGGCTTGAATTTCTCAAATCATTCACCGCCACCAGTTGCACCTGCCAGGCAGCGGAAATCAGAAAGTTGGAAAACAGGGAACGCACAGTTCTTTGCTTTGTTCCTGGAGTCATACAGTACGGTAACATGCACACTAATTATAACAGCCATATTAGAAATAATTGGATTAAGAATAAAGCATTACTCAAACTGCGGCGTATCAACACTTGCATTCTTTTCTATAGATAGATAATTGATAAAACCTATAGCATCATCTGTAAATTGAATAAATAGCCAGCAGCTTGTTAGAGACAAACAAGTGTTGTCATTAGAACAAGGTCAGTGAGCCCTGAGCTAACAAGCTTGTAGCAGAATCATATTTTAACCTTCCTGACCGGCAGTTTAGTTCCTCCTCTAATGAATAACAGGCAGACTGGATGCTTTGAGATAGACATAACATTGCTGTAGATTTGAGCTTAAATTACTTTCACACTAGGTATTTATTTCACATTAAAAGTGAAATAAATGAAGCCAGTGAACTTTTGCCTTTGTGTTGTGTAGGCACAATGCATCACATCCATCACCTGGCAGCTCATCGTGACGCCTCAGTCATTTGTGTTTTTAATGGGAAATATCTTTCTTTACTTTCAGCTGCAGCATGAAACTGTTCAGTCCTCTAACGTCCTGACAACATAATGTGTCGAGATTTAATGGTGTTAGGAGGATTACGAGCAGGACTTTTGTGTGATTTGTTTCACATACAAATACAGCTGCATGGAACTCAAAGTTTATCTGCTTTCAAATCCCAAAAGCTCCCAGGCTACAAGATGAGAAAATAACAGTGCACCACTGAGCGGGATTTTATTAACGCCTTTTTTTTTCAGAGACAGCTTCAGAGGGAGAGCTTTCTCTCTCAGACACACTTGTATCCCTCTTCTGCACAACTGAAGACGTGTTCCTCTGCAGTTGTTGCATCAGCTTTGTTCTGGCAATTTAAAAAGTCCTCTCTCCCGCTTCACAGACCGCAGATCTGTCATTGTCCAATATGTTCTGTTAAAAAGAACAGAATACATGAAAAGAAAACCTTGCAAAGATGTAACATCTTTGAAGCTTTGTTCTGATTCTGTCTTGAAATCAGCCTGAAAAGTGAAAATCGTACCTGTAAACTCTTCCACTATGGTTACTCATTTTGGATCAGACTGACACTGCAGCAACCTGAACCAGTAAGTTGGTTTCTATTATTAGGCACTACGCAGCCAATCAGATTCAAGTACATATTGAAGTATTAGGAATATTTTATCAGCCTTTACTTAAAACATCTTATTCTTTCATGCTGTGTGTTTGCATGAACCCCAGGCTATTTGCTTTCTTACAAAAAAGAGAAATGATAGGTTTTCTTATCTGTATGGCCATAAGAAGCAGGTCATTCATTATTATAAGTATTAATTAGAAAAATCCTTGTCCTGCAATTCTCTACTGTTGACTACTTCAGTGTATCAGATGTTCTTTGGTGCACATAAGCACAGATCACACAGATCACAAAGCTAGGCAGACTGGAGGGCAAATGAAGGTGTAAGTCTGTATAAAAATGTATCGTAATCAGAACCCAAGACATAAGACATTAACGGGGTGTTTGTTTACCTCGCTGGCTCAAGAGATTATGCAGCAATTACTGGTCCAAAATAGAAGCATGTTACTGATTCGAGTGGAGAACTGCATCATTTATGCCGGATAATGTGTACCTCTCACGGCTGAGTT
This sequence comes from Tautogolabrus adspersus, assembly GCA_020745685.1. Lineage (NCBI taxonomy): Eukaryota > Metazoa > Chordata > Actinopteri > Labriformes > Labridae > Tautogolabrus > Tautogolabrus adspersus. The sequence goes on from CM036535.1 coordinate 6,185,651, forward strand.
GTCACCAAAAATACTGAAATCTTGTTGAGGCTGCAGGCCTGCACAGGCTCACCATGGCACAGTGTAAAAAATCTCTTTGAAGCTCCTTAGTAAGCAAATCACCACACGTATATCTGTCCTTCCAGCCTGGAAGAACTCTGGCTTCTCTGCCAGAGACACAGAGAGACTGAATCTGTTGCATCCCACCATGAAGAACAAGAACAGCACCTCTCATTAGACTGGTTTGTTGTCAGTGAAACATTACAAAGCTTTGTATTAAATAACAGGAGACTGTTGTTTCTGCCAGATGTTTAACTTCTGAAGGGAGTTTAAAGCATTCAAATGTCTTTATGTCTTTTTTTCTGCTATTACCAGAGCATTGGATAAGAAAGACAAAAATGTTCTGAATACAAATTCATATGTTGTTGTAATTCATCCTCCTAGCCTCTTGACGATGTAGATGAACCTTCTCACTCTGTTTCATGACTTCCTAGCCCTGAGGTAGACCCTGTGTGGCTCAAATCCGGGCTGTGTATAGAATAAAGATTTTAAAAATTAACCAACTAATTCTGGTGCGAGGGTGACGACGTTAAATCAACTGTTCACTCACATCACTACTGCTGATTATACTGTTTTGAGGAAGTGATTTCAGGTAATTTACCAATTTGCAATAACGGACACTTAAGCACAGTAGTTGCAGAGACTGTACTTTTTGTCATTGGAGGCAAATTAGCATGGATTTGGTAATAGTTTCACTAGAACATGAGACCAGTAAAATGATGATGTGACCAGTATGCATGGGTCAGTTTTGAGGGGAAGTACTAGTGATGCCATCAGGGTTAGCAGTGGACAAAAAACCCAGTTTTTACTTTTTAAATGTTTATTTTTTATGATGAAAAACAAACATTGAAGTTAGAACCTTTTTTATCTCATATGACATTGATAGAGGCAAGTGAAAATCTGACTGCACCAGAGGTTTAAACTATTTAGATAAGTCTGAGTTTCTTAGAGTCTCAATATTTTGTTGCCCTGAGTTAAGACTCACAGGTTGACTGTAATCTAAGGCAGCTTTAAAGAAATCCTACCATCTATACCCAGATCAACAGGCTTGAACTGCAACCTTGACTCTTATATGATACCCTGAAAGATGTGATTGAGAGACATTGTTTGCAGCAGCTTGGTTTAATTGTGGAGTTATTAAATATCAAGTTCTTATAACTCAAGTGAAGACCCTTAAAGCTGTATTTTACCAACGGGTACAACTAGAGTCTTATCTTAGCTTAAATGGGAAAAAACGTGATTTGAGACCAGAAAACATGTAAGAATATCCCTCTTCTTTTAGAATAAAGCTCGCCCTCTAGGGGTGTAAACTGTTTAATTAAAGGGCTACGGGTTTTATTATAGGGTTTAATTAAAGCTCAAAAGCTACCTGTAGTTTAATTTGAGCAGCCATAGAAAAGACCACATACCATGAATGATCCAAGAATTTAAGGATAATTAGACTTCCTGGAAAAACACACAGCCTTTTATTCAAATTACACATCAGAACACCGAAAACCTTCAGATAACTTAAACAGAAGCTACCTTAAAGGAGCAATATGTAAGATGTTTAATTAATGAAATCATAAAACGACCTTACTACAACATTAGACATTAAGGAAACATGCGATGTTGAAGTGCTGGCTCCTCTGTCAACAATGCAGCAGCCAGTATCTCCCCCTTCTAAGTTTTGATTCTGATCCTGAATAATCTATAATGGTGCTTTCACACTTGCAGAAAACTCCAGAAAAACCCTGATATTTGCAGGAGCAGTTGTATGTGTGAACGCAAACAGTCATATTTTTTCCTCTGACTTTATCCATAGTTTCTCCTGCCAGTGTGAGGGGGTGGTGACGTTAATATCCTGTGACCAGTGCAAGGTGCATAGACTGTATGCACAAGACAGCTACGCTATCCGTAATTAAGCGGCTGCATTACGTTTTCTGTTTGCCAGTATATTCTTCTCCACTCTTTTGTTGATAGTGTGATTCCGTTGAACTATGCGTAACATTGATGTAAAGGCAAATATTGTCATAATAGCGTCGTATAGCGGACTCCGTTGCTTCGTACGACACTGCCGCATTGTTTTTTTGGATTTTTTGTTACGTCTACCCTCAGGACCACCCCCGTCCCTCCCTTCATTCTGAAAAGGATAGTCTCCTTGTCACCCTTGTCAGGAGAAATTCAAGAGCAGTCCTGAAAAAAGGCTTATTCGTTTTGACAAGAGAAGGTAGGCGGTTTTAAGGCACCCCCACACAGCCGTTTTGAACGCCCCGCAGGTTGCCAGGCAAACGGCAAACCAACAGTTGTAACAGTGATTGAAGCGGTCAAGCAAAATTGGTTCATATGTAACTGATTCTACCTGACCTACAAAGCCTCAGCATTTTTCTAAGAAGCTCCACGACCAGAAACGTTGCAAAACTAGGATCAATTTTGATCCTAGTGAGATGCTTTTAAAAAAGTAGAGAGGTTAGAACGCAGAAAGGTTTACAGACCGATGCAGAGCTGGCTAAACACTGAAGCTTCAGTGTCCGCAACATGGTAACCCAAGTCAGCATCGACTGTAGAAAGGAGGGGGCGGCTCTCTCTAATACATGTCAGACTTATTGCTCCTTTAGTTGAAATGAAAGTCTTCAGTGCTAACTCTATCTCATTACAGCCTTTTGTGGCTTCTGGTAAGTTAACTGGTTTATTCATGGAAATCAATGGGTTCCAGAGTCTTATGTATAAACAGGCTCAATACACCTGCTACACTGGAGTGAAATTTAAGCAGATTAATACCTTTGCCTTGGCGACACATCAGTCCTCTTTCACCAGACAAACATGCATTGCCATGGCAACACTATCACTCAAAATGAGTGCATTAGCAGAATGGCCTCTAATTCCTAAATAACCAGAAATTACAGGCAGCCAGCGTTTAGGAGAGCAGAGGTCAGAGCTATGAAGCCTCAACTGCACCACTGTGACTGAGGAACGAGCAACAAGAGCAAGAGGAAAAGAACAGATGTTTTTGTTTTTGTTGTTGTTGTTTAAAGGAAAGCTTAGGGGAAAGCTTTGGGATATTGTTTTTGTTTAGTTTCAGCAGAGGTATAATGGGATTTTGTTCTTTTCTAGCGTGTTCAGGCGCAAATAAATCTTAAAATTTCATATTCAACTGAGAGAATTGCATTTTCTAAATTTTTCAACCAGTTATAACCTAAGATCCATAGCAAGTCAGATTTGAGAGGCTCCAATCATTTTAAGTTAACATTTGGATCTCACAATAAGTAAAGCTTGTAATTCCATTTGGTGTTCAAAAGAGTTCCTAAATTAAGTTTTCTGAAAACTTAAGATAAAAACTCGTGAACAGAGCTTCTGGTGCTATCACTTGTTGCGCCGTGAGGAGGTTTGGGCTCTCCGTCTGGGGACAAAAGGCCAGAGGAGAGAGAGGCAGGCATTGAGCCCTCCCCCTCCTCTCCTCAGCAAGAGGAGCGGGCAGAGAGCGGGTGTTGGAGAGGTGTGGGGGGTTGAATGGGACCAGCTAGTGACCTCAGGCAGAAAGAATGTCCCCGTTTGCTCAGTCGGCTCGCTCCCCTAGCAGCGTTCCACACAGTCATCAACGCTGGGGCCTTTGTGTTCACCTTCCAGACCCCAAACTCCAGAGCAGAGGCCACAGACGAGCACACAGCAACACCTCGCAGCCCCCGCTGCTGCTCTGTTCTCTATAATCTCAATGTTCCTGCCAGTTTAGCCTCTCCAAAGTCCTGGTTTTGAAGACGGTGTCTCTTAAGAGTTCTTCGTGGATCCTGCTTTTCTCTTTGCTCCATGCTACCAAAATGCTAATTGCTCCTCTGTCTCAAAGTCTTAAAAGTCTCACCTATTGTGTGGGCAGCATTCCTCGGCTGCTCTGGCCATTTATGTGGGTGTTAATGTATTGCCATCTCCAAGCATTGTGACACCGTGTTTGTGTGTGAAATACAGCGATTGCATAAATTTCAGCGTTAAAAAGAGAGGGGGGGTGGATTTCCCATGCTGGGACACCCATAAAATCAATGGTGACTCGGGACGACAATTAAATCTGACTAATCCAGCAGATTTATGAGATCCGTGCGCTTCTTCTGCCAGGCTCCGGTGAAGTCATCGCGCTGCCAGAGAGACACCGCTGCTGTTAAATGAATTTGAATAGGCTAGCTGTAAGGGGTGCATGGCAGGGGGCTGCAGAAGCCAGCCCGCAGCAGAATTTCTTTTTTAGATTGGATTCAGACTTGGATTCTGATGAATGAAGACTCAACCAGAGGAATTTAGGCTTCTCACTCGGAGCTGGAAGCTCAGCATGCTGAACCTGGGCCTGCTGCAGTGTCGGCATGTCCCTGTGGATGTATTCACAAGGTGCACCACTGCATCTATTGGCTGTTTTCATCATATTTAGTCTATGAAATGTCCAAAAATGTTACAAAAAACATAGATGTGCCATCTGAAAGTTGATATATTAATAGTAGCAACAAAAAAAATCTCAGCGTTGTATTTGTCAAAGAGGAAGAAGAATGAAAAAACTAAAACCTGGTGTTCATGTTTGTGTCAGACTTAGAGACATCCTCCCTCCTGTCTGCTTTTGTTGGTTTTTCTTTGAATGATGCACAATGGCAGGGAAGGCAAGAGGAGAGATTTTGGGGGGAGGTTGGGAGAGACAGCAGTCCGCTATATTGATTGTTTATGGGTTGTGAATGGAATCCTGTTGGGATCAGTGGTCAAGTAATTAAACGGAGGCACAGGCCGGACATCGCCTACGTTCAGCCAACCATCTGCTCTGCACTGACCCACTGTTGTGGTTGTAAAACAGAGAGATTATGGAACAGGCTAACTATATCATTTAATTGGACTTGGAGTGTTGGAAGTTACATTTTTTTAATGCATAGCATAAATGAAACATAAAATACATTACGCAACTTTCTGCAACTTTGAGTGTTCTCGAGCACCTTGCATCTCAAGAAGGGTCAAAAGAGGCAGAAATATCTGGACTTTTAAAACCTCATGGAGGTTCTCAAAAGGTTCACTCAGAGGTTATGCTGGAATGTGGTGTCTCTAATAACCTACTGGTTCACTTAAAAAGGCATTTCTAATATTTTGTGTGGAAAGCCTGGTTTGTACTTCTGCGTCAAATCTACCACCATAGCTACGCTGCAGTGGCCACTGCCGTCATGATCACTACGTACTTGTGTCTTGGTGTGTCTGCATAGCTCTGCAATTCTCCGCCTACAAATGCTAGTTGGCAGCCCGATATCTGTGTGGTCTGGGATATTTGAATGTCTGATGGACCTGATGGGGAGTGAACGCTTCCGTCGTGCTGTCAGACTGGTCACCATCATCGAGTGCTTCCCAATGCAACCTGCAGCAGGGTTACTGGTGAACAAGTACGTTGGCAGTCCGATCTGTGCTTGTAATATCGCCAGCTTTAGGTCCTGCCACATTCTCTGCTTGTTTGTGTACAGGAAACCATGGCGACTGGAACCGAGGGCATTATGTTGGAGTCGGAGCTGATACATATTAAGCAGCAGTTTGCTTGTCATTTTCTTTTACTGCAAAATTTTGAAAACGGCTTATATTTTTGAGGAGGAGCGCGTCAGGCTACGTAGGTAGGCTTCTCCGTAGATACAGGGCTACGGGACACGCCGAGATTCAACTCAGAAGTATAAATCAGGCTTTTGAAAGCAACTGAAGGAGAAGACTTAGGCCCAGGCATGAGTGTTGTTTGCATCAATGGTTGTTGGGCTTATGATCACAAATGTTGTATTTTAGTGTCCTCTTTTTACTTAATATTCTGTGTTTTCGCTGTATTAAGCACTTTGAGTTGCTGTATGTATGAAGACTGCTCAATAAATGAACTTGGCTTATCCTTCAACAACCCAAAGCATCTTAAAAGCATATTGAGCTTGACACCTTCATGTCTGGTGAATGTCCAAATCTTTCAGATTTCTAAACTGAGGAGTTTCTTGTCATTATAACATGATCATGGTGGTTTCTCTAATGTTTGATATCTCCCTTTAAACTCATCAAAAGACATGATACAACGTTGTAAATGATCTAAGTGGAAGTCTCCATGATGAGGTTCATGTCATGAAGTGTATAATTGTTCAATAGTCCAACATTTTGGATTCAGAAGGTGGTACAGTGAAATACATCTCTGCTAAACATGTGTTTCTAAAGGTGTTGTAGTTATGACTGTACATGTGGCTTATACATTAACTGTTATAGCATGAGAGCTACCTGCTAACTCAACCCCAATAGCTTCTAGAGCTTCTCTCTATTTCACTTTGCGCTGCTCTGTTTTCACGCTCGAGGCATTTTGTTCTAAGAGTACAAAGTTCTGTTGAATAATATTTGCAGAAGAGGGAAAACAAAGCGGTCTAAGCTAACAAGCTTGCACGTAGTTAACTCATTATGTAAACATATTGTGTTTGTTTTTTTTAACAGCTGCTTTCTACCAACCCTGTTTGATTGAAATATGATAGGAATAGTTGTAATTTATAAACTTGGAGTACGGTAAATCAAAGAACGTGCTCACCCTCAGCACCTTATGTGGGTGCTGAATCCTCAACCACAAAATTATTATGAAACGTTTTTCAGGACAGCACGCCAGAGTCTTAGATATCCCCTTTATTACGGCTTCAGACGTTTCAGGCAAATCCCTTCTTCAGTGGCTTCAGGTGAACAAATGCAGACAGTTCATAGCCTGGCTTAAAAGAATTGTAACCTTAAAACAAGCTAAGAATGTTACATAGCTACACAGTGTGCTAACGTTAATGGCATCTTGGACTGCAGCCTCTTTGTATATCTGGTGAGTGCCAAACTGCTTCATTTAGTTTATTGACTCGTTTAAACTATCTTGACTAGAAAAAAAAGACAGCCTAAATATATGTAAATAAGGGTAGGCAAGTAATTCTTCACTTCACTGACTTACACTCTCTGCTAGAGACTAACTATTGCGGTTAAATTTTGTCACATGGTAAAATATCTGATATCAGTTCTTCTTTGCAGCTCATAAACAGTAGTGTCTATTGTCAGCCATTATGATTATTATTGCTTTGTGGTCTGTTTTGAAGAAGAAGATACAAGTTGGTTGTTTGGCGTGCTAAGAGAAGATGACATTGGATCAGTGTATTGGCTGACACACTCTCTTGTTCCTGATGAGAAAGGATTGTGTTTGAGCCATTTTGGGTTATTGTGGTTGCCAATTAAACTATCAGCTGTCCCTGTTGCGAAAAAGTTTGAGTCACCCAACTGTCCATATATGATTTAATACAATTCTATTTGAAGGTCTAAACTATATGAACAGCTAAAAATTACAAGTGAACTAGAATATTTAGATCTCTTTGGTTGTGTTTCTTCTCAGGGCGGAGGCTGCGAGGGAAAGCGTTCTACAACGTCAACGGGAAGGTTTACTGTGAGGAGGACTTTCTGGTAAGTCTGCTGCATGTTAATCATTTTTTATTTGTTTTGTTATCCAAAGATTTGCTGGTAGCGCCAAATCACTTCCTCAATGTGGGCTAATAGGAGCGGGTGAAGCAGAGAGCAAAGGATTAAGATCTCAAGCTGCATTCTGCAACCCTCAAGAGGAAACAGACATTGCAGCTACAATTAGGAGTTTAGCACCACCCCTCCAATTCACACTCATTTCCCCTGAAATCTCCCCAAGGAGCTCAATTACCCCACGAGCTGCTCCGCGGCACTTACAATTAAGAGTGGGAGGAGGACAGCTGTAGCTCTCAGGCTCCTGGTCCATCTGCTTCAGGTTACGCTGGCAGACATTTGGCCCACTCTCATGATGCCTTCATGTGCTATTGGAAATGTTGTAATGTCAGATTCCTATGATGCTGTTTTTTAAGATCACAATGTTCAAATAAAAACGTCATGAAAGTTTTTCGAAACATGGAGGAAGGAACTTACAAAAGCTTCCTGTAACAACCGTACAGCACATGCTTTCATACTTCCTGTTTATCTGCAGCTTCCCCAAACATTTGAACATGTTGATCTGTGAGGAAATAACTGCAGTTCCTGTTTTTAACTGAACAATCACGGCCTGGCCGTGATAAACTGATGCAGTGGGTAAGATGATGGGGCAAGACTAATCTTCTTTTGCCTGCCTCGTGCAGCTAAGACTAGTCTGGCCTGTCACCCCAGGGGTGTTTCGAGGGTTGGGGGGAAGGTGGTGGCAGATGGTAGATCTAGAGCGGAGGTGTAAGGGCAGGGGGCAGTCTGCTCATCACTGACCTCCCACCTCCACCTGGTAGCCATGTCTCCTCTCAAACCCACCCCATCTCCCCCTCCCATCAAGTCATCAGGTCACACGGCCCTAAGGGTGCTGTGAGCTGCAGATGGTCACCTTCATTATCTGCCTGTGCTCGGGCTTTAAGGGAAAGGAGTTGTTGATATGACGCTGAGGGCACCTCACACCCAGGTGATTAAGCGAAGATGCTCACTTATCATAAAACAAACTTTAGATATAGAAGTATTTCTTAAAGTATTTATATGATGGATGACCTTGCAGAAAACTAGAAACACCCTTCTTTAGAAAAAGAAACATTTAAACATTCATTAGGTTAGAGTCCCCAGGTCGCCACAGCGTGATGAAGCTGTCAGCTGAGAGACAAAGAAAGACTTTTCATGTTAGTTTAAGGAGCGCAGCAGCACCCTCTATAGGCCAGTCGTAGACACAAGGTCATGCATCAGGTATGAAGCAGTAGTGGTGTTGCAATGCTTGCATTTCAAACTTAAAATTCACTGCTGACGGTTTTTTGTTTGTCTCACCCACAGTACTCTGGCTTCCAGCAGACAGCTGAGAAGTGTTTTGTGTGCGGTCACCTCATCATGGAGATGGTAAGACCTTTACCTAACAGAGCATGTATGAGTCTTCTAATGTATTATTGTGTTATGGATAACTATGATATTGTGCCCAAACTAGATCAGAGGTATAGTAGAACTGTGTACAGGCAATAATGTGGCAGTATGATACAGTATGTATCACAGGGTTACAATACAATATACTGCTACATATTCTGACTTCTTTCATTTTAAGAAAACTGTTGTATGAAAAAGAAAAAATCCACGTGTATCAAATCTGGGTTAAAAAAGTAAGAAAAAGTGAGTTAGTTTACAAATACTTTAGCTTGCGATCAGATACATGGGATCTTAATATTTATATGTCATAGTTCCTGTAACATCCATCATCATGTGCTCTCCTTTCTGTTCAGTGTTATTATGGAAATTACCAGAAAATTACCTAATAACAGAAATTAAGTATTTGCATTTAGACTTCAATAAAAAGTTGTTTCAGGGTTTTGGGTCGTCCATATTGTGTCATAAAACATAATATTACCTGAATCAAGTGTTTGTTTTCCTCACACCTCTTTTATTTGAATTGGTGACCTGGTGCTGCAAAAGCAATAACAGCCTTGTTAATGTGTAAACCTATCACATAAACTATGTTTTCAATCTATCCTTTAAAAATATATATCATGGTTGTACATTGAATATTTCTGCATGAACTCTTTGGCCTCTCTCCAAAGTCTTACTGTTAACCTTCCCTGTGTTTGTTCTGTGTTGTGTTTGAATGATTTTAAATGTGTGTGTGGCTGTGTGTCCAGATCCTCCAGGCACTGGGAAAGTCGTACCATCCTGGCTGTTTCCGCTGTGTGGTGTGTAAAGAGGGTCTAGATGGGGTGCCTTTCACTGTGGACGTCGAGAACAACATCTACTGTGTCAAAGACTATCACACGTAAGAAGAACACATGGCTGCTCTGCAAACTGTTCCTTCAATTAGCAAAATATATCCTATTCACTCTCCTTGTTGTTGAAGTTGCTGTGATTTCTATCTAGAAAAAACTGCGGAGACAGAAGTCTGATGTAAAGCACAGAGAGACAGGAGAAGGTTTCCAGTCTGATGTATTTGTTGTCTCTTCCCTCAACAGGGTTTTTGCTCCCAAGTGTGCCTCCTGTAATCAGCCCATCCTTCCAGCCCAGGTAAGGAGCTAATCCCCTTCAGCTAATTTTACTTTTCAGTTTAGTCAGTTTCTAAGAAATTACCAAAATCGAACTTGGAAAAAAGTGGGGGAAAACTTAAGACCAAAAAACAAAGGTATAAATAATCCTGGTCCAGGCACTTATGATGGTTAGAAAAATGTAAAATGCCTTTAATTCATTGGGCTAGAAACATTAAGATACACCAACGCGTATCGGCGTGCGCCTTCTTCAGGGTGCAGTGACACACTGAGGCAAAGAGAGTGAACTTGTTAAACTTGTATTTGACTAAACGACCAGCTCTGCCATCTGTAAACATATTCACATTCTGGTCCATGGTTGATACATTTAGCTTAAACCTCACATAAAGTCAGATTTAATGAGCTTAAATTCAGTCTGTATTTCATTTTAGAGTCTAACCTTTAGGTATACAGTCAAAGTTTCTATAGATGTGCATTTAAAAACAAAGTACTTACTACTTAATGAGTCAAGCTGTATCAAAAATAGACACAATAATTAGGACATCTAAAGATAAAACTTGTACAAGTCGTAAACTGTTTTAGAGAGAATTACTTGAGCAAGAATGATCTTTTTTATTTGCAGAATAAAACACATTTAAAGTCAGAGAAACATTAAAAGTCACACTGTGGCTCTTAAGTCTTCATTGTTCCAAATGTTTTTAGCTAGAAGTGAATAATCCATACAGTCTTTCCTTTTTCTTAAACACACAGAAAACAAACAACAAACAAGGTGTTTCACATTAAAATCTGTGTCTTCTCCGAGCCTCTGGGTGATGAGCTGCGCTGCTACTAACTTTACAAACTGTGCTAGTTTCTTTGGTAACACAGATCCAGATATCCGATGAATCAAATCCTTAATCTGGTTAAAATAATTCAGATGAAACACTTAAGTGTATTCAGATAGAAACATTTTAATATCTGACTAAAAGCCTTTTCTTATCAGAAAGTCTGACAAACGTGAATCTCACATGAGACTCAAGTACGCTGATATACAAGTTTGGTGTTTAACTGAAAAAAAGAAACACACATTTTAAGCTTTTTACAAACTCCTGAACGGGTTAAAGCCTTAAACACATCAACATACAATTTGAATTGTTTGTAGGTGTGTGTGCACCTTCAGAAAATGTAGAAGGTGCAGTGACCAAACCTGAGCTCTGCTGCTTGTTGGACCATCACTTATTCATTGGTGTTCTCTAATGTGAGGGTTGTACTGTGTTTGTCCCACCAGGGCTCAGAGGAAACCATCAGGGTCGTTTCTATGGACAAGGACTACCATGTGGATTGTTACCACTGTGAGGTGAGGCCCGCACTCTATCCTCACAAACACTCACCCATACACAGTCATAAGCCTTTTTCACACTTGCACAACTCCTGAAAAACTCCAGAGGTTTTTTTTTGGGTGAACTACATGTGTGAACGCAAACAGCCACATTTTTTGCCCTGACTTTATCTATAGTTTCTCCTGCCAGTCCCCTACTATTTTCCCTGCAGAAAGTCAGATGGAGCTGATGTGAGAACGGAGCAGGACGTAATTAGGACAATTCAATACATCCAAGAGGGAGGGGGTTATTGGTGCACGACCATAAACTGTATGCATGTGATCATTGCAATCTCGGTGCACTTAATTGATCTGCTGCATTACGTTTTCTGTTCGCTAGTATGTTCTTCTTTGCTCTTTTATTGATATTGTGATTGTGTCAAACTACACATAGCATTGATATAAAGGCAAATATTCTCATTATTGCGTTGTATAGCGGACTCTGTTGCTCCATCGGCCACTTCCCCGTTGTTTTTCTCATACCTTGTCTTACCTCAGGAGACCCCCCACCCTCCTGTCTCACAGGGATAGTCTCCCCCTGTTGGGTGCATGTGTGAACAACAAGATCGGAAGGATTTCAGCGGCAGTCCTTCAGAAATTATGTAGCAATTATAAAGAGTGCATATGTGAACACAGCTATGCACACAGGGTATGAGTGAGAGTTGTCTATAATGTATTTATTTAGCATCCCAGTGCATGACTCAACTTTTCAAGCTGTTTTTTTTAAACTACACAGAGAACCCACACACACATCTCACACTGCTGAGCCACACACACACACGTGACCATGCGCGCACACACACACACACACACACACGCACGCACGCACGCACGCACGCACGCACGCACGCACGCACGCACGCACGCACGCACACACACACGCACACACACACACACACATACACACATACACACACGCACACAGACACACATACACACAGACAAACACACACACACACACACAAACTAACATGCATATCCACTCAAACACAGTGAATTGGATGAGAGCTGCAAAATCGTGGGACGAGACCAGACCGTATTATATTGCAACGTTTGTGAATCAGAACTACAGTCCCTTGAGCAAGCAGAGGTAACAACTCCACATTGTGACTCATTGACAAAAAGCACATTCCAGCGCTGAGCTCTGAACTCAGCTGGGGACTTGTTGCTTAAACCAGACTTGTGAAATGCCAGTCATCCCGCCACTCAGCTCCATCAGATGTTTGCAGTTCAAGTGTGACAGAAGGGTTAAGTGAAACAAACGAACAACTCATACCAGCCTTTGATGAATACGCTATTTCAAGATTGATCATTACTTTTGTAACCATGAGCAGGAACCATCTGAATTCTCTGAATGGCTGATGTCTCACTTTCTCAGAAAAAAACCAGATCGTTATGTAAGAGGTGGGTAATCATTAGCGGAGTTGTGGAAAGAGGGGCACAGTGGGAGGGTAAAGTCCACCGCTGAATCATCCTGAAAAGAGTAAATTATTACCATCACAGTTTTTAGATTCTGTAACACCTGGGGGGCTTATGGTTTTCTTTTTTCTTTTTTACATATTTAACAACAGAGAGCAGATGACACAGGGATACAAAAGCCATGCATAAATCATGAACTTTCAGCTACTTATGCAGGTCTGAATCATGATCGTAAAAGTGGTTTGGGCAGGTCAGTTTATGTAATCCTTCCAGGACGTTAAGGGTCTGCCTTGGGGGTCCAATCCCTGTCTGTTGGACACAGAAACCCTCCACAGGTTCAAGGTTTACTTTAGCTTCTGTCCTTGTTAATCTTTTCAAGCAACTGTAATGTGTGGCTGAATGTCAACCATAATTAATACCTTAAATCATTAGAAGATTTGTAGATTATATTCAGATAATTCTGATCAATCTAGCCGACTGGCTCCACAGAATCTCAGAAAAGGTCTCACAGCGACTATTAGGCTTTGTGCACAAAGTGTAAGTGATTATGATGAATATAGTTGTTGAGTGTGGAACATGGTTGTCTATTTTTAGGCGTATAATGTATATGAAGGACTATACTAATTGACAAGCGTCATTGCTGTATGAGGAGTTGACAGATGTCAGTCAGAACATGACACACTCACCCCTCCTAGCTAGTTTTTCATAGAATATTCCTGAAACTCTTTTCTTTGATGAATGGATTTTTTGTTCTTCAAGATGTATTTCTCCCGGCTTTGAAATAAATATAGTATATAATATATAAAAGAGACTAAAAACAAGAGAAGAACAGAGCACATTAAACCTGCTCCTTTCATACTCAGAATTCTTCCAGGACATCTGAGAGAAAACATTTCAGCCACTTGTATCAGACTTTTACCTTCAGACTCGGCAGCCTCCAAAACACAAAGGTTCATTAAAACATCTGCCGGAGTGAAGTCAATACATTTATTTTCAGTCCATCCTGCGGCTCACTGACTCAATAACAAGACGAAAACCATCGCCCTTACTTATTACAGCATCACGTAAAATTCAATTTCCCAGTTAATTGTATAGTTCAGCAGAGGGAAGCTCAAAGAAAACACAGTGTAAGACAAATGAAGGTCAAAAGGGTTATGTGTTGTTTTTTGTTACAGATTAAACAAACAAGATATGAGGTTCTCAATCGTTAAGCCAAGCTAAAGCCTGCCTCACACTTCAGGAGTTTTAAAATGCTACCCGATTTTGAAAAAGCACAAAGCATCGATCACATAAGGAGACTTTAACAGATATTCTTCTCCATAATCTCAAGCATGCACACTCTACAAGATATGAAAATCATGGCACATCACATACTAGAGGACTTTACTAAGATTATTGTGTAGGGCAGAGGAACGCACCCCCTAATGTGACCTCATGTAGACAATGCTTTGTGTAGAGAGGGAAAAACATTTAAAAAATAAGATTTTGGGTGAAGAAACGTCTGGGGAGACGCGAACAACATAGGTTGTCTATTCATCAGTAAAAACTGGAGGTAAGATTGTAACTGTCATATGCATTACAGGTGTCCAGCACACCCATGAGGTTTGCGTCTTGCCGCGGTCGCCACTAATGTCCACTTATTACTTCTCTCACGTGTCTCTCGCTGTTATTGTGGTCACACACGACTTCCAACAGACCCTTTCATGACGTAATCGTCCCCGACGATCTCCGAGCAGATCAGGGATGTTAAGACTGGATCTTCTGGATCTTTACACCATTCACACTACAAGATTATCTGAAAAGATAATCAGTTCCGAGCAGCCTCTAGTCGGGAAAACCCCAGAGATTGTCGGGAAAGGGGGAATCGGACATTAAAATCAGCCTGATTATCTTGTAGTCTGAGCCAGGCTTAAGAGATCTGGCCACTATGGATAGCTTTAGTGTATTCCGCCAAATGTTGAACTGTTTCTTTTAATACATTTATTGAGGCATACAAGAAATCTGTGATATTGTTGTCTGCTTGGGATGTTGATGTCGTGGTCTCACTTTTTCAGGACTGCGGTCTCCAGTTAAACGACGAAGAGGGACATCGCTGCTATCCACTGGAAGGCCACCTGCTCTGCCACGGCTGCCACATCCACCGGCTCCAGGCGCAGGTCCCCGCCCACATGCCCCCCAGCTACCCCCTACACGTCACAGAGCTGTAAGTGGGAGGAGGGTGGGCAGCAGCCGAGCCCAGCCTCTCAGGTGATCTGAGACACCAGCAACAGAGGAGGAAAAAGGGCCATGGAAGCCTCTGTGTGGCCATCTGAGCTGAACTACCAGGCCGTGGACTAATACACACTGTGCAGCTCCAACCACAGGCCCTGCTGTCACATGACAGGGCTGGGAAAAAGGGTCCCCCCTCCTCCTTCATCTGTGGTCCTTTCCTCCCCCCCTTCCCTTGGGGTGCCTAACCCTGAAAGCCAACACGCCGGCTCACCCAGAGGCCCCCGGTGACGTCACATCTCCTGACCCCCGCACATTCATCAAAGAGAGATGGGTTTTTGGATCTGAAGAGAGAACCGCAAACTCGTCTCTCTCCTTGCTCCTCTCTCTTCCTTTCCATGTTTTTCCATTCCTGTGCTCTGACTGAAGCGGTCAAACCGTCTGAGATCTCTGCTGATGTTGACGTCAGGAAGGCCAGAGTACGAGCCCCTACATTCCAGTGCTGGCTGGACCGGGACGGACCCCAGGGCGGGCATGCTGTGCCTTCGGAGCGGGCTCTCTCCTTACAGGTTCTAACACTGAAATGGAGTTTTGCATAAGGCTATGCAAAGGACACCCAGCAACATGACCCAGGGCTGTGAGAGAAACTATTAACTGCACCACCCTGATATAACTGATGCACCGTAGCAGGACGAGCCTAGAGGACCGACTGACATTCCACTTAGGAGTCTTAGAGCAGACCTCGAGAGATTCACAAGAAGTGTCTTAATGATGATTATACTATGACAGAAAAGGAAAATTTTAGATGCACATAGATTGTCTTTTATATATGAATATATATTTTGCAGATGTTTTCCACATAAGATCATAGATGTAGATTCTCGTTTGTTGTTTGTCTTGCAGTAGATTCAGAGATGAAGGATGCTGTCTGTCAGCAGTCTGAATCTTTTGAAGATTTTGGGTCTGTTGTATCATTTCTCCTCCAGGACGTAAAGCCTCCCCATGCCTGTCAGTGTGTCACCCATCAACAGGCGGTGTAGAAACAGACCTGGCTCAAAAGCATTTGCTGTCAAACGTTTCATTCTTTCTTGAGAACCAAAGGCTTAACTCTTCAATCAAGTTATTGGCAACAAATAATACCCTACTAGAGATAATATCCCCTCTCTCTGCAGACTGAAGACAGCTTTAACAAACACTTCTAGTCAGGCACTTCTGGATACCTTAAATTCACCATGTTAGGTTACACTTGAGAGTGTTAAGTAGACACAAATAACAGAAAAGAAAAAGTGGATTTAAAAAAGTAAAGTGTGTCAAACAACCAATCTGACTCACAGCTCACTTCTCCAGCACATCGATTTGAAATGAAGCACTAGTTAAACCTCTACAGTATATAATGCCTTGATTTTTAACAACTTGGTATATAAATGTAGCATTACATTGACATCGCTTTTTTCCAAGACTTTTTTGAGTTGCACAGTCTGAGCTTCTGTCCAGGGTGCCGTTAGTGTGCCAAGTTATCACGCAGAGCTCAAAGATTAAGATGTAAGCTTAATCTGAAAATCTGAGAGTTTAGCTAGCTAGAAATTGGTCTTTAAATACAAAGATTAAGGCCCTTTGGCTGAGCACAGAAAGACCTGCAGCAGTCATGGAAATCAAGTGTCAGCTTATGTCAGAGAAAGGAAATGCACACACAGCTACAACGAAAGATATTGACCAGAAGGAAGTACTGTTGAGCTCTTTGGTTTATACAGCTGCCACTTAAGAAGAAGAACCCTGTTTGAAAAAGATAAAGATACACACATATTTTGTTAAAAATCAAAGTATTAGAAATGTCCCCTTAAACTCTCTGATAGTACCTTCTGGCCTGCCTGGTGGTCAAAGAGGAATCAAAATTATTGAAGGATCATCTGCAGATATCTTTTGATCCAGGTCTGTTCAGTACGCGGGTTTCCTGTTTTTAACAGACCCTGTTTTGTTTGTCTTTGTTATAAAAGCACTAAGAGAACAGCGTGTCGATACGAGGAACCTCCACTTGTCCGCACGCCGTAAGACAGAACAAGTATGTTTGTGGGTCTCGCTCTGATTTACCATGCAGTCCCCCGTTGCATGTTGAGAAGACGTCCCTGAAAACCTGGAGCTGCTGGTCCTGCCCACGTTTTAAGGGAGTCCCTACATATTCCCCTGTGTGTGTGTTTGTGTGTGTGTATGTGTTTGTGTGTCTGTGTGTAAATTCAGTATGCAAAACAATAACTTAAGACTGAAACACTTGAAACTGTGAGCTATGGTGCTGCAGGAAAAACTAGTCTCAACCCTTCCAACTTAGTTGCTGAATTTTTTAATTTCCTGATTGGCACTGACTACATCATTCCTTGTACGTGAAGATAAGATAATAAATGAGATGCAGGTCTCCGGAGAAAGAGATATTCTGGAGTTTTTTTTTTTTTCTTTACTTTTTAAGAAAAAGAGTCTGCCTCAATCTCGCACAGTGCAAAAAATGTGAGCTGCTGCACATTGATACAGAAAATCCCCAACTTCATGTGCTTTTGTCCAATCTAGGTAAATTGTGTTAATGTCTTTGGTGCATGAGTGTATCAGTGTGTCACGGTGTGTGTCTGTGTGTCACGGTGTGTGTGTCTGTCTGTGTGCATGTACTAGTGGCAGGGCCATTGCACATGCACCTCACCTCAGTGCAGCATCCAGAAGAACAGCCCCTG
The DNA here is from genome assembly GCA_020745685.1 of Tautogolabrus adspersus. Taxonomy (NCBI): domain Eukaryota; kingdom Metazoa; phylum Chordata; class Actinopteri; order Labriformes; family Labridae; genus Tautogolabrus; species Tautogolabrus adspersus. The sequence goes on from CM036535.1 coordinate 6,203,341, forward strand.
CTCTCTCTCTGTTATTACCCCGGATCATTTTGATGACTGCATTCTGTTTGTCACATCTTATATTTCCAGACGTTTGTGTGTAATTGGTGGTGTTTGTTTGAACATCTGTCTGATACCATATCGATGGAGTTTAAAAAAAATCAGTAGCCGATGATTCATCTTCTGACTGTAACAAACTGTACCCATCTGGAGTTCATCAAACGACAGAGCCTTCACTTACTGTTGTATGTAAACACTGGTCCAGCTCTTCTTCATACTGTATCGGTGCATATGCAGGTAACAATAAATACTACTGAAAGTGTCAAAAACTGAACAGAGACTGAAGGCAGGGGTCACCACAGGCTGAGGGTTTTCTATTTGAATGTAATAATGATGAGAGTTTGTTCTCCAGGTTGTAAATTTGTAAAAGCAGGACAGAAAAAGGACTGCATATGTGAGACATTCCCCTTGTCATTTGATAACCTTGGCTTTGTACGGGGGCTCTGGTTAAATACTGTGTGCCATACTTGAAGAATGAGGCATTGTTTTTTAAATAATATGAACCCCCCCCCCCCTCCAAGAAAAAACTTAACCAGATAAGAGTGTATCCCTTTTAAAGATTTCTTAAAACACCTGTTTTCTAAAAGTACTACTTCCGTGTCTATTGCATAGCACACAGCTAGTTACCCTGTACATAAAGATGCTAGTTTTGAAATATGATTTTTCTGTCAAATATCACTTTGAAAGGGAAGCCTTCTTCTCGTACTGGTAGTTCCAACAAGCACATCTTGACATCTGTCTCGCATCTTTTGTATCGTTACGTGTTTTGATTACCTAGATGGTTCATAAAAAAAAAGGAAACTAGATCTATTTATCTAAACATGAAAAAAGTTTAAAGTTATTTAATGTATAAAAATCGGGACGTATCATTTAACTGTAGATGACATAATCTGCTTTTTCAATAAAGTGGTTTTGTAGCTAACTGCAAAAGAAGTGTCTGTTTCTTCTCATGTTTTTCTAAAGTTTCATTTTCATGTATTTATACTTCAAGTCTGCCATCACATCAGGTTAGAACAATTACTGCTCACATTCAACTGAAAAAAAATGTGGTTTTAAAAATGTGCTTAAGATCTCCGTTTATGATACGTTTTATTTTGAAGGCTTTGGCTTTGGTCGATGTTAGATGATATGAGACTAAATGGTTTGCTGAAATCCATAATTTAGAATATTTTATGAATAGGTTCTCAGGTTTTTGCAGAGATATGTTTTTATTAATGGCAGATTATGATGATTATTATTTGTGTGTGTGTTGACTTTATGTTTTTAGACGAGTATGGAAGAGTATTAATGCCACCCCCCCCCCATCATTATTCAAAAAGATGAAAAAACCAAGGCACTCCTCTGAAAAAAAAGCCTTTGTTAAATTGGCTATTTCATCATAGAAATTTTAAAAACAAGGCAAGCAATCAAAAAGCTGGGTTACAACCCACGCAAAGTGGCACAAACAGCCTTCTTCTGGGTGAAGTCCTCAGCACACAATCAGCGACTGAAATACAAACCTGACAATTAGGAGCACGTGAGCAGGAGGTGACTGAGCTCACAGGTGTGAATGTGGGGCACAGTCACCAAAAATCACTAAAGCCTTTTTTATATCAGTAGGCCTAAGCTGAGATTTTTATCAATAATGTTGAACTTTTAAAGCTGCGGTTTTAAACTTTTTTATTTTATTCGCTGTTTTATCCCACCTTGAAACACGTTTATCTTTATATTCCTTTCCACGCTCTCTGAGCTTGGCATCTCAGGATCCGCCCTTTGCTGGTTTGAGTCCTACCTCTCTGGGCGATCCTTTAGAGTGTCGTGGAAGGGAGAAGTGTCCAAAGCCCACAGCTTATCCACAGGGGTACCTCAAGGATCAGTGCTTGGTCCCCTCCTCTTCTCCATATACACAAGCTCACTTGGTTCGATAATCCGCTCTCATGGCTTTTCATACCACTGCTATGCTGACGATACCCAGCTCTTCTTGTCATTTCCACCAGACGATGTCACAGTCTCAGCTAGAGTCTCGTCATGCCTCACCGATATCTCTAAATGGATGAATGAACGGCACCTTCAACTCAACCTTTCAAAGACTGAGCTCCTTGTCATCCCAGCCAGTCCCTCTATGCAGCCACAGATCAATATCCAACTTGGAACAACCAAACTCATGCCCACAAAGTCTGCCCGGAACCTGGGTGTCATGATTGATGACCAACTAACCTTCAAGGTTCAAGTGGCCTCGATTGCCCGATCATGTCGTTTTGCCCTGTACAACATCAGGAAGATCAGACCTTACCTGTCAGAACATGCTACACAACTTGTGGTACAGGCTCTTGTGCTATCACGCATAGACTACTGCAACTCTCTACTGGCAGGTCTTCCTACATGCACAACCAAACCTCTGCAGATGATACAAAACGCAGCAGCACGACTGGTCTTCAACCTTACAAAAAGAGCTCATGTCACTCCGCTGTTCATCTCCTTACACTGGCTCCCAGTCACTGCTCGCATTAAATTTAAAACTCTGCTGCTCGCCTACAAAACAGCAACAAAAACGGCTCCTCCTTACTTTGACTCTCTATTTCAGGTCTACACTCCCTCCCGTCCACTACGCTCTGCCAATAAAAGGCGTTTGATCCAACCTTCACAACAGGGTCCAAAGACGAGGACTAGACTCTTCTCCTCTGTCGCCCCCCGGTGGTGGAATGAACTTCCAAACTCCATTCGATCTGCAGAGTCCCTCTGTACCTTTAAGAAAAAGCTAAAGACCCAGCTCTTTCAGGAATACCTACTAACCTAACTTAATGATGATGATCTCGATAGTATTGATGTAATGATGGTAATGATGATGGTTTTTGTTTTTTGTTTGAAAACGACGACGTATAAGATGGTTTATATACTGATTAGATCTTAAAAGACAAAAAACGCCAGACAATTGGACAGTGCCTGATGTGTTTCTGAATTGTAATCTGTGATCACGACTTTGCACTTCTATCTGCGAACCAATTTGCACATTGTAATTGTTGTCTGCCCTTAACTTATTGTTTGTAAACTGTTTCTTAATCATGTAATATTTATTATGACGTGTGCTGCTACCCTCTTGATCAGGTCACCCTTGTGAAAGAGACCTTGATATCAATGGGTTAATTACCTGGTTAAAGAAAAAAGAAAAAATAAGGCTAAGGAATAGAGACACAGCATACAAAGATACAAATCAGCCAGCGGAAAGAGTCACAGATGAGTCAGTTCCCTCGATTCTGACCCTTACAGTAAACTGTTCCAGCACATAAACATGTCTGGAAATATCCCACAGACATGATGAACTGATACTGTGGGGGAATACCCGTGAGATGTCCTAACTTAAAGCTCCTGAGTGTAGTTTTGGTTATGAAACAGACTGAAATGAATGCTGATGCCTCGAAATGACCAGCGAAGCAAACGAGACCATCAGCAACAAGATTGATTATTTAAATATTGTTCTTTTTTTTTAATGTCTGAGACCCCTTAAGGCAAGGCAAGGCAAGGCAAGTTTATTTGTATAGCGCTTTTCATACACAAGGCAGACTCAAAGTGCTTCACATCATAACAGGTCATACAATAAAGTGAAATAAATTGCAAGAATTAAAAGACAATTAAAAAACAGAGAATAAAAACATATTAACAATAGAAATTTTGGAGGACATTCCTTGGCATTTTTACTACTTTCAGACCCCGTACTTGTGTTTGAAAGACTCACGTGAGATTTTCCCTGAATCCTGTAAACGTCTTTGCAGGATGCGTATTTTTATGGTTGTACGCCAAACCAGACAATCCAGTACTTAGGATTTCCGTAAGATTAAGGCTTAAATCAATTATAATAAGTGATACGTTTTGCATTTAAAAGATGGAGGATTTTTTTTTTTTTTACAAAGTAATACTGATGCATATACAGGGTCAGCATGGGGAGAAGAGGACACAGTGGTTGCCTTCATTGACAAAAAAAATGAAATAGAAGAAAAAATTAGTCTCATAAAATGTGTCGAGTAACTTTTCACTTATAAGCACATATTATTTGACATCATTAAACAATTGATAATTGGACCTATGCTGTTAAAACCCACGAGGAGCTGAGGAGAAGAAAAAAGTCAGAATAAGAGAATATTTTATGAGTGCTGATGAACAATCTAGAAAGTAAGCTCTTGCATATTTGCACCATTGGCTTGTCCAAATATTTGAGATTTTATGAATCAAAGTGGCGACAGCATCTCCGTCCCACATCCCTGCCGAGATTGTTTATGTAAACACAGATGCAGCCTTCCCTTTTTTCCCCAAAGATTGAGTCCCTGTCTGCTTACAATATTTATTGATTGATTGATTTGTTTAAATGAAAGAAATTGAGCTGCTGTGATGCAATACAAATGAAAAACTCTGAAAAAGTATTATCTAATAATCAATCAGCCAATCAATATGGAAGAAATAGACATGTGCCATGCACGGTGCTGTTGTCATCTCTGCAGATCCTGCCATAGTGAGTGGATGAGTTTCTGTAGAATATATTTCATGTCTCCTAGACTTACTCCTGCAAGGCTCAATCACTCAAGAAATTAAGACATCCTTGCATTCCAGTAGTAGAAAAATCTTACAGTGACACGTTCAAATAGAAAGGAAAATAGAAAAGGAGGGAACAGGACTTCAAACTTCCTGCACTTGCACTGAGGATGAAACCTCCAAAAGAAAATGTAAAACATGTGCACCCCTTTCACCCCTACAGTCTCAGATTTCAATGACAGTAGCTGCAGCTGTATTTATAAGCCACTGGTGCTCAGATAGTTAGAGATGAAGCTTCATTTTGTGTGGGCGTACATAAAAGCAGTGTCTGCCCACTGACTGAGCCCTCCTGTTGGCTGAACAGTGGTGTTCAGTGTGAGGAGCTCTCCGGTGTTGGTTGTCAGCTCCATGAGTTGGGGCACAAAGCGTCCTTTATGTATGTGAGGGTTCCACCCTGTGACTCAGGGAACAGTGTGTGTGTGTGTGTGTGTGTGTGTGTGTGTGTGTGTGTGTGTGTGTGTGTGTGTGTGTGTGTGTGTGTGTGTGTGTGTGTGTGTGTGTGTGTGTGTGTGTGTGTATGCAGAGGTAGCGGAGCCCCGGGGGATCTGCTGTGAGGTGAGCTCTGTTACACAGCACAAAAGAACATCTTCCTGCAGGACCACATGGGTCCCTCCACTGCCAGAAAATGAGTGAAAATATGCTCGCCACATGATTACCTCATGCACTCTGGATTGAATTGTTGGTTAGTGACACTTTGTGTGCCCTTCCTTTACCAAAAACTCAAGTCTGTTTGCTACCATTGTCTCTTTCATTTCATTGTTTTCTGTAATCCAGCATGCAATGTTTACAGTTTGCTCTCTATCAGATAGATGAACAGGTATTTAACATGTTGATGAAAGCTAGGGCCACATATGCACACAATCACATAACCCTATAAACAGTATTTAATAGTAGAGATTGGTCACTTCACAAAACATGTTTAATAAGCCAACACATCATTTACATCAACATTAACAGTACTTAGCAACATTTAGCAAAGTCACAGCAGCGAGGAAAACGTCTTTTTAACAGACAGAAACCATGTTGAACAGCCATCTGCTGCAACTGTGTTGGTCTCGCAGAAACTCACTATCAAACTGTGTAGATCTAATGATTAGATCTTTTTTTATAAACAGTATCAGAATGAAAAACAGAACACCAGAGATCATCTTTTTTTCTTTACAGCAGTCTTGTTTCTTGTCCAAACCTCCAAGGTTAGGATTTCTGCTGGTGCTCTGGAGACATCGTCAACAGTGTACTTCAAAATGGATGAAGTCTCTTGAATTCAAATGTGAGTGAATGCTCGTGTCATGATCCTGCATTCTTTAAATTGCCCGGCAGGAGGATATTCCTCTGGTTACAAAAGAAGCTCAATAAACATGTTTATGAAGACATTGTGTGAAAACGTGGGTATACTCTAGTCACAGAAAAACACAAATCAGGCTTTTACCAGGATGTTAGCTACTTCTCATCTCATGCTATACTATATTCTTCAGCTTTAATCATGTCGACTTTATGCTGGGTGCTATATATCTGACTTCGGCACACAGTGCTAAGTATAGGTGAGGGAGCATGAGTTGTTGTACTGTCTCTAGAATGAGCTACGCACAAATCTCGTAAAATATCAGCGTGTTCAATGAATGGCGTTCATTGAGCACGTTCAGGCACAACAGTGCTTATGTCAACTTTTGTTTTAGAGTTTGTGGGAGGGAGCAGAGAAAACAACCCTTGTGATGTCATCAGGATTGGGTTTCAGGCTAAGCAGAATCCTCCAGTGTTAAATAATGAGGCCAATGTGGACGTTAAAGAAAATGAAGAGTCCACTTGAGGCTCCTATCCATCTTTTTTAACCTAATCTGAATACAAGAGACTAAAAGTCAGGATGTCAGTGCTTATTTGAACATTCATGTTTAGTCTTACGTATTCCCATTCTTCCCTTAATACCACGAGACAATTTTGGTTGCAAGAGTTAATTTGCTGAACTGGATCAGGAAAATCTACTGTCTTTGATCAGTTTGAGGTGAATGATACACTTTTTCAGAAGACTCAATTAACCTTTTGATTTTCTCTTGAAGTAAAACAAACACATTGTTTTTCATGACTGCTGAACTGAGTCACACATTTGAAACAGCTAATAACAACTCTGAAGGTTAAAATAATTTGTTGTAGCATCACTGCTGCTGACAACAATAATACCAGTCGTGTCTGCATGAAAACCAATTTGTGATAAGAATCAGAAACAGCCTTGATGTTAAAGAGTTAGAAAGCCACAGTCACTGTCACAGTGCTCATTATGATATACTGTATCAACAGCAGACGGACAGAGGCTAGAATCAGCGTGGGAGTTTTTTTGTCCTTTTAATCTCTCACATTGTGGTACTGAATAAGAGCCAGATGTCAGTCAGCATATCTCTGTTTCTTTGGAGAATCAGTGCTGAAAAAAAAAATCTAACATGAGTGCAGAGTCTTCAGAAACCCACACAGATAAGCAGATAACCGACCTGGAGGCTTCCCAGGAGGACAAACGAACCCAGCTGTCTGCTGGTTTTAATTCTGGCTGTTCTATGAGATTAGAGATATCATTCACATATGTAGCATGCTAATATTTCCATTTAATAATGTTTAACAGATAATGAAATAATGTTAGTTTTCTTCTAACCAATATTTTCAAAGTTATTTCTCAAAGCAGCAGGTTGACTGCTCCATTTTTCCCCACCAGATGGTCTTATCGTTTGTCAATAATAGTCTAAGATCTGTTTTTTCTTGTAATTAAATGCTTGTTATGTAAAGTTTTGATATGAACCCTAGAACCATGCGTTTTTAAGATGGATCCAGCTAATAGGGCTCTTAAGAAAATGTTTTAAGGGAGAACATGGGGCCTGAGCAACAAGGGGTCAGCTGCAGCCTCATGGGAAGGCTGCTGGTCTCTTATGCTGCAGAGTAGCAAGCTCTGCCCACGTACTTAAGTTAAACTTTTATATAACTCCAGTAGTCGTGGGAAATATGAAGATGGGCTGGACTTGATGGCTTTTTTTTTATTTTGTATTTCAGCAGCCTGCAGGGTTTGCGTGTCATTGCTATGACAGTTTCAGACCAGAAACTGGGAAATTAGGAGAGAAGAGTTTGATATCGGGAAATGTCGTGGCTGGAGGGGTCATGTGTGTTTGCAGGGCGAATTTTAGCCCAGGCAGATATGTTCCCTGAAGGTTTCTGGGAGTAGAAGATGGTTTAACTCATGCAAAAAAAAAAAGCATTCCAGCAAACTTCAAGCCAGATTTAAAACCTGCAGGCTATGTTCTGCTCTGAGGCCGACGAGTTTCCGAGCTTGTTTACATGCAAGTATGCTGACCCTTCTAGTCGTGCAGCTCATCATGAATACAAATGATACAGATCCTAAGAGAACATGCCTCTAAGAAGATGTTTCGACGAGCTGAAGCACATGAAGGTTCAGCTCAGAGGAAAAAAAACAACCCTTCCCTGAATATTCATCTGACATCGCCTTGAACTTCATAGTCCGAAGTGACAGGTTGCGACCCTGATTCGGGGGAGGGGGGGCTCTTTCAATGACCAGGAGAAAGAAAATTGACTGACAGGCCCGGGCAATAAAGCCTGAAGTGGAATTTGAGGGTATGAGGAGCTATTGTTCAACAAACATCTCAGAACCTTTTTTTAAGCTGCTATTTGATTCTGCTCTCCAACAGAGTAAAACTGAATCACCTATTTCCTGCTGACTTTCTGCTTGTTTGTTTCTGCTTGTTTTACCTGACTTCATCTAATCATAATGACTCACTTTTCAGCAGTAAGTGTGTGACTCAGCTTTCAGGGCTCTACTGATGACTTTCATTCATAAATCTAAAAGCATTGGAAATAGGGGGACACATTTGCTTGCAATAAACCAAACATGTTGAGTAAAATCGTGTTTTGTTTTGTCATTAGAAACTGGAGAAATTCTCTGAAAATCAAAAGAGGAGTGGTTTCTATCCTCAGTCAAACTCTCTTTCGTCTCTATCTCAGAGCCGCAGATAAAAAGGAGAAGTTCGATTTTGAAGTAAAGTATTGTTGCCTGGCAACAGCATTGAAAACCCAGCAGTGTCTTGGGGTCTAGGATTTTTCTTTCTGTTTGTCCTCATACACACTCTATAATCCTGTCCAGCAGTTAGAATAACGAGAACGAAACATATTGATGTTCACCTTGTCCTTTTTGTGCTTTGTTATAAATTCAAATCTTATTATTTGTTGTTTGAGATGTTTCCTTCTCATACTGTTGTTATATTTTGTTTTATTTTTGTAGGATATCTTCACAGGCAAACATTGGCACATCACATGAAACATTAGGCAAATGAGGTTTAATGATATTCACATTTAGTGACAGGGAGGAGCAAGGATGCGGTCCAGATGCTTTTTAGTCCAGCTGTTTGTTTTTCTCTCTAAATGGATGCGATGAAGTCTGGGGATTTGTGGGGAGGAATTGTGCAGATGGGCTGACCCTTGACCTCTTGTTCCTCTGAATAAATTGTAGTTAACTGGGTGGCTGTTTTACTCCCAGAACATTAATCTGGAACTCTGATGCCATCTAGTGACGAGTTGTCTAAACAAGGAACTTTTTTGTACACACAAGCAAATGAACAGCTGCTGTGTTAGTGTATTTCTTCTGTTTTTCATTAGAGAATATGTAAATGACGCTGAAACAGACTTTTTAAAGATATTTTAATCCACAAATTAGGAGACAGAGGGATCATATTTCATTCTGCCTTCCACAACATGCTAATACAAAAAGAGTTTTCCTCTCACAGTGGTGAACAAACAAACATAGAAATGATGGCACGATAGACATTCATGATATTCATAATGAGAGTACAAACATACAGAGTGCTTCAGCCCGACAAGCTGCTTCTGAGAGTCTCCTGTCCACGCAGCCTAGGAGCTGATTAGGTGGATAACGAAGTGGAAGTGGTCGGGGTAAGGGTAAGGGATGGGGGTTATGGGGATGAGGGTTGACTCAGGCAAAGTTCTTCTTGAGGAAGTTCATGAGTCCATTGGTGGAGGAGTCGTGGGAGTTGACCTCTGCGGTGTCCTTGAGCTCAGGCTCGATCTTCTTTGCGAGCTGTTTGCCCAGCTCCACTCTGATAACACCAAGGGGAAGGAAGGGGGGCACAAGAAGAAGATAGATATTAAACAGGCTTTAAAAAAAACATTGACGATTTGATGCACATTAAACACTGAGTTTTAATTGTTTCGATTTGTGTCCCCCAATGAGGATCAAGAACTACCAAGATAGATGAAAATAAGGGAAAAAGGCATTTTGTGGTTATTTAGATATTTTTAAGTATGCTGAGGGAGTTCTACCACATCTCCTCGACTCTCAAATACACAGTTACACTGCTTTGCACCTCAACATCTGATTTTCTCCCTATTTATGGAAAAAAATCATCTTGTATAATATCCATTCTCCATGTCTCTATATGCAGTGTGAATTTTTAAACCCAACAGCCCATGTTTTTATGGTTGCACAAAAAATTGCATCCTAGTTCAGCCTGACATTTTTAGTAGTATTGGAAACTTTTGAGACTGCACTACAATTCACAAATGTTGTTTTGAGGATTATTATCCAAATCATGACTGAGCAGTGGTTGTTTATTACTATCCCTGCAGGCGTGGAATAAAAGCTACTCACAACCATACGTTTATCCAAAGTAAAAACTGTCTCACCCCCATTGGTCAAAGCTGTTGATCTCCCACATCACACCCTGGATGAAGATCTTGTGCTCATACATCGCTGTAAAACAAGACAAATGCATTATTAGTCTGCATTTAAAAAAGGTCAAACAGATGGTATGTTTGTTTGTTTAGACATTTTGCATTTCAGAGGTAAGACAGAGGAGCTGTGAACAATAAAACCTGTTCTCTTGGTTTGGAGTCCAAAGAGTAAACACACTGTTTCTATGCAACAATGTGCCTTTTTCTGACTGAATCTAAAATCCCACTTCATACATTCCCAAATGCTGAATCATCCCTGATTCTAGTATCTAGTCATATACATCTAAAGATACTGTTAAATCTCACAGTCTTATTTATAGTCATATACCTTATTTGTATGTGGTGTAGACCAGTACAACACAGAGAGACACAGACGGACAGCAGATTGTAAAAAGCATTTATATCCTTGACTTAAGTAAAAGCAGCAATACTACGCAATAAAAATACTTCACTACGAGTAAAAGTCCTTCCTTTAAAACATAAAAACTTCCAAAGACACAGTAGTTATTCTTCAGAAAAAAACAGCCTCTGTCAGGGTTTACTATAAAATCATTTATCACAATAAATGTGCATGTAAATCAGAGTTGTTGACATTTTGCTCATCCTGCACTAACTACACTGGTGTCCCTTCTCATTGAGGATCTAATACACAATTTAATTACTCACACATCAATGCATACACAGCAATGCTCCTCCATACCTTAAAAAAACTGCTTACCCCTCAAACCCGTACAAGACACCTCCCATCTGCCGACACCATCCACCTCCAAACCCCCCCGGACTAAGGTCTGCTCTATGGGGGACAGAGCTTTCTATTCTGCTAACCCTGAACTAAGGTATGCTCTCCCTGACCACCTGAGGGCCCCACAGACTGTAGACTTCTCTTTAACCACTGCTCTTAGATGATGTTTAATGCTCATGTTTTAAACTCTGTCTGATTTTATCGGTTTGATTTTACTTGTTGCTTTTATTCCAAAATTGTAGCACTGAGATTTGCTTCAATTGTAAAGCGTGTTTTAAATTAAATGTCTAATAATAATAATAATAATGATTATTATTATTATCATGCATCATACTATCATGCATCATATTATCTAGGATCATCAGATGGTCTGATTACAGAAAGTGTTTTTATTTTGGTTTTACTATTGAATCTAGGAAGTTTTTCATCATGCTAAAAGAGATCCAAATAAACTAATTTAAACTCCAAACCCACGAACATTGACAGTTCTACACAATATATAAATATATATATTCACAGCTGTCATTGCTTAAAATCAGGAGAAACATTGTCCGTTCTCACCTATAAGTGCTCCCAGTGTGTATGGGGTCAGTTTCTTAAAGATGATTGAGTTGGTTGGCCTGTTTCCTTGGAATACCTGAAATAAACACGGAGACATTTCTTGTCAAACAGATCACTTTGAGCATGCTCTGAATAAAGTTTGGGGTATTACAGTGTGTGTGTGTGTGTGTGTGTGTGTGTTTGTGTGTGTGTGTGTGTGTGTGTGTGTGTGTGTGTGTGTGTGTGTGTGTGTGTGTGTGTGTGTGTGTGTGTGTGTGTGTGTGTGTGTGTGTGTGTGTGTGTGTGCTTGTGTGTGTGTGTGTATTGTATGACGCTAGGGGGCACTACCTCCTGTGCTTGCAGACTATAGTCTGCTGTTAGCACTTCCTCATGCCAAGATTCATTGTGTAGGAGTAAAATAAGATGACGGCCTCTTCTCAAATTCAGCTTTTTGTAATAAGTTGAAAACTCACTTTGTGTGGCAGGATTTTGTCCAGAGCTTCTCCACTGAGGCCGCTCGCCTCAAGCTCCTTCCTGGCCTCCTCTGTGGTCTTCCCCTTCATCAGAGCCTCTGTCTGGGCCAGGAAGTTAGCCAACAGAATCTACAGCCAGCCACATGAAACACACACACACGCACGCACGCACGCACGCACACACACACACACACACACACACACACACACACACACACACACACACACACACAAACACGTAGATGTTAGCCTTGCAAGCCTTAAGTTACTGTTACTACTTACTAGCTAAAAAAATCTAAATATCATGAAAAAGTTCATTTTTACTTCTGACGTGAACCCCATAGAGAATCTAAGGGGCATTGTCAAGAGGAAGATGACAGACACCAGACTCAACAAATCAGACGAGCTGAAGGCCGCTATCAAAGGTCAGAAGTCCAGCGTGAAGTTTCCACAGTCAGTGATTTGGGGTGTCATGTTATCTGCTGGTGTTGGTCCAATGTGTCCAAGTCCAGAGTCAAAGCAGCCGTCTAACAGGAGATTTTAGAGCACTGTATGCTTTCGTCTGCTGACAAGCTTTATGGAGATGTTAATTTCCTTTTCCAGTAGGACATGGCACCTGCCCACAGTGCCCAAACTACCAGTAACTGGTTTGCTAACCATGGTTACTGTGTTTGATTGACCTGAACCCCATAGAGACTCTAAGGAGGGATTGTGAAGAGGAAGATAAGGGACACCAGACCCAAGAATACTGACGAGCTGAATGCCGTTATCAAAGCAACCTGGGCTCCCATAACACCTCAGCAGTGCCACAGGCTGATTGCTGTTCAATCAAAGGGAGCCCCTTCCAATAACTGAGTGCATTAATTAACATAATTTTTTAGAAGCTTGGCATTTATGTATTACAAATCTTTTTTTTTATTGGTCTTAATATGTAATAACACATTTTTTGAGATCCTGTTTTTTTAATGAGCTTTAAGTCGCAGTCATCAAGATAAAAAGAAAAAAAAGCCTTGAAATATTTCACTTTATGTCTAATGAATCTCAAATATATGAAATTTTCCCTTTTTGGATTAAAGTACGGGGGGGAAAACTACTTTTAGCTGCACCTGTATAAGTCTAAAAAGTAATTTTTAGTAGCTCTTTTGGCAAAGGGTCAGACCAATGTGATATCATACTTAAAAAAAGAAGAAAAATTGTAAACATGAAGGCTTCCATCAATGTGTGTTTAACTAATAATTGATTAAACAAATTTCCCAACAACAAGGGAACAACAATCATAGTTGCATTGGTTATTTTCTTCTACAGACAGCATGAAACATTTGGAACACATGCAAATGATGACCACAATGTTTTAAAGACATTATTCCCCTCAGCGATACCTTGTGGTGCAGGCTGTCTCTGATTGGATGCTGTGACTGAGCTGGAATCAGGAAGTCTGAAGGCACCATGCGGGTTCCTGAGTGGCACACAGTCAAATTATATCAGTACAAACGTAGAGTTGCAAATGGAGCTGCTGTGATGATAATAAAGTTTTAAGAATCAATCAATCAATCAATCAAACAAACAAACAGTTAATCAATCAATGAATACAAATCCCTTAATTAAAATGTCTATTTTACAGTTGACAAATAAAACCAAAACTTAAAAAAACATCACTATAATAAAATTCCTATTTTGCTCTTAATCATTTTAAATTGGCACAATGTCTCTTTTAATCGTCAAAAAAACTAAGCAGAGGCCGATTCTGACCAATTACAGCCTGGGACATAGAGAAAGGAAAAAAATAGAAGTCCTGGCTACCAGCAGAGGAATAATTCAGTGGTCACTGCAGCCCCTGAAGACCCCTGTAATGAGGCTAACTAGCTAGCATTACTACCTGTAAAGATTCGATAAGGATAGGTTAGGCTAGGTTGGTTAATTATTGACTTGACTGAATCACTTTTATGTTGCTCTGATCAAATGATGGTGTTAAATGGTGTTACCTTGGTGGATGAGCTGGTAGAAGGCGTGCTGTCCATTGGTTCCTGGCTCCCCCCACACTATTGGCCCAGTGTGATAGTTTACACGTGCTCCATGGTTAGTGATGTACTTTCCATTTGACTCCATGTCACCCTTAAACACAAACATTTTATTTCACTTTTCATTTTGACTTTATAAGGTTTATTCTTTCTGATGTGTGTGTGTGGACAACTTTTACTTTGCTATTATGAATGCAAAACCAACCAATTCAACATTTAAAAGGAATGTTTTAAATAAATTGTTCTTCTCTCTGTATTTTTAATGAGATCTGTTGCATTGTTGGGGCAGACCTGTTGGAAGTAGGCGGTAAAGCGGTGCATATACTGGTCGTATGGCAGCATGGCGTGGGTCTCAGCGTGGAAGAAGTTGATGTACCAGATGCCCAGCAAGGCCAGCAGGACGGGAGCGTTTTTATCCAGAGGTGCTGTGCGGAAATGGTTATCCTGCAGTGGAGAGTCAGATGTTCAGTCGTATTTATGTATTCTGTATGTGAATATGATATGAAAAGTTTTTCTACACTACAGAGGTGAAGAAATGACGATGTTGGAGACGTGCCTACCATCCAGTGAGCTCCTGAAAGAAGCTTTTCAAAGTTGTCAAAGCCTGGTAGAGAGAACATAATGTGACAGGAAAGTTAACTGGCTGTAAAATAAATGTATACACTGTTTATTCAGATTGTTTCTCCAGAAAATTCAGCAAGTCAGAATCCTGTTTCTTCACTTAAGATACATTGTATACATTTTCTGTCCCTGTGGCGTTGTGGGGGCAGACCTGATGGAGGTAGGTGGTTAAGAGGTTCATTTTATTGTCTTTGGGAATCATAGTGTGGGTGACAGCGTCAAAAATGGGATCAGATTTGACCGATTGCAATGGAAATTGGTGCATGTGTTTCTGTTCCCCTCAGGATGGATTACAATAACTTTAGTGATCCCTACACATTTTTCCCGTGCCACAATCTGGTCTACATTTCTATGTGTTGTATTTTGTACCTGGTAGATGAAAGCATCAGTCTCAGCTACACTTGGCATTTAGGCCTAATTAGCAAATAGCATTCTTGAAAGCTACTATTAAATTAGCTGGGCTTCGACCTGATATGGGCTCAGAGCAGGCTTTTAGTGAATTGGTTTTGGGGCCAACATAGGCAACTCACATGTATAGAAATTGGCTAGAAAGGGGTTATACCGTTTAGACAGTAAATGTAGGTACTGGATGGGTATCAAGTGGGTTACATTTACCCTTATGGGTCCTGTCTTGAGCTGCACAGGGGCCTTTGCTCAAATGAGGATAACCCATCTTTAATCATACACCGGATGACTGGGCATCAGCGTTTCAGGCTCTTATCATTTAAGGCAGATGTTTGCTTTTAGCTCAAAGCACTGCTGTGGCTCCAAATCCATGAAGCTGCTAGCATGACTGTAGACTGGACTCAAAGTCTTTTTATTCATTAAAGCATCAGTGAAAGTTATACATTTTTCAAATTCACAACAGAGTGGCTTTAAATAACCAATTTCATATTGCAGTAAAAAGGAAATTAAAAACTGAAATGTTCACGGTACGTACCAATGTGAAGGGCGATGGACATCCCAATTGCAGACCACAGGGAGAAACGACCGCCAACCCACTTAGAGAAAAAAAACATAAACTAGACTTCATTAAATATGCCCATGACCTAAACAAAACTGTGTTTTATTGAAAGAAAAAACAAGCTTTACATATTTCCTTACAATTCATGTATTTAACCCTTGCACACATTTTCTCTTATTTTCTCTGTACAAACAGAAAAAATATGTATATCTTTAATAAGCATTCATTTGAGCCAAGCTATTCACTAAGCATGTTATTATTTAGCCTTTGATCTTTAATATGAAGCCCTGTCACTTTGTTATAGTTTCTTCCCTCTCTTACTAAAAGTAAATACTGTATCTCAAAGTTATATAATGAGTGTACAACACCGGCCGCCATTTTTTCTGTAACATAAAGGCCAAATTATAGCTGTTACCCTTTAAATACCAACAATGTAACTAAATGCAGCTCCCTGACCTTTGGTTGGACCCAGCCTTTACAGTAACCTCTGCAAGAGAGAAGGTCGCTACCAATAATAACTGAGTCTGAAGAGAGGGGCTTCTGATTACCCAGCAGCTGCTGGCAAGAGCGTCTGACCCACCTACTTCACAGGTCAAAAGTCTAGTTTATTTTTAGCTGCTGCCTACGGCCCCCTTTATCCACAGTCTGTGCATGAGGACTAACTGAACACAGTCCGTTCAAGGCTTTAAGATCACTCACATCCCAGAATTCAAACATGTTCTCTGTGTCGATGCCGAAGTCCTTCACTTTGGGCTGAGAGGGGAGACAGAGAAAACAGGACAGTTTGATACAGATATCTGGACAGAGAGAGAACAAATGACCTAAAGAATATTTCAGGACTTACCCCGTTTGTGGAAAGTGCAACAAAGTGCTTGGCAACAGCAGCTTTCTGTTTAAACATAGAGAGGATGTGACTGCAGGATATCATTCAGCAACTTACAAAACATTGACGCTATGTTATGATGCTACATACTCACATCTTTGGCATGTTCAAGGAACCATTCTTTGGCCGACTCAGCGTTGGTTATGGTCTCTTGGGTAGTGAATGTCTTTAAATGGAGGATAAATAACCAGGTAAGTATAAACAACTAAACAATGTCAAAGACTGTATAGAAGTCGAGGATGTAGCCACTGTGACATCACCAGATGCTTTGTGAACCTCTTAGAGTTCTGCATTTGACCGATGTCATCTTATTTTTTTGCTACCAGAATGACCATATTTGGAAAATGAGGTGCATAAGCAATGCTACATCTCAACCCAGGTTGACAGGCTGCGGTGATAGGGACTTGACAGTCACAGGTAGCCATGCACCAAAGCATATTCTGCTTATTGTCAATTTAAATCCTATATTACAAAATGAACACAATGCTGTATTGAGGAACACTTTAATATAGTTTGTTCTCTTTTTGAATAATGTGTCCCAAGGCTGGAAGGCTGCCATTGAAATGGCTGACATAACATTTACTTAACTGCCTGTAAAGACCATCTCATAACATCCAGAATGCTCAGATTCCTTCGCCTGAGGGCAAACTTTATTTAGCCTGTGAAGGTTTTTGTACCGACTGACTGTGTACACATGAATATAAATAAGATGAAGGTATTAATCTGGTGCAGTTAAAAAGTTCTGCTCTTCAAAGCAGCTACCTTGGATGCAATGATGAAGAGGGTTGTCTCAGCGTTGAGCTGGGCCAGGGTTTTGGCAATGTGTGTTCCATCAATATTTGACACAAACCACACACGCGGTCCATCTTTTGAATAAGGCTTCAAGGCCTCAGTCACCATCAGGGGGCCCTGCAATGCAAATCAATTCAAGTTCAAAGTCAGAGGGCTGTGTTGCTAAGATCAAGTGTTTGTAATGCATAGAGCAGAAGGAGCTAACATTGTGAAACCTTCCTAAAGTTGCACTTACAAGGTCAGATCCCCCGATGCCAATATTGACAACATCTGTGATGGCCTTTCCTGTGAAGCCTTTCCACTCACCACTGCGAACTCTCTGCAAGATCATTGTGAACATTAACCATAAACATCTACAAAAGGCTGTAAGCTTTATTAAAATCTTAATGAGCGAATATGAAAGTGTAACTTTGAAACTGTGAACTCGAACATGTGCCACAAAGATGTTTTATTTTGACAGGTCTCACTCACATGACAGAAGCCCTTCATCTTCTCAAGAACTTTGTTGACGTCTGGCATCACATCCTTGTTCTCTACCATGATGGGAGTGTTGGAGCGGTTCCTCAGAGCCACATGGAGCACAGCGCGACCCTGCATATATACATCACAGAGAGCAAAAACACACTTTCACGCAATGGATTTTTTTACTATTTTCTGCTGATACTGTTGCAAATGAAGATGGTCAAGATTTTCATGTTTTAATTTTCAAAACAAACTTGATATGTGCTTGATAAAAAGAAGGAGAAGAAAGCTTGTGTGCAGAGTCCTGTGTCACATATAGATGCAGCTTCAGTGGCTGTTCCAGTTTCAAACCATTGGGATAAATGTCTAGAGGTACACACTGCTGTAAATCGAGTAGGTGCTTATCTGTGGTCAACAATACGCACCTCAGTGAAGTTAATCTTGTCTCCTTTGAACATCTTCTCTCTGGCAGCTTCAATACCTCTGGACTTACCCTGAAAAGACAATAAGTGTTCTCATGAGCAGCAGATATTATGCAAGATGTACATGTCAGTTATGAAGTCTTGGTGGTGACCAATCAAATTATTGACCATTCCCTCCACTCAATAGAATTAAATTGTATATAAAGGACATTTGCTTTCTATTCAATGATGCCTGCATTGTAACATGGAAAGCTGGGATTTTAGACCTACTAG
Source organism: Tautogolabrus adspersus (assembly GCA_020745685.1). NCBI lineage: Eukaryota > Metazoa > Chordata > Actinopteri > Labriformes > Labridae > Tautogolabrus > Tautogolabrus adspersus. The sequence goes on from CM036535.1 coordinate 6,221,869, forward strand.
ATCTTGATAATTTTTTAATATTAGGAGGGCTACTAATAAGCAAAACTTAACCTCGCTTTTAAAATCCACTTATAATCTAAATGGGAATCGATTTACCAGATCAACCAACATCTTCATGACTTCATCAGTGATGAGATTCTTGGAGTAATCCAGAAGAATGTCTCCATCCTCTGTTTTCAGTGTTAAGCTGTATAAACACAAAAAGACATCAACTACAAGAGTAAAAAATGGTGTGACTGAATAATCCAGACGAGCAGTACAGCTGTATTATTCAGGGGAGGTTAGACTTCTGGCTCTCAACACCATGTAATAAAGCTGGGCACTGACATTTGAACTTGGCTGCCAATGATTGAATAATCTGCAAAATCGCACAAGTTATACAACAGATTTTGTACATGTGAAATATTTGCATTTGTCCAGTGATGCTGTTTATTTTGTGTTTTACCTTATAAAGTTGATTCAAATATGATGCCTACCTGAGCTTGTTGAATCTCTCCTTGTCAGCCTCAAACATATGCCTCAGGTTTAGGTTCAGGGCGTGGGCCGTGTACCAGTCCTGCAGTTTTTGGAAGTTGGGGTCCTGTGTGAGTGCCATGATGTCTTAGGGGCTTGCTGTGTTCCGCTGTGCTCGACTATCCTGGCTGAGTGGGGCCGAGTGGGTCAGAGGGAGAGCTTTTTGAAGGGCATCCAGTCTAGATCCACACTCGCCCCTCCCACAAGAGACACACTATCTGCAGGCCTTAGTGCATTTCACACCTCCACACTGTCCTGCAGGGTTAAAGTCAGTGTGTGTTGATAGGGTGACGACATGATGAAATACAGGGATGTGTAGATTAATGTGCTGCACAAATCACTTCACAATACAAACATTACTGCAGAGTATTCTGCTGTTGTAAATCCCTCTGAAAAATACACATAACATGTCTATATATGTAACAGTTATTGCTCAATACATTATTACTCATTACATTAAAGTGTACCCTTTACGACTGTGGCTCAGTTGGTGGAGTCGGTCGTCTCTCAACCAGAAGGTCGGGGGTTCGATCGCCAGCTCCTGCAGCAACATGTCCGATGTGTCCTTGGGCAAGACAAAACCGCAAGTTGCTCCCGTTGCTTTGTTGGCAGCGTGTGAATGTGTATGAATGGGATTAGTTACTTACGATGGTCACTTTACACAGCAACTTCTGCCATCAGTGTGTGAATGGGTGTGAAGTAGTCAGTAGTCAGTAGTGTGAGTAGTCAGAAGACTAGAAAAGCACTATACAAGCTCAAGTCCATTTACCATTTACCATTAAAGTTGCACAATATTGAATGATAAAGTACCGACACAATAATCAGGATGAAAGTCGCAACCTTCATGTCCTCATGAAAAGGTCACGTTATTACTCATCAAATTCACAAATTTCTAAAATAAAGAAAATACTAATCAGACATTTCTGACCTTGTGTGCTGTCTTCACATCGACCCTTTTAATACATTTTGAGTGAATTCATTGGCATTTTGACATATTACTTTTGACCATAATCTAAGTTTCTGAGTTGTACATAATTGCACGACAATATGCAATGCGTGTTATGATGTCTTCTTTATGGAATTACAATAGTGTGGCTGCATTGCTTATAAAATTAGTCTTTAAAAAAAGTATTTACACTTTTGTTCCTATACTGACTCATTGATTTATTTTACAAATGATGACATTAAATCCTGGCGCCAGTCTTTATCTCTAAATTTTATATATCTTTTTACCAATAATTTTACCAATTCACACAAAGTCTTTGGCTAAAAAAGTTTTTGTTAATTAACTACCATTACTATCACCAGAAGAGCAGAGCCTTTGAATACCGAAATTCAACCATCTTTTTTCAGAGTGAAAAAAACATGTACAGATTATACATGCTGACTGACGCCCCCAAGTGACCGTTTTTAAAGCATGAAATGGATTATGTAATTCTCTTTATCAAACACTAGAGGGCGGGAGAAACTCATTATCTGCCTTGCACGTATCATCCCTTTTAATGCAGAGCGAGAAGGTAAATCTTAATGATAGAGGAGCTTATAACCTATGAAACAGGTATCACAGACATTATCTGAATTTATTGTGCCAGGACATAAAATATAGAAATATAGCTTATAGGAAAAAGTAAGTGCAACCATAGTATGACCTAAAATGTGTACACCAAGAGACAAGAATTTGTGGTTTTGTTTTGTCTGATGAATTGAGCAGCATATTAAATAAAAATAAGTCTTCAACATGGAAATCAATCAAAATAATATTTGTCTGTCCACGTTTAGAGTACTTGTAATTTTTGGAGAACAATTCCTGTTCTTGTTAATCAATGACTGTATAAAAACATTTTCTTTGGTCATCTATCTTCGCCTCAGTTCACACTATTTAAAAGTGTGTGCTGGCGTGGTTATAACCGTGTTGATGTCGGAAATGACATTTTGATTTCAAAGTAATGGTGGGAGGGGTCACTAAACAAACCAGCGTCAAGATAAATATTAGGCTATTTAGTTTCGGTAAACATTATGAATGATTTATTTAAAATGCACTTATGACACTATGCACTGTTATATCTCCTCCACCCTGTCACCATCGTTATCCCTGAGAAGTTGGCGCATATGTATCAGCCATAGACTGTGAATAATAATATTATATACAAGCTTTGGTGTCAACCAGGATGGTTAAAGATGTCCATAAAATATTAAATTTGTGGAAAGCTGTTTTAAATAATTTTATTTTCCGTTTAAGCATGCAAATTTCCTGTGGTAACAAACTGCAATGTTTCTGAAGTACACCATCATTAAAAACATATCTGTGAAAACTGATTTTTTTATGTACTAAATTATGTTGCCACTTAACTATGTTGCTTGAATATATTTTTTTAAACAATTTATATATTCATGTTTCAAGATATGGATAATACAGTCATAACAACAGACAAACAAACAATAAAATAAAAGTACATTACATTAAAAAGAGAGGGAGAAAAAATATATATCGATAAATAATAATAAATAAAAAGAATAATAATTAAAAATAAAATAGAAGAAAAAACAAACATGAAATAAATAATAATAACAAAAATGAAATTACAATGCTTCTCATACAGTCACTAATTATCAGTGTCTTTTCCATTTGACCATACAATCTGCACATAACAAGGCTTCCATTCTGTCCCTAGCAGATCAACATTAATCAATCATTTCCAAAATTATTTTGTTGATCCAGTGTGTTTTTCAGATCTGTAACTTCTAAATAGTTAAGAAAAGGATCCCATATTTTTTTCAAATATGTCTGGTTTCATGCTGCTTGAATATTTATTCATAATTTCATCCTTTCAAGGTGTTCAATTCCATTTCATGGGACTCTAATAAAAATGTGAATTTTTGTCCATGGTTGACTTTAAAGGTGCACAGTGTATTCTGGTAGAGAAATGTAAAAGTTGGAGAAATGTACAGATTATGTGGTAAATGTTCTCAACTTTATACACAAACTTTCCTCAGAGGAAAATTTGGTCCCTGGAAAATTGTTTGAAGATAAAATGCTACACGAGAATGTGTGGTGGTGGGCCTGCGAACGTTGTTCCAGGGGTCCATTTCTTCCTTTGAATAAAGTTTATGTATCTAGTTCAGAAAATATAGCATAGAATTGTTTCCCTTCATCAACTTTAAAATGTCACTACCAAATCTACATAGTGCACCTTTAAGTGTGAATTGTTTTTTTAATGGTGTTATTATATTAAAGTTAATTTATAGTGTATGGAAATAGACTTTCTTTTAAACCAGGTTTCCGCTGGATCTATCCTGAAAACAACTTTCATAGGAGACATAATTCTCTGTAAGAGCTTTACTTTGAAGGTCTCACCGGAAGAGCCTGCTTCATGTCTGTGTTTCTCGCAGTGGACACACAGACAGGGGATTCGCTGTCAAGAGGGTGGATTCCGAGAGCTGGTGAGCGACGTGCTGTTTAACTTGCCTTTTACTAACACATTTCTTGCGTTTTACTGAAGCAGTTTACTTTCCTCTGGGTAACACTGGCACTGCCTGCTGCTGGTACTTGTTAGAGAATTACCAGACCGTGTGAAATGAGCCAGTTCCCTCCAGCAGCGCTTACAACCGTGCCGCAGAGTGCTAGCTTTGTTGCTAATGTTAGCTTCTTAGCTATGTAGCTAGCCTGCATAGAAATACCAATGCATCCATTATCGGACGTGCATCTCTATGTCCTATTTGTATACATGTTCCTTTATGTTTTGAGATATTAGACCAACATACAAATATTGGACACATGTTTTTTAATTATACCTATTATGCATCAGACATTTTGTGTAACTTCATAGTCATCACATTGTGGTGCACAAACACAATCCGATGTCTGCTGATGAAGCGCATCCGCCGAGGCTAGCAAAGAAGGAGGAGCGATTGGCGGTATCGGTTATTTCTGTTTTCTGTAAGCACTGTCTGCATCCGTGGGTGATGCTGCTGGTTTGATTCATGGCTTGACAACGGATAACGCTGTCAATGCAGGTAAGGCCGACGTGTGAGTTAATTAGCTTTAGTGTTAGCGGCGACCGGGATTGCCCGTATGTCCGATAACGGAGCTGGGCGTCCTGGGTCCCAAGTTACGCGCTGCAGTCGGTAATCATCATGGTAATTACCCGACGTACAGATACGCAACATAGGTTAATATTCAGAGGAACGGACGACAAAGGTATTTTGTGCTATTCGCGTTGCAGTGCACCCTATGTGTAAGGCTGGGGTTGGACTGACAGTTAGCTGGTTAAGAGGAGACTGCGTTAGCTACATGGCTAACAAGGGAGAGTCTGGTTCTGTGTGGCCGGTGGGCGAGTGTCAAACTCAAGAATGAGACTCAGTCAGGGCACCGGGTATCTACCTTCAGTACTTTGTAGCTCCTTCATGTCACTCTCATTTCCAACTTTAACTGTTTTGGTGCACTATTGCCACTTAAACAGTACTGTTGTATTTGGATTGAGAGAGTGAAAAGTCGTATTAATAGCTGCGACATAATATTTCCATGACCTGGGCCATGGCATCCCGGAGAGTTTCGATGAAACCGGCTAACTGCGCTAGCAGGGATTCACAGAGTTACACCGTCCTGCTAAACAGTAATCTGGATTTAACATAATCTCTCAAAAAATACAAAACTATGCAGCTAATTAGTTTTCTGGTTCATTTGTATTGCAATATGAAGGAATTCTGTCTGTTTGCATGAGGGAAGCTGTGCTATGTTTAATATCATAAAGAGCAGCAGTGCAACCAAACAGGTGTTATCTTATCCTCACACACATTTCACAGAAATACATTCATAAATAGCGTCTCAATGCATCGCAATATATATAGAAACTTTTTCTTTTGACCTAGTGGCTGCTAGTCATTTCAACATGCAGCACAAGAGCAGTAAACACACTGATTGTATGGCTTTATAAAGTCTCAGAAGAGATCTAGATTTGCATAAATAAATGATTTTGCCCCATTTATTTTGACGAGTGGAGACAAAGACAGTCTATCCAGGGGCCTGTACTACGAAGCAAGTTCAACAAACCCAGGGTATCTTTGAGTTATCTGGCTTCACTAACCTAACATAAGAGACCGTGATTAACAGTCATCGACGCTGGTTATCAACCTGATGAGTGAACCAAGAGTTTCCAAGAGCGCATTCATATAAAAGGGGCGGTGTTAGTTTAATTTGTAAGGTGAATCGTTGGTTAACCTTACAACTGACAATAATAACTACTGTTTTTACTCTGAACTGAATGTGTTGCTCTGACTCTTTCATGTGGCCAGTATAGCAGTTTTAGAAGTTATATTTCAGCTGCAGCTCTGACGATAAAAACAGGGCGGCATGGAGACACTAAACATTAATATGAAAATATAATTCAAAGCCATAAGAAGCTATTCGTAGTTTAACAGCTTAAAAACACAACTCAAAGGCTCCGGTGCTTTTTCTATAATGTTAAATCATGCGGGACACATGAAGGGCCTCTCTCCCCTCTCTTGATCAGCTCGGGGAGCTCCACGATCAAAAGATCTGATTGGTCAGTGGGCGGAGATTTTCACAGGTTGATCTCTTATCTCCAACATAACCTGCTCCGGAGCAGGTTAGGTGTGCAGCAGAAGTTACCGTGGCTATCCAGGTAACAAGTGAACCACCTTCGTAGGACTGAAAACCCAGGGTTAACCCTGAAGTTACCCCGCTAACCCCAAATCCTGCTTCGTAGTACAGGCCCCAGGAAACAGTGTTTTGACATCATGTAGAAATAACAAAGATATAGCTCATGATCTTGGTCATTGATTGAAGGTGTCTTTGTTTGTGTTAACAAATGTTAACATTCATTGTTAAGGCGTAATCCATATTTTACTGGGAAAAAAAGCTTGTAATAAACAAAAGGGATGCACCTATGCATCAGTTTAACATGGTTAGCAGTAGATATCGGCCCTGTTTACAGACATCGACCCAGCTGCAAATAATGTAGCATGAACCGATGTTTATCTGTTGTGTCTTAATAATTGAATGCTGGCAAGCTCGGACACCTAACTGCTGATTTAAAGAAGAGGTTTTATTTTGGGCAAAGGAAGTTACCTGTTGGACAAACTAATTGGTTTTCATAATCAAACATTAGAGAAGATCTTGGCAGTGTGGGAGTGTTACACTAAAAGAAGTAATAAAAAAAATAGTGATTTTCACTATTGGTGCATCTCTGATAAACAGCTAATAAAAACCTGATTGACTTTAGTTTCTTATCAAACTCACTACCTGTATTGTATTCTTGGTGAAAGAGATGAACTTGTTTTTGCTGGCTTGTGAAGCACCATGTTGTTGACAGTGTTCAGAATGTGACTGTAATCTTTTTTTACCTTTTAAACGTGTATAGAAAAGTGTTTGTTTTGTCTCCAGTTATACGATCATACAGATGTTTAATTGCTTTGAATGATCGTAGAATCTAAGTGAAGTACAATCCCAGACCTTGAAGGAGGTATTTATGTGAAAGTTTGTCTTACTTTTGTTGAGTTTTCCTGTCTTGTACAGCCGTTCATTGAAACAGCCCAAGTTACGCGCTGCAGTCGGTAATCATCATGGTAATTACCCGACGTACAGATACGCAACATAGGTTAATATTCAGAGGAACGGACGACAAAGGTATTTTGTGCTATTCGCGTTGCAGTGCACCCTATGTGTAAGGCTGGGGTTGGACTGACAGTTAGCTGGTTAAGAGGAGACTGCGTTAGCTACATGGCTAACAAGGGAGAGTCTGGTTCTGTGTGGCCGGTGGGCGAGTGTCAAACTCAAGAATGAGACTCAGTCAGGGCACCGGGTATCTACCTTCAGTACTTTGTAGCTCCTTCATGTCACTCTCATTTCCAACTTTAACTGTTTTGGTGCACTATTGCCACTTAAACAGTACTGTTGTATTTGGATTGAGAGAGTGAAAAGTCGTATTAATAGCTGCGACATAATATTTCCATGACCTGGGCCATGGCATCCCGGAGAGTTTCGATGAAACCGGCTAACTGCGCTAGCAGGGATTCACAGAGTTACACCGTCCTGCTAAACAGTAATCTGGATTTAACATAATCTCTCAAAAAATACAAAACTATGCAGCTAATTAGTTTTCTGGTTCATTTGTATTGCAATATGAAGGAATTCTGTCTGTTTGCATGAGGGAAGCTGTGCTATGTTTAATATCATAAAGAGCAGCAGTGCAACCAAACAGGTGTTATCTTATCCTCACACACATTTCACAGAAATACATTCATAAATAGCGTCTCAATGCATCGCAATATATATAGAAACTTTTTCTTTTGACCTAGTGGCTGCTAGTCATTTCAACATGCAGCACAAGAGCAGTAAACACACTGATTGTATGGCTTTATAAAGTCTCAGAAGAGATCTAGATTTGCATAAATAAATGATTTTGCCCCATTTATTTTGACGAGTGGAGACAAAGACAGTCTATCCAGGGGCCTGTACTACGAAGCAAGTTCAACAAACCCAGGGTATCTTTGAGTTATCTGGCTTCACTAACCTAACATAAGAGACCGTGATTAACAGTCATCGACGCTGGTTATCAACCTGATGAGTGAACCAAGAGTTTCCAAGAGCGCATTCATATAAAAGGGGCGGTGTTAGTTTAATTTGTAAGGTGAATCGTTGGTTAACCTTACAACTGACAATAATAACTACTGTTTTTACTCTGAACTGAATGTGTTGCTCTGACTCTTTCATGTGGCCAGTATAGCAGTTTTAGAAGTTATATTTCAGCTGCAGCTCTGACGATAAAAACAGGGCGGCATGGAGACACTAAACATTAATATGAAAATATAATTCAAAGCCATAAGAAGCTATTCGTAGTTTAACAGCTTAAAAACACAACTCAAAGGCTCCGGTGCTTTTTCTATAATGTTAAATCATGCGGGACACATGAAGGGCCTCTCTCCCCTCTCTTGATCAGCTCGGGGAGCTCCACGATCAAAAGATCTGATTGGTCAGTGGGCGGAGATTTTCACAGGTTGATCTCTTATCTCCAACATAACCTGCTCCGGAGCAGGTTAGGTGTGCAGCAGAAGTTACCGTGGCTATCCAGGTAACAAGTGAACCACCTTCGTAGGACTGAAAACCCAGGGTTAACCCTGAAGTTACCCCGCTAACCCCAAATCCTGCTTCGTAGTACAGGCCCCAGGAAACAGTGTTTTGACATCATGTAGAAATAACAAAGATATAGCTCATGATCTTGGTCATTGATTGAAGGTGTCTTTGTTTGTGTTAACAAATGTTAACATTCATTGTTAAGGCGTAATCCATATTTTACTGGGAAAAAAAGCTTGTAATAAACAAAAGGGATGCACCTATGCATCAGTTTAACATGGTTAGCAGTAGATATCGGCCCTGTTTACAGACATCGACCCAGCTGCAAATAATGTAGCATGAACCGATGTTTATCTGTTGTGTCTTAATAATTGAATGCTGGCAAGCTCGGACACCTAACTGCTGATTTAAAGAAGAGGTTTTATTTTGGGCAAAGGAAGTTACCTGTTGGACAAACTAATTGGTTTTCATAATCAAACATTAGAGAAGATCTTGGCAGTGTGGGAGTGTTACACTAAAAGAAGTAATAAAAAAAATAGTGATTTTCACTATTGGTGCATCTCTGATAAACAGCTAATAAAAACCTGATTGACTTTAGTTTCTTATCAAACTCACTACCTGTATTGTATTCTTGGTGAAAGAGATGAACTTGTTTTTGCTGGCTTGTGAAGCACCATGTTGTTGACAGTGTTCAGAATGTGACTGTAATCTTTTTTTACCTTTTAAACGTGTATAGAAAAGTGTTTGTTTTGTCTCCAGTTATACGATCATACAGATGTTTAATTGCTTTGAATGATCGTAGAATCTAAGTGAAGTACAATCCCAGACCTTGAAGGAGGTATTTATGTGAAAGTTTGTCTTACTTTTGTTGAGTTTTCCTGTCTTGTACAGCCGTTCATTGAAACAGCCCTGAACCTACATGTTGACATCTGCCACAGCTGTGTCCCTATGGAAATACGTGCTTTGCTCTGCAAAATTCCTGTCTCTGTCTAAACTCATTCTTTTCAATAGCTTATTCAGCTATTCGCCTGAGCAGTAACAACAGGTAATAAGCCTCTGTTTGTGTTCTTACTCTTTTTTTGTCAGTATTTGTCAACATGTGACACGACCGGTTGTAACAGCTAACCTTAGTCTTACATTGAATCCGGATGCTTGTGTGAGGAAGTTGACATACAGTCACAAGATTACTGTTTGCGTTTGCCCGGGGTGGAGTACAGGCCTGTCTTGTGCTTTTCTGTCACTGTGTCCTTCAGACCTGAACTATATAGTTCCTTCAATACAAGAGCTTTATAATGTTGGCACAGTGTTACATTATAAGTGATTAAAGAGAGTATCTGCTTGGGGAATGGGTGAGTAAATCTAGAACCTGGGAACTCTGAAATTATGTGTATTTACTTTGGATTGAACCATACAGATAAAATTAGTTTGTGCATTTTTTTAAAGTGACTGTCTGTGTGGCTGCTATGTATTTTCTGTCTGTAGTTGGATATTTTGAAACAGCAGACTTTCCTGAAGATAGTTTCAAAGGAATAACAGGTGTCACAGAAAGGAGACTAATTGTTACCTTCTGTTTGTAGCTTCCACCAGGCAACACCTAGCAGAGGTAATCTTAAGTTATTCTTGGTATAGTTTGGCTAACTTACATAAATACCATCATGCAGCGATATCTTAGCATCTTTATCCTTTGGCACATTTTTGTGACACAGAAAGCTCCCTGACAATAGTGCTGTCAGAAACTCAACTTGTGTAGATTTACTATATTATAAACAGTTGATGCTTTAATACTTGAAAGAAGCAATAGTTATGCTTTGTCATTGAAAGACTGTTCTACTTGGGTGTTTTTTTAATTTAAATTTTGACAGACTGGCTTGTCTCTTAAGTCTAAGTTGTAGAAAAAATACTGCAAACGTGGCAATATTTACTTGAGGTTGACTCATTTCGTCAACCTCTGGCCTAAAAGTTAGAAGCAAAAAATGCTTTGGATGCAGTTCCATCATCATCTCTATCTTAGATAATATCCTCCTACAACCAGTTTTGCCAGCAATGAATCTGTGAGGTGAAAGCTTGTTTTAGTGTTTGGTGTGACTTACTTTTGTACAACCAGGATTTTCATCTGGATGCACAGAAGTAACTTTACGATTTGTACTGGTGGGTGGTAGAGGGTGGGGGTCTGTCTCATCTGTAACAGGCCATGGTTCAGCCTTAGTTTATTTAAGTTTCTCTTGTTTAATGATTGGTTGGAATAGGCTTATTATGTCAGTCCTCACTCAGAGTGAAGCAGCTAGTAGGCTTATAGACGAGGAAGGACAGGCCTTGTGTAGCCTGGGAAATCTCACCACTGTCCCCTGGGAAACCAGTTTGGCCTTAGTTTGTGGTCAGCTATTTGCCCCCTAGTCAAACGTTGGCAGTAAGATGCATCAATGCTCGTGCATCTGAGATGAGTAAATCCCTGCAGGAAATATTTTTGTCTCCTTTGCACGAGCAGGTCAGAAATCAGGGTAGGCTACCAGACAGAGAATGGAGCCGATAGAGAGATTTCATAAAGTTGTTTAAGGACAATTTACTAGTAACTTGGATCCCCAGGTAAGAACATGGATGCTTTCTCCACCACCTTACTTTATTATTTAGTTATTATAACTGTCAATGTATTCAACACCCAAACTTTTTATTTAAAATAATGCTTTTTCATTTTGCACATCTTCTTTTAGTTTGAGTTTTGACTTTAACTAATAAAACTCAGTTGTTGCACTTCCTGGAATATGTGGCTTTATTTTTCCCCAATTAAAATACTGAAAAAGTTTTGCTATCTGTCCTGACTTCTGTGGCACCTTCGTTTCCTGTCTAATTGTGCCCAAAGTGGAGGAAAACATTCTTGCTCTTGTCCTTCTAAAAATACAGCACCCTTGTGGCTGGCATGCAGCACACCCTGCAAACTCAGTATATAGCTTGCTCAATATAGGCTGAGAGGAGGATTTTCATCCCCACAGGTTGCCACCAGCCTTTCTTGAATGGAACTGACGTGATGGCCTTTCATCACCGCTCTTACTTGTTAAAACCCACTGGCTGGGCACACTCAACACACGCTGTATTGTACACTTCTATTCTGGAGGATATATCAGAGCTAATTCTGTTTGCAAATACTGAACGACACAAATGCTTTGTGCAGCAGCTCGATAAGATTAAACCAGGTTAGACTGCTTATTTTTTGCCATCCATGTGTCCTTTAGTAGTCAGTTAGCATGTTGATTCCCCTGGTGGGACGTTAGATGATTTAGTGCATTCATTACTTTAGTTATCTTGTCTTTGAACCCACGATTATTTGAATAAGGCACATGGTAAACTATGTGTGACAGACCTGTTTGGCAGTCACATATATCATTTGTTAGAGTGGCCTCTCTGCTATTTTTATTGGAGCCATAAGCTACTTACACCGTCTGCTGTGCTAGTACAGGTTTGTCTGATATCATCCAGCCTGTCCACCAGCTGTATCAGCCTCTTGACTGATATGAGTATTTGCTGTTGTCCTAACTTACTCATCAGTAGTTTGCTTTAGCAGCAGGAAAAGTTTCACCAGCTGCTTAAGAAAGTTTAAAAATGGTGATTTCACATGAGAGCCTTTTAAAAATGCTAACAAGTTATCAAAGGAAATATGTTTTGGTTCCAAACTCTTAGAACAAAAATGTGACCAAAACAGCATACGTCTTGGAAACTAACCAAACTCTGACCTCGAACCTGAAAAACCAGCGACTACATCTGAAGTATTTTAGAAGAATTATCAATGGAAGAACATCTATTCTTGCAGTTAATAAATGGAAGCCAAGGCCATTAATTTTTTTCTTTCTCGTACAAAGTCATGCAGCTGCGTGTGTGTGTTTTTTTTTGGTATGCTGGTATGAGGAGACCAGGCTCTGCCACAATACTCTCCTTGTGTACTGTGGGCAAGAGGAGCCTGGCTCAGCTCTTGTCACACAGTTGCTCACGGCACATGTCCTGACGTTTGGTCTGACCTCCTCGAACTGTCTGCTGATTCTCAGACTTTACTATAGCTTATCTGCCCTCAGGAATGCCTTCACTGAAGCGTCTCAAATAAATTGCCCCAATTTCATTTTCCAAAACTCAGTTTGGGTTTTTTTTTCACGTCAGTGTATGACATATTCCGAGGAGATGTTTTGCAACATATTGCTAGATTTCCTGACCTGCTTTTTGTGCTCGTTTGAACCCACATAAGGAAGGTTCTGGGGAAATGCATTCCTTTGCTTCATTGGCAACAGATGTAGGGGAGAGCATTTTTTTCTTTGAGCTGAACCTTTTGGAGAGTCTAAAAACAGTGCTGTGTGGACCATAGGGCAGCTGTTTTGCCCATGGAGGCTGAAATAGACTTCACGAGAGAGCTAATGTCAGGCCTGTGGCTGGAGCGTCACAGGGCCTCTGCTTGCCTCACTATGGCAGATGGATAAGGAGCTGTCAGCATGGGTAACAGCTGCCCTATCCACAGCTATTAAGCTACCTAGCTGGGATGTGACAGGCACACAGATAAGGCTGCAGATCCAAAAGTAAGTGCAGTTTGTATAATGTGTCGCAGTATCCTGAAGATTACAGAAGTGTCCCTTTGACCACAGGGTTGTGTGGTTATTTTCTCAAATCTGTGGGGAAGTCTGTTAGAGCCCTCTGATTTCCGCACTACTGAGAACGCAGAGGGAGTCACGGAACTAGAAAATGAAAATGGAGTCAACTGTAAAATGTGGAATATCACAGAATTTGCTGAAATGTGGGTGTAATTTTTTTGTTTAATTTGAAAATGGTAAATATATGTTTAGTTTTAAGCATGTTGGTGTTCCTGCAGCTTCTGCCTCCTGTTCCTCTGCTGTCTGCATGTCAGAGCGTTGCATAGACACGCTGACCCACACTCATAGACTGATGCCTACACGCAAACCAGCCAGCACGCACACCTGTTTACTTTTAGTGCGACAGAACACAGGCCGTGATCCGTATGGACAGTCTTTATGGTCGGGAACGCACCTGATCCGGTCAAACGGTCGGTTTGGCTTTTCTCCATTCACTCTCACTCATTGCATTCATCAACAAGCAGTAACTTAATTATATAACTTTATCCCACAGCCTGCTGTAGTCTGTAAACATATCCACACAGACTCTGCGTTATATCCAAACACTTAAGATATAGTGCAGGCTAAATGCACGCCCCCATTTCCCTTCCCAACATGCACCGTTGGAGCAGTCAGACACACATATCCGCTAAATAAACGGTCTGATTCTGTTACATGTTCAACAACAGGGTAGCTGGGGTGGCCTGGGTATTACTACCTGATTAGAAAGTAAAGGCGAGCAAATATACTTTTTATCATTCTCAATATCTTGATCCGTGACTTAAATCCCTGATCTGATCCAGTGGAACATATAACCTTATTAACTCAATGAAACATACCCAAACAAATGTTTAAAAAACAAAAACATTGTTTGTTATTTTGGCCAGTAAAAATATGCTTGGCCAGGTAACAAAATGTGTTTACATTGTAAAACACAGAATTCAGAAAAATTCAAATGGAAAAAACAGGATTTGGGAAAAAAAGTATAACAGATTTTATAGGGCCCTTCTCTGCTCGTGGAGCTGCTCAGTGACCAGTAGTAGAAGGTTGCTAATGCACTGGACACTGTCCCATGTATGAATGTTGTTTTTATAAAGAGGGCAATGTAGTTGTGTGAATCATAAACATCAAGTGTGGGAAAAAAGAGTACACAAACGCTTGTTATGAAACGGGTTCAATTCGATGCTGATACTTCTAAAGCAAAATGGACCATTAGCTCGGAGATTAATTATGTCTATATTGTTATTATTTGAATGCCTGCAACCTGCACTTTATTGGATTACAACAAAGATCTAAAGCATCCAGACAGAAAGGACGTTTGTTTACATTTTCCTGTCAACGTTTCACACTTTGTATTACTATTGTAGGTCAAACAGTTTAAAAAAGGCAAATTGAGATTTTTGATTGAAAAAAATACTGTACGCGTGCACAGGATAGTCTTATAGCTATGCCATAAGACGTCAAAAACTGAGACCCAAGAAAGTTCCTCTCAGTTTAAGTGCCACCACTTTTAAAATGCCCTCCTAGCCGTCTGCTAGCATCCGTTTTTTGCCCAAAGCTATACACAGTCGGGTAAATCACACTTGGTGCTATGATTTACTTCATACCTTCTACCCAGTGGCATACTTGGTTTGACGTATTTGTTGCTGGCGACAGGGAGCTTGCTCCAGGAAACCTTAACCCTCCTGTTGAAGCTGAGCAGCTGAGCTGACATGTTTGGTGAGTGGGGAAGTGGAGCTAACATTAGCCCCAAGCAGCCCCTGCTGGAGGAAGGACATTTAAGTGCGCTGGCACAAGTCCAGTGCATCCGGAGGGAGTCTACTATCACATGTGTTTGTTTGGGTGCAATCTCTTAATACAGTGTGCCCTGCCTGCACCAGCAGGCTGAAAGCCAGTGGAGCTACCTTCATTCATATTGATGCCATGTCTGCTCCTCTTGGAATAACCTCTGCTTTTAGAATTTGACAGCAAGAAAGGAAATGTAGACCACTAACACTTTGTCATAAAATCACACTGATAACAAAAAAATGTAGAGAAACTGATTTTCCACACTTTTCTTTGTTGTTCAGGCTGAATGGACTGTGACTCACTGAGCGTAATCAGTTCCTGCCTTTGTTATACTATCTTGAGATACAACAAATCAATTTGAGGTTTCAGGAAAGTAAAAATATCCAAAGAACTACTTCAAGCCACATTTGTTACTCAATATCATACCACACACTAAAATCCCAGTTTATGACATATTCACATTTTCTTAGATTAGTTACTATATTGTTTTTTATTTAAACTCAACATAAAAAGTGTTTTCTCAAAGATAACGTTTTAACATTTTGCTCTCCAAAGCCATGTTCCTAAATCTGTCACCATCGTCAACACAATTAGTTTCAATTAGCTGTAAGCAGATCCTCCATTTTATTCTGCACTAGTAGCGAGAACAATAGTTTTGATTGGAGATGTAGAAATTTAATGAAATATTTGTTTCGTCTGGTGGCCTCGCTGACCTGATCAGTCTTGTTCCAAACAGCATGATATTCATTCTGTCCTTCTGTACTCGTCCCTGTAATTTAGCCCTGCAGTGTGAAAGTGTGAGAACCAGAGTTGTTAGCCCCAGGCTGGCTGGGCTCAGGTTTCCTGTTTACCTCGCAGAAGGCTAATATCCTATTAAGTGTGTCAACTAGCAGGCATTGTGTGGAACCTGGCAGGTTCTGACTGTGGCTGTAATCCCTGCAGAATTAGAGGTCTGACAGCCTGTTGCACTAGTTACCTGCTCTCAAACTGCCACTCAGTAACAAGCAGACTTGCGTGTGGTTCCCCCGCTGAAAAGGCTTGAATTGAAATCTCATCCTTATAGAAATTTCAATTTACTGTACCTTAACTTTACTTACCTAGTTTGCTGATTGATGGTGTACTTTTTTGCATTACTTTGACAAAGAGGCTTTATGGCTGTTAACCTAATAATGTAACAAGGTCTAGTGGTGATACTGATTTGGCATTAGAGGTCAAATCAGTCACTCCCTGCTAAGTGCTAAGGCTAGCTCTTTAACCCACGACAATGCCAAATGGAGCAAGAAATTCAGCAAGTCTCACAGAGTAGATCCTGAAGTATGTACTAATTCAAAAATAGACTTTGAGTCATGAATCCACAATCGTTTTGAATCGAAAATAGATTCTGAATTTAATTGTGACCCCAAGAATCGAAATTGAATCGAATCTTGAGACACACAAAGATTAACGTCAGGGTTGAAAATAGGAAGCACATCTTGGGTTGTCCCTCCATGAGGAGGTTACTGGTTTCCCATGGCTCTGTCTTTTCTCTTTACAGCTGGGGACAGATGAGGGCGGGCTGATTTTTGTTGGGTGTACCCCTCTGTTTGGGAAAGGAAGTGAGGTTTGAAGGTCAGGAGAACGCTTGCATGGAAGCAATATGGACGCCCAGCTTGAAAGGCCAACAGCGAGCTACACGGTGGTGATGGAGTTTTGTTTCTAAAAGTCGTTTCCGGACTCATCCCAAAACACAGAAGCTTCAGCATGGTGTGACAAGATAAGAGTCTGAACACAGTCCACAGAATGATAGCCCTGCTATGTAGGGAGCTCTGTATCAAACACATTTGTCTGGTATGTTGTTGTTTGGAATCTCATTTAGTTTTATATTATCATGTGTGTCTGTGTCAACTTCAGTGCCATGAGGGCTTTACAAAGCAAAGGATCAGGTTTGGTGATGGACTGTTTACTTTGAAAACTACACCTACTGGTCATCAGTATAACACAAAATCAAAGTTTTGAATCTAGTTTTCGTCAAAACATGTTTTTATGACTTATTAATTAATTTTATTTAATTAAGTAGAAAGAAGACGAAAAAAACAACTTTCTGACACTCAGTACGTTTACATGCACAGTCAAGTAAAGATTAGGCCATTTAATCTGACCACTGTACTTGTCCCAGTATACGTACAAGCACCCACGGAGAATCAATTTATTTTAGGAAGCTATGATAGGTGGAGATGTGCCCTATTTCAGCAAGTTACTATTGGAGCTTCTTCCGGTTCATATGGATAGAGTCCGGAACTAGGGAGAGAGAGAGAGTGGGGAACAACATGCGGGAAAGGAGCCACAGGCCAGATTCGAACCCGGGCTGCCCGCTCTCGGGGACTTAGGCCTCTGTGCGTGGGGTACGAGCACTAACTCTAAGGCTACTGGCACCCCACATTACTAACAAGTTGACAAGCGGCACACTTAACGGTGAAAACATGGGCAACTATACAGCACTGTAAATTCCATGCATACTCTGCGCTTTACTTTTGGGACAAACACCATACTTGGTGTAATCCGAAGGCAAACGACTATGCCACTTCTGCTTTGCTACACATTTATGCTGATCGATTTCCAGGTCAAAGCCCGGCATGGGGTCTTAGAAGTATAAGCTGAACTGACTTTGAGATATTCAATATAGAATGATTTCACTTTTTAGTTGGATGAAAACAAGAAAACATTTTCTGACTGCATTAAACTTACTGACTAGTTTAAAGATGTTTTATTTCAAGCTCCAGACAGATTCATTGATACAAGCTGGGTTTCCTACAGTTTTCCCCATTGTATTCTATATGATTGGGTATTAATAGTATTTATTCTTTATCACAAATGTCACTGACAGTAGTCAGTGTGTGTTTCTGAAATCTGAGCTTTGTGTAAGATTACTTGTAGTTAGAGGTGTGACGCTGTGATCCTCCTGATCTTGACGATGATCTTGGCAACGATTATTATATTATCAGTCAAGTGAAATGCCAAAAGGAAAGTTCGTATAATGCTTTGGTACTAAATGAAAGCATTGTGACTCCTACTATGCAAAGTTCAACAGACCCTTCAGTGTCTTCCAACAATGGCCTCTTGCAGGAATTTTTCTGTGCAGCTGTGTTCTGCTAAACCAGACACTGCCAGAGATTCTTTTCAGCGTCGCTCACTGAGGCATGATGTTTTTCTATAAAAATGTACAATTTTAAACTACAACTCTTAATCACAATGTAAAATCATATTACCAAGTACTGAGAATTACTTACAAATCATACTGTTTTAATCAGAGGAGGCGATAATACAGTTTACCTCTTAGAGAAACAATGTTATGGATGTCCCTACTTAGGGTTTGGGGTCTAATAATGTTCCTGTATTTACAGCTAAAATAATTAAAAGTAGCAATGATACTTGCACTCAAATAAATGAGTAGGCTTTCTCAACTGCACCTTATCTTACCCCCAAAAAGTAAGAGTAATCACGTCTTTGAAGGATTTAAAGAGTTTAACAAACAGAAATAGAAAATGGACTACACCTACAAAGCCTGATTAGGCTGGCCCTGGTGCAGCATGTTACGTGTGAATGGAACGCAAGGCTCTGCTACAACAAATGTAAAGCCACATGGGTTTATGTTATATAAGCGTTAGATGGATCAGCCACTGCTTGGAAATCGTAGCTTTAAAGAAGACATACAGTATTATAGCCCTTTTCCATCTTTTCAAACAGTCCCCTGTGGTCTAAATGAAACATCTGTGCTGTGCTTTGGTCAAAATATATCATGAATCAAGCACCAGAGGAGGTTTGTGACCCTGTATAAACCAGCTCTTAGAACGCTCCGTTTTGGTGTGTGTGTCTCTTTAAATGCAATGAGCCCCCCCTGAGTTTCACAGTAGACATCACTCCTTCGCTAGCAAGAATAAAAATGGCGGACCTTTGCTCTAGGCTGGGGGTGGAGTCCATGGGTGGAGATACCAGATATTTTTATACTAGAAAATGAATTGTTTCTTGCTTGGAAAATTAAATATTTGTTCCTGTCTGCTTAAATTCAGGCTTTTTGTTAAAATCAAATTCTTTATAGCAAATGCCTACTTGAAATTCTTCAATTCAAATGAGGCTTCTCATCTAACAGAAATGTTTTTAGCTGCAAATGGTCGGCCAGTTTATTTTGGTGTGTAGCAGTAAAACAGTTGGAACACAGCTCATCCTTCCTCTTTGACATGATGTTAACCCCTTCTCTGTGTCTCTGCCCTTTCTTCCCTTAGGAAATGACCTAGAGGCCTTACAGATACATTTGTGCTTTTGTCGCTCTAATCTGCATCCGCGGAGAACAGCGAGATCTGGGAGCAAACCTGTTTCCGTGGCGAGTAATATCTACCTCAGCCAGCAGACAGGAGGGAACCAGGAAGCTGCTGGAGCTTTCAGACAAGCAGACAGAGCTATCAGCTGGCCACTTGCTCACTGCCTGCAGAGCCCTGCTTCATGAAGAGGATTGGAGACGGACTGGATCTGTCTACCCTTTGCCTCCTGCAGCTCCTCTACTAGCCGGTGCACAAGGAAAGCCCAAACCACATCCTCTGATTCCAGAATTTACTTGTTTTTCTTTTGTTTTATTGCTGTAATCTTTCCTCCATGCTGTTGACCAGTGTCTAATTTTGCTTGGATTCATTTTTCTCTCTCAGCTTTTAAAAGGATTTTCTACTTTTATTAGTGCAGGCCCGTATAGGTATCTATATGTACATACACTTGTGTATATACTCTATATACTGTACGAAAAAGGATTTTTCTCCCATACTGAAGCAAAGTTAATGCACTTTAAAACTCGGCTGTAGTATCACATTAGGTACATTAAGGAGTGTTTTTGACTTTCTTCCCCTGATATGATCATTTTGCTTGAAGCTGGAAGCAGTAAATCTGGAGGTGTGTTTCTGTTTTTAAGCTGAGGCTGACGTATCTGCAGCAGGGCTGCATGCAAGCATTTCACTCAGCCAGCCAGCTTTTTTGATCGCTCTCGGAACCTCAGCCAACTCTGTGCTGCCACACCACAAGGCGCACTAAGATGAGCCTCTGGCAGGTTAAAGCCTTGGGCTGTCTTTTTACATAACTTAAAAGATTTCAGGACGGTTGTGTTTGGTGTTTTTTGTAAAGAAGACAAGAGCACTCTGTGTGGAAAACGAACTTAAAACAGCTTCCGGTGCTGTTGCACCACATATGTATTGTTGTAGTGCACAGGAAAGTAAAATGGACTACAAGCGTCGCTTTTTGCTCGGCGGGTCCAAGCAGAAAGTGCAACAGCACCAGCAGTACCAGATGCCTGAGCTGAGCCGGACGCTGAGCGCTTCCCTGGCCTCCTCTTGCTCAGCCTCTTCACCCATAGGCACTGGTGTGGTCATGCCCGGCAGCTGCCACCCACCTCCCTCTGGTGCCACCACCGCGGTTGCAGATATCCAGCAAGGCATCTCCAAATATTTGGATGCCCTCAATGTGTTCTGCCGGGCCAGCGCCTTCCTCACAGACCTGTTCAGCAGCGTGTTCAGGAACTCTCACTATTCCAAAGCAGCTATGCAACTGAAGGACGTGCAGGAACACGTCATGGAGGCGGCCAGCAGGCTGACTGCAGCAATAAAGCCTGAGATCGCTAAGATGCTGATGGAGCTGAGCGCCGGGGCCGCCAACTTCAAAGACCAGAACGACTTCAGCCTGCAGGATGTTGAGGTTGGTGCTCATACAGTATCCCACACCATCTCACTAGAACAACTTATTGATCTAATTTGTGTACTGGAGTATGTCACATTGTGTAGACTTAAGTCAGATGAAAGTCTCATGCCTGTCATGTCTGCCAACAAACAAAAAAAATATTGACATTCATCTCTGTTTGCTTTCCTGGAAAGAATTAGTCGAGTCCACAGCCTGAAGTGCATTAGTTAAGCAGCACATACTTTATCACATTCATTAAAACATGAATCGTCTTCTTGCAGTTGTGCTAAGATGCTTAGCTGCACTGTGTCACAAGCCTGGCTCCATGAATCAGTGTTTCCTGGCTCAAATAAGATTCTAACGCCTAGTGTTGAGCCAGTGTCAGGATCTGAGAGTGAGGTGTGAAAAACAGCCAGGATGTGAGAAGAAAAGTCATCTTTTGTCACTCCGGACACCACAAAAACCTTTTTCACTACGCTGAATCTGCTGTTTTGAAAATGTGAAATTGTAGCCGAGGTGCTTTTTAAAGGCAGGGTTGGTAATTTTCGAAAACTAGCATGATTTTGAAAGTAGCATTCTCTCCGTGCTCCGTCTTCACCCACCCCCTCCCCTCTGTGCTCCCTCAGAGGCCACACCCCTCACTTACATGAACTAGCGCCATTGGTCCAGAAGTGGATTTCAGCTCATGCTTTGAGTGTGGGCTCGTGCATGCATGGGGTAGAGAACGAGCAGGGAGACAGGGAGGCGTGATTGGTTTATAAAACTCGAACCGAGTGCAAACATTGGTCGAAGTATTTACGTGTTTACAACTACAGATGACGGATTTTCTTCGTTTCTTTTTCAGAGCATATTAATTATTAGTTTCTGTCAGGACCTAAAGACAATTTCAACCAAAATCTTAAAAAGTGTATCTGGAGGAAATTACCTACCCTGCCTTTAATGGGAGTTTTGTAGAGGATATTGAGTCTCATGTATTTAATAACCAAAGGCTCAGCTTTTACGTGGGATTAATTTTTCTTTTTGTCTCAAATTCGCTTTGTGTGTCTCTTTTCCGTTTACCCTGTTATTTTTGATTGTCTTTGTCACAACTGATTAATCAAGACAGTTTTGGCTTGTTCCAAGAGTCTCTCTCCCGCTCTCTCACACACACGCACGCATGCACGCACGCACGCGTTTCACTATTCACACAAGAACTACGTCTGCATCTGCTCTGTGTTTTTAAGAGGGAAAAGGAAAGACCATGACATATTAAAGAGTATTTCTCTTAGCTTGGTGAATTAGCACTCACTAGCAATAATAAATAAGCAGTGTATCATATAGCTGTTGTACAAAACCTTGCTCCCTCCCCCACATTTCTACTAAATCTTGGCAGTCAGACAGGTCAGGAGGTTCATGAAGCTAGGTTGGATAACACATGTTTAGACTGTCAGACCTGAGCCTGAACACAGTTAATATAAAATGGGCCTTCTCCCAAAGATGGTACATTAATAAATGAAGACCCTCAACAGTTGCTCTTGCTCTAAGATGATATATCAATTCATTGATAATTGTGACAGAAAGGATCAGATCAATTCAAGTTGTAGATTTTGCCGCCCTAAGAGATGGTCTCAGGTGGTGCCGTCAATATCGAGATGCTGGATTTTCAGCTGTACACAACACCCATGCAGCCCCCGTCTGAAATCCAGTCTGTCCTTATGATTACTACATCTGCTTACTTATCTTCCATTTAATACACACACAGTTCTGAGAGTGTGAACTCACTTCAATTCAAATTCAAACGACTTCATTAATCCCTATTGGTGCAATTGATTTAAGTAATAAGTTAGTTTTACAGACAGGTGAACATCACAAAGTCCTGCTGGCAACAGAGAAAATTCACAAAAAGCACATCACCAGAAGAATCAAAAATACTTCCAGCCTGGTTACGAAATTAGTTCAAATCTTTGTTTCACAGCAGTAATCTTATAACAGATTTTAACAATGCTGTTCAGACTGTTTCTGTCCTTCACCGAGAGGCTGTGAAACCAGCAGATAAAAGAGAAACAAAGGAGACTCAATGAAAGACTGATATGAATTATGTTTTTTTAAAAGGTGGACTCTCTGGTGCCCCCTCTTTACAATGGACTCAGTGTTGACATCAAATTTAAGTTTGTCCTCCAAATACATACGCAAATATTTGTATTAAGTTTTTGTATGAACTAGGAGCTTCCCTGCATGGCTATTTGCTACCTCTCCCTTTACATAAGACTTAACAGTCCTGTTTCAAAACATATTAACAGACTTCTAGCTGGAGCAGTATGTCATAACTGGGAGTATAATGCAGTCACAGAAACATATATAAGAAAAAAAAAAGCAAAGACGAGTAACAGAGCATTACAGGGGCAAGACAAAATCACTGTAGTAAAGCAGAGACAGGAGGACAGAACAGCGCTGCGTGTGTGTGTGTGTCCGAGTGTGTTTATGTGGAGTTGCTGCTGTTTGTTTACATGTGCTGTCTTTGGTGCATCCGCAATGCTGTAATGCAATATAAAATGGCAGTTGGGCACATATTGAACGTTGTAGCAGAATAAATGTAAAAGTACAACGGTGTAATGATGCCAGAGCTTCGTTGTATTGCTGTTAAAGAATCGATCTTAAAAGGGCCAGGGCTTCACATTTTATGACATTTCCATTGTCACACGAGTAATTTAAATAAAAGGTGTTTTTTTTATTTTAACCCAAACTAAGAAAACCAAATTTACAAACCGAATTATAAGAACTATACCTATGAAAGAGGTCAACTTAACATAACTCCACATAAACGACGAAAAATGAGTTGTGAATTAAAAAAACAGACCTAACACAATAAGACAAAATGGAATCTCGTGGTTTGGCCAACCCAGATTAAACACAAGGGGGAAACAGAATAGACGCCAAGCTTAAATACAAAGCAAAACTAACTAAACCCACATGGTCTGTTCCAACAAGCTGGCTGCAGAATATGTGTTTTCAGCCATTGGCCACGCCTTCTCTTAAACCAGGAGGTTCTCTTCCCAACAGCTAGGTAACTTAAAATATATTGGCTTAACCAAGGACAACTAAAGATTTTACCATGGCAAAGCTTCTCCTCTGGCCAGGTTTTACTCACCCCAAAATCATCTTTACTACGCAAATGTATCTTAAAAACCACATAATTTTATCCTTTGGCACCTTAGAGGAGTCTATGGGACATGCTACAATTTTGTCTGTGTGATAAAAGTCAGATATTAGAGCCAAAATGTTTCTGTGATTTGGCATGTTGTAGTGAGAGGGTACATGACTCTGGTTAAGACAGTGGATGGCCAGCAAGACCTCAGTGGATGTGGCTGAGCCCAAAACAGGAAACACTTCTGCACCGCAGTCAGTAAATCTGACTCTCTGTGGTTTGGGACATGCACAGATGAATATTAGAGGAAGCCCAAGTCTGTGAAAGTTTAGACCGCATGGTTTGGCAGTGTCTTGGTGTCTGGCCCCGGGCATAAAGGGTACATTTGTAAAAGAAAAAAAAGAACCACATTAATACTTTAAAAAGGCCTCAGTTGAGTATGTACTGTATGTCCATACACAATGATATTATTTTGATATAGTGGAATATTGGTGCAGTAAATCTGCACAGTAACAGGGTTCTTAAACCCTGAAGGATGTTTTTATTCATAGTACAGAACATTTACAATTTCTGCGTATGTAAAGTTGTTTAGACCTAGCTATTACTAATTTTTTTGTAATTCAGACTGGCCCTCAGTCTACGATGTGGTGGATGTGTTACTGTAAAAGGGATTTTCCTTTTGTCTGCTTGAGTGGAGGAATGCTGTTTGGCAGCTGGATGTTATGGGGTATTGAAAAAGAACCAAATGCATTTCTGAGTTCTGGGAGTTGTGGTATGTGAAGCTTTCCCCCATTTTACCCCCCAACTCATGTGTCCACCCCTCCCCCCCCAATCGAAACCCTCATACGGGTTAGGTCAGTACAGTCTTTAAAGCAAACCAATCAGAGCCGAGCTCTCTGGCTGCTCAGAGTGAATCCGCTGCCAAATATGCATGAAAATGTCACGGTTTGTTTAGAGGCCGTTTGCCGAGCTTGTAAGTTTAAACCACAGAGTGAAGACCAGACAGAGAGGTCTCCATGACCAGAGAGAACTTCTTGGCTGCTCTCGTTAGACAAATGCGTGAGCTTTCCCAGTAAACCCAAGTTATTACTGGAAACACACTGGAAAAGAAAGCCTTTGGTCATAAGCTGTTTGACACCCTTGGGGTTTTTGCGTTGTTTTTTTAAAGATGGTGGTTTCTTTATGAAATGTGGTCACAAAGTATGAGAGGTTTATCTAATTGCAGTGAAACATATCATAGTTATTGTTAGTTATTTTCAATTGCTGGTATGATGTGTATTAAAAAATTAGACGGGAGAAACAAGAG
Source organism: Tautogolabrus adspersus (assembly GCA_020745685.1). Taxonomy (NCBI): domain Eukaryota; kingdom Metazoa; phylum Chordata; class Actinopteri; order Labriformes; family Labridae; genus Tautogolabrus; species Tautogolabrus adspersus. The sequence goes on from CM036535.1 coordinate 6,246,987, forward strand.
GCAAACAAACTGCATCGAGACATTCCTCCACTCTCTCCTCATCTATCCTTCCCCTCATCGATAAAAAGTGAAGGGAGTCTCTGCACTCATGGCTCTCTTTGTAGGAACAGAGGGTTGAGGGCCATTCTCTGAACTTTTATCAAAGAGAATTAGGATTATTTGTTGACGTTGTTTGGTTAGCCCAATATATATGTGAATATGAGCTCAACTGCCTTTTGTACTTGAGCATGACAAGGTGTTGCTACAGCAGCTAACACTAACTGTGACCGGGGCCTTATTGTGGATAGGAGACTGCAACACATCGAAATCAGTGCATTCCCTCAGATTTGCTCCGTGTTTAAGTCCCATAAATGCTTCATCTTATTGTACTCCCTGCTCCTCCCTTACATGTAATGTCTTAGCTTTACGTGTTGATCTTTGTTGTGCAATTGTGCATTTCAGTGTAGCTAGGCCAAACTTAGGTCGCTTGCCCCGGTCCGCCATGGTCCTCTTCACGGACTATGTTGACATACAGCATCACAAAGGACTTAATGATGTCCTGGCAGATGAGTACAAGTTTTATGGACGACAAAATCCTCACTGGGGTTTAATTCTGAATGATTTATGTTGCTGTTAGGAACTGAAACGCTGAATCATATGTCACCTGCCTTATCAAATTCAAGAATCTCAGAAAATATGAACCGGTTCCACATTGGAATTGGTTCTTGATACCCAAGAGAGCAATGAGAATGAGTGAGAGACCCTTTTTTTTAAACAGATAGTAGAAGATCTTACAAAATAAACTACAGTAATGTGTCCCCTGTTGCATATAGAAAAGACTTCAAGCTAGAAAACGTGGATCCATATAAAAGACCTCGATACAGCTCTGCTGCTCAGCCTTGTTTCTAATATTAACCTGTTGCCCCCTGTGGCTCGAAAAATTGTTTCCCCATCTTCAAATTAAAAGGATAATTCTAAATCTGTTGACAGGACACAACAAGGTATAAAGACGTCAACTTTTCCTCTTTCAATACATCAACATTTTCATAAAGGAGTTTTAAAATTTGTAATAATGAACTTCAGCTTTGGAAAAGATTCAGGAAACAAACTCAAAATAAAAGGCTGTGAGCCAGCAGTAGAAAAGGATCTAACATTGACATTACAACCAGGATCGGCTGCTTGTATTTTTTTATAGACAAGACAGTAGACAGGACATCTTGTTATTATAACAGGAGCATACTCCCTTTCCCTAGAACATCTCTAGATCTCAAAGAAAACCACTTTCCTAGACTTGGTGCTCTTATAGTGCAGGTGTTCTCAGAAAATAGAAGTATACATGTTGATTGATTCACTATTCTCCTTGTTTGGGCTTTAGAGGGGCCAAATGTCGGCTTGGCTCTGCTGTGCTCTTATTTCTCATATTTTCCATGACCGTGCAGGATACTGCACAGCCAATCACATGTGTTATCCATTATCTAGTGCTGCAGCCATTGCCTCATTTTTTCCCTCTCTTGGTTATAGAAGTCAACGTTGTAAGACTTTGACTTGCATTTATCTCAAAGTTGTGAGCTTGTGATTGGGTTATTTTGTGATCTTCATCTATAGGACTCACTACAGGTGGTATCCGTTTACATCAGATGGCTGTATGAGTTGCATCCAAGATTCAATTTCTGGCTTCCCCCGTCTCCTTCCTTTTATTCGTCTGCTTTGAATGCTCCCTTAATCTCCTCGGACTGTTTGAGTTCTTTATAGCTGCTCGACATCAACAGCAGAAGCAGATATTTTACATTCTGTAAACTCTGGATATGAGACTGTGTTTATCAAGCCTCCCAGAGACTAAGCTGAAGGGTCAGTCAGTGTGACTCTTTGGTTCAAACTGAAAGATCTCAACAACTATTAGATGGACTGTATTGTAACTGTGTAGAGACGGTCTTTTTTTTTTTAACTTTATTGATCCCGTACTTTCCCTCTAGACCCTCAAGCAGGTTGACATTTTAGTTTTTATAAAAATGTAACAATAAAAAGTATTGGTTTAGACATTCATAATCCAAGAGGATTTTCTATAAAAATGTTGATCCTGTAACTTTCTAATCTTGCACAATGTTTAGGTTAATTTATCTTACATGTGTTTTATGAATACAGTAAATACAACGATTAAAGGCAGGGTTGGTAATTTTCTCCAGATACACTTTTTAAGATTTTGGTTGAAACTGTCTTTAGGTCCTGACAGAAATTAATAACTCATGTGCTCTGAAAAAGAAACAAAGAAAATCTGTCATCTGTAGCAGTTGTAAGCCTGTAAAAACTTTGACCAATGTCTGCACTCGGTACAAGTTTTATGAACCAATCATGCCTCCCTGTCTCCCTGCTCATTCTCTACTCCATGCATGCACGAGCCCACACTCAAAGCATGAGCTGAGGTCCGCTTCTGGACGAATGGCACTAGCGCCATTCGTCCAGAAACGGACCTCAGTAAGTGAGGGGCGCGGCTTTTGAGGGAGCACGGAGGGAGTGCTACTTTCAAAATAATGCTAGTTTTCGAAAATTACCAACCCTGCCTTTAATGTTATTACCATTTACATCAACTCTACTCTTTGTTTAGTGATAATTAGCTAATGTTAGCGACTTAGCGTACTTAGCTTACTTACACACTGAACAAAGAGTGAACATTACACCTGCTAAAACATAACATCAGCAATTTAGCATAATCATTGTTAGCAGGTTAGCATGGGGTGTTATGGTGCGTTCCATTTGATCTCAGAAGTCGGCAATTCCGACTAAACCCACATGGTCTGTTCCAATTGCCGGTCTGATACGTCATCAGGATCAACCACCTGAAGTTGGAATTCTGTCATGCAAACCCAGAGAACCTTCAGTAGCCCGAGTTAAAATCTACCATGGCTGCTTCGTGCATCAACAGTAACGTTTAAGCTGTCACTTTTGTATTAATTAGCAATGTAGTCCTCTTTTTGTGTAATCAAAACAATCACACAGATAGTATCGTGCAAGATCTATCTGTGGACATGATGTCATTGTTTTAGCAAACAAACTATCACGTAGGGTGCTGTTGTCACCTGGTTTTAGCTAACAAAACAAAGGTACTCCTGTGTGCGTTCATGTTGCTTCTCCGTCTTGTCGCCAACTAGCAACAAGAACAGGGTCAACTCGGAGAGCACTTACAGAGCTGCTGGAGTGGCTGTAGACTTACAGTCATGTTTCACATGATGTAATGGCAGCATTACCCGTCACTAGTCAGGATAAAGACTCAGAGTATCACATAATTAAAAGCCAAATGACGTGTCCCTATTTTTTTGTGACCTTCCTTATTTTTGGAGGAACTATCTGACCTGTTATCATTTACTTTTACAAATAATAATCAAATTTTTCATTCAGTTTGCAAAGTTTTTGTTTACCCACTTTTTTACTCACCAAGCGTTTATATAAAGCAAGCTAGACAAGTCCCTGTCTGCTTCTCTTCTGTCGAAAGGGCCACTCCAGTAAAACCTGGTTTTACAAAACACACTAACTTAGTTTGCTAATACATAAAGGAAGGATAATAACTACTTTAATATTAAGGGACATACAACAGGCTAAATAGGTATGATGCAGAGAAGTATTCTCTCTTCTTTTGATATTCTCTTTTATATTTATTTTAGTTTATTTAAGAGCTCTCATGACAATAATGTGAAAGAAAATCACATTACACTCAGTAGTAAGAGCAAATTAAACACTTTTTGCTGACCCAATATCATTTTTTAAAGGTGTATTTTTGGTCTTTTTATGCCTTTATGTAGAGATAGGACAGTGGATAGAGTCAGAAATGGGGAGAAAGTTGAGAATGGCATGCGGGAAAGAGGCCACAGGTCTTATTTGAACCTGAGCCACCTGCTCAGAGGACTATAGCCTCCGTGCATGGGGTGTGCGCACCAACCCCTAGGCTACCAGTGTCCCCTTACCCGATATCCTTTGACATGTCTATTTTGAATATCAATTGTCATATTAGAAATAATCTAGATAGACCAGCTCTCAAAGACTGGGCAGAAGGGATCTTTTTGAGACGTTTTTGGTGGCACTTTATCTTTTAATCTGACAGAAGTATAGGGGAGAGAAAATAAAGGTGAAGAGGGGAACGACATACAGCAAATTCCCCCCGCCAATCAAACTGGTCATTATTTGATAGCAGAAAGTACAGTAACTGTTTTTACCACTGAGCCAAGATGTAATCTGTGAATCAGTTAGTTTGTGCTTGGTGCAAATAGAAATAATGGTCCATCAACCTCTCCCAGTATGTTTACACAGAACTACTCCACAATGTTACAGCACCCATTAGAGTTCCTCAGCCATGACTCAAATGCTCCAAAGAGGACGATGAATATGCTGTCCCATCCTGTGACATACTTGGTATGAAAACAACACCAAACAACCACTAAGAAGTTTTATGCCTGTTAGTCATTCACAAATGGTTGTTCTCTTATTAAATGTGGCGTAGAAGAGTGAGAGCAGCTGTGTCCTGTTGTTCCTGTCTCCTGTCAGAACGACAGCATATTTCTGTCTTTACAACTCAGCTTCCCCCTCCAGATATTTTCAGCAGGTACCTGAAAAAGAAAACCCTGTGACCGTGGTAGATCCTGTGGTGTCCTGTTTCTCTTATTTTGCTAACTGGACAACAACAACCTCTAGAGTATTACTGTTCTCTCACCAAACAAGCACACATATACACACATTTTGTCATTCAGTTCACTAGGTAGGTGCGGAGTGACCTGTTTCACCCAAAAATATTTGTTAAGTGTGTGTTCTGCAGTGTTTAATAACCGGGTTAAATCTATTTTTCAGTGAATCGGAAAGTTTAAAATGTCAAATTAGAAAAATAATGCCTGACCTGAGAAAATTAGTACTCAGTTTGCTAAGTTAAGAAATCAGAAAAGCTAATGTGATAAGGGAGATAAATACATTCAGGTGAAATGTTTGACACTCATGATCTAAAAACAGGAACAGGTTTAGAAACTTTTGACACCAAATCCATATCTCTCAAGTTGTTTCCTTTTCCCCCTGAGAGGGATGTTACTTTCTCATATTACAGAGGTACGATTTCAATTCTGATAACCATTTAAAGGGGACATATTATAGCCCTTTTCCACCTTTTCAAACAGTCCCCTGTGGTCTAAATGAAACATCTGTGCTGTGCTTTGGTCAAAATATAACATGAATCAAGCATCAGAGGAGGTTTGTGACCCTGTATAAACCAGCTCTCTCAGAACGCCCTGTTTTGGTGTGTGTGTCTCTTTAAATTCAATGAGCCCCCCCTGAGTTTCACAGTAGACATCTCTCGTCTGTAGTGAGAATAAAAATGGCAGACCTGTGCAAAAGTTTTGCTCTAGGCTGGGGGTGGAGTCCATGGGTGGAGAAACCAGGGGAAAGGAGGGTATTTTTTTTTACCAGAATCCAGCTTGTGATGTCACAAACTGAGAAAATTTGAAACGGAGCAATTTTCTCTGTGTGGTAAGACTTATGCAGACCACAAACAAATGACTGGATGGATTTTTTTCAAATTTTGTGTGTCGATAGACACTCGGGTTACCCAAATATATGTTCAAAAACCCTGTAAAAGTGGATTTTCATAATCGACCCCTTTAATGCTTCTTTTCTCCATTATTTTATCAAAAGCACAAAAAGATGCAAGAATTAATTAAAGGTCACATGTAATCCTCCTTTTCAACTAAGAGTTTCTGTGTCTGTAGCTTTAAATACAAATGAGCTGTGTCTGACCACGCCCCTCTCTGATAGGGCTTGGGTGGCTTGGTCTTTCTTGCACCTTGTACAGTTGTTTACAGTGAAAAGGCAGACTCAGACGGCAGAACAAACACCTAGCTGTGGGAGTGTCACCCATCTGGGGAGGGGTTGCTTCCCTTTGTGATGTCATGAAGTGAACACCTCCAAACGGCCTGTTTGAGTACACATTTTCTGAAAGGTGGAGCAGGAAAAAGACAACGAGGATGGACTCTTCTCATAATTGGGGGGTTTGTAGACAGGCTAGAGCCACATACTTGTGTTAGAAAAACATGGTGAAGTGTATTTTTCACAATATGTGACCTTTAACATAAGTAGACTGGTATTACGCTTTAAAGTTTCCCAGTCAGCGGTAAACTTAAACAAACCATCCTTCTCCGTCTCACAGACCCTCCAAACACCGACATATATGTATACTCACCCGAACATGCTCTCCTTGGCGTAGGAATATACAACATGCTCATTCTTACATGTTTCATATCCGTGTACAGCTCAGAATTAACCAAACACATGCACGTTTAGTTGTCTCAAACCTGTCCTTGAAAGATGTTTCATTTAGAAAAATGTGGAACTCTCTGATTTGTGCTTCATGACATGTCCTTGGCAGCTCAGCCTTTTGGTTTAGATGTAACTTTCCTTTCATGGTAGTACTGTAGCTGCTGTGAGAGACAAGGGGATGTCCTTGTCTTCTTTTTAAGTTTGTTTTTAATTATTAATTGTATTATTACTAATAGGAGTAGTCTGAAGACAATGTGCTGCTCATTTTGTTCATGTGATCTAGTTGCAAAACTGCTAAACCTGTGCTATGTCTCTGTTGTTATGGTGTTAAAAGGACACAATAAAATAAGGCAAAGACAAAGAGTTTTGTATTGTTTACAGTTTCCTAGTCACTGTTGTTTGAACAGGCTTAAAAAAGCGTACAAAATATCTGAACATAGATCACTTGTTGAATTATTTTAAGGTCCTCTATAAATATATTGATTGTAAAATGCTGAAGAATTTCATTATTCGGTGTTAACCAATCACTGAGGCATGTGGACATGCATGTTAGTTTCCTAGCCTGTAGGCATCCATGTTGTAAGGCTTCTCAAACACCCTGACTTAGCCACCTGAGCATGTAAGGAATGACAGTGACAAATGTTGTGACAGTAATCTATTGTTGTGTCTCTCCAGGTGTTGGGTCGGTGCTTCCTCACGGTGATGCAGGTCCATTTCCAGTTTCTCTCACAGGCTCTGCAGAAGGTCCAGCCCGTGGCTCAGTCCTGCCTGGCTGAGGCTCTCGCCCAGGCCCAGGAGCGCTGCGCCAACGCCCGCTCCCAAAGCTCTGACCTGGGGCCTCTCACGGAGCTGGAGGAAGCTTCCCGCTCATGGAAGGGTGCAGCTCAGGTATGCAGCCACTGGGCGCCTCAGGACTCTTCCTTGTATGGATCTCGGAAATAAGGTGTTTGTCTGTGTGAGGTGAAATGCAGACTTGTTCCACATTCCTAAGAGATGCCAGCTGTTTGTGATTTCCAGATCCAATTTCCTATTTCCTCTTTGTGGCTGCAGTATGTCTGTGAACCTGAAGTGTAAAGTTCTGTACCTCTCTTAACCCCAACTCCTGTAAGGGAGGCAGTTTTGTAAGAGGACCTGACTAATCCCCAGACTAATCAGCCCCACTGGCCCATTTTGAGCTGTGTTGAATAAAGAGAGGCAGAGGGGAGAATAGGGGCTTGATTGATCTGTTAAGCCCTGGCATGCAGAGAGTTAGCCCTGGAGGGTTCTAGGCCTGGATAGACCCTGGTATAATGAGCTGGGTGGGGGGTGAAGCAGAGGGAAGAGGCCAGCACTCTTTTTCAAAAACCATATAGATGCTCTTTATCAACATATAGTGATATTTCCCAAGTGTTAAGCTCTGATCTGTGAGATTTTAACATTATTTTAGGAATATAATTTCTGTTAAACCTCTGAAAAGACCCTTTATTTGACTCCTATTCTGTGCATCCTTTTCAGCAGTAACCTTTGTAGAATGCTGGTGATCTTGTTTTGCAGTTCAGTCTTTTTACTCCGAAATAATTCCTGTATTTGTTTCTGAGAATGTACTCTTGTAGTGTAGCTGTTTCTGCTGTGTCTCTGACCTGGGACTCTGCTGTGTCCTCAGGCCATGGCTAGGCTGAGAGAGAGGAGCCGGGACGGTTGCCTGGCAGGCATCCAGGTTCAGCAGCTCTTCTGCTCCAACAACACCTCCATCCCCGAGCACCAGCTGAAGGAGCTCAACATGAAGATTGACAATGCTTTACAGGTACAATATCGTTTGAAAGAAGCAAGGCACAGGACTACCATTACTGTTGCTTGTAGAGATATGCTGAAACATCACTTCTGCAAGCCATGAAGAATACATTAAAATGACTGTAAAGATTATAATAGTAATTACAATTTAATAGAACATAATAATGTTGATCCTCCATCTCCAGGCCTACAAAGCAGCTCTGGAGAGTCTGGGTCATAGTGAATATGCGCTGAAGGCCGGCTTTCATTTTAACCCCAAAGCTGTGGAGGCAGCCTTACAGGTGGGTTCACTCTCAAGAAGTCAGAACATTTCTTGAAATATTTATTCAATTATAAGTAATTCATTGGTGTTTGTATAGTATGTGTTTACATGCTGGAGTCTGTGTGTGTGTGTGTGTGCGTGTGTTTAGGGCTGCTGCGGTGAGGCAGAGGCCCAGCAGGCAGGCAGGATGCAGACCACCTCCCAGCCCATCCAGTGCGAGCTGCCCACCATCCCTGTACAGATCGGCTCACATTTCCTCAAAGGAGTTTCCTTCAACGAGTCAGCGGCTGATAACCTTAAACTGAAAACGGTAAAGTCCCTGACTCTTCTGGCCATATTTATCCTACCCCCACCCTAAACTTAAAATCCCCATGTCAATTACAAAAAAAGATCGATGTGTCCATCATGTCATATGTCAAATACAATCTGTGTTTCTCTAAATCACCAACTTTGACTTCAAGGTCGGTTACTTGGAAGAAATACAAACTTTATTTTAACTGCTAACCTCATTAGTTATGTGTACTGGTGGGGGATCTTGTTTTAATTTAGTAGCAGGTCTTTACTAATATCAGCAGGCAGTGATGGCAGATTGCCTTTGTTGATGGCCCTCCATGTTTTGTCTTTTCAGCACACGATGCTGCAACTCATTAAGGATGTGCTGGGCCAGAACGGAGTGACCTCCAGGGAGGACTCTCCTGTCACCGAGGTCCTCAACCAAGTCTGCCCATCCAGCTGGAGAGGAGCCTGCAAGACAGCCGTCCAGCTGCTGTTTGCCCAGGCTGGTCTGGTGAGTAGAGATGTCAAAGAAAAGGGTTGCTACAGTTGACCTGTATTTCTGGATTATTTCTGTCAGAGGTCGACACACTGAGAATCAATCCTGCTGCAGCTACAGATGCTGTTTTTGTCTTTGATAGTTTTCCTTGAATTAGATTTTAAATATTGTGATTACCAACTTGATTAGCGTACCGCAATACATCTCAAAATATGAATCATAATGCCTTTATCATCCACAATTTTTCCTCAGTGTGAGATAAAAGAAGTCTGTCTGTCTGATCTAATAGCTCTCCTGTCTAATAAGGTGCTGCAGGAAGATGATAGATCTGGTAAATGTACTGCCCTAGTATTAACTGATCTTTCTTCTTGACAATGTTTTAGTCTAAATACAAAGTTGTGTTTAAAGTCCTCTGTGCAGTGTTTCGCTCTTAACGTCAATCACCACACTTTAGTTGATATTACAGATTAGCAGAAAGGAGATGCCATGCAGACTTTAACAGGCCTGTAGCTCTTCTCTGACACTTCTGCATAAGTGGGTCTGGCAACCTGCATTTCAATGTTTATCAGATTTGTAATGGAGATGAGAAGATCTGTCGGCTGAGGCAGTCGAGAGGTGTAAACAAACACCAGAGAGACACAAAAGGAAAGAAACATTCCTGCAGCATCTGGGTGAAGGATGGGCTCCCATGGCTGGGTGGGTCTGCAAACAGAGACCCCCCCTCCCTCTTCTGCTGAGAAGGAGAGTCACTGGGAGGGAGGGTCAGCGGCTGGATTCTCCTCACAGTAACACCAGAGTGTTTATGCCCTGCTGTTTATTTCCACGGTGTGGTCCGTCCTGTTTTGTGTGTCAAACAGAGGGAGTGTTCCCATGCAGCCCTGCCAGCCCCGTGCTAACTGTAAAACAATCCCTGGATGATAGATGACCATTTTGCATTAGCTCCATATCTGAGCCTATGGCCACTCGACCCAAAATAGATGACACAGCAGACTGCACAGGCAAAAAAAACAACTCACGTGTGGTATCTTCCCTACACCTTTATATAACTTGCATATCATACTCATACATTATCGACATGCAATATTAATACTTCAGTACACAGGCTTTCTCCTCCCTGTTTTCGTTCTTCTACACCCACACAAAACTCGCAGTCAGAGTTATCATATCTGTTCTGCTGTTGTTCCTGGAAACATCATTCACCAGCAACTCCTTTTTTTCCCTGCTAGTCATTACTTTCCAAGAGCAGCAACAAATTTGACTTTGTCTATTTAGCTGCTGGTCCTCCTTCCTGTTCCCAATGACCTTTACATATGTGTTTCGACATAGCTGATGGACTGTGTGTGTATGCGTAGGCTCTCTCACATCCCGCCACCCGGGTTTTCCGAGGATACACCTGCTCTTTTAACAACAATGGAGTAACTTCCTGAAATACAGGAAATAGACTCCTCCCACCTTTTCTCCCTCTTGCTGACCCAGTTGCGTGGGTCTCGAGGAGCCAAGGCCACTTTCAAAGAACTTGCAAATAAATGTGACCAGTACACGCAGCAGGAAGGCTAGCCTGTTTGTTGTCTCTGGCTGAATGCACCAAGTTCCTCACCTTGGACTGCCTCTCTCTGCTTAGAGGGAATTTAATAACAGACGCATTGAAAGGGGCTTTTACTTCTAGTGTTTTTTTAATGCATGCAATTTAAGCATGGCTGATAAAGAACAGAATCAGACTAGTGTACATGCATGACATGGTGAAATCAGTTTGTTTTGGAAAGGTTGAGGATGAAAGAATAACAATTGTAAACCTTGGTGATAGAAATCCTGCATAGAAAGTGTTTCTTTCAGGAGGTTTTTATGCAGGTGTGATTCTTTGTCCCCACAGGTGGTTGTTGATACAGCTCAGATTGAGAACAAGGAGGCCTACGCTCCCCAGATCACTCTCGAGGGCTCTAAGGTGGTGGTCCAGGTTCCCTCTACATGGTAAGCACACCAAGAAACTGTTTTTAAAGAAGCACATACCCAGTAGTGTTTCCTGTAGGTAAAATAATCAAAGGTCATCTTTTGCTTTTTAAATAATGCTCATCCTATATTGGTTCACTCAGCCAGTGCAATACCTTTGATTCCCCTACTATTCTTCTGGAGTGACGGCCCGCAACCTCCTGCCCTTCCAAAAGAAATTCACAAAATACTTTCTTTATCGAATTTACTTATATTATGTGCACTCGTTTTATTTCAGCAGAGCGTGATCGTCTTTGCGTTTCGCTGTCCTGAGCAATGTCTCTGCTCTGCTCGCGTGCTGTGTGTGTGTGTACATGTGTAGGTGTCTGAAGGAGGACCCAGCCACTATGTCCCTGCTCCAGAGAAGTTTGGACCCGGAGAAAACCCTTGGTCTAGTAGACGTGCTCTACACAGCAGTGTTTGACATCAACAGGTGGAAGGAGAGAAGGTGAGTCGTTGCTTTTCACACAGGTGATGTGTTTTCTATCTGTTGTTCTTTAAAATGCAGCGTTGAAGCAGGATGACAGTTTTCAGTCATCATAAGTTCAGTTCGTACTTTACTTGGTATATTTGATCAAAGTCTGTGTATGAGCCATACTGGGGCTGCAATGTATAATCAATACGTTTGTTAAAAGGAGAGAGAGTTTGAGTTTGAGTTTTGGACTCTTGGTGGTTCAAAAGATTTAATTTAAAGTCCCCTTTAAACATTTGGAACTTAAAATTAACTTTTCCACAACTTTTGGACATTTGATAGATAAAAAGATGAATGGCACTTCTCTAAAAAAAAAGAAACGACTAGTTTTTTTACTGATAAAAAACTAGTGAGGGGGCTGACATAACTACATGCTAGAAGCTGTTTTAATGTCAGCCAGGTATTTAACATGTATCCTGTAGTACAATGATGCTCATGGATTTTTTGGCATTTCTGTGTGCTAATAACTTTTATCTCGTCTGCATGATCTCCAATTAAGACATCCCACTGCCTCTGCACTGTAAGGCTTTTATTTTGGTAGTGTACATTGATGTGCGTTGCCCCCTCATATCTGGACTTGTCATCTTTGTATGCTACAGTGCCCAATTTATTTACTCTGGCTGTGTGAAATACGGCAGAACTATAATCCGTGACATGCAAGAGTTGACCATAATTCAGGTTTGATTACCTGCAGCAAAATAAATAATAAGAAAAAAATCAAATAAAAGACGATCGCTACAGGAAAACAATCAACAGGTGATGCAACACAGCAACAACTTTTCTGCATTGCCTCAATGAAGATCATGGTTTAAATGAACCATCTGACAACACCTTTGTTTCAGGCTATATTAGCTTATTTAACTAGCACTAGCTTACTATGTTGTGTTTCCTGACGGAGTGAAGGAAAGTAACTAAGAGCATACTTAAGTGCTGTAAAAATGTGATGTAGCCAAGTGTAGTCTTCTGTTGCCCTGGAACTGAAGCTTTCACAAAAGAACATGTATCAGTCTAAGTTCTTAAATGGAAAACATCATTTGAAATTATTTAGGGAGCTCCTCTGTTACTTTTTTTTCCTGCTTTAATCCCCGAGTCCCAAACCAAGCCTGAGTAAAAATGAACCACACTACAGGTTAAAAGTCGCCTGTTATTATTGGAAAAAAGCTTACTGCAATAATTACTAGTAATACAAAACAACTGAATACTCGTCTTTCTCTTCTCTTCCAAAGAGAGCAGGCCCTACCCACTATTCAGATACAGCTGCAGCGGGAGAGCCCAGACTATGGCAGCCAGGCAGACCTGCCCCCAGGCACCAGCTCCAAGACCTCCAGTGGACTGCCTAAGACAATATCCAAACTGACTTCCAAGTTTACCAAGAAGGTCTCATCCAGCTCTAATAGTGGTGGTAGTTACTCCATCCCTAGCACCCCATCTCGCAGCATGCTAACATCCAGCAGCTCTGAGGAAAAGGCCAAGAGCCTGAGTCATAGTGACGGGAGGATCCAGAGCATCCTGCAGATGAACAGCCTGTCCTGCACCCCGGACTCTCCACAGCAAATCCAGCTGGCCAATGGTTTGGTGTCAGACGATCAGGGGATGAACCTACCCACTGACCAGGAGATGCAGGACGTCATCGACTTTCTCTCAGGATTCAACATGGGAAAATCCCAGCAGGCTTCGCCCCTGGTCATGAGGAGGAACTCTGTGGCGTCTGCAAACCCTGCCGAGCTGAAGCCCCCAAGTGGACCTCCACCGTCTTCCCAATCTATCTCTCACAATGCCCTGCAGCCCCCGGCTCAGACTCTGCCCAAGCCCCAGCCTCAGCCTCCACCATCAGTGCAGAAACAGCAGCCGCAGCCTCCTCCTCCCCAACAACAACAGCCCCAGCAGCAGCAGCAGCCCCCTCCTCCTCCATCCCAGCAGCCCTCCCCACAGGCCCTGCAGTACTACCAGCACCTCCTGCAGCCTATCAGCCAGCAACAGCCTCCTCCTCCTCAGCTTCCTCCTCAGCAGTCCCCACCCCAGGTCCTCCCACAGCAGAGAGTGGCAGCCAAGTGGCTCAGCACCTCTGGGCAGCAGCCTCCACCACAGGGGCCCCCCGCAGGGCTGTCACCCCTGGGTCCAATCGGGCAGTGGGGCTCTCCTGGACTGCCAGATCTTAGCTCGGATCTGTACAGTCTGGGCCTGGTCAGCACCTACATGGACAGCGTGATGTCAGAGATGCTGGGCCAAAAGCCACAGGGGCCCCGCAACAACACGTGGCCCAACAGGGACCAGAGTGAAGGAGTGTTTGGAGTTCTGGGAGACACGCTGCCCTTTGACCCTGCAGGTGAGATCCAACTCTCTTTCAAATATCCATGAGGTGTGTGGAGACCATATCTATCAAACTTTAACAGGTTAACTTGAAGAGCAGTTCACCATTAAAGAAAAAAGAAATTGGGCCATCACACCTTGTCCAGTTAGATGGTGACCAAGTGAATTAAACATTTAAAAATGTCAATAAGGTCAAATATTACAGTGTTGAAACGGATTATCAACTTTTTATTCTGTTTTAGCTCAATAACCTGGACTTGATCCATGAATAAGTTCTACAAAAGAAAGGTCAAAGTTTGTTTAGTATCTCTTAAATATGAAACTGCCTATTTTACAGTTCAAAGTGCTGAAAACTACGAGGGAGGATTAAATTCCCCTTCGCGGGATCAATAAAATATATCTTCTTCTTCTTCTCAACCTTAGACAGTCTGTATTTGTTGGAGCGTAACTGTTGAAAAACTCAATTTTAACCTAAATCTACCTCAGGCATGTGCATGATACCTGTCAATATTGTTTGTTTCTTTTTGTTGGTTTCATTCATTTGAACAGCGTGTAAGAAGGCTGATATGAAACTTGACGGTCTTACTTGCTGTGGTTGTTGGAGCTGCAGCTTTTCTAAGATGATGCTCTATTAGTTTGTGTTATTTAAAATTAGCAGGAAAATAGATATTACATTTTTTTCTCAGTGAAACATTCACCATCCTTCTATGTTTTCAACCTGTTATCATCTTATTTCAGTAAACTTATGGCCTGTCACCTTTAAAGTGATCCAAACTGGAGTGTTGCTCTCATCTCTAATGCTCCTCAGTCAGACTTTTATGTCAGCTTAGTGTGTGCGCGTGTGTGTGTGCATGGAAGGGGGAAGGCCTGAAGCTCTGCTGACACTATAATTTCTTTTTTTCTTTTAAAACCACAGAAAAGCAGACAGGCAATGTTTTTGTGACTAACGCTGCAGTTATTAGTGAGTTATTCATCAAACAGACTCATGTTCAGAACAGGGTGTTGCTGCTTTGTGTTCATGCAGTCCAGTTGAAAACCTTCATTTTGTTTGAAATGGTATCCAGCTGATTTCTTAAAAACTCATCTAGACTGAAACCTTTGTTGTTCAATACAAGAAAGTAAGTTTTCAGACATCAGTTGATAACAACATGAATGGACCACATTACAAAGTTTGTTAGATCACTATAAGAGCTGTCAGCATTAACTAGTTAATCTTAAAATAATGCATTGATTTTATTAAATTACGATTAACAGCATCCTTTTTTGTCCCTTTAGGCGCACTTTGAATAAGCTACCGCAGTGTCTCCCTGTAGTCACAGTGATGGAAAAGAAAGACAATGCTTCGTCTTTGGCTCATTTCACGTTAATATCTCCTTAACAGCTCAGTCGATGAGTCAAACGTAATATCCACCTTATGACATCAAACATTTCACTTTGTTACAGGTTCGCTGTTTTCATTTAGCTATTGATCCGATCGTAACAAATTCCTTTTTCCTATTAAAGTTCATGTTTAACCTGCGATCTACCAGAAGGTCCTCTATTTCAATACAAAAGCAGGGTTGAATTCAGACAGCAAGTAAAGTCATCTCAGCTTAAGACGGTACAAAAATTCAAAATAAAAGCCTAACAATTATTTTTTTAACAATTCTATTAGGCAACATATTGTGAAAAAAACACTTTTACAGGGTTTTTGAACATATATTTGGGTAACCTCTAACCTGAGTGTCTACCAACTCACAACATGTGAAATAAACCCATCCAGTTCTTTGTTTGTGGTCTGCATAAGTCTTACAACACAGAGAAAAATGCTCCGTTTCAGATTTGCTCTCCTTGTGACGTCACAGTGGGATTCTGGTAAAAAAAATCCCCTACTGTCTACTGGGAAAACTCAGTGGGGGCTCATTGCATTTAAAGAGACACACACACCAAAACGGAGCGTTCTGAGAGAGCTGGTTTCTACAGGGTCACAAACCTCCTCTGGTGCTTGATTCATGTTATATTTTGACCAAAGCACAGCACAGATGTTTCATTTAGACCACAGGGGACTGTTTGAAAAGGTGAAAAAGGGGGATAATATGTCCTCTTTAAATGCTATATATTGGAAAATCTAACATGCGATTTATCACGATTAACTATTGAAATGTAGTGATTATTAACAATGATAAAAATGTAATTCTTTGACATCATCATGCACAAAAACCAACATCATTGTAATAGCATGTGGGGATCAATGACTTCCCTGTTAGTTTTATTTATGGCCAAGTTGTCCGACTTCAGCGAATACATCAGGATTGTAAAAACTCGCTAGAACCAGGTTATTTACAAAAACATCTTTCCTAGTATTTTTTCCGTACATTCAGTTTGGCAGAAACATTCAGTGTCTTCACCTAATGCATTATTAGTACTATGTACGATCTTGTCACCATTCAAACTGTTTTGAGACATCTTTTGACCCTAGTCTGAGTAAATAATCGATGTAGGGCAGACAGTATGAGGGGCTATTCTCCCTGCATGCTGATGGACTGTACGTTGACAGATTATGCTGAATTTAGCCTGTGTGAGTTTCTATTTTTACAGTGCAGCCGGCTCTTTTGATTGCAGTCTAGGCCCATTGTGCAGAGCTGACTTACGGCTATTGTGATTTTCTGCTATGGTCAACGGTCTGGCTAAACGAATTGAGCTCCAGGGAGCAAAAGAGAAAGCTGAGGCTGTCAGAAACTCATAGTTGTGTTTATCCTCCCTTTTTCCATGCGCAGTTGGCTCTGATCCGGAGTTTGCACGTTACGTCGCCGGCGTCAGTCAGGCCATGCAGCAGAAACGACAGGTGCAGCACATCCGTCGCCCAAGCAACCCACGCAGCAACTGGCCAATGCCTGATGAGCAG
This sequence comes from Tautogolabrus adspersus, assembly GCA_020745685.1. Taxonomy (NCBI): domain Eukaryota; kingdom Metazoa; phylum Chordata; class Actinopteri; order Labriformes; family Labridae; genus Tautogolabrus; species Tautogolabrus adspersus. Next base: position 6,263,707 of record CM036535.1, read on the forward strand.
CACAGGACCTGGTCCCACCCAGAGTACTACAGTGAGGGGTACGTATCTGGTCATGACAAACATTTCCCAGACTTTATTTTGTTTGAAAATGGGACCCCAACATGTGTCCCTAAAAAGTACAAAAACAACAAATACCATCAGAAGAACAAGAAAAAATATATATCAAAGGGTTTCAATCCTGATGTATTGATCCTGTGGACAATCGGTGACTTAACAACTACATTATTATTTGAACTGAACTATTATAAACACCCCCATTGACCAGTGTATCAGGAGGTGTTAGATCACATGCATCAATATTTTAACTTTATATCAGTAGTTTTTAAATTGTTGATCATTGATAAAAAAGGTCAGTCCATTCAGTGTATTGTTGGCAATCTAACATGGCAACATATTAGATTGTCACCTGCAGTGTGACATAATCTGCTGTGGCTGGAGCTTGAGAAGTCTTTACGTAGTGTCACCTTTTAAGTGCAGACAACACAAATCGATACAGAGTCCATTTTTTAAAAGCAGTCAGTTTCGACATGTCTCCTCAAGCTTGTTTCTTTGATGCTACAGTTTTGTCTGTGACATTTATGCTTTAACAAATCTGACATATATTTTTTTAAATATGAAAACCAGCTACACATGCTCAATTTCCCTACTGCGATGTTTCACAGTAAGTTTTGGCCATGTGAAACTGCCAGAGGGTTATTTTACAGCTTAGTTTCATCATTGTGCACATTACCAGAGAGCAATGTTTGATTCAATTATTGATGCGACAGATTTCATCCATATGAGAGGCATTTGCCATGTTATTAGTAAATGATGTCATCAAATTCAGCCCACAAGTGCGAGACAGCACCGACCTGCTGAGACGAATCAGAAAGAGTACGCAAACTGAAACAGTCATTACTGCAGTGGTATACACCCTGTGTGTCATATAAACATATTTTCTTAAACACATTAACTCAAATTCTGATACCGGGATACCACCTTAGTGAAAGTAGACGTCAGACAGTGCTCACACCTCCTCTGGTTGTTTCCTCAGGGATGCCGTAAACAGCAGCTGGTCAGCCAATCAGGGGGACTCGGCCAGTTCCAGCGACGAGACATCTTCAGCCAACGGCGACAGTCTGTTCTCCATGTTTTCTGGGCCCGACCTTGTAGCCGCAGTTAAACAAAGGAGGCAAGTACCAAAGTCCCAAACGGGCCGTTTTTTTCCCTCTTGCTGTCAACCAGCTTTACTGTATCAGACAACAGTGTCATAAAATGCCATTTTATTCCATTCTTAGAGGGGGTTTTTTTTCCGTAAAACTATAAAAGCGATCCTTTTTTTCCTCGTCCCTTCTTACTAAACACTTGTTGATACTTATTGCTTAGAGAGCATGTTCAAGCTCCGCTGTGTGACCAAACCTTCATCTTTTTCTCTTCTCAGAAAACACAGCTGTGGTGAGCCAGAGGTGTGCACTCTGCCCTCCCCACCACTCCATCACATAAACGATGATAACCAAGTAAGTATTCATCAGAAACCCTGTGCATGGAGCCTTTTCATGTGGACCGCTTTGAAAACTTGTATGAGGAGAATATTTTAAATTTTGTTCTATTTTTCCTTTTTTAGATGCATTTTAATTTGTTGTACAAAAGTCAAGAGGTTCCTTGTTACCATAGTTACCAAAACAAAGGAACAGTTCTAAACGTACCCAGGATAACTTTGCCATATAAGTCACGAGTCTGTTCAGGTTTTTTCTTGTCTGGTTGCTCTTGACCCAATGTGCACGATCCCTAAGAAACATTAAGAAGCCTTTCACATATTAACAAAGACCTTTATGAAGGAGATGGAAAAACATTTTCAGTTAGTCTTCATGTAGTTATTTTAATGTGTAGCCTTTCTGAAACAAAGTCACATTTTAGAGAACTCATGATAAACCATTCTGCTTTGAGTTTTTATTTTTCCCCAATTAAACGACACTGGTTATACCAAGGTGTGAGTTATCTGTTCATCAACCTTTTCAACTTTACTGATTCTCGTCTCTCATTCTCCACAGGACAGCAAAACTAAAACCTGGCCTCCGAAAGCACCATGGCAGCACTCCACCCACACCCACACCAACACCATGCCTAATCCCAGCTCTTCCTTATACCAGATGAACATCCCTCCCTCCTCCCAGTGGAGTGACTCCATGCAGATGCTGCAGTCTCCCGTTTGGTCCACTGCCAGCGACTGCTCCCCCTCCACCGGCATCTCCCCTGGTTTTCCCTCCTTCACCCAGCAGCAGCAGCAGCAGCAACAACAGCAGCAGCAACAACAGCAGCAGCAGCAACACAAACCCATGACCAAGGGCTTTAAATCCTTCCCCCTCAAACACGAGCACAGGCCCTCCTACCTTCACCAGTACTGATCACAGTCTACTGACGACCGAGTCAGCGGTGAAGTGTCACAGAGGGCCTGCAGCTCTGTGAGACGAGTGGGCTGAGCTGCAGCCGTCACTGTCCACACCAACTCAATTTAAGATTTCTAGGCTGCAGATAAAGGCAAAATTAAAGTTAACACACTGGCTCAACATTTTTCTAACTATATTTTTCCATGTCAAACATCCCACATTTGAAAAAGAGAAGTATTTTGAAGTTTTTTGAACTGCCATGTTTTAACTATGAGAGAGATGCATGTGTCATGCTGGCAGCAGTTAGTCTAGTGGTTGTTTGTCTGTTTGTTGAGCTGACGTCTCCTCAGACAAGAGCTGGAGATGTGCACAGCCGTCACCCACTTGCTTCTGCAGCTAAATGTGTGTGTGCGCGTGTGTGTATGTGTGTGTATAGAGAAGCAGAGTACAAGGGGGCAGAGGCTTGTAATGCTCTCATTTTGCCCATAATAAATATACTGTGTCTACATAGCTGTAACTGCCAAATCTCACGCAAGATGACTCAGAGTACAGCTACCATCTACTGTTTCATAGCTTGTAAAATACTGAAGTTGAAATATAAATATTTAGTTCTTTTTTTAAGAGGCTTTGAGCAGGCTCAGCAAAAATATAGTAAGTCACTGCAGAGGTGTAATTTGAGAGAAACACTACTTTTTCAACAACTGACCAGAGTTTAGAGTTCTAGCAGTAACAATGTGCCATGTTGGTATTGATAGCACTTGCAGAATATTATTTCCAACCAAAGCGTTGTTCAGAAGATGAATGGTGCTGAAAGAGATGAGAGGCTGTCTGAGATTATAGAGAAATGGTGACGTTACACGCCCTATTGGATGAGAGCATTAGGGAACATTTTCACATCCATTCTTTTTCTCCTCCTCTCTAATTGGCGGTTGTTTGACACTAACTCCTGTAACCCTAACTTCTTTTCTGTTTGATAATACAATATTTTTCTTGTACAATTATTGACAGTATTAATCTTATTTTTGTATTTTCTTACATGTTATACCATTACTGTACATTAATATTCTTGTAGGCATATTACAAAAACATTTTCCGCCTCCCAATATGTGAAAAAGCACATTTTTTTCCTACAGTTGAACTACTCCATCTATCTATAAAGGTTACCAAATATGCCATGCTAAACACTAAAACATTGTGTGATGAGGCTGTTTTTTTGAGCCCTTGTTTCTTTGGTTTCTATGGCAATGGGCTGTATTTAAAAGCCCAGAATGTTATCTTTCTGTGATGTTTGGGGATGCCAATGTTGCCTGTATTTATGAAATGACACCATGTTTTCAGAAAACTAACATACTTAACATGTTTACAGAGAGTTGTTTTCTGTATATACATATAAATATATATCTTTTTATAGTTAATGTGCTTTGCACAATCAAGATATAGGGTTTGTTGCTTTTTGTCTGTGTTATCTCCTAAACTGTTGCAGCCTTTTCTAAAGACATCATTACAGACCTTGGGCTGTAACTGTTAGCTTCTCAGCTGTGTCAAATGGTTTACTAGTGGCTTCAACATAAGAAAAAAAGATCATAAAAAATGTTGCCCTGATTGAAGATATGAAGGGGGACTGCTTGGCTTATGTTGCTTATTGTTCTCTTGAGCTGGCAACTGAATCTTTCCAAGTGTACCAGCAATGCAAAAAATGAATAAAAATGACTAGCAATTCAAAAAGTTGTCTTTTGTAGTTTTTCTGTTATAAGATGCTTTCCTACTTTGACGACAGGATGGTCGGACTGTTCTCAGCTGCTGGCCTACTACAAAACATTTGCATTCAGATGCATTAAGGGCTGAGTAAAGGCAAGAATCCGGCTAAATCCAATTTAAGGGAAAACTATTACAAACACCATGTGCATTAAAATGAAGTGACATATTACCATAATAAAGCTAGTATTTGTGCACTCAAAGAATTCCCTGTGGTAAAAACTAAAAATACTCTGGATGTTAATGATCATGAATCAAGGGTTTTTGAGAATTTATATTGTGTCACAAATTGTACTACTGCACGAGTGCAATAAGTTATTTCATATCAAATTTATTTGCACTGGTAGTTTCAATATCTCTGAACTGATACTGTACATTTAAAAAATGGACAAAAAAACAAAACATTTCTCCTTTATGTACAATTCAGATGATACAAACAAAAACCTGACTGAAGTGAAACAGCTAAGGAATATGGAATGGGACACATGTCTGAAAACAGTCATATTTACAAGAACTATGTTTTGTCATGTAAAAAAACAACATACAAAAACAACAAATCGCAGCTGCACTGACAGATGGCAGCCTTTTTCATGTCATTCCATGTCCAGTCGCAGCAGGTGCTGTGCTTTCACTGGATGTAGACTGAAAACACAAACAAAGAAGTATTAGGAAGAATCAAGCAAACAGCACTGTTCTTACTACAATAGTTCGGGATGAATTGTGTGGTTGGTCCTCACACTTGAAGAAGGGGGCATTGTGTCTGGGCTGGCATCGGCTATAGTTGCCAGATAGACGATGTTTCGATGCAGGATCTGCTGGTATCTGATTAAAAACGCAGAAATTAACAACAACTGAAAATACACTGCAGAAAAAGACACAAACATCAGTCACCAGTGATTCTCAACTGCTGGGTCGGGACCCAAAAGTGAGTTGCGAAGTTGTTTCTAGTGGGTCGGGAATGTGTGCCTGGAAAACAACTTCTGTAAAAGTCTGTGAAGCACATTTTAATTGGTTTGTTTTGTTCAGTTTCTTGCTTATGTCATGTGTGTTGTACCATATGGGGTCAAAAATGCACCATTTTTCTCTAAATAAATCTGATTGGTTGAAAAATATCAGAAATTTGGGTCGTGACTTCTCATGGCGGACTTTATGGTGCATCCTGGGGCTAGATGAGTTGAGAACCACTGGTTTATTATATTATTCACAGAGACCCAACATTAATCCACCATGATCACAGCACGTGGCAACATTAAGCAAAGTAACAGGGCTGCCTTTTAACTGGCAGAACCAGACTCATGTGTAACAGCCACCTGATGAGACTGTGTTGGGATTGTAAAGTGGGATAGAGGGAGAAAAAGAAAGAAAGAGAAGGAAAGAGACAAGCAAAGCAACAACAACAATGCTAGTAATAATGATAAAAGCACCTGATCACTCTCATTACAAACTATAATGGTGATGATATGGGAAGGACTGGTCATCTAAATCATAGTAGGTGAAGTCGAGTAGCTCTAACATGTTAAATAATGATGAAAGACGTAAGACTGATATCACAAGTTGTTGCAGGCGGGTCCACAAAAACCATCAGAACACCTAAGAGACAAAGGAACGAACAGCTGATCCTTTGTCTCATAGGAACCTTGAGATAGCAAAGAGAGACTTGCTATTTTTAACATGCTACATCACAGTGCTAACCAGTAGAAACTAGCTCCATTAGTGGCCGAGTCATTGCAGACAGTTTGACTTACTGTACACACTCCCCTGCTCGTCCTTTCTGCATGTATTCACTGATGCATCTGATTAACTGGTCATTTTCATCCAGCAGCTGTGACACACAAAACAACAACTTCAGTAACATACTGTAGCTTACACGTTCATTTTAACCAAGTCGGTGTGTTCATTATCAAACTATCAACATGTTTAGTACTACATGAATGATGCTGTTCAGCAAGCATGAAGCCAGGGTGAAAACAGAGACTGAACTAACTAGCTTGTTGCTAACAGCAACCATTCAGGCCTAAGCTACGTTTATGAGGATGAATTTAAGTTTAATAGCAGCTTCATTAAATGTGCTTTTAACTGTGTCTTACCCTCTGTATTGTTTCTTGATTAATTTTCGCTTTTCCACGAAGTTTCTTTGGGACAAAAACAATAGACATTTTGAGACACGTTCGTCGTAGTTGTTTACACGACCAACACTTCCTGTTACGTCACTTGTCTTCTTCGTCGGTTTTATTTGTAGACGGCTGTGTCATTTCAGTTGTTTGGACGCCATCTGCTGGAGCGTTAGCAGCATAGCAGCCTCCAACTAAAAACTAAAAATGTATTTGTAGTCTGAGGTGTCTGAAGCTGAAGACACCTGTGACGGATGTTAAAAAAGATGGTTTCAAAATAAGTGAACTAAGAACTGAGGAGAATAAATGAAAAACATGTATATGTGTGGCTGAATCTGATAACATTTATTGTTTAATATTTTCCATTTTATTTTTAATTGTATTTTATTTGATATACTTTATTAATCCCCAAGGGGGAAATTCTGGTTCGCACTCTGTTATTGAGAGACATGCTTCTCACACACACAGGCCTGAATTACACACATGCACAAACACGACCTGTGGACATGCATGGAGAGATGTCCGAGTGCGGTTGCAGCCCCACAGGAGGCGCCCCCTGAGCTGGTGGGGGTTCGGTGCCTTGCTCAAGGGCACCTCGGCAGTGCTCGAGAAGTGTTCTGGCACCTCTCCAGCTACCAGACCAACTTCCATATTTTGGTCCGCATCGGGACTTGAGCCGGCGACCCTCCGGTTCACGACCCAAGTCTTTACGGACTGAGCTATTTTATACTCAAATTTGAGCCGGCTTACCGGGCTTCTCTGAAAGATGCTTTACTTTTTTTTTTTTTTGTAAAACAGTCAATTTGAAAATGTATGGATTACAATAATAATGATATTTTAGCATAAAACATATAATTTTTGTTAAAAAGTTTCTACATACTGATGTATTAACCATCACACAAACATAAAAAATGATTTTGGTAATTACCAATGCTGTTAATTTAGGGCAGCTGTGGCATACGTGGTGGTCTAATACATTTGTAAAGCACTGTACAGAGACTATTTCAAACATTTGTATGTTCAATAAGCTAATCATGTACATACTGTAATATTGTCCTCTTCATGCACATGCACACCTTTGATGTAAATTCTGTAAAACTCTACCTCATGTATATTAACCATCTGTTACATAATCACATTTTACTATCAATGTCATCTCAGCATTTTTGCACTACTCACCATTGCACTATTGTCTTATTTAGCCTTGTATATACTACCTATTTATGTTGATATTTAATGTTGTACTTTTGTACATTGAGAGCTCAGTTCACTGAAGAAACATTCCTTGTGTGTGTGAGCATGCATGGCCAATAAAGCTGATTCTGATTTATTGTTCGTTAGTCATTAATGTCAGACGCATTTTGAATTCAATAATCTAACAGAAAAAATGCTTTCAGAACATTTCTTATTCTGGTCTTTTTAGGCTTCTTTCCGTATATTCCTGTGGGGCTGAATTTCTATGTAACCCATTAGAGTCATTATAAGGCTTTGAGGAACACATAAACATCTGTACGTCTGTAATGTGGTTCATAATTTCACGAGGACTTGTTTGTCAAATATACAATGTATTTATTGTATATGTTATATATTTTTTAATACTCATTGAGCAGGATATTACGGTGGCCCTGAAGTGCAAAGCAAAACAACAAATATTATCAAGACAGATTAGTATAACAGTAATGGTAACGTTTAAAGAGATTAGAAAATGAGGTTTACACAACGGGGAAATTAAGCAGTCACCAAGCTTAAACTGAATTTGAACCCTTGAGTGAGGGTTTGATTAGAGGGGTCAGACCCCTGATGCCCCTCAAGCTGTGAACTATATATCTTCCTCTGGGTCGTTGGTGTGGACCCGTCTGACTCTACTGCTACAACTTTTAATATCAGCCACTATACGTCTTTTATCATTGTGATCAGGGGCGCTGCTTGTCAACAGGCAAGGCAAGCAACTGCTTAGGGCCCCAGACAAGTAGGGGGCCCAAGGGGGCTAACAAACTTTGAACTAAAGCAGCAGCCCAAAATGTGCACATTTTGCAATGAAAGTTGGAAACCTCCCCTAGGGGCCCCATCTGACAGCATTCACTCTCGTTGCCTTGCTGAACGCTGGTGGGAGGGCCCCCCAGTTAACTTTAGCCTAGGGCCCCAACAGACTCTACAATCACCACTGATTATGATAAATGTTAACCTGAATCTTAAAGCTGCTTGACTTCAACTCCTATAATTACCAATATCAGTCCTCTGCTTTCATACTTTGTTGTAACTGCTAATACTATGCACACTTTATCCCTACTACTAGCATTGTAAACCATTTCTAGCTTGAGACCAAGGAACTGATAGTGGATCTGAGGCGGCCAAAGGTTCTGGTGACCTCGACTCCATCCAGGGGGTCAACGTGGACAAGGAGGAGGATTACAGGAACTGGGAGTATATATGGACAATAAACTGGGCTGGTCCATGAACACAGAAGTTGTGAGCCTCTACTTCCTGAGGAGGCTAAGGTCCATTGAAATCTGCAAGACAATGCTAAGGATGCTCTACCAACCTGTGATGACCAGTGTCATCCTGTTGGCTGTTTTGCACACACAGCCTTCTTCAAATTTTAATTGGAAAAGTGTCGACACGTTGCAGTAACTCAAGTTTTGAGCATTAACGCGAAGAGGGGACTTCTGAAGAGCTGGACCTAGACACTGATCAGATGGATTGGAGGTGACTGGAGGTACAGATTTAACAAACAGATTCAAATACCAACAGCAGCAAGGTCGCTGCTTCATCGGGTTGGGTTGTTACTTCAGTGAGTCCCCGGACCCCTTAGCGTACTACTCCATTTGTTTTTGGGTGGCTGTGATGACTGTATACGTCGAGATAATTCAGGAACATGCAGATAAATTATACAAAATAAGAGACATGATATTGTACAACTCTTTATTTTACGTAAAAACTCAATTTTGTTGATATTCTCAAGAAAACAATTTCTGGTTTACAATTCCAGTGACTGGAAGGAGTAACAAACATATGAAAAACACGTCAGCTATAAGTTCAGTCATAAGTTTCGTCTCCAATTCAGTATTGTTGGTTATCAAGAAGGCTCATATGAAGTGATGGTACCTGGTACTGGCTATCATGCAGTGATGAGCAATCTGTGAACCTTTTCACCATTTCACCTTGTAGTGCTTTCAATACTCTGTAAGCGTCAAGTTAAAGGGAGAGCTGTATAAAATCACTCTGAAGTCTCTAGAGTACTAACAAATCAGAGCCAAAAAGACTAAAGTAATATTCACCCTCCCTCCAACACACTGGCACCACATCCAGTTCTAGTCCCTTTGATCTCAAAAGAGTAAAAAAAGAAAAAGTGTTGACTCGAGAGAACAATCACATCGCCAACAATGCAACAAGAGGAGCTACAAACAAGCCAGTGAGCTGATATCTAGCAGAACTTCTTTCATTATTACTGAACGTCTTCTTCTTTCACATTTTTCAATCCATTTACAAGAATCCCATTTTCAGCTAACATCATTACATCACTGCAGGTACTCAGTTCTGCACAGGAAACAATAACAATGCACATGACAAAACTGTAAGACAATTTCAAGGAAGCTGAATGGTTGTACAGAATGCTTTAAGTGAGCGCTCACGTTGTTTGGACATAGAAACATGAAGAACTACAAAATAAAAACCTGCATTTGAATGACTTCAACTCAACTTCATGTTTAAAAGTTCCTTTTTGGCAAAATAGCAAAACATTTTTAATCCAAATCTAACTTGTCCGAGGTCAGCCTGGCTGCAGGTTTGGTCTGAATTAACTCAAGGCTTTCTAGAGGCGTTTATAGTAATGGATGCTCCTCATTTCTCCGACAAAAATCAAGGAAACTCTCCTTTATTAAGAACCCAGTCAATGAAATCTACTGCCAACTAATACCTCTAAAGCTAACTCTGTAAAACCTCAATCAGGAGTTCAGCTGCAAATGTAAAACAAAAACAGAGTTCATCAGATCCAAGAGGTTGGAGGGTCACAGTGTGAACTTCTGAAAGCACATTTCTGAAAACTCGAAACTAAAACTTTTGAGTGAGTCACATTTTGCTCTGTGTGTGTGTGTGAGGATAGATGGGGGGGCAATAAGTAGAAGATTTACATTCATTCATAACAATATTCAGTTCAGGTTGTGTCATCCTCTTGCGTCGTTCCTCTTGCCTTTCAATGTGAAATTATGGATGTCCAAAAAAATAAAAAATGTTTTCTGCTAACGAAGTGAAAAATACTGAACAAATTATGAAGCTAATGAAGTCTGAGAACTACGATGACAATAAGAAAATAAAGCTATCCATCACATGAACTGTGATCCACTCAGCTTTCAATATCAAAGACACTTTCAGGATGAAATTAACTTGATTGATGCAAAAATTGCAGGATTACTGGTATTCCAGAGCAATGTATTTACACGAGTGAGTGGGGTAAACAAAGAAAGAAAGAAAGAAAGAAAAAAAAGAGCCTGTTTTTCAGAGTGGAGGACAGGGAGCTGCACTCGCATCCCCTCGAGTAAAGCACACGACCTTAGTGCTGGTGACTGAGAGGATGTCTTCATTCTGTTTGTCGAATCCTGAAACCAAAGACCTTCTTCAACAGGAACTATTTCATGATGCAGGGCTACTATTCTGTGGATCCACCAAAGCTGCACTATGCAGCCACCTTGTTCTCCTTCTGGAAACAAAACAAACAAACAAACTGTGTTCAGAACAGCCGAAGAACTGGTTCTTTCTCTACATGTTACACTTTATGGTAATTGTACTATTGATATGAGCACATAAGGCTGATAAGATTTACCCTGTATTCAAAATCAGAGAAGTCCCGTCCTCCTCGGCCACCTCTGAATCCACCTCTGAAACCAGGTGGAGGGCCCCGGGGTGGCCCGAAGGAGCCTCTGCTTAGTGGGCGCCCTCTGCCTCCTCTGGGCCCCATGAAGCCTCGGCCACGGTAACCACCTCTTCCTCGGCTGTGCCTTAGAGGGATGCCGAAAGTCTCAGAATTCATTCGCCTCTCTTCTGCCCAGTTTGACCTTCTCTCCCTGTCAGACACAAACATCCATCAGGATCCAGATTTTGAGCAGCAAATAAACCTCATCACAAAAAGACAAAAATTTAAGTTCCATAGTTTTAATTGGACATGTTTTCTCTTTACTTTCTCTTCTACATATCCTGCACAAAAAGTGTTTTTAAGTTATGAAACAAATCAGACAAAAACCTAAATAACCAAAGAATTCTAAACAGAAGTAAAAGCCCAGATTAAGACAAAAATAACAAATCAAAAAAGGGACAAAAAAAGGGACTTACCGTGAAAATCCTTGATTACCCCCTTTACTGGAAAAGATAAAACCAAAAGTGTTGTCAGTGTATCATTGGAACACATTTCAGATGTTTAAATAAATGCTATGAGGTTTGTGCTTCTTTTACTGATTATACTAAAGCCATCTTATTTCCATCCCTCCCTCAAGCAAAACTAATCTAATGCCGGGTAGTCTGGCAGCCTTACGCGGTCTGTGATGGACACTAGCACATGTAGACATGTGCAGAGGTGGGATAATACTAAAAGTGACAATGTGATGATTTATTCGTGTCCCACATTGATTACTTTTCAACAATCTGGTCTAGTGCTTCAAAACAAGAGCTCACAAAGAGTTCCCTGTCTGGTCGTCAGCGCTCAATGAGGGACGGGGAAAACAGAGATCCCATTTAGATGGATACATGCATATGAACCAAGAGTTCAGACAGAAAAGCAAATCCCTGCTGCCTTGAAGATTTTCACAACAGTAAAATCCCGCCTTAATTCTGACCAGCGTTTGAATGTTACCTGCAGGTTTGTATTCACTTTTTTTTGTGGGTTAATGAAGCTATAATGAGCTTGAATACGTCTTTCTGAGTCAGCAGCTGGATTTACAACATCCCCACATTCAGCCCTGGAGATTTGAACACTGGACATTATTAAAGTACCTTAGATCATCACAGGACAGGTTATCAAAGAAGGACTTGGTCTTGTCGTAGTAACATGAGTTTATCACAGCCTCCTCCTCCTCATTGGTCCCCTCATTGGCTGGGTGTTCTGACTCAGCAGTTTCTTCTCCATTCAGCGCCTTTTCAGGCTTGTCGTCTGGGGTCGGAGGAAAAAGTGCAACGAATTACACACACATACAAAAACAGAGTCACCTAACACCAATACGTTGAGATTAGGTCTGGGCAAAACCTGAAATGATGCAGCGACTTGTATTGCAGTAGAGCTTTGGGCATGTACAAAAGTGAGAAATTCAAATGTATTTTCAGACATTTCTTGTGTGTGTGTGTGTGTGTGTGTGTGTGTGTGTGTGTGTGTGTGTGTGTGTGTGTGTGTGTGTGTGTGTGTGTGTGTGTGTGTTAACCTAGGTAAAGCATCACATCTGATTTTTAACTGATTCAATCCTGTATAAAGATTTGACTTGTTACAATTTTGCCAAACCCATTCTCTTCAGGTTTTACTGGTGATGATAAAAAATATCCACACAGTCTTGTCCATTAAACAGACCAATGATTGCAGCTGTCACACTGGTCTGTTTTAAAGCCATGATTGACCAACACATTTTGGATGATGTGCACTCAGTACATGTGAATGACCAGAAGACCAACTGAACCAGTGAGACATTTCCTGCACTGGTGAGGAAGAAATGGAGCACTTGTTTGTTTAATATGCATCATATTTCTAGAGTAAATCAAGAGAATGTCACAAACATTTTTTCCCCTTTCAAGTTCTGTCTTGTATTTTTGCCTTTTAGGACTCGAGTGTGTTGAAGCCATACCCTTCAGCTTGAGCTTGTTCTGAAGCTCTTTGTCAATCTCGTCTTTGTGAAACAGGGCGTTGGCAGTCTCAAAGTCAAAGTCTTCTTCAAACTTCATGGGGCCATCCCTGCGCACATTCATTTTGCCTCTGCTCCGGTTTCCTCTACCACGGCCGCGGCGCATTGACTGAGCAGCAGCTGAGAAATAAAATGAGAAAACTGAAATCCAGCGACAAGCAACATTTTGGAACAACACATGCAAAAATACTGAGCCAGTGAGGGGGTAGCTTTGTACTCTATGGGATGATAATATTTACCCTAAATGAAAGTAGTAGAAGCATTACTGTCAACCCGTCCTCCCCAATAGAAAGTATTTCAGCAAATAAACAAGAGCTCATAATGTCATATCTGGATGCAACTCTTTATCAGTCCACATCTCCATCTCATCAGAATAAACCCTGCACCTTTTCTTATAATGTGCTGCAGTTTTTTTACCTCCACAAAAAAACAACAACCATGAAAATCCTGATGGCAACCCCTCGTCTTCTCCTTACAACATATTTATGGGATACAGCACATGATAGAAAAATGACTGTACTATACTGTCCAGACACTGGGGAAAGAACATTCACAATGTAAACTTTGGGCCCTTTCTGGGGAAAAGAAAATGATTCAATCACAGTAAAACTTGTTGTATCTGTTATATCTGATATGTATAATACTCCTATACATCTAATGACTACAAAAATAATAGTGGCAATAATAGTGGCGGTGTTAATTTGTATAAATACATATTCATCAGTTAAGGGGTAAAGTACATACCAGAAGCTTGGTGCTTGTTGGGATCTCGGTTTTCAACAGCTCCATGTTCATGATCTGGCTGTGACACCTTTTGAACCTCAGGAGCTGAGCAGGGAGAGACACCGTTTTTAGACACAGGAGGAACTAAAACAAAGCACTGCATAAATGAGCGATTGATGGTTAAGAACCTGGATGACGTTTGTTTTAAGACTTCTTCACCACTGTTTAGATTCATACAACTTCTATCTTAACAGGCCCAGGAGAAACCTTTACCTTTTCTCTGCTCCAGGAGGTCTGGGGGCTTCTGGCTGCCAGTGGTGTTGCTGGTGGGTCTGGGGGCTGCAGCCTGACTCCTCTGTCCTACAGGTACAGGTGGTGCAGGTGCAGCTGATGAAGGAGCTTGCACTGCCTGCTCCAGGGGTGGACTTTTTTTTAGAGAGTCCAGCTGGGGACTGGTTCGTCCTGCAAAAAAGAGCAAAGTATGAACCAAACTATTCAAAGAAGGGAAAGCTGCACAACTAGTTTGTTGTTTGTAGTTAGTTTACCTGAGCTCTCCCCTTTCAATTATGAAGTGTTCAGATTTTAACGTAATAAGGAGATTCACCTTCTATAGTTTAATTTCAGTTGTGAAACATTATATGTTAGTCCACTTCAGACAAATTATTTTTTCAAATGATCCTCAGGCCTTTAAAACTGTTTTTAATGTCAAACTGTTTCCATCACCTGTTGACTCAATCCTGACTTCATTAATCATGATATACAGTTTTAACTTTGTTTTCCTCAGTTTGTTATCAGCATGTGTTCATCTACAATACTTGACCATGTCAGAGCTTTTAAAATCACATGCTGAAACCTTGCTGAATTTTTTTTTTTACGAGAGGAGAAAGGAAAGTAAATGAAAGGAGAGGGAGAAGAGGAAAAAAAAGGACAGGGCTCCAGCTTATTTCTTTAGAAACTAACATTATATTATTTACGCTACGGGACCAAATGTGACCACCGCTGCTGACTTTTTTAAGAGAGAGGAACGGGGAGACGAAAGGAGAGGAGAAATAACTTCATAGTATTTTGCGCTACGGACGCTTGATATCAGGACAATTAACACACCTGAGTGAGAAACTGTGCGCCAAACAGATAATGTCAGCACAACAATTTTAACAACCCGCACTGCGTAGATGTCAACAATGAAGCAAGCAACGCTGATCACGTCCTCTCCTCCAACACTGGCTGGCGCATGATAGACAGATGTGCCTATCTGTCTGTTGCAGTCCCGCCCCCATATGCTATAACAGCTCATGCGAGTGTGCAACTATTCATTTCACGTGGTCGCATTGAGAGAGTTGATGCTCCCCAGGACTATCAGTGACGTTTATGGATGCAATCTAAAGTCTCTGATAACCGACACAAGCCGTTGCAGCTGAAAATGTCAAATTCACTCATTGCTGTCTAAAGTTTTCTTAATGAAACACCCTACGCTCGAGGCAGCCACCTTGTTATTTTAATAATGGAGAGAAACCCTGTCCTGTGAGCCCATACATGTTTGGATAAAAACTATTTCTTACCCCCGGTTGCAGCAGAGCCAAACTGCTGAGCTGCGAGAGGTGTCACACCAAACTGACTGTATGGTTGGACAGGGGCTCTGCTGTATGGAGGAGCATAGGACCCAGCTGACTGGAATGGTGGTGGAGGTGCAGAATTGCTGGATCCAATTGATGACTACAAACACAAATAAGAAATCATAAAAAACAACACATTTCTTACTGTCACAAAGATCACTTTCAATCAAATGTTGATGGTTTACTACAAAGACAACACTTGTCCAAACATAACAGAGGTATAATGAACTACTCTGGCATTAGGCACACTGACTTATTTGGAGACTTTTGTAAGCTATAATTAATGTTATATACACCTGTGCCTTTTCTGTGTCCAGTTAAGTAAAATGCACTGATAAGTGTCATGGTCTCACTTGTATTTTAGGTTCGGTTAACAATAAGGTTATTACCATTTCAGATTGTGTTAATGATAATAGAAGGGAGTAGCGAATGAGTGTGATATCTGACACAACCCATGTGTGTTCACAGAAAACAGTTAAGCACAGGTGTTGCAATTAACAACAACAAGCATCAGGTGTCCAGCTGTGGCAATAAGCCAGCAAGCAAAATCCATAAAACCCTACAGAAATTTGCCTTAAAATACCTACCTATGACTTTAGTACAAAATACAAGTTAGCTTTGTGACAAACTTGCGAATATTTCAGCATTTTGTACAACAGGACTGCAAACAAATCCACTTACTTGAACAATGGCAGGGTCCTGAGGCAGGCTGCTAGTGGCTTTGGGTGGCTCACATACTGTTAGGTCTTTAATATCACTTCCTCTGAAAATGATGTACTCAAACACTTCATCCCGAGGTGGAATAGGCCTGTCAGTGGGCCGGTCTTCAGTGCCAAAAGAGCGAACTGTTGGGAAAATACACAAAATATCTCAGTTATTTTACACTATTAGTCTTCTTATTGACAGGAGTGGGTGTTGTTGGCTTTTGTATATATCCTTATTCTGAGCACAAACTGGTATAGTGTTGTAGTTCTTCTAAAAGATTCTTAGAAAGTATCTGTATTAAACAAGAACACCTGGAAATGAGCCAAATACGTGTGGTGCACTACATACTGTTTATTTGGTACACATTTCTCTACAAAAGCTTTATAGTGCACCTTTAATCATTCTTTTCTTTGGCTATTAGTAGACAGTACATCTATTCAACAAATCAATGCTATGACCACACTTTATTTCCTCCTTTGACTTTTGAAGACCCCACTCTTGCTGTAGTGAACAAATTGAAAGGCCACAGTGTGAGCTTACGTGACCGACTCGGTTATCTGAGAGTTACTATCCAAAAGGGGAATTAAAGAACTTGGTCAAATCACCGTAATTAACTCTTTAATTAAATATGCTTGATAACAGGAACGGATTAAGTCTATACAAACGACAGGCCTCTTGGTGCTAAGCGATAAAGGTCAGATCTAATGTTGGCTCACACAAGGTAAACAAAGGACGCAAAGTGTTAACTACTGCACCACTTAGCTAGTAGTTTGCTACAAAGGCAGCTAGCATGGCTAACTAGCATGCGATTAAAATCTCCTTTCCCATTGCTTATCCCTTTTGTAAACTACACTATTAACCTGTCCGGGTAACGTGGACCACATGTTGGCTACTTGACTCACCTTTAGCAAGAGCTACTGTCGAGTTTTCGGTGTCAATTGTGTACAAAATTCCTTCATAGCGAATCTCGGCCTTGGAGATTAGGCTAATTTTGCTGCCGATGTACGGCGTTCCTCCTCCGCTCATGTTTCCCCTTTTATTGTAATAACGCACGAAATCCCACTGAATCTGTTCCCAGTCAAACGAGAGGGTGGATGAGTTGCTTTCAGAGCTGCAGTTCAAAGGTTTTCAGTGCATGGATAGGTAACAGACGGTGAGAGTCGGACTCGCTCTTTTCTATTCTGAGCTCTAACACGACATGGCCGATTGCAGTTTCCTTTGCCCGCCGCTAAGGATGCCGGGAGAAAGGCCGTGTCTTGTGCAGCGTTCAGGTGCTGCTCGGGTGGTCCACGTTTTCGAGTTGGGAAGTCGTTCTTCCGACTTCAGTGTGTTCACGTGATTTCAGTTCGGGAAGTCTGAATGTTGTAACAACAGCAATAAAACAGCGTTGATGCTGCGAATAAGATCAGTGAAATGTAACTGTGACAAGTTATATTCAAGCAAAAAGTTGATCTGCAATACGAATCTGATATGAATAAATAAAAAGTATGTTAACATTGACAGAACATATTTTGCCCCTCATGTGATGACGATTCTGACGTCAAGTCGGGAAGTCGGGCACCTAATTCTTTTCCAAGTTTCCGAGTTGTTGTTCCGGATTGAGCAGGTTTTCATGTCATTTTACAACTCGGAAACTCGTTTTTCCGATGTATCCGACATCACATGAATGCACCATTGTTCCCTGCTTGCTCCCCCAAAAGTTGCCTCATTTTCCCCTCACATCTGTCCTTTAATGCAGTGGTTCTCAACTGGTGGGTCGGGACCATAGGTCGGGACCCAAAAGCGGGTCACCTAGCCATTTTCAGAAGGTTGCCAAGTTGTGCTTGGAAATATTCTTTTTGGGCAAAAAGTCTATGATGCGCAATTAAACCATGTTTGTTTTGTTCCATCTGAGGTCCAAACTACACATTTTTTATTTAAATAAAGTTCAGTGTTTGAAACTTAACAGAAATTTGGGTCACGATTTCTTGTTAAGAAGGTGGTGGTGGGTCCTGTCCTGTCCTAGACCAGTTGAGAACCACTGCTTTAATGAATGAAAAAGGCTGGTTTGCAAGCGCATTATAAATCCAGGAATATCAAGTGGGCATGGTTTACTTTTTTACTTTTACTGTAATTTTTGAAAGAAAAATAACAGTCCATTACACATTACAGTGCGCGTATTCTATTTATTCTATGATGTTGCGATACAACATACAGTACTACTGGCTTTTCGCCACCCTGCCCCCATAGTACCAAATACTGTTATTAATAATTATTATTAAAAGCATAAATAAATAGACATAGATTTATAATATCAAACTGCATAATTTGAAAAAAAAATCGTCCATGTGTCGCGTATCGTAGATTTGATTTGTATTAGCTCTTACAGTGAAGTTTAATGTCCCATTTTTAGAGTTAAATGAAAAGGGAAAACGTGAAAATACTACTTTTTCCCCTCAACTTTATTTTCAAAATGTTAAGTAGGGTCAGGATTCAATGACAGGAACGAAGTTATAAGCTCGAGGTACAACTGCTACAAATGAATATATATAGAAAACAATGATAATAACAAATAAAACAGAAAAATGAATAAATAAAAAACAGACCATTTAAGAAAAAACTAAAATTACAATTCAAGTAACTCACAAAAAGCTTTAGTTTTTAGGGCTTTGGGATTTGTGCAATAATTGAATGTCTCCAGGTAGGATTTTAAGTGAAAAATACAACTAAGAGGACCCCCCCCCCCCCCATCTCATGACGTAAGATTCATTCCCACAATGCCTAGTAACACGCATGCGCACTGTAATAAAATACAAGAGCTATCTGTGATCAGAGATGGCGGGCGCCTCCGACCCCCTGGAAGATATGCTCTTTTCAGAGGTGGATGAAAAAGCGGTGAGCGACCTGGTGGGTTCGTTGGAGTCACAGCTTGCAGACCAAAACAACCCTGCAGGTAAAACAGACGAAAACGGAGGCGCTGGCTCAGTGCCCCCCGCTAACCATCACTTAGGAAAAACGCTACCAGCTCCAGTGGGCACCTTAACAGTGGAACAACAACAACAAGGACGGCGGAATAAAACTGAGATGCGCCAGGAGATAAACTCTAAAGATATTAGCCCGGATAAAACTGTCACGTCTCCTTCTCTGGGCTGTACCCCTTCTTTTGACCAGCCTTCCTCCACTTCGCCTGCCGGTGTGAACGCCACCTGCAGCGGATCGCAATCACATGGAGCATCCATCACAACACTGACTGCATCTGGTCTGTCAACTTTGGCTGCTACGCCTGGCAGCATCAGCAACACATCCAGCCGGGGGTGTAAGGTTTCTCCGGGCACAGGCGAGACGTCAACAGAGGCTAACCCACCGAGGAAACGCATAACCACGTCGCGGAGGAGCGCTTCTGCTCGTTTGAAGAGTTTGAACGGAGCCGCTGTAACGACGAGGAGGAACAGCAGCAGCACAGCGGTGGTAGAAGACGTCAGCTATGTGGATACAACAACAACAAACTCTACTCGTGTTGTGACATCCTCTATTAACACTTCCACTTTCACCGTAACTAACCCTAGCCTCCCGGTAGGTCAGTCTGCTATTGCCTTGGACCGAGGGACTCCCACTATTGCTCTGCATAGACTCCCAAGTCACATTGTGGCGAGCATTGCCCAGAATGGCAACGGTACCAGTGTGTCGGCCTTGGTCCAGCAGGGCGCCCGCATAGCATCCACTACATCTTCAGCTTCACAGGACAACCATAGCAAAACCCTCACTGATTCAGAGCCTTCCAAAACAGACAATTGTCAGTCCAAAATTGTAATGTCAAGCCAGTCTGTCAATTCTATGATAAACACTGTATCTACCACACCTTCTGTTGCCATACCAACAACAACAACAGCATCAGCAACAATGACCACCACAACCGTCACTCATCCTCTGAACTCTCCCACAATTGCCACCTGTGTAACAGCAGGGGTGGCAACAAGTTCTGTATGTGGAGCTGCTCAAACTACATCAGTGACCACCACCACCAGCATGGTCAGACCCACAGCCCCCTCCCCAACAGCTGCTGTGGCCACCTCTGCACAGTCTCAACCCCGTCCTGGACTCACAACACCTCAAAGGATTGTAGCCCCACAGCTGATTGTCAGACCACCTCAGCAGCAGACGACCATTCAGCTGCCCCCTGGGTTTACCATCCCGCCGGGTAAGGTTTGCAGAAGGGGAAGGATAGAGGCAAGGAGGTGCTGTTTACAGCCGTGTTATAATACCTGTACCTAAGGCTCATGCATGGTACAGAGAGTATGAGGAAGTTGTGTGTGTGATGTCCAGTTTTCCTACCACATGTTAATATGTTTGGAAAGCTCTCCAAGATTCCTGCAGACATATTGTTTGGTGCCTGATGCTGAAGAAAAATATACCTGTTGATAATATGTGCTTTTAATCAAAGTATCTGAGGCGTGAGTTTCAACATATGTGGCCCCATGGGGAATCAAACACATTACACAGCAGTGTAATGATGTGCCCAGTAAGGCGTGAAAATTTAACATTTACACCAAGCATCCATAACAGTACAATAACACATCATAATACCACATCTGTGAAATACATTTTAATAAAAAAAGACAAATCTCGCATTATGTTTGTATTGTAGTTGAGTCAATTACATTTATCTGTACACTAAGTTCTTTAAAGCAATGCCTTAGTCATTCACATATGTCTCTATAAGAGATACACTTTATATTGTTTTAATCATAGGAGAAGAGCTGTGTAAAGTTGGCCTTGCTGTGACACTTGAGTTCATGGATTCACTGTCACAAGCAGACGGCTCGCTCCAACGATGTCATGCAGAAATGTTTCCCCATAAGAAGATTCACACACAATACACAGTTAACAAAGTAGCACGTCCATTCAGGCATCAGGCATTCACAGGTTTTTCATATGCAAAACAGACTGCCACTGAAGTTTGAAAACACTTTTATAATACTGTATGTAAAGACTGCTATAGTTTGAATGCAGCAATTGCTTCAAGAATCTTTCAATGTGTGCAGAATCGAAATCAAATGACAGCAGTTTGGAGGATTTCTTTTTGAAACAGTTGCACATGCTTGTACTACAGTGTCTCTTTTCCAGAAAACTTTCACTGTTCGAGTGACATAACTGCTGCCATAGAAAAGTCTACTACTTTATTGAAGACCTGTTCTTCACTCTGAGTTGTCAGTGCAGTTAAAGCTAGAGATGCAAAAGAAATAATGTCACTTAAGATTTTTTTTTTCTTTTAAGAAAACAGTGTTGATCGGTAAAGGAATGTTGTTCACTTTATTCCTCATCCTGGGATAATTAGAGATCTTTATTGTTCATATTATATTTTATTATGGAGTCTATTAAGTCATCATATTACTTACTAGAGGTGGGAAAAAAAACGTTTTATGTAAAAATCAAGATTCTTTATCTTCTTTAGATTCTTATCTTCTGAGATTTTAAGTCGATTCATAACTTTCATAAATCTTTTTTTTTTTGGCTAATTAGTCACGTCCTGATAAGTGCTAAAGCTAGCTCTTTAACTCAGTAGAATGCCAAATGGAGCAGCCAGAAATTCAGCCAGTCTCACAGAGGACTGGAGTAGATCCTGAAGTAAGTACTAATTCATATATAGACTTTGAATCCAGAATCGTGCTGAGTCAAAAATAGATTCTGAATTGAATCGTGACCCCAAGAATCGAAACGAATCGTGAGACACCCAAAGATTCCCAGCCCTATTACTTACAATATAAACATTAATTGCGGCTCAAATTCGGTAGAAGAAGTCGATTGTGATTTTCCACTAAAAATATCAGTTCACGTGGCCACCTGCTATACAGTGCTCTCTTAATCTTTTATCTAAAAATGATTGTTATACTTGTTGGTCATTTTTACACATGATAGTTTTAATTCAAGCAGGCAATGTTGCAAAAAGCAAAGTTCTGTTTCTGGTTGGTAAAACACAGTCTTATTTTATTTTCATGCACTCATAAACATCTTTCAGCCAATCAGAATCAAGTAGTCGAACTAATTGACATTGAACTCATTGAACTGATTGACATTCTGTCTGTAACATTTTCCGTGATCTTTTCTTTGGGTTGAAGCTGCTTTGCCACTAAAATAACTTACATACTATTAGCAATCACATCCTAATGGGCTGGGGAAATATTTAACCCGGCTGCTGGTTTAGACTTATTTAAATACAAAGCTCCCAGTGTAATATTCTTTAATGGCATGGATGTCAGTTGCACAGTGTTGCCCGAGTGTTGAGGATAATAAAACAATAATTTGAGATAGACAACAAGTACAATTCATTAAAACAAATATCAATAAAATCAGGAAGTATGTTATTAAAAGGAAAAGATGTTTGAAAAGAGTGTGTTTGTAACAGATCGTTTGATGAGTTTGTATTCTTTACAGTTAGTCTGTGATGCTCTGTGGTTACGTGGTAACTCCTTTAAGTACCATTCAGTGACTAACGCATTATGTTGTTCCCTCTTATAATGTTCTGTGGGATTGTACAGGGATGGTGTTGGTACGCACTGAGTTGGGCCAGCTGGTGATGGTTCCTCAGCAGGCTTTGGCTCAGGCTCAAGCTCAGGCTCAGGCCCAGAACAACATCTCTCCGCGCCCTGCCACTCCCACTACAGGAGCAACCTTCAGAGTCACAACTCCACAGGTGAGAAAGTCTGCTACAGAACACGCAAAATAGATCCTACTGACACACTTACAATAGAATGACCACAGCGCGCAGTAATGCTGAGCCGCTAGACAGGAACAAAAAGGGAAGGTGACAGAGGTTAGGGAGATGTCTCTTCACATAAACATTTCCACTTTTGTGTCATGGCAAATCTGTTTCAGTTACATCACAGTTTTTTTTTCTATTTAATTTTTTAAAATGTTCATCATTAGATGTAGATTTCTTTTCGTATAACTCTTGTCGCATTTTTGGAGACTGAAAACTTAGAGAAGGGAAGCAGTGAAGGGTTGTCGTATGAAACAGCTGTACTTCTGAATGAGGACTGTGTCATGAAATGGCTTGAGGGGAGCACCCAAAAATAGCAAGTAAAAAAACCCCCCACAAAAATCTCATCTACTGTAGGTCTATTGTCAGTTATTTCTCATCACTGTATAATCACATGTAATGAAAAAAAGATGTTTGAACCTTTATTCCCCTAATTTACTGCGATAAACAATTCACCCGTATGGATTAGCATGAATTAAACAAGTCAGCTAAATAATGTCAGTATAAGGTACATTCATATGACACCTGGGGTTCATAAAAAATGATGAGTTAGCTCTGATTCTGTGGATTAGCACAAAGAAAGTCTTACCTTGTTGTTGAGTCAATGATGCATATTCACCTTTATTTGATTAGCCAATAGAAAGCTCTTAATCTACTGTATATCCTTTAAAGAGTTAATATCCCATAATATGACTACTCCATCTCCCTAGTGCATTCTTTGTTTCCATCCAAGTCAGATACATTTTAATTCATGACTCATGACTCTAGAAATGTCATGGTTTGGATTTTTAAAGGTACACTACAGATTAAAATTTTTATTTTTTGCATCACTTCCACACGTTATTTCACTCCAGACATGCAGATAAGTGAGCGTTTTCTTGCCTCGATCTTTGATCATTTCTTCATACTGTAAAAGAATATAATCACTGTAGAGAGAATGAATGACGATCCCGTCTTTTCTGTACTGTTGTTATCCAACTCAGCCTCAGCACTCTCGTCCACTTGAACAACCAGTTAAGTGCTACATCTCGGGCACTTTCTGCATATCAAGTATTGTTTGAATGAGATTTTTCTTAGTTGGAGATACTCAGTACTAAAGAACTAGGAGTCGGATCACAGCACAGTTTTCTTAACTTAAGAAAAGTAAAAGTAAGTCCTTCACTGGACAGTGATGGTATTTTTGTTGGACTGCCTTTTCAAATCTGCTGATAAAGAAGAGCTATTCTTTAGGACAGCAGATACGTGACATACTTAAGGACTATGGACAGCTCCTGGTGCTGAAATAAGGCCGGATACTAAAATGAAAAAGAATGCTGTTTTATTTTGAAAAGGCATATTGCATCTTGATTTAACATATTGCGGGTTTTTTTTGTGATCAACATTTTTTATTCAATTTTTCAAGATTAACAAAACATCTACATGAATGAAAAAAGAAAAAGAAACCATTTGAAAATGACAGAATTATAAAACATGCACATATAAAAGAAACCGAAAAACGTCCCCCGGAAATAGAAATAAAAACAAAAACACAGACAAAAAGAAATGAAAGTGCCTGCATGTATCAGGATGTGTGCAGTCTTGGCTTTAGCTTAGCTCGGCTATACAGCTGAAACACTATATAAATCATCGTTGATAAGAGCATCTGAACTCATGTTGTTCTTTTTTGTTGCTGCTTGTAGTGTAGTTTTGATGCAAGTGTACACTAAAAGTGAAGGCAGAGACTAAAGACTTAAGCTGAAATAGCCTGTAGTTCTCCTCGGCCGCCAACTACATCAAAGGATGAGGCTAGTGCCGCAAGAAAAACAGATTTTGTAGTTCTGCTGAGTAGAGACACATGAAAGGCACTATTCACAATTACAAACCTTACTCAGATTCAAAGTTACTGACCTAAGACCTGATTCTACTGCCACAGATTGACTGCCTTTAACTTCAATAGTAGGATTAGTTATATGCAGAAGATAGTGATCATAAGGGGGTTTAATGAAGTGCAAACCAAATCAATCAATCAGTTTTCAGACAATCAGTATACTTTTTTATTTGTGCACACAGCACCACTTCTTGGTTCTCTTACTTTTCTACAAAGAGCAATCAACCTCTGACCTGACGATGAGAGCAGCTGGGAACACAAATCTCAGATTGTTCAGACACATTTCCTAAACGCTTCAGTCCTTTTGTGCTCTGGAGAATTTCTATCAGTGTTGTTTTAACAGCCGCTGACCTTCGTCAACAGCAGCCCGGCTGATTCAATTGTAGAATTTGTGGTCTCATTATGTGTGGGTACACACAGTCCTCATTAAGATAACAGCTGAGCTCCAGACCTTAATTGGGTGCTGATTAATATGTTAAACTGTGTAATTATATTCAGTGAATAGTCCTGATTATTTTACGTATAGATTAAACTGAGATTAATGGGTGAATTAATGTCTCAAGGCTCCTTAATGACTCCATGGGGTCCTCTCATCAAAATTTAACCAGCCACTGAATCATTAATTGGAATTTGCTTATTATCACCTGTGGATACATCATTCATGGGGAAACTTCAGCTTCTGCTGGCTCCACACCTTTGGAGCTTAATTGCATTAAATAATGAGATTAATGGAAAGTTGGTTTTTCACAGCTTCTCTGTAAATCAAGGAAAATAGATTCAATCAATCAACCAATCCATCAGATTTTATTTGTACAGCACCGATTCGTAACAAATGATCAAGACGCTTTACAAAAACTGGAGGTTAGACTCTACTCTGTTTACAACCAACACAAAAATCCAACTCAAACAAAAATCACAAACGTTCACAGAGAAAGCCACACTAGAAGCTCAGGGACACAAAGAAGGTAGTGACATGTGAAGAACTGATACAGACTGGAAGGAACACACCGGCCCTTTTCGAAAAGCCACAGGTCAGTATGTAGTGCGTTCTTTTCAGTAGGGAGTTCCAGTAGACTGAACCCTCGTGGTCATTCAGTGGGCATTTTTTGGGTCGACCTCAGTAGAATATAATAGAATAGAAAGAATAGAATAGAAAGTTTATTTATAAAGCACATTTCATTACAGGTAAGCTCAATGTGCTTTACATTGATAATAAATAAAAACGTAAAACGTCATTTCACGTGCGCCTCCAAATCAAAACAAACGAGCACGGACAAAAAAACCCAAAACGAGGATAGATGAGGCCGGTTCGGTTAACGTGTGCGCCTTTTCAAATGTGAAGTTGTTAAATTGTTTTCATGCAATTTGACCGTTTGTATTATTTATTGAGCAATCGTGCAAAACACATCTGAGTTGGAGTGTCAATAACATGAGGCGGGCTTATGATGCCACTTCCACACTGAATGAATCAGACGAAGTAGGAACAAATATCAGCCTACTGTGCGCGCCTACTGAACAGTAGGTCCTAAAAGTATACAGCACAGAGATAGGGACTGTCTACTGTCAGATTGTGTAGGCACTTTGCAATTCGGATGCACCCTCAGGCTGATTTTCAAACCCGCCTACTAGTAGTAGGTACTGATCTGTCCAAAATGCAGTAAGCAGTATGCGACAAATGAGCGTGCTCCGCAGCGTGCCAAAAATGCCCGGATGTCGTTCTGATTCAGGGAAAATCTACAGTATGCATCAGACCAGTCTCCCTTGTGTACTGTTTCCCACAATGCAATGCACCAGGTCAGACATCAAATGACGGACAGGATTTTCAAAATCATGTAAATCAAATGAATCACTGGTCAGCTTTTTCAGACAATAAGTGGATGCCATACTATAGCAGCGTTTGCTTTTAGCTGGGCTGTTGTTTACTTCCACATTCCAAGACCGGAAACCAGCTTAGCCGGGACTGGAAAACTGGGGCCGGATTCACAAAAGCTTCTTAAGATAAAAAAACTTCTTTAGTGCTGATTTCTTTTTAACTTCAGTCTCAAGACAAAAGTTAAGAAGATTTCATATTCATGAAAAGAGTTCTTATATATTTTCTTAAGAAGAAACTTATGTTTCTTCTTAAGAAAAAACTTAAGAAGAAATTAGATTCTTGAAAACAAAGTTCTTAAATTTCTTCTTAACTTTAAGATCACACTACAATTGTCTTAAAATTGTTTTTCAGTGGGTTGAGTGGAAAGGTAAGCCTCTAAATTCTTAAATTTAAACACATTTTAGACAATCGATTTGAATATTCAGTTTTACTAAACTTGTCTCAACTTTTATTGTTAATTTTAGCCACTTTTGTTTTTGGTGTAAGTCTCATGTCTCTGGTACTCCTGAAAATAAGCTAGCACAAAAAAAAATCCCCAACTGTTGTCTACAGCAATAATGTTGACAAACAAGCTTATTATAAAGTATTGAAATAACATTTCAGTCCTTTAGTCAATGATTTCACAACAATATATATAGGCATATGTACATAGGTCTATTATATAGGGATATACGCCTGCAGCACCGGAGAAGTTCTTAAGTAAGAAAATAAAGAAGTTCTTAAGAAAATATTCAGGAATTACACTTAAGAACATTCTTAAGAACTTCCTAACTTTTTTCTTAAGAATCTTCCTAAGTTTTATCTTAAGAAAATGTTTGTGAATCCGGCCCCTGCAAAATAACCACCGACTGGCAGCCAAACTACATACTACCGTTGAATGCAGTATATGCATTGCATACTGCGTTTGAAAAACAGCCAGAGACTAAATACACAAGGGTTAATCAAAACCGGGTGAGACAGACCAGACACTGTCATAGTTCAGGAAAACAGGAGGGGGGACCCAATTGCAGAAAACCCAAAGTAATTTTATTTTAAACAAAAGGCAAAACAAAAACTTACTACCTTAACAAAAGTCTAAACTGAGAAAATCCAAAAACTGGTAAGCACTGGGAAACACTGACGTAGACTAACCAACAACTAACAATGATCTGACACAGAAGGGAAGAAACACAGAGGGTACATCTCAGTTCCCTTAATTGCATCCAAGTGTCCTCCACTTGCGTCTTAGTCCCTCTCACCAGAGATGCATGGAGAGATGCAAGGAAAAAAAGCAGAGGAGAGAGGAGATATGTTTTAAGATACATGAGATGCCCTTTCCTCTGTAGCATCACATAGACTCTGTTTGTGATGATGACATCAGCTGATCACGTTCAGCTTTAACAGCTGTTTATGTTTGCACAAATATGCAGTAATATTTCTAATAAAATACACACTGTAACAGTGTTTAGTCTGTGTACTTTGCCTGCACATGAAGAACAACCTGCAGTCTGCTTAAAAACAAAAGGACAATTTTTACTGACATAAAGATTGTCAGTCTGATCTGCTGCAGTGTCCAATTAATGAGTGATATTCGATAAGGGGGCGTGCCTGTCAGTAAAAAGACTTCCGTAAAGTCAGCTCTCGTGTATCTCTCCTCCTTTCATTTATAAGAGCTTTGGGACGATCCTTAACATGGCAGGTCTAGAGCTACTTCCGGTTCGGCCGAGGAGCGAGGACCGAGGAGATAGCAATTAAGAGAACTGAGATGCAGGGAGAGACTAAAAAGACAGGGCAATCAAACACAGGTGAGACCAACAAGACACAGGTGAGGACAATCAGGGCAAACAGAACAGGAGGGAAACACACAGAGGCAGGAAGAAAGAAAGGACTAAAGACACGACAAGAACTACAACATAAATCAGGGAACACTATAGAGAACTAAAACAGACCAAATCATGACAGACACAGGTGAAACTGATGAGGGCAATCAAACTGGAGGGAAAACACACCATGGCAGGAAGTAAAACTAGACATGAAACACTGGGGAAAGAACTACAAAATAAAACAGGAAACACAACTTGGCAACAATACAAAAAAAGGAAAAAAAAAACTTAACATGAGCAAATCATATTCATGACATCACATTTTGGAATTACAAGACATTTAATTAAAAAAACGTTTTCTCCTTTTTTAATTTGTCAGCACGTATTTTTAAAAACTGATTTGACATAACACGTGGTTCATTTGAAAAAACCCATTTGATTATATACTGTATATTAACTTTCCATAAAACTTTTGTAAAATAATAGTACTGTCAACTTTAAAACTTCAGAGTTTTCTAAAGAAAAACAGAGGTGCTGTTGAGCCTTAATGAACCTTGCATTGGTGTTAATATTCCTTGTCAGTGAAAATTCACAAGCAGACAAGGAAAACTTTTAATGAACTCAACTTACTGTGAGGACAAAACATTGACACTAGAGGGCAGCATTTCATTTTTTATTTCAGAAACACTTCAGTTTCTTCTTGTGATTTCGGTTTTGAATTCATGTCCTCATATTTGCAGTCAGGGCAAGACAGAAAGACATTTTTTAACTGGTTGAAAAAAAAACACATAAAAAGTCTGCACGAATACAAACAGAGTTTAAAATAATGTTGCATTAGATGTATTAACATGGCTATAAATGTCCAGGAAACACAGACGTGTACTCATGTTAAGGATACCCGTCAGAAAGCAGCAGTCTTTCACTAGTTACTGATATTCTGTTAGTTTTACATCCTCAGTCAGTGTTGCTACACCTTCAGCTGAGCTGTCAGAGACCAGACACATCTGAGAACTGAGATTAAGTAGGCTTACTTAAGAAATAATATTTCTTCCCAGTTATTCTCCATGGCAGGTATAAATCATTCCCAACGGTCCATAATCACACTTTCCCCAGCCTTAAAAGTAGCCCACTTGCTTCACAGCGGCATAGCCAGCCAACCTGTATCCATACTGATGTGAACCCCTCTCAAAAGAGACTTGCAGATTGTCATCACCTCTCACCGTCACACTGATGAAAAATTAGCGGGCTGCGGCGTTGCCTTCTCGACAGGAAAGCAGTAGCGAGAAATGAAAGGGAATGGTGTTTATTCCCTGAGCTCAACCCCTCTGTCGGCCTGTCACTCTTCCTACGACCCCGAGGGGAGAAACGGAAGGCATCCTGAGCTTCCTTCCTTCCATACCTGTTAAATCATTCATCATCCAACTGCCTGATTATTTTAAAAAGCTAACAAGGCTTTGGTTCTTCAGTGCGTTTGGGTGTGCTTGTCTGTGTGTCAGAGACAGTGAGAAGAAGAGAGGCATAGCTTGCGGAGGGATGCACCCTGTGGCTCTTACCAACCCCCTTTTACCCCCACTTCTACCCTGATCCCCTCTTTGCTCATACACCCACTTCCCCCAAAATCCTTTTTGCATCCTACAAAACTTTTAGTTGAGGGGAAACTCCCTCCTCCTCTCTTTATCCTACTTCTTCTTTTCGTCTCTTTGTCTCTTTCCCCCGTCCTTGACACTGCTGTAGGACTGTTTGTGTGTTTTCATTTGGTTGCAAGACAAGTGCAGATAATCATGTGCTTGAATGTGTGCCTGTTCCCTCTGCTGTCGGTGTGTGAATGCTTTTGTCTGTTTGTGAATGGACGTCTGTGTGCCAGAGGTCGGGGCAGAGGCCCTCTAGGGTTGTCTTGGCCCAACATCAAGACATCCGCCTGGAAGTGTGTATCAGCGTGTGTGCTTGTTTGTACTCGTGTGTATCTGGATATGTGTTTGTGATGAACCACTGGGTATCATTGTGGTATCCTGGCACTTGGCACTAACTGCGAAAACATCTCACTTTCTCTGGTGCCATTAAAATGCAAATAAACAAAGCAGACTCATCAAAAATGTAAGCATTCCTCTAAAGGAATCTCCTTAAAATATTGTTTGTCCATTAGACATGTAAGATAGGAGGAAAACCTGCAACGTGCTCAGTTTCATATAAACATATTACTGTACCTGCTTTGATTGCCATTTAAGTTTGCTTAGCTGGCTGTAACGCACGTTGGGCATGTTTTTTGCATGTTTCTCCTGAATCCCGAAACATTCCAAATAGCAGAAGTGCTTTGTTTTTCACCACACTGACCTCCTCTACAGGATCTCCTTGGATTCTCCTTAATCAGCTAAAATGCTAGTTAATTTCGCATTCGCCACCAAATTGACATAAATAAATGTAGCTAACAGCTAGCTCAGGCTCCATCTGATTGTTGAGATGAATGCATGGTAGATGGAAATAAAATAAAATAAATGATGTTTCAGGCAGTGTTTTACAGTAGCTTTAATGCATATCTCCATTTTCTGTTACAATGAAAATGCAATTCATCGTGCAGAACTAAAGTCCACACTATTTCTTATTCACGGTGTCTATCTTTTTAAGCCATACAAAAACTTTGATGCCGTATTTCCGTACTACTTCCACCCTTAAGTAACTTATTTTGAGCACATATAGCATGATTGGTGATTAGTGTTGTGGTTCTAATGCATCAATGGAGAACTCAGTGTGCAGAGCCACACCGGGTTTCAAACTGTACTTTAATCTTTGTGCCTCAAATGTCCTCTTGTCATAACCGGCTCACAGGCCATGGCAAATAAAGGGAGAGACACCAAAATAACACGTAAATCTGCAGATTTAATTACAAGAAACATAAATTAAAGTGCCAAAGAGATGAGGTTTGGATGTTAGTAGCGTTAGTAGTGTAAGTGAGTGGGTGTGTGAAATGTGTATTGTACATGTGTTGGATGGAAAAGGAAGATGAAGATGAAGTATCCAAACATGGCGCATGCAGAAAGTCTTACAGACACACAGGTGGTGACAGGCGGTGCACAGAGTCAAAGCACAACATCGACCACTGTTCTTCAGAGTTTTAATCAGCATCAAAACATCCTAAATCACCATTATCAAACAAAACCATCGTCATCATCATTACTATTGTCTTCAATAATGATACATTAAGTGCGTATAGGTGTTCATGAAGGAGCTCGGTCTTTAGCTTTGGTTGTTGTGTTGGGTGTGCAACTGTTTTTTAAAATCAGTGTCAACAACATGTTGCTGGACTTTTAATTCACGAAGCTTAAACTGATCAGTCGCGAGTGACAGGTTTGATTTTCTGCTATGTGTTTATTAATGAACAACTTCATTTCTGTGTATCAAGTAGATGCTCCTTATGTTTTCATACTTCATGTTGCTGTTGCTTCAAAGTCAGATATCTCCATTTATTGTGATCATTTTTTGATTATGATAATTTTTAGCTATTAATATGGTGTCTCCAGTTTTTATTTCAACAATTTAAAGTCACATAAGAACATTTCTGACTATAGAAATAGTGATCAAAATCAAAGCTATGTCAGATTCTTGAATAACTTTTATGTGTGTGATTCAATCGAGACAAAGTAAGACTTACATCATTTACATTTACATGTGTGTCATGTTGGTCATACTGACTTCAAGAGAGATTTTGAAAATAAGTGCTCAACCATGCTTTGAAAAATGACAGTCAATCTGTCCGACTATTTCACTTTTTTAAGGTGAAGCATTTAGAGAGCCACAGTTACTTCCCCTGACAGTGCTTCTCTGTTGTAGTCTTCAGCACCACCAACCTGCCTTTTTACTTCTTCCCTGCTTTCATGACCTTTCTTCATTCGTTTGGAACACACACTTCAGCTTTTTTCTTCTTCTTTTCCTCTTTCTCTCTGATGCTGTTCTGGTATTTTCTCTGCCCTTCATTAACGTCCTCTTCCACTCATTCTTTCACCTAAAACATTTGGTCTGGACTCACCTTTACTGTTTTTCTAGCTTTGTACTTTTTGAGGTGCCTTGTATTCCTTTCTCCCACATCCCTCCTTTCCTAATCCACTGCTTTTGATATCTATACGCTCTCTTGTTTCCCTTTTCCTCTTTTTCTTCTCTGTGCCTCTCTGTGTTGCTCTCTTTCTGTCCTGCAGTCTCCTGTGACCCCTCAGACCTCCCGACAGTGTTCTTTGACCCCGGCCAAGATGGTACCGGCTGCCTCTCCAACTCCTTCCAGCCCCGCCCTCCAGACCTCCTCTTCCTCCTCCTCCTCCTCCTCTTGTCCTGCACTCCGCCCAGTGAGAAACACGCCTTTCTTGGCTCATTTTCAGTCTTGTACCTCCCGTTTCCCTTCTTATGCAGCCCTGAAAATGATTTCTGAGAACCAATGTTGTGACTTTGTGATTGTTCAGAAGATACACAGTAGGTTTCAAACAAAGTTGGAGAATCTGGGTGTGGCTAAGAAAACCTCACCGGAAGTTTTTGTGAATTCAGTTCTAACTTTTAAATTGTATCAAACAGCTCAGAAAATTCTTTTTTTGCAGAATAACCCTTTTAAGATTTTAGTTGCATTTGGAAAGAATTTGCATGTGAAAGTAAAGCTGATCAGATCCTACTACGACTTTAGAAATGTCACATCCTAGTCTTAAGAAGAAGCAATCATTATTCATTGATGTGGAAGATTTTGTTGGATGCGATCATTTGATTTTGGATGATACCTTAATGGAAATGTTGAAAATATTTTTAATAAAATGGATCAAATCTGTACTCCAATACATAATTTTGCATGCATTTGTTTTCAGAAAAAAATGGAAAGTATAATCAACTTCCACCACAATTCAGGCGTTTCTGCTGGGTGAGCTTGCCTTGGCTACTGACCGTAGCATCCTGTGCCAAACCCTGACAATGGTGGGGATCGTATTTGAGTGAACCTCTCCCAATCCTGAGCCTGACTGAATAAACTCAGATCAGACCAAGCATAGATCGAGCTGAGATGCAGCACAGCTATTTGTTCTTGGCTCACATTGAATGTGCAGGAATCCATGGTATTATCAGTAAAGAATATGTTGATCCTAATAATTGTGTTTAGAAAATAGGATCAGTGTGACAGGTTGTTACTTTTCCTACGTTTGTCTGACTCCATCAACTTTCCCCTGACTTCAAAAGATTTCTGGTTTGAATCAGCCTGGTTATGCAGACCTTTAGTGAAGATAGTTGTGTCAATATTCTGTACGTGGTTTACTGATTAGACCCTCATATGTGTTCTATGCTTTTTGGGTGCATTCACATCAGCATTTCGAACTGTCTGTTTATGATTGCATCACGTAATATGTATTTTATTGCCAAGTGTGAACAGGCCCGGAGAGATTTCAGAGAGGTGATGAGGGCTTTAGAGTGAGAAACCGCTGATGGCAACTCATCTGTGAAGTAAAATTTGTGTTCTGGATGTGCGATATTTTCTAGTCATTCATCCCCTCACATTTCATCATTAGAGCATATACACTTGGTGGCATGACCAGTAACAAGCCTTGATAGGAGCTGTGCCTTGTCAGGTAGGTGACTGTGAAGAAAATCTTTGAAGGCCTCTCGTCTTTCCCAGCCTCTAGCTTGTCACCACCTCCCCCTCCTCCTACTTGTCTGTTTAGCGATGTCCACTGAAGTCAGGACACCAGATGTGACAGGAGCGCTGTGGCGCCTGCCTCCTGTTCTCTGTGGCCTTGCTGTGAGCGAGGCGTCACGTCCTGTTTATCTCTCTGTCTCTTCCTTGCTCTTCCAGAAGGGCCCTGTGGCTCCGGCCGTGGCTGTGACGGCTCAACAGCAGACCCCTGTGGTGATGGCCCCCCAGGCCCCGGCCCAGGCTGCCTCCCAGCCCGTGCAGCCTCCACAGACAGGAATCGCCACGGCCCCCGGAGGTCCTATCGTGTCCCAGGTCCGTCCCCAACCCCCCCCCCACACACACACTCTTCCCTTCTTCACAGCCCACACTCCACCCTTAAGGGCGCAGGCACTGTCACATCTGCCAGTAGGCTAGCTGTGTCACAAGCTCAGCCCCAGACCCACAGCCTCACCGCCTCCCGCAGCTGGCCATGCACCGAGAGTCTCACACATGCCCGCACATGTTTGCACTCATACATTCTCACAAGTGGAAAGCAACCCAAGGACATGCAGACAGAGACATAAACGCACAGAGCCATTATGAACACATTCAGGGACAAATGAGTTTATAGATTCAGCCGTAAATGCTGGCTCACATGCACATCATTCACAGAGATACCCAGTCACGTTCACAGATCCCCACATCTTCTTTTATTCAGGCCCTGAGAGGTCACATAGGAGCTACGGTTTATTGCCACTGGCAGTGTGAGTGGACAGGTGCCATGTCTCATTTGGCTACAGAGATGAATGGGCAACATGCTAAGTTTGCTCTTCAATCTGATTTGTGACTGATGCTTGGCAGCTTCTTTATCAGTCTTAGTACTAATCAACATTAATCTGCAAGGATACAAGATTTACACTCAGCTTAGACTAATAGTAAAAGAAGATAACAACCATTCATAATCTTTTCTTCAAAAGTTGACCAGCCCTTCAGATACAAATCTTTGATCCTGAAATCTCATAGAGTGAGCAATTAACAACTCAGGCTGCCAGTTTTCTATTTCAACTTTTTAAAGAAGGTAAAAAACTATTTTGTTATCTTTTACAGGAAATGCAAGAGAATGTCAAAAAGTGTAAGAATTTCCTGGCAACTCTCATCAAGCTGGCGTCTCATAATTCTCCGTCCCCTGAGACCTCCAAAAACGTCAAGGCTCTGGTGCAGGATCTGCTGGTAAGCTTCAAAATCTACTAATCACACACGATCCCATCAAAGTGTTGTGCCTGAGCAATGAGAAAGTTTTGCACAAGTTAGTCTAAGTCAAAAGAAACTTTAAGAATATTTTGACAACAAACTTTTGGAGGGTCGTAAATACCTTTTTTCTTCTATATAGGATATTTACAAAAACTACAAGTCCCTTGTCAGCTGCTTCCTTTTTATTGCCAGACTTTTAAGACCAAATTTCTCATTATTTCCATCTGATTGACAACCCTCCTTTAATCATTCATTGTCAAGAGTGACTTTTTTTTGTACAGTTCACGTATGAGCAGATCAATGTGAACACTTAAATGTGTTGTTGTATTGAATGCACTAAACCTGTAGGTGGCAGCATAAAACTCTTTCTTAAAAAAACCTTGCTCTATCATGAATTTTAATCTCCTACACAATTACACATTAATGAGCTGCACCCTGAGGTGCCAGGATGGAAGTTGACTGGTTGATCATCAACTTCGTGATGGGACATCTTGCTGTGTTCAAGTCACCGTTTGTCTTTTATTACTCTCTCACTTCTGTCGTAAATTATATACTATACCCTTCTCCTAACAGGATGCCAAGATTGAACCGGAGGAGTTCACCAGCCGGCTGCAGACTGAGCTCAAGTCGTCTCCGCAGCCTTACCTGGTGCCTTTTCTCAAGGTGGAGTTCCTGCTTGTAAACTGGACCTCTCACGCTCACCCCTAATACCCCCAAACGTTAACTCTAATATTCTCCTAAAACAGGTCCTCTTAGCTGGTCTTTTTAACTCACTACAACACTTTTCCTTTTCATTTAGGCCAGTGTTTCTCAAATGGTCTAGCCTCGGGAGGACCCAACACAAACTCCTAATAAGATATCGCGAGCCTGACCTCAGGCAGCACTTTTTTTCCCCAGGCAGACTTTCCGACCCACTGGAAACGACTCCACAACCCACTTTTGGGTCCCGACCCACCAGTTGAGAACCCCTGATTTAGGCCCTACATTTATAGTCCGATGTGCCCTTTAGCTTCTTTCTTAAACCATTTACACCGAAGGACGCCTAAAAAAACGCGTCTCATCAGGTCTAAATGGGTTAATTGACCTCTAATATAAAATAGTTTCCTGATGTACTCTTTAACCTACCCCTTAAATCCCTAACTTGGCTCCTTAGGCTGACCATACTTTATACTTCCCTAAACTAAACTCCTTTCATAATCACCGTTGAAGGCCAGGCCTGACACTACCATAATACATACACACACACATACGCGCCCCTGGCCTGACTTCTGACTGTGTGTGACAGTGGCCCCCCCAGCAGTCCCTGCCAGTAGCCAGCAGCTTCCTCCAGCCAACCGTGATGAGCGTCACATCAAGGCCGACCGCCCAACCCGGCCACAAACACATGTTGTCATGCAATGTTAGGTCGCTTGTGTCAAAAATCTGCCTGAAATAGTCTGTATGGAACAACGTCAGCTCCTCAGGTCGGCTCTGACAGTGTGTTATCAGAAATAACTAACAGCCATTTTCATATATTTTATATACAATACTAAATATACTGCTGGGTTGTTCTCCTGAAATTTAATCCAATTGTTCCCTGTTGTAGTTTTTTTAAACTATATATAAAACAATACAGAATAGTGTATGAAAAATACAGGTATCGCCCCATGTCAATGTATCTGCTTGTGTTTGATAACACTTCATCAAATTACAACAGTAGCATTTGTGTCTGCAGCTGTGTATGCTTTTTTTTTCATGTTTGTTTTCCTCTCTAACTCTAAACTCTGGCCTCTCTCTGCCCATCAACAGAAGAGCCTCCCGGCCCTAAGGCTGTCTTTGCTGAGTAGTCAGCAGACCCTGACCCAGCCCCCGCAGCAGGGAGTCAAACCAGCGCCCGGCAGCACCCCTCCTGCCATCGTGGCTGGGCCAGCTGTACGCATACGCCACCCCAACAGCGTCAGCACTACTACGGGTGCCAGTGCACTGCCCGGCGGGACGCTTGGACATGCAGCTGCCATGGTATGTATTGAGCAGAGCAGCTGTAACAGAGGCCAGTGCAGATACAGTAATCACATTTGTTATGCTCACAGTTTATCTGTAAAATCTATTTAAGTGCAGAATGACTTAAGGATGTTGAACCAGTAAGTGCATAGAAATGGGCTTTTAAGTGTGTTTGAGGATGGAAAGAGTATGAGCTTGAGATTTCAGGTAATTGATGAGGCAAATATTGACCCACAATATTCCTACATTCAATAGAGAAATGCATGTGAATGTGATTGAGTCAGACCTACAGGGTTGTAGGTGTGTGTGTGTGTGTGTGTGTGTGTGTGTGTGTGTGTGTGTGTGTGTGTGTGTGTGTGTGTGTGTGTGTGTGTGTGTGTGTGTGTGTGTGTGTGTGTGTGTGTGTGTGTGTGTGTGTGTGTGTGTGTGTGTGTGTGTGTGTGTGTGTGTGTGTGTGTGTGTGTGTGTGTGTGTGTGTGTGTGTGTGTGTGTGTGTGTGTGTGTGTGTGTGTGTGTGTGTGTGTGTGTGTGTGTGTGTGTGTGTGTGTGTGTGTGTGTGTGTGTGTGTGTGTGTGTGTGTGTGTGTGTGTGTGTGTGTGTGTGTGGAGTATATTTTGATGCATATGTTGTCAGGAGTCTGTCAAGACTGGAATGAGGAGGACCCAAATGCAGAATAACTATAAAAAATGATTTATTTAACTCAAAGGCACGAGGCAAAACAAACTATTCAAAACTGAAAAACCACTGCGGGCAAAAAACACTGGGGGAGACTGATACGAACTTACTATTGACGGAAAAAACAATGAACTGACAACACGAGGGATGGAACACAGAGACTAAGTAGACAGGGGTAATCAAACACAGGTGAGACTCACAAGACACAGGTGAGGACAATCAGGGCAATCAAGACAAGAGGGAAACAGGCAGGAGTAACATACAAGAAACACTGAGGAGACTACAAACTAAATCAAGAAACACTGAAGACACAGAACTCAAGAATATGACCGGAACGTAACAAAACACTAGGATACGAAATTAGAAAATATTAAACTAGAAAACACACAAGGGAAACACCAAGATCAGAAATTACTAAATAAGACAACACTTAAACATCAAGATAAGACACAAGGGAAACACCAGGGAAGAATGAGAACTAAAACCATATAAAGAACTCTAAACTACAAACTAAAACAGACCAAATCATGACATTACCCCCCCCTCAAGGGACGGCTCCCAGACGTCCCAAAAAGTCAAAAACACAAAGCAGGGTGGGTGGAGGGGGTCCGGAGGAGGGACTCCGGACCTTCAGGCGGACGGCCTGTAGGCAGGGCACATAGCCAGGACAGTTCGGGAGGGCGGCCCGGAGGCCGACCCAACACAGAGAATAGTTCAGGTGGACGGCCCGGAGGCCGACCAGACACAGGGAACAGTTCGGGTGGGCGGCCCGGAGGCCGACCAGAAACGGGGAACAGTTCGGGTGGGCGGCCCGGAGGCCGACCAGAAACGGGGAACAGTTCGGGTGGGCGGCCCGGAGGCCGACCAGAAACGGGGAACAGTTCGGGTGGGTGGCCCGGAGGCCGACCAGACACAGGGGAGAGTTCGGGTGGGCGGCCGGGAGGCCGACCCGTGAGAGGCAGAACCCCTGACGAGGGTGCAGGAGCCAGCAGCGCCTCTGACGAAGGCGCAGGAGTCAGCAGTAACTCTGACAAGAGCGGAGGAGTCGGCAGGACCTCTGACGAGAGCGGAGGAGTCGGCAGGACCTCTGACGAGAGCGCAGGAGTCGGCAGGACCTCTGACGAGAGCGCCGGAGTCGGCAGGACTTCTGACGAGAGCGCCGGAGTCGGCAGGACCTCTGACGAGAGCGCAGGAGTCGGCAGGACCTCTGACGAGAGCGCAGGAGTCGGCAGGGCCTCTGATGAAGGCGCAGGAAGCTGACGAGTCGGCCGGACCGCAGACGGGACGTCAGGCATCGGCCGGACCGCTGACAAGGCCTCAGGAAGCGTCACGGCCTCCAGTGGAGACACGAGAGTGGGCACAACCTCAAACGTGGATACGGGTGTTGGCAGGGCCTCCCACAGAGACATAGGAGTGGGAAGATCCTCCCAGAGAGAAACAGGAGTGGGCAGATCCTCCAACGGAGAAATAGGAGTTGGCAGAACCTCCCACAGAGACACAGGAGTGGGCAGAATCATCCACGGAGACAGAAGAGTGGGCAGATCCTCCCACAGAGACACAGGAGTCGGCCGGACCGCCGAGGGGACGTCAGAAGTGGGCAGAACCTCCCACGGAGACACAGGAGTGGGCAGATCCTCCCACGGAGAAACAGAAGTGGGCAGAATCTCCCACGGAGAAACAGAAGTGGGCAGATCCTCCCACAGAGACACAGGAGTCGGCCGGACCGCCGAAGGGACGTCAGGAGTCGGCCGGACCGCCGAGGGGACGTCAGGAGTCGGCCGGACCGCCGAGGGGACGTCAGGAGTCGGCCGGACCGCCGAGGGGACGTCAGGAGTCGGCCGGACCGCCGACAGGGAATCCGGAGAAATCCCCCTCTCTTCAACAGGGGGACTACGGAGCTCAGCAGTCACAGGCCGCAGACGGCGCTCTGCAGGGACGCAGTGAGGCTGAGGCTCCAAGGCACAGGGAGGCTGAGGCCCTGGGGATCTGGGCAGCGGAGACTCGGGTGAGCTGGGCAGCGAAGGCTCGGGTGAGCTGGGCAGCGAGGGCTCGGGTGAGCTGGGCAGCGAGGGCTCGGGTGAGCTGGGCAGCGAGGGCTCGGGTGAGCTGGGCAGCGAGGGCTCGGGTGAGCTGGGCAGCGAGGGCTCGGGTGAGCTGGGCAGCAACATGGGCTGAGGCCTGAGTTGAGGCTCTTGCTGAGGCTTCGGTTGAGGCCTGGGCTGAGGCCTGGACCGAGGCTGTTGCCTTGGCTGGTAGACAGGCTGCTGAGGTTGAGGCTTGAGCTGAGGCTTGAGCGGAGGCTTGAGCTGAGGCCTGGGCTGAAGCTTTTGTTGAGGCCTAGGCTGGAGCCTGTGTTCAGGCCCGGACTGAGGCTTCGGTTGAGGCCTGGGTTGAGGCCTGTGTTGAGGCCCGGACTGCGGCTTGAGTTGAGGCTTGGGTTGAGGCCTGGTTTGAGGCCTGGGCTGAAGCCTGAGCTGAGGCTTTGTGGAGCCTTCTGGCTCCAATGCCAGGTCCATCAAAAAACTCACCAGAGAGCTCGAGGATATCGAATCCGGACATCGTGTGGCCCGACTTCTTCGCCTTCTGCCTCGGGTGCCAGGAAAAAAGGCTAGGCGTGTCCCCTCCCAGGGAGAAGGCTCGTTATTTAAACTAAAAAAATCTGCTGGGTCCATAATGTGGTCAGTTCATTCTGTCAGGAGTCTGTCAAGACTGGAATGAGGAGGACCCAAATGCAGAATAACTATAAAAAATGATTTATTTAACTCAAAGGCACGAGGCAAAACAAACTATTCAAAACTGAAAAACCACTGCGGGCAAAAAACACTGGGGGAGACTGATACGAACTTACTATTGACGGAAACAACAATGAACTGACAACACGAGGGATGGAACACAGAGACTAAGTAGACAGGGGTAATCAAACACAGGTGAGACTCACAAGACACAGGTGAGGACAATCAGGGCAATCAAGACAAGAGGGAAACAGGCAGGAGTAACATACAAGAAACACTGAGGAGACTACAAACTAAATCAAGAAACACTGAAGACACAGAACTCAAGAATATGACCGGAACGTAACAAAACACTAGGATACGAAATTAGAAAATATTAAACTAGAAAACACACAAGGGAAACACCAAGATCAGAAATTACTAAATAAGACAACACTTAAACATCAAGATAAGACACAAGGGAAACACCAGGGAAGAATGAGAACTAAAACCATATAAAGAACTCTAAACTACAAACTAAAACAGACCAAATCATGACATATGTGAGTCACAACACACATGCATATGATAATTCTTTGAAACCCCTACACGTATGTGTTATGTGCTAAAGGCTGAAATAAGCCATGTAAAAAGTAACGCACCTGTCTGCAGGCACTCTTGGCTTTTAAAGGGAAAGCCGACACTGGCTCGATTAATACAACGCTCAAAACAAACATATTTACAATAGAGACTTAATCCAACCCCTTTCTTGCCTTGTGCCACGCTTTGCTGCCAGATTGTTGGCTGCTTAACAAGCAAAAGTTAGTCTGACGTGCCCTCATACACTTTGCGCCATGAGCTTTAGATTGGAAAGTGTCTCACATGTTGTTAAAACAAGGTTGCTAGGAGGCCAAAGCAGTCTTCTATTTTATCAAGGCAGATTTAGCCTTAAAAGCACCAAATAAACAAAAGTACTTTAAATTGTCTATAAAAGAGCGGAAGTAAAGAGTTTGAACTCCTGCTTCAGCAGCACTTACACTGAACTTGACTCTGTGCATGCAGATGCAATTGTTGAGGTCCTTTGACCGCTGACACAGGGCCATCACTATGCCCTGGTGGACTGTTTGAGTTGAGATACTGCATAAAGGGGGTCACTGCTCCAGCATCGCTAAAGTGCGTCCTGTTGCTGCCCCACATGCAGCAGGAGCCGTTGGCCTCAGCCAGGTGGTGACAGAGCATGTCATCAGTCTCTGGAGAGGAGAACAGGTTGTATTGATCCCCATCGACCAGTGTTTACGATGAAGACAGCAAGAAACCGTACCATGGCTCTGCAGGAGACTCTTGATAAAAACGAATAAATGTATTCCTTATTACCCAGATATACTGTATGTTGCATTACATTTGAAATGCCCAACTGAAACCATGGTAAGGATTTGTATTTTGGCAGCTAATGTAGTGCTAATGATTAGAAAAACCTTGTCGGTGAACTTACTCTGTCAAACAACTTTTTCTTAGTGTTTGATGTCATCACAGTCCCTCTCCTCATTTTTATACAGGGTTCCTGCAGATTCTTAAAAGTCTTTAAGAGAGTTGCCAGAAAAAGTCTTAAATTAGATTTTTGGAAATGTATGGTCTTAAAAAGTCTTAAAAAGTCTAAATTCTACGACTGGGAGGTCTAAAATATTAGATAGAACGTTAACTTAAGCATGTCTGAAACACTGTTCAGTTGGCTATATGATTTTCCTATTATTTTTTTGTGTGTATTAGCTCACGTGACAATTCACATTATTTACAGCAGCGCTGGATTTGAAAAAGTGCAGCAGCCCTGTCATACCATCTCAAGCCCTCCCAGTATCACACACTGCACACCTGACGCTAGTGGTGCAAAGGATCACAGTTGATCAGTGATCTGTTCGGATACCCCAACGGGTCGGGCTGCCTGTGATCCACAGATCGATGGAAAATGTATCTTCAGTGTGTAAAATGTATGTTCTTCGCTAAATCCCTCCGCAGAGTCTCAGTGAAAAGAAGGCGATGTTAAAGTAGTGCGTGTAGCCATGGAGATCTGCTGTACAAATTAGAAGACAAATCAGTCTCTTAAAATATATTTCCTACAGATTTTTCACTCAGAAACATGTGTTGATTATACTTCACTGTGTTTGGTTACTCTGTGTCAAACACTTTTCTCCATTTTATATCACCATGTCCGTATTTATCAGTCAAGTATCAGCTGGTGGCTGCGTATATCATCAATCAGAAACGTAACTTTAGTAACAGCCTGTTATAGTCTGTAGCTGTAAACTTAGAGCTTATACTATACCGTGGAGTGTTTGGTCCAATTACTTAAAATATAGTCCCTAAATGCACGCTGCTCATTTGTTGTTTTGTCTGACTCACACAACATGGGCTGTGCAGTGTGCACGTACACACACAGGTCCTCTTAATGAATGCTGTGTTATGTGTTCAGCGTTGTCAAAGCTAATACAAGCGGAAATAATCGTGTTTTTGTAGAATACAGCAAACGTGTTAGTTACAGAAGATTTATATTGAGTGTTTAGTTGATGTCCATGTTGAGGGGTAACAAATACTGCTATTGACATGATGCAGCTTTGAGGGGAGTGAGGAAAATTGAGGATGTGAGACGTTATTTAGAATTATGAAGATGCATTTTTAATTTGTAGTGATGTTAAAATGCATAGTTTGAATCCTGGCGAGGTTGTTTTTCTGACAAAAAATCCAAACTCTGCCATTTGTGATCTGTTGCACCACTACCTAACGTCCTTTAAGTCCTGAGTGTTTAGTCCACAGGCTGTAAGGTGGACATTGGGATTGGGCCACACAACACACGGACCTTAAAAAAACCACAAAGACTGAAGTTAGGCGTAGTTTTTATATTCACTTTAATGAGCACATTATCATCAATGGCTCTGTTTATATTTTCTTTAACCAGATCTCCTAAATGTACTTTAATTTAAGGATTTTTAATAGTTGTCATGTGACTTCATTTATAGATAGATAGATAGACAGATAGACAGATAGATAGATAGATA
This sequence comes from Tautogolabrus adspersus, assembly GCA_020745685.1. Classification (NCBI taxonomy): domain Eukaryota; kingdom Metazoa; phylum Chordata; class Actinopteri; order Labriformes; family Labridae; genus Tautogolabrus; species Tautogolabrus adspersus. The sequence continues at coordinate 6,307,429 of CM036535.1, forward strand.
GATAGATAGATAGATAGATAGATAGATAGATAGATAGATAGATAGATGGATGGATAGATAGATAGATAGATAGATAGATAGATAGATAGATAGATAGATAGATAGATAGATAGATAGATAGATAGACAGATAGACAGATAGATAGATAGATAGATAGATAGATAGATAGATAGATAGATAGATAGATAGATAGATAGATGGATGGATAGATAGATAGATAGATAGATAGATAGATAGATAGATAGATAGATAGATAGATAGATAGATAGATAGATAGATAGATAGATAGATCACTCTGCTCTTAGGTTTATAACCGGAGATCCTTATAACACACATCATTGTATTTTCTATAACAAAGTTAGTTGGTCTTCTCTGGCACAGAGGCGTAATAAACACTTGGTTCTATTTATCTATAAATCTCTAATTGGTCGTACACCTCCTCATATAACGTCCCCCCTCCCGTATGTACAGAATATATTAACCTGAACTAAGATTTAAAGAAACCCCTACATGGATCAAAATGAAACCCGTACAATTTAAAAATTAGGCCTGTACCAAGAGAATGTGCATAACCCGTGCAGGAATAAGGATAGAAAACCTATGTACAATTGAAAACAGTTAAACTGAAATCTATACAAATAAGCGACCTACAGCTACACAGCTGCATTTCTGTTGCAAGTTAAAGCCGTGTCTGAAAAGAGGTGGTGCAGTTTTTAAATAAGTCTGTGCATACTATATTACCGAGCAGGCCAGCAAATCTTCACTGAAGTAGTAATCAATATTGTTGCGACATCCTTTAACAGCGAGAGACAACTTGTGCTCTTGTCCAGGTTAACGTCTTTTTAGAGGCCCTTTTCCCTCGGCAAGGGCACAAGTTGTGCCAGAGGCTGTGAGCAGTTCTCTCAGTCATATTGTTGGTACACAGCTGAAGTACAGCCAGGTAACCTGCAGGGTCCAGCACTGGACACTGACAGCCTCACTCCAAACATAGCAGCATGGTGGTGTGTGGGTAAACTGTGTGTGTGTGTTGGTTTACTGTGTGTATGTGTGTGTGTGTGTCTTAGGATGGGTCAATGAGGTCAGACTCTCAGCGGTCTAGGCAGAGGTTTGGGAGAGCCAAGGGGTTCACTCTTTCTTTTTTTTTCTTTCTTTTTAAAATGTTTCTCCTTCCGTCTTTCTCTCACTTTCCCTCCATCTTCCTTCTCCTTTTTCTCTTTTTTTTTCTCTCACTCTCACTTTCTTTCTCTCTTCCTCTCTTTCCCTCTCTCTACACTCTCCATCTCTTTCCGACAGTTCCTCTCACTGTATCTACCCCCGCATCACTCTCTCATCTCACTCCCTCACTCTCTCCCTCTACCCGTTAACCGTTGAAGGGTGAAGTGAGGTAACTAGGTCAGCCCCGGGTCAATTTTAAAGCAATGTGGCGGCCGCAGTCTATGTCCAGAACATGCCTCTGGTCTCTCTCACTATCTCTCTCTCTCTCGCTCCATCTCTCTCTTTCTCTTATGCGGGTACACATACACACGCATACACACATGCGTATAAACACCAACATAAGCTATCACACAAAACATTAGTAAGTGATCGCCCCTGGCACAAAAACAGTCTGAAACCAGACAGCTAGTTGAATTAGGCTAAGAGAGTCTGCTCTTGCCACAGCATATGAGTAGCTTTTCTTCCAGTGGTATGGAAAAGTCTTAATAGGATCTCATACGTTCCCTTTAAAGTGCAGTAATTGTCATTTTAAGTCTTTAGATGTGGACTTATATACTTTAAGTTCCTTGTATGATTATGTGTACTGCACGGGGGGTTATAATTGTACATATTTACAAAATGTCCTTTTTATAAGATGAATAAATTGTGAATGACGTGGTACTGTATGTCGTCAAACTGTAATTGTTTTTATTGCAAGACATACAACTGTAACTCGTCTCTCTTTTTGAACACATGGAGGATATAAAATGTCATAAACTAGTCAAGTGTAATGTTGGTTTTTTACTCTTTTTTGTATTGCACCACTTGTTCCATTGAAACTTGCTGGCCCTTTAAGTTCCTCGGGGCAAATGATACAAGGTGAATGTACTGAATAAGAAACTAGGCCATATCACTACATATGAGTTTATTCCTTACTCAAGCAATGTGTTTAAATACGCACATGTAACACATAACATTATGAACCGTTAAAGGTCATAGTCATCTTTATATTTCTATATCTAAATCCTGTTCTTCAATTTTTTGAATCAATATCACAGATCAACTTTAAATAGCTATGACCTAATAATCATGTTTGCAGCCATTGATCATTACCCATGGCTAACCGTGTGTGTGTATGTGTGTGTGTGTGTGTGTGTGTGTGTGTGTGTGTGTGTGTGTACTTAATGTATGATATGATGTAACAACAGGTCATAAAAGAGAGGATTGGAATGATTGGAAACATACTGTATGTCATAATGTCATTTTTTTTTGCACTATCACTTAAAGCACAAGTAATTATGGCCGCACAAGTAACTGTGGCTCAGTTGGTAGAGTCGTCGTAGGGTTCGATCCCCAGCTCCTGCAGCAACATGTTCGATGTGTCCTTGGGCAAGACACTTAAACCTGAATTGCTCCCGCTGCTTCGTTGGCTGAGTATGAATGGGATTAGTTAATTCTGATGTTGTCAATACATAGCAACCTCTGCCATCAGTGTGTGAATGTGTACGTGTGACATGTGGTGTAAAAGCGCTTTGAGTAGTCAGAAGGCTAGAAAAGCGCTTTACAAGCTCAAACCCATTTACCATTTGTTCTGGAATGAGCTGCTAATGAGTTTAAAGAGCCTTTTGGAAGAAGCATGCAATAACAGTACCTAGCATGTGACAAATGTTAGCAATTATTTTAAATGAGCTGAATTATATTTGTTTTGAAGTGCTTTTCACACCATCAAACATTTAATATCACTTTGATAATTGGTGTTTAAAAGTAGAAAGTTGGGTTTTAAAGTGATGTACGAACAGTGAGTTTTGACGTCTTCCCTTTTCCCCTCTGATTCCCAAACTTTCTACCTTCTGCCCCCCCCCCCCCCCCCCCCCCCCCCCCCCCTCTTAACTGTGTCGCCGCCTGGCCAGAGGTGCTAGCTATCTCTGCCTGTGCTGAATGTATTTTTTTTCCCCTTCCCTCCCACTCTCACAGGCCCCTGCAGTGGATCTCTGGGAAAAATGGCCTGTGTCTTTTTTTCAGTGGCTTGAACAGTAATATAGCATGTGTCAGGGAATGGAAAACAAGGCTAAAAAATATGCAGCAAGAAGCAAACTGGTAGGAATGGATGGCTGAGCCCAAGGCCGAGCCTGTGGCTGCTACCAAGGAAGGAAGTGACTCTAATAGCCCAGCACCCCCCCCCACCCCCTGCTCCTTGTTCTTTTACCACTACTGCTTTTCCTTCTTCTAAACTACTTTTTCACTGCCTTCTTGACTTCTTATTTCCTTTCTCTATCTGGAAATACAAGCAAATGTAGGTCATGTACAGTGACAGAATCCATCCTGCTTGTGCATTTAAATTTATCTCTTTCTTAATGCAGTGTGCATTTCGAATCTATCGTCTTTGTATCTGTTTTGCATCCCTCCTGCTTTCCTACTGCAGACCTTTCTAATGCGTTACAGTAGAATAGCTATCAGTACACAAGTGTGTCAGTGGCTCTTGGCGTGCTTTTACACAGATCATTTCTCGCAACAAAGTTAGTCTGAAAGGGGAGCGAACAAAGATTTTACCCCCAAACAATTTCTCCAAGGGGATGGTGGTAAAGTTGAGAAAGGGTTTAGCAGGCGTGCAGTTTAGAACTTTTTAAATTCCCCTCTCACTTGTTTTATTTATTTGCAATGCCACGGTAAATAGCATATCTTTAACTTTTGTATTTATTTTTGCTTCCTCAGGGTATAAAGACAGCAGGCACTGTTGGGGGCCAGGTCCGGATGCCTGTAGTGATCACACAGTCTGTCAGAGCACAAGGTAAGACATCTGCCGGTTGTTTCCATCAACTTGTGTCTCTAGATTAAGTCATAGTGATTTTCATTTAAGGACTTCAGAACAAGGTTCTAAAGAATTGGTCAAAGACGAAAGCAACAAAGAGACATCTGGTAGATTTTAGTTTCATTATTGATGAAGTCCTCTGACACACACGTTTCTTCTCTGTCTGAAGACCCCTTAAAGGCTCATGCTTGGCCAAGATGTTTTAAGATTTTCAAACTCAGCCTGACCCCCTGGTTAAGTAAAAAGCCAGGGAAATAGGTTAAACAAAGATAGCCATTAGTGAAACTCTTCGTGTTGTCTCAGTAGGCTGTAAGATGTGTAAACAGGCAGCAGCCACAGAGAAAACAGGTGTTTTTTTCCCCTGTCTGGTTATAAAGCCTTCTCAAACATTTGCACTGCTGCTTACTCACACTGATTCACAAACACTCTTCCCACAGAAGCCCACAAATATCGCCCCAACACCAACCGGGCGTAACGCTTCCCTATGAGAGCTGTGTTCTCTCAGGTGGTGTGTGTAATGTGTGTATGTGTCTGTACCTGTTTTTGCTTCTGCGTGTGTATGACTGTGTATGTGAGTGTGTGCAATCTGAGGTGCATACAAATTTGATCTGCCCCCTTCCCCAAGATTGCCTGCAGTGAAAGATCTGTAGGTTGTTTTATGCCCATAAATTGGAATGCGGGGATAGTTCTAAAAATACTTTTCTGTGCCTCTTGGCTAGGAACATGCCTGTTAAAATCAAGTTTAAATTCACTCTGGCAGTCCTTGTGCCTCTCTGGAAAACGTGTCTCGGAGCAGGATGCGGTTTAGGAGTGTAAGGAGAGCCGGTGAAGCGCAGTGATATTGACAGAGCGACGCTCTCCGCACCAACCTGGGGAGAGCGACAGTACCGCTCCCCCACCCCCCTCCATCTCCCCTGCGAGGATGACAGACACAGTTGAAGGTAGTCATCAGACAGGAGGATATTTGACGCAGATAGAAAGGGACACTTCAATGATAACATTATTCCTTCCTGTTTTTTAAAGTGTTTTTTTCTTTGTTTTTTTCCCCTTTCTTTAACAGGCACATTGGGGAAAGGAGCCATCATACAAGCAGGCAAAAGTCCCGTGGGCTTAGCTGTTCAGATCTCTGGGAATCAGAAAAACAAGCTCAACGACCCCGGTGGAGGCACTTTCAGGTACATCTCATCAGGAGACCCCACTGGAGTTCCTGCCTGGTGTTCCTGGCAGCAGTCACATGGGGGCAGCATTTCACTAAGATGCCTCTGCATGACTACAGGCTACACTCTCAGCTAAGGCTACGAGTGTTCATCCCAGTTGGCTGCATGGCCACCTGACTGCCTGCCTGCCCGGCTGGTTGATCGGTGGTCTTTTCTCTCTTTGCCCAGACCATAGAAACACACTTCCACCCAATAGATCACCCTCAACATCGCCCTCCTTGTGTCAATGTCTCAACCCATTGTCAGTATTACAAACGAGCTAAACCTTAATTTAGAAATAAGGTAATTGTGTCCAGATGGTTGGAATTTCTGGATGCGGTTCTGAAAATACCTTTCGGTTAAGTCAAACATACGGTATTTAGCCTGCAGCTTAGCTCTCTGTTCTCTCTGGTCTTTTCTCTGCTTCAGCTGGGCTTTTGTCTCAAACATAAAAGGTTCATCGCCCACACGCTGGCCTTTGTGGTCCATGTCTGTGTGAGTCCTTGTGTATTTGTGTTTGTCAGCGTGTGTGCAGCATATACGTGCAAGTGTGTGTGGCTATGTTTGCATGTATATCTCTAGAGTACTTCTGTTTGTTTGTGTCCCTGCTTGGGTGCACATGAACATATGTGTATATCCTACAAATCTACGAGTGTTGTTTATGCATGTGTCAAATTTGTGCATGTGTGTATTGACTTTGACAGGGGTTAGGATTGCCCTGGTGTGACCGCGGCGGGTGGAAGAAGAGTCTGGGTCACATGAGCCAATGGGTTCATGGTAATGGCTCCCGTCTCCTGAGGGGAAACGCAGTGCCCGAGGCTCTGATTGATAAACCAATAAATCTTTAGCTGCGTTGGTAATTAAGCTGTCAGGCTTGCTTGTTACTGACGACCTTTTTCCCCCTGCGGTGATCACAGTGGCCCTCCACACACATACACCAAATGGTTCACGTAAGCCCGATAACGCCCAGCAGCACTGTCACGAAAGAAACATGTCACGGACATTTTGTAGCATATTTTCCTTCTATCCAGATCTGGTCTTACTTGTGTGTTTAAGAAGGTAAATGATGCTTGGTCAACAGTTTTCCCTCAACATGGTTACAAGTCTCTGAAACCTAAGTCTCATTCAGTGTTTACTAAAGATTTCTTACCAGAAGATATAAACACGTTAAAACGAGCCAGTTGAAGCAAAGTGATTCTGCAGGCAAGGTCCAGAAACCTGCAGCACTGATGTCATGACTTAACATGGGAACAGAAGTGTGGTTACAGATAACCGTGGAATGAAGTAGTTACATTTGCTTTACAAGTTGGTTTACAAGCAAGGTCAGACGATCTTCAACACTAAGAAGAAAGAATTGTAATGACGTAGTTTAGTCAAGTCAGATTTATTGAAATAAGTACTTTTAGTTTGATTTACTGAGTACTTACAAAGTAACAACAAGCTTAACCTGAGTAAATACAGTCAGCCTGGTCAGTCAGCATCCACTCTACCCTCCACCCTGCACCGTATTGGCTGTATTTGGGGGACTGATGTGTGTATGGCTGTCACTCTAAGCCTCTGGTCCCAGCAGGCCAGCTGTAGCACAAACACACACATACAGCACATACTGCAGGGCTTGTGGGGTTTCCAATGCAGCTACAGCCTTCTGTGTAAGTGCTTGTGTTGTTGCGCGGTGTGTGTCTGTGTGTGTGTTTGTGTTTAGTTTACAGTAGAGAGTGAAAGCAGCTGTCTCTGTGCTCCCCTCTTTCCCTCCTCAGCTCTCTCTGTAAACACTCGACATCCGCTGTAATCACAGGCGAGCCAGCCGAGGCCCTCAGCCCTCTGCCAACCTCAGAGCTCAGCCTCAGTCCCTAAAATCCAACCCTGTCCTACATGCTGGACACACATCTGTCCACATAAACACACAAACACTTGCGTATAGTTGCTTCAGAGATACACTGACAGATGCACAAGCAAATGAAGAAAGAAAAGTGCTCACTGATCACTGATGCAGATTTAAAGTTCACCGTCCTTTTTCCATCCTCTAAGAGCAAAGTGAGCTCATTCTAACTTTGTGATTACCGTACATCCTTTGCCGCTCTGTAAAATTGCTATTTCAATGAAAAAATGCTTTAAAAATAAATATGACTCAAAATGTACTTAAAAATCACCTCCCCCAAAAAATGTAGAAACTATTCACAAGATTAGGTTACAATTAGGTTATATTCAGATTTAGGGAAACATTAGGCAACTCATTAATATAATATCTTTTTGTTGACAGCCACATCAAACCAAGCTATATTGGCACCTTCTTGGGTGCACCATCAGCGTTACACCTTGCCAGGGTTTTTTGAATAATTACAGCCAGAGTGTGGGTGTTCTTTTGAATTAATAAACATCCAGCAGCATCTAGCTTGTTGCAGGATTTATTTGCCACTTTTGTGCCAAAACTGCCTTTGTGCTGTCATTCATATGAGTCATGATCATAGATCCCAGGAGCTGCCCAGTGAACCCACAATAAAGAATACTTCTCCAGTGGGTTGTGTCTCTCCGTTTGGATGCAACAAGCCTACATGGCCGGGCTGTTAGGCACAGGGATCAAACAGGCCCCCCTGTCTGGCCACAGAGACCTTTATCCATAGCAGTGGAGGGGGATGCAGGAGATCTGGATGCACCCCCATCTCCACGCACGCACACACACACACACAACCTCTAAATGGCAAAGCAATCCTCTTACCACCTATGGCATGCCCTCTCTGAGACACCAGCTTGATATGGAAACGACATGCATATGTATTCATGTGACCGCCGGCTCCATGTCCTCGAGCCAACCCAAACCAATAACTGAGAGGCTGCTCTTTAGCTTCTGTGGAAGCTAATTACATCTCTGCTTTATTAGTGCAGAGGTGTAGTCGGGAATGTTTTGCATTTCATATCTCATTCCCTCCTTTTAATGTCAGACCTGTCTTTGGATTCTCATTTGAATTGAGCCCTGGTGGTCTCAAGTAGGCAGAAATCAGACCGTCCAAGATAAAGAAACATTCATATTATAGTCATGAATCATGATATTACCACTCGTCTGTCATACTGGGGGATGTCTTATGAACCTTTACAGCTGCTTCCAGTTTAGCTTTCTCTCTGCTTTATATAATTCATGCATTGTTTTTGTTACTATTTTGGTTACCCAATAGATTCTGAATGTAGTCTTTAGTGTGAAGCTTGATTGTTGAAATCAAAGAAACACTTGCTTTGATGTCAGTGATTGAGCTGTATTACAGCTGTAGTTGTGCCAGCACAATGTGAAATAGCTTCATGTGAACTACGCCTCTACTGTCATATCGATAATGTTAGTGGATATCTTGGTTTTTACTGAGTTTGTGCTTTTTTATGCTCATTTAATATTTCTCTTTATATACATTTCACTGTGAACAGTTGTCTCTCAACCAGAAGATTTGGGGGTTCGATCCCCAGCTCCTTCAGCAACATGTCCGAGGTGTCCTTGGGCAAGACACTTAACCCCAAGTTGCTCCCGCTGCTTTGTTAGCGGCGTATGAATGTTTATGAATGGGATTAGTTACTTCTGATGTTCACTTTAAATAGCAGCGTCTGCCATCAGTGTGTGAATGTGTAGGTGTGACATGCGGTGTAAAAGCACTTTGAGTAGTCAGAAGACTAGAAAAGCTCTATACAAGCTCAAGCTCATTTACCATTTAGAGGCCACATCCCAAAATGTAAAAAATTCCCTTTAATGTCACTTTTAAAAGTGACACAGACACAAGCACATGATATCTGAGAGTAATGGAGTGTGATAACTTTTGACTTTTTGTTTTAGAAAATACACCTGTTGTTGATACAGTTGAACGGTCTTGTACTTGTTGTGTACATTATGCTGCAAAAGTCATGAAGCAAACTTTGTCCGTCTCATTTTCCCAGTGCCTTGCTTAGCTTTAAATGGTAATACTAATACGTTTAATAAGTAAAAGAGTAGATCCATCTTAAAGAACAAAAACAACAACTCTTCTTTAACAGGTAGAACAGAGATTACATTCTTTCATTTTCATGATGAAACATCGGGGTATCATAATATTTCTGGGAGATTATGTAACTGAGCGTTTGACCACACTGTGTTGCAGTTGTTGTCACCATGGCTTAACTAGTGAGAATGAAAATGATGTATAACAGGACTGTGATTTACCTCCGTAAGGCAAAACCAAGTCCTGTACTTCTGGCCTCTTAAAAAACACAGCTGTTGTATTCTATAGTGATTGTGTTTGCTCCTTTACAGAGCTTGTTATCAATACAGTGTTTCAGGTAGATGAGGTCATCTAGCTGCATGGTAGATGTACGTGACTACACTCTTAGTTTGTAGCTGTGAAAATACAGTGTTTCCTCTTGACCTGAGTGAACGTGGCCTCAGGCATGTTTCTCTTCAGGACAGGTTAAGTTATCCAAGAGGACGTGATGAAGAAAGGTGCACAGCCTGAGGTGCAGCACAGGGTATAATCTTATGTATCCATGCTTGTGTTGTTGTGTAGATTCCCTCTGTGGAGGCATAATTAGACTGAGCGCTGGAGGAGAAGAGGAAAATAGGAGAGAAGGTAGAGGTGTGTGAGGTTCGGGGAGTTGCTCTAATCGTCTTTGTCAACCTCCTGCCGTGGTGTCAAGTTTCATATCGACTCTCTGTGGCCACACCAAGGAGCAGGAAGGCCTCTGCGGGGTGGAGTTTGCTGTTGGTGTGTGCCCACATGCATACACAAAAGCACAATAACACACGCACAAGCTCTGTCGCAACCGACATCGGCAGCATGAACGTAAATGACTGTGGAGGTGAGCCAGTGAGTGGCGAGAGGCCACTCTGTGTGTGTTCTGTGGTTCTTTGTTCCCTCCGTCAAAGCCGCTCAGAAAATCCTCCTGGCCAGTCCTGTAAGCATATCACGTCAGCGTTCAGCTAATTCAGCCCAGAATCGGAATCATTACTTGCCAAGTACAATAATTGTAGGGGATTTTTTCCCTGGTGACAACTCACAAAGAAAGTACAGCCTCTGAAGGATGAAGGGACCCTATTGCATGTAAAATGTCATGACCCAATGTCCCATGTCTCTGCTAATATGTAATAACATATAAAGAGTATGAACACGACATTAAGCTTGTGAGAAAAACAAGAAAAAAAAGTATGAAAATACAGAGAAGTGGTGTACAAATGGAGTTTGTTATAACCAGATTCATCACTGCTCTGTGCCAATCCTCTGGAGCATCCTTACTGAGCTCTGCCAAACACTCATCATCTCTCTGCCGCCACATGAAGACCCTCAAATGGGAATTTTGTGCCATTACGACCCAAGAAAAGCACTCTGTAACAAAACGGATGCTTACTGTTATCCAAGAAATACTAATGAATAATGGCCAGCTCTGGTAGTATATGTTGATAGTGTTATGACGTGAATAGTTAGGTAAGGGTGTTGTGTACAAGACTACTCCTTCGTACGAAAACTGAATACTAACATTGGAGTAGTCAACATTGGATAACCTCATTGAAGAACCAACCAGTATGGGTTGTTCATGCTGCGACGAGAGCACAAACTTCACTATACTGTCCTTGTGGCCCTTTCCTATGCACACCCTGGAAGCCCTATTCAGTTTGCACATCTTCTTATGATCGTTTTTTTTTTTACTTGAAAATCAGAAAACATAGCCAGACAAAGGTAATCAAATGTGCCACAATGCAATGTATCTTTTGCTGACAAAATATTTCTTTACATAATCAATTTGGGGAAGTATTACTAAATCCCAACCACCAATAAATAACTGAATACATTTACACAATACATCCGTTAACTTTTATTCTCTTTTATTGAAGATCATTAAGCTGAGATTTGAGAGGATTTAAATTAGAAGTAATTTAATATATATCGTATTTCCATGGTCTGAAACCATTTTTCACACCACCAGGAGGTGGACCTTGATCTAACCAGGCGGCTCTACCAGGCTCTTGTTGTCTCCTGCTTACCTTGCTGCCATGAGCTCATGGCTTGTGTTCCTACATGTTCCTTCTGACCCCTGCAGCTTTTCCAGAACGCAGCAGTGCTGCTGGTCTTTAACTTACTTAAGTTCTCCCACACCATTGCTCCTCCACACCCTGCACATTCTCCATTGGTTGCTTGAATTGGATACAGGTCACTTTTTGCTTGCTTTCCATACTGCAAATGTGTCATGCTTATGGTTAAAACAAAGACATAATAGAACAATACATCCAAGCTATACACTATTGCCAATCAGTTTGCAACTTCCTCGCTAAAAACACTCCCGTTTTCCTTTCCGGTGCAACAGTGGTGGAACAAGTTTTTAATGCCCACTAACAACTGGAAAGCAGACCAAACAATCTGTTGCAGTCTAAACTTCAGCCGTTCAGACTTCTCCTTATCCCATGACAAACATTGAGAGTAAATCCAGAACACTTGATGAAGTGCATGATTCTCACAAACTTTTGGTTATACCCACATAGGTGAATTCACGTATTGCAAGTAGATTTGGATAAAGGCATCATCACCAAAATGAATGTTGTGTATTTTTACTAATCTCCAGTCTCTTACATTACAGGGATGATGATGACATCAACGATGTTGCCTCCATGGCCGGGGTGAATCTGAATGAGGAGAGCGCCAGAATACTCGCCACCAACTCTGAACTCGTGGGAACACAGATCCGCTCATGTAAAGACGAGGCCTTTCTCCACCCTGGACTGCTTCATCGACGAATTCTGGAAACAGGTAAGATAATTATCCCTTCTTCCATCTTCAAATGTAGAAATATTGCAGCACATAAACAATTTACCCCCCATCTTTTTCTCTAAACACAACCCAAAGCTGAAAATCCCGGCTGTTGAAATGATGAAATCCCTTCCTGTTGTCTTTTGTGTGCGGAACATGTTGTTTCTGTATTTATAGTGTCATCACTAAAGACAGTTTTGATTTTCTCTCCTTCAGTGGTTCAGACTGAGCCTTTTCTTGTTTGGCCTCGGTTTAAATTTGATACACTTAACAATTCTTTCACCTCCTTTAATGAATTCTTCAGTGGCTGTCTGAGCTCACTGGACCTCAGGCACACACATAAATACTTTATGGGTTTGTCTTTTGAAGGCTGGCTGTCAGATTGTCCTCTGGACTAAAGGAACAGAGTTTAGAGGAATGAGACTTGGCAGTGGGGTTCTGATTTCTTTCTCTCTTTATAGTTGATCTTGACACTGATAGCACATGGTATTGCGTGTGCTAATCGATACAGGCGGAGAGTTCTTGGTTTGTTTTCAGCTTCACATGAGAGTGATAGTGTCTTCATTACCTCTTTTTGCTACCGGCAGTCAATTTTATTGCTTGAAATATACTCGAGGCTCTCGTTACACTGGGAAACCTGTGAAAACGTATAATGAGCATTATTACTCAAAATAAAACTGTGCCTAGCATCTTGCTCCTGTGCACCAGATCAAAAAACACACAGCATAATTCCACGTGACGGGGAGTCTAGCGCCCTCATCTTGTTTCATCTCAATTAAAGTATCTTTAGAGCATAGCACCGAGGCCTGCAGGCCACGATTCGTTACGTGGACTCTTGGCATGGTTGTTATCCCGTCACCTTGAGGCAGAGGGGTTGTTTAAAAATATAAATCTTTCCTCTGGGGGGGCACGCAGCATGACGCAGGGCAAGAGGCTAGGGCGCCCCCTGCTGGGGAAGTGGCACTTATGCAGCTTTGTTGTGTCAGTGATTGGCCTCTCCGCGCTCTCAGCTGACAGCAGTTCGAGGGAGGCTCCCCCGGCCTGCCAGCTCCACTCAATCAGAAAGCCTCGGCTGCTCCTCTTCATTGTAAAAGCACAGAGTTGGACTCAGCTTGGCTTTCTCATTCACTCATTCACTGTTAAACATCCCACTGAAACTTCACTGTGACCTTTCCTGCCCCCTGTTTCCTCCAGAAAAGAGTTTGGTCGAACATCTTCCTTTTCTTTTTAATTATTTCTTTTTATATATATAGTCCCATTTCCCCTTTCTTTTCTCAATATTTCTAGTTTGCTTTGTTTTGAACACTGATTCGAGGAGAGGATGTTGGCTGCCACTTCCTGTCCCCTTCTTTATTTTCGCCTCAATGTCTCTCTGTGTCTCGTTTCCTCTCCTGTCTTATTCATCCCCTTTCAAACACACACTTGAGCCCTCTTTTCCAAACCTCTCTCTCTTTCTCCCCTCAAAACTCTTCAGGCTGGTCCTTTAGCTGTGGAGGTTTAATATGTGAAGCTGCAAACAGCACACAACTCCCCCATCTGAACCATCTGAAAAACAAGAGCTCAGGCACAGCTGGAGCTCTGCAGAAAAACCCCTCAAAGTAATGATAGTTAACTGTTATCCTTAAGGTCTGGAAACACAACCGCACGCACAAACACAGTTCAGCTTAACACATCAGATTTCACATCTAAACAGCTCAAAGTAATCATTTATATTAAATATTATATGTTGAGACTATATTTCTACAGTAATCATTTCTAAAACCCCGAAGTGTGTTAAAATAAATACAAACAACAATCGTGTTTGAATGATTAACTCTGTGTTGTTAAGGCATTGACACTACTTATTTCATGCAACTTGAACATGATTCACTTTCAAAACAAAGGCAGTGCCTCATGCTGCGCTCACATTCAGTCAGCTTTATAAGAAAACCATGTTGACCTGCTACTGAGGAGAACACAGGTCAACACAAACATGTCAGCCTCACAATCTTTAGTAACTGTTCTCTTGCATCAGACATTTTAAAACCATCGTTACTTGGTTTAATGTGAACAAGTTTAGTTTGTGCGCAATAACATCACCTACTGATGTTCAAATCAACAGCACAGCTATTTAAACTAATGTGAAAACAACTACAACTATGTGAAATTGGCTAGCTTGTTAGCTTTAGAAAAACATATGTTACAGCCAAAGAATGAATGCTAGTGTGTCACTTGACCCCGAAGACGGTGCACGCCGATACGCGTTGTTGTATTTTAATGTTGATTTCAACATTAATGAATTAAAGGCCTTTTTCATTTTTCCAACCATCCTGAGTGCCTGGACCCGGATTATTTATACCGATGTTTTTTGGTCTTAAGTTTTCCCTTCCATGAGCACCGGTGGTTTGAGGGATACCGGAAGCGCTCCTGTTGTCTCTCTTCTTCACATGGAAGTTAGCTACTTGAGCAGTTTATTTTACAGTGCTGCTTCCACTGTTAAATGACACTAGTGAAAGTGGAAGATGTTTTGTCACTGCTTAACTTATTATAAGAGGAGTTAAAGGTACAGTATGTAGAATTGCATGCTAATGTTTACATTAAAATATCTAACTTAAATTAAAAATGGACTAAACCCATGTTATATATATTTTTTAGTTGAGTACTTACATCACCTCAAATATTTCCAAAAGTTATCAAAGCCAGAGAAATCCGTAATTTTATAGTTCTAACGGTACGTGTCTTGTAGTCGGACCGCCATGATGAGCCGCCACGATAGACAGGAAATGTTGACCGTTGTCAAGGAAACACTGGATGTTACGTCAAAGACCGCTGCATAAGCTAGCGCTAGCTAGCTACTGAAAGCTGCCGTTCTGTCGCTGTATGTGCTGCTGTGATATAAAACGTCATGTAAATTATACTTGGATACATCGTTAGTACACATATTGTCTTTCTCAGGTCGGTTTCGCCCGTTCATATTGATTCGTTATTTTACCCATAATACACCGCAAGCCTCGACGTCATCTTTTGTTATTGTTTTGATTGAGAGCGCCCTAGCGGCGGATTTTACATACTGTACGTTTAATTTCCCTGAACAATTCACTTTCTTTATTTGACCTCTTTTTGCTTTCCTTCCTGAACATTTTTGGTTCTCTCTGCTTTCTCCTCAGTTAGTTTTTCTCTCCTCTATCGAATGCAGTTCCTGTTGGCCAGTTGAGATAAATCCATCCTGCATAACTCAGTGGCTGTGGGTGTCCAGTGGTTGCTGAGATACTGATCCCTTAATGTTGAGAGCAAAAGCTGTGTTTTTATCCTTGGCCTCACATTAAGCAAATATAAGATGGATTAAAAAACAAGAGTCACATTCTTTCAGGCAGATATTTAAGTTTTATGTTATAAAGATGGGTTACTTTTGACAGAGTCCAGTTTCAATGCCAGATACTTTTGGAGGGGAACACTTGTTGCTATGGATACCATTCACTAATATACAAAATAGATATTCGATACACCCAGGCCTCAATGTGTCCATTGGATTTCTTTAAGTTGTCTGTTACGTTGAAAGTAATGAGCAGACAAATACAGCCTAAGAATGTGTGTTGTCGGATGGTAGTTAAGTTTAGCTTAGAGAGAGATGGGAAGGAAACTGTGCATTGTCAAAAATCCTTCCAGAGTAATTTGAGCTAATGTTAGCATGCTCACAATGACAATGCTTAAAATATATACAATATTTGCTAATGAGCACTAGACACTATATATATAGTTAAAGGTTGAAGATTGTTACTAAATGCTAAATGCACTTGAGCTTGTAAAGCGCTTTTCTAGTCTTCTGACTACTCAAAGCGCTTTTACACCGCAGGCCACACCTTCACATTCACACACTGATGGCAGAGTCTGCTATGTAAAGTGACCAACAATATTAATTAATCCCATTCTTACACATTCATACGCCACCGACTAAACAGCTGGAGCAATTTGGGGTTAAGTGTCTTGCCCAAGGACACATGGGACATGTAGCTGCAGGAGCTGGGGATCGAACCCCCAAACCTGATGGTTGAGAGACGACCGACTCTGCAACTGATCCACAGATAAATGAGGTTATTAACAAAGTATAAGACACATAAAAACAGATGAACGCACAGATCGGTGTTGCCCCCCCTAGAGCCATGATGTTTTCATGTACAGAAAATTCAAATCTTTGGTGCGGATTATTCTTGTTATAGTTTGAGTCTCTCATGTAGAAAATGAAGACAGATCTATAAAAGTTGTTAAGTTCATTAGTCAGTTCCAAGCTGAGTTAAAGGCCTTTCTTTCCTCGATGAATAACAGTGTGTTTTTCTTCCAGTACGACTTGAAGAGAAGTTGTTTTCGCTCACAGGAATGTGGCTCTCGAGTCTCTTTAACTTTCTTTGAAATATTAATGTCCCTAAAAGATCTTATTTTCAGAAAGCAGAAGCCTATTAGTGTCTTTCTTTGACCTTGTGACATTGCCACATGTATTGCCACTGTAATTATAAGGCTAACAGGGCTCCCTCCATCCATTTCAAAGCCTGAGCGGCTGAGGAGTATATGTATTGTTCAGCTGATTTAAATAATTGGTGTGGTTTACTTAAAAGGGTGCCAGAGAGAAAATTATGGTAATGGAATAATTTAAAAGGAAGTTGGAAACAGATAGTAACCCCACCAAAGTCTGTCCTCCTCTCTTTTGTTATGACTTCAGATGAATATTGCTCCAAGGAAACTAAATTATCCTTCTGCTATGAAAAGAGATGGTCAATGTCGTTTACACACTCGGAGGAGCTTAGCTAGCAAAGCCACTCTGGAATTCGCACTAAGACTGTGAAACAAATTAACTTTTTTTCCCATTTCTAGGATTTAATTGCAAGTACTAATCCAGACAGTAGCTCTGTGTGAATGTGTGTGTCGGTACAGTATGTGTGTGTATGAGTGGAGCTACTGAATTACAAATAGGTGTTTGCAGTGAAACAATTGTCTTCTACGTTTTTAACGGTTGTTTCTCTCATTAAGGAAGGTGAAGTTAAGAAAAAACAAAACACTTTCAGCCTGTTTATCTGGTTTTTAAATTAAGGGTGTTTTCACACTACGGGCCCAGATCTGAGTATGCTTGACCCCAAAGTCCGGTTCCTTTGATCAGTGTGAACACAAACGTACTGTACTCGGGTACTGTGCCCGAGTCCACTTGAAGAAATGGTCTCGGGCATGATTTGTGTGTACTTGAGTACTGTCCACGGGAGATGTGAACGCAACCGGGCTCAAACAAGGAAGTGGACCGCTCCATGACTTGATTCTTAACGGCTCCTGTCACTTCAAAAACCGTTGTATCATTTCATCCTCTGAGCTGCACGGTAGATGTGGAAGTAGGAAGAAGGTCGTTGTTGGCGTCTTAGAAATAACAAAAACATCCACAGTTAGCAAGATGGACTCAGTCCATGGTTGCCATGGTTTCTTCTTCTTCTTTCTGCCTTTTGTTGGATTTGCAAACTCACTATGTGCATACTGCCACCTGCTGTATCGGACTGTGTACATTCGAAGTTTACTCGGGTATGGAACGATGTTGTAATGTGAACGCAGACCAGCGGGGGAGAGGGGAGGGGGTTAGCAATCGTGCTCGGGTACAGTATGAAACAATTACGCTTAATGTGAAAACGCCCTAAAAGGGAATTATGGTTTAATTCTGAAATCATTGATGTTATGTCGCTATCATTTGCTTCTTAATCAGAAAGCTGAATAACAAATCTTTTTATGAGTTAGCATTAAAACTAAATGTAACTGTTGTTTGAGAGAGAAGTGTTGGATTAATAATCATGATGTGATAACATTTTGTATTATATTCATATGTGTGTGTGTGTGTGTTTGGTTTGCAGCTAAAAAGTTTGGAGTCACAGAGGTCCCTATGGAGGCGGTGACGTTCATCTCACATGCAACACAGTCACGGCTTCGTACTGTGGTTGAAAAAGTCTCGACTATAGCACAGCACCGACTGGACTCCTGTAAGGTAGGAAGAACCCTGACAAACAACTAAACCCAAACTGGTAGGCACGTACCAGAGCTACTTACACCGCTTTTCAAAGACATTCAGGATATTTTTTTTAAAAGCCTAAACCATATTCAATATGTTTACTTAACCAAACCGGTTTTATAGGGCTTTCATACTTCTAGAAAACTCCTGAAAAATTCCTGATGTTTTCAGGGGGAGCTGTATGTGTGAACGCAAACTTCTAGACTTCACCCGGAGTTTCTCCTGCCAGATCCCTAGTATTTTTTTTCGCAGAAAGTCCGAGTGATCTGATGTGAGAACACAGCAGGATATTCTCAGGAGAATTCACCACCAGCCAATAAGAGGGGGAGTGACGTTTCTATACTGTGGCTGCTGCACAGTGCATAGAATGTAAACACGCGACCACTACAATCTCCGTGCACGTTATTAAAGGCTGCATTATGTTTTCTGCTCTTTAGTTGATAGTGTGATTTTGTTGAACTACGCATAGCATGGATTTAAAGGCAAATATTCTCATTATAGCGTCGTATAGCGGACTCTGTTGCTTCTTCCGCGTCTTTTTTTACGTCACATCTCACCTCAGGAGACCCCCCCCCCCCCCATCTGATAGGGATAGCCACATAACCACAGCACACTGGAGCTGCCATTCTGTTTAGATAAATGAAAGAGGAAACTGATCTGCACTGATCTGTGTGACTGAGCTTAAAACATGATGTCAAATGTCCTCTTTTATTGTAAAGCGGTGTCCATGTATGCAAGCTGATAATCTGCCCATAATGTATGGAAGTAAACATTTTGTTGCTTGTCAAGAGACTTCATTAGGATCTTCAAAAACACAAATACATCAAGCCCACAACCCTGAATATGGCCCTTCCTGTTTATCCCGCACATGCAGGCAGTAGCTGCAGCATGCACACAAATGCAACTTTATCTCCGTCACACTAAACTTACAAACCAAAATGTAAGTTTATTACTAAAATTACACCTTAAAAGTTACCATAAGAAATCTTTTTTTGCCCTTAAGATGATAAACAGGAGAGCTGCGACTTCTGTCAGTCAGCCAAAACTTAAAGAACAAAAGATCTTCTCATGTCTGCGTGCCTCTACTTTTTCCGTTGTTGGTTACCCCACCTCTCATTGCCTTTAAATGTAACTATAAAACCACATTTAATTGGTGTACATTAAAGCATAAATCCATCTCCACTACAAGCCAAAATCCTGGCGTTGTTGGGAGGACTGGGAGGGAACTTTGAAAATGTGTTTTTCCTGACACCAAGAAGATAAGAAGAGGAGGAGGGAGGAAGAGCATCGCTACGGCTGTCCCCATCTTGTTTTGCACTTCTTCTCCACTTCTTTCCTGCTCTTCCTTTTTTGTGGTTTCATAAATGAGGTGTGTGTGAGAGAGGCATGAAGCTCTGTGAAGCCACTCTGTTGACATCAGCGAAAAGAAGAAGAAGAAGAAGAAAAGAAGAAAAAAGACCAAAAGACAAAGCGGCCTTAAAGAGCGAACCAGGCTCCGGCAGTGGCGGCAGGAGCTACGGAGAGAGTGCAGGCTCAGCGCTGCAACAAAGAGGAGGGAGGCTGGATGAGAGAGAGAAAGAGGGGAGGGGGGCGGAGGGGTGCTGGCGATGAGCCTCCTCTGATGTGTCTTTGTGCTGTGTGCCACCCAGCGTCTCTCATCCACTCATGGAACCACACACATTCAGACCTGACGCGCACACACAGATAAGAAGAGAGATAGAGAAATCAAGACACACACACACACATTCCTACATACAAATACACAAACATTTAAAATAAGCAATTATCCCATTAATGTTTGATGACCTACAAAAGTTGTTTTTACACTTTATTCTCTACGTCCCAGTGGAGACGTGACGTACTATATGCAAGGGAAAGTTTGTCTGCAAATTCAAAAGTTAGCATGCCTGAAGTCTGTCATTCAGATGTTTGGTGTTCTACTTAAGCTGTGCTTTATCTTAGTTCAGTATGTTTGTGTGACTGTCAGCTGGACTGCGGGACTTTTTTATTTTTACATTGGATTTAAATTACTTTAAGTGACAGTCGTACATTGTAAATACTACAGACCACGTTCACCATAATAAAGATCAATGCATTCACACCTGGACATAGTGTTCAATTCATTTTATATCAAAACTAAATAACAAAATATTTAATCCTAACAGTTGAGACGACTTTGGGAAAATTGCAAAATCCAAATGTTGCACTTTTATTTATTATCCATATTAAAGTATTCTCAGTGATGACCCGTGCATCATTTAAAACACTTTTGTTGGGGATTAGACATCCAGAACCTCATTTGACCTTTTTCTGCCTCCTCCATGCTCCTCACCACACCTCCTGCCCGCCTATCATCAATGGGGTCTCGAGCCTTTAGCCGCGCAGCCCTCCGTCTCTGGAACTCTCTCCCACAAACCATCCGTGACATTAACTCTCTCCCCACCTTCAAATCACAGCTCAAAACACACCTTCTTAGATTTGCCTTTTCTGTCTGACCACGCCCTTCTTATTATTGCTGTTTTTGTTTTTATGTAGTTGATTGTGTTCTTGTTTTTACCTGTGTCTGTAAGGTGACCCCGAGTGACATGAAAGGCGCCCATAAATAAAATGAATTACTATTTATTATTATTAATTTAACTCAACCTGTTCAGCATGGTCTCTTTCTAAATTTAGCGACCTTCTAACACAGTAGCAGTTTTTTTTTGTTTCTGCATGAAAGTCTCTGAGTTCTGTCAAAGTGATGCATTTACTTTACTCACACCGTGCATAACAAGTAGGTGGTTAATCCATGTGCTAATTTAGAGATGGATTTTCAACAATGTTTTTGAGGGATGGGTATTTTCTTTTAAGTTGATCTTTTGGCCTTTGCCTTTATTTGTATATTTATATAGGTCAGCTGAAGTGATACAGGAAATATAGGGAAGCGAAAGTGGGGCTGATATCCACCAAATGCATGAAGGTCAAACCCAGGGCTGATGTGGCAGGACTCTGCAGCTGTACATGGGCTGCCTGCTCTACAAACCAAGCTAAACTGGCATGTCTGATTTTTTTTTATTTGCTGCTTTTGTGGGTTATTCCTCAATATAAGTAAAAAAAGTATCCACCCTGACATTGAAAAGTTAATCAATCATAAAAAGAATCATATGTTTTAGTACCTACAGTAATGCATCAATTAGAAAGAAATATTCCTCCACTTATCAGCACGATTCTTCATTTACAAATGTTGTCTGTTATATTTAAAAGTATTTACAATGTTTAAAAGAAAAAGAGCGTACATGACTTTTACTTTGTTCCCAAGTGTTTAAAATGTTCTTTCATTGATTTCAGAAGGATTTTCTACTTCTGTTTTACAACTTAACAGGCTTTGGACCAAAGGAATATTCTAGCCCTGAAGTTCTGAGAATATGTAGTATAACTTGAAGTGTTAAATGGAAATTATACCTTTGACTTCAACTGTTGCCATTGCAGTGATCGTCTCTCAATCTCCTTGTCAGGATGACGAGTGCTACGAGCAATCTGCAGACGTTCGCTCTCAGCTGCGCTTCTTCGAACAGCTAGAGAGAATGGAGAAGCAGAGGAAGGACGAGCAGGAGAGAGAGATCCTGTTGAAAGCCGCTAAAGTGAGTTATTGTCACCTCAACTATTGTGTGTGTATTTGTGACTCACTGAGTGATGTTATGTCGCCGTGAAACAGTGTGTTTTTGTGTACTCCTGTGTGTATGTATGCATGTGCATGTTGCTCTTGCTCGGGCCCTGACAGATGAATTAGAGTGTGACACCAGTGGATGAAGTGACCTCCCTGTGTCCTCCCAGGCTCCTGGCCCCAGGGCTCCTCTGTCCTGGCTCTTCCTCCCCGGACACAGCAAGGAGGGGGGGGACCTTACACACACACTTACACACACTTGCACCATAAAAAAACCTGTAGAACATCCCTCGATCACAAGCCTTGACGGCTCAGATGAAACAGAGCATCAGTTTTGAAAAAGTGTCAGTGAGTCCAGCTTTGGATTTTTTCACCTTTAAGCCTTTACGTCTTGTGTCAAGTACCAGGAAGATAACAATGTGCACACATGGCATTTCATTTTTCCATTGTCCGTAACATACATTTGTTTTAAATTAACCTGCATTATGACTCATGTTCGTTTCAACTTTATAGACAGAAGTATAAAAGACTGATTCCTAATTTGCACAGGTTTGTTCAAAGATGGCCTTTGTGCAGTGATTGCTTCAACCTTATCCACAGCCTTTGTCTTAACAGTTTAACAAAGCGCCTTAGAAATAAAAGATAAAATAGAACCAGACAAAGCAAATAAAACGAGTTAAGGGCCAAAGGGCATGAGCACATAGGAAGTTAATTCAATAAAGTGCGTAATATCAAATAAATAAATAAACTGATAATAAAAAAAGAGAGCTTTCACAAACCATTAAGAAAAGATGTCATAGAAGCTTTAAATCTAGTGTAACAAGATTCAGAATGCAGGGACTTAACGTGGTGCGTGAAAACATCCCAGTTTTGTTACACAAAACATGACCTCCTGCAGATTTTGGTACAGATGTTTTTAGGATCAAAACAATTTCAGGTCTTTAAAGGTGCATTATGTAGTTTTGGTAGAGAAATGTACAGATTCTGTGGTATATGTTCATATACACAAACTGTCCTAAGAGGAAAATTTGGTCCCTGGAACTATGTTTGAAGATAAAATGCTACGCGAGAAGTTATGGTGGTGGGCCGGCAACAGTCCAACCGTAACTCTCCTGGTAGCTTTTTATGCTGCGTTCCATTTACCTCGGATCTCGGAGCTGGGAATGACGTCACAATCGAGTTGACCATGGTTCCAGTTGCAAGTCAGACAAACAATATGGACGCCTCCAGTAGTACCTTTGTTTTTTATTTGCTAATACCAGACGATAACAACACACTACGTGATAGTTTGTGCGCTAAAATAAAATGACAACATGACAGTAGATAGATCTTGCACAATACTAACAACGTGATTGATTTAATCACACAAAAAGAGGACTACGCTGCTAATAAACACAATAGTTACAAGCCTATACGTTACGGCTGATGCACGTAGCAGCCATATTGGATTTTAACTCGGGCTACTGAATGTTCTCCGAGTTTCCAAGTCGGATTCCCACTTCAGGGGGGTGTTCCTGATGACGTATCAGACCGGCAACTCGGAATTTCCATCTTCCGAGATCTAATGGAACGCAGCATTAGCTCCAAACAGTGTTCAGGGGACCCATTTTTTCCTTTGAATAAAGTTTGTGTATTTAATTCTGAAAATATAGCATAGAATTGTTTCACCTCTCCAACTTTCAAATTTCACTACCGAATCTACATAGTGCACCTTTAAAGTTGGCAATATGTTTGAACCTATATTGAAATGTTAAAGTCGGTTTGAAATTCAACAAGGAGCCAATGTAGAGAGGGGATTTCCCAGTAACGAGTCAAGCAGCAATGTTCATGTTCTTCAAGCTGAAAAACAGGTTTGAAGGTGTTCGTGATGGATCTGGATCTGCGAGGGATAAAAAGGGGAATAAAAAGTTTGACCTCAGACTGATCATCTTTGTTTTAAGGACATTTTTGTATGTCCTGGATTTATTTTCAGAGAGGAATGATTTGTAGATGGCTGGATCTGTGAGTTTAAAGGGCATTTTAAACAGAGTGTCATCAGCATGAAAGTGATAAAACACAAAATGACTGAGCAAACATTGCAAACACACTGACAGAGAAGTGGCCAAGACTCTGAGCCTGAGACAAGACAACTCAATACGGTTGTCGAGGAAGTAGAGTTAACCTGAAAAGAAATTCAAATTGTAAACAAAGCCTGTTGATCTTTTCAGCAAATTAAAAGTTATTAAGGTAACATTTTTAAAACTCAGAGGTTGTAATTGCAACTGAATCTGTGAGGTGAATTTGAAATCTGTTTCTCAATCTGAGGTGAAGCCCCCACCCCATCTTCACTTCAGAAAGACTCAGCCTCTGTGGGATGCTCTTTTTATTTCAAGGTTCAAGCATTCTGTTATTTACATTTAACTCAACGAACCAACTTTGGAGGGAATTGGGCTTTTAACTACCAGCAATAGTCTTTTAATGAATCTTGATAAATGGTAACAGTTAATTAATGGGCCTTTTCATAACGAACATAATTTTAATAGTTACAACTTGCTGTCACCTACGTTACTTTGAAGGCAGAGAATCATCTTTAACACATAGAACAGAGCCAGCCTCACATTCAGTGTTAATTAGAAGCTCTTAACATTTGTCGTGGTCTCAAAACACAATGTTTTATGCTGTTCATTGTTATTCATGCCTTCAGCTGAATGTATGAGGCTATAGTTCAGTCAAGGATGCAAGTGTAAGTGTCATAATATTCTTTACAATAGAGAAGCTGTAGTGTAGAAATCTTTCAACATCTTTTATTTATTTAAAAATGTAAGTAGCCTTTGGCTTCTGAAAAGAACTTAAACTTATTCCTTTATAATATTGAATACTTTTCTCCGGTCGATGATTGATCACTGTTCCTTAAATGCCATTACAAAATAAAAGTTGTGGAACAGAAACTCCTGCTGTTTGAAAGTGTTAAATCTCATATTTCGGTCAGGGTCCTGGCATTGTTGCCTGTCCACCACTGTGCTTTAAGCCCGTTCTATAGAGACATTTGTTTATCAGTTAAAAAAAAGGTTTTCAAATAGGGAGAGATCACCACTCGCCAAAAAAAAGAGAGAATCTTTTTGCAAATGAAAATGCCTCGCGGGGCAACATTAGCAGAAAGCTAGATTAATTTAATTAATTTTGAATGGAGCCAATGTCCCTCAGTAAAGATTCTCATTGCAGCACACCTCACTGTCTTAATTGCATTATTACGCTCCAGTCCTGCCATGCAGGATATTAGAAATCCTCTAGTTGATGAAAACCGGCCACCGAACCTCCTGACCTGTCTGTTTTTTCTGTCAGGAGAGACCAGAATGCATTGCTCCTGCTCTTAAAAAAAGACATTACTTCAGCAGGAAGGCGACACTGTGAAGTGTGTTGTTAAAAAAACGTATAGGGACTTTTTTATAGCCTCTGTCAGTGCCCAGAAGTACACATTCAAACAGCATTATCTTTTTTTCCTACTCTGAACGGTTCTTCTCATTAACGGGATTAGTGAAGAACTTTTGCAAATTTAGCCAAGTTCCTGTTGGAAGGGCTCACCTCAGGGGTACGTGGATTTCATGAGCATCGTGGAGGATAGTTGGACTTCACCTCAGAGCCATGTCTGTGGCTTTTTGCCCTTGTTGCCATGGCATTTCAGTTTGAAAAAAAATTTGGAAAGCAAATTCTTTGCCGAATGGTGGTATGATATATTTCAACACCACACTTTCTGAAAACATACTTTTCTCTCTGTTACTATTTTTTACCATTCACTCCTGTTTGCTTAACCTTTTATTATTCTGTTAATCAGACAGGATCATATTTATCACATGTGACTCCTGCTGCTGATATAACTGGCTGATTCAAAATGAAACAGGAAATAAATCACATGCTGACATTACTGACAAGTTACTGGTTATATAACATTAAACATCAGTCCATTTCTTTCTTTCACTTCATCAGAACTTTTCTTGCTCACAAAGATAACTGTCCTAATCGTAAAGACCGTGGAGAAAAACTCCACGGTCTTTAGCACTCAGAACACAAATTGCACAGTTGAAGCCTGATATTGATTATTATTACTGCAAGAGGTGATACGAGTGATTGATTTGATAAAAGGTTAACCCACTGGACTTAATATTTGGAGAAATAATAACAAAGTTTTCAACATTAAGTTACCTTCACTCTATGCTTATACGACCTGAAGCTAATTCAAATAAGGACATCCGTCTGGGGCTCTAGGAAATATAAGAAACTATTCAAGGTAGAAAAAACTCAAACACACTCTCACATAGTAACCCCCATAATATCACAGGTTGATTATATACTGCTGAATACTGTAGTGTTTTTTAAAGTACGTTATACTCCACCCTGCCAAAACCAAACACAAAGGCTTGACAGCGTCTGCTACCCAGTCCTCTTTTCCTCCTTCCCCCTCTGTTCCCGCCTGTAAGTGGGAAAACCAGGGCAGCTGACAGAGGAGATGTAAAGCATGCCAGTGGCACCGCTGCCCTTTGTAAACAGTCCATCTGTACCAACCCCTCCCTCTCCTCTGCCCCGCCGCCACCCGTCTCCCAAACTGCCTGCCTCTCGCTCGAGCGCCCGCTAATTTGACCTCTTGAACAAGAAACCCACTAAAATAATCCCCTCTATTCCCGTCTCTTGTTTTCTCTTCCTTCACAACAAGCCCCCCCCCTTCTCCTCTACACTGTCCATTTAAAACATGACTCAAGTCTGGAGGGATGCTCCTGCCGACCGGAGGGCAAACACATTATTCTTAGTCGAGATACCAACCAGTACGTGAACCGCCTGATATATTTAAAGCCAATTAGCGGGAAGGCTAGGAGCAGCAGCTCTTCAACCATAAGGCAGAGAAAATGAGGAGAGGAAGGAGTCAAAGGGAGTAAAAGGGTTAAAGCTCCTGGAATTAAATGGAGATATGATAAAATAGATATTAGTACTCTATATGTACTGGGTTTTTAATTAATTACTGTCAAGTAAAATGTATTGTTTTATTGTTGGCGTTCCTTCATAAAAGTCTTAATCTGTCTTCACAGATTCTGCAAAAAAATGCACACGTTGTTGGCACATGGCCAGACTCTGGTATTAGGTCCTTATTTCAGTTTGTTGTCTGAGTAGTCTTGTCCACTAGCGTTTCAGCGGTTCTTGACCGTGCACAGGAAAACCGCTCTTGTTGAAAGATTCAAGGGGCAGAACACAGTCCCCTGTAAAGCATCCCCAGGACCCATCAGCAGTCATCTCATAATGAATAACCTTCATTAATGTATTAAAACTTCTGTGTGTTTGCACGTGCAGCTAACAATCCTCCCTATTAAACGTTGTCTGTTGTCAACTCCATTCATGCTTCTCAGGTGGCTAGATGGACTGTTAATAATGGCAACACATAGAAAAGGAAGTCCTTTATTGCTAACCACTGGAAACACTAGAAGACCTGAAAGGATGCCCATCACTTCCAGAGGCTACATCAGACTTATCATTATTTACAAAATACATGAAAAATAATCAATACTTGAGGTGTCCGTCTTTTAACTGACCAAATTTAGGTTAATCCAGCGAAACTATAACAAGTCAGATTATAGCCAGACCCAGAACAGCATTCATCGTGTGTATAGTACCATAATCTGCCCGTATTGCCTGCAGTGGTCCGATGTACATGTACATTTGGCTGTGTGGTGAAGGATTCCCAGGGACAAGCACATTCAGACAGATCTTTGCTGCGGATTAAAATAGCTGTACTACGCAGGGACACACACGCACGCACGCACACACACACACACATAGTAAAGGATAGCCACGCTGGCTCACAGTGAAACACACACAACTACTGCCACTGATACTTACAACATCCTTTGCCCTGTGTGTGACTGTGTGTGACTGTGTGTGACTGTGTGTGACTGTGTGTGATTGTGTGTGTGTGTGTGTGCTGGCTCGTGCAGAATTTTTAATAACCTCTTTTGATTAGAATCCCCCTCCAGCGGCTTATTTAGGGCTGGATTTGGAGCGGGTTTAAAGGCCACCGCCCCCCGGGGGGCGCTCCATTGCACTTCTCTGAATTCAAATACAATGTCCTTGACACCTCTGTATCCTGTTCCCATTTTGCACTATTTTTGCTGCTGCAGCAACAGATGAGTGGTGAGGAGGAGGGGACTGGGGGGGACTCCTTAAACCAGCTGTTAACCTGTGTTTTTTCCCTCCTTTACTCTTCAGAGTCGCTCCAGGCAAGAGGACCCAGAGCAAGCTCGACTGAAACAGAAAGCTAAGGAGGTAAGCTGCTGCCGAGATCATTACCCTTGACATTTTCCCGACTCCGGCGTATTAATTTTTCATGCCTCACTACATATGTAATGCCATTTAAAGTCGGACTTGAAAAAGTTTCAGGAATTATTCGCACCCATTGATGCCAAAGTATGTAAAATGATTTTTTTTAAGCAACAAAGACACCCTCCTCTTGCTCCACCCCTGGCTTGTTCTTTTCACCAGTGTGAATTTTGATTTGGTTGAGGCCCTTTTTGGTAGATTGGCTGTATATAGTGATAGACATATATTCTTAAGAGTCCTTGCCTCTACAGTTTCTTTTTGTAGTTGTCTTAAATCCAAATCACTTTTGTTATTGATATTTGTTAATTCCATTTTCTCGTAACACAGACCTGTATTAATTTGTCTCTCAACCTTCTTCCAACTGAATGGCCTTACAAAGAGAAATAAACATTTCATTTGAAAAGAGTCAAATGTCTCTATTGAAACTTTGTTTTATTGAGAGCATTATACAGAAAAGCAGCTGAATGGGGAATGACGGTTTCCGATGTACCAACTCACGCTCTACATGAACTTTTACTGCTACAAAGGAGTTGTTTCTTTCTTCAAGTTATAAACCAATGCTTAACACGTAATGGTACAAAGAGGGAAATGTTTGACTGATGTTGTTCACTACTGTTGGCAGCACATAGCTACATCCTCCTTGTTTTAAGTGCAGTGTCTGAAATCCCCAGTGGAGCTCAGAAAGTAGACCACTCTTCTTTTAGAGGTTGGTTAATGTTGTTTACGCAAACAAAATTGTTCTGTCACAGCGGAAGTTTGCCTTCGTGTTTCTTCTTTGTTTACTCCAGAATAACTTCACTGGGTGCTTTCAGTCTTTGGCTTGCTAACAAGGATCAAGAGGACTTTGTGGCGCTTTCATGGAGTAGTGTGAGAAGGCGGGAAGATAAAAAAGAGCTTCATTCACCTGTTGTTGTTGTTGTTGTTGTTGCTGTTAAAGTGGAACTTAAGGAGCAGACGTGGTTTCTTCTCAGTGTCTTACTTTAGAAAAAAAAGGACCTGTATTCATGTGGGCAACATTTATTAAGCATGTATGCACCTCTCTTACTAATACTCAAATTTTTACTTACACGGTTCTCCAGTTTTCCACAAACAGCTCCACCGTCCAACCACCGTCTCTAAACATTGGACTCTTAGACATTCAAATGTGAGGGTGTAAGGGTAACTGCTCAAGGACAAGTCAGTATTGTTGTTGGGCCAACGTATTTCATTTTTTTAGGATTTTCGCAGCCAGTCTGTGCTGTTGAACTTGTGACCTTCAAGTGACAAGTGGACTTCTCTTTCCCCTGGCTACTGGCAGCGCTCTGTCTTTTTTTCTTCTGCTTCTCTCCTGGACATTTTCTTTCTAGCAACATTGAGCCCTGCTGCAGTTTTGAACATTCACACTAGATCTCAGCCTACCCATAAGCCCCGCATATGCAAATGAAGCCGCGTAATAGGCAGCGCGATAGGTTTGCCCCAGGGGCCATGTGATCAAAGTGGATCTCCTCCCTGTTAAGTGGCAGTCCGCTCGTCATCTGGATACGGCCAGATTAGTGCCTCGTGAGGAGGCGCCGCCTGCACGTATGCACATATTCATTTTCAACTGGAATTTTAAGAAGGTGCTTTAGAAATTGTTACTTTATGTAATGCTTTCTCCCGCTAGATAGAGACTTAGAAGACTCCCAGCTGCCCCCCTTCGCCTACCCACGCACGCACGCACGCACTCACACAGACACACACACACACACACACACACACACACACACATGCTCAATACCCCTCACACCCTCCCTCACCTCTTTCTTTTTTGCTTAATGGCCGTCGTTTCTCAGCCCCCGTGCCTCTCCGGTTTTCATCACCTGAGCTGGCTGTTTGTGTCACAGCAGAGTCTGTCGGCAGCTCACACATCTGTGCAAATTTCATCAGGATAATGAGCCTGACATACTCTTCCAGGCGACGGACAGAGGAGCCACTTTCTTTTAAAACCCCTCTTCCTGATCACACACACACACACACACACACACACACACACACACACACACACACACACACACACACACACACACACACAAAAACAACCACAACCTCCAAACGATAATCATTTTTGGAGGGGTGAAATAACAGCTTGTTCTACCCATGAACCAAGTATCCGCGTGTAAATTGAGCTGGCACATGCTTTGTATTTAAAAAGGCAGGTGCAGTGTAATGCAGACCTGAGTCCAGTGACCTTGTTTTGATTAACATCCAGTGAATGAACAGAAAGTATGTTCATGGTCAGGTTGATTTGAAAGTCAAGCTGGTTTCATTTACATCAGCAAACATCACTAAAAAGCCTTTACAGTTTTACAACATGCAGCGTCTAAATCTTTACACCCCTGACTACATAAAGACATATAAAGGAGTCAGTAGGAAAATGCACTTCTGTCTGAGTAAAACTTATATCACTTAGCCTGAAGATCCACACATGGTAGGCTTAAATGATCCAAGTTCTTAAGGGCAGGCTGGTAGACCAAGAAACATTTACTGCACTTATAAAGCACATCTCTCTAAAGTCTTCCTACCAGTCAAAGCACTTTAAACAACATGCCAAATGCATCCTTACACACAGACCAGTGACAGCTCATCATCATTTGAATACATTGAAACACCCTCACACACTGAAGTGTCTGCCTTCAGGAACAACTTGGGGTTCACTGCCTTGCTTAAGAACACTTCAACATTGCTGGCTGCATGTACCAAGGATCAGAATACCAATACTTAGTTAACAGTGGCTGTGGCTCAGTGGTAGAATCGGTCGTCTCATTCCCAGAAGGTTGGAGGTTTGATCCCCTGCTCTTGCAGTCATATGTCGACTAAACCCCAAATCGCTCTTGTTGCTGCATCACTGGTATGTGAATGTGTATGAATGGGATGAGTAAAACTGATAGACACTTTACTCTGCCTTCAGTCTGTGAAATTGGTGTGAATTCCTGAGTTGGTGGTTCAAAGATTAATCCCAATGTGTGTCTCACCCCTTAATCTTTTCATTAGCTACAATCAGGCCAAAATGTTTGCCTTTGAAAATAAGGAAAATCTGATTTTCAGAGGCAGATTGTCTTTACATTCATTGAGCTCATTCATGCTCATCAGCAGTTTATATCTTTCTGTTGTGGACAATCAATGAGCTTTCTGCTTGTGCCATGTGCAGGCGAAAGTGTCACCTCTGATCAAAGCATATCTCACAATATTATGACAGATTTGCGCTCCCGAGAATTTGAGCCCCTCAGTTTTTGCTTGCATGGTCTGTCTCAGAATAATCGTCAGTTCCATATTAGACCCCAAAATAAGAAAATCAACAGCGTTTTTCCCCCCTGTAAATATATAGGTATTAGCAACAAAAACCTAACCCGAAACCCTGTTACCTGCAGAGCAGTCTGCTCAGGTATACACTGGCAGGGTTTTTTTTTGTTAGACAGAGAGAGTCAGAGCGGTCTAGCACCTCTGTTTCCTCCATTCTCCACCATTTGGCCGAAAGGTCAGATGGGCTATTTCAAAAATGCCCCCAGTGAAAATCAATGGGCAAATCGTGGAGCTGAGTTCCTGTTTGTTATTGTTGTTGGTGGTGAGTCTGTGTGTTCTGTCTGTTTCATCACAGAGGCAGGAGGCCAGGCAATGCCTCGTCATTGAGAGTGAGAGAATGAGAGAGAGAGAGAGAGAGAGAGAGAGAGACTGAAGGAGACAGGGAGGCAAAGACAAAGAGATGGAGAGAAAAGAAGACTTGGGGAGGGGGGGTAAAAAAAGAGTGGAGACAGAGAGAGAGATAGAGAGGGAGTTAAGGCCAGTAGAGATACATCACGATGTCAGACACACAGACACACTGCAGCCACAGATTCATCATCGCAACCGCGTCTGCAGGCACAACTGGACACAGGAAACGAGTGAACTGGAGAAGAGGAGCGGAGCAGGGACAGGAGAAGGGAGACAAGAGAAGAGGGGGAAGACAAATGTGGTACTACAGTTGGACATAAGATGGCCACAAGCTCAGCTGCTAAAGCAAACCATGTCAGCCAAAAACACTCATATTTCCCCCGTACAGCCAATTTATACTGTATGAAATGGTTAAGGAGATTATTTTCAGTTTTACATGATTTCATGCACTTGCAGCTTTTCTTTTGGCTAAAAATGAATCCAAAAGGGGCGCCAGTAGCGTAGTGGTTAATGCGCACACCACATGTACGGTGGCTATTGTCCTCCAGGCGAGCGGCCAGGGTTCGAGTCCGACCTGTGGCTCCTTTCCCACATGTCTTTCCCCACTCTCTCTCTCTCTCTCTGTCTCTCTCTCTCTCTCTCTCTCTCTGTCTCTCTCTCTCCCCCCAACTTCTGACACTATCTACTGTCTTATCTCTAAATAAAGGCATAAAAAAGATGAATCCAGGAAACTTGTGGAATGTGTTGCTCTCCAATAGGACTCTATTTTTGGTTGAATAATTTTCCTGCTATATTTCTTTTTCTGCAGGCACAAAGATTTTCTTTCCCATTTTGACGCACCATCATTGCTTGAAATGTCTTGAACCTCTCCTAAATTAATTCTGCCCAAGCTAAACTTTGAACCTTCCATGTCTCCAATTACAAGCCTACAGTTATACATCCTTCCCGCCTGTACCAACATATATTTCATAATCTATTAGAGGAATTAGACTCTACTCAGGTGACATTTGCACAACCTTCGTCAATTTTAGCATAATTCTGCCTCTTTGCTCACTTAATAATTAACTATTTGCATCAAGGTTTCCCATGATATTTAAATTACAACCCTTTGCTCAGCTAGTATGCACCAGCCGTTAATGCACACATGCATGTATCTTGATTGGTCTGGCAACCTCCACAAGTGGCCAGGTCATGGAGAGGCTGGAATCAATCCACCCACACCGAGAGCTCCTCACACTTCTCCAGAGAAGAGAGTCTCCTCCATGTCAGAGGACAACATAGCAGCCCCTTAGTTTTTTATTAGGCCAGTTATATCTCTGAGTTCAGAGGCTCTCATCCTCTGGCCCTCTGCAAAACTGCTCTGCTCAAAGAGGCGCTCTCCCCCATTAGGCAGGCCTGAGGGCAAAAGCCTGCTACCCTCCTCCACGTTCTCTGCCTTCGCTGTGCTGACTTTCAAAGAGAATTCCTGCTGTTCTGTGCGTCCCAGTTCATAGTTGTTATATTCTTGTCTTCTGGCTTTGCAGATACACAATACCTTCATATCATGAACAGAGCAACATCATTTGTGGTCAGCCTGTGTGATTGTAGGAGAATAACATTATTTTCATTTTTGTCTTAAATGGAAAGATATTTAACTCCAATCTTCTAACAAATCAGGTTATAAGTTGAACAGGTTGTGATTTGTTGAGTGTCATTTCAACAGGACGTCTATGATCTTTGAAAGATGGAACAAGGGGTTAGTTCAGATAATTGAATTATCACATAGACAGCTCTGTTGTGGAGGTCCTAAAGAAGTGCAGGCTACTAAATAGTACACTAACCTTGTTTTTATTTGTTGCTTTGTTGTCGGTACTCTCAACTTGAGATTTTTTTTCTTCACCTCAAGACATATTACAAGAAAAAAGAAGAAGAAGCAGGCTTTAAAAGTACCTTTGGTGTTTCTGTGTGTTTTCGAATATTACAAAGTGCTGTAATGAGAAGGAAAACAACAAAAAAGGAGATTTTTTTTGTTTGCCTCAGAGGGAGATAGCGACTCGTCTCTGCGCTGTACAAGCCTGTAGGTTCACTTTTCTCTTTGTGAGCCAGCGCACTCCTTGGGACTCGAGCGACAGGGGAATTGGGCATGCTGAGCTACGCTGGTGGCGAGGTGCCAGCCTCCTTTGCCTGGGATATAAGTGAGAGGGAGGCAGGAGGCAGGACACGTTTCAATTAGGCAACAAACACCTCGCACAGAAGACGGGAGAGGAGAAAAACACCCTCACCTTCACCAGCTAGCTTCTCCCTTCTGACCTCTCCCAAAAACACACTCTCCTGAACCACTCTGCCCCACCTTTTTTCTTCTTCTCCTTTTAAAATCTGAGGTGTCATTTTTGTCGAATTCATATGGGAAGGACAGTACCGGGGGTCTTTGTGAGGTGATGCTTAGTGTGCCAGCTCGGCCTGCATGTTTCCATTAGATTGTCATGTTGGCTAATTAGAGAGCGGCAGCATGATTCACCTTGTTAATTAGGAGGACTTGCACACCATGTGCCTGGGGGCGGTGTGGGGAAGAGGAGCCCAGCCTCAGAGCCTGCTAGTCGCCTGCTGCCTATGAAGATTCCCCTTCTCATCTACCTTCCTTTCACTCCTTTTTTTGATTTGGAAATGAATAAATCATTGAGATCGTCCTCTCTCGAAGTGTGAATATCTGAGTTCTCATCTTTTCCTGGATGCAAATTAGACGTGATCAATAGAAGGTGACGAGCGGTGAATCTAAATGTTAAAAAAAAGGAAAGACGGTGGATAGAAGCCTGCTAGACGAGGCATGTCGGCATAGAATGAGACAAAGCGATAGAACATTTAAAGTAGGAAATTTCCCCTTAGATAAGCAGTATTTTTAATGATCACTACTCTCCTCCCGACGCTCCGCTGAAACACCGTCAGAATGTGCTCAACACTGATTTCTGGTTCCTTCATTAAACTCTTTTCCTGGGCAAAATGTGCAGTGCAAATGTTATTATTTATAAAAAATAATACTTGTTCCGAAGTTAAGGCATCAAGTCTGTAAGACACATTCAATGTATCCACATTTTTCTCAGAGTCTCTCCTTCCGCAGTTTTATTCCTGCAAATAAGTTGCAGATGAGGAGGAACCGTAGGGTCATGATAGTGACACTCACATAATGACCTTAGCTCCAGGGACAGCTCGTGGCTCCGAATAATTGGTCCTTGGCCCTAGAAACGCTTCTGACATACTCAGCTTCAGAGGAAATGGAGCTCTCTGAGCCAAGCCTATTAGCTCATGCATGTATTTTGAATGGATCTCCATAGGTAATATAATATAAACAGATTCAATGGAATATTAAGGGAGATTTTTGTGGGTTAAAAAAGAGAATGAAACAGAATTGCAAAGTGATTTTTATGCACTTTTTAAAATCTTGACTTATTTGTGGTATGTCATTTAAGAACAATGGTGTCAGTACAAATGTGCAAATGAGTTATTTTGTCTGATAACTAAGAGAAGGGTGATTATTCTAACAGTAATTACATTAAACCTAAACAGCCTACTGTGCTGGATCTAGGGATATACCTCTTCTACCTACTGTATATATTTAACATTTAATACAAACAGTGCAACTTCATACCTTTGAGGCCAATTCATTACGACGGCTCACAGTACAGCGTGTACCATACAAACATAACATGTATATCTTTGAGTACAAATTCAATCTTTCTTCGATATTTCCTCTTGAGAACAGCTGCCATGTGTAATTATGAAGTCATGTTCATAAAGTCCTACGTATTTCTATCCCGTTTCAACACAAAGACTCGCCTCCATTAGCAGTTTGAGGCTGAACTCGTCTCTTTGTAGTGTCTGAGTACAGATGGAGAAGCGAAACCTGATTGGTTAGTGCAAATGGCCCTTCTCCCTGCAGCAAACTATCTGCCAGGCACTTCACATGAAGAAAAGCCTCAAGATGCAGCTCGCAGATGTTCACGTAATGTCGGCCATGTGGGTGTCAGGTGAATGAGATCCATGGATAACACACACACATAAAACACATATTAGGAAAATGTACACACTCACATAGGTAGTATTGGGAAACTAAGACAACAAAGATATGCTGTTTTAGACACAAGCATTTTAATGTATAATTTAAAACTCTAAATGAATTTTATTGTTTTTTATGTGATGAAGCACGGAGATAAATACCCTTCCTGTTAGCAGACACATTCTACGTGGGAAAATAAAAGGTTTCAGATATGATCTTGATTCATGTAAACACATATAGTAACTATTCTGAGATCGACCAATGTTATTTGATATGCATTGTCATAAGAAATACTAGACATTTTGCATTTTAAGAGGTTGTTTTTTTCATGATCTAATTCTAATAACGCGATGCAGGGATGACATGTTTTTGTAAGCCAACCGGAAGGTTAGCATCGCGATCGTTCTCTCGACAAAACGCCTTTCGTTTGTGTCTCTAGGTTTTTGGATTATTGCCGAAAATAAACTTTGTGGTGAAAAAAAAGTTTATGACCCTTACGCTTTTTGTTCACTAAGATAATCTTCACAAATGAACACTACTTTCGTAATGAAGCGTAAATGCATATCGCCGAAAGTAAAAAGCTAATGTTGGCTACAAAGAACCTACACCACGGTCGACTGGCTTCAAAGTCACCACCACTAAGATTCCAACCAGTGGGTGATTTTTCATGTTCGGCATAATGACGTTTACAGGAAGAATATGCAACTTTTTGATCCAGTAGATGTCGCCCTTGAGCACCAGCATGAAACCAAAACAACTTGAGCTGCATTGTTGTGTTAGCATGCTAATGGTAGCGCCCTTTAGTTTGCTCGTAGCATGTAAATTTATACAAAATGAAAAACGCTTACGTGACATTCAAATAAGCAGTGAGTACAGTATGTCATTCTTCTTTTCTCTAGTCCCTCAATGTAAGTGTGTAGATACGGCTCAGACAGCATCACAGACAGCGGGACTCGGGTGTCACACTCATTGTAGACAGTCATGACTCAGAGAGATATTTTCAGAGGATTTACTGGAATTCTTCTATATTTATGTGTAAAATGTCGCCTTTAATATTATCGAGGAACTCTGTTGTCCTTGTTAGCCAGTTGTTAGCAACCTCCTTTTGTAAGAAGTGAAAAAAGCTTCCAAATTCACAAGTGGGGCACTTCCTATATGTCATGGCAAACTTGATTAATTTTTAAATCTCCTAAGCTTGTATTTACCAATCAATCAATCTTTATTTGTATAACACCAATTCATAACAAATGTTATCTTGAGACACTTAAACAGGTAAAAGACCTTACTCATTGTTTTATTATCTACAAAGACCCAACGTTAATCCATCATAAGCACTAAGCAACATTTAGCAAAGTTATAGTGGCAAGAAAAAACGTTCTTTTAAGAGGCAGAGACCTCGAGCAGATCCAGACTCAACACAGACCTTATATCAGGCATCTAACCAAAAACTAATCTCAAAGACCTCGAGAGGAGGGAACCGGAAGTGCTAATAAGCTAATTAGTTTTGGGGTTTTAGGACTCTTACTGCACAAGTCTAGTAAATAAAGACAGTTACTGTGATTTTTTTTTTTTAAACTAGTGTTAATCCACACTTGTATTCACACAATGGCAATGATCACATGCTGATTCCAAAACATGATCTTTGCTTGATCTTAGCTAAGCATGGTCTTAGCATTTATGTTTACAGTTCAATGGGAAATGGACTTGAGCTTGTGTAGTGCTTTTCTAGTCTGCTGACTATTCAAAGCGCTTTAACACCGCAGGTCACACCTACCCATTCACACACTGATGGCAGAGGCTGCTATGTTAAATGACCATCAGAAGTAACTAATCCCATTCATTCACATGCATACGCCACCAACATGTTGCTGCAGGAGCTGGGGATCGAACCCCAAACCTTCCAGTTGAGAGACAACCGACTCTATCAAGTGAGCCACAGCCGCCCCTATTGGACAAATAAAACCTGTTGACCTGTTGATGGTGTTCAAGTATCAGTTGTTACCATTATTCCTGAATATAAACACAGTTCATAGTGATCCATTCATCCATTTTTGACACATTTCAACTCAAAACCACAAATGTAAACCTCAGAATGGCGTACGAGAAAAAGAGGATCACCAAAGTCAGCTGGGTTCATCCTGTGACGTGTGATGAATGACATAAAAAATTAACCAAGTGTTGACACAGTTTGGTTTGGATCAAAGTGATGGACTCAAAGACACATGTTTCTGTTTCTGTTCACAAATCAAATCCCTGTTTCTGTCTTTGGAGTTTTGACTTGTTAGAATTTTCAGTCTCCCCCTCCAAACTTTCTCTCCGACTGCTGACACTGAATCAGATTATAATTGGTGTTAATGTGACACTTGTTAGTGTTTATATATAGTTAATGAGTAGACTTCACACTGATTGTTTGGTTCGTAACACCAGGAAGAAAGTACTTGAACATCGCAGTACTGTGTAAAAACACGTTATTTGAGGAGTTCAACAGTATTAAAGTAATACAGCATGTTTTCAGTTTATCTTTTGATCCAGTTTTTTGTAGATTCCAAGAATCACGGACCAACATAAAGGCCGCCAGTGCAAAGGTTAAAGTCATGTAAATTGATTTCCACTTAGAATTTGTGCATTCTACTAAATATCTTAAGGAAAAATCAGCATTCACCATAAGTGACATTTGTTATTTCTATATAAGAAGAACCCCCTGCTGTGTTCTGTTGACCAGAGTTTTTAGGGGGAGGGTAAAAGACTGAACCCATGGTCTGTCTTTTATTCTGAGGACTTTGCAGGGCAGGGAGCCCTCTAGCTTCCTTCACAGCCCCGTAGCTGCTTGTGACGTCAAGCAGAGCGTGTTCTGCTCTATCAAGGACATCTGTCTGTAAGCGTCTGGGGGGCCGCGAGCAGCCCCTCAGGCCAGAAGGAGGGAGGGAGGGAGGGAGGGGGCAGGATGGAGAGAAAAGCCTTTGTTAAAAACAGCAGAAGTGGAGAGCGGCAGGTTGGCCATCATGGCTCCTGCAGCTCATCCTCCTCTTCACTCCAGGCATGTCAGACTGCTCTGAGGTTCTTGCTGTACTTTGGACATTTTTGCATCATATGGGAACATACTGCAGTTTCCTCCGTCTTGAGAAAATAAACATTCTCAGTTATTATTTAGGTCTTGAACGACATTCTTACTAATCTTTAATGGTGCAGAGTTTGTAGCTGTGCAACCTTTTAAAACATTTAACTAAATAAGCAACACTGAGACAGTCAAAAAAAACTCATATTATCAGTTGTACGCGTATGACCAAACTCATGCACGTTTTATTGTCTTTCTATTGCACTTATTAACAAAGCATGTTAGTATACAACAACAAAACAGCACAGACCACTGATTCAGTCATCATTTGAATACACAAGTGATGGAAGTTAAAGAACCTGATGTTTTTCAAAGAACCGTTATCATTATTAATAAGCACATATAGAGGATATTTATAGAAAACACTTAGAGTTGACCACTTATATACTTAGGGTGAATTCAGGGTGAGTGGGTTATAAGGTGGATTGGGACAGTATAACAACACAGGGTTTATTTTCCCACCTGATACATGAACATTAAAAGTTTTTTTCGTAGCCCTAGCTGTGGTTCTACGTGATCAAAAGGACATGACCTTATTGGTTTGAAATCACGTAGGTGGGCGGGACTAGCATCAAATAGGAAGTTGAACTTGTACTGCATGACGTGAGGAAAATGACTTAAGCTTTTTAAGGTAACACACAAGGGTCAAAGCTAATAATTTGAAAACACTTTTAAAGGAATCTTACATTTGATGAAGCACTGCAACAAAACTAAATGTTAATATAATGTTTTTATATTTTTTTATAAGGTTGTTTGATGTCGTCCCATGGGTCAGTATGGTTTTCGGTGTTGGGGACAAAGACTTTGCTCTGTAGGCTCTAGTTTATTGGTTACCGGCCTCTTGATGTTCGTAGACCCCTAATTAACCACAAAAATGGTCACGGACAGGCAGGGTACTGCTAGATGTTTTGCTTTTGGCTAGTTAACAAGCTAGCAAATAACACCTCAATCAAGCATTTTGTTTTGCCTTAATTTACTCAAAATGCACAAAGAAATGTTCCCACTAGCCAAAATCAAAGGTTTTGTCCTATCAACCAATTGTTCCAGAGAAATGATTTTTTGGATCAGTTAACACAAGGGTATGCCATGCCTCCTTTGAAAATGATAAAACATTCTTTCCTCCTTTATCGGTTACATCTTCAGTGCAACGAAAAGGTCATTTTGAATCAAATCACTGTATTGATATTGTTCATTGTAAGTGCTCTACAGTTGGTGCAAGCATTTTAGTTAGTGTGTACATGATACACACTACATGATGAACGTGTGTCATGTACATGATAAGAGATGTTATGTAATTAAAACAAATTGTGCATAATAGAATAAAAACAAATGTGTGCTGAAGCCTAATTTAAAGGTTCTTCTAGCAGCTCTCAGACTTTACGCTCAGTCCTTCTTAGAGCCTTGATAAACATGCGCTGTCAATCTGATACTGATCAGATAGACAGCGCATGCCTTTGTTATTCACTCATATTCATCAACTAGAGGTCTCGACTTTTTTTTTTAAAGAGAGATTTGTGCAACTGCGACAAGTGTTTCCCTGTACACGATCCCATTTTCTGCATTCACCACAACATCGTCCCTCGACATTGTGCTTTTTGCATCAAGGCTAAAACCTCTTTCTAACAAAGCTGTAGATTGATTCTGCTTGGTATCTTGAAATTGTTCTACATCTCCTGACCTTTGCCAATAATTTGACTTTACAAGTTCTAGTCCCCTGCTTTAAAAGGGCATACAGGCAGACTGGAAGCACTGGTATTTACGTGGCTTTGGAACAACAGATATTTATGTGGTGCCATTGATCGGAGCTGGCAAATGTATGCATTCTGCCAGCTGGTTATTCTTCCAGCCTGGGATGAATCTCTGTAGTGACCTTTGCAGTTTCTGACTGTGACTGTACCTAAGGCTTAACGTTGCTGACAGGGTAGTCCAAGAGGTAGATAGGGCAGTTCTTTATTGTACATCCCCCTTTTTTTAAGGTTTATTTTTGGGCTTTTTAGGCCTTTACTTAAGAGATAGGACAGGATAGAACCAGAAATCAAGGAGAGAGAGAGAGTGGGGAATGACATGCAGGAAAGGAGCCACAAGTCGTATCCAAACCAGGGCCGCCCGCCTTGAGGACTAAAGACCTCTGTACAAGGGCCAAGTGCACCAACCACTAAGCTACCGGCGCCCCAACACTTTCGATTCTTTATGAAAAACATAGATTTGTGTCTGGCACTGCCTAATCATTAACTGTCAAAACAATCAAATTTCATATATACAAACAGCATGTTAGAACTCAAAGACAGAGATTATAGCTGTGCCAATACTGCCTCAAATGTATGGTATCAGGTTTCAGCAAGAATGTCAGCCAGTTTAACGACAAGAAGACACAAATACAAGCTTGGGCAGAGAAAATTAGGCAAAGCAAGCAAAATGTTAGAAATCAGTGTTTTCAGAATCTGTAACAGGAAGACCACTGACAGATTTCAATTACAGAGATGAAAACCATTCTTAAAAAGACATCTGCTTAACATCTTCAATGAAAACAGAGAGAAAAGTGAATCGTACCAATACTTCATGACCTCGTGTCAACCACCCCTGAGCAGTTGAGGACAGTTGAAGATGATCTGAGGACAGAAACTCTTCTGCAGGCTATTTGTATCCTCATTCCTTCGTGGAAACTGCTTCTACTTTACTGGCCTTGTACGGCTGTTTCTGAAGATCTGTGTCCGTGTATAGATGTTAATATAGGAATTAAATGTTAGCTAAAACAACTATGGATAGAAAAAGCCTGGCCCAACTCTAGCTTGTATCTTTGCGTGCTCAATAAAGTAAGGTACAGTCGGCACAGTGGCACCAGATTGAAATCAGTCTCCCTGTGTCATGGCGGCCTCTGTACTGATGGGAAACGCAGACTGGAGGGATGCAGATGGTCAAATGAAGTCTTCATTTATCATACAGTCATAAATCTG
Organism: Tautogolabrus adspersus; assembly: GCA_020745685.1. Classification (NCBI taxonomy): domain Eukaryota; kingdom Metazoa; phylum Chordata; class Actinopteri; order Labriformes; family Labridae; genus Tautogolabrus; species Tautogolabrus adspersus. The sequence continues at coordinate 6,349,134 of CM036535.1, forward strand.
AAAATGCAGGCAGTTGCTGTGGGCAATGGGAGCCCATGCCTGGTGCCAACTGCCAGGCAGTGATGCCGGCATCCTGGTGCCATCAGCGAGATAGCGGACTCTCTCTCCCTCTCCTCTATTGCTCTCTCCCAGCTTTTTTTTTTGCTGAGGGATTCTTTAAGGTCATGCCTGAAGAGATTTATGTGTTGTTTGTGGCAAAGCCTAATAAGGTTAGCATTGATAACATGAATGCTACATTTATCATGTAGACAGGAGCAGAAATCATCTTCTTCCTATTTACTACATCCAGCAAAGATCCCCAGTTCACCCATTTATACACTACTAGTTCAATTTCAGAATTAGGATCTATGATTTCCACCCCGACACTGCTGGAATCATTTCTATACTAATGCTTCTAGTTGGTGTTTTAATTACTAAATATATATTTTCACAGCATCTATTTTAAAAATGGACAAATAAATGTGCTTTTGACATTCAGCTGTTTGCTACAACTGTTATTACTTCCCCTGCTCTGTGTTGTCAGCGTGTTTGAATCTTTCAACAGTTCCGCTGTGCTAAATGTGAAGTGGCAACACCCTAAAGGGCATGCCTTGCCATCGGGGCTTTTAGGGAAAAAATCAGAGGGAACTGCATGCACATTTTAGATCAGACTTTATACACCAAAGCAACCTTTTAAAGAGCGCCTTCTGAAAGTAACATGAAATTTTCCCTCGATCAGACAACATACATGCCTCGCACAAACAGCAGAGCCCAGCAAACGCATGCTGAGAGATAACATAAAAGAACATGAAAGACATGAAAGCGCACATTGATTGTCCCTGTTCGCTTCAACCCGGGCCTCTCTCCCCCAGCGGGCAGGCACGCAGGCAAGCTGGTGGGTAGGCATTCCCTGTGCTGTGGCCAAGATTGATAGGCATGTGTGTGTGTGTGTGTGTGTGTGTGTGTGTGTGTGTGTGTGTGTGAGAGTGAGAGTGAGAGTGAGTGTGTGTGTGTGTGTGTGTGTGTGTGTGAGTGTGTGTGTGTGTGTGTTTGCATGTTAGAGAGAGTGCTGACACCCTCTGTGCCATGGCCCCAGGCCCTCACACATCCACCCAATAGAAAGGGCAGCTCCCAGCGACGCTGGGTTACCCTTCTGCCCTCCAGCTAGACATGACATTACCTCGGGCAGTGCCTCCACACAACCTCCCCCTTTTACATCACAAACTGCAAAAATCACAATGGGACCATGTGACTGCACAAACACACACACACACACACACACACACACACACACACACAGACAGACTTGGTCTTTGACGGAAGCTCTGTTAATGGCTGACAACTGGCTTCCATTTTGTTTGGCACAGGAAGGCTTATACAATCCATGAATGGACAGATCAAAGGACGAAGATGAGATCTTTCTTCTTTACACCCCATTATTTAGATTTCAGCTTTGATTCTTCTCTTATATTGTTATCATTCATATATTATAGCAAGGTGTAACAGCACTCAAATGTGTGTGCTTGCAAATACTAAAATCTAAAATACATTTTTTTGGGTCACTCATGTTGCTACAAGTCATTTTCCCATTTTGGGTCGCGAGGGTCTTTATATGAATCCAGCTGTCATTTGATAAGAGGTGGGGTACATCCTGGACAGGTTCCAGGCAATCTGAGGGCTAATATGTCGAGTCACAAACAACCAGTCACATTCACACTCAACTATCCATGGTGGGGATATATGTATTATATATGTTTCAGGCATCCTTACTTTCAAAGCAACAGGACATCATACAGATTGGTACAGAAGGTCATAAATATTGATAAAAAATGAAAATGTTTAGATTCATTACATGCACTTCATTGATATTTTGTAATCAACATGATATAGTGTAATGGTTGCTGTTATATTCTAAACTCTTGTGTTGTTTTCACCAGATGCAACAACAGGAACTGGCTCAGATGAGGCAACGAGATGCCAACCTCACAGCACTAGCCGCCATTGGACCCCGGAAAAAACGTAAAATGGATTCACCAGGAGCCACCCCATCAGGGACCGAGGTAGGAACTAGACCCACATGAAGACTTTAATGTCGTGAAATGTTTTGACCACATCCTGTTTATATCATGATCTCTTGCCATAAAAATACAATAAGACCATTCATTTATGCTGTGGTCTCTCAAGTTTTTCTGGCAATCACCTGAGGAATAGAATTATACCTAAAAAAAGTCGTCACCATCCCAAAGGTTTTGCAGGTGAAACATTGAGAATAGAACAGATCTTGGATACGGTTTTGCAAAGGGAGATGTTTCCAGTCTGCTCAGCTCACAAAATATTTGGCTTAGCTGCTGTATGAACCAGAAACTGTATGTTAGCAACAATCAATGTCAAGGGAAAAGCATGCAGCTGGCATAGAGAAAGCATCTTTTCAAAGCCAATCATTGTTCTCAAATGATGGTTTAAAGGGATAATAGTTCAGCACCGAGGAAGCTTACAAGGTGCATTTATAAATGTAACCAAGCTGTCTGGTTTCATCTAGCTGGTATTACCTAGTAAGAAACGAATAAACATGACACAGATGAATAACTTTTTCAGACACGGCTTCAGCTGTATCCATCACACACACGTGTGCACAGAGAGATGGATAACAGCAACAACAACAACTTTACTGCAGCCTTTTGTAACTCTGAGGGAACAAAGCGAGAACATATACCAAATACAGGACACCCGTTACAAATATTTTAACTTCCCTGTTACGCCAGTAACATTACAAAAATAAACCTAGTGAAACAAAAGAACGCGCCACATAATAATAAACACAACCGTACAAAGAAAATAACAACAACATTCATGACACTCCACTGTCCCTGTGCCGGGTTAAGAAGGATCTTTATCTCCGCACCACTCGTTCACAACTTTGTAGTGTCACACCACTAAGCTCAACAAGTTAGCCAGCTGGCTATTCAATCGAAGATAAGCTGCACCAATAATGGCGGCGCAACCCCTAACGGCAGCCAGCACAAAAGAACCATCGCTGCTACCGATGTAACAGAGCTTTCAGAGTTTGCCTAACTTGGTGTACTTAATGTAATGGACGGTACACGGAGGTATACGTAACTTGTCCAGCCACAGCTTGAGCTTTATTAACTTACACACATACACGTGCAAAGCAAGACAGTCATGTCCTTTTGACAGGCGCAAACATGAACCAAACACTGGACAGTCTGTTACATGATTATGACATATTAACCGCATTAATCAGAACGTTATCTTCATTTTAAAAACTGATAATACTGTCTTAATTAACATAATGACAACTCACCAACCAGAACATTTTATGAAGAATTCAAAAATCCATATAAAGTGTTGCTCATATTTGGAGACAACAATATGTGTGTGTGTGTTGAAACAGCTTTCAATGGTAATTTTCATGTTCCTGTCATCTCTGACTGTCCAAGTTCAAATAAGAAGGTTTGCTTAATATGCAAAACATGAGTCACTGAATAATTATCTGCAAAACAGAGAATATGAAATAGGAATCCATAACTTCAGGTAAAGCTGTTGTTTCCAATTTGAGCTGCTGGTCTAATAGTTTTGACTCCTGAGGCAGACAGGTTTTTGTTTAAAATACATGATGTTCTCCTGAATCTGATTACCATGCTGTGATTTATGGTTGTACATTACTCACTTTCATCAAAAATATAAAACTTCGTATGTGTCTGTAGGTCAAGGTTTTTTAGGAATGAAACAATCTGGTTGGAAGATTTTATTTTTATTAACACAAGTGCAGTCACCAGCGTTACTCCTAGATCAATAAATCCATGTTCTACAGTGCTGTGGTGTTGTAGATGGAGATTGTGTTCAGGCATAGTTTGGTTTTGCTGGCCGCCCAATATACAGACAGACGATCATAACGAACTGTAGCTCATACTGAGCACAGTCAGATACTCGTTTGATACTTAAAAATAGCCTGTGAATACTACTAAACCTATGTCGGTGATATATGATTGCTGTCATATTTGTTGGACCTGGTTCAGATTAAAAACTTTTCAGGATGTTTTATCTGCCTTGAAGGTAATACCACATATCCCTAATATCATGACATCATGGTCACTCTAACAGCAAAACCACTGTTCGCTTCCTTAAAAGAAAACTATCTATACTGGCACACTGTCTGTACCTTTTTAGTCACTGCTGGTTGATTAACAAGCTGCTTCTTTAGCTGGAGGATCGTGTAGCAGTACACTTTAAAGTTCTTCCTTTCTAACAATCAGTTCTTTTTTTAAAGTTGAGTTTACACCACACGAGAAAACTCTTTGGTCAACCGGAAATGTTTTTACACTGTGTTGAAAGAAGGCTCTGCCTGCTTTAAGTGATTAATGGTTTCATGTTATATAATACATTTGAAATTAAGTCAGGATGTCAGAATGCATAAGAAGACATACAGATGCAGATTGGAAATAAAAATAAATGTCCCCTCAGGAGTTTGACCCTGACCTCTCTAATAGTTTTCTCTTTGGCTGCCTCTTCAGTCGTCATGTAGGAAACACTGACAGTTTGACATATTGTGGGCTCTTATTCTCACTGAGATAAACAGAGTGAGAGGATACAGATCTGTTTCTACATGAAAATGTGTCGTTTTATCTGTACAAAGTAGGAGTAGGATAGAGACGTTTATTTAAAGCACACTGAGAAGTACATTTCATCATCAGATGACTGTAAAGCCACTACACAATACAACAGAGGCGCTGAAGGACAAACACAGTACACTTCCATGAAACAGCTTTTCCTAAAAAACTAAACATTTCAAAAACATGAAAACATTTATTAAAAAAAACCATTTCAGATTGAGGTAAGGTCAGACAAATATCAAAATATTGAACGTGGTGTTGAGTGAAATGTTTTTGTTTAGAGAGTGTTAGTGTAGTCGTCTTTTTTTCTATTATTTGTTCATCGAGAGTATGTATTTGTTTTCTGAAATGTTATGTTTTGTTATATGTTCAACATGTTTTGTGATTTTTTTTGTGTTCTGAGAATGTGTTTCAATGACTTGAAATACAAACACAACGCCACGAATGAGTATACCAATAGTTTATCATTATTATAAAAAGCTAATGATTAGCAAAGCATTAGAAATAATTATATTTAAGCAAACATTTAGAGCACAGAAGGAGCAATATAAGAGGTCAGCAAAGTGTGAAAAAGGAAATAGTGGGGGGAATAACCTGCTCTGTGGCTTCTCAGGGTGCATTCACAATTACGCCGCGCTTTGTCGATTAGTTCGTTTGGTTAGTGTGAATGCTCAAACTATCTCTGGTGCAGACCAAAGAACCGAGCTCTGGTCCGCTTGAAAACGGGGGTCTTGGTTCACTTGTGCACCAGAGTTCGCTTTGCCGTCGGTGAGAACGCAATCCGAACCAAACGAGGGAAGTGAAACAAAAAGCAGTGCATTGTGGGTTGAATTTGGATATGTTAGAATAATCGGTAAATGGCAGATAGGTTTGCCGAAAGTGGCTAACATTAGCATTGCTAACAACACCAGCTTTCATTTCTGTTTGCAGTTGAATGTCCACATGCCTGTGCTAAATGTGGTCACACATCGCTCCGTTCGATATGCCAGTTTAACCTGACACAGCTAACATATAACTTTATCTCTGTTTTATAGATCATAATACTGACAAGCTGTGGTGTGCTATGGGATGCCATTCTTCCACTGTCCTGTTGTTTACAACCCGGTCATAGTGCAGCATTCTGTGGTTGAGCTCATTTAAATGTGTATTATTTGTATCACTTACCTCGTACAAAGTGGAGGAAGATGAGCACATCTGAAATCTGGAATTGGAGTCATGAGCCAATACCTTTCTGGGTTTGTTTTTTGGATAGTTCTCCCCTTGGATTTATTTTTCAGGCACTGCATTCTTGATGCCACACATCCTCTTCATGTTTCATCTGTTAAGCAAAAGCCAGGTTTAGAAATCTTTCACTTATCATTATGTCTTTTGAATGAGATAAGGATAGTATGAACATGGTGACATACAATGTGACCTGCTTAAGCTGAACTGTGTTCATATAAAAGAATGTGTTCTGTTTGAGGACCCAGCAGTGATTTGAGTATCATATTTTCTCAGCACAGGGTTATACATGAAGTCATGCACACTTTCTGTACCAAGTCACATTTCCCTTTAGGCAGCAGAGGAAAACATTTTAAATTCCACATATTCATCTGTAAATATGATGAATCAAAAATAAGGCTGAATTTTGAATGTCAATTGGTCATTTTAATAACCTGCTTATCGAGTTGCATCTTCACATCCTTCGCTAAGCAGCAATATGCTGCAGAGGAGCATAGTAATGCTCCTCTGCAGCCGGTAAAAAAGCATAAATAACAAAATAAAAGCATTACTTCTGGTCCTTGAGTGCAGTGCCAACCTCTTTCAGAATGTTTTACCCTGATGGGTATTAGCCTGCGACCTTCTGCCGCATAGAAAAGAAAAAGCTGCTTCCTCAAACTGCTCTCCCAAATGCAGTTACACAACATAAACATGAATATATATTAAGCTGGAGTACTCCTCTTTTTTTCTTTAAATCTTTTTTATCCCTTTGTTTAATGTCCTGTTCATGTTTAATTATAGGGGCATAATGAAGTGAAGTCACAGTGTGCCCCTCCTCTGGAGTGATTGCAGTGGGGGCGGACGAGGAATCTTAACTTATTTTCACTTCGTTTTCACCTCCTCACATTTCTTCATTTCACATGGGCTGGAAGCGCCCGCAGCGTTCTCTTTCCCTTCTCCAGAGCAAAGTGAATGTGACTTTTCTAAGGGGGTCACAGGATGCCTGGAGGCCTGTGGGTGTTACTGGACTGTTGCCTGCTCTTAGCTTCACTGAGGGGCTTGTCATAGATTTCATCTCCACAGAAATGAGCCGGGGGCCCTGGCCAGGAGCACAAGCAGCCAACGTTATGAAGGGCCCATGCTGATTATTTCCCTCTGACATTGCATCCTGAGCTTTCCGCATTAATCCCAGACAAAGGCAGCCCTTCAGTGCTGTGCCAGAGCTCAAATTAGGAGCCAGATAATGGCCTTGTTGAGATCCTACTCTGCTCACCGAGGGGCACAGCTCCTGTTCAAATCCTTCTCTTCAATATTCCTTCCCTCCTGCTTGTTCTCTTCCTCATCAGACAACCTTTCCACCATGTTCGGACTGTGACAGAACTCAGGTGACACAATTTCACTCCATTCCCCTCAAACCTTACCCCCATACCCCCACCTACCTTATTCACCCACCTTTAATTTGAAGGTGGCTTGGCCAGGCTTGGGCCTGTGCCTGGATGTGGATGGCCACGGGCTGTGAAACTGATAGCCAGTCAAGACTGGAGTGTCTGTCTCCAGCCTGATCTAGTCTGCAGGAGGGAACAAAGGGGGCCTTACAGGGCTCTGCAGGGTGGATTATTTCCAAGGAGCCAATGGCTGGGGCTGCTGGCTGGCTCGCTTGAAGAGGGCCTGCTGCGGGCCCCAGCGGTGGGTCACTGCACAGGCAGGGGCCGCACAGGCACACACACACATCTCAACCACCCCCTCCGGCTCAATAGTCCTGCAGCCTTAAACCTCCAATCAGCACACACAGGCTTTTGAAGTTCAGCACAAAGTCAAGGGTGCGCTACCTTGAAGAAGGTGGAGGGACGGAGGGCAGTGACGAAGGGCAACTGAAGGTGGATGAGGGGGTGAGAAAAGGCTCAATGTCCCTCCAAACATAAGCCTAAAGATGTGGAGAAAAATACTTTGATGACTTATTAAAACGTGTTAAGATATGGGAATAGGATAACTTAATTTCAAGTGTGTTTTCTAAGCACAATAAAATAAATTATACAAGATTTTAATTTAATTATTTGGATGCAGCACAACTCTTATTATCTAGAGAGTGCTGCTACCAAACATTACCTATTAAGCTGTATGTAGCTCATATATACTGTTAAACTATTGCTCATCAGTTCATTTAGTACAGAGAGAAGATTAAAATAGTTTTTAGCTCATTGAAATAAGGAAGGAGGAAATCTGTCAAAGCTTTATTCACAATGACTTTCCCATTTAACAATATTTGAACAGTTTACTCTTTCATTTCCACTCGTGGATTTTTGTGTTTTATTTTCCTCCTTTCAAACTATGTTACTTTCTTGTTGTTCACTTATGAGAAACAGATAGAGACTCCTCAGTACATCTAAGGTTAGCTTTAAAGGTTCTGCGATGCAAAATGTGCCTCATCGCACCATGTCCTGCAGTGTTAAACATGCTCACAGCTTTGAAACATCCTTGACACATTTACGAGCTCATAGTTATCATCCCGCCACTGAGGCCATTTATCACATCAAAGGAAGAGCTTTGTTTGTTGACGTAAAAGCGACAATAGCAGCTAAATTGCCTCGGTTTGTACAGCCACACTGCCTTTTCTCGTATCTGCCTCGACCAGGCGCAATGCAAGGGACAAAGGTAGGCGAGCGATTTAATAGTGAGCACAGTCTATTTTTCCATTTGAATTCATTTCACCTTCTTTCTTTGAGGCTGTAGATCAGAAAGAAGGAGTGAGGCAATAGAGTGAGAGGCATGGGGAGAGAGGGGGAAAAGCACAAGGAAAACTGATGCCCTTTCCTCCAGCTAAATTAACAGGAATCACGTGGAAAACAATCTGAGTCTCCAATGAAGGAGGGAGGAGGGGGGGGGACCATTAAAATTAGCCCCAAGCTATGGACTGCACCCAATATCACTAAAGCTGCACTCACTACAGATGTGGAGGCTGGCTTACAGGCAAACTATGCTCTGTTCTATAGCTACAATTAAAATCAACCTCACTGCCAAAAAATAGGAGGGGGAAAGAGGGGGTAGAAAGGCAGACATGGAACATCAAAGACAGATTGAAATGTGTAGTCAGTAATAAGAGTGGTCTCCAAGCCCCGAGGTTCTCCACGGTCCCCTTGTTAATGAGAAATTTTGACCTCTGGTTTGTAAGTTAAACTTGTAATCTCGGTTAATGAAGTAAATCAATCCCAACTCGGGAGTGTTCAGTGTCTCTCCCTTTGCCTTCTCCCCCGCCAACCTCCCCTCTGTCCTTCTCCCTTGTGCGTTTTCTTCCTCTCATTCTCCTCCTCCTCCTCGTCTTACGTTGCTCTCAGTATCCCGCCTGGGAGTAAAAAAACGGCCAGGTCTTCAACCAGACAAACAGGAAACTCTCAGAGCACGACGGTTCCGGAGCTGTAGGCAGGGGCGTTAGGACTCAGAGGACTACGACCAACCAGGCTGTTTGGTTAGGAAGGAGAAAGGCCAACCGAATGCTAGTTAAAGGGACAGACAGCGTAAAGGCAACCACTTGCTCCTCCTCTCCTTTTCCTTTCCATGTTTTCCCCTTCTCTGCCCACTGCCTACTATATGTTGGGGATATAATTGGTTTAAAAGTTATGTGTCCTTGTTGGTCCAGTAGGAGTAATGGTAGTTAATGAGCTAGTATGAGGATTGAATACAGCTTCTTCCTGTTTTTACTGCCATAACATCCCTCCCTCTACTGCTTTCTTACTCCTCTCTATGTCCAAACCAGAAATATAATAGGGATTTACAGTAGAAAAGACAACTTTTAATTTCTTAAACTTCAAAGCTTCACTTGTGCTCTTAACTATGTGGAAACTTGTCTTATATCCACTGGATACATTGACATTAACCTCCACTTATCTTTATTTATTTCACTGCACAGTTAAACAACTTGGGATCAGAAGTAGAGTGCAAAGACTTTAGCATTAGGCTCTAATGAACACTTCTCTACATACTACATAAATATGATTAAAGAGGGCACTGAGAGGCTGCTATTGGTTTCATAATGTCAAGAAGTTTGTTATATTTGTTTGACTCTACGTCTCAAGGCAGTTGTGTATTTCCTGCGAGGACACAAAGGAGACAGAGTTGAGTCTCCAGAATGGTTGCAGGGGTTCCTTGGCCAGATGCCATACGCTCTTAGAGCTTTAACACAGTGCACTTTGCCAAGTTTATTTCCCCTGCACAATACAGAGTACATTGGTACCACTGGTGGTTAATGCACTATGGACCCTGGGTTAAAGCATTTAGAGTTTAGCTATATCATTAGCCTCAAAGACAAATACATTCAAATGCATTTATCCATGTGTGTTTACTTCTACGCTGAAATGCAAAGAATTTCACACAAATTGAACAACATGACCTGAAACACAAGAAACTGACCCAATCGTAACAGAACATAGCAATATTTATATGAAACATATTTAGAGTAGGCTTCATTAACTTTGAATATATAAAGCAATTAAACTGCAACAATACACAAATGACTTCGGCTGTTGTTTTTATCTTTTATTTTATGTAAGTATTTCACAGCACTCTTAATGTGAGATCACAGCCAGGTTGGTATATGTTCAACAAAGTGATTAGAATTGGTTCTGAGCAAAACTTCATGGCAAACCATCCAATCGTCATGAAGCATAAACATTTCAACTCCATGGCATTGCTCTGGGAAAATTCAAGGATTACTGAAGTCTGCTTGTGCCATCCTCATGGAACCGTACTGGATGTACCAAATTTAGTGCTGACACATCCATTAATTGTTGATAATTCACAGAATTAGTGAAAACATTACTTGCAGGAAGTTCTTTACGGAAAGTTGAGATCGCCAATGTCATGCAGATGTATCCTCTCGGGACCATGTTTATCTTTTCCAAAATTCACGACAACATTCCTTCAGGTGTCAAGACATTTAACTAGAAATCTGCTCATGGTTGCACAAGAGGGAATGAAAGTGATATTTACTGTAAGTCTGGACCAAAGTAGTGTACTAAACGACCATCCAACAGACTTTGGCTTCGGTAGAGTTATGTAAGTATGATGTTGCTAAAAAGCATATTTTTCTTATAAAGATACTGGGCAGCCTAGAAACCAAGTTATTTACAATGTAAACATGTACTTCTTTAGTTTGACAGAGTGATTCATATGTTTCATGTATCCAAAACATACATTTTTAAATTGTTTACCATTTGAATTAAAATATTCAGGGACATGAGACCCAAGACTTAGACGAATGGAGTTCATCGTGTTTGAATTAAAGAGAATCTCAGAGTAGTTTGTTCCACTGACTCTGTTCTCTGAACCGTCCGTCTGCTGTGACTTGAACTGATGATTCTCAACTGTTACACACACGAGGTGTACAAATACATACAATGTTTGTGTCCTGCTCTCTGACCATGAATTCAATCATGTATAGAACGAGACAGCAGAAGAGATACTGTGCGTTTAATAACTTGAATATCTGTAGGTCTCGAATAACTTGAATATCTGTAGGTCTTGAATAACTTGAATATCTGTAGGTCTTGAATAACTTGAATATCTGTAGGTCTTGGTAACTGTCAACTTGACTCAGCATCACAGGACTTAAAGTCTTCATTCCTGGAAAGGGGCTTAAAGATCAGTTATACAGACACAAACACACATGGGTTGTTTGCAATCCAAAACCTTGGTCATTCAGTTAAAATGTTCTACTACATCACATGTGAAGACATAAAAGAATAATCCACCATCCTCAGGGACCTTTTGGCTCGCTCTTCTTATTTAATCACCCTGATCTTAGAGTGTTTAAAAGTCTATTTGACTCATATGACAGCATGACCCTTATTCCTACTTAGAAACCTGCTTAGGGGTGCTGTGTCACTCCTCAACAGGCTGAGACTAAAAGGACTCTTAAAAAAAACTAATAAAACAATTGTGCTAATAAATATGGCAATTATTTAAAATGTCTGTATTAAAATGCTGCTTATTAAAAAAAAATCCTAATTCCATATACAGTATGTACATAAATTTACACATTAGTGTTAACACTGTAATCTTGCTATTTAGATAAGAAACCTTCTTTCAATATTCATGGCAAAGAAGTGATCCGCCTCACTCCTGCCTTTAAAACTTTGCCCTGAAATAATGGTTAGATATACAGTTTTGACAACAAAGTTGAGCCCCAGGCACTTAAAAGATACCCATCTTAAAGAAATTAATTACCTCCCTTGTTAATCTTGATATAATTAAATTTCTGAAGAATGAAATTTTCTGCCTTTTTTCCCCCTCACCGCCTCGCTGCTACGGAGGCGAGCTGTTAATGGCTGGCTCTCTAGCTAGCCTGCTGGCCAGGGATGTGGGGACAGCCTAACATCCTGGGCCCCACGCTGTGCTATACTGCGCTGTGCAAACCCACTCGCCTCATCCTACGCATTCTCCACTCATAGGGAAAGGCTCAGAAAACGCCTCAATCACTGCTTTGCTTGAGTTTCCTTCATCCTGGAGGAGATGGACACTCTGGGCCCCCAAATTCTGAGTCTTAACATGTAATAATGTTGTTGAGTGACTGGAGAGTTTTAGCGCGAGGGCGCTGCTAATGAAGTTGTCAACATGGAGCCCCTGAAACTTTCATGGTGGAGCCCTGGAGAGCCCGTAGTGTTCTTTCTGTTATGGCTCACTTAAGAAACTCCTGTGTCTTTGTGTGACTTACTGTCGTTTTTATTGGACCTCCTGCATTGCTGTTACATCTAACCCTGATTGCTTTGTGCAGAACAGCACTGTGGCATTGTAAGGGAGCACTGCATTCTCTTGTCGCAATGTATTTAAGTTTGTTTTCCTTTGACTATAAGTTTATGTCAGCTCCATTGTCAGCTGTCAAGGTTTGAGCCTGAGGAAAGAAAGGAGAAAAAGCTGGAAAGGATCTTTCATTAGGTGCTGGTAGGGGGGCAGGAGTATGCCAAGAAGGCAGAGGAGAGGTGTTAATATACACGGAGTAGGCAAAATACTACAGCTAGATGGCAGAAATGCCAACTTTCAGATCAGTTTGAGTCTCCAGAAACTGAATCAGGACTTTTCAGTGTGGAGGTGTTTATTATGCATCCTGTAAGCAGCAGCTCTCTGCTCGAAAGTCAATACTAAATAATGGAGCACCTTCTTTACATTTACTGCAACATAGTTTATCACTAGCAGCTTGCATTTTCCATTTGTCTTGCAAAAACAAGATGTTTTGTTTAAAATGAACATGCTTGTGCAGTGGTTGCCTGTCTGCACTTATAACCTTGATTTCTTGTATTATATATGTGGGAACTTCATCGGAGGTGAATCCTTGACATTTCAATATTACTGTGCAATAGAGTGAAAGGTTGAAAATGGTATGTTTAAGTGACCCATTCTATAAAAAAAGACTGCAGTGCAAAGGTCACCCATTTAACAGTAGTATATTAAATATTTCGAAATCTGTCAAAGGTAGAAATGCTTAATGTCTTTATCAAGTAATCCACATTGACAGACTTATCTTACTTTGATAAAACATGGACTCTTTTTGGAAGTTTTAGGTTCAATTGACTAGTTCACTAGTGAAAATAATGTTGACTGATCCCAGCCGGGATAAATCAATCAGTAAGTTGGTATTCCCAACCCTAAAAACCACTACTGTTAACTGTTATTCCTTTTAAGCTTTTTACTTTAGGGCTCAGAAATGTCTTCTCCTCTTAGTCTCCCACTGGAAGAGGCCATTATTTGGCTCCCAGTTACACTTTAGTTACCACTCATAACCTCATGACCAACCACTAACTACTTTCTCCGATAGAGATGGCTCCTTTTTTATTGAATTGCTTGAATAATACAGTTTATGCCTTTCCCTCAGTGTTGGGACTTTTCCTTTTTTATTGTTTTTTTTTGTGCTAGAATATTGTTGTGATGCATTGTCCCCTATTTTGTCTTTCAACAGAAAAACAGAACATCTAAAATTAGCTTCAGAAAATGGTGGAAGAGAACAAACAAGGCGATCCATTAGTGAGGATGGGTTATTGGCTGACTTGCCTCTTCTCATGGCGGCCCATTAAAAGTGGTAATGTCTGCCTGCAGCAGTGCCCGGGGAAGAAGAAGGAGGCCATGGAAGGCATATTTCACATGCATCAGACACTGGAATTAAATAGACCAATGTTCCCTAAAAAGACTGAAGTACATCTCTTTCTGATGTGCGTCCCGGGCAAAAATTCATTGATCTTAGAATGTCCCTTGGCAATTATAAAATATTAAATCCAAGTCGCACTTTTCGGCTCGGCTTAATTTTTTTTCCTCGCTTTTCAGTGCTTTCCATTTGACCAATTTAGAAAAAAAGTTAGAAATGGATGGCCATGAAAAAAAAAGACGCTGATAATAAAGACTGTGCCCACTTTTAGATATCTTTTGTTATGATTCTGTATTGTTTTTGTAGAACATCTCAGATCATTAAATGGGAAGAAGTCCCAGCTTTGCAGAGAGAGCCTGATTCATGTCTCTTTACAGCATCTGAGCAGTATAAGTCATAAATGACTGGAGAAGAAGCACACAAGGGAGTGCAATTTGTGTAATATCTTTAATCCTGAGCACAAGGTCTTCTGAGCCACTGATGTCTTTTTCCAGCACTCTGGGGATGACAGATATTTGTCAGCTGCTTTTCATTAGGTGTGTGGCCCTCCTGCTCGCCTCCCTGGCCCCTCCATGTCCCTAAGAGAATACAGAGGGGTCCACAGTTAATTGCCCAAATCATTAAATTTAACATATATCTCAATAAATATAATCAGCCAGCTGTTTGACAAGGTACACAGTTCATTAAGTCCCCTTGCTTGTTTGTCGTTTCCCTAATTAAGATTTAGAATCGATCATTGAGTGTGTAATGTACAGTGTAGTTCGGCTTGCACTGGGAGTCTCTCTGCTCACACGAAAAAAGGAACAGCATCCGCTCGCTAAAGCTTTACCATTTAGCACACTGACTGCAATGGGAATTAGACATCCTGTGCTAATTAGGGAGGCCAATTAACTGTGAAATTCAGGCGTTTTTGACAAATAATCTCAGCAGAATACAGACATCACCATGCACATGAATGTTATCCATCCTGAATGGAGAGAGGAAAAAGGCTATTTGCTACAGTGCTGCTGCTTTAGATGTTAGCTTATGCTGCTGGAAATCAAAATGGTATTTGGTTTATGTTTGTTGGCAGGCATTCAAAGCTAAAGTCTCCCATGTGTCCTGAGTGATACACTATTCATGTACATGTCCACCAAAATAAATATGCCTGACTGAATTTTGCATAACAAAACAATAGGTTGGCGTATTGATCAATGTACTAAACTACAACAGGGATCATATAGGAAACATCAGTATAGTTTTTAAAGAAAATACATTGTAATAATTGTAATAAACACAGATTACTACTAATCTAGACTGGAGTGTCCCCAGGCTTTGGCTCTGGTCTGGCGTCTAAGCTGCAGAACAACAATGTTGCAGTTGGCCATGTTTGGTATCGCAGATTCCAACACCATGACATGTATTCTGTTTCACTGAAACAAAGAATCAGCATCACTAGAGAACCTCAATGTTTCTGTGTCTCTCATTCCCAGTTTGATTCATGACCACATGTATTTTTTAGATTGCATAAATTATGTATTTGTTGGACTAATGAACGCCCTCCTCCGAGAGAACTTTGGGAGGAGTTGTGAATAACTGGATATGGCCTCTTTCACCCGCATCACTGTTCTGATTACATGTTGTGGCAGTTGTGAGTAATAGATGTGGTTTGGCTGGAAAAGACCTGCCTGGCCTTTTGGAGAGATTCTTATATACACATACAACAAGGTCCAGAGAGCCACAAAATGTAAACATACCTCCTGGGCTGGCCTGTGACACTACACACACCACTGCTTTGTTGTGTGTTGGTGTGTATGTATTTAGGTGTGTTCAGTATTGAGTGTGTGTGTGGTCTGACTCGTTGACAACCATAAAACAGGCCCCTGCTGTCTTTATTACCTGTCCAACCTATCTGCACTGCTTTGTTCCTGCAATAGGTTGAAACACAATTGCCCGTGCTTGCGTTGGCGCTTTCTGTTGGAGTCTAATAGAAAGCCGCCATTACACTACAGAAGGCAATGGCTGTGGGTGTAAGCTGAAGCTGTTTGGATACCAGGCAGCGCCGGAGGTGTGTTTGCTGGGCGCCAGTGGGCAACTCCTGCAGCTGCCCGCCTCAGGTGCAGCAAGAATTGAGCACTTCCTTTTACAAGATGTGTAATTATTATGGCAGACAAGGGTGTGGGTTTAAACCAAGTCAATATGTAGATAAGCGTTATATACACACATGTACACACACAGCTGCCTGGAAGATGATGCTGTTGTACGTGGCATAATAAAGCAAGTTGCCAAAATTGCTGCGCAGGTAGGAAGGAAGCCTTCTGGGCCTGTGGAAGGGGAACCTGATGATAGGAACGAGGCCTCCAGGAAAGTGCCAGAAAATCTGTAATAAAGAATTCCCTAACAGAGGCCAAATTTCCTGATGCTGACTGCCATTATTTCCTCCACTACTAATTGACCGGATACTTAACGATTGTCATTTTGACAGTGTAGAGCCAAATGTTCATGGCTGTCACAATTTAACGCAACTTCTGTGGAATCAGTGGTTTTCTGTGTGTATCTGAGTTTCGTCAGTAGAACAAGACCTGATAAAGTGAAGGAAATACGTAGAGTTGTAATATTTCTTTTACCAAAATGGAATGGTCACAATTACATTGCAGATGGATGATTTCAATTAACGCTAGGCCGAAGACATACACATTTTTTTCCTAACTTTTAAAGTACACCATGTGTGCCAGGGTAAAATGTTTTCCTTACATTCTTTTGGGAATACATTATAATACTGACGTTTTACTGATGTGCCCAAATAAGTTAAGGAAACATCTTTTTCTGAGTAGATAAAACGCTGTGAGCCATCCACCCCGGCAGCTTTGTGGATGAAAATAAAATGTCACTTGAGGTCACAATTGAATAAAAAAAAGGAAAATGCTCCAGTAAAGTTTCAGTGTCTTTCTGGGCCATCTATATAAAACATGAAGCTTGACTCTTTCCCCTGTAGAGCCTGGATTTTAATCAGACCTGCTCTTCAGACAGCCGTTCTCCTGCCTCTCACACTTAGCAGGCGTCACATCAGGTGCATCGGGACCAGTGACAGCGGCACTGGAACGGAGCCTGTGATGGCTAAATGATGTCAAAAATGGTCCCATTTATGTCAATTTGAGATCAAGGACCGATTCATAGTGTGAACCCTTCCCGTAAATGTGCTTTCTAATCTCCTCCATCTGCATATCTTCTGTAGCCCCTTGGTGTGTTCCCTTTCTTGAAAGTGAAATGTCTCGCTGCTCATATGAGGATTTGTGTGAAGGCTGACAGTTCAGCACACAGCACATGTCTGCAGAGCGACAAGATCCGTTGTGCCGCCTTTTGGTCTCTTATCTCATTCTCAAGTCAGTATCTGTTAGTGCGTGTGTTATTCACTGCAATGCTATTTTGCTAGCCTATTCTTTTTGCTAATTAGGCCATTTGCAGGATTCGTTCCCCTTAGTGTGGTCATTTATGTTGGATACCACTCGGAACTGATCGTCTTTTGTTAACTGGTTGTTCCTATTTGGAACGTTTCGCAGAGACATCAAAGGGCGGACCACAAGCCTCATTTGGCATCTTCTCCCAGCTATCCATCGGCTGCAAAACACCCTGGTGCCTTGATTATTAACTCAGTCACCACCCTCTCATTCAACTTGAATTAAAAATTAAAATCCAGCAGAAATGACAGTGCCACACCATTGAAAGTAAAGTGTGCAAAACCAACAAGGGCTCATTAGCGAGTAGTTCTGAAGACAAGCATTCTGACTTGAGACTCATTACACTTCTCCTATTTTAACTCTAATTGGGTTCATTTTATATATGAAATGACCTAAATATTTAATGGTGAAAAGTTCTACTTCTGATACTTTATGTAGGCAAAGATACTTGGCCCCGAGAATTGTCCAGGTTATCAGGAAGCTGTTAGCCATTTCTCAAATAATTAGCTCTTTTCATAGAAAACAATAGAGAGGGAAGACATTGAAGACAGGGTTTGATGGATTCACGATTTGTTTATGACCTTCAAACAAAAGGACCTGAATTACAAACCACTAAAACAACAATATCTTAGTGTGGTTGTCGCTATATTTGCTGTTGTGCTATTCTGATTCTGTAGACAATAGACTTTCCATTCATTCAATAGTAAATTTTAACCAGTAAATGAAAAAATGTTGTTACACCACATTCCTATATGGTGTTGCCAACATAAGCTACAAAGACCCAGCTAATAAAGCCTTTGTACTATTAACAAGTTGCGCAGCTAGCCAGGCTCGGAGCATTTTAATTAAACAGATTAAAAACAATGTTATGGCTTCTTCATCTGGTTGCCTTCACACAATCTTTTGTTTCTCTGGGGTTGAAAAGAAAAAGGAGAGAGAAAGAGGAAGGGGGAAGCCAGGATTTTGTTTCCAGGCAGGAAAGTTTGAAGTTCTTTGTTTGGGAGCGAGGTTCCGGGAGCAGCAACACTGTTTAGCTCGGTGACCCTGTGACTGTCTTCTGAGGAATTGTATGTGCAGCCCTGCAGAAAACTGCTCCAGGGTCAGCTTTCATCTTAGCAGTAACCTGTGGACTTTGAAACTCAGGGCGATGGAATTGCAGCTTTGTCAGTACACTACTAATTAGAAAATTCCTGACCTCGAGCAAGATGTTTTAATTATGTGTTGTGTCAACGAGTTTGCAGATTTAATCCACCGTTGATACACACTCAAGTGTGCAAACTGTGTCGCACATTGTAGTAGATCATGTGGAATGGTGAAGGGGGGGTTTTGCTTCATCTTTCTCTGCCCCATATAACCTTACGCATTCCCTGCACCATGTTTGTTAAAAGCCATCACATGCTTAAGTAGCCAAATTAGACGTGGAGTTAATGTGTTAGCTCGTGAAAAAGCTGGTCTGATTTGCCTTGGTTAGTGGGAGGCTGAACAATGTGACAGTATTGTGCTGGGTGTGAGCTCTCTGTTGCAGTGAGTCAGTGTGAGGGAAGGCAGGAAGGGGTTAAACAGAAATTGAGCGGGGATGCTGGGGGCAGCAGTGCTGCAGAACATAGCAGTGTTCGTGCGAAGGCAAGTCATTTCCCGAAACACTGCAGACACATGGCCTGCGGCGCTCTAAAACCTTTGGAGACCAAAATGGCTTGCAGGAGTTAGAAGTAATAAGGTGTTTTTTTGCCTTCTTTCTCCTTGACTGAAATTCTGCACGGTTGCTATGCATTGCCATGGAGCTGTGTTGCTGTTTTTATGGTTTATGTGGGTATTAAGATGCTCTGCAACTGGCCATTTTTGAGATTTGTTGTTCTTTAGCTGTGAAGCAAATGGAAGTTGTTTGTTTTGAAAGTAATTCCCTCATTTTTTTTGCCATGATCAGAATGCTAGACCTCCCTCTTATTTATCCCTTTGTGATTTTCATGTTTTTCTTTCTGCTGTACACCAAATGATACATTAACCAATGTATTATTAGACATAAAAAAACAGCAAGTGTGCTCTTTTTTTATTTTACAAAGCACTGTCACAAAGGCTCTCTTTGGTTTAGGCCTTTTCCAGAAAAAAGTACCAAAGGACCAAAAGGCCATCTGTGTAGGCACATGAACATAAAGCTTTGGTATTAGTTCGTCCTGACCTCTCTGATTATCAGTGGGCTGAACCAAAACCCTTTTCATCCTTTCTCCTGGTTCTGTTAATCTTGGCTGCCTTGTCTGCTTCAAAGGGAGGTTCCAGCATATAATCTGGCTATGTACATCTGTGAATTATTATTCTAATTCTTTATACGTTTATTAGAGCTGAATAAACTCCACATCAAATACATCACTCGGGCAATGTCAGAAAGCCCGGGGCAAATCAGCCGACATCTGTTAACTCTTTCAAAATGGCCTCATCCAGCATGTCTGTGGGCGTAGAGGAGCGAGAGAACGGAGAGGCGAGAGAGGGAGAGAGAGAGTCTCTGTTGCTGATTAATGGCGGCCGTAGGAGAGGCGTTTGAGGCCGAATGTTGAGATGAAGCGGGGTTGCACTCCCACGGCTGGGCTCCACACTGTAAACACTGTGAAGGGACAAGGCAGCGTTCCCCGACTGAAATGCAGCGTGCAGGAGAACATGTGGGAAAGCTTTGCTCCCTGGCACATAGTCAGTCAACCAGGCAGCCAGTCAGTCAGTCAGTCAGTCAGTCAGTCCTTCAGTTAGTAAATTAGTCAGCCAGTCAGTGAGTCAGTCAGGCCCTCAGCCAGTTCTTCAGTTAGTCCGTCAGTCAGCAAATCAGCAAGCTCCTCAGTCAACCCACGTTAGCCAGCCCATCAGGAACACCTAAGTACCTGTGAGCCACGTCAAACGTTCCACCAGCCAACCGCACACACATACAGTACAAATGGATCTCTTCAATAATGGCTACCTGCCTGAGAAAAAGGCCAGCATTGTGCAAAAAAAAAAATCATCAGTATCTGACTAGTGGCTGCTGTTAATTTCCACCCTGGCTTCAACTTGTAAAAAAAAAATCACCACCTGGTTCAGCTTTTGCTTCACTCCTTTGTTTAACTTGTCAACAGTCTGTCTCTGTTGTGCTATATATGTCCTCCTTGCCTGCAGCACAGACATCAGAGTTTAAACGGATTTTTCAGCATCAAAGTAATAACAACAAAAGAGTAATGTTGCATCATGAACAGCTTATCTATTTCCCAACCAACACTGGGCTAGTCTTTATCCTTCAACATGAACGCTGAGCAATGTTTCCCCGCCAAGTTTGAGTTAAGAAAGTGTGTTACCTGGGACTGGCGTCACATACTGGTACATACGGTACATACGGTATACATGTGTGCGTGTTCTCTTACCATGCAGCTCCTGTCTAAATTTTCAGCTGTGAGGAGCAGAATGCTGAGGCAGCAGGTTGGCCGGTGCAGGGCCGAGCAGTTCTGTGTGCCTGGCAAAGTGGGCCATTAACCCACCGCCCTAAGGTGTGACCTGGGCCAAATCCAATATTGGCTCCAGCATCAAGGCACAGGTGCCACTCAGGGTTCAAAGCCACAGATCAGCAAGAACCCCTCCACAGCCCCCCCACTCTCCCCTTTCTTTTCTCCAACAATAAAGGACTGAATGTAAATTCCTAAAGACACCTACTAGCACCGCTGCTGCCACTGCACAATTGGAGACAAGGAGGCAAAAGCAGGAATAGAGTAAAAGAGAGAGAAAGGTTGAAACATAAATTATTAATCAAAAGTAAATTTAGTAAAATGGGAATTAACTTCAGTCCTCAAGAGCTTACAGTGAATGCGGCTGGTAATTGGAGGGCTGAGGACATAAAAGTGTGACCTGCTGACTTTCCTGTCCTTCTATCAAGAAATTCAGTTTCAGTTTCTCTGCACCGATGAATAAGAGAGACATTTTTAACAACGGGTAACATGATTATTCAAAGACTAGTACTGTCGCTACTATTTGTGATGATTCAAAGAATTTCTTCATGCTTAAACTGTCATTTCCTTAATGACTTATATGGAATAATAAACTGAGTGTCGTCTTTAACAGTATATTATCTTTGAGTGAAATTAGTTGACAATAATTAACCTTTAATCCTATTTGATTAAAATCTACAGCTCCCAGATATGTGGAGGAATTACACTGCCTTTTAAAATGACCTTAGTATTAAAGTGAAACACATCTCAGTTATAGTTCACCAAAGTTAGTAGACAGTGTTCATTAGTCAGTTGGTCACATAAAAATTGGAAAAGGCCTGAACTCAATCGAGTGAAGCCTAGGTCCAATTGAAAGGGGATGTTGCACTAAACGAATAAAGCATCTTATATTTTCATGCAATGTTACTGTTATGTCTCAAAGCCACTCTTCTCTAGTTACTTAGCTAGTTAGCAGCTACAAGACATGTAAAAGCTAACTAGCTTAAAATTAAAGTTCAATGTCCTTGCCTTTTTTCCAACAGAGTCAGTATTATCACTTTGTTAGCAGTTAGCATAGCATTTTAAGGGCTCCTTATTACAGATCTACAGTATATTCCTCTTTTATGCAGCTAAGTCTTGTTTAATACATTCGTTTACAGTCCTTGGACCTCAAACAGATTTGTAGTGCCTTTGAAATAATTCATAAATAAACTATGAATTTGCAGAGATAGTCGCCTTTTAGTTTAAGCTAACACCTACTAGTCTACTGGGAACATCTCACATTGTGAGTAGCCTCAGTAAAAGCTTCAGTTTACCCGGTGGTTGGGTTTTGGACAGTATTTGGTATTTGTAGACAATAAAAAAAACTGCTGACTAATGCTAGCCCTTTCCTTTTTATTTAGCATTTGTTGCGGATAACCTCTCTACAAATTGACCAAAGTTGCTCATGTCATGGTTACATGGTTGGATCACATGTTATGTAAAGTTCACATACAGAAGGAATTATTTAAAAAGTAGTACTTTATTCACCTGATGTTGTTGTGCTTTTGTGGTCTACCTCAAGTTGTTTATTTTGCTGTTTTCCAATAATACACTTTATTATACTAATTGCCAGATGCACAAGCGCTCTCAGGCTCTCTCTTTTTCTCTTATGTGCATCAACACGAGTGTATGGACACCATGGATAGGTAAAATAGTGTGAAACAAAGTGTCTGGCCAATTGGCACGTTGTCATGTATGTTGTAACTGGATGTATCTGAAGACCAGAGCCAGCTAAGAGGTCTTATTACACACAAACCCTCTCCTCTCATCCCTTCTCATCAGGTTCTCTCCACTGAACGCTCTCTCTCTCTGTTTTTCTCTCTGTCCCCCGCTCCAAACAAGTCAAATGTCTGAAGAGATGTATCGAAGTATCCCTGTGCGCTCTGTACGATGGATATGTCATATGACATAATGCCTCGGAGCGCCCATCACAGATAAAATGACAGATGCTGTTTTTTGCCTCATGGATCTTTCTGGGCCAAGCTGATTTTGAGACTTTCTGTTTTGCTCGTTCTCTCTCTATCTCTGTGCCTGTGTGCTCCTTCCTTTTCTCTTCCTATCACTTTTTCTTTCATCCACTGTGACCTTACAAAGCCTGCCATTTTGTCTTTCATTGAATTAGCGACACAATTACTGTGTAATTGCTGGCGACAGGGAAAGCCTGTTTGTTGATGTCTCGCTTTCCTTTTTAACTGACACTCAGCCATCTGCTTTGTTTAGTGTCGATGTTTACCCCTCCCATCCTCGTTCCCTCCTCCACAACATGATTTCCTGCGTGTACTGGCGAGAGGAATCCGTCTCCATAGATACCAACAACAACATACCGGTGTTTGGGTTGCTGGCATGTTGAGGGCACGTAAAGACAGAAGAGGAGAGCAGAGGCTGAGTTTGGTGAATTCCTGGATGAGCACTGACCTTTCTGTCTCTATTTGGATCACTTAAGGCCGGCCCTGTCCCTGAAGGGAATAAGGCATTCTGCTGAGGCTCACTACATGGGCAGCTGTCCTCACTGTCTTCCTCCTCACCCACCATCAACCACTGCGGCCACAGCACCACCCCAGCACCGACTGCCTGTGGGTACCACTGGCCATCCGTCCAGGTGGATGGATGGCTTTGATTGGTAAAATCTGTGTCTCTGTTGCTGAGCTGACTTGTGAGTGGCAGTAATTGGCATGGCAGTAGGCAGGCCCATGTTTCACATGTGGTCAGCCATGATTGACCTGATTAGGCTGGGGTTGCTCCCCAAAGTGAGCGCTCTGGTTTCCCCCCCTACTCAACAGAGACCAGACCAGGGTGGGATAATAATTCAAGCTGGGGATCTAACATCAGTCTAAACTTTATTTAAACAGTATTTTCATTTTATGTATCTGTACATGGGAAAAACTCCCATGTGCATGTGGACAAGCACATGCAGACATGTTGACACACTCACTCTTGTCTTTAAACTTTTCAGACTTTAAAACTTTGAAATCTTCTATTGGTCAATCAAACAATTCAACTTCTATTTATGTTTTAGTTGTTGTTATTGTCTCTCTGTTTTACCGTCATGTTTCATTCATACCGTCATGTTTTGTTTTTCATTTATAGAAAAATAAAATTAGAAGCTTAATGTTGTCTTAAGACAATGTTAACGCATTCACCAGAAAACAGATACACTTGATCATTTGCTCTTTAATAATTAAAGTGTATTGGTAATGCCAGATTCATATCTCCAACATCTGCCTCAGAACATCGAAAATCTGAATCCATCCATTCTGAAAACTTCCTATTGTGTTTTTATAAGCATTATTACCATGGAGTGTTTGTTTTGCACCTTGTGTCTTCTCTCAGCTCTGACAGTTTTGTATTCATCATCATGTAGCTCTTAGTGACAAACAGGTATTTCCACCTGAAAATGATTCCCCCCTGTGTCATACAAATAATGTGCACAATCCTCATGAATTTACAAGATACTGTAACACAACATTAATTCAGTTGTGGTTGTCAAACACTTAATTTATATTCATTTTATTACAAACAACATGTTATTTCTAACACTGGCCTTAAACACAATATTCTGCCTTCTCTCTGAAATTAGGCAAAAAAAGGAGTATGCTTTTTTTAAACTTTAATATACACATGAATCAACATCTTCAACTCCATACTTCTGATTCTTTGCAGCCATGTTTCCTTTATTTCTTTTATTTTAATTTTACTTACAGTTAAAAGAATCATGTCAGTTCAAGAACATATGTATAATCTGAATCAAGAATAATAAATATAAAAAAAAACAACTGACTTTTACACACTGATTTTTCTTAAATAATCATTGTTATAAAACGATATGAGAGAAAATAGTAATGTTCTATGTGGACTCTGTCCTGACAGTCCGTTCCACACAGAGACAGTAGGTGTGGTTGAGGTAAGTTGGCAGGAACAGTTGCATGGCTACCTTCAGTCTTTACAGCTACCAGGGGTCAGAGAGTGTACTGAGAGAAACCTGAGACAAAGCCCAGCCGTACAGTGTGCACAAAGACAAGCATATATGGAGGTGGGTGCTGGAGGGACTTTGGTTTGCTTCTTGTAAATTCATACCCATCATATGTTTGCAATTAAGGCCTGTCTGTACTGTGTGTTTACAGAGCGGTGCAATCAATGTAATTGTGAGAGGGTGTTCCTGACTGAAACGTCTGTCTTGTTTCTCTCTGCCTGGGTTCAAGTGGGCACTTTCTGGATTTGTTCCCCAGTGTTTCTCATTCCCAAATGTAAATGCATCTCTTGATTTGTATCGGCCTCTGTATACACTCCCTGTTTTATCGTTCTCGTTTTTCCTGGATCAAATACAAACAACCAGAGCTCCATTTCAGAGCGGGACGTCAGCTCAGATCTATGTCAGCAGCGTTGTTCATTTAGAGGAAAAAATCTGTTCATATTCATATTCAAAGAGCCGTACAACTCACTTAAATAAAAGGATGGTTTCCTCAGAGCATGAAGATGATATTTTCCCCCACATGTTCACTATGGAGAACACTCAGCTGGCAGTAGGAGCTGAAGATCTGGATGTTATTAGTGCATCTTTTTCATCTCAATGGTACAAGTGGGATTAATTTTCTTAATCGGAGGTGTGCAAATACTTTGAGGCTGTAACATTCCCTACTATTGACAGTGTCAATGTGTTGGTCATTCAGCAGCCATGACTTCATTTATAGGACATGGGAAACAGTACTGAATATTTTTAACTGATGAACGCACATCTGTAAAAGTAAATAAAACACAAACACAATTATAGAAATGTGATTATACTAATCAACATCTTTGCTGCAATGTTCTGCTAACCTGAAACTTCATCTTCTACCCCGCAACTTCTGCGGGGTAGAAGTTCAAAGATAATATATTTCATGTCTTGCTACCAACTCTTTGAGGGTGTCCTTAGTGCTAACATCTGGATGCTGTCATGCTTATTCTGAGAAAATATGATATTTAAATGTTAACCATTTCTTTTGCTCATAGCATGCTAACGTGATAGCGCTAAGCATCACAGTACAACTGCGGCTAACAGTAGTGTGATTAGTTTGGCAGGGGTGTTGTTACAAGTCACAGCATGGAAAAATAAAATAAAATTTGACCTGATGCTGGAGCCACATGAATGTTAATTTATTATAGTTGATATATTTGGGAAAAATTAATGTTTTCAACAAATTTCCCACAACCCTTCCGTTTAACCCGACCCCACAAATGTCACCGTCATGGACGAGCTGGAGGAAAGTCATTAGGGTTCATCCTCTGGTGGACTTGAATGACAGAATTTCATGACAGCCTAACACATTTATATTCTGGTTGACTTCACCATCCCTAAAGCGATGTCCATGTAGTTTGGCTAAATGCTGCCAGTGTGCATCACTATAAATGTTATGAGCGTTCTTGTTGATTACATTAGATTACATGCAGCTGTGGAAACTGTCCAACTTTGTGTCTAAATCCATGAAGCCTTTTTGTGAATATTAATTAGCAGACATATTTAGTACTAAGTGATCATTTCTTTTGTGTCTTCTCAATCATCCTATACCTTTAACTTTTGTGACACACTTTCACTTTTTGTCATTTCACTTTAGCTCAGTCAATAAAATAATCACTGATTCTGTTTTTTCCAAGCACAGTGTTGTTACGTCTATTAGACACAAACTGAAATGGGTTTAATCTGTTTTGGTCTTGGTATGAAGTCCATCCTCTCATCTTCTGACTCCTGTTTTGTCTGCAGGTTTCAGGCAGCATGGCGGGCTCCCCGGCCAGCTCCTCCACCCCGTCCAACTCGTCGCGCCAGTACACACGACAACGCATCACCCGCGTCAACCTCAGGGACTTAATTTTCTACATGGAGCAGGAGAGAGCGACCGCCCACTCCCTCCTCCTTTACCGTGCCCTGCTCAAGTAGCCTCTGCTCCACTCAGCGCCCACCTCAGCCTCCTCCTCCTCCTCCGTCTACTTCCCCTTTGCCACGTGCCTTCAGATCAGGTCTAATGTTTCAGCTCTGTGTCTCCATACGTACTGTAGTGATGTTTGATGTAGCTTTTATAAGAAGAGCAGAAGAGTTAGGGAAAAAAGTACAAAAATAAAACTGTTATTCTGTGTCTTATTTCTTTAGATTCAAGGTGTGTAGTTAGATCATTCAGTTTAAAGGCCGTATCAGATTCTTTGTCTTGAAAGTGAGTTTGATAAAGGAACAAAGTACATTCTTGTTTCACGGAACTTGATGCAGAATTTGTTCCATGTACGTACGGTAGTTATTTATTTAACGACAATGGCAGTAGCTTCAATGAACCACCTCAAAGACAGGATTAATTTTGAGAAGATAGTCATTTTCACGCCTCAGTACAGCCTACGATATTCTTCACAACCTATTTGTTGAACCTAGTTCAATGAATGC
This sequence comes from Tautogolabrus adspersus, assembly GCA_020745685.1. Taxonomy (NCBI): domain Eukaryota; kingdom Metazoa; phylum Chordata; class Actinopteri; order Labriformes; family Labridae; genus Tautogolabrus; species Tautogolabrus adspersus. The sequence continues at coordinate 6,376,388 of CM036535.1, forward strand.
AGTTTAGCTGAACTTAAAAATCAAGCGATTTCACTGACTTAAAAACATTAAGATTCCAAATAACAGCATCATCCTCCTTATGTGTAAATAGTTCTATTGGAATTATTTTACAGCATGTATATTTTTGATCACATGTAAGCTTTGTAAGAAAAGGAATAACCCATGTGTCAATACACATGGTGATGTTTTGTAAAATCGTGTGCTTTGAATGAGTCAAACTAAGACGGTCATTCTGTTCACCTGTAGAGTATTAGTTATGAGACAGAACCCCAATGACCCCCCTGCAAGGGTCTTTAAAGCAGGAGCAGGATTGCACCATGACAAACGTTTCTGATAGTAGGTCAGCCTTGTTGAGTAAGTCAGTATTTCATTTTTTACCCACAAATAATGTGAACATTGTTTGTATGACTAGTTGTGTGTAAGTCGTGTGGTATCATGCTCACTCTTTGTCAAACTCACCTGGTTCAAAAGGTAAGTTTGGATTCACAAAGAGTTGTGTTTAGGTGACTGAGGAGAGTGAAACTTCTGATCTAAACAGACATTCCTTCATCTTTCACTCTCACTGTTCAATCTGCACATTAATCATTTAAAAAAGTTACATTTCAAATGTTCACAGTTTTGCTGGTGCCCCCCCCCCCCCCTCACACACAGCTGTTTTTGCCCCTGATCTACTCTGAGAAAGACTGAATGACAAAAGTTGTCCTTTAAGCGGTTCAGTGCCCTGAACTCAAACGTATTTGTATTTTGATCCTAAATTAATATCACAGCTGTGAAGAAGTGTTCAATTATAAAAAAGTATTTGAATACTGCCAAAAAAATGTCCCGCTTCGTTTCTATGTATAACTTATTGAAGAGAGGATTATGACAAAATGCCTGCTTTTACATGTTGTATTGCATTGTCACCTTTGTTGTTGTTTTTTTTTAATCCTTATCGTGTCACGTAATGTTGTCCAATATAATTTTTTCTATTGAACAAAATATCTTGGCCTCTATGCAGCTTTTTCTTGTCTTATTTGAATTTGAAACAACTGTTGTGCATTTGACATTTTGACAGCACTTTTTTTAATCTCTCTATTAGCTGACGAGTGAAAGCTGTCACTGTATTATAAGAAATGACTCTTTGGATTAGTAAACAGTATTTGCCAATTTATCCTGAGACTTATTTTTAACAGTTAATATATTTTATTTCCATTCTTTTTCTTGATTGGCTTTAATGCTTGGCACATTTTCATAAAGTTTATCTCCGGAAAAAAAAAAAAAAACATGTTTTAAAAACAAGCACAATAATCCCTATTGTGGTGATTCCAAACAATTTTAATAGTGATTTTTATGGTTTCTGGTGGTTTCACAGGAGGACATTTCTACTACTACTACTACTGCTACAGCTTTTTAGCCAAAATAATAGGACAATATAACTGATGTAAACAGATGGTGAGATCACATTTCAGTGTAAGGATGATTTGTAAATATTGTTTACAAAACTATGTGTTTATTAGAACCACGTTATTTTTGGTAAACTCTTGTACATATCCTGAGAATTTCCTGTTTGTGTGAAAAAAACGATACTTATGTATTTGTACCTATTTTGTAAAGGAATAAATAAGCTGTTTACTAAACTGAGCAGACACTACCTTTGTCCATTTCCTCTCCTTTTCCTTTGACTGCACACACATTATAATGTCTGGAGATGTGAGAGTCTAAATAGAAAAATGACTTAATAATTAAGCAATGAGTTTCCCGACACTCGCTCCCGTCTCCTCTAAAGGAAAAATAAGCTGTTATATTTTTTTACAGTTTTACCAAAGTCAACAACTGATTCAGTCTGCTTCATTTCCATTTCTTACATCGCACATGCTAAGTACAAACTGAGTCAAACACTGCTGCTCAACTATGAAAAGTCCCCCTAGGTGTCTGCTGCTAATTAAGCAGAAGCATTTTTGAAAAGACCAAACTGTTTAAGTCGGTGCAAAATACTGGGGTTTGAGAGCATATTGTTTTTTCAAGACCTCGGCCTAAGTCTCTTTTGGAAGGGTAGACTGCTGATCTGAATCCAGGCCCACAGACGACCTTTCCTCTCTGCTAACATCAACCTTGAGCAGAAATACGCCTTGGTACAGTGAGCTAGGAAGCAATATCAGGTCTCATCGGGTCAATTAAAGGCCACAGAGATCATATCGGTGAATACAGCAGCCACATTCATACATAAATGTTTGTTGCTGGCATCATCAGTGATTAAATAATGTCAACAGTGCAGCTAAAAATGGGCTGTTGCATCAATGGAACAAATAGGAGCAATAAGACTCAGCAAGTATACAGTACATCCTTTTATTATCGCAAATATGCAAGAAAAGTCAAACGGAGACACTGTAAATGAACACATGCCCTTTAATACCACAGTCTAATTGTTTTAAACACTTTAAATAATATACATTTGCACCTTATGATACCCTTTGAAATGTTTAAGCCATATGTACACAATGTAACTCTTTGAATTCTTTTCATTCTTTTTGTGAAGAGGACTAAGAGGTCTCTTTAAAAACACGAGGGTCCCGTAAAACCCTGAGTCCTTATAATTCAATATACAATAACTGTACAACTGGTGGAGTGAATGCCATGTGAAGTGGCTGAAACCTTGACCAGTCCTTCATCTGAAACGGTAGCTTGTGAAGACACATCTCTTGAGTTTCCAGTCCTGTCTAACTCTGTTGTCAACCTGTCAATTGTTCGGGGCGTGCCAAGTTTGGTTATTGCAGACAGAGGGACCCAAACCTGCAATTTTTGTTCCAACAATGTGCAGGTCTGATTGGTCACTTGTGTTTTAAATCACAAAAGCATAACCCCTTAGCTCTACAAATCTGCTTAAAGCCTATTCTGTGATTCCAAAATGCCACATCAGTGAGAAAAAATGTCTTCCTCGCTTCCTCCCTGAAGGAAATAATGCTCGCAGATGTGTGGCTGCAAACAGTGGTTATTTTTTTTACCCCTGTTTCTTCAAGAGCTAACCCAGATGAGTTTCTACACCTCACATGAACTGGATCAAAGATCTGGGGATCAGCCACTGAGTCTCCTGGCTGTACAGTGTGTTCTCAGTACACTCACATTTGACTCATCAGTTTGTTTGGTTGGTTGCGGTGTGGTCCAGGAGGGCATTTTTGAAAACCAGGGCATGGGGGATGACACAGCAGCAGGGGGTGCAACCCGAGTTTCTACTGGCACCGCTGAGCTCGGAGTCCTTGAGGAGGCGGGGGGGGGGGGGGGGGGGCTGTGAAAAGCCCAACATGCCTCGGCACATGAAAGGCCTGGTTGACCATTCCCTTTGAGGCGACTGGATGCAAGGCGCTGGCCACTGGCAGGTCAGAACAAAGATGGGCTTGATTGTGAGAGAGAGAGACCCCCCCTGGGTACCAGGGCTCCAGACTGGGAGCGACACCAAGCTCATCTTTATCCACTCATTGGCCTTGTTTAATCAGCAATCATCCGGAGAGAGCAGATATCAAGACAATATGGTCATAGGCAACTGCCAGCCATTTTTTAATGAATAACTAGTTAATAAAAAATAACCCCTGTTAAACTCAACTGCTAGAGCCTGCAGAGATCAGAATGGGCTTTACTTTTTTTATCAGTCTTTTGTAATGGAAGAAACAGCATCTGTAAGTTACACACAAATATAAAGCATGAAAACTTGGCCTTTCTTGTTTTTGTCTTTGATCCAGAAATGTTGAGAATAAAACCAAAAGAATGAGAGCAGGATGGAGTAAATGCCACCCACTCGCCTCTTTGTGAACAACGCTCTGATGCTGGGAGTAGTTCACACTGGGTTCTGCCATACATACTGTATGAAGAAGCATTGAAATCAGCTTGGCTTAGAAGTGACAATATAGAAACAAACAGAGAGTGTCTTAAACTTTGAAGGTACTGTGAGCTTTTCTCAACAAAACTGTCAAGACTAGAGGCCTGGGGGAACAAACGCTGGGGCCTTTCAAATGTCTATTGTGTCTTCTTTAGCTTTATGCTATAAAAAGAGATTATGCCTTTTTGTTTATACAATCAACAAAATAAGCACCTCGTCTCCTTTGGCACCTAAATTATTTGTTCTAATTTTTTGTTTTAAATGTGTTTAATGTTAATGTGAAGATTAACAGTTTGGCTCGGCACTGGGTTCAAAGAGGAGTTTGAAAAGGGCAGGAAATGTTTAAGTGCAAAGAAACATCAAGCATTTAGAGTACATCTCTGGCTGATCACAAGACATACTGGTAAACATCAAATCTCCTCATTGGTCCTCAAGTCTTAACATTCTTACTCAACGAAACTGCAGAACACTTTGGGAGCTTGTGCAACTTCAACCTGAATTTAAATTTTACAAACTTTCTCAAACCTCAACAAAGGCTTGTATTCGTAAGAGAGAATCCAATCAGACATCTGAGATTTCGGAGCTGAAAAGCAGAAATTTCAGAGCACTGTTTTTAATGTGTGCTGCACATTTGACTAGAGACAATGTCAATACATCCAGGTTCTCTTCCATTGCTGTTTAAACAATGGGACTTTTTCCGGCTCTGAATGCATTGCCAGCCAGATAGCTTTAGCCACATAGCCTGAAGACATCTGAGTTTCTGCAGCTACTGCCAAGAAAATGCTCCCTCACAGGCTCTCGAAGCCTAATGAATATAACGTTCATACATCCTTCATATTGGAGATAGGAAAAAGAGACATTAAAAATAATCCTATTAATAATAATTGTTTACACCATGTCATGATAAGAACAGCAAAAGGAGCAAGGACATACTGTAGAAACAACAATGATAATTGTTATAAACAATCAGTTTGGCAAATTTTGCTGTTTTCGGTGAGGCCTGTCCTTTAATAGAAAGACAAGTAGAGTGAGAGGACGTGGCCTTTAAGGGTTCAGGAATTGTGGGTCTTTTGGGGGATTCACAAAGTTGAATTATGTCCTTTTCATTTCATTTCATTTCCCTTGTTCCAAAGCAGGCCGGACCCATCACCACTCAGACAAAACATGGGATTGATACAGAAACATAAGTGGATGATACACTGCTAAAGGAAATGGTTTTGTTTCATTTATGTGTTTCATGGGGAGATTAATGTAATAGGAATGAAGGAATTTGCATTTCTGTTGCCCCAAAAGAGTCAGGACATTTCTTTGATAATAAAATAAGGAAAAAGATCATCCAGTCTCGATGTTCAAGTTAGCTGCTGTTTAGTCCATTTGTCGTTGTTGTTCCTTTTGTCAAGGTCCCAGATTCTTTGGGCATTATTTAACATAAATAAAAACCTGTAACGCTGATGTGTTTTTCCTTTATTTGGTTCTACATTCCCCTTAGAGTTCTGCAGAGCTGGCCAAGTTAAGCCTCTGCTAATACTTCGGTATCTTGGGGTGGTTGTGGTTCTTTTGGGACACTGAGGAAGGGGACAGGGTTGGGAAGGGTGTGGAAGATGAAGGATCATCAGGTTTAGTTTAGCAGTCCCTCTCCCAGAACGCTCTAGTCCAGGGGTTCCTGTTTTATCCTGATGGGAGTGTTGATGGACAGACTCCTCCGATCCTCGCGACATAATACGTACTCGCTGAACTGGGACGAGTCCACGCCGCCACCACAGGACGCTGCCACGCTGAAACCCTTCTGGAAGAGACGCTCCAGCACCTAAAAATAGAAGTAGGTGAGAGGGAAAGCGGACATGAATGACAGAATGGCCATGTCAATAGCTCAAATGAACTGAGAAGTAGCCTTACTCATTTTGTCATCTAAAAAACAGCTCTGCTTATTAGTGCATGAAAGGCTCTAATCGTATATGTTGTCTCTTCATGAAAACGTTGTCTTTTTGTGAACATGTTTATTGTCTATCTTGCCAAAAAAGCCTGATGACAGGATAGATAACACTCTTATGTCTGTACCTACATGAAGCTAACACCTGCTGCTACATAACTTAGCTAAGCAGCTTGGCTAACCCCTAGATTTGTTGTAGGTTTTGTCACAATTTAACAAAGGAGTTAAAAAGTTTTATTAATAGATTATTAAAGCTGCTTGATCCTGACTTTGGAGCAACTAGCTAATGTTAACCCCTTTTTAAGTCTTTGCGTTAGCTTGCTGCTGGTAACCAGATATGGTAGCGCTACTTATCTTGTATTTGGAGTTTTATAAATATGTTTCTGCTTGGAATGTAGACTTTTCCAAATAAAATCCACCCACAACATGTTCATTCTTCCATAATGATTACTTCAAGGAAAGTTAAGTGATATATCAACAACAGAATTGTAAAGGTGTTCGGTGCAGCTGCTCATGAATTAGCAGCAAATATACGTAAGACTGTGAAAGATTTCACTTTTTGATATCCATCCATCCTCACATCAACCTCATATCTTCATCAGCACTGACATACACCATGTGCCATTAACCTCCCTCTCTGCCAATCACACCTAGTGATGGACTAAAACCAGAGGGCACTCCAACATCACACCACCTCTGCAATATTCATGCTGCTTTCTCTGGATTGGCTACTGAACCCAGGGCCATGAGCTCAAAGGGATGAGGCGAGCCGTGTGTGAGTGAGGTGTGTTAGAGGCTGAGTGAAGCTCAGCGTGGTGATTACTGGAGCTCCTAATTTGAGTAATGAGGCAGGGGTGAGAGGAGAAGTGAGGTCCGTGAGCTAAGGCGAAAGAGAGAGAGCTACGTGTGGGGAATGAGGATAGGAAGTTATGGGTGATCTGTGTGAGGACAAAGTTTTGGGGCTGCAGGAAAGAACAGGAGACAGGGATGCATGTAAGCCCTCCAGTCTGGGCATTCATACACACTGCAGTCCAAATGCAGAAACACGTGAACTCCAAGATCACTTTTTTCTCGGTAATCCTTGTGGGATGTTGTTTTTTTTTTTGGAGGGGGTATATCTAAATCCCAGTGCGAGGAGTGCTGTGTATTTACTTATTCCCCCGTCCTTTTTAATGGAGTGTGCAGTGCATGGAAATGAAAGGTCTTGCCGAGGGCCAACCCCCCTCCCCCTCTCCTGATACAGAGCCAAAGAAGTTTTCTACAAAATACATCAGTTCCTTCAGACTCGTATACACACTTGCACTCCTGGGGAAGGATGACCTCTCTAATTACAGGAGCCAGAGCCCCATTGGAGGGCTGAAGTGGGGCGTTTAGGCCTCCAGGTCAAAGTGCTGCAGCCTCCCCTTACTGAGGATTAGCACAATGGAGAAGCGCAGATAAATCACATGCAAAATCACAGACAGTCATGATGCCACATGTGTAGGAATGCTAACTTAAAAATGCTAATTCTAACATGCATATTCACACACAAACTTGTTGAACAGACCAGACCCCCCCCCCCCCCCCCCCCCCCCCCCTCGCAAACAACACTACCTGATTAAAACTTAAATGTTGGCTGACGTGCAACTTGTAAACAGAAAGGACCACTTGGAGAAGTTACCCCCTCCTACTTTTCCTCCTCCTTTTTTGTCCTCTGGCCATACGCCAACGACAAACTGTAATTTGTGAGACAGAAGGGGCGGCAGACAGCTGATGGTGAGGATGGCTAATTAAGAGACCTGCCCAAGCATCAAACACTCCCAAATCCATGACAGACGACGGAGGAGCCTAACGATTATGGAAATGATATTACATTGCCTTCTTTGATCATTGCATCACATTGCATTTTTCCCCATCATCTCTTAACGCATGTGGGACTCTGTCATGTTCGGCAATGAATTTGGTCACAGAGGAGAATGGCCCGATCAATAAAGATAGTCTGAAAACACTTTTATCATTAATGCCTGGCAACAAAAAGACTTAAGGATATTATTACAGATAGTTGTAACTGATTCAAGAGTACTGTAATGACTATAAGAAGCCATAAAAAACTTCACATCCAGTTTGACACAGTGAATTAGAGCCACAGGGGAATAAACAATACATTGAATAATTAAGATAAACCAAGCAAAAGGTTCCAATGTCCACGGGACAATGTCCTGAAATCAGTCCCAGCTGACAGCAGAAAGTACTGCACCCTCTTAAAAAGCTAACACATGTCCTGGTGGCTCAGTTCAGCTCTACATACTTGTGACTGCAGGCTTTCAGACTTGTGTTGTACTTATGCAGATTTCTCTGCTTACTTTCCTGCCTCACTTGAGCGAAACCAAAGCAAAATACACTAACAGCAGGGTTGCATGAGAGCAATCTGATGGATCCAAGTTTCATTCCAAGCATGATGCTTTCCGTGAAAGAGAAAAAAATAGCTAATTAGCATTATTTGTTTTTCAATTGTAATGTAATTTTTGTTCAGCTGTGAGATTTGGTCCAGATTTGCGATGATAAAATGTGAGGTATGTTTCTTTCATTATAGAGCGCTTCTCTGTGTAAGTATAAAAGTGTTGTATATATGCAGTCCTTTCACCGCTTTTCATTGCAAAACAGGAAATCACAACACGGCAGTACAGAGGATTCGGAAACACTTTGCTAAAGTTTCACCCTGAACTTTGGCTATTCTTCTTCTTTGTGATCAAATCAGAAAGCTACATTATGGCATCTCTTCATGCTCTTCATCCCCAGTGATCCTTCAAAATTTGAATCATAGTAAACCTTCCTTTCTGTTACAGGGTCGATTGGCTGCACTGGGATCTGCCCCCAAAACAGACATATACCATTGAACACAAACCCATCTCACAGGCAGGAATCAAAGTGGATGATTCTCATGGCTGGAAACCGGAGCACAATGTAATATTGATGGCCACCAGAGTGCAACACACACTTGCAGCTCCTCTCAGGAGGCGCTGGAAGACACTTGCTCCTTGTGGCACAGGGTTTAGAGTTGATTGACACGGATGACACGCACACACACACACACACACACACACCCACACACACACACAAACTATAGCATGCGATGGGCGCTGCACTCAGGGGGTCGCCTTTGTTTAACTATGCAAAGTCTTTCATACATGACATGGAGCGCTAACTGCACTCTCTGCATCGTATCCTCCGCTTATCTCAAGCATCTGGCACAAAACAGCCGAGAAGCTCCAACTATTTCTCCTTCTCTCCGCCATCTGCCAGCTTTTTTAGGATTAAAAAGCGACAAAAACATTTTGCCATTAAAAAATATTCTTAAAGCATCTGTGGTACAATATCATGTGACTGTGTTTGTAAAGCCGACAAGACAGAGCTTGCTATTACAAATGACTGCTTCCATTTAACATGTCTTTAAGTTGAATGAAGTTGAAGAGTGGAAGAGTTCAGGTCAATGAAAGCCCTAACTCTAGGAGTGTAAACTATGCTAAACAGGTACACGGAGGTAGTAACGTTTAGGTCAGCTCCAAAAGGAAAAGCAAGAAAGGATGAAAGATCTTTCTCTACATGACTCACTCAGAAATATACTCATTTCTACTTTTTGGCTTTCTGCTACTAGACTTATAATCACCAGATGTGTAACAAAGCAAAGTATATATACTTAAGCACTGAACTTGCAAATTTAAGTTACTTACTCTTCACATGAGTAATTCCATCTCATGCAAATATCTACACCAACTCAAAACTTGCAAAGGAGAAATGTATTTTTTTATTACCATTACTTTGATTTGACAGGAATAGCAACTGCTGTTGCAGATTTAACATTGAAATAAAAATAATCATTTGGGTTCCAAGAGGGTCCTACGTACTTGTCAGTGCTTCCCTAAGGCTCCTAATTAAATAATCAGCTTTGAAAATATGATATCGGAATACCTTAAAATGAATAAAACAATAAACACAAGAATACATCAGCAACAAAGGAATTATCCTTTTTTTTATCTGGAAGTATATGTTGTTGTTAATGTTGTGCTCTAAGTGTGAGATGAAATGTAGAACTTAAAACCTTTACTCAAGTACGTTTTTACTTTGTATTTGTGATCTAATGTGGAGACAGACCAACTTGATTCTATTTCAACAGTGTTTATTGTAGGCATTGACTCCAAACGTATTCTGAACTAAACTCCAGCATATACTGAATTTGAAGTGATTAATTACTTTAAGATCACAAATTATATCACTTATTTTATCACTCCGCTATCCTAATCATCAATTAAATTGTGGGCAAAGTGCCATTTGATGTAGTCTCCTGTCTTAATAAAACAAAACAACAGAATACTGTATAAATATATGCTGTATGTAGTAATCCATTTTTAATTCTATTGTAAATTTCCTCAATAAACTTGGGAAAAATGAACAGGTTATCTACAAAATAAATCTAATCCAAGTTTATTTATTTTGATAAAACTGTGTGCGGATTAGTGAATCCTCTGAATAATTCTCTTTCTGTTTTTGTTCTATTTTACCGTAAGGATTATATTAATGCCTCGTGGTTATTGCCAGAGTCACTTTTTGGAAGATCAACTTTACACAAGATAACCATGCTGCTTCCCAAAAACAATATTTTTGTTTGCATTTTTCTGGCACCAGCTGCTGAAGGTGTCTGCAGACAGCTTGGTCCAGTGTTTCTCTTCTCCACACTGCAGGTTCAAGTGCCGCCTGTTGAGCCTCAGTGCCCTACACCGTGCACTCAGTCACACAGTCGCACACAGACTCTAACCACAGCCGTTCTAATGTCTCATTCTGCCGCTGAAGAGCAGAGCGGAGGTGTTTGCTTGGCCTCGCCTGCTCTGATGAGCTGTGCTTTCTCTCTCCACCGACTCAGGATTGATGGAGTGGCAGTGTGACATGTAAGAGAGTGTTGCGACGTGTTGCGTTCCCCGCCTGGGCGGCAGGGGGACAGGGAGGCCCTCTCTGCGACCGCCTCCGCTGTCACATTGATGAAGGACGGATTGGCTCTGGTCTGATCTGAGTGCTTCATCACGGTGATGTATGGACAGCCGGGCTAGCTCCAGTTCTGGGACTCGTGTTTGTGTGTACACCTCTGTGGCTCTTTGGCTAAATGTTTTCCTTCCTTTAAGTGCCTCTGCTGCTCTATGTTTCTCTCCGCTGGATCTACATCACAGAGCAGGTGGTTTGCATTATTTCCTAAATTCCACTCATGACTTCATGGAGAGTCACATGCCAAGGTGGGGCTCTTTATTCTCAGTCTCGCACATTCGAAGACACGAGATGAGGGTGTAAAGAAAAGGCTACATTTACAGCTTACATTTTAATATTCTATGACTTTCCCTCTAAGTTATTCTCCCTGTAGACAGATACAAGCAGGAGGTATTGTCCTGTTGTTATACATGGGGCTACAACAGAGAATTAATTATAGAATTGCTTAATAATTATACAATTAATCAGCTTATCATTTAGTCTGCAAAAATACCAAAAGGTTACAAAAAAAAATCTCATCACATTTTCCAAGGGCCAAAAGTGACACAATTAACCTGCTTCTTATGTCAAAACAAGAAGAAAAATCCAAGACTTTTCATTTACACCGTGAAAAAGCAGTAACTCCTCACATTTAAGGCGCTGGAACCAGCAAATGTTTGACCTTTTTTCTGGAAATATCCTCAAAACAGTTCATTATTTATGGTGGTACTTGTAGATTAATTATCTTTGGATCAATTATTCAATTGATCTTGCAGCTCTTCTAATATTTCTCACAGTAAAACGAGATGCTATAATGATGTCTTCAAAATGTTTCCTTTTTAAATAATCCTGTAATTATCACTGAGTAATTTAGATATTTTACTCCGAAGTCTAACAAATTTCACCTACCTCGGGATGTTACTTTATCTTTTCAGCGAATAAAAACCAAATAATAAACTGGAAAAACTAGGCTGCTGTGTCTAGTGTACAGTAAAGTATTGAGAAATGTCATGTTATCTCATTGTGACCAACGTATCACAAGGTCGAGTTGTTTCCAGCCCGGGGCAAGACGGCAACAGTACCTTAGCTTCAATAAAATCATTTGAGACGAAAATGAGTTCTCTACGCCTGTGACATCATAAATTGAAAACAGAGGATATTTAAAAGTTGTTGCATATCCATCTCTTTCTTGTCAGGACCTCCAAAACCGGCCATAAATACTCTGTTCCAGACTGCGCTGTATTTCGCAGGCCTGCTCTTCCTCTGTGGGCAGGGTGTGGCTGTGTGTGTGTTCCCCTGGGTTGGGGTCCAGGGCTGAAATCAGATCAGAGGCTCATTGTCTGGCGGGTAAGACGAGGATTACTTTCCTAACCTTCTCATGCCTTCACGCAACAATGAGAGGGAGGACAGAATGAGTAAGTTGTTTAGAAAAATCTCCCCTTACACCGAAAAACACCTCCATCTGCTCCTTGTGTCCTCTTCTACATCGACTCAATGAACCGGGCCCTTTGACTGTGCTTGCGGTGCGTTTACTTTTTTTTTTTTTTTGTACTGAATTTTGTGTATTTGTGTGTCTGTAAGGGGCTAACATGAGACAAAACAAAAGAGGCCATGATGTGAGACGGGAGGGAGCATCGCTTACAGGAAACCTGGAAGATCCATCTCCTCTTCCTCTAAGCAGTTTGTCTGAAAAGAGGATTTCAGCTCGCCTTCAAAACAGCAGCCCAATAAAGACCTAAATATTAAAAACTCGTTTCAGACCATGTAAGTCTGATGCACTCACACTCCATAACCAGTCTCCCTGGTAAACAGAGGGGGAAAATGTTGTGTTAGTTGATGCGGCCAATTAATTATATTGCAAGTCATTTAAAAATCTATAAAAGAAGTATAAACCGGTTTAGGCTGTTTGAGAAATTGTAAGTATGGTATTAAAAAATGCAATACGTGTATTTCAATTGCCTTGAGCGGTGTTATATTGGAGTCTTTTTAAAAAAAAGGAGCTGTGTCTTAAAAAGGAGTAAAGCGTAAATTATGCATATCATTTCCCCCCCTCTCCATTCCTCTTCTTCATTTTTTCGCAGGAAAACATGGCCGCAGTCCACACGTGCTCTGTCCCGCTCGCTCGCCTCTCCTCCCTGGAGGTGGTCTCTCACACTGGCAGGGGGGGAGGTGGAGGTGTCAGAGCGCGCTAGCCTGCCTGGGAGAAGCTCCCTTTGGGTGCTGGAGGGGGGAAGGCTCGTCTATGTGTTGGCCTGTTCATTGCTGTGGGCACCAGAGTGTGTTATATCGAGCCTGTGGTGTGAGGCTGTTATGTTTCCTCCCTCTCACGGAGCTCTCTGGGTAACACAACTGTAAAACTAGTTTTCTGAAGTTTGAAAGTTGGAAGTCTCAAAAGATTTTATTTTATCAGACAGACTACATGTTTAAAAACGGTGTATTTTGGTGTAATATGTCATACGTAATGAAAGATAATGAGCTCCGTTTTCTAATCAGGTTTCAGTCATTACAGATGTCTCAGAATGATGAAGCTAAATAAACTCTGTACACCTGTCATGGTGCTATCTGTATACAAACTGACTGTAGCTCCATCTGAGCAGCTCGTATCCCCTCTCTGGACATCAGGCTATAAACTACGGTGGCAAAAGGTAGCACAAAGGGCCACAAATCCAGCTCACAGCCTCAAAGCAACTTTTTAAGGTGTTTTTTTAGCTCATAATACAGCCAGTGTAGTCTTCATCGACTTATTATAGCTTACTATTTTTCCTTCTTTGACCTGCAGAGACCACATCAAAATCAATAACAACAATGGCATAAAAAGTACATTATCACTACTTTTAATTTTAATAGTTTATACAATTGAAACTGTATGGACGTGATGTTTTGCTAAACTTGTGTGTGGCCTCGCTCAGAACACTCACGGCCTCATTACTGAAAACAAGCTAAGCTAATGTTAGTAGCAGCTTGGTTCTTGGCCACAACGCATCCTGCTAACCCCTTATTATTGTTTTTTTTCCTACCTGTTTTCATTCCCAAAACCTTTCATAGTGAAAAAAAAATGTGTGATGCTAAAACACTAACTATTGACATTTTGCTAGCTATGGCTAACATTAAACTCTCTGCTAGCACTGACTGTTGTTTGCTAATGTCATTATTTACATGTTCTTCCTTGCTGCTTTAAAACAGTAACTGATAGTGAGTGACAGCCAGATTATGGACAATTACCAAGCAGACTACTGTGAATTGCGGAAGAAAAAACAAGTAGTTCTTTAGGGTGATACCTGTTACCACATTTAAGTCTGTATGAGGTGTTTACTAATATCAGTATCTGAACAACTCGATTGTGACCTGAAGATTAAATCTGTAAACTGACAGATGATTATCAGGAGTGAGAGTTTAAACGGATAAAGTTCCTTTTCTATTTAAGCATCAATGTCCTGTTAGCAAGTAATCCGAAGCTTAAGCAACAGAGGAGCTGTACAGTAGCCTAGCTGTCAAAGAGCACAGTACAAATGTCAGCCAGGTGTGTGTATTATGTGTTGATGGGTGGTGATGAAAAATGGATTGCGTGCTCAGCAAAATCATTTGCTGGATAAACAAAGGTTTTAAAAAAAGGCTCTACTGTGTGTGTTTAAAAACACAAATCATGCTGAGTCACTCATAGCAAAGTTTCTATGAGAAATGTGCGCCCTATGGCTAACCTCAAACACTGAACTGATGCCATAAAGCACCTACAGTGCCAAAGCATCTTTAACAGTCGCAAACGTCCGTGTCTAGACAGAATGAATACAAGGGTTTCATTATGAGAGCTGAGCATTTCAAGGAATTATCTTCATCTGTGGAGATTGTATCCTTAACAAATGTGCTATGACCTGGTTAATATAAGGAAACACTTAAAGTCTTTGTTTGACACTACAACTATACACTATTGGATTATTGTCAGAACTTAAAAACTCATGCAATAAAAAAGTATTTCAACAACTTTATTGCACGCTTGCCAAATTAAATATTATTTATTTATTGGTAATAAACCCTGCATGCTGCAAGCTGTTTCTACTTACTGGTCGCTTGCAGAGGTCACAGAGATAAGCTTAATGGTTAGCCTCACTAGATGTTATCCTGAAGTATGTCCATTTGTAAACAGAGTGGAAACCTGGAACTAGTTCTGAGTTTGATTTCACGTTTTTTTTTCATCTCTCAGAATAGGCAAGCTCTTTGTGAATAGAGCACAACTAGACATTGATACCTTCAAAGTAGAGAGGGCATACTTACATTTGCAGATATGACACCAGTGAACAAGATGGAAATAATTTAAACGAGTGCTAATGCTGATGAGAATGCTCTTGTTTGAATCTGATGTCATGGTGCCACCAACATGTACACGTAATAACTGGCACTCGATTGATATTTTTGCATTATAATTTTAGCTTAAATAAAATTAATAAATTGAATGAATAGATCTATAAATCAAAAGGGCTGGATCTGTTGTTCAGTGTGTGTTATGTAGAAATGATGCAGTTTGTGTTAAAAGTTCCACATCGGAGAGGAAAAAACAAACAAACAGAGGAGTACTTCCAGACTGTTACCTGGACAGAGTTGAGTCTGCAGTAGCCATTGAGGGGGAAGCGGATGACGTGCGTTGGGTCCTGGTTCCAGCCGGCATTGACTGAGTTACACATGACGTCTCCGGTCTCAGGAAAGATCTCCTCAATGAGCACCTTTTCCCCACTCAGGGCGATCCTCTCGCCCAGGTCTGGGGTGACGCGAACAACCAGGCAGTCACAGGGCTGGGCCATCCGCCGCTGCTCCCGCTCCTGCTTCCAGCGCTCCAGCTCCTTGATCATGGGCATCAGCTGGTAATAGCGTGCCTCCTCGTACAGCAGGTGGAAGTCCTATACAGTCAGAGGAGCAGGGAAATTAGTGCAATTAATTTGCATGTGTGTACGGTCCTCTTGGCTATATGTGTGACTAACTGCGTTACAGTTCATCACCAAGGTCATCCGGACAAAACGCCACACTTACAGTATACAGTACTATGCAACATTATGACGAAAAGACTAGAAGATATATGTTTACAGAGTATCCTTGTAGCTCCCCCACAGCAACTAATGACAAAGTGTCCTTGAGCCAGACACTTAACCTCTAATTACTCCACTAGAACTGCTCAGGCTGCTTCTGCTCTTTGACCCCTCTGCTGTAGTGAAACACCAATTGTGCTCTAAAGCATGAGAGAACAAATAACTGAGGGAACAGTGATAAATATAGTCCAACCTTTTTATTGATATTTTTCTGAAACAAATGTCTGTGTGTGGCAGATAACAGCAGTGTCCCTTGTTTTAAGAAGCCATCAGAAAGAGGGCTCATGGCACCATGTCTTGACCCATAAACGTGGTACTGAAGCTTCTCACTTGCATAAGTGTTAAACTGTATACTTATGCACACATGGTTATAATATCTGGACAGAAAAACATCTTAATAAACGTAATATAAATGTAAAAACATAACTTTAGTTTCTTCTTGTAAAGTAAAGGTTATCTGATCAGCGCAGTGTTTGACATCTCACTACCTTGTAAAACTAATTTAAGAAAGAGGAACTATAAACCAGGATTAGTGATGGCTTCTGACCAGCACGACAACACTCTCAATAAACAAAGCATAGCCATGCTGCAGCTCTCCTCTACGGTAGCTCTTGGCAGAGCTGCGCTAGCCCTTAGCATGTTTCAGTGGGCCGACTCCAGAAAGGCCATCAGTGGGGCTCCAGTGAAGTGGGATGGTGCATTCCTGTGTGCAGACAGTCTGCAGCAGATTGTCTGCCTCTCCCTCCTGGGTAGGGCTTGCTGGGGGCCATTTGCCC
This sequence comes from Tautogolabrus adspersus, assembly GCA_020745685.1. Lineage (NCBI taxonomy): Eukaryota > Metazoa > Chordata > Actinopteri > Labriformes > Labridae > Tautogolabrus > Tautogolabrus adspersus. Next base: position 6,393,011 of record CM036535.1, read on the forward strand.
CGACGCTCTTGCCTCTAATTTCCCATAAGACCAGATGGCACCATCATTCACCACTACCATTGCAAATACAGGGAGGCGGAGGTTTCGCTATTGCAAGCAGACAGGAGGTGAGGAAAAGATATGTGCAAGTGAACATGAGGACAATCATCAGCCAAGGAGGATTTTAATGTATTCCTCATATGGAGGGAGTTTTATGTTAATGAGGCTCATGGCCCGATGTTAAGCTCCTATTAGAACAAGATTTAATTAGGTAACACCTAAATGCAGCAAATCTATCTGTTAAACAATTAGTAATTAATAAATCTGTGATCTGATTAGTTTATCAGTGACATAGAATGACAGTTTCATTCATTCTCAGTTTCTCATCACTGACATTCAAAGTTACATGATGCCCATGTTCCTGCTAATGACTACGATTTGTTTTAGTTAATGCACATTATCAAAACAACGAAAAACTGCTTGTGCAGGTTGTAACATTTTTAACAACTACTAGCACAGATAGAGGTTGCACATATTGGTAAAATGAAAAGTCTAAACGTCCTTGAAAGGTGAGACACTGTGTTTTTGTGCTGCGGAAACAACATGTGTTTCGTATTGTCTGCATCATTGGTGTTGTTAACCGGGCATCTAAAAAAGAGTTGTTCCCCTTCCCTTCTCAGGATCACTGCTGGGTATAGAAACAGAGCATGGCAGCAAACAACATATTCATTAACCCTGCTGCTTTTGTCAGACTCTTTAGCCTTGGAAAGCCTCCCTCTCTGATTCACCCCATCATCTAAGCTGTGCCTTTATCTGAGGCGGGAAACGACACCCAAATACAACTCTATCTGGACGAGTGTTGACGCAACACATCTTAAGCTGACGGTCTAATATTTAAGATTTCAGAATGCGAAAAAAGGGAGGGAGTGGGTCCTTTTTTCCCTTTTTCTCTTCCTTTCTCCCTGTCTTTTTCTCTCCCGGCCCTCTTGCTGCAGCTGACAAAACTCATACTGAGACGCTCTCCTTCAGGCGGCTCTCTGTATCAAAGTGTAGCTCCTCATCCTTCACAGGTCTGAAGCCATGGATGGATATGTTTTTAACAGGGGTCTGTCTGCAAGGCACTTTAGTCATCCTGAGCAGCGCACAAAACAACAGAGTAATCCTAAGCGCTAAGGTGAGGATGAGAGGGAGACGGGGGCCAACAGCTCCGTCCTGGCTGCTGGAGCTGCTGCTACCGCTGCCAGCTCTACGAGACAATTCATCCCCCAATCCTGTGTCCAGACAGCCCGTTTGAGCTTCAAAATAATGATCCGACCTGATTGCCCACCGGCAAGGCAACATCTCAGGGAAGGACAGAGAGAGGGAGAGACGGAGAGGGCGGCAGAAAAAGAGAAGAAGAGGAGGAAAATGATAGAAACTGTCACTAAGAGGGAGTTGAAGAACTGATAAAGAATCGTATGCTTTGGACAAAAAATGAGGAAAGCCACACAAGAAGACAGGCCACTGACAAAAAAACCCAACCTGCTCCGAACTATATAACAGCATCAACAAAAAAATAAAAGAAAAAGCTCTTTCCTATTATTTTATAAAAGATGTGATACCTAAAGAAACAAAGCATTATTGATTCAAAGTGCAATAAAAGCCTGAATACAGCGCGCCAGAAAGCACTAACTCGTAACGGTTTATAACCATGCCCTCGATATGACTGAGCATTGCTTACACTCTTGTGATTAATTGTAGTTTGAATAATGAGATGAGGAAGGATATTAATAGTGAATATTTTGTTCCACTGATGTAGGCTGAAAAATTTCTTTTCCTATTCTGCTCAGACTTTCACATTGATTTAGCAAAACACACAGCGCCGTGGCTGCCAGCAGCAGAACAGAGCCAGCCCTCTGGCGACGGCAAGCCTGATTGTGTTCAGATAAGGACATGCTCAATTCCGCCTCGCACTATTTGCATTTTTTTTCTCCGGCTTCACGCAAATTGAAAGGTATGCAGATCAACACAGGCTTATACGAGGGGATCGTAATGAGTTGAAACAATGAAGTCCAATGCATTTCTTCAACCGCTGTGCCTGATTGGACTGTCAAGACTTTGCAGAAAGGGAGGGAAAAGCATGAATAAGAAGGGGAAAACTAATCGCTACTGAGTCAGGCCATCATTTGCTGAAAATATGCAGGGCTTTCATGTTGTGTTCTGTTGTCTGAGGTTTGGCTCTCGTTCAGACTATACGTGAGGCCCGGAGAGTTAGCCTGCAGCTCTGTGTGGCTCGGCCTCGCCTTGTTCCCTCGTAGAGAATGATGAACAAGCGGCAGCCCGGTGGAAAGGTCACGCAAGTTAAGGTGTAGAAGAAGTGAAGAATAGAATACACCTAGGAAGCAGCAGCAGCACTGAATAAAACCTTGAACAGGATGGAGCTGGAGGCAGAATTTATAATGATTTTGACAAAGCCACTCGAGATGTGTGGACACTTCTGTGGCGTGTGACTAACCTGCACGCTTTGGTTTAAAGCTGCACTAATCAATATTTTTATTTCAACAATGGATTAACTGACTGTTATAAAAGGGGTCTGCTCTGAGTGACTAACGAAAAGAGATGTTCCAACATTGTCTCGCAGAAAACACAATTACACTTGATTACAGGGTAGTATCACAAAATATGTTGAAATGTGTGTTGGAACATTGGAAACAATTGGCATTGCAAAGTGCACAGTTTGGTCTAAAATGGGAACTGAACTCCAACCTCCTCGTTGATTGTCTTGTGTTTGTTTTAGGACTAATTATATCTCGACCCCAGACTTAATAATGGATTCATGGAAACCCTAAATTTGTGTGCTGCGTGCATGTAACTTAACAAATGATTACATTTTTCTATTTCTATGAGACAAGATTAAAACCTGTTGATTGGTTAAAACCTGTATCACATGGTTCTGCAGTTCCTCTTAGCATTCAGAGCCATTTAGCTTCCCTCAGCTTCATTGTTTTGGTTGTATGGCCGCAGCAACTCTTATGTTTTGAGTTATTCTTTCCAAGCAAACTTTTCAGTTAAAAAGCCATGAGTAAACAGAAAACAAATGGCAGACTGAGAGTTTTAATGACTTAAGGGGAACTAAGTGATTTAGCAGTTACTGTGGAGGAACGGGAGCTACAAGGAAAGAAGATACTGAACTCGTGTTTTGCAGGTATGAAAAATAAACACTCCATGTTGCTCCATGTCTGGTAAAAAAGCATCACATTCTTCATATAATGTTAATACATATAAACTTTAATACAAATGTAACAAATATTAACAACTCGATCTGTTTACTCAAATTCCCTTAGGATGCGGAGGTCAGTGTCTTAATTTAGCGACTCAAACATGTAGTGCTGGACAGGTCCAATAGAGCAGCAAGATGAACCCTCCATTGTCCGGTAGCAGGAGTTTCTGACATTTGAGAGTGGCTTGGTTTCAGCAAATTAAGCAGACACACCCACAGCATCCCAGAGCATAGATCACTACTTGATTGTTCATGTTTTTGAAACTTAATTTTATATTCTTCTTAGCTATTTCTTTCATTACTGAAATCTGGCCTGGTGGATAATAACGTGATCCTCTGCATGGCAAACTGAATATACATATTTGTGATTGCTTTACACTGACTTTAAAGTCACTGTTTCATACCAAGACTGACAGCATTAGTTCTGTAACAGACAAAAAATCGAATTCGCATAAAAGGTTAGCAATCTTTAAGCAGAGGTTAAACAGGAGGCAGGTGTGTGCAGCCTGGTAAATTGAATAAACGTGAGTGTGCACAGATGCATGTAAACAAGAAAACAGAGCATGTCAGTGTGTACTAAACTGCACCAACATGCGGCTCCAAGTGACTGCAGTGACTTTTTTGAGTGGGATCTGGTCATAAGAGATTGTGGATCAGAGGGACACAAGGTATTTCACCTGGCGTTACCTCTATAGAAACCACTGGGTATAAAAGACGAAACAAAAAACAACAGCACAGGGCTTTGGGGAACACATCACAAGGCCATGCTACGTTAGCCTGTTAGCATATTGCCTACACAACACTGTAAACTCCAACTGAGTCTGTTCCATTTTTCTAAGTTTCCTAATTACTTCTTATGCCTACACTACAGGTAATTAATGTGTTGAATGGGAGGAGGGGGATCTACATTAGGCATTGTGAAAAAATAACTCTGTTGTGAACATCCACCCCCTGAGAGGACAGAAAAACTTGAATAAACACAAACATGTTCACACTTTGGTGTATTATCTTGAGAAAAATCAAGAACGCTACTGTGTCTCTGCACAGATGGCTTTATGTACTCAAGCTTTCTTTATGCTGCGATTGTTGCTCAAACTGTGCGAGTTGATGGTGCACACAAGTACACACAATACAGTATGTTGTGTTGTGGATATGTACCTTGAAGTCATCTGGAAGGAGCAATTTGCTGGTCCTGAGGAAACTGAGAATGTAGCGGAATATCTCGCCGTCCCGATCTATGAAGTAGTGCTGCTTCAAGCTGTCCAACACGATGGGCTCGGTGCCATTGAACAGACGACTGATTCTGAAAATTGAAATACACACACACAAACAGGCACGCACACAGGCAGCCGCACACACAAACACACACATACGCACACACAGAGAAAATGGAATGAGCCAGCTCCCTTCAAATGCATGAAACAATTACCCTCCATTTATTTTTCAATTTTATTAGCACTAAGCTTGAAATGCATTAGCATCCCAGGTTGAAACAAGGGGCTTTAGGCACCGTTCCTCCATTCCAGACTTGTTTGAAGTGTCCCTTCTGCAGAAAGATTATAACAACACACACGCTCACTGCTTGTACTTACAGAAATTAATGGCATGAATGTAGCATTACAGCTCTATTATTCCATCTGTCAGAGAGCTGGAAATGAAACAGAGGTAGGAAACGATGGAGGGGCTACATACTAATGTAAGGAGTACATCTGGAGAAAATGTTTTACTTTTATTTGATTTTTTTGTTATGAATGTGGTAGGGGTTTGGACAGCTGTATCCCTAACGAATGCCATACTTAATGCAGAGTTATAGTAAGTGATTATTCCTACAGCATGCTCTGTACTTTATTTCTAAACACAATCTTACCACATAAGTCTGGCCATCAGTTAGCTTGTGACTTGAATACATCTTATTTGGCACTGGCCTTCCAAATCTACATCCATTTGATTTTTAATCTGAAACAATCCATCATTCTTTTTCCTATTAGATTTTTGGCTGTAATTGGAGAACCTGAGTGGAAGTGAAAATGAAAATGTGATGTGTTATCAGGGACCACTTTGGTTCTTAAAGAAAATATGTCGCACTTCGACTATAGTTTGGTGCAGTGGAATTTAACGAGTTATGTGGCTCAATTAGGAACATCTTCAGGAGAGAACTACAACTGAATGAAATAAAGTGATATTACCCCAAATGATATCTACAATAATTCCCTATTAATAAACTAATTCATTAATTTCAAAAAGTAATTACATATGTTTTAAGCTTTTATCAAACGTTGACAAACTTTTGCGTATTTATCAGACACACGTTTGTCCCAAGTTTGACCTCTTCCACGAGTGCACTGTAAGATTGAGGGTCTTGGTTGAAGTTGGCTACAGGGGCTCATCAAGGCAAAGAGTGAAAATTGCTGTTATCTTTAAACTTTCATCACACTGCGATGGTGCTACGCCTCGAGACATCCTTGGACAGATATTCATTTTTCCTTTGTCTCTTTGCAGGTTTTCCTGAAGTTTACCTGCAGGTCCCTCTCTCTTTGCTGGTATAATAATCTCATCCAGGCACCTCTGCTTCATCTGTTTGTTCATTTACACATGCTTAACAAACCCTCTTCAATGATGAAATAAAGGTTTTTAGCAATTCTAACACATTGAAGGTGAGGTGAAGTGTGTCTATTAGCTTTATTAATAACTTTGGTGTCAAATATTTTGCTTTAATTTTATGACTCATCCTTAATCTAAGTTTGCATCATCCTGAGCAGAGAAACCAGGACTGTCTTTGAAAACAAGCTTTAGTAGCTATTTACTTCATAAATCTGTTGGCAAACAACTGCTTAAAGGTTTGACTCCATCGTGTTCCTGAGAACATCTCTTAGCAGGATGCTGCACTGCTGCTATCCTCATCATTTTAATGTAATCAACTCTTTAATCACAGTAACAGCTTCTTTGCCAGCTAACAGAGTTGTATGACAAAGAAAATTGGAAAACCTATTTGCAAACCAACACGCTCATACTCCCAGCTCTGCCTGAGCACCAGCATTGTCAAACTCTATTTGAAGACAGAGTAAGGGAGCCGCAGAGGGAATGTCAGTGAACAAACAGCAGGAGCAGCTTCACACACAGACTCATTTTACTGGATTTACTATTACAACATTGTTCTTTGTAAAAGTGTGTGAGCTTGTATTTAACGTTTGTATCAGGTATCTCCTGACCCCGATGTGTCGGCTCAACACACTGAAGCTATCATGTCAAATCCACTCCGTTTCTTTTTCTTTGACTTGACTATGTGAAGAAGCAGAGCAAAGATGGCTCTCCCTCCCTCCCTCGCCTCCTGCCATCCTTCCTCTCTTTCTTTCCTTCTTTCTTTTTCTTTCTTGCTCTTTTTCTTTCTTTCTCTCCCTGTCTCCATCCTTCTCCCTTACTCGCTTTCTCTCTGGAAATCGATGCAAAATGCTTTATAAAAAACCAATACTCATCTCCCTGTTTTGCCCGAGGTGTTCCTTTCTCATATGGTCTTGCAATTCTTCCAGCTAGAATTTCACCATACCCCTCCAGGCTAACTCTGTTTTTCATCTCCACTTTTTTAAAAAGCAATTAAAATGCTGCCTGTTTTTCTTTTTCTTTCCCTCTCCCCTACTCCCTTCACTCTCTCTCTCTCTCTCTTTCTCTGTTGGTCTACTCATTTTCTTTTTTCACTTTCTGTTGAATCCCTGAATTGGAGGGGTGGGGGTGTTTTTAACAGGTAGGGAGAGGAAAAAGGGTGTGTGGGGGGATATGTGAAAAATTAAGAGAAAAGACACATAAACAGAAATGCCAAAAGACAAAGAGAAAGAGAAAGCTAAAGGGAAAGATATAGGAAAAAGAAAGAAGAGAAAAACTGAAGAGAAGTATAAAAGAAATAAACAGAAAATGAGTGGAAGACAGAAAGAGGTGAAGAGAGTGGGAGAAAAAAAGCCATGACAGAGCTACACAGAAAGACATGTAGAAAGAGTCAGGGAGGGTGAGGGGGAGGTGGTGGGTGTGGGAGGTTATCGAGGACAGGAGCAGCTCAGATCTCCCACCACAGCCGTGCCAAGTGAGGGCAGGCAGCGGGGTAGGGTAGGTGGGCAATATCTGGCAGCAGCTACTGCGGCTCTGAGCTGCTGGAGATACGAGTCTGCAGGAGGAGAAAGGGAGGGGGACGCAGCACAGGTATCTCTGATTCAACAAGACAGATCTAACACTGATGGTGGCCTGATGCACACAGGACACACATCAGATTACTTTAAAGGGGAACAAACACAGGCTTGTAAGGGGAGGCTAAAGTCAAAATCCAGATCTCCACTGCGCCTGACTCTGATTCTGCTCGAGGACATTTAAACTGACAGATGTCAAAATGTCAAAGACTGTTAGACAAAAGTTTATTTTTGTCAAAAATAATGATATAAGTCAAGGATTGATCAGGTTTCTGTGTAACTCTTCTTAACACATTTCATCATTTCATTCTAAATCAGCGGTTGGAGTAAAAAACACGCTTCTCTCGGACTAAGTTTCCCCCTGTGGTCCTCTCATCAAGCTTTAGTTCACAAGGATGCCACAATTAATTAAATAAAGGATTAATTGATAAGAGAACATTTAATCTCTGCATATTTCAGTAATCCATGAATTGTATTGTTGATTTCTCAAGCAGAAACTCTCACATATTTGTTTGTTCCAGCCTTTTGAAAGTAAAGATTTGTCATCTTGTAAATGATTAGTCTCTGACTTTTGATTGTTGGACAAAAAAAGCCCAACCGATTAATCGGACGATTTTACTTTCTAGTTGAGTGACCATCTTGTCTTCATTATATATATTTTCCAAAAGTGTTTGATAACTGCATTTAAGGGATAAACGCAATAAGGGTGTATATCTATATTTATCTATCTCTCCAGATCGAATGTAGATCAGAAAAGGACATTTATCGGTATCTGATGTTTTCTCTTCCTAATTTCAATATCTGTATCGGCCCCAGATATCCCATATCGGTCAGGCCCTAATGAAGACGTCACTTTAGCGTGAGTATTTTTTACAACTTTCTGACATTTTAAAGACTAAACGATAAATCTATTAATCCTACAAAAAAGTCTGCAGATGAATCAAGCACCAAAGTAATATTTAGCTGCAGACCTTCATGATGTTTGTTCACGATGCTTTAACCAAACATCTCCTCTCTTACGCTCACAATCTGAAGAGCTAATAATCACAGTGTTTCAGCAGTGATTCTCTTCATTTTGAGCTGTATAGTGTGAATTTTTCTGCACAGGAGTAACAATTAATGCTCATTATTATTTCATGTAAAGTGATTAAAACTAAAAGTCTTATCAAACAGCTGATTTTAAATTAGATTATGCAGATTTCTGGTGCCGCATACTGTAGGCTCTTTTACTTGTTCAAATCCAGTCATAGCACAAACTTCAAACTCTCTAAGTCCTGACTTTGACATGTTGTTTAAGATGTACGTTGATTTTCATGATCTGACCATTCAGACATTTATTTTTATTGCTGACTTACTTAAGAACAGAGCAAAAAAATCATTCATGTTTGAGCTGATCTACTCTAGGATTTGTTATAGCCCTTCAATAAATGAGGCCTAAAACATCAATTTGGCCTTACAGTCGTTGTCCTCACGCTTTGTTATTAATGCATGCCAATGACAAAATAAGAAACATTTTCTTTGAAAGGGTCAAAAGTCCAAACAAAGACTTGAGACCATGTTTACAGCAGCTTGAAAACCTAATAAAAGACTGGATTTAGAATAAAAGGCAATACACCGGTTTCTGAAACATACACATAGTAAATGATTCAGCTTGTAGAAAAGGAAGCTTTTAGATGAAGAGGACTACTAAAAGAGAAAGCATGAAGCCAGTGGAGATCTATCGTTTCTGGACACAGAAAGCTCGATGTCAAGGAGAAAAATGTCCAGTGGTCCTTTCAAAATAGTTTCCTTGTCTGGGGAACATTTCCCCCTAATTTCCTCAGCTTCTGTTCAAGTGACTGCTCCGACTGTCCTCTGTGAGAGCCACACAGAGTGCGCATCAAAGTTTCATGACCCCTGTCCCTTAATATGGCCCGCGCAGAAGAAGATGAATCACCACACATTAGTTACTAGACTAACTTTCTCTTGGCACATTGCATTATTTAGCAGACAATCTATTAAAAGTAATCATCAACTTTAAACTCTTTAACCCTGCTCTTTTTAGCCGTCACCTTTTCCTGTTTTGCCAGCGTGTCCTGCTTGAGCGGAAGTGGCTTAAACGCGACGTATGTGGCGATGCCAGAGTAATTGTTTTGCTTTCTGCTGTCAGCCATTATCCTAATTCACACAAAAGGGCCCCTCCTTCCACTGGCTCCAGCAGAAAGTAGAGCCCCGAGGCCAACTGTACACTGAGGAGGCTGAGAGAGAGAGAGTGTGAGTGTGAGTGTGTGTGTGTGTGTGTGTGTGTGTGTGTGTGTGTGTGTGTGTGTGTGTGTGTGTGTGATCAAGAGTGAGAAAGGAACAAAAAGAGAGAGAGAGTGAGAGTGAGAAAGAGGGAGAGGGAGAGAGCACTCCAACTAACACTCACACTGGTATCCGCTCTTTACTCTGACTGTAAAAACACTGTGTGGTGCTCTAACATGACTCTGTGCTCCATTTACATGGTGCCCTGTGTGTGTCTCCCCCTATGAATAACCGCCTTGTAGACTGTAAAGTTGGACAAGAGCAGAGAAAATACAGCTACACAATAGATATTCCCACACAACAAATAAGAATTTATGTTAGAAAATAGTCCAGCACTTTTGAAAAAACATCTTGAAACTGGCTCTAAAGCAGATAAAAATTGCTTTCAATAACTTTGAAAATCAGATCTTAAAAACATGAGCTCTTTTGATTAAAAAATAACTGTAGTCTTGTCTTGTATCAAACCAATACAACGCCATAACAGTGTGTGTAAAAAAGCATCTTAGTAAGTGAAAGTAAACAGTCACAGGCCCTCGTCTTGGATGTCTTGGATGAGCCTTGTTTCTCTCATGACGTGTTGCAGTCAGGAATAAAAGCAGAGCTGTCAGGGATTTCCTGTCAGCGGACTCTAACAATATCAAGGCTTTATTACCCAGGGATTATGTGGATTGTTTCCTGTAGCCAATTCGCCAGATTTTCTAACAACCTGGTGAATGTTTACCTTGGCCCACACGGGACTCTGACTGTCAGCAACGCACAAACGAAGGCTGTATAATGTTATGAGTAACACTCTGCATTTGAGAGAAAAAGTCGACAAAAGAGATGGGAGAAATCATTTTACATCATTTTGAGCTCAGATGTGTTTGCTTTCCTCAGCTCCCTCCACTGGGGTCACCCCGTTTGTGGATGGAGCTAAAAACGTGAATAAAGTGGGAGGGTGGGTTAAATAAAAACAGCTCTTACACAATCTGAATCATCATGACTAAAACTTACAAAGGACACATAAAAAAACACCTGTTTGCTCTGTATGTGAGAGAAATCGGATAATAGAGAGAGAGAGAGAGAGAGAGAGAGAGAGAGAGAGAGAGAGAGAGAGAGAGAGAGAGAGAGCAGGAGTCCCTGTTATCTCATTTAAAGTTTGACTGTAAATATGAGTATAAATTTCGGTCTCTCAGGCTTTTTGAAAACTGAAAATAACAACCCTTGGTATCATTAGGAATGTACCGTATGAAAAGCTTTTTATAAAATACATATATCCAGAAAAAAACAGTATTTGATCCCAAATAAATACTATAGTTATGATCAAATAGTCAAGAAATTCAATACGTTCTGTATCAATAAACTAGTGAGTTACTTAATTGTTTTTCCTCCAAGGTTTCCTCACAACACCCTGATCTACTAATAAAAAGAAAGACAGTGAAAGTGGGTGTAGTGATTGCAGAAATGTGTGAGCGATGTGTTAATCACACCAACACTGAAATCAGCGAGTAACGGCACACTGTAGTTGCCAATTGACAGCAGCTGAATTCTCAAATATCAACACTGTGTGAAAGGAGATAAAATGAACGCCCTGGAGGTATTTATCCAACAATTAAAAAGAGGAACAAACAAAACAATCAAGTGCATCATTTTAATGATATGAAAGTCTAATAATAATAATAAAAATAATAATAATAATGATGATTGGTGACAAATGTCCCCTCATGGTTTGAAAAGATATCAGTAATTGTCATTATGGAAGTTACATTGGAGTTGTCCTGATGCCAGTCAGCTAACAGACTTGTTCACAGCAAAAATCCAATTAAGAAAACAGCAGTCAAAGAATGAAAATGGATTTAATGACGCAAATGTTATATTAAGTTATTAAATTAAGATATAGACTGATATGATAGAAGATTTAAAGGGATTTGGCATTGTAATAAGAGACCTAGTAAATGTGTGATTTTTCCAAATGTGATGTAAATCCGAAGTATTTATTTATTTAAGAAATATTAATAGGACAATGATAAACTAACGGCAGCAATGAGGCTTAAGCATAGAGGTAACAGATCCATAGTCTTACCTTGAGTCTGGGTACTTGGTGAGGGTCGAAAGGCTGCTGGTGTACATGTGTCCCCCGACATCGATGTGCACCGGAGCGTTCGACTTGGTCAGCTGAGCCGGCAGAGGGATCCCCTGAGCGGCCAGGGGAGAGACCGGGGACCGGGTCAGTGACAGCCGTGACATGCTTCTTCCCTCCTGAAAGCAGGTGTAAAGAAAAGCCATGGAAATAAAAAAAGAAAGGATATATAAAAATACAGAGTGATCCTACACAGGGGAGCAGGTAGTTTCCTCTCTGAGTGCTATCAGATCACTTCCATGTCTGTCTGGTCGCATATTTAGCCTGGAAATTATTGCCACCGCTCTAATTAAGTATGTTTGCATCTTTTCATGCAGCACCGGAGGCGAGGATAGGAGGATGCTTATTAGAGAGAGAGAGAGAGAGAGAGAGAGAGAGAGAGAGAGAGAGATGGACAGATAGAAAGACAGAGAAAGAGGAGGAGAGAAAGAGAGGGGGGATGCTAGGTGTCAGCCTCCAGGGGAATAAAACAAACTGCTGCTGCATTATTCTAATTAAAGGTCGCCTTATGTGTTAGATGTGATGCGCCCAGACACACCAAGCACCAATCTGAGAGCAAGGAAACATGGAGAAGAAGAGGGGCAACTTTACGCTTTTGTCGCACATACATCTAACAAAGATTCAGACGAGAGTCTGTCACTACTGACAGGTGACTGCAGTTTTTGTTGTGTTGTTTTTGTTACAGGCCATGACACAATAGATGACTTTATTACAACGTGCGTAAAAACAAAACGACGAAGGACCCCAGTCCTTATGTTCATCAATATCATAATGATAATGCATGTTCTAAATGTACAACAAAATGAAAACATCGCATATTAAAGGTTAAGACAATGAGTTTCGGGACTCCGGAAGGGCAGAGTTTAGACATGTGTGAGCGTCGCGGTGCACTCTGAGGTCAACACAGAGCGGAGTTTGATTAGCAGCTAAAATGTTACAGAATAGTTTTTTTTAAATCCACTTCGACACACCACCGTTTGATTCAGTACAGCTCCTGGAAGAGCAGAGGACGCGTAAACCATCAACTCACTGGTGCGTAATTTGTTTGCCAACAGCTGCAGGTGAACCTCTTCACATCAGACTGGCCACGCTGTAATGCGACTGTTATTCTGAGTTAATAATAGAAGGAGTGAATACATTTAAGAGAAGAGAAGATTATATTAGTCGAACAAATTACGCTAACCATTTGGTATTTTTCTAACGATTAAGCCTCAATATTTGAGGTCCTTGGATCATACCTTTAAGCTTAGGATGACGAGTGGAGCTTTACAGTCAAGTACATGTGTTTACAGCGATGAAGAATATACCACAGCACTGTCCAGTAAATAATAAGAATTGATCAGTTTACTTTTACACATATGGTCCGTTTCACTGTCCCAATCGGTAAACTAAAGGTCACTGGGAAAGCCGGATCAGTTCCTGGGCCCTGAGAGAAAGTGCTGCTGGGTACAAAGAGAGACACGAGCTTTTTTTCACACGGTGTTTCCCGCCTCACAGCAGTATCGTGTTCGTTTAATACGATTACAGCAGGACGGGATTACATTTCAAATCCCAGGAAAGAGGAAAAAAAACTTGGAAGGATTTAAGAAGTTTGGGGTTCAGTCAGAGCTGTCCCAGTGACACACACACACACACACACACACACACACACACACACACACACACACACACACACACACACACACACACCAATCAATTAACTAATTAAATTAACTTGTATGTACGCAGGAAAAAAAGAAGACTCATAAATCTCCCATTCCCCAAAACATTTTCAATGTTTTAATCATTTACAATAATTTCAACCTTCTGTCTCTTTTAATCCTTATCCCCCACTCTCTCTCTCCACACACACACACACACACACACACACACACACACACACACACACACACACACACACACACACACACACACACACACACACACACACACACACACGCACACACACACATACACACTACACACACCATGATAAATTCCTCCACAAAAGCACAGCCGCTGTAGAGACATTAACTTTCTCCTCAGAGCTGCCGTGTTAGAGCCTCCTTCACCTGACCCTGCTCAAGTGTTGTATCCGACTCCAAACAAACGAAATCGTCCTAAAATGACCATGATAAACTCGAAATGAGAATAGCCATACATCGAAAATGTTGAATAGAAAACAAGCCGGTCCTATATTCTGCTCACCACCACTACAAGCCTGTGCGCTGCCTTTAATTCTACAAAACGCTCAATATGGCGTCTTCAGCGCTGCAATTAAAAGCATAACCCCGACACATGTAGCCTAATTCACCATCCTCTAGATATTTATCCCACACGTGTTGTCCGGTTCTGGGGAAAATCCCCACTTTGGGTTGAGCTGTATTCACGATACTCGTCGGCACCAGTTCGACTACACGCATCGAAAACTGCCCAGATTGAGCCTTCGATGTCTGTGCGTAAAAATAAATCATTCTGAAATGTCAATTTGTGCACCCTACCGTTTCAAACATTGTAGGGAGTCCAGAGGAAATCCGTGCCGGCGGTCAGTCCCAGCTGCTGTCCGCGTAACCCCCGAAAATCTTAAATATTTTCTCCCCGAGTTTGTGGTACAACTACAGCATCCAGCTCCAGCACGAACCTATACACAGCCGCACAGTGAAGCCAAGTCTCTTCTCTGTGCCCTGCACTAAACTGCTTTTAAAAGACACTACTAGGCTGCGGCCGGGATGGACTGCTTGCAAAGAGTCTCTGTGGCTTTAAAGGCTCTATTGCAAGGCTGCCTCGACCTGTCTTCAGCAAGCTTCTTTGTACCAAAGCGCACAGGAAGCGTCCTTACCTTATACATAGATGAGATGATCTCCTTCCCCTTCTCTGCTCTTATTTGGATACGCGTAAAAATGTGCGCTCTTGTTGGAATCCTGCTTCGTATTTCGGCTTCTTGTCTGCTTTTTTGCCTAAATGAAACTGCCCCTGTGGTTTGTTATGAGAAGAAGAAAGCCAATAATCCGTCTCTAAATAACAGAGCAGAGCTAAAAAAGAAAATTCTCGCTCCGGGCTGCCCAAGCGCCTCTGGGCCAGGGATTAGGCTACAATTAGCTCAACTCCACTCTCTCGCCCAGGCAATTTTCTCAAGGAAGAAAACGTGATACCCCTCTACTCCCGAAATTATGACTGTACAGATTTAATAACTTATTTATCTTTTTCCGGCAAAAGTAGATCGTAATGAAGTTGTGATATAGAGGGGGGAAAGGAAACCTAACAGGCAACTGATAGTCGCTCAATAGCTTTAGAGCAGCAAAAAGCAGATTTTAATCATTGTCACTTCGTCTGATGTAACAGCTCCCCAGGCAGTTCCAGCTAGTAGGCACACATTTCCATCCCCATCTCCAGTCTGAATGTAAAGTTTAAAACCAGGCGAGCTGCCATAGTCCTTCACTCAGGCAACATGCAAGAAAGGCGCAGTAACTTGTTGATAAAGTCCCAGCAGAAAAAATATGTTGGAAGTGAAGAGATATCCTTGAACCAATATCTTTTTTCATGCGGTGATTTTCCCCCAGTGTCCCAGCTCCCTCTGTCTCTCCCTCTCTTGCCTTAATGTCTGGAGTTGTAACGCCAAATTTCCTGCAGGCCATTAAAATCAAATGACGTCTATGGACATGCATGCATGCTGCTGCAGAAAGCGCCCTCACAACCTGCCTGCAGCCAAATGCGCCATTTCAATTATAGCGCAGGGCTTAGATGGAGATATCTGCCCAGAACAACCGCCCCCCTCCCTCCCTCCCTCCCTCCTTTCCACCCTCACTCTCAGTAAAAGCAGAAAGCCTCCAGACTTTTTTTGGGGAAAATAAGATTTGGGCTGATCATTGTTATTTTTTCAACATGTGAAGAAACAATGTAAAGTGATGAGACGCTGAAGTGAAGTGGTGCGCCTGTTTAGTGCTTAGAGAAAAGGAAGTACAGAGTCAAGCAGGTGCTCACACCAAAGTCTTGATTATTTATTTATTTGTTTGTTTGTTTTTTTGCGGGTAAATAACTGTGAATAATTGATGCAACATTGAGCCCAGTAATTACTGTGTAACTGCATCCGAACAGAGGTGGAGGTTCGTTCCTTGATATCTGGCGCCAACCAGTGGAACTTATTATTGGTCAACAAAAGATACTCATTTTAGGAACCTTTTTTTGTTTACCACAGGATGAAAATATAATTTCTTACTGATTTCAACATTTAAATTATCTTTTTTTTTTCTGGTATCAGCATGAAATAACTGTGATGCCTACTCTGTCTTTTGGGAAGTTATAAAAACTCCCTGCGGCTCCTGTCTGCATAAAGTAAAAATAATATAAAACGTATTTAAACTGAAAATGAAACAGTTCTGATTGTGATCTGACAGCAGAACTGGTAGGGGTGTGAGGATGCGTGTCTCCTTGAAGCCAACTCTTCCTCATAATTAGACAGCCCTGCGCGCGCCTCTCAGCTCTCTCATCGTCCCCTCTGGCTCAGATTTGTTGTTTCCAGAGGTACAAAACCGGAGGGGAAACTGGATTTTTTTTCTCATTAAAAGAAACAAGCCCGGAGTGAGTTCAATTACACGAAGTATGCAGGGATGTTGTAAATTTAAAGATTTAAATAGCTTACAAAGTGGCCCCGGGCCCCATCAGTTAATTTCCTTAATTTATGGATTTTAGCGGAGTGTCTATGTGAAAGAGGAGAAGTAGGTCATCTTGAGGATTTGAATGAAGCTTTGAGATGTCACAACAGATGCAAACATGACCCTGCAGACCACCTGACCTGACAATTGAGCAGGTGAAAGGACACAACGACTGCCACGATTGAAGAGCACTTTACTTGTCCGATGGGGGAGAAGGGAAACAGAACTAGCTTATAGTTGACCCAAGTGATGAGATTACATATGCGTGGTGTTTCTGAAGCAGGCAGAGATAACAGCTCTGATCTAGTGTTCATTAAACGATTGTATTTAAATATGGAGGTTTGATTACTATAGGTACGGTGTAATTCAACATAGTTTCAATACAGATCATGACACTGTGCTGCACAGAGTTTGTAATGTCTAACTCTTGTACCTGGATCAGTGGTTCCCAAACTTTTTTGGCTCGTGACCCCACCTTGAATTAAAAAGACTCTGACGACCCCAGACATCCAGACATTGCTAAAAGTTAATTCGTTTTTTTTTATCAGGTAATATTTTTTTTTACTGTTTTAGTATTGGTAGTAGGCACAGTAGTATGTGTTCCATTTATTTTTTAATATAGAATATTTTATTGATCAATTTGTCAGGCGACCACATTTGAATTCTAATTGACCCTATACTTGGGCTCAGGACCCCCAGGCTGGGAAAGCCTGACCTAGATGGTCCTTTGAGTGTACAGTATATAAAATACACAACATGTCAGAACAACAACAAAACCTTATTTTAATCTATAAACTAAAAGTCAGTCAGAACCTCCACGTCTCCTGCAGACATCATGTGCCAATAATGAGTATGAATGAACGTGTGAGAATAAAAGCTTTGCCTGCAGGTTTAAAATCAGCTGCTATTGCTGCCTAAAGAGGCACAGAGGACGACATTGTGCCTTCTCCACCTCACGTGACTCAGTTCGTCTTTTTTACCAGGTGATCAAATTGTTTTCTTAAGTTTTCATAACATATCTTATATGATTGACTTTTAATCTACAGCACGAAAAGCATTTAACCAGAGCTCTTCTCATCATAAAACTCTTCAACAATTTTCTGTCATCACATTTATTTTGAAAGATTATTCAGAAACACTTTCAGAGTCCACAATATAACATTAGTTTGTGACATGTATTCATTGTGAATGCAATTGAACTTTTAACTGGATATAAAAGTGGTGATTTGTTGAGCTAAATCTTTAATTTTACGTCATTTTTTCCTTTTTGAGAAAGCTTCATTGTACAAATGGGCCACAGTCCCAGTGAGGAATCAATATATTCAGATTTTTAATGTGTATGGATGATAAATTTGGAACAAAGTTGGGACATAGTACCATCTGCTGGTTAACAGTAAAACTATGCACGACCCATCAGACTGATGATCACAGTGTATGAATTGACTTACAGGCAGTTGAACACCTGTTAGTATATTTAGAGGTTGCTGGACGATTCTTTTATGTTTTTGATGCCAAAAGTTAAGTTCTCACCTGAGCAGACATTCACATTTTTTATTTGATTTCAATGAAAGCCTTTAGGAAATCCAGCTAATGGACATCTTATTGTGATGCAATCAAGGTCACCCTCACACTGTACATACACTAAGGTGAAAACAGAAAACAATACAGTCACATTCATGCCTCTTAACGCGGGCATTCGCAAGAATCACTTTCAAGCTTTTCTCCTCAGATCAACACTCCTGCTTTCCCTCCGGCATGAGGGGAAAGTTGGAAAAGAACATTCAGAACTTGCTTTTAGTAATCTGCATGCCTCGTGGAGCCCGGCTGCTGTCAATCGCTGCGTTCTTCAAGCCATTTGACATTCTGCTTGATGTTGGTGTGTGACTGAGGTGTCGCAGCAACACTTATTGTTCATTATTTCAGAGAGAGAGAAAGAGAGAGAGAGAGAGAGAGAGAGAGAGGGTAAGAGGGTGTCAGTGTATTAATAGACCGTGTGGGGTTGTGTTGCTCATAAACACCTAACAAGCTCAGTGCAGAATTCCCTGAAGTGTTTACTTCAGCAATTAAGTTTCCCAAAAAGCCAAGTACAGAGAGAGTGTGTTATCTCTCTGTACTTCTGAGAGCTCCTGTTATCAGTCAATGTGTCTTTTTTAGGTAAAACTGCCCTGACCCTGGTGCTGTCAAGTTCACTCTTTACTGCACTCAGGTAATCCTTGGATTGGTTGAGACGCACAGTAAATATCAGCCAAGGTGCCCTCCTTAGGCAGTACACTTTCACTCCTTCAGCTCATATAATGATGTGTAATATGGGAAATCAACCAAGTACATTAAAAGCTACTACAGTTACCAGGTGCGTGTCCAGAGGGATGGCCATGGGTGGCATGGGCCTCCCTTGAAATCTGACTTGCCACTCCAGGTGCGGCCCCAAAATCCCAATCTATGATTGACTATTTGCCCTAATCAGAGGTGGGACTTAAGTTAAATGTGCACTGTGGAGTTTTGGTAGAGAAATGTGAAAGTTGGAGAAATTTACAGATTCTGTGGTAAATGTTCATAACTCTATACACAAACTGTCCTCAGAGGAAAATGTGGTCCCTGGAACAGTGTTTGAAGATAAAATGCTACATGAAACTCTCCTGGTGGCTTTTTATCTCCAAACAGTGGTCCAAGGGGTTGAACATGCATCTTCTTTTTGAGTCCTCAAGGAATTAAGCTAAGAAGATTTATATGATTCTACAAAAAAAAAATGATTCTATGACACTACTGTACAACAACACACACCTTCAGAAGGTCAACACTCTTCATCTCTTATGTACAGGTCTAATTACAGATGCTCTTTAACTGTTTATAGGTTTCTTTTAAATTGCACATATATTTCTATTCCTGCACACGTTTTGTACATTTCATCATATAAGTTGTATAGGTCTATTTTTAATTGCACAGGTTTAATTTTAATTTTAATTTTTTATTCTTATATATAGGGGCTCCTTAAATCTTTGTTGTCGGGTTAATATATGTATGGGAGGGGGGACAGCGGGTGCTTATGTAACAATTGCTATGTGTCTTGCATGTTTGTATACTGCTACTGGATGCCTTGAATTTCCCTCGGGATCAATAAAGTATCTATCTATCTATCTATCTATCTATCTATCTATCTATCTATCTATCTATCTATCTATCTATCTATCTATCTATCTATCTATCTATCTATCTATCTATCTATCTATCTATCTATCTATCTATCTATCTATCTATCTATCTATCTATCTATCTATCTATCTATCTATCTATCTATCTATGATACCAAATTGTGTTACTTACAAGTACATAAAATTAGTGGGGATAGAAAGGGTAAATAAATGAAATCATTCACGTGTGTGCCTACAAACTTCATGCCCCCCTGAATTAATCAGTACCGAAGGTTGGCCACCAATCCTTCTTCATTAATTTCACATCTGTTGTTGCCAAATCTTTACAGTTTACAAATTCAAATGTTACTTCCAAACCACGTAATGAGCTCGTCTCATAACAGACTTACTTCTATAGATTAAACTGCTAAAGATCGTAACAGTCAGAAGCTGCTTGAAGGTAATTGATCATGTAATTCATGATAAAAGCAGAAAGTAGCAATTATCATTATATTGATATTACTTCTGTTCTTGTACTTCCTTGAGGACTGTCAGTCTATTAGTTGTGAGCTGTTCTTTCAAAAATATCCTTTAGGTATTGTTCATTACCTTCTGTGCAGACAGATTAAATGTTCTGTTTTTTATAGAAAAAGAAAAAACATGTTTGTGTTGTATGTCCCTTTTTATTCCCATTTTATGTCACTATTGAAATTAATGAAAGAACAACAAACTAAAAGTTAAACATCGCTTGAAACTAGATTTGAACAAGCTTTGCCGGTGCTTTCAGTAACTATTCTGACACGCTTTCCAAAAAAGAATACTGTGATACGAAAATAAGCTTGACCTTTTATTAACGAAAAAAGACAATCAATTTATGATAACGAGCATGAACTCATAATCACAGTCATCTACAAACAATAGCGGTCAACAAAAAGCTCACCCAGCTCACCCCCTTAACAGGTGAGTTAAATCAATACAACATCTCCGCCCATATGTGGCCCGCTATCCCCCTACTCAATATAATCCTAATACATGATATAATAATCAATAACCCAAAACACCAAAATATAACACACTACATACCTTAACCTTAAATAAATACAACAACTATATTTGAATCAACTACCTCAACAGATTTCTACATAATTAGAAACAAAGAACAGATTTAGAAATGAAACTTATTTAAGACTTGGTACGGTATGTTTCTATTCATTTAAATGGTTTGCTTCCAACAATCTTATTTTCAAATGTTTTAAATATAGTTTTGCTTTTCACTTCACCTTTTTCTCATTGGGTCACAGATGTGTGAAAAATATACCATCAAACAAAAACACATCAATAAAAAGACTGTCAACAACAAATACACCAGTAAAAACACATTTTCCTACATAATGATCAGATGAATATTAAGAAAGTGAACTTGATTATGAATTTGATGATGCAATAAACCTCTTACTTAATTCTTTTCTCATCTCACACCCCCTGAGGCAATATACACTCCTCTCATGGAGGCCTCACCCACAGGTTTGGTTAGACACTGAATCACTGTTTAGTGAACATAGATATGAAGAACATGTGTAACTATTGATTGAAGTGCTGATGGCCTGATTTCAACCAAACTTGATTTCATTCTGACATTTCTGCTTCACAACCATGGTTTCATCACTTTTCTGGTCTTATGGATCAACCGCATCAAAAAAAAAAAAAAGTGTTTGAGATTTGGTTACAGGATCTGTCTGCTGCCCTCATGTGGTCTGAAGCTTTAATGACAGCATATGAACAAGCTGTAAGTCACTGCTGTGTGACTGTGAAGAAGGCCTCCAGGTAATAGAGGCCTTTGTCATCATGTTTGGACGTTTATTATCACAAAATGTCTGTATATTGGCAAAGGGTTTGTGTATGATGTGTCAATGTAAAGGATACATTTAGAAATTCAGCATTTTCTGTGTTAAGTAATGCAGAGAGAGTGATACCATGTCTTTGTTTTGTGTCTACCGTGATATCCCTCACCAAACTGAGATATTCTGAGTACAAGCCTCTCTGAAAGTCTTTTAAAAAAAACCCTCTGAAATGTGTTATTGTGCTTCAGGCTCCGACCAGTCTTACACACATCCAGCATCATGCTTTGAATGTGTGAACAGAGGAAAAATGCTCTTTTGCTTTGTTGCTGCAACTATTTGCTTTGCAGTAACAACATGAACTGTGTGATGTCGCCAATCACATCTGGTATGCATCACATAGCATTCCCCTCCGCTCAGCGTGCCCGGGGGGGGAGTTCCTGGCACCGAGGAGCACCCACAGTCCTCATTAGACTGCATGTGTCACTATGGCATCAACCCGCAGCCTTGACTTATGCTTTTATATTTACAATCATCCATCACAACACTGTCATCACAACAGTCAGAGAAGACGGAGCCGGTCCTGAACGGTTTGAGCCTGTGTTTGTAACTCGTGAGTCTTCCTCGGGGGTTTCTGTCTGCAGCCATGTTGTTGGGACTAGTAAATGGCCTGAGACCCAAACCGGAGTCCCTGTCCTCCTTTTGTTGTCCCTCACAGCACAGAGAGGGGACAGGGTTTGATGTGTCTTCTGAAGGCCTGCTGCTTTGTCAACACTGAGGCCTCTGCACTGACACTATGGAGTGCCTCAGGGTGACGGGGAGGGGAGAGGAGGGTGGGTCATTGGTGAAGGGAGACAGACAGAGAAGGAGAGAGAGAGAGAGAGAGAGAGAGAGAGAGAGATAGAGAGGGGGAGGCAACGGGGGGAAGGGTGCCAGCGAGTGTGGCTATACAGCGCCGGAGGCTGGAGGAGAGTGCTCTGTACAGCAGACTGCCTGAAAGGGACTGAGGCTGCTAGCTGATGACATTTTATGGTCACAACATGCAATCCCACCAAGTTTTAGTTGGTGAAAATCCACTTTTCATGCACTGAACGCTGATGTTTTTTTGTTTGTTCATACAGCCACACTAAGAGTAACGTAGTT
The DNA here is from genome assembly GCA_020745685.1 of Tautogolabrus adspersus. Taxonomy (NCBI): domain Eukaryota; kingdom Metazoa; phylum Chordata; class Actinopteri; order Labriformes; family Labridae; genus Tautogolabrus; species Tautogolabrus adspersus. Next base: position 6,415,563 of record CM036535.1, read on the forward strand.
CTTTGTGTCATCATGTCTGTTGAGTTTCACTTCTTTCACAGTAAATAGAACAGCAGGTAGTAAAACACCCTCATGATTTATACCACATTTATTTCAAATTAAGTTAAATGTGCAACTTCAAAAAAGCAACAACAGGGGCTAAAAGCATGCTGTACAAAGTGCACCAATGATCTTTCATTTCCATTTAATCATGGAATATTATTGTTGATAAATCCGGCCATAAATCTGCCTAATTCAAAGGTGTAAAAAACAAGTGTAATGTCTATGTAAGTTTACTGCACCTTAAAACAATGTTGAGCTAGTATTTACATTTCTTGCTGCTTTACACGTTCACTCACTGTATAATATATTTACTCCATTACAATTATCTGACAGGTACTATTTAGAGAAAAAAAAATCATCAAAATAATGGATATTATTGTATCTCCTCTTATTTGTTTTCATTTATTTCATGTGTACTTGTAGGGACAAGAGAAGTATGTGAAGTGATGTTACACTTAAAAGTACTCGTGGCTTAAGCCAAAGACTCTCTGGCTATACGCACATCATCTCTGTAAAATAAATGTTTATCTTTAATTCATTTACTTGTCTCTCCTCATTGAAATGTTTTTAATGCTGATTTGAACCTATGTGTCTGAAACAAAGTAAGTTTGATATAAAAAAAAGAAGCTGAAGGGGGCGCCGGTAGCCTAGCGGTTAGTGCACGCACCCCATGTGGTCCTCCAAGCGGGCTGCCCTGGTTCGAATCTGACCTGTGGCTCCTTTCCTGCATGTCGTTCCCCACACACTCTCTCTCCCTGATTTCCAACTCTATCCACTGTCCTATCACTAAAATAAAGGCATAATAAAAGCCCCAAAATAAACCTTAAAAAAAGAAACAGAAAAGTGACTTAATTGTGGCCAATTAATTTTATATGCACTAATTGGTCAAGTCATGCAGTGACTTTTGAGAGAAATAATTTTTAACTCTAAATATAAGTTTTCAATACATTGCACAATAAGTCGAAATGCTAATGTACAAGCAAATGATATAACACCCTACCGCCTCCTCTGAGTAGCATTTATCTTCATCATCGCTACTTCACAACAAGGCCCCGGATCTCCGTTTTTGTGGGACAAAGCATTACAGACCTGTTATCCTGTGATGTATCTGTTTTGTGCAGTGAATCATGCTCTGAATGTGTTTGTCGTCCTCCAGAGGGTAACACAGATTCGAAGCTCGGGCTGGCCGGAGGCACAGATGTCTACAGGCTGGCTTGATGCAGGCTGAGGAGCTAGTGCCCCACGGTCATCGCTTTCTTTTACCAACACTTTGTGTTAAGTGGCCATAAGTAACACTGGGTTTCTATTGTACATGCAACCACAGATTTAGTCTCTCACACATCAATATGGTTCACTCATGTGTGGTCTCAGTGTTTTTCTCCCTCTGTTTCTGCTCTGACCTAATCCTGTCATCGTACCTCTGATATGGAGAGATACTCCACTTCTGTGTGGACGACTAGCAAACCTCTGTCAGCCATGAGATAGTTTAAATCTTCTTCAGTTTGTCTGAAAGTGTAAATCAGAGACTCAAAAGTCAGTTTCCTCATGTCCCATCTCTATCCCCTTTCTTTGTGTCAACACTTTCTTGTAATGTACACTCATCTGACTGTAGAAGATCCCCCCTGACAAAGGCTGACACCTCTCCTCTAAAGGTAACTTGGTCATGAAAAGACATGATCAGGCTAAAAGCTATAGATGAGAAATTAATGATGAACATATTTCTAGATGACATCATCTTTCTGTTGTATGTGAGTGATGATGATGATGTTTACTTTTGCTTCTTGGTGTGCCATTAGATTGGATGATTGGTCCTGCTAAATGTCTGATCACATGAATCAAACCACATAAACATACATTCCTAGTTGTTTTTTATTCTAGGAGATCAACTGGAAGAAAAAATCAAAACCTGGAAGGAATCAACAAACAAACCAAGTAAGCAACTAGCTCGTGTAACACAAAGGGGCAGTTAGCATAAAGAGCGCCACATTTCTCAAACAAGCTGGTGGAGACAAAACCTGAGCAAAAATAATTACTTAAATGTTCCTCTTTTCTGTTCAGTGTTAACAGGCCATGTTGTGCCAAAATATTCACCATATTAAGTTTATAACAAGACCTTTTTTTCAATTCTGTATTCATAGCTTTATCAGTAACACTTTACAATAAGGTACACAAACTTTGCATAGGTGCTGGGGAACAACAACATTTTTAAGTAACAATTAGTTAATGGGTAGATAGTAAGAAACTCGTCAACATTTATAGAGAAGTGAATTATTATTTAAAGGTCATTTTTAAACCAGTTTAAATAAGTCTTAGAGCACCCCGAAACATGTCTGTGAAGTTTCTTGCTCTAAATACTCTGATCCTGTATTTGATCATGCCTATAAACCCCTCTATTTCAGACCTGCTTGGAACAGGCTGTTTCTGTGTCTGTAGCTTTAAATGCAAATGAGCTGTGTCTGACCATGCCCCTCTGAAAGGGGATGTGGCTTGTGCTTTCTTGAACCATGCCCTATTGTTTCTAGAGGAAAGGCTATCTCAGAGTGCAGAACAAACACCTAGCTGTGGGAGTGTTATCCAACTGTGGGAGGAGTTACTGCCCTTTGTGATGTCATGGAGGGAAAATCTCCAAACGGCCTGTTTTAGCACATAATTTTTGAAAAGGGGAGCAGGGAAAAGATGGAAAGGGCGGACTTTTCCCATAATTGGGTTTGTAGACAGACTAGGGACACATAAATGTTCAAAAACGATGATGGTAAAGTGTTTTTGCGTAATATGTGACCTTTGAAAGAAACCAAAGTAAGGCATCATAATGGGTAGTTACACAGTACTGAATCATTACCTGATCATTAGTTAATGGCAGGGTTGGTAATTTTCTCCAGATACACTTCTTAAGATTTTGGTTGAAATTGTCTTTAGGTCCTGACAGAAATTAATAACTCGTGCTCTGAAAAAGGAACGAAGAAAATCCGTCATATGTAGCAGTTGTAAGCACGTAAAACTTTGACCAATGTCTGCACTCAGTTCGAGTTTTATGAACCAATCAGGCCTCCCTGTCTCCCAGCTCGTTCTTTACCCCATGCATGCACGAGCCCACACTCAAAGCATGAGCTGAAATCCGCTTCTGGACATGCATGTAAGTGAGGGAGCACAGAGGGAGGGGGTGTATGAAGACGGAGCACGGAGGGAATGCTACTTTCAAAATCATGCTAGTTTTCGAAAATTACCAACCCTGCCTTTAATTCTCATGCATTAGGTGTTACCATTTTATCTGTATCCAAGATAATAAACTTTCAATGATAGGTTTAAAAGTGTAATCATTTTCCATGGTTTGTGTTTTTACCCAATGTGTACGAATCATTTACTATGTTTTTGTTCTATGGGCTCAATTAAAAACCTCTATGTGTGCTATGTTTCTTTACTTAAAGCACTTATAGGAAAACACTCTATTTAGAAACTCTTGGAATTCATCATCAGCTGAGTCGAATGAATACCACCGTGTCCTGCTCGTGGAATGAACTGCTGTGAGCTGGCGAGGTGCACCTGCCTTCTGCCAAGCCGCCACAGAGCTGCAGCCACGCCAGCCAGCCTACAGGCACTTTTAGATAACTCCTGTCTGATTAGCTCCTTAGGAGGACATTGTTCCAAAAGCAATTCACTAGACTCCCAGTATTAATTTAGTCCCAAGAGAGAGGCCCATCCATCGTAGGTAGGACGGGCCGTGCTCTGGGCCAACCCTGCGGCCTGCTAATAGCACGGCACCTCCTGGCCTGTCACTATAAGTGATAGTCTCTGCAAGTTTGTTGCCTGGTTGTGTGTTTCTCCCATCGGGCAGTGCGTCTCCCTCCCTCCACCTCTCTCCCACTTTCTCCCTCCCTCTCTGTGAGTGGTGGTTCAGGGCAGGTGTCTCCTCTGTCACTTCCATCACTCACGCTGCTTGACGAAGGGAGGACACAGTTGAGAACACGACGGGAGCAGCCGGTGATTCATTGAAAGCTCACCTCTCTCCATGAAAGGGAGCAAGAGAGGAAAAAAACATGCTGGTTGCCTTTTTGGGTGTTTTTGAGAGCTGCCAGCAACAAGGAAACAGGTAGAGACTGTGAAAATGCTTTCCATCTCGCTGAAGCTTGGAGAGCTACTCCAAAGTTGTTTTGAAAATCAGAGGTTGACACGTTCACTGATGTGTGGTACACGTTATTGATGTAGAACTCAAGATGTTTTAAACCGACAGAGGATCCCAGGTGTAGAGAACAAAGTGTTTCCTCCAACAGGTTTGTTGTTGTTACACTGTATTGTTGGGAGAAGGTGAAGGAGACAGTTACACTGCAGAAAAATACATTAAATTAGAAGGAGAAGTTTCAGACACGTTCACTTATTGTGTTAATGTAAAGCAGTTATATAGATATATGTTCATGCATGCAGAGATGGATAGAACATTTCTTATTTAATGCAAGTCAATTGATGAATCTTTATTGCATCAATGCAATTGAACTTTTGTTCGAGATTTTTTTCAGTAAATGACCCTATGGAAACCCTTTGTGATCAAAGTTGGATATTTTTATCCACAGTACAATCTGTAAAAACAGCCCTCAAAAGTATCCTTTCATTTAGATTCTGAAGCTGCATCTATTTTTTTATCTTAAGTCTGAGTCACTTTTAGCACATTAAGAGCTAAAAAGCCAATCTCTGAACACATCCGCTATCGCCTGATGACAGTATAGCACCTTGGAGTGAAAGCCACATTTTCAGGGCTTCAGGTGTTACTGGGAGTTGGCCATAATGGACTTTTGGCCACTACTTCCGTTTCTGAGCAGTGCCTTTGTTTTTCATTGTTTATTTAATTTAACCTTTATTTAACCAGTTAATGAACCCATTGAGATCAAGATCTCTTTCACAATGTTGACCTGGCCAAGAGGGCAGCAGCACATGTCATAATAAACATTACAAGATTAAGACAATTGGATTAAGTTGGTGTCAAGGGATGACAGAGCATTTTGTTCGCTGCATGTAGTTGCAGGTGTCTGATCATAGAGATTAATTAATGATAAAAAGCCATCAGATGATTGCCTGATCTTGTACCGCCTCCTTTGCAGAATGTTTTACTGCAAACAGTTAAACTCACTGAAACGCTAACAGAATTACAAACTGCTGTGTGAGGTCACGATCTGCTCTGCCAAGAGAGAAGCAACATTGCTTTCAATGTTGTAAACTTTAGTTAAGTGTTGAAAGGCAATGTTGGAATCAAGCGACCAATAATGGAACATAAATTGACTGTAAAAGATCACAAACTGTAATTCAAATGCCAACAAAGGAAATCTGCCTTTTGAGTATTACTACTGTGTAAATTATTAAGGTATTACCCGTTATTAAGAAGATAATTACAAAGTTATCCAGAGAGGTAAGGCCTCTCGATTGTGAATTTGATATGTTGTGTTTTTTCCCACACTGTCTGAGTTTTGTTTGACATCTTTGCATTTCCTTTCATCTTACTTTCTTTCTCCTCTTGTCCATCAGCATCACCACCCAGATGTTTGCCTCGTCCCTTGATGTGTTTTTACATTAAAAAAACATCCACAATATGCCGTCATTAGAGTTGGGGGAGGGTATGATGTCATAAAAAAAGAAAAGAAAGTGCAGGATTATTTTATTCAGCCAAATGTTTCAGCCGTTCCCTGCGGTTGTGTCAGACGGTAAAGCTACAGCCTCAAGGTTGAAGCAGCACTGAGCCCACAGCAGCCTGTGTGACTGGCTTCATTATAGATCCTGTGTTTATTGATTCAGGTTCATTAAAGCTGCTGCATAATTCATGTCAACCACAGCATATAGTTTAATTAGACCATTTCATGGGTGTTTTAGTGTCAGACTGAAGCATGACAGGTGGTGGTGGCAAATTAGGTAACAAAGTGCACATTATTATATTACTATATATTCCATGTGCATGAACGCATACAGGGGGCATTACTGTTTGAAAAGCAGAGCCAGTGCTGGGGTCTGAAATATTTCAGATGCAGTACTGCCATCATGTGGCAATGTGTCCGAAGTACCAGAGATTGCACAGCAGGGCATTCCAGATTTTAAAGAAATACTGCTTATGCATTTTCACTAACATAAATACTTTTTGTATAAGTTCTGTGTCTTTAAAGATTTATTTCTGGGCTTGGCCTTTATTTGATAGGACAGTGGATAGAGTAGGAAATAGGTAGAGAGAGAGAGAGAGAGAGAGAGAGAGAGGAAGGACATGCAGGAAAAGGAGCCGCAGGTCGGACTTGAACCTGGGCCACCAGCTTGGAGGACTATAGCGTCCGTACATGGGGCGTGACCTAACCGCTAGGCCATCTGCACCTCATAACTTTTTTTTCTAAAAGACAGCCGTCTGAAAAGAGACACTGCGTTCTTTCTTCGTATGAATTGAAAGTATTGGCCCTACTTGATATTCAGCACATGGTACAATAACTTGCTATACTTTAACATCTTCATCTTTTCTGTACATTTTCTTAAAAAATGTATGATTTGAACATTGATATTGTGTATGTTTTCTAAGAAAAGCTCAATTTTCTTGCTGTTCTTAAACACTAAACATGTTTTGATTGCTTTGATGCTTTGGTACATTTTATTTCATTTCACAAACCTTTGAGATTTGATAAATTATTTAACTAAAATAAAACATTAAAATCATTCTTAGCTCATGTTATGAATTATTTATGGCATTGAAAGATCTTCTGAAGTACATTAGAACAAATATTAAATTTAATCCAGAGTTTTTATTTTCTCTAAAGCTGTCCTTGTGCTATTCTCCCTTTTCATCCTGGCAAACAAAGTACGAGTGCTTCCTTTCAGAATGAGTAGCGGGTTGATGAAAGACCCCTGCTAGTAAACCAAATAAGATGTTCATGAGGCACACCTCCTCAGCAGGACTTGGGTTTTGAGATTCCCAACATTAAATTATTTCCCACTTGTCATTTGTGCTATGCTTGATTAACAGCAGAGCTCGGGTAAATAACGTTAATGAGGATTATTTCACTGAGAGACAAGTCTGGATCGTGCTGCTCGAGATCACAAAACAAACAAGGATTTTGTGAGAAAAGGGGAGAATTAACCTGGCGTGCATTTTAATCAGACAAGTTTCATTTGACGTTTGGGGAAATATTGTCTACGTCTCCCAAATGAACCGAGGAGTCGATGCCAGAACCCGTTTGTTTTGCTAATAAATGACAAATTCTGCAAAGGCACTGATGCAGTTGTTCCCACTGTAGACTGTGTGTGTAAGCAGATCAGAGTCTTTGTTCTATACGTGTAAGCTCTGTCGTCAGCAGAAACCTGTCATCATGTTAATGCTGCTGCAAGGGGAACATGAGGATAAACTAAGGAACCTATCATAGTTAGACTTGAAAAATGGAGCAAAGTCTCTTTTTACACTCCTCCAAACCAAGGCGAGGTTGTTTATCACTGCGGGAAGATGTTTGGTTGCCTCTCTTGTACGTCTGCTCTGGGCCCTAAAGCTGATTTAGCTACAAGAGCACGTTGTCTTCAAAGCATGTCAAGATTTTTTTCACGCACACTAATGAGGTAAATGGATGGCTTTTGTTTTCCTCACAGTTTTAACTTCCCCCAAAGTGCTCTCATGACTAATACACGAGCTGTTGCGGAAATCAGCCTAGAGCATTTCATCAAATTTCTCACTCTACAGAGTGATCAATTTGTGCTGCAATATTCATCTGCCACACACACACACACACACACACACACACACACACGCACACGCACACACACACACACATACAGTAGCCTATATATGTCAGCACAAAAACAAAAGAGGAACAGATGCTATTTGTTCTCATTAAAACATGTCACTTGGAAGGTAAAATGCTAGTGCGACAATAATGTTGCTGTGGCAGATTTTTCTTCCTTTTTAAATGTAGGTAGATTGTGTGGAAATCATGCAAATGACTGTACATTTACACACCATACGGTGTCTGATCTAATCACAAGGAAGGAAAATGAAGCATGCATTCCCTGAGTTCAGACATTACATGTCTCTGTAAGATGGAAAATAAAAACCCCAATTTGAAAAGCATTTAGATCTCAAAATGAAAGTTTAAATATCAGACTTGACACAATGCATTGGCAGTTTTTCTCTCTATGTGTGGGTTTGTGTATTAATAGAAAAGTTGCCACTGGGACTATAATCTGACTTCCAACCCTTAGTGAAACAGAGAGGATTTACAGGCATCCTAATGGAGAAACTGAAAGAATAAAAAAATCCCCACTGGCTTGTGTTTATGTGCATATTAACAAGCAGACTTAAAGGATTGAAAAAATAAAGGACATGAATGACTTACAGTAACAGTCAAACCGGGTTGTGATACCATGGGCCCGGTTTGAAAAAGAACGACCTGGAACTTTGAAATCTTGCTATTTTTTATATCCAGGATTAGTTTTGTCATTTCCAGAAGAACTGGAAAGGATCAACCTGATTTAAATAAAGGCTTTTAAGGATTTCTAAATCCAGATTTCCTGTGCTCTAAACAGAACTTCATATTCCATTCATTGTCCACAGAGGGCGCCAAAATTCACACATAGAGTTTGTTTAGTTTAATATTTTATGTCTGATATTAACAGCTACTTTATGAAATATATTATGGGGTAAAAAAGTGTTTACTGCTCAACAACCCTAATGTTTTCATACTCTTACATGTACAACATGTCATTATGATTCTGTCATGTAATTGTAAGGTGTTGATGTAAAGCACCAGGTACTGCAGGCCTTAACCTGCTGGGTTATAATATGGAGCTGTAGTTTATTGTAACGTTTCTGAGTATATGTCTTGTATTAATTTACTATGATTGTAATATATTTATATTCTAACTGTGTATAAGATGACTTGTCAGGTGACTCCAGGGTTGTACACATGGAGGTGTGTCTCCTCACTTGTCTGATGAAGGTCTAGGCCAGAAACGTCACGTGTGGTTTGAAGCAGCTTCTGGTGTGCAGACTCCATCTTACTTTTCTGTTTGTATTTCTGTCCAGCACCTGTACTTAATGATTTGGATGTGCGTGCTGTTTTATAAATATTTTTTAAAGAGGAAATGCAGAAATTCAAGAGCAAAAAACATACAAACAAAAAATGTCAACATCATGTAAAAATGTGGTTTTGTTTGACCTATACTTTGAAATGTTACCGTATGACATTTTGTTCCTATAATCCAGCCTGAATCCAGCTCTCTGCACAATCAGAGTTATCCCACTCAAACGTTTCAAACTATACAAACTGAATGTTTTAATCCAGATTGGCTGACCTGATATTGTTCTAGTTTGTAATCGTCATTTACTTTAGAACAAATCTGTTTTCAAGTTTTGACACTGCTATGCTAGGCTAAAGACATGTTTTCAGTGAAAGAGATAAAACACAGAGCAACTGAGATGTTACTAAAACGAGCTAAACTGTGTTTTGTTGTTGGCAGCCTTGTACCAAGCTGTGCTGTTAATGGGCTAAAGCTTTTACATTATGTCAAACTGTTCTTTCTTTATTATCATTAAATACATTGTGAACTGGTGAGCACTGATTTGTGAAAGATCTTATATCACTACAAGTTTGTGCAAAACTGCTGTGTTGTAGAACATGAAATATACTTTTTCCAAGGGTAAAATATATATTGTTCATTTCATTGGCTGTATATGTTCTTTAAGTTGACAAATAGAGTGTGCTTGTTCAACGCTCCGTCAAATCATGCAGTAGTTCCCCGATATGAAACCAAGAATCTCACCAGACGGCTTCAAGCCTCGACATAGGCCAGTGAAACGGCTCTCTTCTCTCAGCGCTAGAGAGCAGCCCTCCCTGGCAGCCCTGCAGCGTTCTGCTCCGCAGAAGGCTTCCAGAGAAGTGGCCAATCAGATGAAAGTGGGCACGTGGGGAGGGGGGCCTTAAAAAGACAGCTGCTGAAACAAACTTTTTCAGGAAGAGGCTAAAAGGAGGATTTTTACAGACAGCAGTATGAGATAAATAAGGAGTCAAATCATGCAAAGCTGCTCCATAGGTTTTACAGACTGACATCATGAAAGGTGACAATGAGTACGATATGTGATCTTTACCATTTTCCCTTCATAGATGTTTTCTTCAAAGCTGTGTTCAGAGGGCTGAATCTGGCGCGTTGTCTTCGTTTGTGACTCCTGCTTAAGTCCTGTGTTGATAAAATGCTGATGAATGAAAGTCCTGAATTGTTTTCACGTTTCTTAAGGAAAGTGCAGAATAACTTTGTCCTTCATGTTTGTGTTGTAGTTGACACACCTAAAAAAAGAAGTAAATACGCTTGGATAGGCTTTTGTTACAGCCTGTTATGCTAAACTATTGCTTGAAGTTGATCCCACTGAAAGCCGACCCCCACGCCTTGTTTCCACTTATGTACGTATCTGTACGGCGGCAAGTCAACAGGAAGTCCATTCATTCCGAAGGTAATATCCATGATATCCGATTGGCCTGCGAAACACCTCCCCTCTGTAATATTTCGGTCCAGAAGGTGCTTTGAGTAAGTTAGAAAATGTCAACTTTTGCTGTGGATTTCGGAGAGACAGTATGACAAACTGAGCTAAAAGGCTGCTTACTAGCTAACAGGCTATTTCCTGCGATTCAGTTGCCAATGTTGATTGTTAAGAAGCAAGTTTGTGTGATTAAAAATGATTTGTTTGTCTAGTTTTAACTTATTATGAATCTGAATAATGTTAATCTGCTAAAATATAGTTATACTTTATAACCAGTCTTCATCAGTTTCATATTATTTACAGTCAGATCTGTCAGCTTTGTTATGAAATACAGTCATCCTCTTTATCCGTTTGTTAAAATGGACAAAATCAGCCTCTCCCACACGGCTTCAGGTAGCTTCTGGCAGGTTTTGCTCCATCTGTAAAGAAATGCACTTCCTTTGCTTATGACACTAGAGGCATCTTCCGTATATTTACGGCTCTATGGACACCAGTCACAGTCGTAAGTGGAAATGAGGCGTCAGTCTTTTGCAAAAAGCTGCTAACATTAACCTGTGCTGTTCTCTTTCTTCTTCACAGAGAATCGATCACAGAACAGACAGTAACAATCGCACACAGCAGGACAGCAGCAGGATTTGTAGTGTGTACTGTAAGAGCCAACAGTTTCTATTTGGTATTTACAAGTTCTAAGTCAAACCAAACAATGTGTATGTCATGGCTGAAAAAGAACAAGGAAATGAGTAGTAAGGTTTTCACAGTGTGCGTTTCCTGATCACTGTTGTTTTTCCTGATGTCCCCCTTTAGGAGGCTTGCTTCAGCAGACCTGGTGCGAGTGTGGGTGGGAGTGTGCCGATGGAGGAGCTCAGACAGATGGGGGGGAGCCAGTTTATTTGTAGGTGATAATAAGAAGTTTAAAGTGGAGCCAGTGGAGGTTATGAAGGGCAGGGATGATGTGGTCATGGGTGCAGGAGTGTGTTAGAAGAAGAGCAGAACAGAATTCTGGATGTATTGTAGTTTCTTGAGTGTTTTGGATGATGAACCTTAGATGAGACTATATCGCAGTAGTCCAGTCTGGAAGAGATGAATGCGTGGGAGAGGGTCTCATCAGCTGAAAAGGAGCGGAATGGAGGGAGGGGGGCAATGTTTCTGAGATGGAAAAGGTCTGTTTTGATGATGTGTTTGATACGTTGGTCGAAGAAGAGGGTTTGATCGAGGATGACACCAAGGTTACGGACGTGGGCGGAAGGGAGCACGGTGGAGCCATCGATGGAGAGGGAGAAGTTATGGGTGCAAGTTGTCCTTACTCTTTTCCTGTCAACTTGAGCTGCTCTGTATCGAGTTCAGAGAAGAATGCTTTATCCTTAAATCATATGAAAAACATTGGACATGAATTCAGTGTTTAATATTGTGAGCACGCCTCACACAGCCAGTAGCGTGGCTCGAAACTCTAAGTTGTGTTATTTTAATGCATTCAAAAACAATTAGTTAAAAAAAAGGCACAAATTGAAATAAACTCACAAACAATGAGGCATAACAAAGCCTTGGATAACTGATTCCCATCCCAGAGCTCATTAGCTGACTCTAGAAAGTTAATAACCACTCTGGATCCAAGGCAAAAACAGCAAGAAGAGAAAAACAGACAATTGATCGAAAATGCTAAAGACAATTTATTAGTAGACACTCATCAGCCAGAAATGATAACCACCTGAAGAATGTCTTCCTGAAATACACCATTTGATTGGCAGTGTAAAATAAGGCAAAGGGCTTTAGATCATATTATTTTTACACTTTTGCACCAACAATTAACAGTTATACATTCACTTGTTACTGTAGTTACGCTTTTGATTAATCTGTCCGTACACCCACATACCGAGAACACTTCATTAGCAGGGAGCAGGGGCTGACAAGAGTATTTGCAAGATTAGTATTCATTAAAATGCAGCAGCTGTGTCGGTCAGAGCTAATTTACACAGAATCTGACCACAACCTAAACAAAGATTAACTTTTGGAATAGCAGAAGCCAACACACTATACTGACAATAGCTCATACAGATACCATCACCGTGAAAGGGTTATACCACCAAAGTTGTTAAAGACCTTCATAAGTTGATTATAGTGTGTATAGATTTGTATATCATAGTATACCATTGATTCATAGGCGAATACGTCTTGTTATTTTTGTTATATAAAACACAATTTCCAATTAGCTGCAAAGCTCACACAGTAACTGCTACTTTAGAGACTATTTGGGTTGTTTCTGAAATCACAGTTCATCATTACACGCCGGCTATTTTCCTGTGACAACATGCTTAGGGTTAGAAGCCAAATGCCATGATAATGTCATATCATTGTGTACGAGGTCGGCAAACTCTATAAAAAAGCGACAGCTAACAGATTTTACTTCACTACGTCCAGATTGATGAGCAACTAAAAAAGAGAGAAAAATCTAGAAGAAAACCGGCCATTTGTCAAGGTTAATGTTAAAGTTCTGACCGAGTTTTCTGATTGGACAAGAGGCATCTTATGAATTTTGGTATGGACAACAACATAACTGGGACCTATACCTATTTTACAAAAGGTTTCACTTCGCCTCGGTCAGGTGCTCTGAAAACAGTTAACGGTAACGGCAGACATTTAAAAAAAATATTGTCTGCTGTTTTCCATCAATCTGATGCCACAGAAAATCACACTCTGATTACCCGGGTTCACACATGCTGCTCACCAGGGTGCGAAATACCCGGTGGCAATCGGGGGGGGCCCCCCTTCAGGGCTTAAAGTAAAAAAAAAAATCGTTCCGAATCCCGGACCAGCGTGTGGGGAGATTTCTTATCAAGATGCAGCAAGCCCAAGAACCCAAAAACTTTTGCTTTTGAGGCTTTCAGGGAGTTTCAAGTGTCAATCAAGGGGTCTCAGACCCCCCTAGACCCCCTGTATTTTGCACCCTGCTGCTCACCCTGAAAACTTCAGGAGTTTTTTAGACGCTTTGTGCAAGTGTGAAAGCACTTATATTTCCAATCTTGACAAAGGCTAACATTAGCATTCAACCTCTTTTTTTTGCCGACTAAAACTTTTGATAAAGTAAAATAAGACACAATTAGAACTGGATACATCCTGGCAACTGTGTACCAGCAGTCATGTTAGTCGGCTAACGGCAGTGTTGTTTTTTAAGAAACGTGAAAATATAAGGTGTTTGAGCTACGCTGACGAGTATGTTGTTTTAACTTTAAATATGGCCTGGTGCTCTTCTGGATTTGCTCTTTACATTGTTTTTTTAGTTGCTGATCAATCCAAAAGGGGTTAAAAAAATGAAGGATTTTTTCGGGATCCCTCTGCTTATAAGTTTTGCAAACAGCAGTGATCGTACAACATAGTAACGGCATTTGACGTCAGAGGACAGTAGCCACCATGTGGTATAATGAAAAGCTTGTTGTGCCTTTTTATTTTAAATATACTGTAACCCACTTTGGTTATAGACCGACCTTTCTATCGTGGTTTAATTTTCACTCTGTTTAGGTAAAGTAGCCTACAGCAAACTTCGACTTTTTAAAAAGGAGCTACAAAACTCAAATTTTAAGAGCTCACGTCTCCATTCAGTCAATGACACCACATGAGTTCTGTTTCTTTTTGCCTCATATTAAAAGTCCAGTCTTAGACATGTCTTATTTTATACAGGGGTGTAATAGATTTCTTATGGTGAAATGAATGTGCAGTTTCCACAGGTGTACTGATATAAAAAATGACTTTAGTGCAAGCTGGATGGTGTGTTAGCAATATAGCAATCTAATAATGTTAAACACATGAAAAAGTATCTTCAGTGAGCGACTTGTAGCAGTGTGTGATATACTATGTGATTCCAAAAGATGCAGGACAACAGTTTTAAAACAACTGGACAACTCTTTCAGTCTCTCTCTCTCTCTCTCTCACTTACACACACACACACACACACACACACACACACACACACACACACACACACACACACACACACACACACACACACACACACACACACACACACACACACACACACACACACACACACACAGTGGAGAAGCCGTGGGTAGAAATGTCATTAGCCAGGATGGGTAAATAGGTGGAATGCAGCTCATCTGTACAGGGTCAATTTCTCTCTAGAGTCCAAACAGGTTGGGATAAGAAATAAAGAGTTAGTTTCCAAAAGTTTTTCTAAACCCACTTTCAAAAAAAAAAAGGGAACAAACCTCTTCAGTACCTCCAAAGCACCGAGTCATATGAATGAAAATGCACACGTTTGCAGTCATTGAGCCTCTTGAGAGTTAGACTTGTGGTTTTCAGCTGGTGGATACTTCGTTTTGGAAAGAAACTCTTCTGTTACACAACACTCTACACTGCTATTACTGAAAGAACAATTAATGACATCAAAAGGAGAAATAAACATACCTTCACCAAGAAGCACTGAATATATAGATCTTAGAAATACATAGAAAAATATATAGTCATCTGAATGCCCATTATACAATTTTACACAGTAGTGTCAGAAAAAGCCTATATGGTGGTGTACAATAGATGCGTTACATACAGAGTTACTGTAGGTTACGTACGTGTCTATTTGAGCGTGTTGTAGGTGATGGCTGTTCAGGGTTGGTTAGTGTGATGAATGAAGAAGTTTGGGCATGTCCTTTTTTCTTTATTATCTCATGGATTTGTTCAAAAATGCATTTTTAAACCGACATGAAACCCAGTCAGAATTTTTTAAAATCTTTTTTCTGCTTGATTTTTGCTCTTTCGAACTTCATCCTTTTGCCCGGCAACACTGTTAACAGATTCTGGAAATTGATTAATTTGTAAGTCAGGAACACCGACAGGCATATTGGAAGATATTTGCACCCCATGTTTTCACTTTGCAAGAACCTTGACTTCCTGCTTCTAACATCAGCCACCCGAGGGTATAGTATACCTCATGTGATGTGGGACCTTCAGCACATGTGTTAGACTAAAGCACAAACCGAACCATCAAAGTTAGAAGTACAAAAATGCTACAATAAGTGCACACAGTTTACAAGTGGGCAGCACTTGACACATTTTAAAGATTTATAATATATGTAGTTTCCGTTTGTTATGGTTCTTGTTAAAAACCTTTTACACAAAATATATTTGTTAGTATGCGTTGTATAGAGGTAAACAGATGCCTGACCTTCAGAGTCAAATAGTAATTGCAAATATTTCAAATTTCAAAACTCGAACATGGAGTCAATATGTGAACCAGTTGCAGCACATGGCCATGATAATAACTCGATCAATCACGAACTCGTGCCTCAAAATTCTGACATTTTGGTATGATTCATGTGAATGTAGGTGTAAATACTGAAACCACTTCTAAATTAAGAAAAACGATTAGAACCTTTATCAAACCCCTCCGATGTGCAGACTTGGATGAATCATTTGCAAATGCTATCTGACTCACAGTTAGGCACGATTTAAAGCCTATTGAACAATTATTAACTTTTCTTTAGAAGCATTACATTTATAATTTGAATATCATACCTCACCATGTACCATGTAGTGGATAAATAGTTTCATTTCAATAATTCAATTTAGAGGATTTCATACATAATATCACATGAGCCTTCTCATCTCATAGTGGGGTTCAAAAGAAGATATCCTGGTAGAAATGTTTTCATAAAAAGCAGCTTTTGTGAAATTCAGAGAAAGTTCCGTCTCTGATCGTTCTGCTTTGATGCAAAGATCCATATGAGTGTGTGAGTGGGCCTCTTTATGTTAAGGTTTCTGTCATGGTGGAGATGAAGACGTAGTGGAATGTGATTCAGGCGTCATGATGGGAGTCATTCAGTATAAATCTTTAAAAGGTTTGGAATAGTTAAACATCAGATAATCCATGTAGTAGAAGTCGTAAACCCGCTGTCTCTCCAACGTGCTGACCTGTGTAAAGTATTTCTGTGTGATCTGCATAGAGGTCCTCTTGTCTGTTGGGTTCCTGTCTTTAAAACTGGGCAGCGTGAGGTTAGACGGCGCTCCAGTCAATCGCAGGAGAAAGTTGGACTCCTCCTCCATGTTCTCGAACTTGCCGATGAAGTCGTAGTCTATGAGACATGGGTTGCAGAGCTGGTTGGCCTGCTCCCAGTGGATGTCCATTCCCACAGGCCGGTGGACGTCAAGCAGGTACTGGACAAACTCCTTAAACGTGACCCCGCTGCCTGTCTTCAGAGCTGCCCAGGATGGGTTCACCCGATACTTGGAGATTATGGGTTTCCCGAACAGGGAGTGGTAGTAGTTGTTAGGATTTTCAAACTTGTCCCTGTAAGCTGACACCATTCTCTCCAGCGGTTCTCGCACAAACATGACCTTGGTGTAGGTCTCCAGACGGTGCATGATTCCTTGTCTGTCAAAGCTGTCCAGCTTCTTCAGATGGTGGCCGTAGTGGACTGTGTCGTGTTTGATGCTCTGAGCGTTGGGGGCCTGACCCGCCAGCACCATCAGGGTCCTCTTCCAGTTGGAGCAGCCTGCTTTAGGAACCTGGCAGTACAGCAACTTGTACTTGTCCTCCACGAAGATGTGTTTCACATGATGACGAGTGATGGTCCTCGAGATGCTGCTCTTGTACTTAGCACACATCTCCTTCATCAGCTGTCGACGTGCTTCCAAGATGTCAGAGAGCTTTTTCCAACTCTCAGGGGAAAAGGAGCCCATAAAGGCAGAGGAGGAGGAGGAGGAGGAGGAGGAGGAGGAGGAGGAGGAGGAAGAGACAGAGGAGGAGGAGGAGGAGGAGGCGGAGGAGGAAACATGGCTGTTGTTTTGATGATTTGGAGGGCTTGTTTTCAGCAGTTTGCGCTGTCTTTTGGAGACATGAAGTGAGCCTATGTCCTGCTCCTGGGACCCAGGGCTGGCCGTCTGTCTGCTCTCCTCAAAGTGTGGGAACTGCATCGGAGGGATCGGGCTGGACAAGATGCTCTCTGCTGCATTATGGTCCGGATAACTATCAGATTTGCCTCTTTCTCTCTCTCTTTCTTGTGTTGAAAGGGTCTATAAAACAAAGACAACAAAGGTTGTAGTAGTCAGCAGAGAGGTTTTTACATCAAACTGCAATATTTTCAGATGAAGATGTGTTAAATATGACCATATGAACATAGAATAGATTATTTGAGCTGGTTTATCTGAGTTTTATCACCATTTACCTATCACAAGGCCAGCAGTACTCAATTAGGCCACTTGGTGTTGCTGTTTCACTTCCCCTCAAACAAAGGTCTAACTTTGTTGCATGCAAATGTCACACTGCCTAATGCCATCTCTGACCTATCAGTAAACTTAGCTGTAATATCATATAAATGTCTTATAAACACTTAATGGTGAATCTAAATTAAAATCATCTACTGCCTGATTAGCATCATTTGATGCCCTGGGCCATCATGCATTCTGACATTTTATTTCAATTACATGCAGTAATGGCATCATAAAGCCAAGGGACTGCATGTATAATTTTAATTTTACAACAGACAAGGTGATGAGACCATCATGAATCTCTGCTCATCCTCCTGCTGACTTAAATGGTCGTATTCTTTCATCTGCAGGGACATCTGGAGGGGAAGAAAAAGGAAGGAGTGGTTCCTCCCTGTCTGTTTAATGTGCAAGGCGAGCGCAGGGCAGCAACCTATTCACCAGACAGCACGTACTTCAGAGGTTTGCACTGATGTGAGCCTCTCATTGGTGCTGACGATCGCAGCAGAGATGAGAGCAAGCAGGGGTCAGCTGAGAGAGGATACAGTAGTATGAGAGCTGCATGTCTGACATAGAAACCTCATTCATGGATTATCGAACATGATACAGCTGTCGGTGATACTATTTTAAACTTGTAACAATAGAATGATAACATTAAGCTGGGGCCGATGTCTTTGGGGGATTGTGATAAAAATGTACCTTGATAACAATGATACACTTTTTACTCAGATTAAACATCCAAGCTGGAATAGTGACTAAAGCCAGTTAGTCATCAGTTTTTTAAAGTTTGCATATGAAGTACATGAACACATTCCACAGCGATGCATTGTTTGAGAAGCCAGTGAGGTGAGTGGATGTCTTCTGTAAAAAGGAAAACGAGTAAAAACTGAGGGGCGCAAAAATTAACTCCTGTTATCCTCCAACTGTTTTTTTTTTACATATTAATCCCTGAGATTTACACTCGGTTATTGAGAGACATGCTTCTCCCGATTTCAAATACACACATGTACAAACAGGATCTATGGACATGCATTAATGGACAGATGTCAGAGTGGAGCTGCTACGCAGGGAGTGCATGCTGGGGGTTCGGTGCCTTGCTCAAGGCAAGCACTTCGGCAGTACTTGGGAAGCGATTGCACCTCTCCAGCAACCAGACCAACTTTCATATTTTTGGTTTGCACTGGGACTTGAACAGTTGACCCTCTGGTTCCCAACACAAGTCTCTACAGACCGAGCTACTGCCTGTGCTTTTTTTGCAGCTCATCAAACATCTACTGAAGAGCCTCTGACAGGCATTAATCTATGAAGTAAAAACTCTTCAGTTAGTGTGTATGCTGTTATAATTTCTTATTTTCTGCAGAAACTTTTTCTAGACCAAAAAACCTGAAGTCAATCAGCAAGACACTGATATCTAATGTGAAACGGCTTTTTGCTTCACTTTTTGTTTAAGTGTCTTTTCAGTTTAAGTGATTTTTTGTGTATAGAAAAATGTGCGAGACAACTTAAGTACACACGACTATATGACACAATCCTTCAGGCTTGCATTTTGATCAGGATATTTATCATAATTACATAAAAACCATTTGTATAGTAGTCACATTATTTGTCATATTATCTCGCTCTTTGACGAAGGCCTGGGTCAACAACTTGTTAATGCTGTTGGAAAAATTTAGCACATTAACCTGCTGTGATTGTCATTTTAAACCTTGAAGTTTTCATGTTAGGTTGTTTGGTCACATGTAAACAAACTCATCTTGATGCAAATAATTGTAAAAGTTGTGTGGATCATCACAGTAAGTTATTATCTTGTAGATTTGAGTGCTGAGAAATTCTAATAGAGTGATTGAACTTATGAATCAGTGTGTTCATCTAGCTGGACTAGTTGTAAATAATCCAAAAAATATAAACACAAGAAAGTAGAGCCCGACCGTCGGCATCGGCTAATTTTAGCGCAGATATGTGCCGATATTTCTAGATTCATCCACCACTCAAATATCATTTCATTTGACAATCATTGTATTACAGGAGCAGTTCTCTTTCTGTCATCAGCAGAGTGTGCTATATAGATTACAACAAGCAATATCACTCTCCTGAGTGTCAAGCGTGAGTGACCATCTTGTCTACGTTATACTGTATATCTTTTCCACAAGTGTTTGATTAGGGATCAATGCACTAAATGTGTATATCTATCAATATTTATCATCTCTACAGATGGAAGATAGAACTAAGAAAGATATCGGCTGATATATCTGTATCGGGTTTTTCTCTCATGGATATCGGTATCGGAGGTTGAGGTCTGGTGGATCTGGGACATTTTACTCAGTGAAGTCTGACGGGCTGAACACACAGTGTGAGGTTGGTGTCTCCTCACTGATGCTATCAGATACACTGAGAGGTACAAGGCCCACAATCACTTTTGAGCTACAGATAACAGTTTAGAACAACCGGCGTATCTGTGTTTTGGGAGAAATGGAGTAAACACTTACCTCTCTAGACTGCCGTGGAGTGCTTCCAAGCTTCACGCCTGGGGAGAGAAAAAAGAAAAGAGACACAAAAATCAGCACTTAGGTAAACAACATTGTTTTTAGGTCCTTGTGGAAGAGAGTTAGGAGCTTCTGATGCATCAGAGGCTGCAATAATTTAACGCTTCTACCACTTATACGTCTACTTTTGATCTGCAGGAAAACCACAGCTGATCATCTAGTCCACAGAGGGAAGACAGGTAGCTCTATCTGTGTAATGAGCTGCCACAAGCATGAGAAGTTGGTAAATGAGTTGTGTGCTAGTAGCAAGGAGTGAGGATGAGACTGAGGAAGAAAAAAGCACATGGAAAGAGAGGGAAAACGAGATGCTATTTGTTTTAATTTGGTAGAAGAAAGAAAGAGAGAGAGGGGAAGAGAGAAATTAAACAAATCTGAGAGAACCTGTTGACTCTCTCTGCGATAGCAGGAGAGTGATGAAGACATTCAGAGTGGTTTTGTGGCAGCCTTGGGGACAGGTGGGATGCGTATCGGCAGATGTGTGGCAGCAGGACAGACGATGCGTTTAGCGCTCTGTCTCCAGCTGGACATCTCCTTTCCTTAGGTCCCCCCATCCCACTGATAGATAATCAGGCTGACAGCTCTGAGTGGGGCTGCATGGCTGCTGATGGGGGGAACGCAGACACCTCCGCCTGAGTGGCCTGTCACTTCCAATCTGAGGAGGGAAGTGATAGGAACCTGCACACTGCTGGGGGGGAGGAGGGGCCATAGATACAGGCCACAACCTTCCCTAAGTAATGAGATCTGCGGATCCCTATCTCGCATTTAACCACGCTTCGCTGGGGAGGGAATAAAATGTGTTGCCCAGATGCAATGTTGTTTTAGATTAGTATGCGCTGGAGAGCTCGGTGTTGCTGTCTGAATCTTTGCTCGTCTTCATTCTTCTGAACGAGGCACAGAGGAGGAAAAAAAATGAGGAGGCTAAGGAGGCGGTGTGTGACATTTTCTAATCTTGTTTAGGTGCTGTTGTGCTATTTGATCTTCTAACCCTCATGATAGCTCATGTAGGATGTGGATCTTCTATATCAGTTTACACGTAGAAACACATGAATATTTATTACAACACACACAGATGCCATCACCGGGGTAACACGTCCAAGCACAACAATAGCAACAGTCGCTCAGTGTCTGCTGTACTAAACTGATGGAGCGGTACGAGCCCCTCATAGACCGGGCCATCTTGTCAGGAAACACGCTTAGTTATTGATCTGGAAAGCCCCATCAAGGTGGTAATTGAATTCTCCAAAGGTTTAATTGGTTCCGTTTCAGGCGTGTTTGGTGTGGCTGTGGTTACGAGTTTGTCACAGCTGACGGTGTCAGCTCGGTCACACTTTCCCATTGCATGTCACACCTCAGTCCAATTTCAAACCTTTTATTGTGACAGACACAATTCAGGAGAAAAGTACTTCAAGCAATCTAGCAGACTATTTGACCTTGATTTATATAATTTGTTCTGCAATTTGCAAGAGAAACAAGATAAATGAAATGAATGTAGATTCAGGCTGAAGCTCTTAAACCTTACGCTCTGTGCCAATAAGCATTCAGTGACTGAGATGTTTTGTTAAAGGAGTTCTGAAAAGAATCTACCATGACTGGATTTCATTTGATAAATCTTTCAGTTTTTAGACAAATACAGTTTGTGTTCTGTCCCTGAAAATGTCTCACTCTCACAAGTATGTAACAAGAATTACATTTGATGAGAGACACATTATTTCATGATCGAGTGTAACAGAAACAAGCAATAAAACAATGTAAACGGAATTTCAGGGGGATTTGTAAACATCATTTATCTCTGTAGCATCAATTTGGTTGAGGGTAATAGTTGCTGTTTGATTGCAATTTCACACTCAGTCAATTCCACTCAGCATAAATATGCTATTGATTTTTACTGCTGCAGAGTGAAACTGTGATAAATTGTAAGGACTGAGATTTCATCTGTGAGATACATACAGATGTAACAGCTTCAGTAGAAGAAGAGTCTTTGTACAATAAGTCATTCTATAAACCATATAAAAGTGGAAGCTTCTTACAAGGAGTATTTCGAATGTTGATTTAGAGGCGTTAGAGTTTCATTCTGTATCACTTTTTTTTTATTAGCTGTGTCCTGCAAAATTCACACACCCAAAAAATCTCTGCAGCACTAAGGAAGGGTTTCAGGATAAATGCATCATGCCGGATGCTGAAATGGGAAGAAAACAAAGAATAAATAAAGCTGAAGTTGTTTTTTCAGATCTTCAGACATTAAATGCCAAACTGTGGTTGTTCTGCCTTGGTAACTTCTTTTAGAAGCTCTAAAAGCTTCTGGTAAACTCATGCTTAGTCTATAGTTTACAACAAAGATCAGCAGAGGGTTACTTTGACTTTGATTCTTTGAGCATTTCTTTGTAATTTCACCATGACTGGAGCTGATTCAAAAGCAGAATCTGCTGTTGAGCCTTGTCCTCTGTTGTCCTCTAAAGCAACCTTGAGCATCCACCTCTTTCTCTCCCAGACACAAAGCCTCTGAATATTCATGCAGACGAGCCAGCATTACTGCGAGGATCCATATAAACAAGGGCCACATCATTAGCAGATCCATTATCATCCCTCCCTCTAAAAGACCCTTGTACGTCTCTCTAACAGCGACACACATCAAACATCCTCTGTCTGCCACTGCCGCCGAGGAGGAGCAAAGGACAAAAACATGTGAAATAATGAGCTTGTTAAGTGAAGGATTGTGGCCTGGATGTTCTGGGAGAACTTGTTTAATGGCCGGTTTGAAGCAGAGACAGGCCAGGAGGCTGCTCGGAGCCAGACAAGGCAGTCCTCCTCCAACTCACTATTAAGGCTAGGCCGTCACCATAAACCTTTCATTAGTCATTCAGCACACTGAGCCACTGTGACCCCGACCAGCTGCACTCCCCTCTCCACCCGACAAACCACCCACACCTGCACTCTGCTCACACGCTCCTCCTTCACTTGACTCTATGTGGGAACACAGGGCTCAGGCCTGCTGGTGTGGGTTTATCAGAGGTAAAAACACTCGAGAACAGAGGTATTAGCCTCTAAGCTCCGCTCCATTGATATTTTAACTTGTTGTGGTAAAAGATAAAACAATGTTTTCGGTTGGAGCTGAAATCCTCCAGGCCTGGGCCAGAGAGAGAGCAGCTGCAGAGGAAGAGGAAGAGGATGAGGAGGAGGAGGAGGAGGAGGAGGAGGAGGAGGAGGTGATGGGTGAGCAATCAGTGAATCAGGATTGAAGACGTGCCTGCAGAGGATCTCTAAAGACCAAACATGAAGCGTCTTAAAAATGTGTGTAACATCATCTGAAGACTGGAGTGTGTTTTGGAGAGAAGCTTGGAAGCTTCAAAACGTTCTTGTGTGTTCACAACTCAAAGGATCGTTTTGGCAGTGACTGAGACTAACACACCTTTAATCCAATCAGATATGATGTACTGTTAAAGAAACACAACCAGAACACCAGGAAACAGAAGCTTCCCACTTGATCAGGAGGAATTATAAAGCCACAAGCACTTAATCCATCAGCAGGATTTCGTAGGACATTAATGCCAACAGACAGTACTCGTTGTGTTCACTAAAGTTTCATATACCTAGTAAGAGCTGCTTCACA
The DNA here is from genome assembly GCA_020745685.1 of Tautogolabrus adspersus. Taxonomy (NCBI): domain Eukaryota; kingdom Metazoa; phylum Chordata; class Actinopteri; order Labriformes; family Labridae; genus Tautogolabrus; species Tautogolabrus adspersus. The sequence continues at coordinate 6,439,441 of CM036535.1, forward strand.
TGAAAGACCTTTGTCCAATCAAAGGATTAAAGTTCAAGGACACAGAGACATGGCATGAATTCAGCCATGTAGTGTAGGAATTTTCTAACATATTCGACAATTCTTTACTACCCGATTTATGTTCAATGTCAAGTGATGTAAGTGATGTGTTACTTCAAGCACTTACCTTGAGTGTTGCAGAATGAAGCTAATACAACAGGGCTAAGATCTACAGTTCCTTGAGTGTCTACTTGGGGTTGGCTCCAAAAGCCAACAATTCTGGCCCCTCATTATAATGATCTTTTTTAAATCTGTACAGCCTGCTAGAAAAATGTTTTTTAGTCTACATAGTACTTTTTCTGTTCATGACACAGGACAGTATAGTGGGAAATCAGGGACATGGAGAGTGGGCATTGACATGCGGGAAAAGGAGCCACAGGTGGGACTTGAACCCCAGTTGCCAGCTTCGACGACTACAGCATGTACATGGGGCGCGCGCCCTAACCAGGGCTGAATTTGTATATAACTCGTTAGGTTTATTTATAAAAAAAGGTTGTAATTCAGTGTTGTCTTGCATTGTAGTTTAAACGTGAGAAAAGGTTCTGAATAATCCAACATGCAGAGCGAACACAGAAACTAATGCCAGAGTTCTTGGTTGGCTTTAAAATGATCGTTTACTACTAGTTATAAACTCAAAACACAACTTCTGACATAATTCACATTTTGAACTTTTCTTTATTTCAAGCAAAAACTCCTCAGTCTCTGGATGCTCTCGCCTCCTCTCACCTCCTGGACGTGGAGCACAGAGCCATGAGCGAGCAGCTGGCATCAGAAGAGCTGCCACCTACAAAGGTTATAAAGTGTTAGAAAATAAAAGGTCTGCTTCTCAGCCAAATGACAAAGCTCTGTCATTACTTCTGCATAATGCATGCTGATAGCTTCTGTGCTCATTTGACATTTCTGATTCTGGCTCCGTGTAATAATTACTCCTTATTAGTCTGTATTGTTTGTTTCAGGACATTAACAGGCTGCAGAGCTACAGCAGGGGGATTTACCTTTGGACTTAGCCTTGAAAATATCAGACAAAATATGCAATAATGTAGTTATGAAAATACAACATGTACAAAAAAGTACATTAGCTTTAACCTACCTGTGTTCCAACATGAACCTTCTGAGTCAAAAGGTAAGAAAGCAAAAGTGCTGCTCTTTTTAACCACTAAAATGACAAATAGTTCAGAGAGTAGCATGTTTTGCATGCTGTGTGTGAAAGCCTGGTGCATGAACATTAAAAGTGCTTCTTTATTATTATTATTAGTGATACAATTTTAGTCTTTGGCAAAGTGTTCATTGTGCAGCCCTGCTCGATCTCTGACTATTTTGCTGCAGTTCTAGCTTCTCAGCATCAGAGGTTGTTTAAGGTAATTTGACTATTCTTTTATGATCCTACATTATAGATAATGACTAAGTAAGTCTCTACTGTAACATTTATGAGAGCCTGACGTGAGTGAAGTGAAAAAAACAAGGAGCATGAGGGTGTGTAATACGCGAGATGCAGACAATACTTGTGTGATTACATTCACGTTTTATATTTAAATAAAAGATCTGACATTATGTGTGGCACTCTAAAAAGGGCGATGTAATGTTGGACATTGTGGCGTATACTGTGTATTAACCTGCCTCCTCAGCTTCCCCTCTTAACCCCATAATGACTTTTTCTGACCTCCTCTATGCAATTCCTTTTTTACAGCACCTCAGAGGGAGCAGACGAGGACAGAGTTATTAGTAAAACCCATAAATTACATGATGCTCTCAATGCCGTGTGTGGGTCCCCCTTCTACCTCTGACCCAACATGAAGGTCAAGTGTCAGATACACCCGTAAATCACAAGAGATGTGCTTCCTCATTAGTTACAATTCAAATGAAAAAAGAGAGCAATTCTTCCAATCCCCCGCCAAAATAAATCGGTGTGTTTCTTCCACGCACCATAAATAACACATGCTCCGGCATATTATTGTCTGTGGCAGAGCACAAGCTGAGCATACAAAGACTACATCAACATTCAGTGAGATAAAGACCGAGCTCGGATGAAGACTATTTATGATGTGAGGCTGTGCTGCTGCATTAACACCTTTGCACTATTTTCAGAGCACTTTGCTTCTCCTGCTCCGAGGCAGAGCAGCCGTTCAGCTCATGCATCATCACTCCCATCACAACATCACTCCTACATGTGACACTGGGAATTGGTTAAGGATGCTGCATAAGGACCGGGTGCATATTCTGTATTGAACATATTTTACTTTGTCGAGACATGATTTAAATAGTTTAATTGTTTGATAACATCAACAGTATATTGATCATTAAGCATAAAACAAAAACCTTGAGTCATTCTTTTCAAATGTTTATTTTATGTTTAAAGAGAAGTCCTGCTTTATCTCAGGGTCACCCGTACATATTGAATTGAACTTTTTGAAGGCATTGGTGGAGAAATAGTGATATTCCTCGTGTTGTGAATATCTTGCCATGAAAGGAGTGTGAATTTGTTTTGGGAACCAGTTTGTCTTAATACTGTTGTTTCATTAACATAGCTGCTTGCAGGGTGTATGATATGATTATTAATGTCTACAAAAGCCAAATAACTGTGTTATAAGAATATTGAAACTTTCAGTATGGGTCAAACACCCCGTCATGCCTTTACCTTTTACACTTTAAGCTGCTTTTAAGAGAAATGTTGTGGATAAAACAGCAAGCCTATGTCTGTAATGATAAAGAAAAAGCTAGAAACAGCTCCGTAGAAAGGCTCACATATATGTTAAAAGACAGGTGGTTGGTTTTTTTTTGCAGTGAAGGCCACTTTGACCTCTTTGAACTCTACAGAGCAATGTCGTACAATGTATTACATTAAAGGACCAATATGTAACTCTGACACCTAGCGTTCAAAATGGGTACCGCAGTCCAAATTCAAAACATTGGCGAGAGCTATCTCCCCCTGCCCCCTCCTCCCTAGAGTCAATGTGCACACAGGTTGCCATGTCGTGGACACTTTAGCTTCAGTGTTAAGCCAGCTCTGCATCGGTCTTGAAACCTTTCTGCGTTCTAATCTCTGCGTTCTAAATCTCCATTTTTCAAACGCATTTCCAATATTGACCCTAGTTTTATTACGTTTCTGCTCGTGGAACTTATTAGAAACATGCAGAGGCTTTTTAGGTCGGGTAGAATCACTTCTATCTGAACCAGTTTGCTTTACTGCTTTCATTGCTGCAACAGTTGTTGGCTTGATGTTTGCCCGGCAAACCGGGGGGGCGTCCAAAACGGTCGTGTGGGGGTACCGCCTACTTCTCTGGTCAAAACAAAAACAGGACGCACCAGAATCAAAACTTAGGAGGACATACTGGCTGCTGCGTGGTTGTCAGAGAAGAAAGCACTTACAACATAACATGTTACCGTTCGAAATCCTTTCTATGTATGTGAAAGGTTAGGTGGTAAGGTAACATTATTGGAATCGTAGGTTGATTTGGTTTGCAGTGAGTGAGTCGGCCTCCTTTTAAGCCCTGAGTATACTTGCTTTAACTACGCGAACGCATGACATCAGCCTTGCGTATCCTGCGGTGCTTTGGAGCGTTGGTTGTGCACGTTCTCAGAAATTAACGCTATGCTAGGAGCAGTGTAGAGTTATAAGACCGGATGTGACAACATCGGATACACCAAAGAGCTGTGCAACAATGGCGGAAAGTTTTGAAAACTACTTAATAGATCAAGTCCGTAACTACCCACATCTGTATGATGTTGCCATAACACAGCGACAAACAACCTCCTCGAGTGTCATGTTTGTTTACCTTTGCAAAATCTAGAATCTCTTCTTCGGTGTTTTACGCGGTCTGATTTATGTGGTGCTCCCTCTAGAGGAATCCTCCAGTAACACGCGTTGTACAACGGCAGGTATGTGAACATTTACGTTCACGACGCAGCTGGTTGTCTACGCGTAAGCGAGGTTCAAAAGCAAGTATATTTGAGCCTTTACACACAAACCACAGCACAGGACAAAACATGATGAAGTGACAACTGTGCTCAATACTAAAGAGAAAAGCCCTTAGTAAAAAACAAGGTAAAGTAAATAAAAACATGGTTTTGTGTTGAATGGCTAACAGAAGATGATTTGTATCCGCAGCCTATTTTATAATTTTTAGCTCAATTCTTTTCTTGTTATCTCTTTGATTATCCTGACCTGTATGTGCATGAGGAGTATCATAAGAAAATCCCTGAAACTTTGCTGGTGAAACTGTAGAGAAAGGCCCCTGAAGGACCTGAAGACAGGCGTAAAGAATAACTAAATAGAAATGGTCAATCTTCTCACTGATGGTCTGCTTTGCTGTTTTGGGTCATTCAGAGGCATTAGTATTCAAAAGAGACTGTTTCACAGCCAGTTAAAAACTCCTCACAGTAGGTTTAATGATAAAGAGAAACTGCCTCTGTGGGGCCATAAAGTAGGAAGCTATAAAAAAAAATCCTCCTCATGTTTTAATTTGCTCCAATATTGGGCTTCTTTTTTCTGTGCGATCTTCAAATTCTCTTTTCATGCTGCTAACACTGGGGCGCTGATCACAGCAGGGGGGGATATAATGAACCACACAGATGGGAGGCCTCTAAAAAGGGGGTATGAATATGACACAATTACAGTTATGACAATTCATTTTGACTAAAATATATTCTTAGAGTCTATCCTACTTTGGGTACTCTCAAGGTTGGGAGACGTAAAGACTTCCTAGGGGCCGATTTCCATGGAAACAGAGAGTCAGGGAGAGTATGTGAGGCTGCTGTGGGAGGCGGCTTGTTTTAAAACCATGTAGAGGACGGGGCTCTGACAGCCAGCATGAGGAAGGATGTGTAAACAAATGCTACCTGTCAGCTGCAGGGCCCAGGTTAAGTGAATTATGTCAGCCGAGGCGAGGTGCAGGAGGCTTTAATTGGCACACGTCTTATTCAGAAGCAGCAGAACAGAGTACAAACTGCAATACTCCTTCTGGGAACCACTCCCTTCCCTATGACAATGGGGAGCTAATGCAATTCAAAAAGTCCATACAGAAAGTGCAGATTTGTTCTGAAATTGGAGAGTTCACACAATCACACTCCCACACTGAGCTGCTGTATGCTGAGAGGAGTGATGTGCTCTCATATATTTCTGAAGGCTGAGTACTGAGTCAACTGTTCAAGGAGGAAGAGAGGACAGACACACTGTGTAGAAAGCTGGAGTGCCTACAAACTCTGTGCTGACGCCTGTGTGAACAAAGCAGTGTGTTAAAAAAAGAGGAGATTAAGGACGGAGAAAAAGATCCGGTAATGACATTCACTTAATATGTGAGTAAGACAGCCATCCTAGGACACCAATTATCACATATGTGTCCATGTGCAACAACAATAACTAGACCCAAAAGTTTTCTTATTATTGGACATCAAAACTTATACCCATGTGTCATGATGCACTTTCCTGGTTAAATATGCTTCGTTAGTATAGCTCATTTGAATCCTTATGAAATAATCACACCTCCATTATGCCAGTAAACGGACACAGTGAATGTCTGGATGTTTTTGGCTAATGTGCACGTTTGGAGTTGTAGTAAACTGTCACTCAGAAATGTTTGTATAGAAGAAACAAAAAATTTGGAACACGCTGTTATTTTATTCTTCTGATGATTCAATTTGGAAAGTTTTTTGCCAATTCAAGCAAGAAGTGCTCCAACTGTGAGTCATGTAACATTGTCTGTGGTATAAAAAACCCCAACTGGAAATAGCACATTATTCCTTTTTCACACCAATATTGAATGTCTGCCTGTCCTGGAGGACGGATCCCTCCTTCGCTTTCTTTATACGGTTTCTTCTCACTCCAAGTTATTCTTTTCTTTATTGACAATCTTCAGTGTATGTGAGAGGAACTCAAACTTCTTGCCCCAAAATGAAGATTTAAAATAGAAAAAACATAATTTGTCGGTCTAAGGATAGAGAGTGTTGTGCACAATTTGTAATCCCCCTTCAGGCAAAAATGTGTGAACTGTGATATTGGGCTAAATAAATAACACTGACTTGACTTGGTTTGACTTGTGCATCCATTTATGCAAAACAGACAACACAGTGTAGTGACAGACTACTCTTTACTGATTTCACGTCTTATCTGCATCACTTGTTGAAGGTTGTACAACAGATAAAAGGCAGTAAAGATTGAAAACACATTTACCTTCACTATCATCACCAACAAACACCGGCACATTCAGGCCTGTTTTCAGAAAGTTCTCCCAATATGCAGACGACACACCCAATCTTAGAGTCTCTATCAACTCTTTCATGCTCTATTAAGAGCTCAATAACAGGCGTATCCTTCTTTCTTTTACCTAAAGGGCTACGAAAACAAAAAAATGCTCATAAGCTCCACCTCAACACAAACCCAATTTCTGAAACTCAACATCTGGCATCACCTTAAACAGTGACCTCATCTACAACAAACACATGGCTGACTACACTAAGAGCTGTCAACAACAACTCTCATCGTCTGTAAATAAACAATCAGTACAGCCACACATCATCCGGCTATACCACAAACTCATCCAGCCAGTCGTAGAATAAGGACCCATTTGCTTTTTCTCCAAACTCAATAACACAAACAGAGTAAAGTTGATAAAAGTGAAGAAATGAAGCAAGCAGTTCCAGACGCACTGCTGTACAGGGCCGCTCCCTGCTGCTGATACAGGACAACAATAGGAGGGCTTACTTCAGCAAAAGCTTTATTCCTCTTATCCCCACAACATGTTACACTGCAAATGAATAAATACACAGAAAATGAGAACTACAAAAGGTTTGAACACTTGCTTACTCAGCTGGTTAGGGCACACAACTTAGACAAAAATGGGGATGAGTATTTATAACACTTTGGAACACGCGCAGCTGCTTGGGCTGAAATAAAAGAGACATTTACAAGAGGAAAGCAAATGATAATAAAAACAACTTCTTTTTCACATTTCCCGTGTCAGATCTGTCCGATTCAGACACTTTCCCTCCAGTAGAATCACAGAAGAACAGTTGCATCTCATAAATAAGTTTGTATAAGATTGTGGCCCCTCACATTGAATTTTAGTTTTTTAAACTCTAGATTTGAGAAACCTGATGTCATTTTATTGGATCATGGTGGCTGAATTTTATTGCACCATTGAAATAATTAAGTTATTACAAAAATGGCTTAATACAAAAAAGCTTTGTGCACTGCTTTCTGAGGTATAAAGTAGTTGTTTGAAAACATCTTTTAGGTCATTTTTTCCCACCATTTTTCATGTTTTCCAAATTAAAGTGTGTTTCCAATCCTTCTCTTGTGACCTGTTGGTACACTGGGCGTCTCGCTGAGGTGCTGTAATCAGATGCCGCTATGTCTTCGTTAAGCCTCCGTGCTCCCCTGTTCACCTCTATTTGCAGTGAGATTGGGGACTGGAATTGGCCCTGTCACTGTTTACCCTGGCCTCTCATTGGAGTTAGCTCCACGTCCCCCCCCCCACACGCCTTGTTTTCCTGTCAGAGTACCGCTGATTACAGCAGGGACTGATGAGTCCAGACATGTGAGTAAAGCACAGGGACCGCCAGCTGAATACTAAAACATCAGCTTTCACCCTGCGCCTACAGTTCACATCAGAACATCACACGGACACACAGAAAGAGCATTTCAATGACTTTGGAGCCAAATACATCCAATACTGCACATACTAAGGGTGTTTGGTTTTTCTTAAACACAAAGTCACAAAGTCAAAAACTACAAATGATTTTCTGATTTCTGAAAACGTGTCTTTTTGCACCAAAATAAAGGCTTCAATATATACAGTATATATTTTAAAAACTGCTATTGAAATTACAAGAATTGAATTTGTCTTATTACAAAAGATGACAGAAATGACACCCGAAAACACTTCAACAAAACATGATAGTAATTTAAATTCCTACATGATTACCATTCATAAGAATTAGTGTCACTGAGAATCTGTGCATATTTTTTAAATTCAGAGAACGATCATGTGAGTCTTTGCTAACAGGGCTTGAACACTTTAAGAACAAGAGTAGATTAACAATGAATGTTTGATTATAACTACAGTACAAAGAGACATATAAGCCCTTTTCAGGCCGCCAGTTCAAAGCGCGATATTTACACCCCTGAGACGTTACGTCCTCACTTTGAATGTTACAGAGGTGTTACACGGGGCGAGACTGGATCGGCAGAGCCAGCGAGGTAGAGCAGCACTGTGTGTGTGCAGGTCTGACTGTGTGTATTTGGAGCTCCCGCTGTGTGTTCACACACCATGCTCTCTCCCACTTCTGCAACACTGTAACCCAATGTGAAATGACACCAATATTAATATGAATGTACAAAGGCGTAAGGCACTGTTGCCGAAACCCACTCTGAAAGGGGCTACAGTAATATGACCCATTACAATGGTATCTTTATGTAACAGGTTGATTTAGAAACATTTTTGGGAGAGGGGTAATTCAAAATTACAATTACATTGCAGAGTTTTTGTGGAATCATATTGATACTGGCTAAATCTCTGACTGAAGTGTAAAGTAATAATGAGGCGACACCTGCGAGCTTGTTCAGACAACTCGAGCACAAACACTGACATGACACCATCTCCAATCACACACATCCTCCCAATTGGCATTCTATTTAGGCTGCAATATTTCTGCTCTCTCCCTCTGCTCTGTCTCTGCTTTTCTGTCTTGTACCAGTAAGATATTATTTCCTCACTCGTCAAATTTCTGCATGTGAAATAAATCTGCGAGGAGTGATGAGGTTGGACCCTAGACGCCAAACTCAAACTATCTCTTGCTGCTGCAATAAATATTACAAACAATGCAAACGTGACTTGTCTAACTGAACTGGTAATTTGATGCATGATGCCTTTGTGTTGAAGCATACATTTTTAAGGATTATATTTAAGTGGCTGTGCCTGTTGAGTAATGGTACACTAACAGGATGAAGAGCAGATCACTGCTTTGCTAATCCAGTCAACAAGCGTCCATTTGTGTCAAATCACAATGTTTTTTAATCCTGTATTAACCGTCATCTGGGATTACACACATACTGCTAAACAAATAAAACCTGTTTAAACTCATCCTGTTCCAGGAAATGAATTGTAAATTTACCACACTTATACATGTACAGCCCGTTTCGAGTCTTTCGATTAGCCACAAGTGCTTTTACACAACATGTCAGATTGACCCAATAACAGTCCCATCCATACAGCGATGGCAGAGAAGTGCCAATCTGCCCATCAGTACGGATCTAATCGTTCATACACACACATTCAGAACAATTTAGGGGCAGTTTGAGGTTCATTGACTCACACCAGCACATCGAACCACCGACCTTCAGATTGAGAAATGGCCCGTTCTACTGCCGAGCCACAGCCATCCCAAATAGATGTGAGTGGTTGTGAACCTATCTTAAATCTCTTCGACACTGTGATTATAAACTCAGGTTGATAAAAAGCAAACACACTCTATGAGAAGAACAAGACCAGCTCCGGGGTTGACTCTTTTAAGCAGCCGTATTTGTCTGTCAGTGGCCTTGAAGCCCTGCATTCTTAACATGCCTGCTAGCCCAGCTCTGGGCTTCTACCAGTCCACAAACAGGACCACTCCAGGCCTTTATAGTAACTCCTGATTAGCCTAAGGCGCTGTCCTGTTTTTGTCTACCTCACCTCTGGTCTCGTCTCTGCTTTGCTCAACATTCCCTTATTATCATACTCTCCCTCGCCACATGCTGGTCTTTAAACTCATCCTCCCCCCCAAGTGTCTTATCTCTCCCCTCCCCTCCCCTCCTCTCCAGCGCATCACCTCTGGCCTACAGTCTCCAACCTATAATTTCGTCTTGCTCTGGTCTGTGCCCTCTGTGTAGCTCAACAGCTTCATTCCTGATAACAGGCGAAACAATAAAAACAACAGCACGCCTACAACTCTTGTGACTATAACAGATTTCTCCCTGTCCTTAGCTCTCAGTAAAAATAATAGAAATATAAATGGTAGAAGTTTCCTCTTCAGACACCCTCTCGTCCCATAGTGCACCGTGTCGTCTGGCTCTGACAGGTAGTGAAGTATGTGTGAACATCTGAACAGTGCAGCACTTACTCAACCGCTCTACAGCTCTGTGCTAATGAGAAGTGTGTGCGTGTGTGTTATTGCTTGCTGCAAAGGGCTGTCGCACTGACTGACACTCCCTTATGCCTGAAATAACTCTTACACACGTCAGGTGGCTGTTGCCCCAAGGTCCCCAAAGCTTCGGTGTCATTTAAGAAACACATAGAGGTTTTGCTGCAACTTACACGCTGCTGACTGTCAGCCAACACCCCGCTGCTCTGCCTGTTATAGAGAAAATACCCCCCCCCAACCCAAAAAAGACAGTACACCTGAATGACTGAATAATTTGACTGTAGCACAGATTCTGTTGCACATGGTTTTTTTCAGAAAACCTTGACACTGCCCAAGCCTCTGTTAGGTATGTTATTAACATGTCAAGGCAAAATCCAGAGTTAGAATTTCTAGTATTGTATGTGCGACAGTATGGCCTACTGTAATTCAAGGAATCAAAGCGTCTTTGAAAAGTAATTAGCTAAAGTTGGACTACAACTAACATGAGCATTCAGTCACTTATAGCTAATACAATAGTTTGGTGGTGTGACCATACTGTATAAGATTGGAAATATGTTTAGTTGCCTGTTTCCATGAATGGCTTTCTTTGTGCATGCAGCACCCATGACCACAGTGTCAGACTGCTTGTAACCAGCGTTTACTGTTGCTAGGTCATGACAGCGGGCTTACAGATGGCTCGCAGCACTTCGGCTTCCCTCGGTAGTGACTGTTAGTCTGTTTTAAACTTCTCTGTACTGTATGCTTAATATTTTCTTTTATTCAGAGAAATTTCAACATGAAAACAACATATACAGTATAAGGAATCCTGTCCCGGCATTAGAAGTAGCTCTAGACCCTTTAACTTTACCTTCCAAAAGAAGAGTCAGATTAGTTTCTCCTCTGCCATCGACGTTGTTGACAAAGCTGATATAAGAACCCACGCCCCTTCATTATTTTGATTGGTCGGTTAAGGTGAAGTACTACTGACGAGAGTGGTGGTGTTCCCAAAGTTGTACTGTTTTTAACTGAAAGCACTGTGAGCTCAGCGACAAAAAACAGATGACGTCCATGAGGGTGTTTAAGCACTCAGCATGCTTAGCACTGAAAATGCTTGACTGCACCGGTTTTGCCTCGAAAATTGGGGCTGCAGCTCAAAAAACAGCGTTAACAGACACAGGCCCTAGTCCTAGCTAATGTTAGCCAACTATGGTTATGTCAGCTAGGATTTCGCTAAATGCTAACTCCAGCTGTTGTGACTTAAGTGTTCTTCCTTAATAATTTATTGACTTTTTATTTTTTACCTTGAATTATGTCCCACTGCCTTTTACTTAATTTTATAATTCATTGTCCAAACACCGAAGACACGGAGGCTGATGTTAGCATATAAAAGACTCCTGGCTAACATGACCTTTGGCAAAATACATTTTAAGCTTGGGATTTTAAACCTTTGCTAAAGTACCTTATACACTACACTATGTAACAGAAGTTAGCCAAGGAGTTGTTAAATACCAATGTTAGCTCAAATGGTAGCTGATGGGTTATATCAACTTGAATTATGTTCCTAACTTTAGATGAAGTGAAGTCTTACAGATGTGCTAGATTTACCATATTTAAATGATTTTATAAACTAGAGAACGCTTCTGACTTTAAAGCAAAACAATTAGCTGTTTATACATTCAGTTCACAGGTATGTTTTATAATTTAAATTTTGTCCTTATTTCAAGCACATATACTGTAGGGGGGTAACGTATTCCTAAACTACAGTCTCGCCTGGAACACAACTAAAAACTATCTGTAACATCAGTCTTCGATCCCAGGTCTCACTGACTCTGTCTGATTACCTGGCTTCAGCATTTAAAGTGCTCATTGAGCCCGGAGCCCTCCCTCATTTTGCTATTGCCGGCTTCTTTCTTCTCCCTGTCAGGGAAAATGCCAGAGAGGTGCAGCAAGCTCCATGCTCTGCTCCCAGCGCTAGTAATTTGACAGCGAGCAGAGAGAACGCAGAATAATTGGAATAGCATTTACGTGTCAATGTGACACTGACGGAAAGAGCTCAACATTTATTGTGTCCGCTGAAAAAGTGCAAGAGGGAGATTTCTTGAGTAGATTTCACAAGTTGTCTAGCTGAAGAGGTAGCAGGTTAATCAGAGAAAGAAGACATGTGGCCTTTTGTCAGAGGTGTTGGTGTGTAAGAGCTGACTGGAGCAACACATGAGGCTTGTGGACTAACTGCGGTCTTGTGAGCAAACAGCTAGTGGGCTTGATGATAGTTTAATGTGACCTTACACAATGCATTCAAAGATAATAGGATGATATGGCTGGCAGCTTCCACTTAGAGCCATTCATTGTGTTATCAGCTGATGCAAGAAGTGAAACCGCAGGTACCTTTCAAACAGCACTCACCAAACTTAAAAAGCAGTAATATGATATGACTGACAGGTTTCACAGAACTTTTTAATTGGTTCCTTTCACTGAACAGTGCAGACTTACAGCCTTCAATGTGAAGAGAGTGAATCTTCCTATCAGCAGATGATATGAGCAAACAACAAGAGTCTGTAGCTCTGGGGAGGAAAAAATACACACCGTCCTTCAAGAAAAACCTCACACATCAGCAGCACTGGTGTTTTTGTTCAATTTGGACTATAGCTGCTGCCATGTTGAAGAGATGCTGTGACGTATTAATTTATTAAAGCTGTGTTTGCGTGTCAGTCACTGACAGTGGTAGTGGAGGTATACAGTGAAAGCTGAATGCTCGGTTGATTTTCAAGATGCAGACCAGAAAATACGACTACATGTTACAGATTCTCTCTGTAGCTGGCTAACCAGTGAGAAGGACTTTTTGTCCCTCCTGTTCTGCTCTCATTCCTGCTGCTGCTGCCAGTCTGACAACAGAGGGACAGCACAGTGTAATGAGCGGGATTACCAAGGGAGACTGGCAGAAATAGTATGGTATCAAAGGGAATCCAGTCAGTGAGGGGCATTCAGAAAGCTCTCTCATTCTTTTATTCATTGCCTGCTCGCCCAGAGTGACTCAGCTCACTCTCCTGCTGTCAAACCCTGTCATTATCCATTAGTGTGTTTCTGCCTCGCTGGGGACCGCCCACAGCTCCTACTGCCATGTGTGAGCATGTGTGTGTGTGCTTTATGAACAGGTGCACGTTATGTTGCGTACGCCTATGGACATAGCAGTATGTTGGTCTTTATCTTTGTGTACACACTTGAGGTTGGTGTTTGCCCTTCAGGCTCCTGATACCAGGCAGGAGTGTGTTATCTGTGGTGGTAATGCCTTGTTAAGCACTGTGAGTTTGATAAGCAGTAACAAAGCCTCCATCAGGACCATTCAAACAGATGGAAAAGATAGATCACATACTGGGTTCTGGCAGGTAAGCAGTTAGGCAAAACTATGTGTGGTTTTTTGTAAGTGGAAACTGTTTCACTGCAGCTTTTAATTTGTTACTCTACATTACGGTATGGAAAATGGTTATGTCCTGCTCACATTCTTGAATAAAAAATGCTACCTTCTTATGGTTCATCGCACTTACGGAAATTATTAGAAACTTAGAAATTAGACATATAATTTGTCCAGAAGATTGTTTTGAGATATTTGTATGCTCAACTCTTTAGTTTGGTCAAATTAGTGAGAGAGCATAGAGCATAGAGCATACCCCCAAAACTTTATTCCATATATTGGGGATGCCCAAACTATTCCATAATGGGCAGGGTGGCTGCGGGTTGTCTTTCCAACGTAGCAGGAGCATACCTGACTCCACTCAGAATGATACAGCTGATTCTTCAAATCAGGTGGCCTTTTGATTGGCTGGAGCAAAATCAGCATTTATGAATAAGCTGCTGGATTTTGTTCCAGCCAATCAGAAGATCTGATTTGAAGAATCAGGTGCTTGAGGAATCTGTATTCAGAGCGGAGACAGGTGTGCTCCTGCTTGGTTGGAAAGAAAACCGCAGCTACACGGCCCTCTATGGGTGCAGTTGCGATCAGAGACCCTCTGAAGTAAATCAAATATATTGTACCTTTAACATCTGTTCAACTGGGCCAGAAGTGAATTGTACCACTAAAATCATGTGCATTCTGAAAATATGTGCCTGTTTAAATCAGACAATCATTTTGACAACAGGAGTGCAATTCAGAGTGAGACAAATGAAGAACAGAGCAGGTGAAAATTCACTTTTCTTGTTGTCTTCTTTAAAAGAAATTCTGTCAACTGAGAAGCATGGAAAGTGTTATCTAATGACAAGCTCTGTCCCAAAGGGATGTATTCATTTGTAAACACCAGTGTCTGTTCATGTGCAGGTAGGGAAGGATGTACGCCAAGGCCTTTTTGAATCTGTCAGCGACAGACCTGCCAAACTCCACTTCTCTACTAAAAGCATCAGCATTTAGCAGGAAGCTGTTTGCTCTGTCACTGCACATCACTGCCTTTTTTTCCTACACCCCATACACTTCAAAATTAATGCAAGGCCAGTTTGTTGAAATTGTTTGAACTTTGTACAACAAAGTTTCCATTAATAGAAAAAAAGAAAATCAATTTCATTTGTAGGGAAAAACTGATTCATCAGCAAAGTTGCAGGCGTATTGCAATTTAGCCAGTTAGCAGGACCCCAGTGACTGTGTTTAACTCCACACTTTTCTGCTGTGAGTTTATGGCAGTGTGCGTGTGTGTGTGTGTGTGTGTGTGTGTGTGTGTGTGTGTGTGTGTGTGTGTGTGTGTGTGTGTGTGTGCATGTGTATGATCAGGGTAAGAAGGCTGGGCTCTAGGCGTTGCCCTCTTTTCTCTCTCTCCACTCAGCTGTGTTCCCCAGCGGAGGACGAGCACCGGGCCAGAACAGCCGACTGGTACAGATCCAGATAAGATGGACAGAAAGAAAGGAGGGGATGTGTGCATCGGTGCATGTGTGTGTGCACATGTGACTAAGGGTGGGAGGGTGAACATGTATACTGTCAGAGAGAGAGAGAGAGATAAGGAAAGTGAATTGAGAGAAAGAGAGGAATAGGAAAGCGATGAGAGATGAGGGGGACTAATATATTGAGAAGAGGAGGAGGGAAAGGTGTGATGGACAGAAACCAAAAAAAGCTTGAAGGAAAAGAGAGAGGAGAGGCAGAGGGAGTAAAGCTGAGAGGTAACGTTTAAAATGACAAAGACTCAGTGGTGGAAACAAAGAGTGAGAGAGAGTATAAAAATCATGTCTTAAAAGTGCACACATGAATGGAGGGAGTGAGTTTCATGCCAGCAGTGAAGAGTTTCAGGCCGTCTGCCAGCTGTGTCCACCTGAGGGCAAAGTCCTCTCAGACCATCTGTAACACACAGCCTAACCCCGAGCCAACACCGCTGTGATGTTACACAACACTGAGTTTTTCAGTTTCATGTCATGTAAATGATTATATTTGAATCATTAAAGATGACTGTAACTCACAAACTTTTAACATATTTTGTCCCTGTTAGATGAACATGCAGGGCGCACAATGTTCAAAATGAAGGGTGTGTAAATGCCTGAAGTTTCACAGTGAGGGCCTAAAAGACAGAGCAGGTGGATTGCCTGTGTCTCTGCAAATGACATGACTCACATTTTTTGTACATATGGCTTTAAATACTCAAATATATTTCCCGTTCTGTAGTTATTGCTTTGTTTCTTATTTATATTTCTCATTCTTGTTCATGTTTCTTTATTTCTAACTGCTATATTGTGTATAAGAGCAACTGTAAGGATTGTATTCCCCCCCACATTTCAAGACAGTATTCCTGACTGATTCTGGTATTGAAAAGAATCAGCGACTTGTGAGTCAAACATGTGATTGATTAAAGGATTAGGCATCCTAAATTAAGGAAAAGATCATGGGTTGTCTTAAAACAAGGACCAGTTATATGTAGCTCTAACCAAAGTTCATTTAGGAAGACTATATTCTGCATGCTGGTTTTATTGTTCATTCTCATCCTGTGTCACATCACTCCTCCACGCATACTCTTTTATTTTCTTGTAATTATCAGCTGTTCACATCACCTGGTCTCATCTATCCAGAAGTAATGCTCCACTCCCTCATCGTTAGCCTATCATATTGCTGCTGTCTTTTTTAAATATGGCTTTCTCTTCCACTAGTTCAATGTCATCGTTACGTGCAACCCTTCACCTCCCCATCACCACCAAGCCTTCGCAGTTTCATCACCTTCTTCATCCCATCAGCCTCATATCAGAAAATCAACCAGTATCTGGTTAACCCCAGTCTTCGCAGTTTGTTCAGCCTGTTCATCCCTTCAGTCAAAGACGACATCTTCAGCTGCTCCGGTCGACCCCATTCTTTAGTTAGATACATTTCATCCCTTCAGCCTGATGACATCATCAACCATCTTTTCATCAACCCCAGTCTTCAAAGTTCAATCAGCTTCTTCATCGCATACGCCCAGACGACATCATCCACCAGCGCCTCCACCACCAGTGTCTGGACTCCATGGGGGGATAGATATGATAGATCTTCAATCACCCTATCTCCCTGTAGAGTTCAAGCACCAAAGATTCTCTGTCAATCATTAAATATCACGTATGTCATTTACTTGTCTCTCCTGATAGAAGTTATATTAGGCAAATGTAGGTGCCTAAGATACACATCCATCCATCACCTGACATCCACCCTACCTGGGTTTTCTTTATTTAAACTTTCTCATCTGACGTTCTTCTTTTCTCCCATCATCGTACAAGAACTTTTTTTCCCCATTTAGTTTTCTTATTTTCACATTGCTCATTTAAAGATGTCGGGTGGAACCAACATTTGAGATCAACATAAACAAATATTAAAGAGAAAAAATAGCAAAACACTAAATTAAAGCACTTCTTATCCAATTTCTTCAAGCTATAGGAGAGAAATAAGTGGATCCAGATGTTCTCAGCTTGCTGAAGTTGTGACTGCGGCAGTGTGTTTTAAATATTGTCGTCCAAAATTGAATCATGTGCATTATGTGTACGAACAAATAAGATTTTAATGTGAATCTTTTAGAAGTTGCACTTGATTGAATGAGAATCAGATTAGTGTGTGTGTGTGTGTGTGTGTGTGTGTGTGTGTGTGTGTGTGCGTGCGTGTGTGTGCGTGTGTGTGTGTGTGTGTGTGTGTGTGTGTGTGCGTGTGTGTGTGTGTGTGTGTGTGTGTGTGTGTGTGTGTGTGTGTGTGTGAGGGCTCTTATGAGACATGTATGAGTGTATGTCCAGCATCCATTGCCACCTCTGTGTCGAGAGATTAGAGATGTAATATTCTTCCTATACAATTATCTTGAGCAGTTGGATTGTTACAGCACAGAAGCTATGAGTATACGACCACTAGGAGCGAAGGCAAGTAGCCAGAATGAGCTGGTGTCAGAGTGAGAGGCTGATTTATTGACAGTGTGTCTGTGTCATCATTATAGGAAAGCCCAAACACCTGGTCATTTAGCTGTTTCTCAAGCTTTGTGGATGTGGCAAACGTGCTTTGACTGAAATCTTCTTGACTTATCACAAAGGAGGAGGAGGGAGCTCTGCCATTTGAAAATTGACTTATATTGGTCACTGATGGTTGAGCTCCAAATAACTGCTTTCTTCATTGTTCTAAAAGCTGTGATTTCTATTTCTTATTTCCATAATGTTATTATGAAACCAAAATCCCTGCACAGAGGATAAACACCCACTACAGAAAAAAGATACTGAGCAGCCCACTCAAACGTCCAGCAGCAAAAAACAGACAAGCAAGGCCTCCCCACAACATGCATGAAGGAGACAGAAAACACTGCTCTAAATAGCTGAAGTTTGACTTTTCTTTTGATTTGATTGAAGATTTTATATTTTTCCTTAAGTTTTCCAACATGTATCTACACCACAGGACAGTATACAGAGCCTACATTTTTATTAAAAAATCTACTTTTTAGAATCTAAGATCTACAAAAGATCCTTTATTAATGACTTTATTTATTTTGGATTTGCTAACTTTAAAACAATTGACCCTTAAACAACAATGAAGTTGTAGCTGCTTGATTTTTGACAAAAAATGATTTCATCACATCAGCATAAAATAATGTTTGTATAATACATCAAATATTAGGGGCTGATGCTAAAATAGTTCGTGTTGATAAAGGAGGAAGTTGACTTCACGGCTCAGGAGTCTTAGAGAAACATATTTGCTGGTAAACAGTCGAGCAGTGCAGCTAAACTGTGTGTTGCAGAAAGTGCACACTTCCACTGCATGCACCGTCATCTAAAGATCAAACTTTGTAGCTTTCCCAACAAGGTTATCGTGCTCCTGGCTGTTTGATGCTGCTCACCTAAAACTACAAGCTTATTTTATCATTGCACTTATAGCATCAGTGACATGCATTCCCTTCCCCTGCTGTGGCTGCTCCTCTTTATATCCAAGTCTTGTTGTATTGTTGTGTATCGTGTTGTGTTCTTGGACTGCGCGGCAGAGCTTGGCTGGTTCTGTTCACAGCGGGTCGATGGGCTGACGGCTCTGATGTTGCATGAAAAGCAGGTTGGACTGATGAGGGCTCAGCTGAGCCAGAGTTTGTATGGCGGTGCGTTACGAGCATGCTGCTCTATGGGGGATCTGTGTTATTAAATGGGCCTCGATTTGAACTCAATGCCTCTGTCAGTGACTGACAATGGACGCACTTCAGTTGGCTCAACGTCGACAACCAGCAAAGAAACCGCTATAGAAAAAAATAGAAGATATTGGGAGAGATATGGAAAGAAATGAGAGGGAGAAGCAATGAAAAAATGACACCGAGGGACAGAGTGACAGAAAGAGAGAAAGAAAAAGAAAAGATGCTCAACCAATGACAGAGAAAAGTAGCAACAGAACAAAGTGTGACCCAAATATGACAATTCAATAAAACAGACAGAAGTGAAGAGACATGAGACGCTCCCGAGCCTCTCACACTCTAATAATTCATGAACCAGGTCAGTCGTTCATAACAAAGAGTACCTGCCCGCCTCACACTGATCTGGTGTGGGTTGCACCTGTACCTCTATAATGTTTTTCTTGTATTTACTGAATGAGGACAATGTCAACATATCAGCAAATTACATCTATGTATACATGCCAGAATTAGCACAAAAGCTACATTTCATCTTTAGTCCTAAAACAACTAAGAAAAAACAAAAACAGATGTACAATTACAGGACATCTCACAGGACAGTCTACAGAACAGCACACAAAATAACTCACAGACAGTTTTACATACAAATGTACACAAATGTCAGATAATAAATCACAGACACACAATTAGCTAATTAAAAATGCAGGATGAGCCAGAAACCCCGGGGAACGGGCACCAGAAGGGGAGACAGATATGATTGTTTTCTTTTATTTAAATTGTTTTAATTGAATTTGACATGTACTTTATCCCAGATGGGAAATGACTTTTTACATTCTGTTATTTAAACATGCTACACACATAGGCTGACATATACACACATGCACAAACAAGGTCCTATGGACATGCACTACTGGAGAGATGTCAGAGTGACAAGGCTGCACATGAACGAGCGCCCGAACAATTGGGAAGGTTTGGTGCCTTTATCAAGGGCACCTCGGCAGTGCTCAGGAAGTGACCTGGCACCTCTCCAGCTACCAGACCAACTTCCATACTTCTGGGTTTAAACTGGTGACCCTCCAGTTTCCAACCCGAGTCCCTACAGACTGAGCTCTGCCGCCCCAGATAAACAAACATGTCTGCATTATCCCTCCTAATTTACTTTGGGCATGTGTTTTTGTAATATTTTAGATTTGAATACTCATCTGTCATACTTACGAAAAAACAAAAAAACAATTATCTTCCAGGGGAACATCTGTGACTTTGCAACACTGCCTCCGAGAGGTTCCTTTTTCTTTCGACTCATTTCCAACATCAAACACACTTAGAGAGAAATTGTATTGAATTTATTTTCAACACAAACCCTAAACTGTCCCACAATGAAAGCAAATTGTTTTCATAGAAGAAACCTAGACGCTGCAAACCCTCATCTGTTGTCCTGCACCTTGTTTACAGTTTGTTTGTACGCCATTAAGAGAGAAATAAAAATGCCTGGGTAGATTTTCAAGGCAATTACATATTCTTCAAAATCTGTTTGGAACATCCAATTGATTAGTCTTTGAATGCATTTTCTAGAAAAGTGCTCATGTCTCTTTTGTAGATTTTTTTTTACAAATTTGAATTTAAATCACTTTTAGAAGCAACAATGTTTCAAAGGCATCTTATTTCTAAAAAATATCTTTTTTTACTGTTTCTTTTGATCTCAGCCATTTAACAATAACTCTTTTCATTCAGCACTCTTTCATTAATCACAGATGTACTCAAGGGAAACTCTAAAACATATTGAACGTCTTTACACTGACGTGATTAAAACATGAACCTGTCCTTCTGTGTTTCAGTATTCCATTTTACACTTTAAAGCAAGAAGTTAGATCATCTGATCAAATCTGATCAGATCTGTTGTTCCTAATAATGTACCAACAACACTGAGACCTTGAAATTGAGTTTTTTCCCCCAATAATGGATCTCTAGCATCCAAAAAAAGTAAACAACTTCAAAAGCTTGAGATATTAAATGTGTACACTGAAGAAACTAAAGCAAGAACATCTATGTTTCTCAATTTTTGAGAAAAATGAAGAACTAAGTTAAATGAAAGAAATGTAATGGGGTGCTGGTTTAGCTCAGTGGCTAAATGAAATTTGAAAATGGAAATTTTCTCCTTTTTTTTGGTGCAGATTTCCAGAAAATGCTGTCAGTAACAGTATTCAAAAATTACATTTGGATTTCCGAGATGGCTAACAGCACAATTAAAGCCCGTAAGTTCAAAGATCAAACTAATTGTGCTGCCATGTTGTTCATCAGCAGGGCTCTAACATGACATTGTCCTTCTCGCCTGTTGCGTTGGGAAGCTTCTTGGAAGCTATTTAAGCCATTCATCTTTCCTGTGCATCCGTCTTATAGCGAGGTGTCTGCGGCTGCCCTCAGTGAACACTGGAGTGTGGGCGACATCAGCTTCCAGGGAGATGAGCTGTCAGTCGGGTGATTGACAGACCAGAAGGAGACTCACAGCAGCCGAGAGCTAAAAGGAAACACTCGATTGCTCACCGCGAGGAGAGAGGAGGGAGTGGACCGCCTTTTCTGACATCCCGCCTAATGATGGCGGCCCACAAACCCACATACTGGGACAGATCAGCCAATGTCCTGTCAGTGCAGCATTATTAATTACAGACTCTTAAAATCTTATTACAGCCTAAGATTGTGGGTGCTACAGAGGTTTAGCAGCGTGGGGATTGACCAGGTTATAAATAAGAGACACCTTAAAATTCCACTAGAGTAATAGTGCGCTACATAAAAACCAAGAAAAAGAGGAGTATTACAAAGTCAAAGAGCAGCACAGTCCCATCAGAAGAATAATGGCAGCAAAGTTCCAATACGGTCTAACGTCTGCCAGATAGCAGCAATGAACAGCTGAGATTATGAGCTGCTGTGATAATGTTATTCCCCATGGCCAATTTCATATTCAAAGGAACTTAAGGAGCTGAAGTATGACATGGATATAGACTTAATACCTGTCATTAATCTTCTCAATGATTGCGAGGAAAATGGGCGATTAATTCTATCAGCAGTTCACCACAGGAGGGAGAGCCAGAGGTGGACTGCAGCTGCTTCAACTATTACACCTGTTCACGCCTTGAGTTTAATAAAACTGCATTAATCAACAGATTGAATCACCATGACTTCAGTGAAAAGGCTTGTGACGTAATGATGATCCAATAAAGAAGTGCAAGAGTTTTATAACCTCTTATAGCTCAATATTTGGTTTTACAGCCCACAACTCTACTTCGCTCGTTCACTCTCACCACAAATGTCAAGTTCTAAGTAGCTTACTGCATGGCATGCTTAGATTTTATTGAGTGTATTGAAGCATGTGTGTTTAGTAGATATTGTACGGATTAGCTACATTTTGTCGTAACCTCCTCTTTTTCTTGGTTTTGTGTCAGAAGTTGCTATATTTTCTAACATACCCCTAAACTCTGTACATATATATGTATGTACAGGTACTCTGAACATTTATTTTAAATCACCATTTATTTATTACTTTTTTAGAGGTGTTTATGTACATTTAATATTTATAGATTGTTCCTGTGAAATGCCTGGATACAATAATTTCCGGTCAATAAAGTACAAAATTCTGTCTACAAATCAATCTACCCATGACTCATCCATCTTTTCATCCATCCATCCAAAAGTAACTAGTTTACTACCACCCGACTTCCCTGAAGCCCAGCCACCCCCATCGGACTGTGTCGTCCCACAACCACCGCCTGACGCCTGGCCCCTACCATCGAACTGTGTCGTCCCTCAACCACCGCCTGACGCACAGCCACCACCAGTGGACTATATCGTCCACACAACTACCACTGTCCTCATTCATGCACGGCCTGCTCCGACCTCCACCTCAGCAGCAAGGAAGTGTGGACAACAGGAACCCGAGGAATACAAAGGAAAAATTCTTTCCCTCATATGCTCTTTTGTAAAGCGTCTCGAGATAAAACTTGTTATGAAATGGCGCTATACAAATAATGATTGATTGATAGTTTGTGATTATAGTAGAGAACTGAGTCGGTGTTTGAGGAGAGAAAACAATCAAATGAATGAACAAAGAGAGAAAATATCAACCATCACAGCTTTATCCTTTATTATCCAGAGAAACAATTCAGTTCATCATGCTTTCTAATAAGCTTCATTTGTCTAAGTGTTTGCTTTTCTATTCCTTAGCAGTTTAGCAGTAACATTTCCCTCTTCAGTCATATCTTGTTTTAATGCCTTAGTGTCTTCTATAACATAATTCCCTTGTTTTTAAGGTGTTGCACAAATAAACTACCCTTGCCTTTAATTTACCACTCTCCAAATCCCACATTCATTACTTGGGGCATTTTTTTTGCAATCAAATCTCTCTGTACTCAAACCAATTAACACTGAGAGGGTTTCCAAGACGTTTTGGTGAAAACCTGCAACAGCAGTGAGGAGAAGGAAATCTGAAGTTTTATATGTGCTAGGTTGCACCCTTCGTCCCCCATGGTGCGGTGCAGTAATTGCACCGCCTGCCAGCATGGAACGAGTGCCTCCTATCGAGTGTTTCCATCATTTTGAAGGTTATGGCACTTTGATGTAACACATGCTGCCTCATTTGAATATCTAATGCCGTATCCCGAGTTAAAGGTGGCTCTCTGTGGATAATTTCAAACGTTTAGTATGATACATCAACCATGATGATTGGAACTCTGTGATAATTAAACCAAATAAGAGCAAAAGACCAGTGTGCCTGATGAAAGAGTAAAAAGTGACCTATCATCACAAGTTAATGGCTCCGATGCTCATGAGCACAGTTAACCCTCTGTAGTAATGGTTTATAGTTGAGTTATACGATATCTGAGGTAGACAAGCTACTGTGTGCTTTAATGCTGCAAATATACGGATCATACCAACACTTTGGAATTCTTCTGGATTTAAACTATAATATGTCAGATGATTGATACAAATGTTGAGAGAATTATTATGGATGAATGGCCGGTGTCCATATATGGTCGATTACTGTATTTAGTACTTTGCATTACTGCTGTGAAATGTATCCTCTTACTTGTTTTGTGACATAAATGAAATAAATGTCACTTAAAGTGCGTATTCTGGTAGAGTTAAATCAACATTACTGTAAGGAATCTGTTTTGGTGTGCTTTGGTGCCCACTACAGGTCTCTGAGTGCAACTGCACTGTCATAAAACACACATTGCTGCTACTCCTCCCTTCCACGGACAATGTGCTTTTGTTGACAAGCAGAAGGTGGCGAACTTTAGAGAATTTAAGAGAAATGCTTCCTTTAAAATCTTAAATAAAGGTTTTATTATAGAGCATCAAAACATGCTTCCTGTTTGCCTACAGTGCAAAGTAATGTTTTTTTTAAGTGAATCTGGGAGCATAATCTGATAGGGTATATAGATAAAAAATGTTTGAGAAGGCAGCACATCTGGAGAGAATACCAGCAAAGAGGCTGTGAAAAGCTATGATCCATGTCGACTGACAACATCCAATATTTACCGGCTACATTCTTTCTCTCTTTCTAGCTTCAACCATCAGCGTTGAAGCCATTGTATCAAACAGTCCTGAGACGGACGCTGAAGGCTGGTGTGTGAACTTGTGCTGTTAAGCTGGAAGAACTTCTCGGGAAACATATTGCTTAAAAACAGGCAACCAGGGCGCTCTAAAACTGGAGAGAAGCCTTTCTCCCTGCTGAAAGTTATTCTACTGTTATTTAGACCAACTTTGAAACTGCTACATTAAGGTGGAGAAGTTACCTATCGTTGCTTTAATGATACAGAACCAGAAAGTAGCCTGTATCTGAGCCAGTTCATTCACAAAATGTTAATACTTTTCTGACTATGAATCTTTTACACAAAAAAAAAAAGATTAGAAACAGGATATAAAGAGCAAGGAACGACTGCCAGAAAGACTGCATTGTAGCAAACAACTCTGTTCCAGATGATGAATACCAGAAGTGGGAAGCAATATAATACAAATACCTTTTCATTATATCACCATTATCTCTGCCTTCTTCTCCTAACCATAAAATTATTGATTATTTTCAGTTTGTATCATTGTGTGCTGCTTTTCCTGCATTAAGACTAATTACAAGCTCATTAAAAGGGACAATTACACGTAGAAAAGGTGATTCTTTGATTAATCTATCAGCACTTATCACGAACGACAGACGTAATTACAAAAATGACAAAAAAGACGAATTAAAAAAAGAACAGACACGAAAGGGAAACAGGAGAGGAGGGGTCTGGTGAATGGGATGTGTGTGAGTGACAGAGAGGTTGCAAGAACATGGTTAAAAGTGGTTTGCATGATGGAGGAAAGAAAATATTCATTATTCTCAATACATACATTTTGAATGTTATTTTAAGTAAGAGTGATTAAAGTTTAACAGATTCCCAAATATGACGTAAGATTCAGTTTGGCACAGAAACGTCAGAGTTGAAATGTTCGCCAGAGGGACACTTGAGTGCATTTCAGAGGGATGCTGTGTCTGCAGGAGCTGGGCATTGAACCGCCAACCTTAGGTTAGAGAGACAACCAACTTAGCCACAGTCGCCATAATATCATTTTTGCTAATACAGACGTTTTTCTCTGACTTATTTGTAATTCTTCGTGTCTGTTCTTCAAACAAGGTGTGACGTTAGATGTATTTAACTGATGTTAGCAGTCACTCTTCCTGAAATGTCACCGGAACATCTTACAAACTGCATGTCGCTGATTTTTCACAGAGACAGAGTAATACATATTCCTCACGTTCGACCATGGAAATAAATCAGACTTTGTCCTACTGGTGACTTCTTCTGCCCAATAAAAAAATGGCTTCTTTGAATCAGCAGTTAGGTTTTGCTTGTGAGCATTAAAATGGATGTGACACCAGATACACACCGGCTACTGACATTGGTGGAGGGCACATTATTTGCTAATTGGGTTGATTTAGGTCAATGGGGCAAGAATCAGCTGAGACAGATGTTCATCTTATGCATCTGTGCATCCCTAACTTTAAGTTTTACTCAAGTATCTGGTCTCCTACTTCTTGATTAGAGTTTACATCTCATCACTGAAGCAAAGACAGGTTCAGTGAATAATAAATAAAACCAAATATAAGTTAGTCAAACCTGGGGTAATCTGTCATCGGGGTTACATAAACAAAACAATATATTCAATAAGATTTGATCAAGAAATTGTGGTTCTCATACTTTATGTAAAAAGAGTACTAAATGTGGATGAGAGAATATGCTGTGAAGTGATAGGAAGCCTTAGCAGCTGTGCTGTAATAGGAGAATATCACACTTGTGTTCTCGTCCTCACACCCTCAGAGCATGTGACAGTGTGTCAGCAGTAAAGGCACATTATGCATCCACCCACAGCCAGAGCTCCACTAGGAAGAAGCATCGACTTAACAAGCCAAAGTGTCTCCCATTGGTGCCAGTGTGATCCTGTCTGTGGCTCTGAATGACGGGAAATGCTTGGCCTTATAGAGGGAAGTGTAAGCTAATTACTGCCGGTGCCATTACCTTACCTTCAGTGTGTTTAGAGTGCTGGTCTGTAGGGTGTCCTCCTGTCAAACAGAGGCCCAATAAACCCAAACCGGAAGCTATTAGAGCCGACTGTACGTCTGCTAATTAACCTTAAATGCAAATGAAATCTAGGAGGCATCATTCTACTGTGGCACAAGCACAGGAGCTTCACTTGGATGCTGCAGCCTGTGTCAAACAGCACAGTTGGGGGATACTCTACTTATTTGACAGATTTTCACATTTTAGTTCCAATTTCCTTCGTTCCTGAATGTCAAAATAAGAGGGGAGACCTGCTACTGGGAGACAATTCCCACAGAGGAGGTCATAATGTTATATAATGAATAGCAGTCAGAAGATGTTCAAGTTAGAGATCTCAAATTGAAATGAAAAGAAACGAGCAGATCTCAGAGTTCTTAAAGAGATCATGGACATGACTTCTCCTCAGGCATAAGGATTTGTGTTATTCTGGTGTTTTTCTGGCATTAGAATTTAGATTTATTAAAAGGTCACATTATATGCAAAATGCACTTAACCATGTTTTTCTAACATTATTATGTGACCCTAGCCCGTCTACAAACCCCCCAATTATGAGAAAAGTCCATCCTCTCTGTCTTTTGCCTGCTCCACTTTTCAGAAAATGTGTGCTCAAACAGGCCGTTTGGAGATGTTCCCTTCATGACATCTCAAAGGGCAGTAACCCCTCCCCCAGGTGGGTGACACTCCCACAGCTAGGTGTTCGTTCTGCCCTCTGAGTCTGTCTTCTCATCGTAAACACTAGGGCATGGAGTGGGAAAGCCCAAGCCAACCAAGCCCTTCCAGAGGGGCGTGGTCAGACACAGCTCATTTGCATTTAAAGCTACAGACACAAACATAAACTGGTTGTAAAGGAGGATAATATGTGACCTTTAATTGTGTTCAAAGTTTCTTCTTAAAATCTCGAAGAAAAAAGTTAGTAATCATATCAACAACTTTTAGCCTCACATCAAGAACAAAAAATCAAGTTTTTTTCCGTGGGGGCCGAGTTCGGAGGGACTGTGAGATGATCAAAAGACACTGAACACACCATCAGCTTTTTTTTCTTCAGTCTTTTTTCACTTTGTCTGATGAAAAGTGAGACAGTTAATTTGAACATTGGCAAGCTGTCTCCAGCATGACAGACAGCTTTTCATATTGGAGGTTTTGAACAAAATGAATCACTTTATCTTTTTTGAGGAGACAGCCGCCATGGCTGTAGAAACTATCCTGACGTCTCCTGTGTCACATTTTCATTACAGTCATTCCGTTGATGTGCCAGTTTTGAGTAACTTGCAGCGCGGCAATAAAATAAGCTTCAATCCTATCATTACCAGTATCATAGTTCTGCTTGCCAAGACCAGAACCCTGAGTGATGATAGAAGCAGCCAGAAGGAGCCATGTAGGAGGGACATGGTGAGTGTGTGAAGGGTGATGACAGGGCAGGCTGCAGATTCATAAATGTTTCTATCCCTGTTAAAGTAGCTTTAAATGAATATCTTTAACTAAAACCAAACGTAACAAAGGGAAGGTTCACCGTGTATGTGGCAAGTGAAAAGATAATATACTTATAATCAGTCACAAGTTCAAAGAATAGTTAATGCACAGTTGCTTAATATGAAGCCATTTTCACACATGCACTCCCTTAGATTCTAAAAACTTTCAGGCAGACTGCCCCTTAAATCGTCCTGAGTCGCTTGTTAGGCTTAGTCATGACATAAAAGGCTACCAACGGAAGGGCGGAGAAGAAAATACTGGTAAACATAATATCACACCGGCAATGTGCAGGTCATCACAGGATGTAAACATCATCACCTCCTCCTACTCCCTTGCTGTGAATTTAACTGAATATTTCCTACTGCGTTCACACATCTGCTAACCTTTGACTTCACGCAGAGCACGATGGGGATTGATTGCAGCAGATGTCACTCAGGAAACATCAAACCTGTAACTGAGTAGGTTTATAGAGTTAATTCACCTGTATGAATCTGGCAGGTTTATCTGTGAAGTTAGTTCATCAATCTGAGTATCTTTATTTTTTTAAAGTGTATTAGCTGATTTTAAGCAGAGTTTTAAACATTTTAACGGCCGTCGGAGCTCTGCTGAGTTGCATAGGAAACCCTGTGTTATTTGTTGTATGTAAAATTGTAATTTATTCATTATTTTCATGCACTTACTTTGAGTATGTCTGCTTAGGTTTGTTTTTGTGTCTAAATGCTTAGTGTTTACATTTGAAAGTGTAATGGTGTGTGTACTTTCTACTCTTCCTTCCTGTTCATGGGCCATAAGTCCATAGTGTGTGTGAAAATAAATGCCACTTAAGCCGTCCCTGATGAAACGTCTACATCATGCCACTCAAGATGGTTTGTTCCCCACTTTTTAGGGTTTAATATTGTGCTCTGGTCCCGTTAGTGAAATTCTAACATGCATGTCTGGATCAGACAAACATGCAAGAACACAATTTACAAACAACAGTGTGCACTTTGGTGATTGATTTGCTCTACAACAAGAGAAGGCAAAAAAGATCAGTGAGAGTGATGCCAAGATGAGGATCACAACCCTTTCAGAGTCCATATCCTGCAGCTCCGAGTGCTGGAAAAGGTCAGCTCTGTTTTCACCTGAGGCGGCTGGAGCTGGATTGACTCCAAAGCAACTGGTGTGGAGGGAGCTGGCGGAAGGGCATCTAATCCTGACCTGGCAGCAACGCCTGCTGCGTGGGCGCCTCTTACTATCTCTGGTCATCTTTTCTTTTTCTCCTACTTCTCTGTTTGCCTCTCTTCCCAGCTCTGATGCTGTTTAATATGCACCCAAATGCACATGCACGCTCACATAAAGGAGGCCATCTGTTAGAGGATGAATCAGTGGAGCAATCATCCCAGATTCACCTCCTCCCCCTGTGGCCATCTTAGTCGGAATTCTTTGAAAATCATTCATATTGGATTGATCGAGTAGAGAAAGGAAAGAAAGAAATAAAGGAGGGATGATGTGAATTTCATTATTATAGTGGGCGTGGCTGATGGCCCTGTGGGTAACACTGACATTTCACCACAGAGGAGGATTCACACAGCTGATGTCAAGGGCTTTTAAGAAGAGGAGCATATTGTGCTATAGCAGGATAAATGCCACCCACAAAGGCTGCAGTTTCTCTTATTTCCTCCCATGCCGAGCTAAAAGGGCCTTCAAATATTCATAAACATTCCCATCAATAAAGGAAAGCTGCTGTGGTCGTCCCACCACACAGGGCTCTAATGGCCGTGAGGCTTGGAGGCAAAAAGGTTTGTGGTGGGGTCAGGCCGGTTCTTCCTCATGGCACCTCTACCACCATATTGCAACATGATTTCATTCCCAACTCCTTAAATAGGGCAGCTTGGTCTAAGGCTTAAAAAAAAGGCTTGTTTATTAAGTAACTAACTCATCATTTAGTATCTTACTAACTTATTGTTTATTACAGAATTAACCATTTAATACCTTACTAACTCATCATTTATTAACATTACTAACTCGCTGTTGATTACGTTACTAATATATGTTAAATAAAGATTGAAAGCTACCTAACAAACTTCTTTAAAAATTAAACCTGTACTGTTTATTTCACGGGGGACACCAGTCCTCTGATGTATTGGTTTTGTAAATGCATTTACGTGTAAGAGGGTGTCCCTTGGGTGTGCTTTTGGGTCTATTGTAAACTTGAAAAAATCTGATTAAGTGATTAATGGAGAAAGTCCTGGACTTGGACCAGCACCAGTCAATCAATAGCTTTCCAAAGTCAACCATATTTAATGCTGTCTAAGCCATTTAATTTAAGCTGCTGACTTTGCAGAGAGGGAATTTGGGCAGGTGTTTTACATAACACAAAATGTGCTGCAAAATTTAAAATCTTTAGCTGAAGCAAAAAAAAGCTAAGCAATACCTCTGGTGATGTATCATTTTCAAACCACTTATTTTTCCACCTAAAGCATATCATTACAGTATTAATGCAGCTACAGGCATGCTTTTGTAATGACCCAACTGAAGGACTAAATGTTTTCATTCTCCGTCAAAGAGGGATTTATATTTTTACTGAACGTGGTCATGGTGCAGACAATTAGACATTGATACCAGGACATCAGAGTGGAATTGAATTTCTCAGAAAAAAAGTATAGAGTTAGATGCTGTTGCTCTCTGGGTTAAACCTGTCAAACACAGATGAAAGGCTGTGAAGGTAAAGGATCCACCAAAGAGAATATGTCTTTCAGAAAATTAATTCTCTGCACATGGAGGTTTTTAATGAAACTACTGAGAGTAAATATTAACAAGAGACTGACAGAAACACGAGGTATGTGCTTGTGCCATCGTGTATTGAGTGTGTGTGCATACAACAGCATGCAAACCCTCGGCTGTCAAAAGGAGGCACGCTGAGGGTCCCGTGTGGAAGCGACCCATGCAGCGCTACGCTTCATTAACGCTTTGTCATGGCAAAACCTACAGCAGATCTGATATAGACGATACTGTTTTAGAACTCCAATAGCATGCAATTTATTGGACACCGCAGCTAATCTGAGTGCTCCATCTTATTCCAGCGTGTTATCTGTTAAAGTACTGCATCTGTTCTTAGCTGTGGTGTGTTAACAGCCGGTGCGCACGATAAATCGCCACCCCCTCCCTGCGAGCAGGAGATGGATTACTGTGTTTTCATGGGGAGAAAATCACCTACATTAGCGAAACGAAAGGCCACCGTCATAAAATAAACCAAGCCCACCTATAAAAAGAGAGCTGATTCCACAGATAGCAGTGTAAATTACAGAGAGAGCTTGAGAAGAGACGGAAAGAGAAAGAAAGAGTTTATCTACAAGTCTTTAAACAAGGGAAGACAAAAACAACTGTCAAAATGCTTCCTGTGGAGCTCAGAGCTGACGAAAAGTGGAATCAGAAACTGCGTTCGATAGCTGTGAGCTCAAACTAGATATTTATTTAACATCTGTACCGCTGGTAATTAAATGTATAAAAGGCACATCAACTTAAAAATTCAAAAGCACAGCCTTATGAATAAATGTATTAGATTTGATAAAGATAATCTGATTTAAATCGGTCTCTTTTAATGAAACCAGGGCCCCTTTTTTTTTCATCAACAATTTCTCTCCTAAACCACGTGTTGTAAACCGCAAAATTGCCATTTATTGCGGAGGCGAGCACAGCAAGGGTGGAAGTAACCAAATTAAGAGATAATTTTAGAGAGGAGGAAAATGGATGTAAATTTAATAAGGTGTGATGAAACTGCATGCAAAGTACGAGAGATTGATAAAGTGTCAGGCTCACTGATTAATTCAGGGGCTATCAAAGGCTGTAACTCTTAACATCTTTTTTTTTTTTTTAATCCCTCATATGGCAAAAATAGCTTACTTTTCAACCAAGCAGTCCTGAGTGTTTTGTTGTTTATTGTTTTACCTGAAGATTTTGGTGCAGTGTGCTTAGTGTGAGCAGAATTTTATTTCGGTAATGAAGGCTGACAGAGTGTGGATGGCACAGATCTGTCCATGCAGCCCTCAGGTTGAGATCCAAGCGGAGATTGATGTGTTTGTACATCAAAATCTTGTCTGGTGCATTATGGAGATGAAAGGACAAGATTATAAAATACAAACAAATCTGATATGATACAGCATCCCTTTCGAACAGATGTTGTTTACATGTAAACGTGTATTTGTGTCTGCACAAGAGCAAGAGCACTGTTTTCTGAGCATGCTCATACTGTGTGTGAGTGTGAGTGTGTGTGTGTGTGTGTGTGTGTGTGCGTGTGTTTGCGTGAGTGTGTGTGTCTGTCCTGCAGGTCTGTGCGTGTAAGGGTGGCTGTGCTGTCTGAGAGGTAAAGCCTGTGTTATTGGGCAGCAGCCCTGCAGCTCTCAGACTGTGTGTGTGTATACACTTAGAGCAGTGGGACAGACAGAGATTGCCACCACCTGCGGCTCTGCTGGGAGCTGCTGCAAGAATGAGAGCTAAGGAAAAAAAGAGCAGAGGAGATGCAGGATTGGAGAGGAGGCGAGAGGAGGGAGGTGAAAGAAGAGTACATAATTACATGGCAGAGCAGAAGCTCATCTCTAGGTACTCCAGGATTCTCCTTCCTGTTTTCTACAGGACACACACACACACACACACACGCACGCACACACACACACACAAACACACACACACACACACACACGCACACACACACACACACACACACACACACACACACACACACACACACACACACACACAGGCACAAATACAGACACGGGGCCTCTGCACATCAGCCCCTCCACCCCTTTTGTCTTCATCTGGGAGAAAACAATCCATCAGACAAAGGTCAGTGCACCCCCACCAGACCAGGTACACACACACACACACACACACACACACACACACACACACACACACACACACACACACAAACTCTTGGGAGCAGGAGACTATTCCGAATAGGGCAATAATCATTAAAAACACTAACACCTTAGGCATGCCACAGATCAACCTATAGCTTATTTCTCTCAGTGCATTCGGTTATGTCGTCATCTTACATCTGTTGAGCATCAACTTAAATTACATTTTGGAATTAGACCCTGTGTCCACCTAGCGTTGTTTTTCTGCGTGCCAGCAACTTTTCTGCGTGCCAGCAACTTTTTTCAATTGTTGCCCAGCGCCTTTTACGAAAGCTCCACCTTTTTTGTTCGGCCGCTCCAAGCACTGAAGTTGACGATCTTTCAAGTTTCAGAAAGGCGCTGTTGACGTCACAGGCGCTCTTTTCCAAATGTATGATATTCCCCGTATTTTAGCCACTTATGGATTGTGCCTTGTACCCACATCCTCTTTGCTCCATGTCTGCTGGAGTAAAAAGCAACATAGCAGACAGTGTTGGTCATACAGCGGCCGTGGTTAAGGGTCTGTTGTCATAGAGACAGGATGGACATGAAGCGCTTTTCTTCTCAGTGCTCAAATGCTTCATACAAGAGCTCCTGAGTGCACAGCCAGCGCTTTTCTTCTCTTTCAAATAATATGGTAGATTATATTTAAACCTGCAACAAGCTCAGATGTTGTCGACTGCAAAACTGAAGAAACTGTTATGCAAATCCCTTTTTAAGCCTCAAACAACGCCTTTTGCATATTGCAATTTTGTTTGTTTTGTCATGTTCAAATTTGGACAAGAAGATTAAATATGCTACGATATGATACGATACATTACTTTATGTTACGATGTGATACGATACACTCTATTGTCCCCTTGGGGAAATTTCTCTTGGACTCAAAGTGTTGCTAAACATTCAGCTGCTTCCACTAGAATAAATACAAAAAAACAATAGAAAAACATTTTAACAGACAGACACACAACAATGCAAAACAACACAAAATATATTGCACATTATTCCATATTGCACAGGATCGAATAGACTGTCACGTCTCTTTCTAGGTTGGCAGTTTGCAGTGGTGGGAGTCACAGCCCCGCCCTACAGCCTACCCTGTGTTATCTATTTAACTTTAATGGGACCATAGTTTAGAAAATGCTCTATGCTGCTGCAGAAGAACTGACACTTTTTTTGAGATCATAAGCTCATTTTGAAAGTGTTTACTAGAGTAATAAAACAAGTGAGAACTAGGGTCATGTTCTTCTCTAGTTGGACTTCTTTTTTTTTGGTGGTGAATTCGCCCCCTGCTGGCCATTAGAAAGATTGCAGCTTTAAATCACTTCAGCAGTGGCTTCCCTTTTGAGACCAGGAGGCTACAGTACATCTACATCTTATTGAATTCGTCTATAGTAAAAAAGAGAATGCAACAATCATGGCTGATCAAATTCGCTACTTTCATCCCTTTTAAACATGGGAAGCTCCTCATGATGCAATGATTGTTAGGAATCTGAGGCAAAATGACAAATCTGCTGTGCACGTCAGCACATTCTGTAGTTGTTTAGTGATAGTCTGATGCTGCATGGACAACATGTAACCAGCTTGCTTAATTGTTCACCAGTATCAGTCATTAAGGGTCTGCACATGGAACAGATAAGAGGAGATGTTTGTAAAGAGAGTAACCAGTGTAAAGGAAAGGCATTCAGGAGAGTTAACTACTGTCTAAGACAACAGAGCTGACAGGAATAAACTAATCAAGCCCAGAAGTGAAAGGATAATAACTGACAGAAGGGGCTCTGTGGAAAGATGAGTTCTAATCGACCTTCTTGGTGTTGGTGTTTGTGTCAGACAAAGACCCGCCTGCAGACCAGCCCGGGAACGCTCAGGTCAGACTCCAGCTTTGAGAGCCTGTCATGGCGTGACTGCACACGACTCACCAATCGATGGATGCTATCCTAGCTGACAAATGAAGTGAGAGTCTGCTGATTCTCAGTCATAGAAAAGAAATTGATCCTATTTATGTGAGATTTCCCCAAAGCTGTACCCCTTCTGTTCATCCAAGAGGCTATAGGAACACAACAAAGTCAGGGGGAAGCCTGAAAAGGTTGCAAGATGAAGCATTTCCCATAGATTACTCATATAAAACCATCACATAATGAGAAGACAAATAAAATGAGGCTATAAAAAACAACTCACTATACAGTAGCAGCACATTAAATACAAGTATTCTTCAAAACTGTATTCAAACAGAATACTACAGAATATTTAGAATACATAGAATTCTTGTTCCTGTTTGTGATAGAGATATTTTAAAGGAAGAATGAGCAACATATAACATATGAATATAGCAGAAATCAATTATGTCCTGTTTAAATATTTCTCTGAGTCAAGACTGTTGACAATGAGTGAGAAGCGCGAGTCCTGCTGGCTGTGTTGGGACACGTGCTTAAATCATGCTTACATGGACGGGACGGCTGACTCCTCCCCTTGTGTATAAAAGCTGATTTAGTCAAGGACAAGTGAAAAGAAGAATAACATACTCATTGCTTATATTATATATTTGGATGTCACGTAAGTGTTTTAAGATCACAGTCATTCTGTGTCAATTTACATGCCATGCAGCTACGAGCTAACTAAAGTGTGCTAACATTAGCCTGCTAACACAACAACACAGGCAACAGGCAATTGCAGCTCGAGCAATTTTGTCTGCCGCTTGCGCTCAATGGTGCTTAATTATAGTGCGTTCCATTTGATAACTCCTTTGTGCGAACTCGAGTGGAGGGGGGTTGGAGGCGTGTCGCTGGAGGAGAGCGGAGGTGTCGCCAAACAGCAATTTCTTTTGGTTTCATGCTGGTGCTCAAGGGCGACATCTACTGGATTAAAAAGTTGCACATTCTACCTTTAAATTCTTTTTTAATACATATTTATAATTCCATACATATTTATAATAATTTTTCTTTATATTCTTTTCTAAGTACTTTAAAAGTACAATTATCATGTTGGTAGTTTTTTTTTTGAGGAACATGCAGGTTATGTTTAGTGAGGTGAAATACACCACACCAAAATAAGAACGTCTGTACGGTCAGAGGACTTTTCTGTGGAGCAACAGGCGTCTAATGCTTTCAGGCAAACATCGTGAAGCACCCTCTGAATGTGTGTTACTTTGTGAACATACATCTTTTATTTTTCTATTTTCAAAACCAAAACTTGAAAACCAAAAATTGGTATTTTTGTAATGTAGCACAATTAACTGTTATTGGTGCTCAAACATTGAAATTACTTCCTTTAAAGTATTGTTTATTATGTTTGAGAAAAAGCAGGTGTTTGGTTATCACACCTTCTCTGCATACTGCTGCTTTATCACACTGGAGCACTTTCCCTTCAGGAGGGGTTACTGTAGCAGAAAACACATCTGATAACATTTCCTCGCCTACTGCTGTGCTCTCACTGTCTTCGTGTTCATGACCGAAAAGTTGGACTTTCTGGTAGCCAAGGTAACCATCTTACCTGATGTATAGTTTTTCTCACTCAAAGCATGTTAAGTAAAATTATCAGGGTTTGCTTTGATGTGGTCCTCTGACAATTAGCACTCCTTTTGCAAGTATACTGGTGTCAAAACAAAGTTGTCTAAACCTTAGTTATCAGATACACAAAATATTTCTTCACACTTCCTGCTGTGTGCAACAATAACCCAGCAAGACTACACGAATAAAGCTGAGATAATGAGCAAAGTGCTGCGTAAATCAACAACACAAAGCACCTGGCAGCTAAAAAAGAGAAAACAAGAAGATAGAAAACAGTCATTAATAGAGACTAATAAACCAAAAAGCCAAAGGTAAATATGTTAATGATATAAAAATGTTTTATGAGAAGACCCTTAAGAACACATCTTCAATGTCTGTAATATTCGGATTATGCAAGGTGCAATAAAAACCTTGGGTCCTGACAGCAGTCCCTCAGTCAGTGTAATCTAATAGATCGTATAGCGGACTCTGTTGCTTCGTTCGCTGCTTCCTCGTCGTTTTTTTTACGTAACATCTTACCTCAAGTGACCCCCCGCCCCCACTCCTGTCTGACAGGGATAGTCTCCCGCTGTGAGGTGCATATGTGAACAGCCAGGTCAGGAGAATATGCGGAGCAGTCCTCCTATCTAGATATTTTCAGGAGTACAAAAAGGCTTAAGCTTCAACTCAGTTAAAGGAAAGCAAGAGACCCCTGACTGAGGACCTCAGGCTGCACACAGGCTCTAATGTGATGATGCATACTTTTGAGTTGTGCACAGAGATACACATGATCGTTCAAACTGCAAATGATATTCATTGTTATTTACTTTTGAATTAGCCTTGTGCATCAATACTCTGTAATGATTACAGCTGTGCCCCAGGGTTTCCTCATACACACCTGCTGAATCTGCTCACCTGCTGTCCACTAACCAATCAACCCAGCAGAATTTATATCCCTGCACTGCCAGATCGTGTTCAACTACAGTTCAGGGGGAGATATGCCACAGTAATTTGGTTTTTCAAGAGTTCCCTGGTTGTTCTAATGTTGGTTCCTTTAGTTCAGTATCCTTCCTTGTGTATCTGCGTGTTTGTTAACCTGAGTTATACCTTCTCATCGTTGAGCCATGCCTTTCAGCCTCACGTCTCTACTCTTAGAAACAATCGTTGAATGAACCACCTTAAACTCGGCTTGTAAGCTGTATGTGTGTCCTGCGTTTGGGTTCTGGCAACATTGTAAAAGTACCGCATGATTAATTTACAATGCAGTTACTGCTAAGCAACAAGGACAATTTTTAAGTCTCACAATGATGTTTAACATGCTTGTTTAATGTTTTGAAAACACAAGTCAGAATCCAAAGCACAAAAGGTGACTTTCTACAGTTACACCATGTCCTAACAGTACGCCAGAGTTATAAATCGCGTCACATTGCACATGATCCCATGCTGGCTGTCCACACTCTGTCCGTTAAATAAACAGTTCTTTGCTCTGCGATTTCAGTTTCCCCTTGCAAACAATAGACATCTAGTGCTTTTGTATTGAAGGCGGACAAACTGAGGTGTGGTGCTTTGTATTTAGGAGCTGTTGAATCAATTCATAACACTCAGAGCCTCGACAATAAACGGCTCGCAGTGAGCTGGAAAAAAAAGTTTTTCTCCGGTGTTGTTGACACAAGTCGAGCACAACATTTCAATCACGAATATTATAAAGGCACCGTTATCTCCACATTGTAAAACAAGCTAATAAGCTCTGTTGAGTGGGATCAGCGAGTGTCGGTGCCTTGTAGAGCCCCTCCTTCCTCCTTCTTCATCCGTCGACGTGAGCAACAGAAAGGAAAATAGAAACAAGGCGTCAGGGTAAAAATATCGTGCTGCGTTGCTCGCGGGCAGTTAGGACAATCCCATAGGGAACAATAGAATCCGGCTGATTTTGTCGCCGACACTCGCCGGGTTGCTTGCTGTTAGGACAGGCTGTTAACCAGAAAGAGTAGTAAAGAAAAAATCATTCAACTTCAAATATAGGCCAGACTTATTCAAAATGTCAAATGCAGTAAAACATTGATCGTAACATTTATCCTGTTGTACAAAGTTCAAGTTGAATCCATTTTTGCTGAGAGTTGTTTACATAATAAGGGGACTGCACTAGAAGAATGATTTTGGTTATTTGTGTTTTCATTGTTCTCACAGATACATTTGTTTCCGCTGACCTTCTTATGTCAAACTGGAAGTGTCTTGAAGATTGTAATGTCATGGAGTCAGGCAGTCAGTATGAAAAGAAACACAATATACACGCGGATTAATATCACAGAGCTCTCTGGAGTTGAGAAGG
The DNA here is from genome assembly GCA_020745685.1 of Tautogolabrus adspersus. Classification (NCBI taxonomy): domain Eukaryota; kingdom Metazoa; phylum Chordata; class Actinopteri; order Labriformes; family Labridae; genus Tautogolabrus; species Tautogolabrus adspersus. Next base: position 6,477,883 of record CM036535.1, read on the forward strand.
CAGCTATTCTTTGTATGTAAATTGGAAGGCCGGCTAAAGAAGACACGCTCTCCGTTTCAAAATGTCACTTCATCGAGCTGCAGTGCGCCACAAAGCAATAAATAATTCTTGAAATGAAAGAAAGCAGCCTGAAAAGATTGTGTCATTTTTATTAGGAATATCCAAAGCAATACTTTATTGTTATTAAAATCTTCTGGTCCATAGACAGAAGCTCATATCCCTCTGAAGAGCTGTTTTAATATCCTTATAATTTAATATCCTCAGCAGGATTCATTTTTATCTCGGCCTGACACCGCTCCCTGGAATCTTACACCCAGTGTCAGAAAATGTAGATGTAAGTGACACTGCTGGGGAATAATTTCATGGCAATCATATGAGGATATTGCAGTTTTTTTTCTATCTACATGGGAGGGTAATGAGTCATATTTTCAGTTGAGTCTCTGTTGAAAATTACATGGAGAAGAAGCAGTTTTGCATAATAGTTTTAAGAGTTCAGTGCTTGCATAATTTTTCCTAACAGGGAGAAGGTCAACAAGCCATTTGACTTAATAGGATTTTAATTCTTACATCAGGCGTATTTGCATACCACTAGTTTGTAGTTAAACTGTTTTACTAATTGTTGTCTGGAGTTTGAGCCTGCAGCACGACTTTGCATACTCGGTCTTTGGTTTATAAATTTAAAGGAGAGCGTGTGTTTTGGGATGTTGGGGGGTTGGATTCAATCGGAAAGTATGTGTGTGTTAGTGGATGGAGACACATGCATCCTCTTTGGCTGACCAGCTACAGAGGATTTCACAGGTTTTCTCTGGTCTTATTCTGTCGCCTATCTCACTGCACTCACCTTTATTGTCTAAAATGATCCACAGCCAAGCCCCCAGGGTGTGTGTGTGTGTGTGTGTGTGTGTGTGTGTGTGTGTGTGTGTGTGTGTGTGTGTGTGTGTGAGAGAGGTGATGTTCTCTTTCTAGCACACATACTGTACACACAGACTGTCAGATAGGACCCAGAATAGACCAGTTACAAAATAAACTAAATCTGAGTGTGTCTGTTTCTTTTATTGTTACATACACATTGTGAAATATGCACTGCAGGATTGAGATAGTTTTTCAATATCAGGACCACATCCCTCATAAACCAGAGTTACTGTTGCCATGACAGTGACAGACACACAAAACCAGCTTTCAAATTGAATACAAGAAAAGTGTTTCATAGTGAAGGACAGTTACAAAAAATGAGCAGATAACTATTATTAGTTTCAGTTCTGTTGATGCATTGTATCAATCTGAGAACGTCCATGTTGGATTTAATCAAATTCTGTTATTTTTAGCCACATAATGGATGCTTTGCTTTCCTGTTTTTTATTGAAGAAGTTGTGACCGTTATCCTGAAACTTTGTCTAATCGCGACTTCCTGTACAGCAGATGAATGAAGATAAGTCGTGTCAGACTTTCAGTTGGGCTGCTTTAAATCATTCTTAACAATGGCAGACAAAACGTGTTAGTTTCAACAATTAGATAACCATCAGTGAGCGACAGTGGGTAACTCTTTTGTTGATGCAGTTGTATTAAAAGAGAAACCTTGGTCGACATTGACTAAAAAAGGCACTTGAATCAGAAGAGATGTCTGTCATGCCACTGTGGAGGGTTTGTCATTAGATTTGAACAACACTTGAAGTAACTTTCCAGTATCCGAGATTAGTCTTTAAAGCTATTGGAAATATTCTGCAAGGAGAAGCTCTTCTCTGTATGGCTCTGGTTAAATTCTGTGTCAGCAGCAAACTTTCTACAGTCAATTCTTCACTCTAACTATGGATTTTTGAGCACATAGGGAGACAGCAAACATCTTGACACACTTCTTTTCCTGCAACACGGTGCACATAGCCGCAGGGTGCCTTATTAAGAGGTTTTTGGGAAAAGATGTTTTGGAGAAAACAATTCTATTATTGACAGGCAGAGACTGGTTTAAACGCATCAATGCCTGAAATGAAAGTAGGGCTGATTGCAAATAGTTCAGTGTCCAATACATGCAAATTATTAAGGACCACACATGCTTTGTGGACTAAATCATCTGGAGCTTGAAGAGATTACAGGCTGTGGTCAGGGTTACTTCTACAGCGTGAATCCTCAGAGGAGACTGAGCTCTCTTCATGATCTCCATTTATGCCAACGTTGGTCTCCAAACATTTGTAGTACAGATGCAATAGACATTTACTTATTGCTAAATGATTACTATATTGTGTTCATTTTCTCCACATGTTTAGAACAGACTCATACATTGGGAACAAATGACTTATACAGTATGAGGAACTTAAAGCTTGGCATTTTGTGATAGACTTTTGCTTGGAGTAATGAAACAACTGAAATCACCAATTTTCCAACACTTTTGTGTTCTATGTGTCATTATTTTTTGTCCAAACATAAAGTTTCTACTGAGAGTGTTGACTTCATTTTAAATAAAATGGTCTAACCCCCCACCCCACACATACCTGTCACTCAAACCAGCCACACCTCCAATTGTGCATAATTATGCATTTTTGTGCAACAAAGCGATGGCCCTAATGGGGATTGAACTACTTTTGGAATAAACTTCAAGTGGAAACTTGAGGAACTGCAGTCACCTGTTGGCTTTTTGTTCTGCCCTTGATGTTGCCCCTTGGTAAAGGCTTAGGAAATCTTAAATCAGATTTATCTGAGCCCTTTTCTGGAAATATTAATTACTATAATGACAACTGGATGGTTAAAAGATGGTTAACATCATCTACTGTCAAACTGGACATGTCCAGTATGGTTTCTCTCCTCGCCGGAGCTCTTCTCAGCATTATTAGCTTCTTGTTTCCTCACTTGGCCACTAAAAGGCTTGATATCTCATTGATATCACAGAGCAGAACACTAACCCGCTCTCTGCTCTGATGGGCCAATAAGGTGCTCAGTAAAGCAGGTCGTGTGCCACTCAACTCTCATCACAGATGCTGCACAACACTGTCAGTCCATTAATGGGAAACAGCAGCATGTTCAGTGATTAGGCTGGGTAATGGTGAGTGACTGTCTCTGGAGACTTGGGATGGTTTGTTGAGGTGGCGTCTGGTGGACGCTGACAAACCCTAATCCGTTGTTTGCTGCATATTTACAATGAGGAATGATCCAGACAATGGCGTGAACAGGCACATTCCCACAAAAAGACAAGAGCCATACAGTCTCTCATGTCTCTCTGAAGGTGGTTTGTATAGGGATTAGAGTGCGAGATGGTGATTCATTTCCTGACTTTTGGCACAGCCACGCTGGATTCTCCTGGGGGAGAGAGCCTGAGCCTGTATTATACTGGGGATGCTCACAGATCCCAGCTGCTAATGAAATAAGAGCTCCTCTAGATTTGTACTCACTCCAGCCTGCAGGAGAGGCTGTTTGCAGGCAGAAATAAAGTTGTGAATTCTTCTAGCTTCTAGCTCAAGTTTGGTTATAAAGCTTGAAGGTGTCCTTTAAAGTCAGTGTTTTAGTCTTATTCTTAACAAAATCAGGTACATTGGAATTGGTGGTTTGGTTTACTGGAAACATGAATGGATCTTTTTGCACTTTGATTTTTTATTTTTCTTGTAATTTACCCATAAGATCAAATCTCCTCATCTGACAACCTATCATCATAGGCTAAAGTGTATTCATACCACCCAACCTGTGATGTAGGCTCAGTCTGTGGCAGTCCGTAAAAGCATTGGCAATAAAACAAGCCCAAAGAAGGCATTGATACAAAAAAAGATAGATGCCTTTAGATAGGCAGACAGCTGAAGAGAGACAGGTAATGTTGAGAGGAGAGAGTGTGGTATGACACGCCAAGGGCCTATTGGATTTAAACCAATGGTCGCTGCAACGGGGGCTGTAGCCTAAAACCAATAGGCTATCCGGCGCCCCCACTTTGGAAACTTGGAGACTAGGATGTTAGAATGGCAAGACTGTCCAGGAAGGTTGTAGGGGGCAGACTGAGACTTTTACAGACTAAAGAGGTAATTTATTTACACAGGGCAACAACCATTGTACCAAAGATGTCAAAAGGGAAATATATTACAAACAAAGTCAACATCTGCTCTCGACCAAAAAACAACTCCTTTTAATAGTCTCTTCAATCTACTGAATTATCAGCCATGGATGAACCATATGTCACTCAGCAGACTGTCAGACTCTGACAACCAAAAAAAACAATAAATGCCTTTAACAATAGTATGTCATATTAAAGCAAGGATAAATTCATCCATGGTAAAGCCCATCGCATCATTACAGACATCTGCAAAGCACAACAGCTTTTTAATTGCCAGTCTTATCTTTTAATGTTTAGGAAAAAATCAGAGCAATCTGTCAGCAAAGTCTGTCCCTCAGATCATACATTTCTTGGCAGAGCCTGTGATACACACCATTTAATGACCATGAACACATGCTACAAATATTGACAATTTACATACAATTAAATGCTAATGCAGGAGGAGGGGGGGTTGAGGGAGCTACATTTCTCATAGTAGACAGCAGATAACTGAAAGCAAATATGGGCCATCCATTGTGATATTAGGATAATTGTGTGAGGAATATCAAGGATGGTTTTTACCTGTAAATGGTGCTTCTGTACCGGCCTTTTTAAATATGATTCATGTTTTTTCTTTACTTGACAAAATAACCCTCTGAAAACGATCAGCGTTTTGAGGTTTCAGGAATTTTGTTGTACTTTATAGCTTAACTCTTGGTATTATACAGGAGTGAAATGCTTCTCAGAAAGCCGTAAATGAAGCCGATTCTCTAAAAAGTGTGTTGTTGAAACGTAATAAAATTCAAACAGGAGCTCTGGGACGGTGTTTTAGGACTTTGGAGTCAAACCCCATACCAGCCCTGCAGGTGCTGGCAGGAGAAATGCCACTAGATGTCAGAGGGAAACAACCAATGAATAATTACAGGGATAATATGAAAGGGCATGGCGAGCACCACGGCACTTAAGTGGTATTACAGGACAAACGTGATCTCATGGGATCATGTTTGTATTGCACATGCCTTTAAAGGACTTTTTTGTTGTCTAAAAATATATGTTTTTTTTTAAACCTTCATTATGTGATGAACATATTATTATCTCGACCCTTAACCCTTTCCCTCCCCATGAAACACTTTGTATTTTATTTCAAGCCTGAACTGCTACCTTTTGTTCTGAAACATCCTTCTTTGTGTGTTATTCTTCTTCCCTGCTGTTACTTCTGAACTTCTGAACGTGCCTGATCCTTTCTTGTTATCAGCCGTAAGCTGTAGGGCTGACCAGCATGATCAATGATAAACTATCTGCTGTGCCCATCACTGGCTCAGTGTGGTAAAAGCTTTACAGAGCTGCAGACTTCTTATTTGGATCTAGAGAAAAAGAAACCACTCTCAAATAAATAATGTTGATCAGAGTTTGCTGTAGCTGTATTATTAATATAATAAACGCACCATACATCTATAAAATTGAGCCTAATGTCGTTTTTCCATGTGTTGTTGCTTTCTGCTTGGGTCCCCATGTGGAGATGTTAAAACTATGGCCTTGAGGCTTATGCTGATAATTGGTTATTTCATAATATAGAGGGCAGATTGGAACAACCTGGGTGTTTGCTTACGCATGCAGTCTGAAATATATTGTTTTATTATTAATTTTCTTTTTGGCATTTGCGCCATTGCTGAATCAAAACCATGTCTTATAATCAAAGACAGACATTCTTTAATAAAAGCATGTGATCAACAGGAACTACAGCAGGTGGTGATCTCATCTGTTCCATTGTATTTTTAACCCATCATAAACAAATCATGACATTGAAATAGGAGCAAAATCCTTCTCCAGCACATTTTGAAACTTGGAGCACCTCCCAGTGAAATAGGGCTCCTGTCTGCTGGCTATAACCACGTGTAGTAAAACAGCAGCGTCACTGGCACCACATCTAAGTTATTTCCTACGAGCAGACTGGACTCTAGCTTTCAAAGCGTATCATTCTGTGCATAAGAAAAACCCTCTGATGAGCCTTCATTAGTTCAGTTTTGATGAACGACTCTATTATAATGTCTGCGGCCACTTATCTTAAGTCATGTCTCTGTCCTGTTACCATTTGAGACCTATTTGAGTCTTTAAGACCTATTTTCCCATGATTCCCTTCATGGGGGATTTAGTCAAGCTACCAAAATGTAAGTTAGTTATGAGAAAACCATAAATGGTCTTGTGCAATCAGGCCAGGGATCTATGTGATGGTACAATGGAATAATACTGTGATTCTTTCATTTAAATAACTGTGATTTAGTCCGTTTTTAAAAATAACTTAAATTGTTTGCAAGAAATTCAAACTGGTTGCATATACAGGGACAGACATTTCAGGTTAGTTAAAATGTTATTTCAAGCAGGCGTAGAGAAAAGTAGCGTAAACACAACAGACACTTCACTGAGCCTCCCCGAGGGCCTGCTGGAATTATTCTGCACATTTGCTTCAACATTCGAGAGCTTTGTACAACTTTTTTATACTGACAAAGCACCACAGTCTGAAACTTGATTATCAGGTTTTTTTTGGGAGAAGTGGAGAGGGGGAAAGCATTGCAATAATCTGGAACCCAGAAATAATGACTGAGCTGATACTGTACTGTATTAATAATAAATGACTGTACTAAATACTCTTCTCCTTAAAGGATAGGAATTACATTTCTCCCATGGAGCTTTAAGATGCATGGCTGGAGGAGTTTTCTGCGTCTTTCTTTAAATATAGTTGCAGTGCATTCATCATCTTAATGTATTGTTTTTAGGACAGACACTTGCATGTCAGATAGAATCGTGTATAAAGTTGTCATTAGATTCTTATCATTCATGATAGCTAATCTATCTTTAACCATCTTCTGTAATCTGTGTCTGCTGACAGCTGCAATACAGAGTTATTAGTCATTTGTATATAAATGTCTTTTGTCTTTAAATATTCAAATAAATGTCGGGATCATTTCAGACCACATTTGATCAACTAAGCCCAGGTCTTGAGTACACCCCCACAGGTTTGATTCGCTCTGCTGCTGTGCTGTCCGGCCCTCTGAGCCTTCCCCTCCTCTGAGGTCCTGCCTTCTGTTCAGTGGTACTGTTTGTTTCACACTCCAGGCTCAGCTATGTGCTGCCAACTGCTCGTCCTCTGCTCCTCCCTCTCTCTCCTCCGTCTCCTACTGTAGCTTCCTGTGTTGGATGGAGGCCCGGTGTTCCCAAGCTTAAATAATGTGCATTTCTCTCTTGCATCCCTGCTTCTGAAAGAGGAGCACAATCCTCACCTGGAGACCGAAGAGTCCTTTCAGTCTGTTCCATTCCAGCAAACGCCAACCCCGCCTGCTGTTTTATTTACCAGCAAGCTGAATTATGCAGGACAATTTAGCCGTGCTTCAGTCAGTTGAGGAAAATGACAAGCTATATTATAAGCTAGAATGCCCTCAAAAACCTGATGAATAATACACAGTAAGAGGAATTAATCTCTTTAAATAAACATTTGTGTGATTCATACCGAGCGTGCACTGTGGGCTGAAAACAAACGTGTCTCACAATGGATGTCCTCTCCACGGATATCGCAGCTCAGAGAGGTAGCATTGCCCGAGGAGTTGTATTGTAAGAGTTGTTATGAAGCTGATATCCAAGTGTAACAACATGGACTAAGGTGCAGGCAGCTAAATAACTCTGTGTGTGTATTGCCTGAGCACATTGTCTCAGATACGTGGGGTTTATTTTAGAATTCCCCATTCTGACTTAGTTAGAGATGCATGTGTTGGGATAACATGCATAAGCTAACATCTTCAGTTTTATTATTTCAGGTAAAAAAATGAATTCTTTATTACATGCCTTCCTGCTTTGAAACACAAGCCTCCTCCCCAAATAGCTCAAATGTACGGCACAGTCCCATTTCCTTGCAGCCTGTCTCCCCGGGAAGCTGTTAAAGAGGCAGCACTCTCCATCTGTCACTCAGTGAGCGCAGAGCTGCAACATTCCTCTGTGGTGATTGTGCCTTGATAAATATGTCATCAGCTGGCCGTCCCTTCCTTTGCCTGCCATCCAATTTGTTTAGCTTGTAATTGATTACTTGCTCTCCTGCACCATGTGAGTTTAATATTACAGTTTGGGATTTTTTCCGAACACTCTCTGAAACCTCTATTCACTTTGCATTAACTCACAGCTGTGACTCATAAACTAACTCTTGAAAGTGTTTGTGGTGGAACTGCGCTGCTGACCTCATTTCCTCACTTTGCTTGTTAACTTTTACACTTCTGCCACCACCATCAACACCACTAATGCTAAACCTAGCACCACCATCCTTGGGATGAGTCCTTTAACTCTGGCACTTTTTTCTCTGACAAGCCTGAACTTGCTGTACAACTGACAGATCAATGCTTCTCGCGTGTCAGGATAGAGCAAACACACCGGCTGCTATAAATAGACGCCTAGTCAACCTTCAGGCTTTATGGGTCACTGACTGCTTCTATCGATCTTTAGAAAATTACACAGACTGAAAACACCTTCTCCAAGAGAGTTTCTGTTTCTGTGCACAGCAATGAGGTTGACCTTAAACTAATGCCACATGGATGGAGCCTGGCAAATGGGACAACACTGCTATTCCTGATTTTAAGCCTCTCTTTCAGATTGATTTATTCTGCACTAAAAGCATATTCTCCCCAGGCTGCCCACTAGCACTTCTCAGTGCTTTGGGAGATCTTCTCTGGGGAGTCACACTGCAGGCCGGAGGCCAAGCATGACACAATTTAAATCATACAATCAAAGGGCAAGAGGTAACGTGCCAACAATATGACCTTGATGACATCGTACAGAATCATAATTCTCTTAAATAGTTTTAAAGTGCTGAGTGGTGAAAAGCACTGACTCTCAATGGTCCTTTGAGTCTGCAGGTAATAGGATTGGCTGCACTGCATATATCAAAGAAATCTGAGAGCTGAAAGAAATATGATTGATGCAATCGTCTTAAAGTTCCTCTTCAGGATGGGACAAAAGCTCTTTTTGCTATCAAGTACTAAAATAAGCTTTTTGCCTGTTACTTTCATTTATTTCTTCTTGTCAAGAATGACTGCCAAAGTTTCTGTGGAGAATGACAAGTCCCAGAAGCCCGAATTGTTTCCATTCCTTCTTTTCCTCGGATGACAAGAGAGATAAGGATCTTTTTTGCAAGCCATTGCAAGTGGCTGTTCAGTGATGTCGATTTTTTATGAGTCCTAACATGTATGTGGAGTGTGCAAGTTCTAAGGAGCTAAAAAATGTGTAATCATATATTATGCTGTCAAACGATTACATTTTAAAACTGGTGCACGTGATTAATCGGTGCATTTAAGTCGTGATAATCACATGTTTAGAAATCCATTTTGCATTTTAAGCAGTTTTTTCAGGGTTTTATTTCAATTGTTTTTACTTTCTTAAGCTGGGGGTGCTTTACTTCCTGTTTAAATACAAACCTGTTTTTATTTAGAAATAAAAGAAATAACTGATGGTAGATGGAAGGTTACGAAATTAACTTAACTATGGAAAACAGAGAACGGTAACAAAGTGAAATATTTAACATCATAAGGTGGATATTACTTTTAATTCACACGGCATTTTTTAAGTGAAATGAGCCATTTTAAGGTGCAGCAGTGTAGTTCTTTTCTATCACCATGGCTACAGGGAGACGCTGCGAAGGTTTACTTATGGTGCGCCGAAAGGGACAAAATATGCGATTAAAAAGAAACAATGTGTTAATTTTGGACCTTAATAGCATCGGGATTAACGCGTTAATGCCGACAGCCCTGATAGATACACTTTTTCTATGTAATTTATGCTGCAGAAATCCACACAGGGCCAGTCCATGTTTCTTTATGAGAACATTTATAAGAAAAAAACAAATAAGTAAAGTGTTTGAAGGTTTCAGTGAAAGACTCATTGGGTGGAATGGCCATGTGAGCTGTAAAACCTAGTTTCCATAACTCTGCTCTTTAGGAGCTTTTTTTTATTCTCTATTTCCTCTGACTGTTTTTCCACCAATCCACAAGCTGCAGATTTATGAACACTGTACGAAACCATCTGCTTCAAAACCCCCTCTTTTCTTCTCACCTTCGTCTCTTTGCAGGTATCCTTTATCCCTTTTACTGAATTAATGCAGCTCTCACTGCACAAAGTACAAGCTGGGGCTTCAGCGTCTGCTGGTGGGAGGCTGCTTGCAGTTAAGAATGAGTGAATGTACCCAAAAGCCACCTGTCAACTGCTAGTACTACAAAAAAAAAAAATTAACTCTGATTGAAATTTGGTATGATAAATACATTTTCAAAGCGTAAACCTGAAATGAAGCAACAAACAACAAATGTTTGGAAAGCTTTCTCTTTCTTCTAAGCTCTGATGAGGTCAGCTTTAATAATTATGAAAAAAGGAATAAAAACATGCAGAAGTGTTTGCTGAGTGAGAGCTTCTTTTGTAATACAAAAAAGCTAACTCGCCTTTTATACTTTTGGCAGGCACTGTGGGTTTCGGGTAAATCCTCCTGGCACAGCTTTAGAAGCTGGGCTTTACCTGTTGTAGTCTAATGAGATATTTTTAGTGCTGATGGCGGCTGCGCATCCACCCAAAGGTCACAAGCCGTTTATGTTAACAGACAGGGTGGATATAAAGATGGAAGAAAGATCCACTACTGATGGAAGAATGAGGGATTAGGAGTGCTCCTTTATGGTTCGTGGTTAAAAGATCAGCAACGGTGCTTTATAGTCATTCCCTGATAAATTAATATACAAGGTTTTTGGATGTGCTTGAGCATAAAATGTGACAAGAGTACAACATTTTCTAATCCAAATACCCAACATCAAGTCCTACAAACTGAAAGACCTGTAGGAGTAAAAGCATACTACGTTTATTTATAGCAGTATACTATAACCAGAAATGAAGTAACAAGTGTGAGCCACTTTTCTTTTACATCCTTTGTTTCCTTAGCAACAGTCATTGATTGGAAAGATATAGAGAAAATGATGAAGCTGTCGGTTTAGATGCTATCTCAATTTCATTTAGAACACGTTCATAGGCATTGAATTGAGCCAATTACACCAAAACATTTCCGACAGTATCAGGTGCACTTTGCAGAAGCTGTTTATTCAGCCGAAAACAAACGTAGCTGAAGGCATTTAGCTGAAATGACAAAAAGAATCCCTGAACGGAGCCTCAAAACCAATCGGAAAGGAATACTCAGAAATGTGTATTATGCGTGTCACAGTGGAGCATTAGAATCAGAGGAGCTTATGAGGGTATCCTGCCTTATCATGCTTACAGGAAAAGAGGGACTCACTCTGTATGCTGGCAGTAGCTCAAAAACTAGAGCAGAGTAGTTAGAAAACCCTGCACTCATACTTATATTCCTCAACAAATCCTGAAACTACTGACCAGGAGGCAAAACTAATCGTATACACACAAGAAATGCTTCTCAATTCACCATATTGACATGGCGGCCATTTATTCTGTCATAGTTGAGGGAGAAAGCTGAAATAGTCTACATTTCAATGAAGCTAGTTATAGCTAAAGGTAACGCAAGCTAGAAATACATTGAAGGATAACGTGTGTTTGTCCTTTTGAGTTTACAAATATGTTTTATTTTGATAACTCATCAGCAACTGACATCTAGGACACAACATCTAACGTCAGTGATTTACCGACTCCTAGCTAACACTTTTGTTAACTAGCTAACATTAGCATTGGCTTTAAGTTTTGCCTCACATTTTATATCAAGTAGCATTTCATGGTAGGCTATCGTTAGCAAGAAGTGGTTGGCTAATGATAGCAGTGGCCCTTACAGTAGATAAGTTGTCCAATGTCCCTCCACATTTTCTTCATCTTTTCATCGTTATCTATTCAACTGAGAGGGAGTGACATTTTTTTAGGTTTCCTTTTATTAGGATTTGCCGACATGGATCACTGTAGAACAACACTATTACAACATTTGTGCTTCCAACCTTTTGTCAGAGTAAAATGGACGTTTAAATGGCAAATAAAGCCGTCATCTCCTAATGAAACTCTATAGGCTATGTTAGCACTTAAAAAAATCCATGCAATGATACTGTTCAGAAAAAATGAAGACATGAGGATTTCTGGAAACCTTGGAATAAATCCTCCAAGAGCTTTCTCTTCTTTGTCTCCTCAACTGTTGGCCCCTTCTATAGCTTTCCTTCCACCCCCCCCATTAAATAAAAAAAATACATTTCTCACAGCGAGAGCAGTGTGCGTGGTTTCAGTGACAACGTGTCATCCCTTCGTCTTATGTCCGATATCTCTGATGTTAATGTAATTACAGAGGCGCAAACTGAAAAGGGCAGTTTGGCCTCACAGGCACATTGGCCTCATAACAGCCCACTTAGATGTGTATCTAATGACATGCAAACGTGGCAAAGAGCTAATGGAGAACATGTTGTGATGTGAAAACACACCGGTACATGCATTTCTACACACACAGTACATTTAGAGGTAGAAACCACAAGCCATACACAGACATGCAGACACTATGTGGTCTTCTGTGGAGGTAATGCTTAGTGAGGGTTTATCATAGTGAAGCTGACATGAGGGAGCAAACTTCAATTAATGGTGTATAAAACATTAATATGGTGGAAGCTGGTATGACATTTCTCTCTTCTTTTGTTGATCAATGTATAGAAACAAAATATAATATTTGAATACAAGTAGCATATTTGGAATTGCATATTTGTCTTTTTAAAGTAGGCTTTCAATGAGCTGTCAGAGTGATTACATTTGTGATAGTTCACAAATTTACTGAAGAAGTACAGATTCAGATATGTTCTTACTAAGTTAATGTGAAAATCTCAGATTCTGAAATGAACTCGTAGTAAAAAGAAGAATCTTTAAGGACATTTCTTCTTCTGCTGTTCCTGTTCAAAGCTAACCTAACCTGAACTCACATTTTAAAGATAAGTATCATATACAATTCAGAATAAATGAAAATATACCGATAGTTGCCTTGCCACTTTTGGATTTGCAAAAAGGATGACCTTTTTCTGTCGTGTTGCATGATTCATTTGGGTTGAGTCTTGATGTCGGGATGTTGATTCTTCTTAAATGCATTGTGGGGTTTAAAAAGCTGTTTTAAAATGTAAATATGTAAGGTGAAGAAAATACATTTGTACTTTTTTGTAAAAAGGGACAATGACAAGTTTTCATACAAATTAATATTCAAGTTAAGACAGCTTTACACGTATTTTAAAGTACAGAACTGTTAAGTATTTGTGATATACAGTAATACTGAATTGTTCTATAATGTTCTCAATTCGTGTAAAAGGCAACCTGTCTATCCTTCTTCTGTCATTATAACCATTTATCAGGCCAGACCCCACAGACCTCCTCTGGTTTCATCTCATCAATGAGAAAATATGGACCTTTTAGATGAAGCCGTGTCAGAAGTGTATTTTTCTATCTGGATGTATCGACTACAGCTGGTGCTTAAGTGCAGTTTTCTGATTCTCAAAATGTGATCTAAAAGGTTTTCCACTTTCTTTGAGTCTGTAAAGTAATGTGAGATAACTCTTTCTTGCACTCCAGGAGTAGGAAGGCCTTCTTTTTTTATTTTAACCATTGACTTGAAAAACCACAGAGAGGTGTTCAATATTTAAGTTCATATCTCTCTGAGTTTAAAGGAAAAGTTTGAAGCAATGACTGCTGATTAACCTTCATTTTCATACAAGCCAGGCACAAACTGTAACAGCTCCATGAATGCAAATTAACTCCAATAAGAGCTCCTCAGTACATCACAGCCATGCAGGGTATTGCCAAGTTCCAATTCATAACTTAAAAATTAGCGGTGCAATAACACCCCCGTCTTTTTGCCTGGGAGCTGAGGCAGAGAGCTGACATGAACAAATCCTTTCAGGTTCCCCATGTAAGCAGACGGGTGTTTCTGCAGCAAAGCATGCCGCCCTATGAATTTCAATAAACCCAACCCTTAGAGGAGAATCTATGAGGTAGGCCTATGCACACCTTTCACCATATTCACACAGCTGCAATGGCTCCAAAATTACACTTTGTGTGGAACGCTCAAATGCTAATATCTGTTTTACCGTGTTTCAGCTTTGCAAATCGTAGACTTAAGGAATCTGACAAATGGTATCACTCATCACTCCCTTGACCATATTTTATGTTAAAGAACACATTTAATAACTCATAACGTCTGTTACAGGAGCTAAAAATACAGTTTGTCTTACAAAATATCAAAGGAGGAAAATTAATTCCTATTCTACATTAATGTTGGATTTTTTTTTAAGGTTAATTTTTGGGATTATTGTACCTTTATTTAGATGTAGGATAGTGGAAAGAGTCAGAAATTTGAGAGAGAGAGAGAGAGAGAGAGAGAGAGAGAGAGCGAGAGAGAGTGGGGAATGTCGGATTCAAACCTGGTCCGTATATGGGGCATGCACTAACCACTAGGCTACCGGTGCCCCTAGTAATGTTGGCTTTTAATGGCTATAATAGCTGGCAATTGTACATTTAGGGCCTGATTTACTAAGATCCCAATTAAAGAGTACAAAATTGCGTGTTCACTCCAAAAAATTGCGCGTTTGGCTTGTGGGCGTTTTGCGGGTGATAACGGGTGCAAACCTTGAGGAGGCGATTGTATTTAAATCAGGCTTTTGCGTGTTCTACTGGGTTACGTCACGGAGAGTTTGGACGGAAAGCAGAATGACTGCAAGCGCAAAATAGGTATTAGTGGGAGAGGTAAAAAGAACGTACAGTATTTTCGAGTTATAGCAGATAAATCTGAATATAACGAAAAGAACATTTGGCTTATAAGAAAACCTCGGCATTAAACAGGGCCTCTCTTTTCTTCCCTTGATCTTTTGAATGAATTGTCATACATTGCGCAGGAGGTGCGAGCTGTGACCTATGTGGCACCGGCGCTCAGGCGCGCCCCTCGGGCTATTGTTGCACTGCTGGCCAGCGCTGTGTCTGATCGGACATAATTGCCCTGGCAAGAGGTATCGAAGACGGGGGTACAAGCAGTGGTGAGGTCCCCCAATCCAAGTGCCTACAGCTTGGCAGCAGGGGGCTGTAGAGGTTGGAGACGAGCGCGATAGGGAGAGGAGCGCACCGGAGGAGACAAGCTGGAGAGACGCGCAACCCGAGAAAAAGGAAATGCCCAGTTTAAAATGTAATGTGCGTAACACTGGGCTCCTGGATTAGCACTTGCCTTTCAAAGGTGTTAAATTTAGACACCGTCACAATCACCGCAATTTTTGCCTGGCTTGGTAAATCGCAATGCGTGTACTAACTTAACTTATTTGAATTTTCTCCTCCCAGTATTTTGCATGCTGCGGCAGAAACGCCCCATATTGCATATTCATTAAGGCAAACGTACTAAATGGACAATGCGTGTTGTTTTGCTCATATGAAATACGCAATCCTCACTGCGTGTCGTTAGTAGATCAGATAGCACATTTTTTCCTGGTGGTATCAAGTTTGTACACGTTTTAAGACACGCAAACCTTTAGTAAATCAGGCCCTCAGTTGGGAATTGGTTAAATTCTGAAATTAGCTGTAACACCAAGCAGTCTGTAATAGGTTGTCAAATATGCTAATAACATTTCTTTAGCCCCCCTTGCTGTATTTTTAAGGTTAAACATATTTGATAATAATTTTGCTTACGTATTATTGATAACTTATTTTTTTTCTGGATTGTTGTTTAAGGGACAAGTGGAAAGTAAGCTCTAAAACCCTTTCTATCCTGAACGGTGTAAGCAGGTTAATAGTTTACAGCATCTTCACTGTTATTTTATGACGTTTAACATCTTGCTGAGAATACCTCAGAGAATAAAAATGCAGTTGCCTGACAGATTGCCCAGGAGATGTCTTTATTAAATACATGTGTTCTGTTCAGCAGAGATCAATTATGAAGAATACAACTGTTTAATTTAATGCAAAGTTGAAGTTACCAATAACAGCAATGAGAATAATACAAGGCAGCTGATTTCTTAGAATTAAAATGCATTCTGGGATATGTGGTGTTAGCAACAGTCTGAAGTGTATTAGAGGATCACTCTCAGCCTAACTTTTATTATACATAGGTTTGGTATATACTGTATACCTCTATTAGCAAATTAAGAGGTTAATTTAGACCCCCTGACCACCAGGGGGCCCTAAAGTAAGGGGAAAAAAGGTCTATGAATGTACATACTGTAAGTACATACACAACTGTTCTACATACTTATCAGAAAATAAATAAGATTTAAAAAAAAGATTTGAACTGTCGTTTAACTTTCACATTGTATTTTTTATTTATTTCTGAAGCCTCTTATTTTGCTAAGTTTGCACTTCCAACTTAACTTGACTACTTTTCACTTTTCACTGTCAGCCTCAGTGACACAGTTGCAGATCAAAATGCCCGGAGCTAAATGATAAAACGGACACTTATCACACAGAGTCAAACTGCAGAAGATGTTTAACCACTTTATTTACAGGAAATGGATTCTTATTTTGCTCTTCTGCAGTAATTTGTTCATCATCAGGCGGGAATTGGCATATTACATGTCAGTTATGCTCAGTGGGGCCTTGGCGACCCATGATTCACTACTGAGTCATTCACCATGAGCTGTGAGGCTTATTCAACTGTTCCTAGCACTGAGACATGTTATATTTTCTCCTCATTAGTAAACACTGTTAGCGGAGCTGAGAAGATGTATCTGAAACATCAGGAGGTCAAGTCCGAAAGGTGACGTAGTGTGGGCTGAAGAAAGTTGTTTACTTTTTCTTAGTTAGGAGAAGGAAATATCTGAGATTTACCGGAGGCAGTGTAATGATCCAGGTGCAGAGCGTGTCTGTCCTTCTCCCAGTGGCTAAATATTGACTGAGCTTTATAGCAGCAGATGGGCTGAACGGTGAATGCAGGCTGCGCTGGAGGGAATGAGTGAGTGTACGAGCGACATCTGGTCCCTCCTGCGCCCAGTGGACCTGGTTGCTACATCAAGCTGCCTCATTAGAACTAGCTGGGGCTTTAGGAGCATTCTGCCACTCAAGCCACTGCTCTAGTGCTCCCCATCAAATCCCTTATTTGCCACTGCGCCAAGACTGGAGGACCATATAATATGTTGTGTCTGCAAGTTTCACACATCCCACGGCTTTTTCTCTCTGCATTCTGCTAGGGTCACCTATTTGCACTTTGGGTGATTTCATTTTGCCTGGAGAGAATTTATGATGTGGTTGCTGTCCAAAAATGTCTGCATTCCACCTCAGCTCACAGTGCACGCTCACTGAAGCTTTCTGACTGGTGGGATGTGGCTTATACAACCCCAGTTTCCACTGACACTAAAAATAAATACAGTATGTTCCTGCTCCAACATTTAAAAGCAGAGTTTTAAGGATACTACTCAGCTCATATACTGCTATCCATCCGATGTCATAACATTTATAAATATAATTATCAACCCTCACAGTCATAAATAACCGGCAAGACAAAGGTTTGAGTCCCGATAATAAGGAGAAAGTAATGTCGTGAGTAATGTTTTCTAGTTATAACTAATGCTTTTTCTGACTTTAACATGTTTTTCCCCAAACCCAACCAAGCAGATGTTAACAACAGGTTAGACAGGAAGAGAATACACACTCCCATCGCTGTCTGATGAGCGACACAGAGTTTTGACTATAAGTAATGTTTTTTTAAAGGCCTGGGATCAGAACTTGTTTGTTAGTGTGCGGTTCAACTGAGTCGGTGTTGGGGCCTTAATGGGCAAACTAGAAGAATAAACATGGGCTAAACGAAGAGCAAAGCATCTAGACCATCGGTTCCCAATCTGGTGTCCAGGGCCCCCCGGGAAGAGGGGGCATCTGAGATCTTGGGTGCGAGGCTCTCTCTGCTCTTAAGTTTTAAAAATTAGATTTGCACATAGTATGATATACAATCATGTAAAAACATTACTTGGAAATGTATACAAATATATTTTGGTGGGGGGGGGGGGGGGGGGGGGGCTCAACTTTTCTTAGGCACAAGTAGGGGGGGCCCCAAAGAAAAAATGTTGGGAACCAGTGATCTAGACAGCACACAGAGACTCCATTGATCTCACTTTGAGGTCAAAAGGCTAGAAAAGTTTGATATAAATTCTTTATACATTCTATCTATTTGAGCCCTGCATGGGTCACATTAAGGGCTCTTTATCAACCAATCAGGGCGAACTATTGTGGGGCAACTGACTGGGGCTCAGCTGACAAAGATGGCTGACAGAGTAAAGCTTCAGTCAGGTATCCCAGATCAGCCCAGGTGAAACCCTTTGGGAGAAATGTTTGTGAATCCTAACTAGTGTATTTTTAAGCATACAAAAAAACAATGAAAAAAATAAAAAACAAACCTTTGTTTTAACTTTAATGGACCTACTTTTTCTGACAATTGTTTTTGGAGCTGAAGAAAATCCTGGTCAAAGTGGTAGTGGTGAATAACTGTGATCATACAGCATGGATCCACTGATTTCCACTAAGAGTCATCTATTTCCTCTGATGGCTGTGAAGAGCCCTCTCTCAGCGCAGCCTGTGGCCCTCTCTCTGCTCTTGGAGGATGGTGGGGGGGTGAGAAGCTGGGCTCTGGTTCAGCAGCTCAACTCGCCTCTCCTCAGGGCCGCAATCATCTGTGGCACAATCTACTTATCACGAGAGCTGTTTGGATCACCACACCACGTTTAATGGCAGGCTGCCATATGATGAATATCATAATCCACAACACAAGCAGTGCACTACACATTCTGTGTCCATTCACAGAGCTCTGCTGGGCAGGAACCTTCATTCTCCTCCCCCTGGGCTCCTCACTACAGCAGCCTTCAGTATTGAATTGTTCTGGGACAAATTGGTCAAAAGGAAAAAAAATATCAGGATGTCAGAACAGTGGCTTTAGATCAAGCTTTTATTTTGTAGAAAAGGCTGTCGGTAGCACTAGAAAGCCTGGCTGATTTGTGCTAATTAAAGTTAAATAAAGTCAATGCACAGATAAAAAAAAAACAGACCCAAAACACAGTTTATGGTAAATGATCACATGACAATAACAAACAACAGCAGTGTGGTGCTGAGCACAGAGTGCAATGTTTGTCAAAGTGAGCAAAACGTCATTTATAAGTGTTTTTGCACTAATGTTGCGTATACTTTTCAAAGATACTTGGTATCTGCGACATGAAGTAAAAGTATCAGAATCCATGGAAGAAGAAATAGTTTTGTGATGACATAGGCATATAAACACCACCTGATGAATGGACAAACTGTGAACCAGTCTGAACTGAGACAGGCCCCTTTAACTGGAACGTTTGCAATGTTACTTTTAATCTTTTCCTGTATAATGAAATGACATGAAATGAAATATTGTGTTGAGTTTGAATAGTCCTGAAATCATCATTAAATTCCCATTTCAATCTACTGGAGATGAGCTTTATCTGGGGTGTCTTAGCAACATATTACATCTTTTTGCTGTGACAAAGCAGGCCACTCACAATAAACTCCAAACTCTTTTGAGTGCTGGGAAGTTGTGGCGGTCAAACCACATTTTCTCATTTCAGTCCAAGGCTTCAATCATGAGGCTGACGTACTGGCACAACTATAGAGTTACTCTAAGCTTTAGAGGGGGCACACTCAATATCACCTGTGCAACATAAATCAATGCAATACAAAGAGCCCTGCAGTAAATCCTTCCTGTGTAAAGCTTAGTTTTTACTGAGTGTGTGATAGAGCTGTTAATTCAGAGCTGTACGTTTATAAAAAATAGATTTTAAACAATAAGATAACAGCAAAATTAAAAAAGCTGACATTAGGACAGCAATGCTGAGATTCTGTGATATACTGTACCTTCTTTCTTTTTTCTTGTGTAAAACTGCTTATTGGAGCGAACAAGATAAAGACCGTTAAAGCTTAGAGTTATGATTTCTATCAGATATTAAACATACTGCGATGTTTCAAACTAGGGGTGGGAATCACCCCTAGTTTGAAATATCGAGATATGAATACACGATACGATATTATCACGATACTTGAGTCACGATGCGATATTATAGCGATTTTTAGCATTTTGCCAGGCTGAGAATTGCAATACAATATATTGCGATTTAACTTTATTAACTGCATATTATGTCCACAAAATTAAACTTAATCAAGAAGTGTTTTGTCAAATAAGAAAACATTCTCAGACTCTTCATCTCACTTCAGTCTTTTGATTTCTACACAACAGGAGACAAGCCCACAGACTGACCAACACAGTGATAAAAGTCAAACCCTGTAAAAAGCTGCATGCACTTCACAATCTGCACTGTTGGTATTTCAGTCTAATCGAACTTAACTGAACACAAACATGATGTGCGAGTGTAAAACTGCAGTAATTTCTCATGATGCAACTTGTTCTAAATAAATTATGTAACCCCTTCAGGAATTAAGAATTTAAAGAAAGCATATTTTGCTATTAATATAGTAAAAATATCAAGCTTGGCGGCCATGAGACGATATGATATCGTCTATCGATTTTTTCCCCCAGCTCTATTTCAAACCCCTTCATCTTGTAAATGTTAATGTCACAGCTGAAACACTCGTTAAAATGGGGACATGACTTACAGCCCTTTCCACCAAAATCTTCCAAACCTCTGAATAGCGGGTCATGTATAAAATTAATCTGGTTTTCATGTTTTGTCTTGAGGCTGCGTGCTTTATTGTCTGTGCAAAACACAGAGTTGTACAGCTGGAAAGATTGTGCTTTGATCCAGCATGAATTTGTTCGGATCATATTAATATGCAGTTGAAACCACGCGTGCATGATTTTTATTTTTTTTAAGCACTGGACCTTTAAACCCATTGCAGGCTGAGTTGTCTGTCTTTAGGATGGAGGCCGTGCTCAAGCAGCTATGTGCATAACCTTTAGTGTCCGAACAAAATAGTGGTTTGTTTGCTAAGTCACTTCACTGCTGTCATATTTTAAATCTCCTTTCACTTGCCTGCTGCCTTTAATAAGTCAGTCATATAAGAGCAAACATGTTCTCACCTGCCTTCCAACTGATAAAACATTTCCCTCTTCAGTCAAAAATAAGTCTCCTCTTCTGTGAAAAACTTTGTCATTATCACCATTGCACTCTTGAATATTAGGTGCTTGTAATGCAGCAATTTCATCAATTGAAACTCCTCCTATGGTGCACCCTTTCCCTATCACTGTAGATGAGAGCTAAGCAGCTGATATGAATAATGTAGATGGAGTAAATCGAGAGCAGTGTCGGTGAAAACAGAAACATGTCTGGGGAAAAAGTGCTTTTAAGCGTAACAGTCTGTTAAATTATACTCAGCTACATTCAGAGACGTAACCTCAGTCATTCTAACAATGCATCAAACCCATCCACTAGATTTGTTTGTGTCAGATTTCAGACTATATCATGGTGGGTTTTTCACACAAATATACAGCTTTTTCATTTTCACGTTTCCCTGTGATGTCGAACACTACCTACCTCCCACGATGGCCTTCAGGTTGTAATGCGCTGTTAAGTATGCAGTTCAACAAGCTCGAAACGAGTTCAATATGGAGTCCAACGAGCTCTCGAAATAAAAGAGCACTTATCCGACGATTTACAGTATACTCCCTCTAATTTAAATAAACACCTCGCTGTGAGTAGAGAAACTGAGGCAGTCTAGTCTTTCCAGTACCACACCGTGATCACTGTCCTTATCCTCATGCACAAACACTACATGTAAATATGTAGTGTAACTTGCCAGTATTAGCCGACTAGGGCAGTAGTTCCCAAAGTGGGGGTTGGGACCCATTTGTGTGACGCGTGACACTGAGAGGGGGGGTCGTGAGATTCTTTCCAAAACAAATAAAAAAATGCAAATATATTTCATATTATTGTGAAATGATACAAAAAATGGTTGTTCAGTTTAAAATACAACCATAGTCCTTAAGTGAGATTTTTGCTGAAAAGAAAGTATTATATCATTATTTTCAGGCTTTTGTTTTGTTGTAATGCCAGTGTTTGGATAGGCCTATGATTGGGGCTGTGTCCATTCATCCATTACCTATACCGCTTTTTCCTGTTTTGGGGGGGAGGGGGCTGGATTTGATCCCATCTGTTATTGGGTGAGAGGCAGGGTACACCCTGGACTGGTCACAAGCCAATCACAGTGCTGAAGTATTGAGACAGACAACCAGCCACACTCACATTCACACCTACAGGTAATTTAGAGTCACCAGTTAACCTAACGAGCATGTCTTTGGACAGTGGGAGGAAGCCGGAGTACCCACAGAGAACCCACGCATGCACAGGAAGAACATGCAAACTCCACACAAAGAGGCTCCTGTACGACCGGGATTCGAACCAGGAACCTCCTCTCTGTCAAGCAACAGTGCACCACTGTGCAGTGTGAAACGTTAAATGCTTTTAACCACTCCCAGGGACAGTGGGGGTCCCCAGTCTCTGGCACCCTTATTTTGGGGGTCACAGGCTGAAAAGTTTGGGAACCCCGGACCTTTGGAATTGAAAGGATTTCACTTAAATGCAGAACATTGGACTGTTTTGGGAGAGTAATAAATGATTCCGAGCTTTGAAGATTTATTTTACAGCTTGATGGAAAAAGTTAATTTTGACAATGCCTGTCAGAAAATCTCATTTAGAAGATTAAATGAAATCTTTGATTAGACTTAAGTTTCTCTGTCCTCAGTCTTTTTCCTTATGATTATTCTAATGTTGAATGCTTTAAATTATTCAGTATTGTTTTTGATTGAGGGAGATCTTGTAGATTACAACAACAACTTGAGCTGAGCAGTGTGTGGAGCTTTTTTCTTTTTTTCTGCTAATATTTTGATCATCCTATAATTCTTCATTTATGTTTTTAATAATAATATACTGTTTTAAATGTGATCACCCAGATCTGCTCCTCATTAAACACTTTGCTTATGTTTCCCATGCTGATATTTGAGTCTTGTTCCTCCATACACAAGAGCCAAGTTACTACAAGTGACAAAATCATCCAAGTTAAAAAGATGCATAGTGGCCCAAAAAATACAAAATAATAAAATAAATCATCAAATGTTTGTCAACATAGCGACATGGCCACTGGCGTTCCACTTAATTCATGTCTGTCCCATGAGCTGCAGGCAGCTGTCTGCGAGCGGAGCTGCTGCCTGAATGCACCATCTTCTGTGCTGCTAAGATGTGTCTGGGCACTATATTAACACAGAGAGGGCTCTTGCCTGATGGAATATTGATAATATATTTTTTGTTTGCTGCACATTGCTCGGAGAGTTGACGGCTCACTGCACTAAATCATAAAGCCCGCTTGGGCGTACTGCGGAGTCAATAACCAGTTCTTTTTCTTTTCTTGGAATGCACTCAGTTTGTGGGAGGTCTTCCACTGAAGCTCATGTTGAAAGATTCACAAGAACTCTCAGAGCACTTCTGTGGTGCACTGTGTGCAATGTTGCACAGCCGTCTCTTAAAGGGGACATATTATGAAAAATCCACTTTGACAGTGTTTTTGAACATTTATATGGGTAATTTTGAGTCTACCAACCTACAAAATGTGAAATAAACCCATCCAGTCCTTTGTTTGTAGTCAGCATACGTTTTACAACACAGAGAAAAATGCTCCATTTCAAATTTCATCAGAAGACATCAGAAGTTGGATTCTGGTAAGAAAATACTCTCCCCTCCCCTGGTATCTCCCCCCATGGACTCCAAAAAATTAAAAAAAAGCCAAGCGCAAAAACCTGCAGTTCATCAAGTGTCCACTTGAGGCTGGCTGCAGAAGACCTGGAAGTTACATACACACCCATTCAAAAAAAGCCAGTTTTTACAGCAGAAATCCTGGTTTAAAAAAACTAAATGGGTCTGATTAGCTCATGTATTTTTCTCACACTCTGGGGGGGTTAAAAAATCTATAATTTTACCAATCAGTTTTGATTTTATAAAGGATAAAGGTTGTTCATAACAAGGCGCCTATAGTTGACCGGACTGACGAGTGAGTGCAGGGTAGCTGTCGGTCAGGAGGCTTCAGACCCACCTCAGCTCCAGCTCTTTGTCTGTCGTTATGTTGACTGAATGTTAGGTTGAGACAGCATTTCCAGCATGGCGACAGCCATCGACGGGCTTCAAAGCCCCCTTCAGTAAACAATGTGTCGTCACTCAGGCTTCGTCCATGTTTATTTATAGGCTATGTTCATTCCTAACATCTCAAATATGGCAGCTATGTCAGAGTCCCTAAGCTTCAAACTATGACTCTCTGGTACCTCTGCAGCATTAGTTAAGGATGTGCAGTGTCAACAAGAAATATGCAACGTCCTGTTAGACTTTCAAAATAAATCAGTATAATTAGCAGTAAAAACTAGCAACATGTGATTATTTCTTCAAAATAAAGCATGTAAACAAACAGTTTTTGTGATTCTTCGATGCACAGATGTCATTACCATGACACTTTTTATAACCATTACAGTTTGGCTATTTCATCAAGGCACCAAAACGAGTTGGGGATTCAGTTCCTCAAGTGTTCACTTGATCTAGACAGATCATTTCATTAATGGTAAAAAACTATACAGGGGTTGAATTATATCCCCAAAACTTGCATTGTGAATATACAGTATGTAGTTTAAGAGTTATTCATAGATTGGCATAATGAGAAGCAGGCTGAGTTGACTGACAGGTCAGTGCGTTTTAGCCGTTTGTAAAAAGACCCGCCTTTACTCCACCTCTTCGTCTGTTGCTATGATTGACTGAGACAACATTTCAAATATGGCAACCGCCATTGTTGGGCTTCTAAACGTATTTGAGGTGAAAGAATATGTTTTGTTACATGACTAACAACTTTTGGAGTTTACTTTATTTTTTAATTTAAAATTTATTTAACCAGGAGAAACCTCATTGAGATTAACAATCTCATTTACAAGAGTGTCCTGGCCAAGACGGTCAGAAGCAAAACAAAAAGTAACAGACATAAAACACAGAGTCATCACAAACAGAGATCAACATTTCCTGAGTCACAGAGCACAAAATCATCAGTCAAAGCATTTACAACCTGAAGAATCATCTTCCAACACCTTCAATCTACTTTTAAAAAGATTTAAAGAAACCTGCTCCCTCAGACACAGATCATCCTGCGGGAGATTCCAGGCCGCAGGAGCAGCATACCTGAAACTCCTTTTCCCCATTTCAAGACGCACCTTTAACATACTAACATACTGTAATTGATAAATGACTACATAATGTATGTATATAAACTAACCAATGTAATTGTACTTATAAATAAGACAGATTTCCCATTCGTTAGAATGGAAGCCCAGCCTCCTGATTAAAGTAGGTTGTTCAGTTGATAGGATGGTCCACTGACCAAGCTGCCTTTTGAGACAACTTTAGGAGTAAGAACAGGCTGGAATACCACCAGGACAATCCCTGTAAATGTTGCTGTAGTTGCTAAATGGAGTGATCCTGGCTCTGACATTTACTGTATGCTCTAGCCTTGAAAGACAGAACCATATATCAGAGAAAGCAGTGGATACGTTCACCCTTAACTCAGTGATTTGACAGTTATTGTAAATGCTTGTGGTTTTCCGTGAGAGCTAGTGACATGTATCTTCGGCTTGAATGAAATGTTTTTCTGTGCGTGGTGACAGGTGGGTAGAGCAGGCTGGAGCTCTGGCAGACTGTGCACCAGCAGCAGCAGCAGCAGCATCAGCAGTGGCAGCTCCAGCACTGAGGCTGAGAGCAGGAGACGGCTTGCCAGGGGAAGGGACTCTGCCAAGAGCTGTTGTATCATTACAAAGCCTCCCTTTCCACTATGAATTATACACTACGGCTTGAAATCTTAAACTCTGCTGCTTCCAAAACGTTTTGGATATCACCTGAGTCAACTGCAAGGCTCATTTAAGTGGACTCACAGTACCTCCATTTAGAGCAGAATATGTTCGTATCATGATGTAATTTACTAAAAAGAAAACCCTGGGGAATCCTTGTATTATTAATGACGGTGCATGCTTGGGTAATGCTTTGTGTAAGCAGGTGTTAAGCACTCATTAGTCACAGGCTGTGCATAGCCCAGTAACAAAAATCAAGTGGATATATGCGTTATCACCTAGTGTGTTTGAATCTTAGTCTACAGATCTAAATTAACCAAAATGTATGAAGGAAAAGCAACACTGGGGTACATTTAGTTGAGACAATGCGCCTGCCAAAGAAAGCAACAGTAAGACAGACATTCCTGATCGATGTGACGTCTTTCCCTGTGTGTCCTGATCGCCAGACTGCATGTTCGGATGGTATCTCAAGGGGCAGCACATGGCAGGGCTGTGATGTGTTTATTTATAGAGTACAATGAGCCTAATTGGTAAATTGCTCTAATGATTGATTCACTATTGAGTTTGGTGTCGTCTATCTTGACTCGGCAGTGAGGAATGTCTCGAAATAGTGGGGACGACAGCAGAGAGAAAGAGGAGCCAATACTTTCCCTGAGTGCCTGATCCTCCTATTAACAGCCTCCAGTCTCCCTGAGAGTTCAGCCCACTGTAAGCAATTAGACACATGAAGGTTACGGCTCAGTCTGGCTGTCACCGAGCTGAGTTAAAGCAGCTTATGAAGAAGGGTTTCTATTTCAACACCCACTGAAAGTTGATGATATTGTATTACCTTTAGTTTTGATCCATTACTTCTACTAATAATTGATCTAAGGTCGTTTTAAAATGCGATGAGTAATGATGCGATGAAGCAGCTTCGATCTATACTCAAAGATTTGAATTGAAAGTGTGCAGCCTCAGGGCCTCGTAATCTGTGAAGTAGAAAGTGCAGATGCGTCAAATCCACCAATTTGTAGCATAACATAGCATTGCCTGTTCAGATTTTTATGTCTGTGTAATTAAGCATGTCCCCCTGCCCCCTTTAAAGTTTCCTTTGCAACAGGAGTCGAGTTAAATGCCCAAATTTAATAACCACTTATGTCCGTCGGTCATAGCAATCTAATTTTGTCCAAGGAAGTGTTGTTTCAACAAATGGGGTTATTCCTCTCCTTGGCAGGGAGCAGCCCATTACAAGATGTGATAGGCACAAATAAATCATGACTTTATGCAGAACAGTATTCTACCTCATGCAGAGGACTCAGCTCAGGGGCCTATCTGCTTCCTGGCTTCAGGTTTGAAATTCAATTACCCGCTGCCCTGGGTAGCTGCATGCTGGAAACGAATCATGGATCTGAGGTAAGGTTTAATGGATTTGAAATATAATTTAGCTCTGGCTTGGCTCCTCAGAGACAGGTCACCATTACCTATAACCACATTAGAGGTAATCAAAGATTCTTCTGAATTTGTTACCTTGACTTCCAGTGAGCACCTTGAATTTTTGTTCTTTTTCATACATCTCAGATGCATTTAAAGGGCACTTTGTGTGCAGGCATAAATCCTGGATATAATGTAGATTTATTGGAAAAGACAACTGGTACAGAGTCTTTCCTTTGTGGCAATTTTACAGGGAAAGATCAATCACTATGATTGTATCAAGGACCATATCTATAAAAAGCAACTTTCATCTGTCTCAGTTTACCCATATTGTTTTTTACTACAACTTCAAAACCTAAAAGCTATTGTTTAAGGCGGGTGTGGCCCCGCAAATACACTCTGGCTAAAAGGCTCCGACTCCTTCTTCACTCTAATTGCAGGTTGTGGGTTATTGCTTTGCCCCTATTCCCAGGAAACCTTTTTTTTTTTTTTTTTCCAATCGGCAGAGCTTCCCCCTTGCTCAGACACCTGTTATTAATTCTCTCCTGTTTAATCAGAGAGCTGGGAGGTAGCAGCCGCTTCTCAGGCTGTGAGGATGACAAATGAATTGCCAGGTTAGAAAAATGAACTCAAATTCGTCCTCTCCTGGAATTTGTGTTCACACCCATGCATTGTTCTTCCTCAAGGATAATGGATGGGATGTGGGGAGACTTTGAAGGTGCGGCACATAATTCCAATAAATAGTTAATGTTGCAAAAAGTCACCTATTATGGCTCTCTGGCACTTTGGTGGTTTGGAAATAGCTGAATTTTACACTGTATGCTCAATATGGTGGAAAACAATGGAAGAAAGCATCTGAAAAATATTATAGAACAGAAAACTGAAGAGTATATAGAGAATCTCTTTGGCCTTTTTAGGTCATTTAAAGCTTCCCTTTGCATATAAAGGACTGATTTTAGTCTGTTTTTAAATCCTTCTGCTTCACCTTCACCACCATCTCTGAAGTCACCTGGAAATGTCACCGTCTCTGTCTTCCATACAAATATAATCTCTCCACTGATCCATTGTGGTGCATCTGAGGATAAGTAGGACCTCACATTTAATATTAACTGTGTGTCCTGATACATTTTCACAGAGGGGTGCTAAAGGTTTCACATGTAATTATTTGGTTTGGTTTGGAAGAAAACGTGCGTCATTGATCAAACATGACTTGGTCGTTTGACAGCTATCAGTTGTATCTGCTCTTTCTTGTAAATCATTGGATGTCTTGCATCAGTGTTCTGAATCCATTAATCAAAGATATTTCTAAACTCTGAGGGCAATGAATATTCACAAATACAGAGAATGTGTGGAGGCTTACACACGCTGCTAAAGAAATCTTACAGTGTAATGAAAAAAAGTTGGCTAGGGTGTAAAAGTATTTACTCAGCATTGCGTCATCAAAAGGGAGCAGTAGCCTACTAAAGCCTTGAATGGTTGCTCTTTTAAGTGTGTGAGAGGGGAAAGGAATGTTTTGGCTCTTGTCAACTGGCATTCGATGCAGGGCGGAGAGGAGGTGACCTTGCCCTGTCGGGTTTTGTGATTGGCCGACTCCACTCTCAGAACTCGTCCCCTCTGCATGCAGACAAGCTTTGAGAAATGATGTTAGCTACAGCTGTGGTTTAAAGAGGCTTGTTTACTTTGAGAAACAGACTTAAAACTGATACTTTGCTGTGAAGCCGGTCCCTTTTGTCACAAACAGCTCTGTTTCTAGCTTAAAACAAACAACACAGAGGACAATATCAAATCTACCATGTGACGCCATTTGCAGTCATGGTGTTTTTTCTCTTTAAATCAAACAGACTAAAGCAAATATATGTGCAGCTGAAAAACAATAAAGGTGTCATATTGATTTAAAGACCACGTTTTTGGCATCCTACCCTCCTTGAATGCAAAAACATCCCTGAAGAAGAATCAGCAGCATAATGTGTTTTTAATAAACTTCACAGCACTCTTGCAATCAGATTTTCTGTCAAGAGTTTTATGTTGTGTATAATATGATTCCAACAGCTGTTCAGAGACACATTCTGATTCTAACTTTTAAAGATGTTGGGCCATTTTTGCCCTTTATTAGATAGGACAGCTGAAGAGAGACAGGAAATGTTGGGAGGAGGGAGTGGGGGGCAACATGCAGCAAAGGCCGAGGTCAGAATCGAACCCACAGTCGCAGCGGTGAGGACTATAGCCTCTTGCACATGGGGAGCTCGACATAACCACTAGGCTACCGGCGTCCCATAAATTCAGATTTTTTAAGCAGTGCAATTGTGTCTTCTTTTTTTTTTACATAATATCTATACCTATATCTCAAATACAGAACAAACATCTAACTATAAATGAAGCATCTCATATTTATACACTTGGGCAGAGTGGTATCGGTCTTATGCTTGGACTGAATGATGTTGCCTGCAAGTGTTGAGTGAAAGAGCTTGATGTGTTTATTTTTGGCTGCAAAAATTCATGTCAAGGTGTTGATGATGTGTTTTTATATGCAGGTGCTAAATGTCAACAGGGAACACAGTTACATATCAATTAACTACTAGGTAAAGCTATAAAGCCATCCTTTAGCATTGCATTCATAGCGCTGAGAAAATTGTACGTTTATGCAAAACATATAAAACTAACTAGAATAAACATCATCAGGTGTTTTGTTACCCACCATCTATCTGGTACAGAATCTTTCCTAAAGGTTAAGACCACCTTTATTGCCACCATGTTTTCTGGAACCAGCGAGATCGCAATCAAAAGAGGCTCATGTCAATCAAAATGTGATCTGCAACGCACAAAAGTGTTAAGAAATGATCTTAAGGTCAAAAATGACCTGTTTAGTGATGTATGAAAACAAGTGATGAAGAATTATTTTCACTCTGATTTTGCGGATCCTTAATGAGACTCATGACTTTGACATCTTGCATGAGTTTCTGGTTTTTCAAGCATAAATTCAAAATACTTTAAAGTTCAAACCAGGCCAAGATATTCAAAGGGTGAGAATAATGATATTTTAGAAAGGCTGAATAAAAATGTCACACACAATAAGCCAGAAAACCAAAAAAATACTGAAGGGGTTAAATACACTGGTGGTGAAATACTTGGAGTAATTTTCTTGGTCTCAAATGTTTGGTGTTGAAATGTAACAGTCATTGTTATAGTCATGTTAACTAACCTTGACAGTTTGAGTTATTAACAATGGCCTGATAGCTTAGTGCCACATGCAGTCATGAAAAGGGCAATGACCATTAAATGGATGAAAACAAGGACAGCGTGTTCTGAATCCTACATGGATCATGCTGTCTTTACATCAAAACAGCTGTCAACTAGAGACGGACTCCTTTCTGTTACATCTGTCAGCCTGCTCACTGCTAATAGGCTCTGATAATGTGATGCATCCAATACGGCCTGCTGGGTATCAGAAGTTCCAGTTGTCATTCAAAGTCATTGCATTGATTGTTAAAGGACAGGCGGCTGTCCAGGATTTATGATACATTAGCGAACATAAAACCTTAAGAGGATTGGAGCTTTTTTTGAAGAATAACTGATAAGCACAACATTTTAGGAGCGCTGCAGACACATGAAGCTTCGAGTTTCTCTGGTTTCAACCAGCAGACGAAGGGTTGAGTTTCAAAAGCAAAACCTGTCAAGAAGCCGTCTGTCTGCTGCTGCTCTTCCAACACAGCAGTCCTGAGGAATTGGATTTCTCTCCTCGGAGCTATCAGCCTTTGATGTGACACAGTGACCGTGAGAGCCAGTCATCAGGTGTAAGAATGAAGAGAAACCCTCAGAAGCTGCAAATCTTAAAGGTCTGAGTCGGTCCTTAATGTGAGTCTTTCTGCGCTTCCTACGTGGTCGCCTTCTCGCAGCGTAAATCAAAGCCTGGACCATCGTTCTAGAAAACTAATACCATTATCAGTGTTACTGAGGCTGACGGTAAAACAGCTAATTAATTAAAAAGAATCTTTTAATAAGCTAAAGTGTTCAGTCACTTTGAAGCGCTTAGCTGAAACAACAGTCTGAGAAAAAAGGAGCTTGACTTCCCTTTTTAATGAGACTAAAGGTCTGGAAACCTAATTTAGCACGCTATATCCAAGAACACAAATATGTGATGATGGAAGGAGGATGCTGATAAAAAAAAGCATTATGTGGGATGTTAAAGCGTGGGATTCTCAGCGACTTCAAAGCCAGCTGCTTGCATCGGAGACGTCCATGTTAGAAGCAGCCCACAGTCAGGTGGTGATCAGGCCGCTTTAGGCTGCTTCTAACCACGTTTGTGGATAATCACGACGGGCCAGTGGGCTGCTGAATAAGGCCGACATGGATATATGTCCTCGAGCTATTTGATCATTGTAGGAGGACAGCGCTGAGGCAGAGCGGGAGAAATAATCAATGGTAAAAGGCTTTAAACATAAATATGAGGATAGAGGGGCATGAGAATTTCTCAGAATTGTGGAGGGGTTTGCTAAAGGGCCAGATCAACAATGGAAAACAAAACTAGAACTACTGTTCTGTTGTTGTTCTGAAGACTTTACATTTAAAGTAAGCACAAGTTTCACACAGCACTCAGTCAGTGGTCACAGGGCCGTTACTGTATATGTGCAGTGGTTGATACATGTCAGTACATCCTGCACTGCATCTTTCAACCAAAGAGAATAAAACTGGACAAAGGAAAGAGGGGCTTCTGTGTGCAGCTGACAAAATGGTGAACAGAACCAAGCCAAGCCTCTATGAGTGACACATTTCAGACACGTAGCTTCTAATCCACTGAGCTGCCAACCCTGCACGGCCTTACAGAGCTACTTCTCCAATGCTGTCCTTCTCAAAGAATGGCAGGAGTCCTGAGATCCAGAAACCTTAAATATAGTTTGACAAGCCTGGTAGATTGAAGCAATCTATCCCAGCCTTGTATTATTTCATGAGGTCACAGTCAGGCCTTGGGTTTGGCTCCTTATTGATGGGACCATTGAGGCATCACAGTAGGCAGAAGGCAGGTGTGCATAACAGCCAGTGGGTCCAAAAGGATAAATTCAGCTTTTTACTCTAAAAAATTAAGTATCGTTTTTTTTTTATTTTAAATTTTATTGACCTTGTGTCTCCATGAATGGATGTACATCTACACAAAGAGTATTTTTCATACTATGAATAATCGTTGTTTTTTTTCTGAAATAGCCATTCAATGTAAGTCATGTTGTTATTATTGTCTTTCTGTATTTATTATTAGTAGTAGCTGTTAACACTGCATAGTGGATTAAGACAGCCAACCTGAGTAAAGGAGATTCACAGTTAAACAGGCATGTGTATAATCCAGCAGGATTTGAAAATAAACATCAGTCTGCGGCGGCCACTTTCAGCAAAAGTGTTCAACGTGTTGAAAGAAACGGTAAGTTTTAATGTGAGGCTACCAGAGAATGGGTGAGGTCACTGCAGTGCACTGCATTTTCAAATAAGTCCATTCTGTTTTTTAACTGGCACATCTAATTGATTGTTTTTTTGAAGAATAATGGGACAAAGAGAAATATGATGGTTTCCATATAATGAGGTGAATCAGGTGTTGAATTTGAACCTTTCCTTTGAAAAATGATGATGATGAAACTCATTATCCAAAAGATTTGAAATCCTGTTTAACTAACTATCCACTGACTGTCTGCCTCATGAATTTTTCCCTTTTAAATCTGACAAAGGAAGTGACAAAATGTTGGCCTGTGTACAACATAAATAGTTAGAAATCCATCAGTATGCTCCAGTCCTTGAACAAGATAAACCTCTAAATCTGTTTGCTGTATGCCTCGTCTAAGCTCTGCTACAACTTCAAAATCCACCTTCCTCACCAAAAAATGACAACAATTATGCTTGTTAATATAAAAATGATACTGTAGCTCATTAAAGTTTCATGCTATATCTTATTTTCTGTCCTCATCAAATCCATCCATCAGGACTTCTTCAACCTGCTTATAAATCAATGTAAAAGATTAGCTTTCATCAAAAACCTTATGAAGACACTGCTCTGTCACCAGCCATTGATCCGTCAACACAAAGTGCCACTGTAGTTCCCTTCAGTTCCGTATCAGCGCTCTGTTGTCTGTCCACAAATGGATGGACAGGCCTGTGTGTGTGTATACGAAGACACACACACCGGCATGGCTGAATCACTGCATGAGCTCGGTCCATCAATGAGGTGGGACTGGTAAGAGCAGGATTATATTCCTGTCCGTCTGTGTGGCTCTGAGCTGTGGGAAGCTGACCCTGATAAATCTCCACAGACTGTGTGGCAGCATGGACATGTTTTGTAGTGGCAGGATCATTGTATGGGCTTTAATTTTTGTGGGAAGACTGCTCCAGTTGGGAGTGTGAGATGGGAGCCAAGCAGGCGGACCGCACTGCCTGCCTGCCCGCCAGCCTGCCCGCCTGTCTCAGCAGAGCGTCGGCAACAAACAAGCCAGACGCCCCTCATGTGACGGAACCATCTTCACAATACACTGGCAGCTGATGTGTCATGCCCTGCGAATATCAAAGAGTGTGCTATGAATGCAATAAATAAGCCATGGGTGGGGGCGTGTAGAGGGGGATTTCAAAAGAATGCTGCTGTGACTGGACACAGATAGGAGGAGGGCCTGTCCCCGCAGAGCGCCTGATTATCTTCTGATCTACAGTAAATCAAACACCCAAAATAAAAACAGGCGACTGCTTCAGCTTCCTTTCATCCTCCACAGCGTGATAGTGTACAAACTACAACACCACCCTATGAATTACTATTCAAACAGCCATGTGGATGATAAATTATTTTTGTACAATCTCTTCCAGAAGTGAGGTTGGTTTTTTTTAGGGGGAGAAAAATGTGTTATTTCTGTTTGGGACAACATGTCTTGGGTGCAGCACAAGACTGTGTGTCATTACACAAATCACACACTCGCAGCTGGATGTGCCATCTTCTTAGCATTTAAATGTCAATATACTGTAGCTCAGTATGCTGACACAGTGAGAAAATCATTTGTATCCTGAAAAGTCAGCTGTCTCAGGCTGCTGCTGAGACTGAGACGGCATTCTGGTGTAAAGATGACAGAAAGGTGTACAGTGCTTTGTAAGTGTCGCGCTGGTGAATGAAGTTGAAGACGGATTATGTTGATGTGTCTGTGAATTGTGAATGTGATCAGAAAGAGCATTCGATGATTTCACAGCTGAATCGAGTGACATTGAGACAGTGGAGAGAAGGTCATACTGTAGTTGGAATGCAGGATTCAGTCAACCACTCTTTGACTCAAAGTTTACCTTTGAACGAAGCCAAATCATCAAAAGCATTTGAAAGAAACATAAATAATACTGACTGATCCTCATTGGTTTAAATTAAACACACTTCACAAAGCATTTGTCACTGCTGCTCTGTGTTGACGAGCGAGGATGAATGATCTACTACTTCATGTAATGAGCTCTTAGCCCTCATTTTCTAGGGAGTCTTTTAATTCCTATCAACAACAATATTCTTTTTTCTCAGGTTACTTTTATGTAGCTTCTTATAAACAGATTCATTACACGTCTTGTGCAACTAGCTCAAAATAGAAAACAATTCATAAAAATGTCCTCCTCCAGCAAGCCAGATTCCTCTAGGGGAAAAAACAATAGCCTTGATATCTTCAAACAAATGCAAGTATATGCGAGCTCTGCTCTAATGTTTTCTGCTGTGCCGCACTGTGCATAGGGATGTACTTTGCATATCTATTATGCGGTTTCTCTGTGAACAAGCAACCTTGTGGAACTCATCCGAAATCTGCTTTATATTTCTTTTGAAATCAATTTTCAGCTCGTCGCTGTTTTCAAGTCTGCCAACGACAACTGCCTACAGGCACCCGCATCACAGCGCTCTTGTGCGAGGAAGAGCTTCACTAATACTTGCCTTACTTAACTCTGCAAAGGATGCAGACTCTTTAGGACTACTGTATACACTTAGCCAACTTAGTTCTGCTTTACTTTCAAGTTATGCCCCAGTGAACGCGTGGGGGAAATCTCAAAACATGAGTTCAACAGCTGCTTAAATTAGTCTCTGACTTAGTTAACATGAGCCTTTGTGACTCCATTGCTTCAGAGTTGTTGATTTAATCACTGGTACATTCAGCTTAAAGCTACAGCAGAGTTTGTGCTTACCTGTCAGGTGTCGGCATGAACAGATGATTGAAGGGCAGCAGAAAAGAGAAGGAGAGAAAAGAGAAAAGCAAAGTTAGTCATAAATTTAGCACATGGGTCTATGGTCGAGTAATTCTGTTTGTGTTATATTTTGTTTCTAAAATCTGTCGCTAGTTTCACACACAAAGTAACTGGTCCAGGGTCAGTTACTGTCAATAATGACACCAATGAACTTATATCTACTTTTCTATTAAACAACAGATGTCCGTCCACACACACACACACACACATACTCATGGGAACATCATATTTAGAAACCACATGTGACCCAGTGCTTTACATTAACATAGTTGATTTAGATTATTACAAACTGTCTCTGTAGTAACTGCTGTGGAAACATACTGTACATTCCTGTACAAATTTAACAGCTCTCTTCACAGATATATATATTACAAATAAATACAAGTATGTTTTATGTGTGAGCTGTAACTCACTTTATATGTCTGCTGTTGTTTACGTTTTTGTTTTTTTTACAATACCTGCAATACCATCATGCCCCTCCTAAATCCAAGATCAGATTAAAGTCATTTTTTCTTCACACTAAATTGACACCAGTTAATCTGAAGGTAGCTGATAACTATCCTGAGCTTCATCTGACCGCAGCGTTTTGTGAAAGAATGGTCGATGTACACAGGCCTTTATCCGTTATTGAACATTTTTGAATTATTGGTAAGCAGGCAGTTTGTTTCCATGAAATAAAAAAAGAGAAATATATATCAGTGCATATATAAATGCAGATTTTGTGTTCATTGTTTGTGTTATTGCTAATTCTCATATTGCAATAAAACTGTGATTTATTGTGCAGCCCTAATCTATTGTACATATTTTAAAAAGTTGTATTTTATATGATGTTGTTTATTTTGTTCTATTTCAGTTTCTTTGAGAATAAGAATACTGCTGTTTGTTTTGTTTACTATTTTTACTCTATTTCATGTTCATCGTTATGAACACAAACAATGACCGTAAAATTCAATGTAGACATCCTCCATCATGACCACAAGTGCAGCTGCCACCATCACCCACGCGACCTGACGTGACTGAAAATCTACCTCCATTCAATGTATAATGCAAGCGTCCACTTCGCACTGGGTGCTTACATACATAGTGATGCAGAGCAGCCTGATGGCACCACTTTTTAAAGGCTTTCCTTCCTCATTAGGTCATAATCATGCATTTGAAGAAAACAGCAGTAAACTGCTGCGTAAATAAACCGTATGGAGTGCTGATTTGATTGAAAAGGCTCGAGTGTGACTTGCAGCCTGTACTTCACAACTATCAACATTACCGCTGGCTGAGAGCTCAGTTCCCATACCTGCAGCAGGATTTCTAAATCAACATGGTGAAAACAGATGACATTAGAAAGAACTACACAGATACTGCACGTTGTGGCCTTTGCTGAACGTCATGGAAATCAGCACGCAGTAAGACACACAACAACTGATCTTATGTACCGGTGTGACTTATATTCTAGATTTTATGTTAAGACACATTCCTTTAATGTGTATACTTTGCAAATATGCCATGATTGTTATTCTGAACACTCCCATGTCAGTCCTGTAAATATTAAGCTGAAGCCAGAAGATATTTAGCTGGGCGTTGCACAACACTAGAAAAAGATTGAAACCGTTAAGGGCCTGTGACCACAGGCGGCACTTTTTGCGCTGGCAGCACTTGTTTTCAATACAAAACCAATGTAGTTCAGCGGTTTCAGCGCCCTAAGCGCTAAAACGCTCTCAGCTTCAGCTTTTTTTTCTTCGCTGCACTTACAGCGCTCTCAGCTGCGCAATGTCACTTCTCCCTCACTGACCAATCAGAATCAAGAAGGGGCAGGACTTACAACAATGGCTGAGGAGACGCTAGTCTGACTGGTCTTTTCGAGGGTACAATTTCCAGGTCTATAGCTTCCTCTGATGCCAGGACACGACTCCTTTACATTATTTTCAAGTTTTCTTGGTGATATTTCCTTGAATAAAAGCAAATATTAAGCACACAGAGCTATCTAAAACACACCTAACGGACATTAACGAGGGAAGCAGAAGTTAACTTTCGTATCCTAGCAACAATGAGCACTGGTGAGAAGTGCACTGAAACAGAGGTTGAGAGCGCTTCTATAAAGCGCTGTCTGTGGACACAGTCCCTAATAATGCTGTTTCCAAAGTTCACCTTCCAGCCTCACTAATAAAGATGAAAGATAGCCTCATATAGCAGACAAACATGAAAGCCAGGTCCATTTTCTCATCTAACTCTCATAATGTCCATTTTTAACTACAATTATTTTTAAACAAGAAGGTACAGTCTGAACATGTGCACACCTCCTGGATGTTGGATCCCTTTGAGTTTGAATCAAGAAATAGCTCTGGAGTAAAGTCTTTCATTGTCCCATATGTTTGCTGATTTTAGTGTATGTAATTGTTGATCAATTTGAACATTCACTGAGTATTTGATTTTTTTTATTTGGACTTTGCAGGTTAAATGTTTTGCAAGTTTGACAAATATAGACAGCTAAATGTAATACCACAAGTGTTGCATACGGTAGTTATACTGCAGCCCTGCAGTTTTTACTTCTACGCATGTCTGTCTGTGTGTGTGTTTCTTGTGTATGTTTCCTCCATCTCTGTCTGTGTGTGCAAAAGGCACACATGTATGAGGCAGAAAGCAACATCCAAGAGCAACAGGGAAAAAGCATTAAGGGGATTGTAAACAGGACAAACAGTACACACACTGCTCTTAGGGTTAGGCAGCTGGACGCAGTAGAAGCAGAAGAGCAACTTAACCTCCATCATCATGAAACAGAGAAATCTCCAGGGCCCATTCAGGACATCTCAAGACAATCCCTGCAGACTCTTCCTTCCTTAAAAGCATATTCCCACCCCCATTCCTGCTAATTAATGCAATACCAGTGCCCTGTGGTCTTTTATCAGGCTGTGTCTTTCTGTTGTTGCCCTGGGGCCTGTATGACGGTAGCCCTTGGCCCCTGTCCTCCAGCTTCCTCCTGCACGACTCTACTGCTTGGCTTCGAGGCCTTGCCCACGGCAACACAGAGCAGAATCAATGAGGGGAGAGTGAGGGGGCGTCTGGATTATCAGATGAGGGAAGAGAAAGTACAAATGGTTGAGAAGTCAATTAAATGTGTATGACTGCCCATCCTAGTCCATAAAAAAGGCTGTCAACATATTGGATTGAATACCTTCAGTTCAATAAGAAAGGAATTTATGGAGGCCGTTGTTTTAGCACAGATTTCATGTCATTATCCAATTTAGCCCTGACAGCCTGTGTTGCTGTTTCAGAATAAATTGCTGCTGATTTAATTAATTATACAGTGGTATTAAATAAAACATTAGGGGAATTATATTTTATTGAATTAAGTATTCACCTTGGCAATTAATCTACATTTAATATGGCCCTACCTGTTTAAATTATGGAAATCACTAGTGGTGGCTGCACTATGAACCTCTCGCACAGTCATATCCTCCCCTTCTGGAACATAATGCAGATTATAGTGGACGTTTCTATAATTAATGTCTTCCATTAGTATCTTTGAAATAAAACTATCACTTACATTTTTTGGCAAGGGAGAAGAGTGAGGGCTTTTAGCACCAAGAAGCTGAAGGGTAAAAACTAAATTGAGATTTTTTTCCATGCAGGCGAGGACAATGTCTAATGCTATTAAAGTAACTCCAAGGAGATAATACCTGGGGTGCTGTTGCTCATTAGAGTTGCCTTTAATAACCTGCTCTATGTTTTTAATGACCATCATGTTCCCACTATTATAAGAATATTGAATGTCAAGTAAAAGAGAAAGGAGATGTCAGATGTGGTGCCAACATGGTAACAGGATCATAGAGGGAGAGGACCCAAAGGCAGACTGCTACAGTGGGGCAAGTGTAGTTCAAATAAACATACAGCTTGTAGAGAGGCAAGGCTCCAAGCAGAAAGTTGTCCAATACAATCATACAAATTCACAGAGAAGGCAGAAAATCAATGGTCTAGAAACTGGTAAAAATCATGACGAATAGGAACACTTAGAGAAACTGCTGGAAGGCTTTACATGAGGGGCAGTTATGAAACGCCAAGAGGCAAAGAAAAACACACTGAATACAGTTGTAAGCAGAGGCTAATCAGGGACAGGTAAAACCAATATGAGCAGGACCCACAGTCACAGATGTGGGAGACAAACACGGGCTGGATGTGAAGTCATAGAAATAGGACAAGGTCAGTAACACAAAATAAAATAGGGAGTGATGACTAAATAAAAAACAAGATGGAAGACACTTAGAAGATACAGGAAGGTACTTGAGAAGGATATACCACCTACTTTACACTTGCTGTATTACAACCATCACTATCACAGTGGCAGAGCCAGACTTTTATGACTTGTGTGGCCAAACCGAGGCACTGGGGTAGCCAGAAGCATGTGCATGCACCTACAAACACACGGATGAATATCATAAATGTACCCTTTCTGTCTCCACTAACCAGATGTACTAAGTGCCATTCAGATATAATCCTCTTGTGTTAAAGTAAAACAACAGAGTGAACACATAAATCTCCTTACTTTAATTCTTGACTGAGTCAGAAAGAAAGTGTTTTTTCAAAGTCACAATTGTAAGTACTCACAAAAGAAAAAATGCCACACTGAACTGCAAAGACAACCACAAAAGACGCCACAGGAATGAGTCCTAAAACCAGAAAGTAAGTTAGCATTTTAGCGCCATGGGGTCTATCCTCTCAAACTCAATGGGGATTTTGAATGGGTGTGTGGTTAGACGCCTGAAATAAGGTCTGTGGTTAACACAAGCTTAAGAGATGTTCGCATTTTGTTAGTCAACATAAACTAGGTTAGGTAATACCCCCACTTGTGAATTTTGAAGTTTTTAAGCGTCCTTAAAAAGGCGGTTGAAAACAAGTGGCTAAATGAGACTACAGTGGGTGTCGGGGACATTAAACGTCATCACGCCGGACACAAACGTTTAAACATTTAAAAAAAAATCTGATTTAAGTTACAATAAGACATGATGTCTCCTGTAGGTTTAATCTTTGGATTAAGGCAAATATTAGGTTAATAAACAATTTATTAAGCTACGGTTTCGCTAGCTTGTCAAAACCGCTGATTAGCTTATCGGAGATGGTCTGGAGCATAACGGTAGTGGCGTCAAAATCATCTGACCGTGGTGTAGTTCGATATAGCATAACGTTAGCTTTTTACTTCTCTCGGCTGCATTAACGCTTCAAACATGAAGATAAAAATGGTGTTCATTTATGAAGATTATCCTGCTGAACAAAACACCTACACATCAGAAACTTGTATTTGCCACAGAGTCCAAAATCCAATGCAAAAATCCCATAGGCAAATTCTGAGGTGGCCAATTAGTTTACTAGGATGACCATGGCCCCCCCTGGACACCCCCTTGGTCCACCCCTGGATTACCAAATTGTTATTTATTTATTTTTATTGACACTGTTTATGTAATTACTGTCAGTTAATAATTTGTTACACAGCCTTTAATGCCAAGTTGTTGTTGTTGTTTTTTATCATGCAGCACAATTACAGTGTATTTGTTTTAGAATTTTGAGAAAGCTTTTGAAGTTTCATAATCTCTGAACTTGCTGCCTATTACCCCTAATGGAGTTTTGGGCTATTGCAGCACATTTGCCATCGTCAACCCCTGTACTTTTAGAAAGTCAAACCACAACAAAAAATCAGTTACATGACATTTGTGTTTGTTTGTATTTTAAATTCTTCAATAATGCAAAAAAAATAATGTGTCTGATTTTACCCCAACTGTCTCAGAACTGCAGTGTAACAGTTTTTTTTTTTTTCAATCATATTTTTTTCTTTTTTATTAACAACACAAGCATACAGACACACCACCAACAATACACATACAAAAAACAAATGTAAAAAAAATTAAAGAAAAAAAGAAAAAAAAGAAATCAAGACAGCACGATAGAACACAGACACAAAAACAACAAAACAAATACTAATAATAATTTGGGCATAAACAGCAAGAACTTAGATAGTTCACACAATGATATCAGATGAAGAGTTCATTTTGTGGTATACAAATGATCATTGGATAGAAAAGGCTGCTGCTAGTCAACACGTAGTTTATTAAGAAAAAAAAAAAAGCATCAACAGTGAAACAAAACTACATCAGCTATACCATTAGCCATATGTATTCTTATTTAATTGTTAATCAAGTCTGTCATGGAATTTAATTTTCATCATTTTGCAATATAATTGACACATCAACATTACCCTGCAAACGGGTGAAGGGTGCCCATATCTTTTCAAAGATTTCACCTTTCTTGTTCAGAATATAGGTTATTTTCTCCATAGCGTAACAGTTGCTCATTTCTCTCAGCCACTGGGCTACCTGTGGTCTCTCAATATTTCTTACAGTTTTTATGCCTGGAAGAGATTGTGAGTCCATGCCACCCTATTTTAAGATTTTTGTGTTTTGAGGAGAAATGTAAATGATGAAAATACATCACTGTAGGCATTATAAAACAAAACAAACCAGGCGTCCCCAGTGTAAATGATGGTATAGCTGTAAAATGCTGGCAAATATCATTAAACTTCTAATTGGTAATGAAACAAAGCAGGACATTTATCCTCTATAATTACCCTCAATTAAAGGGGTTTGAATTAAACATTTAATTTCGGAGGTATTAACATTGTAGTAATGAATTTCCTATCTTAGTTCAGAGCTGGCTCAAATACTATTTGCAAATATGTATTAGTGTGTGCCTGGACTGCTGGAAGCGGTGCAGGTTGGACTGACAATTCAGATGGTGTCAGATAAGCTGTCTATCACAGAGCAGAGGAATAATTGTATTGGGAACCTGTAAGGTAAAATAGTACGCAGAGGCGCTACTGTGAGGCATCTGGAATAAAGGTGCCAATCAAACTGTAAATGTTATTCTACACGAAACATTCCCAGGTGAAGACCAGGCACAATTAACATAATAGCCTATGGTGATGTATGCTGGTTTAATAGAAGGATCATGCTCTATAATTATTTAAATGTAATAATTCCCATGCCTGAGGTTTTCTGTGTAATTAAATTGAGCTACATCGAAGTAGCCGAGTAATGTAATGTTCAAGTTTAACAAGATGAAGGAATTAATGCCGATGATCTCATCGATCCTCAAGCTTTCTGACACCATTTCTCTCTTGCTAAATATTGACGCACTTAGTCTTTCGGTGAGGCTCATTCTCAGCGCTGCTTCTAGTGTGTGTCAAGAAAGGTGTAATTCTGTCAATGAGCTTAATTGCCTGGTTGTAATATTGACAACTTTTTCTCTGAAGTACAGGAATACATTTGAGAATGGAGGAAACATATCTGCCTGAGGAGTTTCACAACTTAAAAATGGCCTCTTTCAGGACGTACCTGGGAAAAACCATAGAAGTGTAGAGCAGAAGAACCATATGTCATTTAAATAGTGTTGATTTCAATCACAAGATTTTTCACATTGAACGTTCGTTGTGAGAGCCTCTAGATTTGACTTCAGATATTTATTTTGGCAAAAATGATGACAAAAAGAGAGTCACTGTAACTATGTCCCTATATCTAAGAAAATATGCTTCATTATTCTTGTCAGCAGTACACAGACTGAGTTCAAATACAGCTCAATCTGCTGTTGAGACCTTTTCTCAGGACTGTGAAAGCGTGGCCGATTACGTTTTGATTGACAGCTGTCTGGCAAACATTGAGTCCAGCTTTATATGTTTCTGAGCAACAAGCAGGAGCAGGAACCCAACCAGTTAAACAATGCAGTATGAAAAACTGAATGGTGAGTTATAAAACGCTTTGTCATCAATATCTAAGTTATCAATTAGCTTGTAATGTTAGCAAACAATCTACTATTTGATCTATGAATGCAATGCTATGTGATTGTTCTGTTTTAGCTATAGTGCCATGTT
The DNA here is from genome assembly GCA_020745685.1 of Tautogolabrus adspersus. Taxonomy (NCBI): domain Eukaryota; kingdom Metazoa; phylum Chordata; class Actinopteri; order Labriformes; family Labridae; genus Tautogolabrus; species Tautogolabrus adspersus. The sequence continues at coordinate 6,521,212 of CM036535.1, forward strand.
GTTATGGAGCTGAATTCCAGAAACCAAAGCTCAACAACCTGCTGCCAAAAATAGATCATTAGCAGTTCAGCAACAACAGAAAACCCCCGTCCACCCTCATGTTTCTGTGAATCACTGGATAACTGATTTTCAATATTTTTAACAGTTTGCAGAATTTATTGTGTAGGGTGGTAATGAAATCTAGTGCTGTAGTATTGGAAAGTGGTCTTGGTCTCAAGACCACTTTTTGAAGGTCTCGGACGCGTCTCAGAAGCATTACTACTCGGTCTTGTCTCGGTCTCAGACTGGGCGGACTCCGGATTTTAAATCAAGACCGGTAAAGATCACAACTGAAAAGCAATATTTCCGTCATTATTGTGATTACAAGGAAAACACCACGTTCTAAAAGAACAAATAACTTCAATTCATTTGTAGATGGTTTTTATACCCCAGTTACAGTCGCAATCTTCCCTGTGTCACGGTCTAAGTGAGTGACACGCCTGCTGCACACAAGATTATGATTTTTCTTGTCTCGGTCTCGCCCTGCCTTGGTCTTGGTCTTGTCTCGGTCTCGGAGCACTCTGGTCTCGGGTATGTCTTGGCCTCGGTTAGTGTGCGTGGTCTTGACTACAACACCAATGAAATCCAAGCAAAACCACACCACATTAAAACCCAGTATTATAAAAGTTAAAATAACTTCAATTAGAATATATCATTGCTTGTGTGCAATACAACCTACAATTCACAGTTATAAAGAGCTATTGCTTACTTGGATTGCAGCTGCTTTAATGTTTACACTCTCTGCTTGCTAATGACTCGCCTCAACAATCTATGCATCACAGAACGTTTGACACAAAGTCCACTTTTGTGTTTGGATTAATTTCAACCAAATGTGATCTTTCCTACAGGCACTGAAGGCAGCGTAGTGTTAATTAATTTGTGCCGACTCAGTTGATGTTTATGCTCAACACAATTAGCCTGGCACTATTAGCTTAGTTTGCAGGAGGTAAAATTGGTTGAGGGACGAAGTGGGTTCATGTAATAAACTTTAAGATGTGATGAACTTGAATACTCATGAGACACACACAAACACACACACACGCACGCACGCGCACACACACACACGCACACACACACACACACACACACACACACACACACACACACACACACACACACACACACACACACACACACACACACACCTGGCTAATCAACAGCTCGAGTGTTTGTTTTGTTGTGTCAGGTTTACTGGTCCCTCAGGTTGAAAAGCCGACATGGAAACGTGCTGTTGCAGCTGCTGTAAAATGAATCTATGACCCGATGTTTCACACAGGTGTGTTCACATTAAATGTGGACATGTCGTAGCAGAAAGGCACAGGTGTAACTGATAACATTAATGATGGCTCTGTTCCACATGTTTCAGAACGCCAAGCCAGAAAACCAAAGGCCTGAAAGCTGTTGCTTTTTCAGCTGATACTTCCAAATGTCTAGAGAAGATGTTATTGTAATATTTGGAATAATGTGAGGTCTGCAGCACCATGCAGTGATAAAATAACACTTGTTGTTTGGGTGGTATTTTGCATAATGCTATGTGTTTGTTGCCTGTACCATGACTTCCTTCTTCCCATACATGTATTTATTGTGCTCAGCAACCGGCTGATCGTAATGCAATTAAATGGTAAATGGTAAACAGACTTGAGCTTGTATAGCGCTTTTCTAGTCTTCTGACTACTCAAAAGCGCTTTTACACCGCATGTCACACATTCACAAACTGATGGCAGAGGCTGATATGTGAAGTGGCCATCAGAAGTAATTAATCCCATTCATACACATTCATACGCCCCTGACGAAGCAGCGGGAGTAACTTGGGGTTAAGTGTCTTGCCCAAGGACACATCAGACATGTGGCTGCTGGAGCAGGGGATCGAACCCCAGACCATCCGGTTGGGACTTGGGAGTCTACCGACTCTACCAACTGAGCCACAGCCGCCCACGAAACACTGAATTAAATTTCTGAGGTACTTAATTCAGAATATTACTTTTAATCTCCACACTACTTCTGTTAATAGACAAATATTTAACTTGATTTACCTCAAATAGACTTCTTTCTCTGCAGCTTAAGTGAATACATGCTAATAAATGATACACTATGAACAGAATGAACGTAGCTTTAGCAGCTGGCCTCGACTTTACAGCTATGACTTGAAGCAGAACAGAAGAAAATACTTCTGGACAATATCTGGTCTACATTATCAGGTCAATCAAGCCATTTACTGTCTAGCAGATTAAATTGTGCATCCAAAGTTGAGGAGAGGATCTTTATCTTGCCAGGCAACAACACAAGAAGTCTGCTTGAATTATACGTTTCCCTAAATCAAGTCAAATATTACATCTGCAGGGTTCTTTTTGTTCAAAGTAGAGATGCAGCGATTGTGAAAATCAGAGCAGATTTCTATTCCAATGTGTTATTTCCATTACTTCTTCGTAATTTATCATGTCTCTTTTTTAAATGAGCTACAGTGTGTCATGTATTTAAATCGTTGGTAGTGGAGCCTCCTCTTCAAATGTCACTGGAACGTGCTTTACAAACTGCATGTCACTGATCTTTCTCAGACATGCAACATTTTCTAGATCTCCATGAAAACAAATCAGATTTTGTCCAACAGGTGACTTCTACTTCTTCTCTCTAAATCAGCAGTTAGGTTTACTAGCTGATGCGACACAAAAGATACACATCAGCTACTGACCTCAGTGCATGTCGCAATATTTGCTGATGGGTCATTGTCTGTCAACAACAGTGCCTTTTACTGTTGATACTTCAAGTACATGTTGTTTCTAATGCTTATTAGGGGTGTGAATCTTTCAGTATCTCATGATTCGATTAAGATCCTTGTGGTCAAGTTCTGATTCAAAAAGTGATTTTTGATTCAAATCCATTGACAATTCACAACATATTTCCTATTTGTTTCAAAGAGGTGCTTATTTCATATCCGCTCCAGTCTGCTGTGCACTAAGAAGCTGCAAATTATAATTTAAAAAATAAATAAAAATAAATAAAAAAGCTCAATAAAATGTGATCAAGATAATACAGCTTTAATATTTGTAACGTTTTTATCAGCCGATTGCAATAATGTAAATATATGCATACAATTTGTGGCCTTAAGCCAGCTGACTAAGTATCAGAAACTTGACAGTGAAAAAAATAACATGATCCTGAATCTAAAGCCTTCATTGTTGATGACGCTGTAGGAGAGCAGGTCTTTTGAAATTAAACTGACAAGTCTGTTCAGAGTTTGCTGGTAGACTGGTAAAGTAATGCCCGGTGCGTTGGTCAACAGATGTTGACTGTTGTTCCATGTATTTCAACTCCGGGTAGTGGCATATGCTCCTGAAGAACTTCACTATAATTTTGCAGACCATATTGCTCCATACACAGAACACCCGGTGAGAGCTAGCTAATGTAAGCGCGGCAGACGAGACAGGACAGACACACCCCCTGCTGCATCGGTGAATCAAGGACGGTGAAGAGGGGGCACGGAAGAAAGTGCCAGCAGTGGGTTTGACGTAATCAAACTGGCTGCTGGTGAAATTAACTTAAGACAGTATGTTGTGAAAAATCAATTTTTGGAGGTTTCAAATCACACACCTCTGATGCTTACTTCTACTTTAGTAAAACTTTTAAATTCACAACTTTTTCCAAACCAAGATCTGCATACTCGACTTATTGAGCTCTATATTCTAAAACTGTTTGAGCATGAAGTTATAATAGTGGGAAATGTCAATCAAACACAGTCTGTAGGTACTGACATCTATGGGGGGCCTTTGAGAGTTTAGGAGCTTTGTGTACTTTCTATCACTTTTTGGAAAAGTGGTTAAAAAAAACCTATATCACTCTTTGATTATTAACAGTGACCCCATGAGATACTACGACCCCCACCTCTTTGATGTCTCCTGTGTGGGGAATGGAAACAGGTTGTCAGGTTTTGTTGTCACGCTGAATCTTTTGATCACATTGTTTGCAGTGCTGCACATTTGCCAGTGGATCATAGTTTTCATATAAACTCCTATTCTTTTCTAGGAAAGCCTAACAATTTAACTGTGAGGGCAGAAGTAAAGCTCATTATGTGACTGTTGCCATGCTCCATATCAGTCAGCAAAAATAATTAGGTGTTGCATTAGCGAGTGTCATATCTTGTGAGGGACTGAAGCCATCCAGTTTGGATCGATTGTACTCACTTTGTGTGGGAAAAAGTAATAAACATAATTATGCTTTTTGCTGCTTTTTGAATCGAAGCCACACAGTGTGACTGAATGGGATGTGTGAACGCACCCAAGCAGAACGCCTTGCCAATTACCACAAATCATAGTCAGCTGGTTCTCTACCTCCTTTAATAGGACTCAAACTTCCCTCCCTGCCTCTGCTGAGCTTCGTTGAGCATGTCCCATTCAACACTTCCGTCTAATGTCATGCTCATTAAAATATAAATTGGTTTATGATTACTACCTGCAACTTTGCGACTGGACCAACTGATAATGATTTGGCCGGAGGCAGAAGAAATTAAAGGGCAGGGTAGTTAGTTATCAGCATGTCCATATTAAAATCATACTTTTGACGCTTCAGCTGATACAATGATATACTAGTGGTGCATCATATAAAAAAAACAACTCACCGTTTAGATCACATAACAGATTCTTGTCATGGGTTTGAATGGAACATGGATCAGCTGTGATCTGCTTCATCACTGCTATATAATAGGAATTTCTGGATTTCTGGATTCAAAGATGAACATACCTTACTGACAATGAATAGACTCTCTTTACGGGAGAGAGGGTCCAAAGTGGTGTCTACTGTCAGAAATTCATAAACAACAAAAGGCAAGAACCATTTCATAACAATAATAATAATAATAGATTGGATTTATATAGCGCTTTTCTAGAAACTCAAATACGCTTTGACAAGGAGAAACAAAATAAAAATAAATAAATAAATAAACTAGGCGATCAAACGAAGAAGCAGTGTGAGGGGGGAGGATGGGAGTTAGTGGTTGTAGTGTTGAAGAGGTGGGGGAGTCTCGAATGTTTTTTGGGAGAGAGTTCCAGAGGGTGGGAGCAGCAATGGAGAAGGCCCTGTCCCCCCAGGACCGGTAGTTTGTCCTGCAGGAGGCTCGCATCAGCAGACCGGAGAGTGTGGGTGGGAGTGTGCCGGTGGAGGATCTCAAACAGGTAGTTTATGGAGGGCTTTGTAGGTGACGACGAGGAGTTTGAAGTTGATGCGCTGGGGGATGGGGAACCAGTGGAGGTTGTGAAGGACGAGGGTGATGTGGTCTCTGGTGAGGGAGTGTGTGAGGAGTCGAGCAGCGGAGTTCTGGATATATTGAAGTTTCTTGAGTGTATTTGATGGTGAACCGTAGAGGAGACTGTTGCAGTAATCTAGTCTGGAGGTGATGAATGCATGGGTGAGGGTCTCGGCAGCTGAGCAGCAACCAGTTGCCCCCTGAGATCCATAAGTTACTAATTTAGAACATCTCTATCAACTGTATCACTTAATACCATGATTAATAACCAGAAGATCATAAATGTATGTTTTCATGCACTTTGAAATCAAAATTAAACCTGATTCACAGGCTGATACTGTTTCCCTGGTAACACCTAAGGGTCACTCTGACTTACACTTGACAGTGTTAAGTGTTGAATGTTCTAAAAAGACAGACACATTGTTCGATACTCGAGGACATATTGCAGGTGATAGCTTTAGGTTGGCAATGAAAGATATTTCGCATCCATGTTAAAGCACATAAAATGTTTCTGCTGAGTTTTGAGCCAGAAAGCCAACACGGTATATGCTGTCTACACTCAAAGTCAACAACTATGTGTACCGCTGACACAAACTGTGAAAGTATGAGTGAGAACAAGACTATCTAGTGAATCAGATGTTTCTTTGCTTCCAAATCAAAATCAAGATTTCACAAACAATGGACGGGTGATGTTTAATTTCGGGCCGATGCAAACAGACAGTTTGATAGTTCATAATTCTCAGGAGTTAAATAACACTAAGCAGCCAAACAGGATTGAGTATTCATCCAGACCAGGACTTAAAATAGGCTTCCTTCAGCAGGGTTACATGGATACGTGGGCTCACATAAGTTAGCGGTCATGCAGCCAGCTTCTTTTCATTCCCATTACCGTTCATTTAGTTCTCTTCTTTTAAAGTCAGGCGTCATCCCAGGCAGCAAAGGTTTGATGTTTGAATCATTTGTCTGCACATGGTTGCAGTTTTATGCCGTGTGTTGCATGATTTATTGCAGGTAGAGTTAATTTGCCCATGACTTGCCCAATGTTGTGCTCATATTTGTTGTTAAAGTGAATATTTTCATGCTGTTACCATTTTTCAAAGCAATTTATTCTTTTGTACTGCTGAGTGGCGCTACGTGGAGATGTTAAATTAAAGTCGTCATAATAAACAAAAAGGTTTGCTGTGGATTCAATGAGTTTGTTTTTCCCCTGTGAAAACCTGTCTTTGTTATAGACCACATAAAGCAGCCACAAAGGTAAATGTAAAACCTGGAATTAGCCGTCACTCTTACCCCAATCAAGTTCTGCTGGATGTATCAGAACACTAAAGGAAAATGCTCTCATCAGCAAAGACAACTGAGTGTTAAGTAGCCACAACAAATCCAGTTTTCCGGTAGTGATTCACTGTTCTTTAGGATGATTGGGAGCTATTGTTTGATGCAATGCTTCAGTTCCAGTGTCAAACCAATAGAAAGCTGTAGATCAGAGGAGAGATAGTCAGAGCCTTCAGACCTCCTCCCACTCCCACGCACAAGCAGCCAACATGTGCCGCAGACGTGTTGATCCCCTGTCACAGGTAGAGGATCCCGTTATATAAAAGCCCGATTGATTTCAATATCCTGCCACACACAGAGCTTGACATTTATATCGAATTAAAAGTAGGACTTTAATTAATTCACATACCCGCTCAGCTTTATAACACTCTCCTCTATCATGAGCACATTGAATTAAATCGAGCATGACTCATTGGAAATGTGAAATGGATGTTTGTTTCAAATAAGCATTCTCACGGAGGACAATAAATCGACCTAATGGACTTTAATATACGACTGCCAGGCTTCTAATATCTTATTTTTGCCGCTGTGCTGTTCAGGAAAGTGATGTGATTATAGTGGACTGTAACACTTGGCAATAACTAAATATGAAAACATGGGTAATGAATAATAAAGCTGGCACTGATATTAGCCAAAATCCATTAAAAGTCAAGGGGGAAGAAAACCACAACAACCAGAATACGAATCCTATGAATAGTTGACTCACTTATTTTGAAGTATTTGTATGAAGGATTTGTGTAACTTAATGGATCCTCTAAAACAAAACTACGATTTTAACACTGACTGCCATTAAAGTTTCATCTTGCAGGGAAATTCAGTCTGTATCTGGATGTTTAGTATTTTGAAATGGAATTAAAAAAACTTTGATGAAAAACACATTAGTTTAATTACAATATAAGTATACAGTTTGTTTTTTTACCTTTGAAGACACTTTAGACATTTCTATTGTTTCTTCGCCTGCAGTCAAACCTGTGACCAGTATAGCTCCTGAACCATGTAAGCTAAACAAGCACCTCTTGTTATAAACAATGCTTTTTAGTATGAATAAATTAAGTCTGGGCTGCACAGTGTTGCAGTGGTAATCGCTGTTGACTCACAGTGAGAAGGTTCCTGGTTCAAATCCCTGTCGGACAGGAGCCTCTCTCTGTGGGGTTAACATGTTCTTCCTGTGGATGTGTGGGTTCTCTCCGGGTACTCCGGCTTCCTCCCACAGTCCAAAGACATGCTTGTTAGGTCAATTGGTGACTCTAAATTTCCCATAAGTGTGAATGTGAGTGTGGCTGTGTCTGTGATTGAGTGGAGACCAGTCCGGGGTGTACCCCTCCTCTCGCCCATTGACTGGGATTGGCTCCTCTTTCCGTCTTCGGCCTGCTCCACTTCTCAGAAAATGTGTGCTCAAACATGCTGTTTGGAGATTTTCCCTTCATGACATCACAAAGGGCAGTAACCCTTTCACCAGGTGGGTGACACTCCCACAGCTAGGTGTTTGTTCTGCCCTCTGAGTCTGCTTTCTCACCGTAAACAATAGAGCATGGTGCAAGAAAGCCCGAGACACATCCCCTTCCAGAGAGGGCCGTGGTCAGACACAGCTCATTTACATTTAAAGCTTCAGACACAGGAACAACCTGTTCTGATCAGGGCTGAAATAGAGGGGTTTATTATATGCATGCTAAAATACAGGATCAGAGTGGAGTGTAGCAATAAACTTCACAAACACGTTTTGGGGAGCTCTGAGACTTATTTAAACTTGTTGAAAAGGGGGATAATATATGACCTTAAGAGAAGCAACAATGGGTCAAGCAGATATATCAATTTAAAACTGGGCCTTTGCACATACAATGTACTCGGTTTGAAAAGAAAGCCCACCACTCCTCTGTTGTAGCACAAGTGAAACAGCATTTACTCAGGCATTGAGTCAAGTCTTTGTTGATATCAGGGAAATGAGAATAAACTCTGTGTTAGACTGACTGATCCACAAGTTCATCCTGTGTATCACTGCACTTCAGTTACATTAAACTAAACTATCTACAACACACTGCAACAACTGTCTGGAGTTTGTTGTCTTGACAACACATTTATTCAGATGATATGTAGCTATTGCTGCAGCAGAACATACATGTATGCAGTTGATTATGCAGGTTTCCTGAGGGCGTTAATCTCAACTATTGCTCATGAAGATTATTATGCCGTTGTCTCTCCGGAGACACTGCATGAATTTCTCTGTTAATAAAGCACGATGAAGGGTGTTTTGACAGCTTTTATAGCAAGCAAAATCAGCAAGAAAAATTAGAGCGACTACAAGGGAAGAAATGAAGAAAAACACTGCTGCCAATCTTGCAAGCAGCAGTCATATAGCAGTCTCATGTTTTCAGTTTGGTCCAGCCAGATACCAAAAGTATTTTTTAATGGCCTGGCAGGTTTCACAACATAAGAAGCTGAGCAGGGATAAAATGTGAAGATAAAGCATACAGCCATGATAAACAGAAGTGCAAATCTCCCCCACTATGCATGTTAAAACATTTAGTTAGTTATTCGGATGACACAGATCCAATGAGTTCAACACAATCAAACACAAAACTGTACAATATGTAATAAAAGTCACAAGCTCCTTTTCATAGCAGAGCATACGGTACAATGTTTCTGAATGTGTTGTAAGTGGCTTAATTTGCAATAAACTTCAGCAGACCATGAGGAAGTTTGCCCGAATTAAATGAGCTGCATCAAACAAGCGAGGAGAGCTTCAACAACACAGCACACAAACAAGTCAACATTTCACGGCCATGTCCTGGAATTAATGATATTGCTTGTGTTTTCTTTTTCTTCCTCTCTCTCCTTTATTTGAAATGCCTGTCATAAAACAAACAAGGCTTCGGGCTGTGCCTCATAAACTTCCCCTGCGGTGACGGCGGACCTTTTTGACAGAAAAGCCCAATCAGAGCAGCAATGGGTCAATGTGGAGATGTTCCTGGACGGTGAGTTATAGCCAGGTTCACAGGGGTTTTTAATGGGGCTCCAAGCTGTGGTTGTAAAACCTTTGGTAGCTTGTTGGCTCTGCAGGCACAACCATTCAAGTCTATCTCTGAGTTGACACAAGCTTTATATAAGCTTTGAGACGTTGGGAATATATGTGTCTAACATAGTCCGAACTCTGGGGGCCTTTTAATTCTGAATCTAAGTAATGACTTCAGGGTCTGCCCTGAGAAAAGTGGACCGGCAGATCGGTAAAAGTGTAAGATCAAAGTTTATATACATCCTGATCTCCTGATATGAGGCTTCTGGACCAAAAGAGAATATGACGTGATTTACAAAAGAACCTTTCAGTGTCCCACGGGCAGCTGGAAAAGGCCACATCACAAAACTGGCACATCATTTGAAGTTTGATGAATCAACTCCCAACACCCAGAGCTCCTCTCACACCCACAACATGCTGCTATGAATTATGCTTGACATTTCTCCCCACGTTATTTCTCTCCAGATGGCACCCTGCCCAAAATTTTGGAAGCTAACAAATACAAAAAAAAAACCTACCCTTTTTTTTTAAAAACTCTTGAGTAGAGTCGAAAGAGAGTGAGTAGTAGAATAGAAGAGGAGTTTGTATAATTAGTTTTCCCTGACCCCCCTGAAAACAACAGGCTATTATCCTCCCGGCAGTTTGCACCCATGCTGCCTCCTCTCAATTTACAGCTTAATCACTGGCCAGCGCTCAAAACCTCTGTTCGGAAACAGTGTTCAGTATTCATGGACGGTCTGCCCCACATCTTCATCATGAGATAATGTGCTTCATGTTTATTCCGCCCAGCGCTAAACCCCGTTTGATAATATATTTATCACCATCATGTTTTCTAACGCTGCTTCTTTCTGAGGCCTCATTTCATCAGCAGGGAAGCAACAGTGAGTGTTATATAAAGAACAGTCTGTAACTGACCACACATACAAACCTATGTGGACCTCTAACATTTAAAAAGAGACCCATGTGAACAGAACTGCACTCAATGACGCACACAAACACTCCAGATATGTTGTATTGCTTCGACTTAATGCTCTGGCGAGGAGCTTCAGGTTTCTGTCGATTTTTGCCCCCCCCGTGGACAAAGACGAATCCATAACTCATCGTTAGTTTTGTCCTGCAAGCTTTTTAAAAAAAACAGAAATTCATATCCTGCTCTAGTTAACTGATCAAACGTAAGACTCCAAGAGAATCTTAGCCACCCAGAAATGTATAAAAGGATGGTTTGGCTGTGTGCAATTTATCACCTTGTCTGACACCTACCCCCCCGACAGCTTTTTATGGCACTAAAACTAACAGCAACGAAGTTATCCATTTTCTCGTCGATGTTCTTCTTTGCTTTTGTAGCTCATACAGAGACACCAGTATTCGTTTCAGTCTTTTTCATAACCAACTAAAGACTCCTCACAGGAGCTTTAATATGCTTTGTTTCTAAAGATCAATGGCTGCCTTCATTTCCTCATCACAGATTTCATCGTGCATGTCTCTCACATGAATGTCATGAAATCATACATTGTTGCACACCACTGTTCATGTTCATACAGTCTTTATTACAATACAAAAGGCTGATAACTGTTTTCTGAGCATCCTCCATCAGACGAGGCTTCATTATAGTTTAGCAGAGAGCACAGAGGCATGTTGAGTGTTGACATGTGTCACTCCACTCAATCACTGCGATGGTAATAGACTGGTAAATGAGGGAGGGGGGGGCTCCCTTGATCATTTGACATCAAATAGGAATTGATAGTAAATGACAGTAAATCCACATGAGATCCAAATCTGCAATTCCATGATCGTAAAAGAACCAATTTGAACCCCCACCACTACTACTACCCTTCTATTAGTCTGTAGAGGAATCTGTGATTTGTTGTGATTTCCCACATGATTCCACCACTTGAATCTATCACTGACGAAAACCAATCAGATTTACTGATATGACTCTTGTGTGTGTTGGCATGTCTTCTACATGCTGGCAGGGCAGTAACCCCTCCCTCAGGTGGGTGACACTCCCACGGCTAGGGGTTTGTTCTGCCCTCTGAGTCTGCTTTCTCACCGTAAACAATTGGTGCATGGTGCAAGAAAGCCCGAGCCACATCCCCTTCCAGAGATGGGTGTAATCAGACACAGCCCCCCCCACACACGCACGCACACACACACACACACACACATAGTACAGGATAGTTTCCATGAAGTTGCATTTCAAAATCTCAAATGGCAATAGATGTCTGTATGTAAACGTATACATTTGACAGATAGTGTAGGTGTAGTGTGTTCAAATCATTTCCTTGTTGTCCCCCTTAGGATCGTTCAATTTATTCTAATGTAGGGAATCAAGTTTAAATTAACCTTCATAAAAAAATAACCCTTGCTCTATGAAAGGACCGCACAGCCATAAACAAATAAGTTAAAATCTAAAGGCTGAGTACCATGATTGTAAATACTCAGAAATACATAATTAAGTATTTTGTATGTGAATTATTTATGGATACCATAAATAACTGAGTTTATCTGTGATCTAATCATGTCTGTTGTCTTTCATGTTGAAACATTTACTTTTCATTCAGGTTGTTGGTCATACCAAAGCAATACAAACCATATATTAAATGTTCTGTAAGTTACTGTGAATTATTCAGGAACAGAATCCAGTCTAGCCGAGCGACATCATCGTGATGTAAAAGATGCAGATGTTTCGGCCCCATGGAGCCTCCATCCATCCTGACGCTGTCATGAGTGCACCTCTAAAGCTTTTCACCAAAGTGTCCAATGACACTCCACAAAAGAGCCTTATATTTAAACCTCATGTTTGCAAGCCCAGACAATGCTGCACAGGTGCAGGTGTACATGTGAACACAAGAGCCCCTGTAACCATAGAAACTCTCTCTCACTCCTGCCACTCCAGTCAGACTGGCAGAGTACAAGTGTAGAGCTGGGTGGGCTTTGGGCTGATGTTTGCACAGCATATTAGGAATGAATGATTCATGAACAAATAAATCACCAATTTTTTATTTATAAAGCATATGTTGATAACAACGTGGGACACTTTTCTTTTGCTTCAGGATGCAGGGAAAATAATCAAAAAGTAGGCTCTAGTGTGTGTGTGTGTGTGTGTGTGTGTGTGTGTGTGTGTGTGCGTGTGCGTGTGTGTGCGTGTGTGTGTGTGTGTGTAAAGGGTGAATGAAGGAAAGTAAGTTTAAAGCAGATAAAAGTTTTTTTTTTTAACAAACACTTAAACTAGTTGCAGAATAAAGTAAAATTAAAATGGTAAAATAATTTATACCCTAATATAAATGTGGTTATGTATTTCTTCAAATATCTAAGCAGTTCCTTTGGTGAAAAAAAATATATTGAGAGGTTTTATATATATCTAAGTCACCCTCCAGCAGCATCTGGTAATCATCATATATTAACCATTTCAATTCTGCATAATCGGAAGGAAATGTATTATAGATATATTATTGTCTACATAAAGAAAAATGTGGTTAGTGTTTTATCATATAACAAAACCAGCTTCTGGTCAAATTATTATTATAGGCTTTATTTGGCATGGACATCACAGATACTTTGGAAGAATGTATGCATTGTTTAAGTGTTTTAGCAAACAAGCTAGTTCTCAACACCTGTCCACAGGAGGCGTTTGAAATGAAAACAATTAAGCTACGAAGAAAAGCAATAAAACAGAGAAAAACAATAAAGAGAGAATGAATAAATACAGATGAACTGTAGAGCAAAGGCAGCATGATCAGACAATAAACCAGTCAGAAGCTATTCATGTGAGCACTGTTGTTTTGACTTTAGCCTTTATTTGAGTCCTCTGTTAAAAGCATTACTGTTGCTCTCTAGTTTTAAACTAGTGGGCAGAGAGTTCTAAAGTTTTGCCCCCTTTGCAGAGAAAGCAGACTGACCAAAAGATGTCCTGTACATAGGGACAAGACAATCACCGCTGATGGAGGCTCGTGTGACTGCCCTACGAGAGCTCTGACGCCTAATGGCTAATTCAGAGAACAGTAGTGACACATGATTATTTACACATTTAAAAAACACTTTACTAAAATTCATAAAATTGTGAACGGTGAAAAGGTTGTGTTCTTTTAAATCACAGTGATGCCATCACATAGGTCTCTGGTCCATGACTTTTATTGTCTGCTTATATAATAATTATGCTGTATGATACCAACACTAGCCCCTCCTTATAACACTGCTTTCTGCACAGGCCTGTTGCAGCTGTGTAACAGAGCGCCTCTCTGTTCATGCTCTCACTAAAGCCTCACTTGGGAGCTCTCAGTCAGATGACACCACGCAGCTGCCAAGATAAAGTCAGAGACACATGGATTAAAGGCACAAGCTTAAATAGCTTGGGCCTCCTATCTCCAAGAGTCACTGAATCCTTGCTTCTCCAGATAAAGAGACATTACTTATAGCAACACTGGATGATACAGAGTACGGGCACTTAGGTATCACTACTACTCTTGGTTTGTTTATGCAAAGTACACAGCTACCCAGGTTTATAACCTGCAGCGTTTTATTAGATTGTTGTGTGGATTCAGCATTGAATCCAACAGCTTGAGCCATATTCAATCTAACAGCTGACGGTAAGTCACGTTCCTTCTGACAAGTTCTCAAACTGCTGATCCAAAGCAATGAATCATTTGTGTAGTGCTTAGTTAACAGATCAGGGGAAATATTTTCCAACTAAATCAATGAAACGTTTTAGCCTAATTGGAATTGACATTTGATAAATTGGATCATAAAGCGCCACGATTTGGGAATGCATAAATTACAATTTATAAAAGTGTATTTAAAAATGAAGAATTAGCCTCGACAGCTTACCAACTGAGATTCTTACTGCGTTGATTAAAAGATAGATGAACACTGCAAATATTACAATGGGCTTTGTCATAAATCATCAGTGAGAAAGTGTCTTTGAGCCAGTGAAATGATCAGGACATTGGCGAATAAGTGTAGCCTCATCACTGAGTTCAAAGCAGCTTTGTATGAAGTTACCCCAGGGTAACTGCATATGTAACCAGCTGTGAATCCCCAGGCTCCTATTTGTTAATCCAGAAAGAAAAATAAGTTTGTCTAGTTATTTGTGGATGATTTGATTAATGGCCACCCTTCCCGGTGTGCTTCTCCCATGATGCATGTCAAGCTGCAGGCTGTTATGGCTTGTCTCATAACGTGTTCCTTGGAAATTGTAGGTGTGTGCTAAACTGATATTGACATTAGCATACTAACAAGCAGCATTACTGTGTCTGCTATATCCCCTCTGCTTATGGACAATCACCAATAGAGAGACAGCACATGGTTTTTGCTGAATACTGGGGATGAGGGTAATGAATTGCGTTCTGCATATGGCACATTGATAAACCCGCTTCATATCATTAATCAGCAGCAGAGGGAAATGGGAGAGGCCTGGGAATGTGCTGTGATTGACAGGCTCATTTAGTGAGAGGAACAGCTTTTCTTGCTGTGAATATGGCTCTGCTTACACAGGCTGTTTAGAGGTGGCCACAGCAAAGGAGAATTAGCCTTGTGGTTGAGTACTGGTATGATCAAGTTTTTGTTCGTACCAAAGTTTTTCGATCGTTTTTGATCGATCATTGGATTGATTCAAGATTTTGACAAAAGTATTCCTTATAATATGATAGGATATGTTACAACAATATATAACGCTACAATGATACAATATAAAACAATATGATATGGTACGATACACTGATAGGATACAATATAATTTAATACGATTGGATACCATATGAAATGATAAAACTGTATCTTTATTCATATGCTTTATCGTCTTCTTGGAGAAATTTGCTCTTGGACACCAGTGTTGCACACACAGTTCGTCCACAGTTTAAAAAAATATATAACAATAAAAACAAAAAAAAAAATCCTCTTGTAAACGGAGTAGCATATAACAATGAAAACCACTAACAACATATATTGCACATTATTGCAAAAGATCCGAATAGGAAAACAAGATGAATAAGATTAAATGATAAGAAAACATCAAGAACACAATGAAAGTATTGCACAACCCATACAGCATTAAGAAACCTATTTTTGTGTGTGTAGTAGGATCAGTATATGGTGCATTGCAGTCTAGTGGTAAGCGCTGTTGCCTCACAGCAAGGTATTTGGTTTGAATCCTGCCTTTCTGCTTTGCATGTTCTCCATGTGCATGCATGTGTTCCCTTTACTACGGTTTCCTCCCACAGTCCAAAGACATGCTGGTTAGTTTAATTGGTGACTCTAAATTGCCTGTAGGTGTGAATGTGAGTGTGGCTGTTTCTCTGTCTGTATGTCAACATTATTATTGGCTGGTGACCAGTCAGGGGTATACCCCACCTCTCACCAAATGACAGCTGGGATCAGCTCCACTAAAATGCAACCTTGAACGGGATAAGCGGTATAGATAACGGATTCAAGATTTCATTATTGTTATTCAAACTCTATACCCAACAGGTACACAGTAGAACAATTGATGCATCAGTACTGATATTACTCAGGTTTTCGTGGTAGAATCAGGTTTGTGTTGTTGACATGTGAGACAGAGGAGACAGAGGAGATACTACACGGCCCCTCAAAGATATTGGTCAGTCACTGATACAGTTTGACTTGGTAGCCAACACTGGAATTGTTTGGACAGGAAGGCATTAATGCTGTTATGGTTTCCTACATAAGAGCCGATGGTACTGTGTGATTATCTTTCTTTGAGTTTCATCCTCCTCCTACAGCAGCAGAGCTGAGCTGGCATTAGACATCAGCCTTGCCCTCAGTCTCAAAATATCTCTGCCTCCCCCTTTGAATTTCTTCTGAGGGCAATTCTTCTTTTCTATTAGCATCTCATCTGGCCTTACACATTGGATTTTCTCACTTTGCGTTTGTGTGCCAAGCAGCGCTTCTGCTTGAATAGCAGAATAATCCAATCAGCGGGGAGCGCCTCAGACCCAAGACATCTGACCTCTAGTGAGGATGGGATCTTGTCAAAGAGGCTCTTATTTCCGATAATAATTCTCCGGTTTTGTTTGCAGAGCCTCGTTCCGGCTTTGTGCTACAAGACAATCTGTTTTTTCAGAAACAGTGTGTAAGGCATTTGGGAAATTTCATGGAATATTAATTGGAAAAAGGACCCTTGATAACATTAAAAAAACATCAAGAAGACAAAACACATTGAAGGTTTGCAGCTGCATGTGGTTGCAACCATGAAGTACTTTTTTATGACCAAATATAGTCAAACAACCGAAATAGAAAAGCATTTAAGGATTTTTAAGTTTTACAGTTAACTCTTATTGTTCATAAAAAAGTCATGTATCTGTTCTCTGGACCCTAAGAAATAATTGATTCATGTTACAGTTTACTCTTTTTATTCTTATATTTGTATTTGCCCAGTAGAAAACTGTCTTCTATGGAGTCCCTTCAGTTAAAAAAATGAAGTTAACAATCAAAGTACAAGATTAGCCCTTTGTGTTTACCACACACTCACTTAAACAGGAGAAACATGTACTGTAACATAAAGGAGAAATCCAATAGAATGAGCAGCAAATAATCGGAGCCCAAAAGATCAGCTGTAAGATGTCTTGTAGATGACTTCAACTCGAGTTTTCCTCATTACTAAGACAGAAACCGGGTCACTGGCTGAGAGTCCAGTGTTAACAGTAATGACCCTGCTGGAAACAGCGCTGTCCATATTGCATCATGTGGCAACTTGAGGCAGTGAAAAGTAATCTCAGGGAACCTTCAGCCTTGGCAAGTAGTTTTGTTCCCTTGACAGACTGGCCAGCAGCTGTCTTCCTCTGTTTGCCTTGCTGCTGTCTTCAACACTCCTCTGCTGTGCGGGCAATCACCCTACATGTTGACAGCAGAGGAATGTGGCACGCCCCTCTACATTTCTCTGACAGGACTGTGTGACTTCTACCAAGTAGGGAGTCTTGCCTTTTGATAAAAAGTAAAGGCCTACAGTAGTGAACCATTGACTTGAAGAAAATGTAACCAAACAAAGGCTAAGATTAGTAACTGTTATGTGGCAATAAGTAAGAAGACAAGGAGGACGTTATCAGTTTTTAAGAATTAATACTTTTTTTTAGAAATCTGCGTAGAAAAACAGAATCTGTGAGCAATGACACAATTTGTAGTGTTGGAAGCATTCTGGATTCTGCTTGTAGCTCTGATTATTTCCAAGTTCAGATTCTGATACCTAGACTTATCATGGCAGATAGAGTACCCCTTTGATACTAGTGTGGTTAAAAGTCTAGCTTTACTGTGACGTTGTTTGTTATTGTCACAGAATAAGTATGCTGGGATCTGTCCATAGATTGGTTAGGGTTGGGGATGTACCTAGAAAATGATTTCACTGTCTATTAAAGGGACATTTAGTTTTCAGACAGGTTGACTAGTGTGAAGTTAAAAATACACTTAGAAAACAATCAAAATTAAGCTCACTCAATTCAAAATGGTTCACCTCTAGTCTTTAAATTGGTTGGCCAAGTGATGCTTACGTTAACAATGCTAGCACAGCTAGTCTTTGGTCCTTCTTGCAGGTTAACATCAGCATGCCTGCATTAAATGTGGTTATGCATTGCTACGGTCGGGTCTTTTTATTCCAGTCTAACTTGACACAGCCTAAATAGTTTATCTCCATTTCCTAGATCAAAATACTGCCAATCCACTAGCCATTATTCAGGCTACAGCTCTGGCTAGTGGCGTGGGGCCAGGCAGTAGCTTTGACACAACATTTGACTCACATTACGGGCCTGAATTGATAAAATTGTTTCTGATTAGCTCATCCCTTTTAGTACTTCTGATGCCGACAAGCAAGGGTGACAATGTTTACTTGTTTAGGCGTCTATTAAGCACAGCCCTAGTTAGGGTACCAGATCAGTGCATTGACTATCATCATTGCAGTTGGGTATCGATGCTTTGTTGAAAGCAGTATAAGGCAAATACTGATACTGTTATGTTACTGGAACATCTGTACTTGCAGCTTGAGATGTATTGTCCCATTCTGTTTAAGAGGACTTTGGTTGTGCACAGCAAATCAGTCAATGTGGAGAACCTGGATCTGCTGGTATCTGTTTTCTTTCTTTACTTATTCCATCCTTGTTCTTCACGTTGCTATTTTGACTATAAAACCAAAAAAAAGGATGTGCAGTGATTTTTCCTTTTCTCCCAATAGATGGTGTTAGTTGTTAAGCAATGGATGCTAAGGTTGGGCAGTAGATAATGCAGGGGAAGGAGCCATGGAATGCAAACCATGGGATATAGATAGAGAAAGACACCTCAGGACATTCAGTACTTACAGAGGAGGCCCACACAAATGACAGATCCTGTGGGTACAATGAAGTGACGAGCTTGTGTGCAGAGCAGACAACAACACGCAGCAGCCCAGCTCATCATAAGATGATAGTATGGCCTCTACAGTATATTAAGTTACCCTCTTGAGGTGCTATAAGTAGTTACTTCCCACCTCTGCCTGAGGAGACTCTTTAAAGTAGCAACAGCAGTGTTTGCATCACTTTAACATGGAACCATAGAGACACTGAGGCTGTATTGTCTTTAACTGTTAAATCACATTACGCTTGTGCAAGATTATTTAGGGGAATGTTTATAAGCAACAACAAGAAAACTTGCAGCCTGTGCTGCTGTGAATTGACGTCCTCTGTTGTTAAGTCACATTATGCTTGTGAAAAAATATGCAAGTAGTACTGGCAGAATATTAATTGGGTGTAATTTTTGACTGCCGGTGAGGACACTGGAACGCACATGTGAAAGGGCTAATTAGAAGAACATGATAAGTTATGGTTTGATGGGTTTTTAGCCCCAGCACTGCTCGCATGCAGTATAAATCTTATTTATTAGCCTTACAGATGCATGTACCGATACATCTTAAGCTTTGAATCTTTTCTTGTCCTGCCTATGTAGGTTTTGTCTGGTATCACATAATATGTCCCATCTGGTCAACATGTTAGGGCCTGCCTTGTTATGCTTGCTTTTTATCGTGAAGCTGCCTTGTAATGTTTCTACAACAACTGGGTTTCAATTGTAGGAGATACATTTTTACAATGCAGGTCTTGCAAGAGGAATAAAAGTCAAAGACCTTTGTCTGTGGGGAGACACAGAGGCAGAGAGAGACTGAGCAATATTCATATTGCATGTGGGGAACCTCTACCATAGTAACATAATCCTTATCCAAGGCCTCCAGATTTAGTTTAAGGACATGGAGCCTGAATCTTTCATTAAATGAAGGCTTATTTATTTATTTAGAAGGTGTTATTTTCTGCCTCAGTTCACAGGCTAAACGCCAACTGGCAACTCCAAGGCCTATTTAAATGAGTCAGATTCTGGTCCCATCTGCCCTGCTGGTTCCTTCACTCTTCCCTGCGAGTGGGTGGGCAGACTGGGTAATGCAGTCATCCTGCAAGATGCAGACTGGCTACTGCTGTGTCATCTGTCTTCCCACTAAGCATCCCACTCACCTGTGCCAAAACTACGATCTCAGCAACATGCATACCTCACAGGCATTGGTATAGGCTCTTCTTTGTAAGAACATCCACAGCTACATTTTATACAAGAAATTGCTAATTATATAAAACAAAGCATAAATTGGATATTGGTATAATATGAGGTATGGGATCACTACCTTGTTGAAAGACATATAAGTAGCATCATTAGCCTCATCTGGTCCTGTGAACAGACAGTTTTGGGATGACCTTATCGAGCAAAATGGTAAAAATAAATGAAAACAGGTAAAAGTAACAACAGGTCAAGTTTAAGCCAGAGGGAGCGGCAGCAGAAATCCCCCGGGGGGCAGCCGGCGAGCCAGGGGATGCAGACGGTAAGTTGTCAGGGAGGGTTGCATCCTTGCCGGTGAAAACCGCAGCTGGTGTCACCAATGACGAGCAGTCTGAAGTTCTGCAACTTGAAGTTTAGCGTTTGAGGCAGCACAGTGGACCTGCATATCTGTCCGAATGCATTATTGCCATCTGGGCCTGACCCGCATTCAGCTGTGCATAGAACAGAGTATGGAGTACTGGGCAGAGGAAGGATACTCAACCAGCTGGCATCTCACTGACAAGTGCGGTTTAGCCCCACTGTTCAGTGCCTGGAGTTTGGTGCTCAGTCAAGGGGTGTTATGAACTGCTGGCGGTACGACGGAGCGTCCGGCACAACCCTTACCAGACGCTAGAAGACGAGGGAAAATAGCGACCTTAGCAGCGTTCCGGAAATGATGTACAGTCTAATTGCTGCCAAATACAGTATGTTAATATTATTTCTAAACAGGCCTTCAACGATGTCTTATAAAAAGCTGGGTTGACATGCTATTTGCTGAGAGGCCTTTTTAAACGGTTTATTTTAATCATTTTATTAATTTATTTATTTTAGGGTGTTTGAGATTTTACTTCTGTAACTTTGCATAATGTGCTTCATAAATAAAGTTAATACCAATCTTGGAGCTGTGTTTAGACTCTTCTGTCTCATACTGAAGCTGCTTTGTACACGTGCTCTGTAAGAGGTTTCTCATGTTACTGTATGGACCTGTGTGCACTGGAGTCACCATAAGAAATTCATGTTTATTGACTACACTTGGAGAATAAGTGAGTCAGATTCTGAATGATTTTCAAAGAACAAAATGTCTTTTTCAATGAACTGTGTAGTGCGCATGGCCTTGTCCTCTCCCAGTGACATGAGAAGCATGCATAATCATGTCATGTACTTCTGGATTTGGTGTGTCAGGGAATGAATGGTTTCATAGACTGTCAAATAGAAGGCATCATTACACACAGCTCAGACTGCTGAGGGATCATTTGAATAATGCAGTCGGTTACATTATTATCTGTTTTGTTCATTATTGGCTGGTGGAGTGGTTCTGTTACTATTACAGAGGGATAACACTTGAATGTATGAAACATTTAATTTACTGAGCTGGGTTTGGCATAATGCTGTGTATTGTCTCCAAGGAGGAAACCATTATGTGCACCATAGAAATCCTCTCCCAATAGAAAGTTTTCAGCTTTATAACAAACAAGAAACTAGCTTTCCCCCCACTTCACTTAATTTTCTAAATGACTTAGTAAATAAGTCTTGTGAGAAACCAAGCCGTGTCTTTTTTACATATCAGGGGATTTGTGTAGCTTTGAGAGCTAAACAGGAAAGAAAGCCAGAGTACCTTCAGTAAAAAAGCCAGCAAAAGTCCACAACATAACATCTGTTGACACCAGTCATTAAGTGAAATACGACCACTTTAATGACAAAAGAGACAGCTCTTGTTGTTTTTGGTCCAATCTGCTAATCCAGAGAGCCTTGGCATGGCATAATGGAAATGTCTGTGAAATAATTAGAAGATTTGGCAAACACCAGGCTTATTTCCCACGAGCAATATGCTCTCTTGTTACAGTGATGCACATAATAATTCCCCATTTTACCAGATGTCCTGTTATCTCAAGCTATGAGTTTATTATCCTCTGAGAATGGGGGATAGTCTGACTTGCCAATCCTCTGTCATCTATATTCCGTACTAATGACATTCCTGATATTGGATGAATGTCAAAATGAAAGATTGTAAAGTTGAGAGATATCTCAATGTATAATTTCAGTGTGATACCTTATTGATCGCTACCGCTGCCAATGCCAAGCCAGAGTAGGGGGTCACATGCAGGACGGGGCCCCTGGAGTTCATATTGTCTTCACTTTATTCAGCCCAAGGTCAATACTGTATGGCTATCTGCACACCACATGATCCATTATAGAAATTGAAGTTTTAAACAAGCAGTTGTTGGTGGGGAAATGCATCCAAGATTGGCGTCAATATTGTGAACAATTACCTCCACACAAAGGTCTGCAGTGAGGTGCAGAATGAAAAGGAAATTGGCCACTCCAAGGAGGGGGATCATAAAAATAATTGAAAAGTGCAATGTTGTATGTTGTAAAAACAAAACAACAAAGTGACTGAGAATATTAATTTCCCCATCCATTAGTCATGTGATAGTCTGTATTATGAAAGGAATGTTGATGCTAAGGCTCATATAACTTACAATGCAGCACTGCTGAAAACTATATTAGAGAGAGAATGGCTTTGAACTTTCTGCAGAGTTTACAGGGATGGCATTTAAGGGCTTTAAGTCTCAGTTGTTTCTTTTCTTATATTTGATTAAATAAAATCAGGCTGTCTCTGAGAAGATCAATTATGACGCCTGAGACACTGATCTAGTTCAGCACTTCTTACAAAGGGCAAACACTCTGTTGAAGCAATTACAAGAAGCCATAAGGTATTTGGTGAAATTAAAAGTATTGGTACACACAGAATGGATATCAAACTCACTTTGATTGGCAAAAAGAATCGATCTAAATAAAGATACAACTTCTAGCGTATTCATATGATTTGTTAAATGTTTTATTATTGGATGCAAGCCTCAAAACCCCAAGAAAGCTTCACTAAACATCAATAAACAGCTGGTGGCTTTGAAGCTAGTTAGGGTTCAATGGGTTTGCTTTAAAGCCAGTGGAAACCCAAATACACAATAGACTTTTAACAATGTATTTAGTGTGCTATTAAGTCAGTTTTAGTACATTTATACAAGTATTAGAAATATGTTATAATCCAAATTTGATGTATTGTCAGTTAACCTGATTGAGTGTGGATTGGGCAATGTTAAGCTTCATCATGTGTTATGAAATGTTAGAAAAAGGGGTAGTTATACCCACATCACGTAGGTGCAGGGCAGTACAAAAACAGCAGTCTGAAGAAGAAGATATGCCCACACACTTGCTCCAATGCCACAACGGAGTCACAACGTTTTGACCAGAGGTCTTGTTCAGGTGATCATTTTAATTTTCAAGAAATATCACCTGAATAAAAACAGGCATATGTTCTTACTTTTCAGTATTATGAAATGTTCCCAAACCAATTGTATGAATAGTAAAACAGCAATTCTGCTATTTACACCAGGCACTAGCGTTGTCTGTGGCTGATTATTGACGGCTGCAGGTGTTGAGTGTTGGCCTCTCACTTCTTTGTTGTACACTTTGTTCTGTGTAAGTGTAGGACGGCAGTTGATGGTCAAGGGGATTCTGATCCATAGAAATATCTTTCACTAACACTTTAGAACCATTGCTTGGCAACAGAGCATCATTTTAATTCTTTTAATGTAACTTAATTTGAAAAACGATTGTCAGAACCTTGAACTTTCGGTACATTCGGTTATTCTTTAATGTCCAAACCCCGCTCTTACATGGTAAGATGGATCATGGACAGTATGAGCATGAGCTTACAGCATCCTGTACTTTATAGAGCTTATTAGTTAACGAGCCAAAATGCCTTTCTCTGCCTTCTCTGCTTGACCTACATTAGAGGTTAGATTCTCTGCCCGAGCCTAGCCCGACTCGGCCAGCGGACCAAAGCCAGGAATCCCCCTACAGTTCCTACAGTAGGATTAGAGATGGTGCTTACCTGTCAGGTGTCAGGATGGACAGATGATTGAAGGGCAGCAGAAAAGAGAAGGGGAGAAAAGAGAAAAACAAAGTTAGTCACAAATTTAGCACATCAGTCTATGGTCAAGTCTGTTTGTATTATATTTTGTTTCTAAAACGTGTCGCTAGTTTTATACACAAAATGACCAATCCAGGATCAATTACACCAATTACCTTATCATTACTTTTCTCATAAAAAACAGATGTATGATGGATTAGATAAGAAGGTGGCACAAAGCTAATTCATTTTCATAGAATAATCTTGCATTATGGGAAATGTAATATGTGTTTGGTTGCTGGCAAGAAAACATGCTGCCAGTCTCGTAAACAGCGTATCCCAAGAGGAAAGGCGGAAGACAGGTCAGAACCAGGCGGAGGGTCGGAAAGCCAGCCGGTGGGCAGACACGCTTGAGAGCAGGCGCAACAACACACGTAGTGACACAGAACCACAGCAAAGTGGACAGATACACTCACACTGATAGATCACCACAAACAGCCCAGAAGGCGAGCAAACAGTTTTTAAAAATTGTTCGATTTTAAAGTGTTCCATCCAAGTTCCACGTGCTTACGTGTTCAATAAGGTCTCCTCTGAACAGATTTCTGTCATTCAAACAACTTTAAACTGTGATTATGAAAGCCAACCTATCAGCACAGTCACAACCAGAGACTGAGTCTGTGTCTGAACTGTCAATACCGCCGTCAATAATGACATTACTGTTGAACTTATCTTACTCTGTTATTTATTATTCCTCTATTTATCCTTTTTAACACAGCTTCTTTGTATTTCATCTTTAAACACTAGTCTCACTATGATGCACTTTATATCCAATGTGTTTTGTATTTCTTCCACATTTGATGCTCTTTTGTGTATGTGGACTGAAGCAACATGGCACAAACATTTCTTTAGTGATTAATAAAGTCCTATCTTATCTAAGTCTCCCCTCTCCTCACGATCATATTCATATGACAAAAGCTGAGAGAAATGTCAAAGGAAGTGTCATCTGCCACACCCACACAGATGGGTTGTTTCTTCAGGTTTTTTTTTTATGCATTCAACTTTTATGGAAGCTAAATTAAACTGTCAACTTTGATATCATATATGCATCATTTCATTTTACCCCATATTTTCAGAGGCTTTAAGCTTACTTAAACTCTATGTGTCGGTATTAGTTTATTTCCCTGAGGATTGTTTTCAGGAAGCAATCAGAAGTAAAGCTGCTAAAAAGAAATCAGCAGTGTAATTAGAGTAATTAAGAAGGCACGGGGCAGGCAGTGTTTGGAATGCCATGAACCACTAAGCACAGTCCCTGGGTGGTAATTACATGTATACACCAGCAGCCTGAGCTTTGTTCAAGGCTTTGCAACACTTGCCTTGAATTGTGTAAGCGGGGTTTTTGAATGCAGGAGGACATAATAGAAAGTGGAAAACGAGACATGGTCTCAAACTGAGATAGTGTTGTAATCTGGCATGGTGGGAAATAACCAAGGATGCAATGCCCTTGTTTTGAAGGTCACTGCTTTAATTACTGCGTGAGAGAAAAAACTATAGTTAATCTGTGGAGGGTTACAGAAAACACAATTTACATGTATTGCCGTGGAGGTTATTATTTAGTATCTTGATGAACAAGCAACATGTAAAGCTGTAAATTAAATTACAATACACTCCCCCCTCCCTTATGTAAAAGCTAAGTGATGATATCCTTGTGTCTACCGTCTGTGACATTTTGAAGGTTCACATTTCACCACACTGGACTAGATTTCATCAAAATGACCTTGCTGTATGGTTTCATCAGTAAGCCTCCTCCTCATCTCTGGCCTCAATATACCTGTCCCCCTCTCTTTGTCTCACTGACACTAAACATTGTCTGACAGTTACAGTTTGTGTGTGGAGAACTACCCGTCTCTAACCCCGCTGTGAACCCCTCCACCGGGGACACGCTATATTAGGAGTACACCTGGTGAGCAGACCTGGTGTGATACTGATAAGATTTAGTTTCCAGATCTCTGCACCGCCGTCGAGCTGAAGAAACACACTGACACAGAATTACAAAATCTTTTACATTCTGCCCTCACACTGTTCCATAGATCATCTCTGAGGATGAACCTAAAATCACACACTGGATATCCTTCCCCATCCATCCCCCTCCCTGTCAATTAAAATGTCTCGCCGTGGCACAGCGAGTCAGACCCGTGACACCCATCAAATTTTAAGTGCAGCTTTTACAAAGTTAATGTCTGTTATGGTTCACATTAAATATTTGAAAGTGTCACTGAATTACTCTTTAAAAGGCTTTGGGAAAATTGTTAAAAAGTCAGCACTTGTTTCTCAATTACTTACTGACTTTTGATATGATGAATAAAATCTGCAGTGAATGTTGGGTAATAGCTCTGCTGGTACTTTTTTTTAAATAAAGAACGTCTTGTCTTTCTCACAAATTATTTTGTGGCATTTTTAATTCCACTGAGTCACAGAAAGAGTTAAATAAAGAAACATGTTTTCTAACATGCTCTGCCCTCTTTCCAACTTAAACTCGGTAACATTTATAAATACAGGACACACAACTTGGGAACAAATGAGAAACAATCAGCTATAGTAATTAATAAATACTCCCATTTAAATTTCAAAGAGTATCCTATAATTTGAATTCTTAATGGAGGACTGCATAGTAGCTAATCATGACATACTAGGGATGGGTACGAGTACTCGGGTACGTGTTGTCATAGGCTACAATAGTTCAACTTAATTAGTGTTATTTGTGTAATTGAGCTTTCTGGGTTTGCGTCACTGAACATACTTAGTAAGAGAATAATAAACGGTACCCAGAGGTGTAACTTCTCCAGTTACAGCTTTAGTCAACATGTATGTGCGCAGTGAGCCAGATCAGGAAAACAACAACTGCTTTAAGCCAGCAACAGTAACTCATAGGGACACATTACTCCAAAGGAGAGAGCGCATTTAAAATACAAAACGACCATGAAGTGCAGTGCACTATAAGTGGCGTTGAACTTGCATATCATAGAAATACTAGTTTAATGTTTTACTACATTAAGCACAAGTGCTTACAGCAAAAAGAGAACCCGGCCTAGACAGACAACAGGCAGTCTCACTTCACATTTGCTAATCCTGTTAGCACACATCACTGTGAAGTTGAGACTTATAGCCAGACAACTAATAAGGAAATAGCGGTGACTGGAGATACGCTTCCATTAAGTTTTGAGGAAGGAGAAAGCTTCAGCAAGCTGATGGCGTTTGTCGAGCTGAAGTACAAGCCACCATCACGGCTAACAACAGCTACGAGAGTGGAAAAGATGCCACAGAATAGAATAGTAAAGTGTCTGTTGCTCCAGACTGGTGGACAGCTCTCACCACGGAGTCATATGTTACAATCACTTGTCATTTCAATCAGAAATAAGATTTGAAGACCGCTGTCCTAGAGACCCACAGTACTGATGGGCGACACACTGCAGAAAACATAGCAGACTCCTGGGAGGTCTGTGTCCGACTTAAAAAAAAAAAAGATTGATCAGTAAATCTTATATAACCCAAGAACTGGTTCATAGGGTAATGCAAGTACTGTACTCAAGTATTTGAATTACTATGAAGCCCATCCACTTACTACAGAACAGACTCTAAGAGTTAGTCAGTTTAATACATTTACAGATATTTGCCTAAAGATCCATTCAAATATTATATACTAGTCTATTTTCACGCGGAATAATAAGGGACGTTCTTATTGATGATCTAGCTTAATTCAAGTAAGTCCCTGTGTAGTTTCTCTCTGGATTTACTCATTATCTGATGGTTAACTAGATCTGTTTGATTCCTCGATGTTCCCTGGAACCTCTTCAGATTTTGTTAACCCTAATTGCAATGTGTTGCTGTTTTCTGTAAAACTTTATTTCTGGGATTCCTTAATGCTGTTATGGAAAGCATTAAAAAAGGAAACGGTGTTAATTAGAGGGAAGCACTAATATCCAAATGGATGTAATCAAATGGTTTATTAAGAGGCGAGAAATTAATCTTGCTCATCGTCCATTAATAAATAAGCTGTTTTCACAAATGCACTCCGGATAATATCTACATAATTTCAGGAGAACTGCTCCGGATATTCTCCTGACCTGGCTGTTCACATATGCACCTCACATTGGGAGACTATCCCTGTCAGACGGGAGGGGGGGGCGGGGGGTCTACTGAGGTAAGACGTGACGTAAAAAAAAGGCAGCAGAAGAAGCGGACGAAGCAACAGAGGCTGCTATACGATGCTATAACGAGAATATTTGCCTTTCTATCAATGCTACGTGTAGTTCAACGGAATGACAACATCATCGAAAGAGCGGCGCTGGTGGCGCAGTGGTTAGTGCGCGTGTCCCATGTATGGAGGCTATAGTCCTCAACGCAGGCGGCCCAGGTTCAAATCCAACCTGTGGCTCCTTTCCCGCATGTCAATCCCCACTCTCTCTCCCTGATTTCCGTCTCTATCCACTGTCCTATCTCTCCATAAAGTCACAAAAAGCCCACATTTTTTTTTTAAAAGAGCGGAGAACAACATACTGGAGAACAGAAATCGTAATGCAGCCGTAATTATGTGCACGGAGATCGTAGCGGTCGCATGCATACATTCTATGCACCGTTCAGCAGTAACATGGTATAAATCCCTCCCCCCTGCCATTGGCTCGAGGTGCTGCTGCGTTCTCACATCAGCTCATTTCGACTTGATGCGGAAATAATACTAGGGGTCTTGGCAGGAGACAACTCCTCCGGCAAATATCAGGAGTTTTTCAGGAGTTTTCTGTAAGTGTGAAAGCCCTTAAAGTAAGATTAACAGATAACACAAGAGACACATTTGTCTATGGATTAGATCTTTTGGCTTGATCTCCATCAAGGTGAGTTCAGTTGTGCACAGTCTCAGATGTTTGGCTAAACTGGTATCATGTTGTCTTTACAAAACAAACCTTAGATTAGAAGGTTTTGCTGAGTACAGTACATATACATTAGGATTCCATTTAAAAAACATCAAGTGATAAAAAATTGGTCTTCTTTGAGCCAGAGTTGCTCTTCAGTTTGTTTTGATAGTAGCTTTAAATGGACCATGTTCTTAAATATTACCTCATGAAATCTCATTAATTTCCACTTCATTATCGACACATTTCACTCAGTGGATGTCTGGGGGAAGCTGTGATACAGGGAGATTGTATCAATACTGGAATTGCATCCTGACAGGCTCCTCATTCACTTAAACAAGCAAATGATGCCAATGCATTCTGGATACTGCAATTAATCATTTACATAGTGTGTTATAGAGAGTCACCTGAGAGGTCATCCTGCTGTGCTTTCCCTGTTCTCCTCTCATTAAAATGCTAATCCAAACTGCTGTCCCACCCCGCAGCTGAGGAAGACTACTCATAATGATTCTCTGCCGCTCACTTCTTTGTGGCCCCCAAAGACCACCGTACCAAGAGGTGCCATGGGCCGTAAACGGGGAACTTTCCACTGTACAGGAGCACTCAGAGTTCGTAGATATTCATTTATTCCACAGTGCTCCCCGGTGCTGCTGTGGAAACGCAAGGCTCATTAACCAAATGTGATTTTTAAAATAGCTTTTTCCACTTGCTTCACCTAGTTTATATACTGTACGCCATAGGTGACTGATATTCATTGAGAGGGTGTTACCTAAGAGATTATGAAATGCTCAAGGCTCATCGGTCTGTCACAGACAGGGTGATCACTATGAGAGAAGCCGCTCGATTCACACAGATACTCGGAGGATTCAATGCTTTAACCACCATGGACCTGGGAGGTTTTATAAACCAGGAAGACTGGAATGGGGAACATTTTTCTTGGTGCAGTTATGTGCGTTATTGGCATCAGCACCTTCGAACAGAAGGTGAAAGGTGCAAGTGGAAGTAAGTCAGCACATAACTACGACACCTTTCACAAATGGACATGTTGATAAAAATGGAACCCCCTCCCCCACTTAATATATCAATCAATCAATCAATCAATCAATCAATCAATCTTTATTTGTATAGCGCCAATTCATAACAAGTGTTATCTCAAGACGCTTTACAAAAAGCAGGTAAAAGACCTTACTCTTTGTCTATTAATATTACAAAAGAGCAGGTAAAAAGACCATGCTCATTGTTATGTTACAAAAAGCAGGTAAAAGACCTTACTTATTGCTATATTACAAGGACCCAGCTTAATCCATCATGAGCACTTTAGCAAAGCAGCAAAATATACCATTTTCACATTAGAAATCAGTGTCTGGGGCCCCAGTAGCCTAGTGGTTAATGCATGCGCATGTACGAATGCCATAGCCATCCAAGCGGGCGGCCCGGGTTCGAATCCGAAATTTGGCTCCTTTCCTGCATGTCATTCCTCCCTCTCACCCTCTCTCCCTGATTTCTGACTCTATCCACCATCCTATTTCTTATTAAAGTTCATAAAAAGCCCAAAAATAAACCTTTAAAAAAAAAAAGAAATCAGTGTCTCTACTAGGGATGTTCCTCGGGGACTCATTTCCTCGTGGATTTAATGTAAAATTTAAACTCAGACTAACTGAGAACAGTCAAAATGAGCATGATGTATTTAAAGGTCGGCTTGATTACTGGGAGCCTGTTTGTAAGTGCTCACTTTGTGCTTTGGTTAGGATTGCTTCGGTGTTAATCATTTACAATTATTGTGGACAAGGAAAAAAAAAAAAAGAGTATAAACATTGAAAAAAATGACGTCACATCGTGTGTGTGTCTGATGTCCTGAGGCTCAAAGGGATGATATCAGCGCAGGGGTTGGGTATTGCGGGGTAAGTCACCATACCATACCATATTATGTGATACTATAAGATACTGTGAAATATAATATGTGATGTGCAAAAAATGGTCCACAATGACAATAATATCAGGAATACAGCGAGTCTGTGACAAATGATTTATTGCAAGACAATGATGTCATAATACATCACACTGATCAACCACAGAGTAAAAAACACTCCTTGAAATATTAAGCACAGGATTTTTTGTTCACTGCATTTGTGTCGAACTTCATCCCTCCATCTGTCAGCTCATTCATGTCATAAGAGCCACCGTGACGAGTCATGAATGCAATGGGTTTAGATGAGATGTATACAGGTTGTCTCATATAACATTGTGTCTTCTGTGGATGTTGTGTTTTCCCATTTACGCACAGTGCTACCCTGAAGTGTTTTATGCTGCTAACTGTCAGTCTGAAACCATTACAAACACTTGTCCCTAGCTGATGGATATAAAAGTGCATTGTGATAATGGAGCGCTTATTTTGACTGAGCACTGCCAGTAAACAGGGCATATAAGAGCACACATGAATGGGCGGCTGCACAGCAAACCATGCATGCTGGCATCACAAGCCAGAGAAGGGCCTCCGCTGACTGGTATGGACACGGCTATAAGGACTAAAAATATGCACGCACATTCACAGTCCAGTGCATACCAGTGATCTACTGTAGGGATCACAGTGTGCTGCTCTTTCAAATTAAAATTTAAATATATTTACATTCTTGTAGCTTTTTAGCATGAATAAGTAAGTCACAAACTTATAATTAACATCTTGTTGCGGGGTTGTTTGTCAGCGTTAGTGCAGCATGCAATCACATATCATAATGTGTTTATTTCTACGTTAGGATCCTCTTTTAGAAATGGTTTGACTTCCTTTTTTAAGGTTTGTTTTTGGGCTTTTGTATTTATTAAGATAGGACAGTGGACAGGGTTGGAACCAGGAGAGAGAGTGGGGTATGGCATGCAGGAAAACAACAGCAGGTCAGACTTGAACCCCAGTCACCCGGTTAGAGGACTATAGTCTCTGTGCATGGGGCGTGACCTAACCGCGTGACCATCAGCGCCATGTGGTCTGACATTCTGAGAAGTGATTGTTTGTTAGTTGGATAGATAAATGAGGGCAATTTGCAATATCTTTGTTGGTAGTAGACACTACATGGAGTCTCTACTTATTGCAATTGGTTTTGGCCAAGACAGAGTCAGACACATACCGAAGAATCCGGTGTACAAGACTCACTTTTGATTTTTTCATCTGGAAAGTTGATTGTGTTCTTTATACCTGTGGGACCAATATACCAGTGTAAAATACTGAGACATGCACCGTCATTACAGTGAGTGCAACCCTCACCATTGAACACAGCATGGACAGGACGCAATTGAAAATACACTCCCATTCAATGTGTATTGCAATCCTTGCTGGGAAACAGAGCGATGCTGAGGAGGCTGGCAGTGCAACTTTTTACGACTTTTATCCATCATGAGGTCATAATGGTGGTGCATTTAAACTAAACGGTGGTATAAAGCGCGTGAAGTGCTGGTTTGATCGAAAGACTTATAACTCAACTACCGCACTGTAGCTCGTAGGAGATCAAACTCGAAAACAGATTGTACTTACTTAGCTGCACAGAAACTGCACGTTGTGGACTTCCCTGAACACAATTGAAAGTTAAAGTTTGAACCTTTTTTCTCCCTGGGAGACCTTCAAATCAGACTAAGTCTTGTATATCGGTACGATTTATATTCCGGATTAAGAGTAACTCCCACAAAATTTTAAATTTCTATTATAAGACTTTTTTTTGCACTGAAAAAAAAAAAGGAGTTAAATATGACAACATGTTTTTGTTCCATACAGCCATTGATGCTCCTTCGTTGATATTTACTCAGTATTCCAAATGTAATGTGTTGTACAATACGCTGTGTTCATGATCACACTGTAAAGGGATGCCAGAAAGCCTTTCAAAATGTGTCTTCTGTCAGAGTGACAAGGACACCAATAACATTATGATCAGTGCTGACAGTGATGGATACGATGACAGACACCGTACTGATGGATACCACTGGTGTCGACTGATAAGAGAACTGATAAATGGTCTGTTTATGTCATGTCAGGTTAAATAATGTGTCCAGTTTCATTGATACCCCTTGATATAATGATACTATTTCTTTACTGAAATTCCTTTCAGCATTACACCTCAGATCTTTAATGTGCGTTGTGCTTTTTCACGTCTTTTTCAAGTAGCTTTAATGAGAAAAGATTATATTTACAGTATTTAAGCTGAAATATCAGTATCATATTCTCCTAACATGTCAAATATAGTAGCTTGGTCAGTTACCCTTTGCTTCAAAATACAAAAATCTAGGTATAACTCTATAGCCTCAGTTTGGCATGTGCAGCTTTCTGTGTTTTAGTAAGCAATAAAACTTAAAGAAACATTCAGTTTAATTTTCCAAAATCACTTTACTGGCTAAAGAAGATATAAAACCTCAGTCCCAGTTTAGTCAGAAAAACTGCTTTATTAGGTTTAAGGAAAAAAACACTAGGATTTGTTTTTAAGTAGCATGCATACATAACACTATGTACATTAAAGGTCACATATTATCCTCCTTTTCAACAATTTCAACTAAGTCTTAAAGCTCCCCAAAACATGTCTGTGAAGTTTCTTGCCAAATATCCACTCTGATCCTGTATTTGATCATGCCTATAAAGCCCTCTATCTCAGCCCTGCTCAGAACAGGCTGTTTCTGTGTCTGTAGCTTTAAATGCAAATGAGTTGCGTTCAACCATGTCCCTCTCTGGGAGGGCCACGGTGGTTTGGGCTTGCTCGCTCCATTTCCTATTGCTTATGGTGAAGAGGCAGACTCAGAGGGCAGAACAAACACCTAGCTGTGAGAGTGCCACCCACCTGGGGGAGGGGTTACTGCCCTTTGTGATGTCATGAAGGGAAAATCTCCAAATGGCCTGTTTGAGCACACATTTTCTGAAAAGTGGAGCAGGCAAAAGACGGAGAGGATGGACTTTTCTCATAATTGGGGGGTTTGTCGACAAGCTAGATACACAACTTAGTGTTTAAAAAACATGGTAAAGTGTATTTTGCATAATAACTCACAAACCGCATTTGATGTAACTTCGGTACATGTTGGCACATTAAAAACATTCATTACAAAACTTTAAACACTTTAATTTGTTCACATGGTCTCCTGTCCCTTTGTTACATCCATTTCCTCAGACCACCAGCAAGGCACACTTTATAGTAACAGTATAGTATAGTCCCTTCATACTATATCACCAGACCTCTCAACACATAATCGGAAGAAGAAAAAAAAAGCAACAGGACAGCATCCAGGAATGACAGAGGAATGCCTACAGCATCATATTTTGATGCTACTGTATTTAGTGACCTGGCAGTTTACTTTTTATTTGTCAGGTTACTTTCAACAGAACAATGCCTACAGGTGTGGGTGCTTCAGCTCTACTGTTAAAGATGTTCTACTATACAAAGGTTTTTGGTTCTGCAGCTCCAGTGCAAAAGCGCGAGTCTGTTCAAAATGTTGCCCAGGGCAGTCAGAGTTAAGTCACTACAGTACATGGCTGTTTGACTTGCAAACTGCAGATCTCAACAGAGGATGTCTGCTGTGTCCAGACTCTGACTGGAGAAGCTTCTGTTATTTAAAAAAAAAAAGGCTTCTTTTCTTTTCTTTTTTTTACATTTAAATTAGAAATGGTGAAAATAGGTGTTTAGTGGGTTATTTTATCCAACAAACATACATAAGTGCGTTTTAATAAGTATGTTTAATGTTAGGACATGACAATTACTTTGTCTTAAACAACCACTGTTAAAAAAACAGAATAAATGGATTCTAATTAAAATATTTATCTGTATTTCTGACTCAGAAGCCTCAGAAGATTCTGCACTGTACGAGCAGACAGCATGTGTTCAAAGAAAAATATGTGCAGGAAATTTTCACAACAGATTGTTGTAAAAACATGTTGTTTTGACGCTAAAAGTTTAAACTGAGAGATTTTGTTATCAATACATAGATGAGGCATGAAAAGTGAATCAGAGTTCATCAAGCAGGCAGCACATATGCTATCTCATGACGGCTGCAGTTCAAATTAGACTTCAAAAAGAGCAGAGCATGAGCTGAGGATTTAGTGCAAATGTCATAAAATAATCATCGACTTGGTTCTCCTATTTGATCCCCAAAGCTGATGCTCTCAGTTTATTTTTTGCACAAGGAGAAGCTCTTCTTTTGTCTGGGGTCTAAAAATAGACTTTCATTAATATTGTCCATGACAATATTAATCATGTCAACCCTCTGATGGAGTGGAGAGGATTGAGTCGGCCTGCTGTATTCAGAAAACATATTCTACTGCAGCTGCTGCTCGATAAAGCCGCTCTACAGCAAGCAAATGGCTGCAATAACTCCAGTCCTCCAACACGATTGGCTCTTTCCAGAGAGAGGAATCAAATAAATGGAACAAACTGGCTGGAAGTGATATGTCACTATATTAGAAGCCTCTGTGCCAATATTAGATGCTACTAGACCTACAACTGCCTCTGGGTCTGTTTTCAGACAGTGCTGGGGTTAACGGGGTCTCTATGTCTTATTGAGATGTGGTGGGATGAGACGCTTTCAAGGCAGAATGTGCAACATTGTATACACAAAGACAGCAGAAATCAAGTATATCCTCTGTAAATGTCTCTCTGAGTCATGAATGTCTACAATGAGTGAGAAGCTTGAGTCCTGCCAGCTGTACTGTTGTCGGGCAGTGTACACATCATGTTTACATGGACGGGACGGCCTTGTGTATAAAGCTGTTTCAGTCAAGGAATAGAGAAAAGAAGAATAACATACTCACTGCTTATTTGGATGTGACGTAAGCGTTTTTAGATCTCGGTCATTCCGTGTCAATTTATGTGCAATGTGAGTTAATTAAAGTGTGCTAACATTAGCCTGCTAACACAACAATGCAGACCACAGGCAATTGCAGGTCGAGCATAGATAGATGGATAGATACTTTATTGATCCCGAGGGAAATTCAAGGCATCCAGTAGCAGTATACAAACAAGCAAGACACATAGCAATTGTTACATAGGACAATTTTATCCGCCGCTTGCACTTAATGGTGCCTAATTTTGGTGCTTTCTAATTGATAACTCATTATTGCGAACACGAGGGGTGGTGGGTTGGAGGGGTGTCACTGGAGGAGAGCGGAGGCTTCAGTATGGAGAAGTTGTGGCCAAACAGCAGTTTGTTTTGGTTTCATGCTGGTGCTCAAGGGCGACATCTACTGGATCAAAAGGTCGTACATTCTTCCTTTAACAGAAATAACAAGGCCACTATTGGTACTGTATATTAGGACAAACCAAACGAATAGTTTAAACATGAGTCCAAAGAGGTTAACAGCAATAATAAACAGAAAAGGCAGAATAATTCTGAACAAGGTTAGCACAAAGGAAGGAGAAACAGTCCTTTGAATATCCTCTAAGCAGCCATTCATGTCTCTTTGAAGCTGTACACCTCATTCCCTCTGCCTCTTCTTTTCTTCTGAGAGTGCTTCCTATCCTGACTGTTCTTCCTTCCTCTCCCAAGATTAGACTCAAATTAAAGAACCTTGAAGAATTTAATGGAAGGGAGTCCAAATTATATCACGGTCCATTTGATTTTACAGATTTACTGTGAGATACAGTTCACCACATGATAAGAAATTGACCCTTTTTGTTATGTCAGGCAAAAAAAACGTGTATTACAAATCAGGTAAAGAATGAATCCAATTAGAACCCTTCGGCTAAAGCAGCACAAAAGGAAAAAGAATCAATAATACAGATGTCATGATAGAGCAAAGTAGATCCAAAATCCCCCTCCCATCTCCAACCGAAAGAACGGGTATTTATCATTGTCTCTGTGGCACCTTCCTTATCGTCCTCTTCACTTTAGCAGGCGTGATTTATCACTGGTCAGCAGAGAGGCTACTGATCCCTGAAAGAGGTTTGGGTTTATGCATTATTCAGAACTTTTTTTAATCTGCCACTTTAGGATTAGGAGAGAAAATGCTTTCCTTTCTTTTCAAAAGGCTTAGTACAATTGCTTTTTACTCTCCACGTAGTTTGTTGCATTGTTTAAGAATAAAATAAAGCCAGGCCAACATGTCAGTGAGACCATGAATTATCCAGCACAGCAAGCATATCATTTCACAAGAGAAAAAAAAAAGTCACAGCAGCTCTTAAGAGATATTTGTCCAAATGTAAAGCCATATATTATTTTATAACTGTTAACTATGAAACACTATGACTCCTTCAATGCCAGTTAACATTTTTTTGTTGGTAATGCCAATTTTGTGAACAGCCGTAACAAGAGCGAGTCAGATCAATCAGGCGGTGTTATGAGAGGCTCTCTGCAGTCACAAGTGAGCGTCCATTGAACGCCAATAGAGTGAGCGGAGTCTTGTGTTAATGAGGTGAGTAATTAAAGAGGGCGATATTGAGCCTGCTGACCCCTCTTGCCCTGCTGAGCAGGGGGACCAGAGACAGACGGACCACGAGGCCAAATCACAGTAAGACGACTCATTAGGTGAGCTCGGCTAGCCTCGAAGGCCCAGGCCATTTCTTCATGCTCCCCTTGACCCACATCTCTCTCTCTCTCTCTCTCTCTCTCTCTCTCTCTCTCTTCTACTGTAATTTTAGGGTAAAACTAGAGTATCAGGCTACTAGGATATTACTAAATCCATTTTCACCAATGAACTCCTAAAATTTCTAAAGAAAATTCCAGGACATCCTGCCCCTAAAATGAAATTTCAAAATGTCACTTGTTCCCTATGAGAACCCGGGGGGGGGGGGGGGGGTTGTTGGGGGTGTCCTCATGAGGCAGGACATTATGTTAAAAAGGACTGTGCAGTTCTAATGTTTACAAGATATCCAAGATGGTGGGCACAGCAGAGTCCAATGCTATAATGATAGTTTTTGCCTTCATATTAAGGCTTGATGTTATGGGATGTGTCCTGTATCAACCTAATGGTGGAGAAGAACACACTGGTGAGCAGAAAAGAGTACGAAACAGCTTCTTTAAGTGCACAACAATCTGGTCGCTCACTGGCCTCACTGGAAACTAACAGCATCATTGCATTCCGTCTGCCGGGATGAATATTCCTGACTTTTATCTGCTGTGTTCAGACATCAGCTTACCACGACTTCACGCGGAAATTTCAACTAGGGGGCTGGCAGGAAAAAGAAGGTGTGAAGTCAGTGTGAAAAACGTGGCTGTTTGCATAGACACATGCAGCTCGAGTTTAGTGCAAGTTTGAAAACACAAGAGTCTCATGATGCAGACAAATGTGAATATTCCTATTCTTCTAGACATAGCTACATGGTAACACTGTTTCACTGACAGTTAAACTGTCATTTGCCTGTCAACAGTGTGACATATTATACTGTACTAACACATTATAGAATGTCACAGTTTTAACTGCAGGTATTCAGGTTTTTGGAAACAGAGAGACGAGAGCACCAATAGATGAATCCTCTGTTACAGATTTCACCTCTCTGTGGACAGTGACGAATAGGACCACGTAAAGCTCAATAATAGAAAGTGCTGTATTGTTCAGATGGCATCCGGAGAAGGTGATGAAATATATTTTATAAATTTTGCATTGATTAATTCTGAGCTATTCTTTCAGCAACACATTCATCAAGTGACTTCTGAAACTTTGCGATTATAGCGCGGTAAAGTTTTTAATTTCTGTATTTTGAATGAATGGGACTTATTGTCTGACTTTGATGCAATTTCAAACATAGTTTCAAGCCAAAATGAATTTCTTAAACACCATTTATTATGCAAAATGGCTCAATATCTGTGGATTCAGCCAGAGACGAACTTTTACATATAATAACTCAATTTCTTCAGGGATTTTACATCCTCAAGGTGATGAGGAAAAGAGGCCAGAACGGAAGGCTCTTTGAATATTTTATCTGGTGGTCCTCACCTGCATTACGGAGCAAATTAAAGAGAGTAGAAGCAGTAAATCTCACCTAATCGGCTGCTCATATTTGGACATGGTAATCATCTCTCTGATGTGTTGATTGGCACACAGTCACTCCAAACATAAAAGGTGCTGAACTGAAGAGGAGCCAGATAAAACCTCCTCTTTGAACAGCATTACTAATTTATGCCGTCCAGGAAAACCTCCTGTCTTTATTGACAGACCCTCTGCAAATATTGGAGAATACAAATTAGGCAATCTATAATGGCATCTGGCAGCTTCTTATTTTCTGCAGTGTCATACTCTCTGAATGCACTGAGCCATAAGATCCGGATCATCATTATAACAAGTGTGTTTATTTCTTAAGGGGTGTGTATGTGGGCTTAAGTCTCACCCTCAATGCAGTAGGAAGAATATTTCAGCCTCTACAGAAAAAAATAAAATCCATGAATTACAAACTGAATACCCCGCCCCCACACACACACACCAAACACACACACTCACACACCCCACCCTGCTTCCAAATGTATGATTCCATCAGTTGTTTGTCAGGAGAAATGCATTAGCACCTCGCTGCTGACAACACAAAGAAATCAATGCTCAGCTTCCGCACCCACGCTCAAACTATTTCTGTAAAAGGTGGATAATCCATACAATGGCATCACACCCAATTAGAGGTTGGATTTTAAAGGAATGATTTAAGACCATGTTGAAACAATGAAATAGAAACAAAGAGGTTTGATCTAATGAGGTTAAAAATACTTCAGCTGCAGTGTTTAGGATGTATTAGATATTTCATTATATGAAACCGTCTTTACATAAACACACAGTGTGTAAATTCAACCACCAGGGGGCTCTCATTCAAAACAACAACAAAAGATGACATCGAGCTTGGGGGGAATCATGGGAGTTATTCTCTCTACTACTCCAACCCCACCCCCAATAAAAACATACTCCGCGTTGACAGTAGTCAAGACAAACGATTGAAACAGACCTGAGGAAGAGAATATGTTTACTGACGATGCATCCAAGTTTAATTGACGATTTAAGAGGTCTTTATCACAGCAGCACATACAGCAACAGTACGGCAGCTTTCAGTAGCAGATCTCGCTTCCTCATGAAGCGGTCTTTGACGTAAAATAATGGATTCCTCTGGCTTTGATAACTGTTGGAAATATTTGAGTTAATGTAAGTACTCAACAAAAACATATATATAACATGATTTTATTAATGAAGATATTTTAATGTAAACATTCTAATAAAATTCTACATATTATTCCTTCAACTTAGTATGGTAGAGATAGCAGCTGAAAGGATGATGAAATACAATGGGTAAAAAAATGATTTCTGCTGACACTTTTCAGTTTGCTGTTATTTGATCAAGCATTCAAACATATGCTGATGTTCGAGCATCAAAAGGCTCTTTTTTGGCTAATGTTCAAGCAAGTGTTGGCGCTATGCGAGCGTACTAAAA
The DNA here is from genome assembly GCA_020745685.1 of Tautogolabrus adspersus. Lineage (NCBI taxonomy): Eukaryota > Metazoa > Chordata > Actinopteri > Labriformes > Labridae > Tautogolabrus > Tautogolabrus adspersus. The sequence continues at coordinate 6,561,554 of CM036535.1, forward strand.
TAATGATAAATCATAGTGAGGCCTGAAGAGGAATTTTTAACATCACTTTTTATCTTTTAGTTCTTTTTTTTAACCTGGGATGACAACATTGATGTTTTATTTGTTGCTCACATCTGAGTGAGTCCTTTATCTTGTTTTTACTCGAGTGTATGAAGCAGCTGCTCACTCTATGTGAGTACAGGATTTATTTTGTGTGAAGTAAAAGGATTGTATCCCTGGAAGGATCTGTGGAGTACAGGTAGCAGATATTTAGAAGAACTAATCCAACAGTCGAGAAGAAACAGGTTGAACTTCTGTGTGGAGGCAGTCAAACAGTAGATATGTGAAAATGTATGGCCAATAAATACAACTGGAAAAAGAGAGCCCTTTGAAGATTGACCGTCAACAAGCATCCACTGGGGGCTGTTTTTGACACGATCCTGTTTAAATTGATAGAAAAAACATGTTTTGAATAGCCATCGGCTTTTTTTCATATTTCAACTGAAAGCTAAGACTTTAATCTTTTAGTTCTTCTTGAATAGTATTTTTGATCATGATGCCATCTTGCTATGAGTTGTAAAACTTTGACATAACACCACACGAGCGGTTCGCAATAGGCAGCCAGAGATTGATTTTACATGTTCCTCTTCAATAAAAACGATTATTATTAATGCTGTTGATTAAGTGGATACATTATTTTAAATTCATTGTATAACCTTGAAAAAAGCAGGGGGGTGGCAGGGTGTGGCCACAAATCAAAACGAGATCCATGTTTGTAATCCTGTGATCCAAAATAAATCTCAAATTTAAACGTATGCTCGAAAAAAAACACAACGAGTCAAGAGCCAATGGAACTACTGCAGGAAGGATGTTTGCTTTTGAATCCACCCGCACAGTGTTTCATCATGTGTCTTCTTCATGTGACAGAGTGGTAGTAAGCTCACTACGCTCCTCCTTGGGTGTTGCCGTGGAGATGATAGCAGCAGAAGCTGGGTGACCAGATGGAGCAGCTGTTGGGGTTTTCCTGAGCTGAGTATCTCTGATGCCACAAATGAAGTTGATGTTGCATTTGAACTTTACACAGTCAACACATCCTGCCTTTTTTTAGCTTTACCTAACCCCCCTCTCCCCCCTCCCACAAACACGCACACGCCAAGCACACACACACACACACACACACACACACACACACACACACACACACACACACACACACACACACACACACACACACACACACACACACACACACACACACACACACACACACACACACACACACACAAATGCACTACTTAAATCAAGATCTGCATTCCTTCCCTCCACATCTTCCTGTTTCAAAGATAAGAAGAACCAAGCTCAAACCAGGAGACGCAGCACGGCAGGTCTCTTCACTCAAACATCCCACGCTCGTCTCCATGCAGAGATGGCCTAAAACTGACACCGACAACAGAAGCATCATTAATCTTTATAGCAGCTACACTCAGAGTTTTCCTCCTCTCTCTGTTAGTCTGCTAGGTGGCACGTCCTCCAGAGAGCGCTATTCAACATCTTGGACGTGCAGCACACTGTTAGAGCAGAAGATGAAGCATGTGCTGGGGAGCACATGAAAGGCAAACAGGGCGTGTATTTGAATATAACCCATGTGAAGGCATTTACAGAATTAACAGCTTAAGCAGCCCTTTTTATACTACCTACACCTGTGCCCGTGAACCTGCATGCTGCAGTGCAGCTTAGGCTCTGAACGCAGAGAGTGTGTGTGTCCTCGGCCAGCTGTCAGCATGTAAGGAGATGATGTATGCTTGCACCCATGTGAGCCCGCCTCCTGAGAATATGTGAACTTAACATGTGCAGTAAAAAAAAAAGGCTTGTATTGAAGATCGTCATGGTTTTTATTGTCGTGAAACCTGTCTTGTTCAAGAGATATTAAACACACACAAAAGGGCACTGGGAAGGTATAATCGAGGCGATGCCCCAATTCTGTCAAAATGTTCCCTCTCTGAGTCCTCTGCTTTTTTCTGCACTGCTTTGTTGCCTGGCGCGCCTGTGAGAATCAATCTGCTCTTTACACCTGGGTTAGGACGGCCCCCACCAGCCTCACTGTGTTACTGTAGCGTCGTTCAAAGATGGAGACTTTTTCTCCTACTAGCTGACTATTAAGCTGCTCTGAATTAAGAAGTACAATAACAAAAGTGATGATATTAGACATTATTAATAACCATTAATACACATAGTCCATGTTAAAACATAAGGTCTACATAATCAAACATTCCATCAACAAATCAAAGTTGAATGGATTCATTATATTACTTTAAACTTGGAATTATTGTCCTGCTTTCATTTAATGTTTTTGTCATGATATGACACTTTATAAAGAACTGATTGATACTGAAGATTTAATCCTAATTTTACCACTTTTCATTTATTCAATTAAAAGTCTCTACTTTAACTTTTTTGAACTATTCTTTCCAGAAAACCAAACTTTCCTTAAAAATAGAAATAGGAGGCGCTGTTGGTCAGTAGGTCGAGTGGTTAGTGTGCACGCCCCAAGTACAGAGGCCAAATACAAACTGTGGCTCCTTTCCTGCATGTCGTTCCCCAATCTCTCTCTCCCTGATTTTACTCTACTGTCCTAGCTCTACAATAAAAGCACAAAAAGCCCAATATATATATATATATATATTTATATATTGGGCTTTTTGTGCCCATCAAATTTACTTCAAATGTATTTATTTATATAAAAATATCACAACACAAATTGTACAAAAGGTGCAATGGAGGTGCTGAGCTGTTGTTTAGATATGATTTACAGTGAGAATATCTACCAGTATCATTTTCCAAACAGAGTGCAGTGTAGCCATATTCTGACTTTCAATGCATGTATTCAATATTTTATCCCATAAATATTGATGTTATTCATGGTTATAATTAATGGTATTGTTGTTTTCATGTTTTCATAAATCAATATAATAGTAAAACTAATTTAAAGAGGTTTTTTTTGAGGATTCAATTGTAAAAAATATGTTAAATAGAATGAGATTTAAAACATCACAGACTCTAAGGGGCTTTAAATTCAGTCGAATAAGTTCAATAAAACGAGTTTTCAAAGGTCATTAATGGAGCTCCACTATTTCCCCCTCTTAATCACAGAAACTTTTCATTCTGAGCAGACATGCACACACTAAACGAGCCTGGAGGGGGGATGTGTGGTGGAAAAAAAAGTATTTCCTTCCATAAGCGTGAGCAGAATTCTTATTCTTAGTTAAGGGTCAAGAGCTGTGACCTGGCTCCAATCTCAGTGGCAGATCCAAACGTCTCCAGTAGCAAAATGACAAAGATTAACTGTCCTTTGGAGCTTGAAGGCTCATAATTAATGCTGCCTCACTTCCCTGTGTGCCTCTGCTGGCAGGAGGATTGACACTGAATTGATAGAGTTGCCATTTAGGGGTCAGCCGTACCATGATGGGACAGACAGAGTCGGGCACGTATTTGTCAGGTTTAAGCCTACATTGATCCGTCGACTGAATCTTTAATTTCCTCAGTGTCACATAAAAAAAAGGATTGGTTGTCTTTTCTCCAGAAACAAACACTACAAACAAAAAAAGAAAGCCTTACTTTTTCACTCAAAGCTGAACAAAAAGTTGTTGTTGTTGTTGTTGTTGTTGGGGGCGGGCGGCTGTGCTCAGTGGTAGAGACGGTCTTCTCTCAATTGGAAAGTTGGGGGTTCGATCCCCAGCTTCTGCAGCAACATGTCCGATGTGACCTTGGGCAAGACACTTAACCCAGAATTGCTCCGGCTGCTTCGTCAGGGGTGTATGAGTGTGTATGAATGGGATTAGTTACATCTGATGGTCACTTTACATAGCAACGTCTGCCATCAGTGTGTGAACGGGGGTGAATGTGTAGGTGTGACCTGCGGTGTAAAAGCGCTTTGAGTAGTCAGAAGACTAGTAAAGCACTATATTAGCTCAAGTCCATTTACCATTTGATTTCAAAGAAAGAAAAGTAAGGAGTCATGTTGGGGAGGCAGAAGGAGTCTTCAGGAGGGAGACATGCTGAGTGGTGCTGGTCTCTGTGTGGAGTACAGTGCAGTAAACAGACTTAGAAAAAGGGTGGCTTTGAAAGGCTCCCTCCTACCTCTGAGTGGGCCCTGCAAATCCCTCCATTGAAGTGGGCTTATTTCTTAACAGTGCTCCTACCACTTTGTATGGATCCTCCGGAATCCTCTTTGCACATAAACACCCACAATGAAGTTGACAAAAAAAGGGAAATGCTCTATCATGATATACAGTCTGATTCATAATCAATAAAAGGGGGCGTGAGAGGCGGGGTTCTATTTTCTGCTGTTGGACTGTCTGGAGTTGCCAATAAGCCAAAGTGTCAGTGAGACCTACAGTACAGAGGGGTACAAAATCCACATACACAACAGAGTGGGAATGGGAAATGGGAGACAGTCCCATTGGAGGTTAAGTCCTTTGGCCTCTGCCTCACCCAAGTCAGCTCTCATAAAACAAGCAGTGTTGTGTTTTATGGCAGAGGAAGACAAAATGCCTCGAAGACTTACTGAGATATCAGGAAATAAATATAAGAGGATCTATGTCTAATTCTCCTCCGTGTCAACCTGTGAGAAAATTGAAAATGGGTAGTGAATAGCTCAATTTGTCTCGATGTAATTTAATGGTCGGTACCTGTTATGGGCTCGGTCTAAACACAAAGAGGGAAAATGCTTCTGACTCAGGGAAACAGGCTGCAAACTGCCTGGCAGCTGCCTGAAAGCTTTTCAATTTTCTGTGAAGGCTGTGTTAAAAGGCACTAGCATATACTGGGTAGAAGAGAGAGAGAGGCGAGGGAGAAATCCAAGACATGTTTCTCCATTTCACTTTACCCGAAATATGTCATTATGCTTGAATAATGTCAGTGCTGAGGAGGTTGTCTCTTTTAAAAAAAAAATGATGGGGCAATTTTCAGTTAATTTTTTTTCTCGCTTGAATTTGAAGTTAAGAAGCTAAGAGGTTCATTTATGTGTCAAGTGTGAAAACTTTGCCAGTGTTCAAGAATACAAGCTGTCAATGAGGAAATAAGCACTCATTTGATTTTTTTTTATACAAATCTCCTCACCACAGAGGTGGTTATTGTGTGACAGCAGTAATAGAGTCCGAATTTAGGCTCCAAATGTTGTGCTGCGTTCTCTGAATAGACATTAATGGCCTCTCGATGGGTTGTTGAAGGCCATTCGCTAAAAAGGACAACGCTGGGAGAATGTGGGGAGATGTGCTGTCCCTTGTAATGGTTAGAATCTAGAGTAAAGTGCCCCACTGAGGATGTTGACTTCATAAGAATATAACTTAAGTGAATCATATTGTGTGTTATCCGATTGAAAAGTTGCATCTCTAATGATGTCCTTTCAGTCTTTCCCTTAGGGCTGGGAATCTTCAATTCGATTTCGATTCTTGGGGTCACGATTCGATTCAGAATCTATTTTCGATTCAAAACGATTCTGGATCCATGATTCAAAGTCTGTTTTTGATTTAGTACATACTTCAGGATCTACCCCAGTCATCTGTGATACTGGCTGAATTTCTAGCTGCTCCATTTGGCATTCTACTGAGTTAAAGAGCTAGCCTTAACACTTAATTTTTGGAAGTTATGAATCTTTTTTAAAATCTCAGAAGGTAAGAATCTCGATTTTAACATAAAGCGATTTTTTTCCCCATCTCTAGTTTCCCCTGACATAGACTTTACCTATCTGGGCTGCTCAGGTATATTTACAGCAGCCTAAGTGTATTTGCCGACCATATTTGCATTTCTCTTTTTATTTATCTGTAAACCCCCAGTTATATTAATACCAGTAATTTTAAAAGTCATATTAACAGACTTTATTTATAGATACAGAGGTGGAATGTTTTCCTGTTCAGTGGAAAGTTTGTACATGACATCTCTTCCGTCACCAACAACTGCAGACAGGTTTGCACAGGTTTAGCGGGTGCAAAAGCCACGCAATCCTTACTGTATGTGAAACAGGCCCCCTGCTTTTACAAAGCATCACACTGTTCTGGTGAAGCAAAGTATTCAAACATTTACGCGCAGCATGTGCCCATAATTGACAAATAGAAAGAATATTTAAACCCTGCTGTCTCTGTGTGACACATTTCTCAGTGGTGTGTAGTTTATTATGTGCAGGGAGAAGTGCTTTATTGAAGGATAGCCTATTTTGATCGGGGAGACTGGAGCATGTGTTTAGGCTCATCCCAGACGTGCCAGACTTGTGCCGGTTGTACATCAAAACTTTTTCAAATTTATATGGATAAAAATCGACTTTAATCCTCCCTTTCACATCATTTGTTAATTCCATAAATGTAAGCACTAGCTGTCAGGGACCATCCGGGACCTGTGCTGACGTCTTTTTACCACAACGCTGTGATTCAGATGCCCTAGCTCACATCATACGCCACCACAAGTTAAAAGAAGCGAAACAACGGCAAACTGCTGTCCTATACGCACACGGCATTACTTTTCAGGGGCTCAATCTATAAAACTGACAGTATCTTCAGACTTATAAGTGTGATTCAAATAGGAAGTTGGATGGGTCCGAATACAAGCATCATGCACTATTAATCATCTCCAGGATAATCAATTTCAATATGATCAAATAAGGCAAATAATACAGTTCTTAGCCTACATCCTTTCCTTCATTTGTCCTGTTGGTTTAACTTACATCCGCCAGTGGCACAGATACGGTCATTACCGGACCAGTAAGCCAGCCACAAGACAGGAAATTGACTTTTTCTTCCAAGGCTGAGCTTCTAGTTTCAGCTATTTTCAAACCACTGTCACCGTTTGATCAACAAAGTGATTTCTGGATCAAGGCAACAGTTGTGAAAGTAAGACCACTTTTACAGTAAACTTAAAAAAATGGAGGGTCTACCACCATCTGTCACGCAACTGATCAACAAAAAAACATGTCCTTAAAGGGATACTTTGTGAAATACATTTTGAAGTTGGTGCCTTCTTGACCGAGAAAAGGCAGAAAGTGTCTTTTTGGCTCATGTGGATGAAAGACAACAACTCCCAGAATGCACAGCACCACAGGCCACTCCCACTGAAGCTAGGGTACTCTATTTGCAGTCTATATGGCCGTTTCCTCGACTGATTCCGAGATTTCTTCAAGAAGGAATTGGCATCTTAGATATTCCTGGCAGCAAACGGATTCTATGTCTGTGTCCATAGGCAAACAGTGAGAGCACCGACACCACCAGTCCGCCCCAGCTCGAGCCGGCCCGGGCTCCTCGTCCTCACCGCCACCGCCAGGCAGGTGAGGATGCAGTAGACAGCAGCCGAGCACAAGACCTGCCTGTCGGCAGCAGCCGCCTCCTGTTCCTCCATCAGCCTCAACTGCTCGTCGCTATATTGCGGCTCGTAGAGATATCCATGAACATCCGATTTGAGCACAAGACCTTCAAAATCCCCTTCATCCATATCAGTTTGAAGATGAAACATACTTTTTCGCCATTCTCGGTTCTTATCAGCTTTCTCCACAGAGCCTGTTAGCATAGCTTCCTAGCAAGATGGCGGACGTTGCTTTTAGATTCTAGAAGTGAGGTCCCACCCACTGATCTGTAATAGGTCTGTAGCTTCAGTGGGTCGATGACGCAAAATTATGATTTTTGCGTCATCGGAGGCTCCTTTTCAGTCAAGAAATACAGAGCTTTCCCGTCTCAGGGGAAAATGAGGGCGGGATGCATGACCATTCAAAAATACTACCAGGTTTCTAATGATACAAAGCTTAATGCAAATGGGTGAAGTATCCCTTTAACACATGGAATTACGCTACAATTTGAATACAGCTTGATTTGAATAATTCATTTTTTTGTATGATATCACAAAAGTTCTTTCTACACTGACATGGTCTGTTTCTCATAAGCAAAGCTACATGGCTTTATGTATTTCACTGTCAGCTGTGTGTCACCACTTGTTTCCAGTCTGAAACATTCAACAACCCATGGGAGGATTTGCTTTAACTCCAAGGACATGAAGGATGATAATGTGTGCTGACTCAATGGATCCCTCACTCATCTTGACTTAATTCAATTCAATTATACATTATATATTTGGAAAACTGCAGAACTACATTTGTTACAGATATTAATGGAATCCACTGGGTGAATTTTTAATAACTTTGATCCCCTGGCATTGCCCAATAAAAAGATCCTAACTTCGGTGAGTCCAGCAATTTAATTTATGACAAAACCCTGACAAACAAAATGATGGTCTCATCAACAAAAGCTTTGCTTTGTATGCTTAGCGATACCACCCAACAATGATATCTTGATTTTTCTTTTCTGAATGACAATACACAGTATATATTTCAAAAAAAACATTTCTCTTTAAAAACAAACAAACAAAAACAGTCAGTTCTAAGTCAAATCCACATGCCAAATGTCACTCAGGCACATGTATTAACAGCCAGCTGCACAATGTCAAATGAAAGATGACGTAAAAATAAACAATCGTTTGTGAAACAAAAAAATATATTATTATTATATAAAGGAAACGGAAAGACAGTGAGAGGAAAAATAGGCGTATTGGCTGCTCTAAAGTAACATATTACGCTGTTTTGACACAAAAGTAACTATATCAATAAACGATATTGTCTAACCCTATATCTCAATATCTTAGAAACTGGACATACCACGACGTAAGCATTCCTTAGTTGGTAAACACTGTAAACATTCTACTTTCAACTCATTGTCATTTACTTTTAGTCTACGTTAACTAGAGATGTTTGAGTTTAGTCGACCAAACGGCTTAACATCATCACCCTTGCTTGTCAGCACCAGAACTATGAGGCAGTTAAACAAATTATTAATATTTTGGCCTTCGATGCAGGTCAAATGTTGTTTTTAAACTGCAACGCAGCCGCCTACCACTAGCCAGGGGTGTAGCTATAGACTGGCTATAGCTCCGGTTATTGGGGCTGCGTCACCATCAAAGCAGCCTGCTTAGAAAGACTCCAAGGTATCCAAAATAGCACCAGGCCAAAGTCATTTCTCTCCCACTCGGCCTTACAGAAAACAACTAAGAGTATCTATTTCATATTGTATGACTGGTGTTTCAGGATCAATAGCCCACAAGGTCCACAAGGGAAAACCCTCTGGATCTGATCTGAAATCAAATTGTACACAGCCTGAAATAGCTCCTGTGTGACTAATTCTCTATATCTCCCAAAACAACCTAGATTGCAAGTGGCTTTCTGTAAGGACCAGAAAATTAGATTCTTTACCCTATCAGACACACAGCCCTCACACGGATCTGAAAAAAAAAACTGGCTTGCCAATATTAATAGCTTATATGATCAAAGATGGCCTGCATGTTTTATTAGACATCGTGCAGCTCTGTTTGGTAATCCAAAAGCTTTATAGTTGTAACATTGGGTAGAAACAAACAGAGGTGGTGGTTCAGAGGGCATACGTTTGATGAAAGACAGAGTTATACAGTACGTGTAGCCAGGCAATTAGCTGAATGACAATCCACTTGTTAAAGGCTGGATTATACCCAGGTTAGATTGATTAACTGGCTTTAGTTTGGTGACAGCTCCCATATCACAATCACAGCCTCACTGCCCACTGAAGCAGTATTACGACTTAGTGTTGGCAGCAATATGGCTTTTAAATTTAACAATCTGTGCCCAGAGTGAGTGGAAGGGCTCAGGAGACAAGTTGACAGAGGGGAGCCTCCCATCACTTGTCAGCATTGTCAGGGGTAATGCCTTATTATCCCCAGTCTATTGGCCTCTATTCATGTCATCTATCATTCCCATCACCTCTCCTTTGTGGCCCAAGTCAGACTGAGAGACGAGGTCTGGAGGGGATATATGTAGATAAATATGTGGAAAATTGGCTCAGTATGGATTCCCTTGCTCGTGCAGACCTCTTTGTTTGGGGGCCGAGAGAGGTGGCTTTTGTGTGTCTGCCAGCAGGGCCACGGCTCTCTCCATCAATGGCACGCCATTCTGGAGATAAGCATCGGCTGGCGGATCACTCCACTGACACCACCACTTCCTCCCAGAGTCAGCAGATTACATTTTAGAAGTTGACAGCTTGTTATCACTCTGGATAGCAGGAGGGCTTAATCTTTTGTTCTTTTCTGGCTCAAGTAGGGCTGAGGAGTCGTCGGCATGGGTCACCTATTCCACCGACTTCCCTCCTTGTGCCCTCTGCAGTGACACACAAACCGTGAATAGGCCACTCTCTCCTCAGCTCCTTTCATCTTCCTCTAAGAGTGTCTGCACTTTGTAGAGGGATTACAGTGATGGAAGCCTCAGCAGTGCACAATGATATCCATTCAACATGTCTTCCTGGCAGACAGGGATGGGTTCAGGTCTGATTTGATAATGGGTAGGCTGGCTTCAGTCTGGAGAGACGGATCACAGCTCCTAAAGCATGGCTCGTCCTTTTGGAACAATCATGTGGAATCCCTCTCAGAATAACTTCCATGGCCATGATAAGAGAGGAGAGTATCATGGGTCTTGAAATTAGAGATCTGTAATAAGAATTTTGCTTGGTCAAAGTTATTGCAAAAACATCAAATTGAGGATCAAACTGACAAAAGGGGGAATAAGATGTTTTTAAGAGAAACTGTGAGTCTCAGTTTCCAAGGTTCCACAAAGAAAACATTTCTTATGTAAGATCCTGACCTTGATGAGGTCAGTGAGCTGCCTTTAGTCCAGACTCCTAAAAAAAAGTTGTTGTTTTTTTGCTGTATCAGACTCATGTGTGAACTGGTCTAGGTCCTGAACTGACCCGCATGCGCAGAGAACAACAACAAAGACTCCACACGCAGCACGGTATGAAGACAGATCTTTCACAACAGGAAAATCTACAACCTCCTGCAGAAGAACAAAGTGCATCTTTTCCAGTTATCAAGGTAACTGCAGGGTTAACTCTGGTTTTTCAGTATGAAGGTGGTTCACTCCTTACCCAGTGATATCACCATGGTAACTTGTGTTGAACATAACCTGCTCCACAGCAGGTTGTGTTCAGGATAATGTTTAAAATAAGAAACCAACTTGTATGAAACTCTGACTACTGACCAATCGGATCTCTTGATTTTAATTAAATGTAAATGATTGTGAAATATCTTATTAATGCTTTATATTTATCATCCTACAACAGAGACTGAACAAAGCACTGAAGCCCTCTACTTTTTGTGCGTATAAGATCTCAAATGATGCGTACTTTCTGGTTTCAATTATGTTTTCATATTCCTTTATATAAGCCCCATACTGCTCCGAATACTGTTGAAGCTGCAGCGAGTCTTAAACTGTCAGACACACCACACATATGTTAAACAAATTAATTAATATCAGTTTGCTCTGAGTTTATAAAATATACCAATCTGCTGACGGCAGGCGTGTCCATGATCATGAACGCCTGGGTCTGTTGAACATGGTTGGTCATGTCAGCCCTCCTCTTCCTCCCGTGCTGTCAGCGAGTGATATCAAAGTCACATGCATTCCGACCTGGCTGTTCACACTGAGGTCACATTGTTAAATATCTGACCTGGATCCTATTTAGATCCACAAATGAAAGCAGATAAAAGTGCCCCAAATCTGATGTGAAAAGATCAGATTCCATGTGACTTGTGCCAATCACACTGTCGTGAAAAAATCTGATCTGAGTCAGGAGCAAAAAACCTCACATTCAGCCTGCAGTGTGAACGTAGACTAAGAGGCCCATTCAAAGGCGTATGTGAAAATATCAAAATTGTTATTCTGTATTCAAGACTTCTCTGGACTATAAAAGCAGGTTTTATCTTTTCATGACAGACTATAGCCTTGAGAACATCGTAACGTTAGGGAAGATTTCACTTACACTCCCAGTTATTAATTGAACTTTTAAAACAGATTAATAAAACGAGCACTTCTGGTACGTAAACAATAACCCATCCCTCGTCATTTTCCTTTACTGAGCGCATGATAACTTCAGCAACCTTGAACACTGGCATTTATTATCTCTGCTTTGCTTTTGAAGCCTCAAGATGTCTCCTTGATGAGAAATGGTGGTTATATAACCTCCCTCTCTCTCTCTTTGTATGTCTCTTCCCATCTATGGCGTTCAGCCTCTCAAACCCGAACTGGAATATGGACGTAAGCTCCTTTTGGTTGGGAATACTTAAGACCATCTTTTCTGCTTATCTGATGTGTTTGCAGTAGTGATGACAAGTTTTCTGACAGGAACACTGTGTTTGATATGAACAGGCTCTTACCAAGGCAGTGACACTAGAAACATCATATTGCTTACGTAACACATCAATGCTGTCTGATGAAATTAATTCTACAGACAAAGTTTCCATGTGTCAGACTGCAGACATCTATTGGAGTATCATATCTCCACCAACTTTCAAGAAAGCTGATACAGTATATTCCTAACAACATTTAGGTCTGTGGAGAAAGGTGGTTTAGTTCAATACTCCATAGTCTCGAGTAAAAGGCCCTTAGCCTGAGCGTTATTAAGGAGGAAAGGCTCCTTTATAACGCTATTCAAAGTTTTCGTTTGAATATTTGCTACTACCACCAAGATCTGCAGAGGAAGAGGGGGTTACCTGTATGATCAATCTGCTCAATCACTTCTCTGTCTTTCTAATTAATGTAGGAAGCGGTACAACACAGTATCTTCTGACGCAAGATTAAAATAACCTAAGATTTTAACTCATGCTTGGTTGCTTCCATTATTCATCAGTTATCTCCCAGAGAAAGCAGACACATCATACTTTGTCTAGCACCTACCTCAGCATGATATCAGAAAGATAGAGAAACTCCACAGGGGAGGATGAAACTCTGAGCTGCTGTCTTAAGTTAAATAAGAATTCAAACTGTGAAAAAAAGATTGTGTAAGCCAATGAAAAGAGTCTCAAGAACCATGACACAGAGTCATTGACACTGCATATTACAGTTCTTTCTTTTTTTTTTAAAGTAAAGTATGATGAAGTACTGTATGAGATGCTGGTTAAGTTAGTGGATAAAGCAAGCGCCCCCGCTACAGAGGCATGATCTGCAACACAGCTGCCCTGGGTTCACATCCAACCTCGTCCATTCCATAAAAAAAGAGAGATGAAGCATTCACAACTCTATAACCAATGCAAACATCTATCAAACTACAAAAAGTCTTCTTCAATCTAAACATAAATTCAGGCCTGCACATTAAAATGTATACACTGTGGTCTAAGACAAAAAGCATGAGAGCATAGAGTTTGAGCAGTGTAACACTAAATGCCCAGAACAAGGTTGAAGAGCTGCTTACAGGACTGGAAAAAAAGTCATGTTTGATTCTATTAAATACTGTGGATAAGTTCAACTTTTGTAAGTAATTGGTCAAATGTTGTTGTTTTTTTGTAACATATATACAATAAAACTAAGCATGTTTATGAGATGATACACTTTAAAACAAGGAGAATATTACTTTTTAAAACACAAAGTTTCTATAGTTGACTTTCTCAGCAACAGCTTTAATAAAGACGAGGCTCTGTAGGGCTTGAATTGCCAAATTCATTGATTTTTTCTTGGTTGATTGATGACATTGATTGGTATCCTTGCTATAACTAGACATGTTTTTCTTGCGTTTTTGGATACAGAGCAAAGACAGCAGTTTTGGCTCTGGGTTTTTTTCCAGTCATGTTGCTGTTATTAAGCAGGTTTTGATAACCAGGGTAGTCCTGATTAATTGGTGCTCCCATGGGAATAAGATGCATTTTGTTTCCAGACAGATAGCAGAACAACTATAGACTCTGAAAGCCCAGGACAAGTCAAAGTGAGAAAGAAGCAAAGTGTTGGGTCAAACAGCAGCTGCATGTCTGTTTACAGAGACTGACCTGTTTGATATACAGGAACACCTTTACAATGCAATGCAATGCAATGCAATAGTCCCTGTATTTTGGTCTGTCAGAATTCAAAGCCTCACCTTATAACTGATATGTGTTAAACTTCCTGACAAACAAAAAGGCTTAAAAGGCTTGTCATATCTTCAAAGATGTCTTTAAAATCCTGATTTGTTTGTATTGCCAACAGATTCAATACAACACATCTGATTCACTTATTTGAACAATTGTTATTTCATGAGAGCTGATATGGAATACAACAGCAATGGGACTTTTAACACTAAGTATCTCTCTGCCTCAGGTGTTATGAGTAGGATTGTTTAACTTAAACAATCATTGTTACATAAAAAAACATTGTTACATTGTCTAGACTGCATCAAAGTTAGCATCGCAAAGATGGACTTACTTCCTCAAGTAACATTTGAAGTATGATTTGTAACATGAAGACTTACACCATGTAACAAGTGTGCAGGAAATGTTAATGTGTTGCTTGGCAGAACTTTCCGACGTTTGTGATTCCAAATGAATGGTTCAATGAACACAACATCTTGCTCTGTTGTTTTTTAGTACTGTTCACTGCTGTAACACGTGCTGATTGTAGAGCTGTTGTTTACAAGTAAATCACAATCAATGTCATGCTGTTGGACTGAATATCATCACTGAATGTTGTTGTTTTTAGAACCAGAATCAGAATCAGCTTTATTGGCCAGGTATGCTTAACACACAAGGAATTTAACTTCGGTAGACTGTGCTCTCTTTGTACAAAGGTAAAAAACATTATTTTAATTATCAATTATCCCTTACCCCAGCTGTGCATACATTCAGTACAACAGCACACCCTTTCATGTGATATTGCTATATTGTCTTCATCCCAGGACCAACATCCGGTTGGCGGAAGTGCACAAAATTGCAATTCCTCGAGTGTCCACTTGTGGCTGGCTGAAAAAGACCTAGAATTCCCATACACACCCATGTTAAAATGGCACAAACTGTATGGGGATTTTGATTTATTAAGGATTCTGGCTATACAGAATTACGGGCATGACTGATTTGGACTGCAAGCTGGTGCGTTGTAGCTGTTTGCTAGGAGGTTTTAGGCCTATTCAAATGGGCTTCAAAACCCCTCTTCAGAAACCAATGGGTGACATCACTGGGACTACATCCATGTTTTATAAAGTCTATGATCCTAACATAGATATCAGTCATCCAAAACATTCAGGTATGGGCAGAAAATGACAGCTTGTAAAATAAAAGTAAGTGTGAAATCAGATTTTTTTGTGTTGCTTTATCTATTACTTTCAAAGTGTCTTTGTTCATATGAAACTGTCTTCCTAAAGATGAATCCTTTTTGTGTTCACAGCCACAGAGAGCATATTGAGCCTCAGCTGTGACTCTTGCATTGACATAGTCTGGGACAGACTGACAGCGTTGAGAAGCAGCATATGTGATTACCGTCTTCAAAGACATTTTCAAAAAATCAGCCTCTCTGTTGGATCCACCTGGTGCCCTAGCCTTGTTCTGTTTTATTTCCTTTGGAGTTTTTTAATGTTACCCAGCGTGGCATTATGGAAAAGGGCAACCTGAAAGCCCCCCCCATCACCAGCAGGACCTCCAAGCCGTGCTCTGATGCTCAGTAGGGGTCCTAACCCTGTCTGCTTGTCAGTGGCTCAAAGATGCATCATCAACTCAGCTGTGTTTAAAGAGAGATCATAGCACATGTTTTTCTTCTATTTTTTTATTTATTTTTCCAATCAATGTTCCTTCCTCTCATGTTTCATATATTGTGGTTTTCTGGATAGCACAAGATCGGCTGTTTTGAAGTTGGTTTCTTACAGAGTAGAGAACTATTCAGGAGAGAAGTCTGCAGAAATGTGATTCATGGCTGTGAAGTCATTCCCAAAGGACTGTACCACACAGAGTGATGCTTTAATCTTGATAGAATCTAAAAATACATTTTCATTCTCCTTTCAAAATAAATGAGGTTGTTACTTTAATATGCGATTAAAAAATATATTATTAAAAGCTCCAAGTTTTTGCTAAAACCTTTCTATGAGTGCCTTAAAGTGCTCACTTTTTTCAGACACTGACCTCTGCTGGAACAGGAATGAGAAAAATTAAATCTATTTGTATAGATTGGCATAAAGAAGCTATTGGCCTGCAGGATCAGATGGCAGGAAAAACAGATTATGTTGCAGGGCTCTCGTGGCATAACCCCGGGCATTAATGTTAATGGAAAGCCACATGACCTTGCAGTTGCCTCTGAGCGGCTCCATTTTAAATCCAATTGCCACGGCCAAAGTCTGAAAGAGGCTGCAGAGACGGTGATGCTGGCACCTGATACCCATGCATGAAAATAGTTTGTTTTTCTATTTTTTTCCAGGGCATCCCAGAGGTCTTCTCTGAGGTTTCCTGTGCTGAACAGGGGATAAACAGGGGAAAGGGGAGGCTCCATGTGGAACAGTGCTTGCTATAGTTGCTGGGAAGCCCGTGTCTAATACCAGAAGTCAAATGATTCCGACTTTAAGCTTTGAGGCAAAGGTATAGTGTGCTACTTCTTCTCAAAGTACATAAAACCCTTAGTTTTCAGGAAGTGTATTTAACATAGACTGATTAAAAAACACACTGTTATGGAGTTAGCTCTGCCAAGTATTGCTTTCCAATGATCTTCTCGCTCTGGGAGGAATGGAGGGGGATAGTGCCAGCGCAACAGAAACAGGCTTTGTTAAAGGAGCTTTGCACTCACGGATGAATTTACAGAAAATCAGGATGAAACAACTTCCATTTTTTTCCATAAACATCCAGTGGATTTGCATTCAAATATGCAGCCGTCCCAGTCCTCTGAGGGTCATCAGCACAATTTAATTACATTAAGAGACAGCTAAATTGGACATTGCAAACAGACAAGGCTTAAGGGATTACCGGATCTCTGACGGAGAGATCAAATTTTACCTTCGAGTATGAAACAATATGCCTAGCTCCTGGCAGGCTCCATGTGAACAGAGGGAGGGAGAGACGGAGGAAACCACTGGTGGACAGCCAAATGATCAATTTACTCCACTTTTTTTTTTTTTTTTTTTACTTTAAATTGATATGAATAAGTTGTGATCACTGCAAAAACAGCCTCTATGATGACTCTGTCTCGATGCTTTCCCCAGGATCTCCCAACTGTTAACCTCTCTTGCACATGCAGTGTTTGTCTGGATGTCTCTCCAGGTTTATACTATTTATTATCCTTAAAGGCATGTTTCTCCAGTGCTTTATCAAACCCTATTCTCCTCTACAGCTGCCAGCTTACTGTGGCATGCTGCCTAAATGTTGCATCACTGGATATAGACTTTTTATTTCTGTTTGGTCTTAGAAGCAGTAAAACAGACTGGGCTTTGTCATGGGAGTAAGTGTAACATGGAATAAGAAGGAGAGCCGTGTTGAGCTCAGTGTTTTACTTCATTCATGGAAAGTCAGTCAATGAAGTCTGACATTTTCAGCCCTTTTACTTGCCAACCCCTCCTGGACAGCCCACAGTGTAAGTCAGCCTCATTAGACATGAAACAAAATCAAAGATATTGATGACCTCTTATATTTAAGAAGATGTTTTTTAAACAGCAACCTTGTGCAGAACTTGCTGACCCTAAAAGAAACTGCATTCATCTTACACATTCTAACTGTGCTGGCATGCAAATGCTGTCCTTGTTCTCCATCTATGTTAGGTATACTATACATGCATTCAGAGCAAAGATGATCCCTGTCTTTTCACATGATCCTCATTGCAGAAAAAAAGTCTAATTATTTGCGTCTTTAAAGAATTGGTCATATGGGTTGTCATGCACAAATTTCAATTAATACAGTAAAGCAATCATTCAACATCACATTAATAATGACTGTATCTTTAAATGCAGTCCTTTAATTATATTTTAATTAAATTAAAAGGATATGGATACAAACTGTCCTTGGCTGTCTGGTTCTGAGTCCTGGCCCGAACAGGCTAACATTTTCCACCACTAGCGTCCGGAGCCCTTGGGCAGGACCGGGAAAACAGAGGTTTTCTGTTATCTGCTTTTGCTGGCTGACTCAGGCTAGGAACAGACATGAGACTGGTGTCACATCTATGGATTTTCTTTTTTTTATATTAATTCTTATAATATCCTCTCCTGCCTCATCATCTATTGAGCTCAGCGTAAGTTTAAGCAGGAAGACTGGTCATATTCTCTCACGCCACTCCCGCTCTACCACTTCCTCCGTCTCCCTGCTCTGGTTCTCAGCTGATTATTGGTGTTTACATAAACCAACCAGATTCTGCTACAACTTCTCTCAACCCATCATCCTGCTGCTGTCATCCGCAGACAGTCTGTCATTTCAGTGCAATCGCTGCGACCCTCCTCCATTCCAGCTCAGCAGAGTTCAGATACAGCATCAGAAATCTAGTCCTCATCACATCCTGCTGTCGGCCTGGCTACCCCTCTGAGTGCATGAAGCCATCATGATGGAGTCTAATCGCCACAGACATTGTATATTTATCTTTCCTAAACTGTTAAATAAACAGTTGTTAACTCTTTCTTAAGTCTCTCCAGATTGAAATGAGGGTGATCTCAGTCAGCATGCAGGAGAGAGTGAAGGTGCTTCAACAACCAGGTACAAAAACAAGCTGAAAACGTCATGCACATGTTTGCAATGCAATTTTACAAGATCCTTTGTGAATCGGACCTCGAGACGGGGCAGATGGCGTTAGCAAGAAATATACCCACCGTAGAGCTTTGATCAATGCATAGATTTTGAATTTGCTCCAAAATCTCTTAAAATAGAAAAATGTCCAAATAATATTTTTTGGGCCAAAACAATCTGTAAACACAACACTGACCCATATTCTCCTTCTAAATGTCTTGAGTTCCTAACAAACAGATTCAGATGTTAATTATAAAAATGACTGTTTTCATATGAGTTTGATTTGAAAACAATATTTACAAATCTAGAGTAAGTAAGTACGACAGTCTGTGATGTTTAAAATTCCAGCACTGTTCAGTAACATGAGAAGATTATATAATCCATTCACACTTGTCTGTTATCTTCAACAACTATCAGAAATGTCATTTGATTTGTTGCTGGAACTTGTTAGAACAGAAATTAATTCTGTTTTCACATCCCTGTTTTTTATTTCATTTGGTAGGTGTTGTGGCACTTAGATAATGAATAGGCTTATGTACCATTAGTCAGTGTCATTAACAGCTGATCACAATCTGAACTGTAACATCTGGATGCTGCAGCTGGGAGCGCATGGGGACAGTGATAAAAAAAGGCTGGATGGAAAAATACAGCCGTCTGAATATCAGAACAGTTTCATTTCTTAAACTTTAGGTGTTTCCACAAGCTGCTACTGCTTTTATATTCATCCAGAAGGGGAGTTTGTGGGGTTTGCATTTGGAAGTTATTTGAACACAGCCCATGTAAGATCTTCAGATCTCTACATATTTTTTCTACACTGAAGAGCAAGTTTAGTGTTTTTTTTTTTTTCTGTTTCCATCCACAGAGCCACAGTCAGCAGAGACTGGGGGCGCTAATCTGTAAGAATTCAAACTAATGTAAGCTCCTTTTGTTAAAAGCACTTAACAAAAAGCATGTTATTATTCCATAGACTGAGATGTAGGTACTTGCTTACTAGTTGAAACACGTTTTCACTGAAACACAAGAAGGCAACAATTTTGCCTGCTCTCCTCCGTGTATTGATTGCTCTGCATCAGGCGTTTGGCAGACGCCACACAGGCCGACCTCCCTCTCACCAGAGCAGTTTGCCCTCGCTGCCAAACTCATCTAGAAAAAAAAAATGCCCAGAGGTTCGAATTTGCAGACAATTTATCTAAGCTGCTAGCTCTTAAGGTGTCTCTTCTCCCTGAGAAAGTGGCTGCTGTTTCTTCAATTGTCCTTAAACAATTACTCGGGAGAGATCAAGAGGAGGCTGTTGCCAGTTAAACTGCAGTTTTCTCTGCTAGCATTTTGAAAGCCATCGAATCCATGGAATATGAAGCTCTCAAGATCACTGCAAGTTAAATAAAGAGTTGGAGAAGGAGGGGGAGGCTGATAAAAGCTGACACCCAATGTATTATAACTCAGCTCTATTAGATATGAGCTTCTGCTGGGGTGAAGCGCCATAGCTTAAGGCAAAGATACTTCTTGCTCATTGTGCTTAGCGAGGAGGCTGGAGACACGGTTCAGCCACTGTGTTCTGTATACAGCAGCAACTCTCTCATGCATGATTTAGTAAACTAGAATTCTTACTTTAATATTCAAGTGGTGATATGGCAGACGAGATAAAAGGATGTGCTTAGGCTGCAAAACTTATCCCAGGACACACACTATAAAGGTTGAAAAATGGTTGGTTATCAAAAGAAAGAAAAATCAGCAACAAAATGCTCTGATGTTTTTCATTCTCAGCAGTCACTCAATGCTGGCAAAATAACAAACAAATGCTGTCAGTTCCACTAACAGATGCACTAAGACCTCAGCACATGGACGTACTCTGTTTAACATCGTCTATTATGGTGATAAATGGTAGCATGAAATTATTAGAGAATAAATAATAATACATAACACAGCTCCCTCAAAAATGACTCTCAAGCAGCTTAAACGCACAGTATGTAAATTCCACCATCAGGGGGCTCTCAATCAAAACAATAACAAAAAGATGAGGTCGAGGCTGGCGGGGAATCATGGGAGGGATTCTCTCTGCTCCACCCCCAATGAAAATTAACTCTGAGTTGATCGTAGTCAAGACAAATGACAGCACGGCAGCTTTCAGTAGCAATTCCCGCTTCCTTATGCATCGGTCTTTGACGTAACATCTGGTATTTCCATGGCAACGATAAACATGTCGTGTCTGTTATGGCAGCCACCATGGGATAACAACTATAAAATTATGGATTTCTCTTGCTTTAATAACTGTTGTAAATATTTGAGGTAATGTAAGTACTCAACAAAAATAAATATATAACAAAGGTTTAGTCAATTTGTAATTCATTTTGATATTTAAGTGTAAAATTCGACATATTGCCCCTAGAATGCAAATACAGATTAGAATAAGATGTTAAGCTTGGCCACACACTTACAACTGTTTTAACACCAAAAGAACAATATCAATCATAAATCTCATAACTTCTTCACTTGCACAGTAGTTTCTCTTTGAGACATGCCAGAGAGAGTCGGGGTGGGGAAGCGAAGATGGGCTGAAGAAGAGAAAAGTGAACTTCTGTTTGTATCATGTAGTAGTTAAAGCTTTCAAAGAGAAAACCAAGGGGGGGATTTTAGATTCTCCTGAAAACATCAACATCAATTCTTTACATGTTTTCTTCATTTTCCATCATGAGTGCCCTGACTTCAGAGACAATCCATTTTAAGTTTGAAGATCCTTTTAAAGAGATCCTTATGATGTCTGTTAGTGATGTAAATCAAATTAAGTGTTTTTACATTATTTATACATAGAGTTATACCAACCTGATCGTGGTTTCGGTCCGATACTGACTCAAATAGCTTGGATATCAGTGACAATTGGCCAGTCCATGGGGCTTTCAGTTCTCTCAAGCACATGTGTGAAAAACGTCGTGTTTCATCAGTGCACTGGTAGGCCTGTGCATTTGGCTAGGCAGAGCCAAGCTAACAACAAAGGCTAAGCAGCTAGGAGGTATTTCAAGCTCGTTACGCCAACAACTTCTACGGATACTTGCAATACCTGCAAAGCTGATGATTCGAGGGGTAAAAAATAACATGCACATCAAATGTTTTATCACATAATACATATGTATCTATCTCTGATGTGGATAATATGAATAAGTCATTTTACTATATATATTTACAGCTACGTTATGTTTTATTTTTCTGCATTTATGAGCATCTATATTGCTAATAAATTATAAGAGGGGGCCGCAAACCATCAACTTGAAATTGAACTTCAACTTTATTCCAAATACATTTCAAAAGCTAATGAGGTTAAAAGGTAAGAGGCACTGAATATAGCAGCCTTGGAGAAACAACAGTGATCACGGCTGATAGCAGCTTCCATTACAAACAGAATAAAGTGCTGAGTCAACCAGAAATATAAACTGATATTCATCACTAGTAGTAAAAGTCACAAGTGCAAGTTTTAACACAGTGAAATACATACCCTACAAAACCAAAATAATATAATAATAATAATACATTAGACTTTTATATTAGTCTACATAAGTGAGTAAGTAACTGCTGACCAAAGCGACAGAGCCAAGGTCAGATACAAACCATTCACTTATTTAGTGTCTCACTGACTCATTAATACATCTTTATATGGTATAGTTGCTGCATAAATTGGAGTACTTCATTTGATGTAAATGGTAAAGGATTCTATTCGAATAACCTACAGCAGGCCTATTCAACTGGCGGCCCAAGGGCCAACTCCGGCCCGCGGATGACATCAGACTGGCCTGCGAATCAGTTCTATTTACAATTAAAAAATAAATAACTAATAAACGGGGGAAAACGTGTGAATGACTGTCATTGTTGCCACAGTAAAAAAAGTTTTTTAAAAACAGCACAGAGCTCCCGTTTAATAGAACATCTTTGGTCCTGTGCTAGCAGCCTATCACAAGGTTGTGTTGTTGATGGGAAAAGCAGCTTTCGCGCAGTGTACTGCTGTGGTGGGCTTGCTTGTCTGGCCCCCGGCTCCTTAACTTTCTGAAAATTTGGCCCCCTCAACAATATAGTTGAATAGCCCTGACCTACAGTATCAGTAATGACTGATTCATTCAAACGCATTCACACAACGCAAGCTCTGCCACCGAGATGTGGACTGCCCGAGCTGGAGATCGAACTACCAACCATCCAATTGAAAGACAGCAAACTCCATTCACCGCCGCCCCAGTATGATGATGTTTGAACAAGCATGGAGTATTTCCAATTCACAGTTTGTTGATAACAGTAATTATAAATGTCTGAGACTTCAGCACTTGCTACAATTAACCAATTACTTCAACATGCACAAGCTGGGAAATCATCACTTTGCTCTACAGCTCAGATGAAAGTCATGATTATTGTTTCCGTTAGCATAACGGAGGTCAGATCTGATTGTCATAATCAGACAATTACATGTTGTCAAATGTTGAGGCATGCTGAAGAAAGATGTAAATTATGGTTAATGCATAAATGTACAGTGCAGCCTCTCACACTAACAGCTTACTATGCACAGCTCAGCCGTCTGACTTTTACGTCCAGGGGTAACCTGAAAAGCTGTTACCTCTGAAGCTCAGTCTGTGAAACAAGAAGAGGTGCCAGCTCCATCATGCTGAGGGATAGAAGCCTCTGTTTCCTTTTCCAAAACAATAAAAACAATAGGATTATATGAAAATCCTAAAAAAAACAAAATATTAGGGAGGGCAAGAAAGATGGAGGGAAACTGTAATGCAAATAATACACCAAAGATTCAAACTCATGTGTCTGTTATGAATGACAGCACTTAGTTGTGTGTTCAGTTTTTCCCCCCTGTAATCCATATTAAGATCATTAAGAACTTAAATGTTTGTTTATAAATTGTATGATTGCATGACTGCCTGTGTTTTCAGACATATTGGACAGGTGATGTCACACCCTGAGTGCAAAAACACCCTCAGTGTCAGCTGTTTTTTGTCGTTGTGCTAACAGCGCTCTCAGTTGAAAACAGCTCAACTTTTGGAAAAGCTCCACGCTCATCAATGTCACTTCTCCCTCACCAACCAATCAGAATCAAGACAGGGTGGGACATACAACATTAGCTTTGTCAACAACAATGGCGGAGGTCTGACTGGTCTTGTGAGGGTATGATTTCCAGGTGTAGTGCTGATGCCAGGACACGACTCCTTTACAATGTTTTCATATTTTCTTGGTGATATTTCCTTCAGTTAAAACAAACATGAAGCACTGAGCTATCTAAAACACACCTAACGGACATTACAGAGGGAAGCTCGGTTAACTTTTCTATCCGAGCAACAATGAGCGCTCTGAAATCCAGCGCAAAAAGCGCAGTCTGTGGATATGGGCCTTGAGCACCAGCTTGAAACCTAAACAAACTGCTGTTTGGCGACACCTCTGCTATTCTGAAGCCTCCGCTCTCCTCCAGTGACACACCTCCAACCCCTCTCCCCTCACATTTGCACTAAGGAGTCAAATTGGAAATCACCATAATTAAGCACTAAGCGCTAAGTGCAAGCGGCGGACAAAATTGTCCTTGTCTTGAGCTGCATTGTTGTGTTAGCAGGCCAATGGTAGCGCTCTTTAGTTAGCTCGTAGCTTCACATTGCATGTCATAACTCAGACAGCTATTTACAGAGGATATACTGGATTTCTGCTGTATTTATGTGTAAAATGTCGCACATTCTTCCTTTAAGAATACATTTGGTTGTTGTTGCACACAAAAATAGAAACAAGAAACTATTCATTTCGGGAGAATCCTCAAATACATGACCTAACTTCTCTAAAGCTCTGCTGGGTCTTAGTCTGATATTTGTCATGAATATTAAACGCTGCCTGTCATGACATATATATTTTTACAAAATGTGTTCATCAGTCTTGTACCTCTCTGTGTGTACTACGTGTGTCATTGTGAATGGCTTTTTTTCCCACCTGCCACTGTGCCTGAAAGCATCTGACAATCAGGGGTATATTAGAGGGTTGAAGAGAGATTCCACTCTGGCTAAGTGGCTCTTATTACTGTGGAGTGTGACATTGCTCTGATATTCATGATTCACAGTGCTGTTGACTCACCGTGGAGTCACAACTTAGCCGACTGCAGCTTCTCTAGAGAGGGGTTTTCCCCAGAGAGTGTACTGCATGGACCTGCTCATCATTCAACTTTTTATAGTTCTCTGAAAACATTTAAACTATGACAGGAGTTGTCCTTATGTGACCTGCGTTATCGAGAAGAACTACATAGAATTACCCCAAAATGTGTAGTTTATGAAATCAGGATGAGGTACAATATCCAAAAGAGCATGTTTCAATACGGCGACTGGTGTGATAAAATAATCGAAAGGGTTGGAGCCAAATATCAATCAATAAATAAAAATGGCACTCTGAACACATTTCCCTGCCAATTTGATTGATTGAATAGTCACTAATTTATGACACTTCCTTGGGGCAGCAGTAGCTCAGTCTAAAGGGACTTGGGTTGGGTATCTGAGGGTCGCCAGTCCCAGTGTGGATCAAAATATGGAAGTTGTTTATTAGCTGGAAAGGGGGCAGGTCACTTCTGGAGTACTGCCGAGGTGCCCTTGAGTAAAGCACCGAACCCCCAACAATTTAGGCGTGCTCCCCGTGTAGCAGTGTGTAGCAGCCGCACTCTGACATCTCTCCACTAATGCATGTCCCCAGGTCCTGTTTGTGCATGCGTGTATTTCTGGCCTATGTGTGTGACAAGCATGTCACTCAATAACAGAGTGTAAAACCAGAAGTTCCCCCTTTTCAGATAAAAAAAAAAGTATGTAAAATAAAAATAAAAAACAAATTCAAAATTCACAGTAATGCTAATGACATGAATGACTGTAACATGAACGGAAGTTAACTACTCAAAGAAGATATCGGCACTGGGATAAAAGAAGAAGACAGCAGGGGGATGCGGGACAGCAGTAGTTTGAAGTTAAAGGATGAAGCATGATGGGTAATCTGAACCAAACTGACGTGAATGAATACATGAATCCTGCTCTTCACCTTTTAAGGGGCATTTTATATTCTTCAGTAATCAGAAATTGTGATGCATCATTATTTGTCTTGCAATATATAAAATACTGCATATCAAATACTGGGATATTATCATTATCTTGGGCCATGTATCATATATCATGTATCGTATTGTATCCTATCTTGGATTTCAACCCTTATGTTCAAAAAACAAAAAATCCAAATTGAGACCCTGCAGTGTACAACAATCGTCGTGTTGAAATCAGAGGCACAGGCTGGTCAGAAACAATAACAACATGAAACTAATGCTGCTCTCATTTAGGTGGAAAGTGTAGAACAAGCCAAAGAGGCCCATAAGCAAGCAGCTGATCTCTTGTTCCTGAGACATGAAGCAGCTTAGTTTTACGCGCTCAGGACGCTCTTCAATCACGGCTGCTTAAACCCCAATCTCCTTAATGTGGAGTGCCAAGCAGGAGCTCAGAGGGTCCGTTTACTAGGACAAAGGTTTCATTTGGAAATTGAAAGTACAACCTCTTCATGAAGGACACTCTGACCACAAGGCCACTGAGCTGGAATTTCATTTAGCCTGAATGCAAAATTCATCAAACAAATAATGTCCAACTCAATTATCACATGTAAATATAATCTTCTTGTGTGTGTGTACTTGTGCATGTATTTGTGCTATGATTACATGTGATGTATGGTTGCTTTTATTCATGCCTGTGCATTCATGTGGGAACTTGCCTGCTTGTATATTTATGTTTGCTTATACAGTAGGATAGGCCTTGGTATGTACATTACTTCTCTTGAGGGCTACCAAGCATTAGTTCACCTGTGTATGTCTTCATTATTATTTTAAATGCATTTTTGTTTTTGCCACTTTTCTGTACTTTCGTTTTTGTCTGCATGTATTTGTGTCATTGGTTCTGTTTTTGATCGATTGTGCATTTCTGTAGAGATTGTGTGTTCTGATGCAAAAATATTAGGTCATATGCATTTGATGTCATTTAGGCTACACTACTACTGCATGTGTTTGCAATATTTAAGGCTCTTGCAGAACTCATAATCTTTCGGCCAGAGTCAATTTCCTTGTCAATATGATTTACAGTAAACAGCCATATGAAATGATGCATAAAATTCAGTTGTTTGACAAAGCTGTCTAATAGTTTTTCAAATCAATACAAGAACACCAGAGATTAAAGATCTACACATTCAAGGACACAGAGGGGAATTTGTCTCTGAACTACTTTGGCTTCTCCTTGTAACACCTTTGTTATCCCCTCTGACCCAAAGAAACAGTAAGTGTGGTGACAGGTCAGGGAAACACTACAGAAAGTAGAGATGGTGTGACACTTTGCTTTATGCACTTAAAGCTCATTACTCCTTTCAAAGGCTGAGCTGCAATGGTATATAGCTGCTGGCTGTGAGCACAGCTTCTGCTGCTCTGCCTGGCCTTGCTGGCTGAAGCCGCCTTCAGCTGCATTTGTGTTTTTCTCTTTGGTCTCAGTTTTGGGAAAGGGCTACGTGCGGGATTTGAACCCTAAAGAGTAGATCAAATATGACAGATGTGTTCTTAAATTCACAAAGTTAGCTCTACTACACAGCTAAGCCAGGACAAACATATTTAATGTTCATACACATCGACTGCATTTAGTTAGTGCTCACCCATGGTAAAGTAAAATATGTCACATACTTAGTCATTACAAGTAAATAACAGCAATGGCTGCAGCCGCAGCCGAAGAAACAGTTAGAGATATGTCCTTTTAGGACGAGAGTCATAATTAAAGAAACAATCTGTCAACATCAGCCACAGCAGCAGTCAGTCGTAATCAAGCAGCAACCTCCAGTGTTGGAAATTAAAGCCTATGCAGAAGTGCATAAAACTGTTGTTCCTCAAGTGTTCACTTGAAGCTGTCTCCAAAAGCCCTGGAAGCCTCATTAACGCACATTAGTAAGATGCTAACAAGTGGCTGCATTTAAGCTGTTTGCCAGGAGGCTAAGTGCCTGCCTCAGCTTCATCTCTTTGTCTGTTTCTAGGTGGAGCTAAAGCTAGTTTGAGATATTTTCAATATGGTGACAGCCATCGGTGGGCTCCAAAACTCTGCCTCAGAAACCAAAGGGTAACCTCTCTGAGACTTTTCTACAGTATATGCTCTGAGCACAGTGTAGAGAACCAGGTGAACTAGCTCTGTGAAATAGCTCCAGTAGTTTTCTGCACAGAATCAGACTTGTGGCTGAGCAGCTACTGCTGCAGGGTGCCCACTAGTGTTGTAGTCAAGACCACACTAACCGAGACCAAGACATACCCGAGACCAGAGTGCTCCGAGACAGAGACAAGACCAAGACATTTAGGGATCTAGACAGAGTCAAGACCAAGACCAAGGCAAGGTGAGACCGAGACGAGACCAAGATCATAAATATCAATGAAAAATCTGGTCCCTCACTGAGACTGTGACACCGGGAAGGTAGCGGATGTAACCGGAGGTTAAAATCTAATTATGAATGAATTAAAGTTGTACGTTCTTTTTTAGAAAGGGGCGTTTTCCTTCTAATCACAGGTATGATGTGGAAAAATAGTGGTGTAAATTTCAGTGGTGGTCTTGACGGGTCTTGATATAAAATCCAGAGTCTACCCAGTCTGAGACCGAGGCAAGACCGAGTAAAAATGCTTCTGATTCCGAGACGAGAAAGAGACCTTCAACAAGTGGTCTTGAGACCGGTCTTGAGACCAAGACCGAGTTCGAGCACTACAACACTAGTGAGAAGCAAACCATCATGTAAAAGTAACTGTGGAGATAAAAGTTCTATTGTGAAAACATATTATACTTAAAGTAGAAAAAAATATAAGCTGCAATGTTATTTAAATAAGAACTGCTGTTTAGAAATACATACACTTACAAAGATGATGCTCAAAACAAATAAAGTTATTATAAATGTCAAGAAATTTGCATTTGTCTTTCTTCACTATAATTTAACTGTCAGTTTGACAAAACAATACATCACTATCTCTTCAACACAAAAAGGCTCTTTCACTCTTCCTCATGTAAACTCACTGATGTCGTGTTTTGTCACTTTGTTTCTGTGTGTAAGTTGCTTTTTTTTTTCTGTGTCGTGATTACATTCAATGTTTGTCATTTAAAACTTTTAAAGAACTGAAACAAATGTATTAATTCATGAGAGATGAATAAATCAATGATTCACCTTTTGAGACTTGTTTTCTTTTTAGTAAAGATGCACCGATCCACTTTGTTTCAGTTCCGATTCAGATATTAACTGATACTGATATTTTTCTCGTCATAATTAATATTGTTATTGCTGTTGATGTTGGTATTATGTGTAAGGTTACACAAAGCTGTAATAAACCCAGCATTGCTTTTCTTATTGAAAGTGCGATAAAATAAAAAGCATAACAATTTAACTCATTCTGAAGAACTGTATTTGAAATGTTAGCTAGCTTCACATACAAACAGGAAGCAGCAACAACTGTCAGGTTTTAAAATGAAACCTTTGAAACTGAAGTGCAAGAATTGTACTTTCGATCTTACAGAAGGAGCTTTTCTATCTCGTCTGAATGTCTTAATGGAGGCGATTTGTGGTCACTTTTGAAAGTTCAGTCTGAAGTGAGACTTTGCGAGCGGAGAATGTTTAAAGTGCCCAACGTACTGACGTGGATCAGCGTTAAATCTGATATCTAAATTACGTCAATATTAGACCTGATATCGATATCAGATCCGATCTGTCCCATCTCTGCTTTTTAGATATGAAACGTTCACGTATCACTTAGAAACATAGTACAATGTTGATTATGTTATTCTTGATGTTAAGTCTTTTTCTGTATGAAATATTGTTTCTTTTATATTACAGAATGAGATGATCAAAAGGACTTTAAAGGGGCTATATGTAACTTTCAAAAATACTGCGTTTGTAGCGATACCGCATGGCCGTCAGGTGAACTGCACCAGTAACCTGTTGCTCGTACGTACACAAACGAGCATCAATATCGCCCCTGAAACACTGGATATTTACCGGCATAATGTTTACAGAGGAGGTAAGTGATCATACACATGTGAGAGTCTGTGAAGGAGTCTGTGTGTCTCATTCTCCATCCTACAAACGACAGTCTCGGCAGGCACTGCCTGAGAGCAGGAGTGTGTGATGAGTTTGTCCGCCTGTGAGAGCTCCTAGGACGGATATAAGTTTGTGGAAGGCGGCCTCTGGCTGTGCAGGTGAAGACCGGGAGTGTGTGATGAGTTTGTAGTTTGTACTGTTGATTTCTGTAAGCGGAGCGGAGTGAGGAGGACGTTGAGAACGCAAATAAAATGACACTGCCTGGAGCTTTCCGCGGAGAAATCGGACCCGGGCAAATTGTATACAGGCAACACAGATAGACAGTGAACATCTACTTTTTCACATCAGTTAAACGTTCGGTTATTAATGGGCGATAAAAAACGATTTATACATGTAAAAAGTTACATATATATAACTTGTAACTTGTAGCTATATATAAATTATTAGGCCTTTAGGCAGTTCGCCTGACGGCCATGCGGTATCGCTACAAACAGTATTTTTGAAAGTTACATATAGCCCCTTTAACGTTTTGTGCTTTTTGCTCAGCTTAAAATATGAACATCGGTGAGAAAAATATATTTTTTATAAACTTTATTTGTGATGATGTTTTCAGCATGAAAAGAATGAAACTTAGATTTTACAATTATCAGGTGTCATTTGTGAGGTTTTGAAAGAATTGGAGTGAAATCACAAAATAGTACATAGATCATTCCCCGGTCAATCTTTTCAAAAACTATATTGGTTAAAGTCGAGACTGACCTGGGCCTTGATGCTGGACCATCTCAGACAGATCTCGCTGGTGGATGAAGAGCACTAGACCTCCAGCGGCGAACAGCAGGAGGAACCAGAGCGAGCAGGGCAGTCTCCTTCTCCGTCCTCGCAGGGAGTCCACCACCATCTTCCACTTCATCCCCAGCATGATGGGACACAGTCAGAAGCTTATGTAATAACTTCTATAAGGAAATCAAAGAGAGCGGGAAATGGGAAAAGGGAGGGGAGCGAGACAAAGACAAAAGAAGAGTGAGCAAAAGAACATTCATTCCTTTGAACCACTACATTACAGATCAAAATGTTTTAAATTCATTATAAACTCATTTTCAGTTAATGGCAGTAAATCAAACGATGTTCATCTAGGTGACCCACTGGCTGAATTTTGATTTCTTAATCTATTTACCTTTAATATTTATGGTTTCAGCATACTACCCTATACTCTAATAATTCTTGAAACGTATTTCCTCTATCTCAATAAAATCAACAAGCAGTGACGCATTATTCTCTGAATAAAGTTGTTCTTTGAACTACAACACGGTTGTTTAATGTAAAGGTTTATTTTTGGGGCTTTTATGCCTTTATTTGAGCGATAGAATAGTGGATAGAGTCAGAAATCAGGGAGAAAGAGTCGGGAATGACCTGCGGGAAAGGAGCCACTCTATGTACTTAACATCCCTAACATAAAAATCTTGGATGCTTCACACTTAATTATCTCCATTTTATGGTACTTGGTTAATTTATTCAATTAAAACTAGGGATGTGGGCGTTTAGTCGACTACACCGTTAAACCTCATCACCCACGCTAGTCAGCACCAGAATGACTAGTCAATTAAATAATAATGAATATTTTTAAATGATGGCCCTCGCTGCCTCAATGTCAAATGTTATGCTCAAACTGTAGCGGTTAATGGGTCTGCTCTACTACCTAGATTTAAACAAGCACAGTGACCAGATAGCATCTCAAAGGAAATGAGTGGGAACATCCCAAAACGCCAGTTCATGGTGGGACATTTACACCTGCCTTGTGTTATGCATGGAGGTGAGATGTTGGGGCAAAGTCATTTTCCCCCCAAGCCAACATTGGAGATGCTAACAGATGTGTAACGTACTTTAGTCCATGGATATTTATCACAGATCAAATCAAATCAGTTCAGTTAACTTGGCTTCTAATCATCCAAATGCGGAGGTTATTTCCACGTGTTTTTCATGAACTGAAAGTGTCCTCGATAATAACAGTTCCTGTCTATGCTGCTGTAATCATTTTAAAGTTCGGAGCTGAACTGTGTGAAGGTGTCGCATGAGAAATTAACGGGAGGTTACAATAGTTTAACGGGTGTGAAAATCAAGCTAGATTATGCTAAAACCGTACAAGTCTGGGTAGTTTAACTCACTTTGAATACACCCTTATGTAGTGTGATTGACTCTATAGATTTAACAAACACAGAGTGATCTGTTTATGGATTACTGAAAACTAAGGTAAAAACTGGATCATTGAAATAAAGACAAACAACTAGATCCCTACACTCTGACTACCACTTGGTTTATTTTTACTACAGTTTCACGTCCATCACTGATCGACGTACAGGGCTTATGTTGGCCTTCAAGCTCATATATAAGCTTATATACATATGGCTAACTGTCAATGTCCACAGTCCACTGTGTCTTTAGTACTGGAGGGTGTCACGAGAGTCAAAAAACAAAGAGATGGACCCACATGCAGGAAACCAAAAGTATTTATTTTAACAAAAAAGGTAAAGTAAGGCTTACTTTTAAAATTCCAATAAAAATCCAAGAGAAATAAACCAAGAGCCACGAGGAAACTTCATCACAGGAACACGGGGAAAATCTGACAATGAACTGACAACAAGTGGGAAGGGACACTGAGACTAAATAGATACTGGGGTAATCAGACACAGGTGAGACACGTGAAGACAATCAGGGCAATCAATCATGGAGGAAAAACCAGACAAAGGAAAGAAGTAAGACAAGACAAGAGACACTGGGGACATGAACTACAAAATACAACACGAAACACTGAAGACACACAGAGAACTCAAGAATGTAACAGTAAAAATACACACTAGGACATAGAGAAACACAAGGATAAGAAATGACGAAATATAACAGGAAACACTAAAGTTAAACTTGGAAACATTAAGATAAAGAAGCACCCAAGGGAAACAAACACCAGGGAAGAACAAGACTAAATAAATCAAGAAAGGAAATCTAAACACTGAAAATATACAAATACAAAACTAAATATGACCAAATCATGAAAGAGGGATTTCTGTTCAGTGTGTTGAAGCCATCAGAACGGAACTGAACCAAAAACTGTGACCAAAAAAACTGTATTGTTGCATCCCTACTCAACACACACCCTCTACTGGGGCTGGCAGCGTGGAACATCACTGTGTGTGCTAACTGTGCTTGTCTGAGTGTGTGTGAGTGTATGTAAAGCTTTCAGTGTTTGTATACATGCTGTGCCTCAAGCGCTTCTGCAACACCGTAACCCAATGTGAAATCACACACTGGGACACAAATATAACGCCGTTACAGATGCAATGTACAAGTTCAAATGCTTCATGCGTATAGGGTTACAGATTTCCAATTCCAATTCCAATTTTTTGGAGAGCACAGGGACTCAAAGGTACCTTAATGCTTTAAATGGTAAATGGACTTGAGCTTATATAGCGCTTTTCTAGTCTTCTGACTACTCAAAGCGCTTTTACAGGTTGCTATGCAAAGTGACCATCAGAAGTAACTAATCCCATTCATACGAAGCAGCGGGAGCAATTTGTGTCTTGCTTAGGGACACATCGGATATGTTGCTGCAGGAGCTGGGGATTGAACCTCGACCTTCTGGTTGCCAACTGAGCCACAGCCGCCCGTGCTTTAAGTGTATTTGTAACTGACATACATGTTATTATCAAAGAAGGTTGTTCACTCAGTTTTTGCCTCAGAAATGATTATGATAAATGAATGCTATGTATGCTTGTGATAAAAAGGACAGTCTGTAACCACTTGTCTGAAATCAGAGTCACTACTGATTTGCAGCAAAACAAAATAGTCCAGTAATGACCTGGCGTGAGCACAAGACAGACCCCTGATCATTTTAGACATGCTTATTGGGTTTATACCAGCACTATGTCAGGGTTCAATGTTGGCACTCATAGCTAAAGCAGTTCAGTTGAGGTAACAGACACGCAGACGGAGAAAATAAATCAGGGAAAGCTTTATGGAAATCCAACACCTGTGTTTATCTGAATTAGAGGAAAAAAATCCATGAAGTCTTAAGCAACACGGCAACAAGATAAACTAACAACTAATTCCTCCAAATACAGAAATCTGTGCTCTGTTTGTAAGGATTCAGTTGGGTAAACATGAGTCCAGTTGGACTGGTATGTCTGCAGACCAACCCTGGACTCGTTTCATACGGCACAAAGACCGTGTAGCATCTGTCTCCAAATTAATATACAAATTAATTCGAAGCGTGGGTTGTCAATGCTGGAAATAAGATTGACTAAGTGTTCATAATGTCAAGACTTAAAAAAAAGCTGGAGGTTATAAATAAGCACTTAATGAGTGAGTTAGATAACAAATGTGACATGTTTCATGTTGTGATGCTCAAATCAGAGCTCTTCCTGTCAGGGCTTCAGTTGTTTAGTCAACTTGTTTATGTGGGTGATAAAATACAGAGATAATGCAGGAAACATGAACTACAAATAAACAGGTGAAATACAAATCCAGATGGTCTGATAAATCTGTCTCACCATATGATCAATCAACGTAACAAGCTGTGAGACAAAAGACATAAAACCCTAAACATGGAGGAAAAATATTCAAAGACTAATAGGATGAGAGAATGTTCACTGAGTGTGTATGTGTGGATTTATTTCAGAGAGACAACAAGTCACTTTAAAACAGCGGAGAAAATATCCTTTTAATCATGAACACTGCATTGTGGGTAAGCATCTTATCCACATGAATCGTTGCTTTTGTGTTTTATTAAGTGCAGATGCAGCCTCATCAAAGGTTCCTAATGATTTGTCTAATCCATTATAGTTACATCACTCCTTCACTCTGAGGACCATATAGCTATCACAGTAGTGTCTACAAGGGCTGGAGGGAGATTCTTTTCAGACCAAACACACACTAAAACCCTCTCCATACATAAAGGGTTTGTATTTCACCTGTTTATTTGTAGTTCATGTTTCCTGCATTATCTCTGTATTTTATCACCCACATAAACAAGTTGACTAAACAACTGAAGCCCTGACAGGAAGAAAAAGGTAATTTTCTGTCACAATGTGATAGACAATAAAGTTTTTTGAATCTTGAATCTTGAAAATCAATCTCATTTATTAACAAACTCTTTCTCACTTTCTACATTTGATTCCTTTAACCAGCATACAGCTCATCGAGGACGGCCATCTTTTTAGTCAAACTGGGCTATGTGATTCCGATCTATACAACACCAATAGCCAGAATTTAAAGGTCACATATTGTACTCATTTTCAACCATTTTAGATAAGTCTCGGAGCTCCCCAAAACATGTCTGTGAAGTTTATTTTTTTAAATCCACTCTGATCCTGTATTTGATCATGCCTTTAAACCCCTCTATTTCAGCCCTGCTCAGTACAGACTGTTTCTGTGTTTGTAACTTTAAATGTAAGTGGGCTGTGTCTGACCACGCCCCTCTGAAAGGGGATTTGGGTCGAGCTTTCTTGCTCCATGCCCTATTGTTTACGGTGAGAAGGCTGACTCAGAGGACAGACCAAACACCTGGCTGTGGGAAAGTCACCCACCTGTGGGAGGGGTTACTGCCCTTTGTGATGTCATGAAGGGAAAATCTCCAAACAGCCTGTTTGAGCACACATTTTCTGAAAAGTGGAGTAGGCAAAAGACGGAGAGGATGGACTTTTCTCATAATTGGGGGGTTTGTAGACAAGCTAGGGGAACTTATTAGTGTCAGAAAAACATGGTCAAGTGTACTTTGCATATTATGTGACCTTTAATATCTTGGTTGATAGCTGTCTGGTCTGTGTGTCTGCTGGAAAGATGTTTTGTTTTTTGCTGTGAAAATTGGAAAACGACAGCGCTCAGAGCAGGCAATAACACGTTTCAACCAATTAGCAATAAGAAGAGTTCATGTGCTACACTCTAACCTCTGACCTCTATCTGTGCCGGCTACTCTCCCTCCCCCGCATGTCTTTGCCAACGAGGAACAGAACTACTAATTAACATGATAGTAAAAACTGCTGCTTCCACACCTTTTAAGTTTTACTCATCTTTGGACAGCAGACACTTTGAATATTGCAATTTAGGTTGTTATAAGTTAGTAGTTGGTGCCGTTTATCAGACATTTTGCGTCCACAAATTAGGGAGCAGAGCTTCTTGGAAGCAAGAAAGGGAGGGATGCATTTGTTGTTGTTGTTTTTTTTATTACCATTGCTGCCAATATATGCTTGGCTTTAACAACCTTGTATTTTATTCATGACTGATGATCACATCACTTAGTTTATCTGCTCTTACTTTATCATGTGAGAAAGTTGAATGTTTTGGGGTGGATGTTCCTGTAAGGCTCATGGCATAACTTCTCCCTTAAAATAATGTTGCTTTGGGCTGTAATTGCAAGAAACCCCTCACATAGTTTTAAACTTTTTAACAGTTTCAAATCATAAAAAACATTATTTGACTACTCTTAAAGCTTTGGTCCATTCAGTGTCTCCTAATTACTGTAATTCTGCCTATTTAATTTATTCAAATGTCATTGCTACAAAGATAGGAGCCGTTGTTGACAGATTCTTACATCAAGCTAAAAGGTGGAAGCCATTAGCATCTAGAAAAACTAGTCCTGCAGTGAAAATACAGCATATATACTGTCAATAGCTGTCATCATAGGATAGCATTAAAATCACAAAGACAGCTTTCACTTGGACAGATGATAATTTTACTGACATGGCATTGATGTCCATATCAAAGGGAAAAAACATCACAGCTCTTGCTTTTGTAAGGATTAGACCAGTCACGGAGATGTGAAACCATTAGACAACCTTGAAACCCATTTATTCTGCTTTTTATTGATATTTCATTTCCATATGAATGTTTTCAGGTCATTCTGAAGGGGAAGCGATACAGGCACAGATACGCATTACATAGAAAAATGACATTATAAGGCGGTAAAATGGGTTTCTCAGTGCAGAGGCATTATTGCTATGAGCAGCCAACCCTATATTTGAAGGGAAGGACACGTCGTTTTCTTTCTTTATTCCTCTGTAATGACTAAAAAGTCCATCTACATGAGTGTAATTATCATTTCAGAACAGTATAGAAGTCATTTCAAACCGCTGCTGGATGAGAGGAGATTTAACAAGGTTAAAATACAAATATCGTACACACTGAATATTTTTTATAAGAAGGATTTTGATGTGATGGGGTAAGTGATCTCTGTAAAGAAGGCCATGTTTCTTGTTGTTGCATAATGAGGATATGGTGCCTCTGTGTTCAGTAGACTAAATAAGTGTTGTGTTTTATAATATTGAGGAGTTACGTCACATCTTCTGCTCTTTCCCTAATCTTAAAGCTAGCGGAGCAATGGAGAGGACAGAGTGATGGAGAGGAATGGATATCAGAAAAAGATAAGAATGCCTAATTCTTCATGATGTGTTTACAGAGGAGATGTATGCATACATACAGCCATATTTAATGTGATTTTAGTGATGGGTATGCAGTGAACAATGCACAGTTGCCATGCCAACTCAAGCAGCAAACAGGAGGCTGTTCTCCCTTGCCACCACTTTATCCTCATGTGTACACCACCTTTAAGTAAAACTTCTCAATCACAAGACATGTTATTCCATCCACTCCATTAAAGCCTGGACTTTGGTCATTGAGCTGGTATCAAGTGAGGACCAAAGAATGTAAATATTAATGGACGAAGCCTGAGTGGTGCCACCCATCTGTTACTGCAGGGGGCCTTTGAGTCCCATCGATGGTGATCACCATGCTGGAAATGTTCTCAAGCTAACTTTCAGTCAACCTACTGACAGGCTAAGAGCTGGAGCTGAGGCGGGTTTTAAGGCCTATTAACAAACTGTTACATCGTGCCCGCCTGTCAATCAGATCAGCTACGTGCCTCATTGTGAATAATGCCTATCCTTCATAAAATCAAAACGGATGAAATGCTAAAAAAAATCCCCCCCCCCCCCCGTTCAGTGTGTGCTGATCGAGACATGAGCTAATCAGACCAATTTTGTTCTTTGAACCAGGCTGTAAACATGTAACTTTGTGCTGCAAAAACAGCTTTTTTTTTGGCTGGGTGTGTGTATGTGACTTCTGGTGCTTCCGCAGCCAGCCTCAAGTGGACACTCGACAAACTGCAGGATTTTGCACTCATTCTGATCACATTTCGACTTCACCATTGCTAGTTCGTCTGTTCACATATTTAATGTGAAACACTTTCATTGCAGGCTAAAAGTACTCATTGCTATCCAGCTTACTGACTGTTTCTGAGACACTTGAGAGCACTTTATACCAAAAGGAAAGCTGAAAGTTTAAAGAGGTTACCCTTTCATTATATTACCCAACAAAGTTTCACATTTCACACACCATGTCATTTATACAGGCGCCTCAAAATCCCAGTTTTCAGGTCTTTCCCCACAGTTTCATCACCTTAATGTTGTACCAGATATTGGGGTCAGGTAAACATCTGTCTGTTGTTTCTGGCTATAGAGAGATGTTTAGAAGTGCAAAAATGACTTTTGAGATTTGTAGTTCTCAAGTCAAGTGAAAGAGAGGGCATGAGAGATTTATCAATGTGTGAAAAGCATGCATTTCTTCTATGTTATGTTTTTCTAATGTGAAAAGATGCTTCAGTTTGCTTTCAGCACGTTGGTTTCAGCAGGTCCTATTAGTTTAACTCAGACTGTTTGGCAAAAGCTTCTTTACTTTGAGAAAACTGTCATTAAAAGTCTTCTTTTACTGCAAGCTACGTGCATTTATATCTTATTTATTACCAAAACAAGTTGCATAGCAGCAATCAAAAATGAAAGATATAACCACATTGTGCTAGCTAGTGTATGCCCCACACAGCTGGAAACTATCCCCGTCTGACGGGAGGGGGTGGGGGGTCTCCTGAGGCAAGACATGACATGAAGTGACATGACATGACATGAGTGGATGATCTCACTCAGGGTCCGAAATTCACGTTTTGACTCACTTTGACATTAATCAACAAAAACAAGCTTTTCTCTCGATTAAGCTTTGAGAACACATACGCAGACTGTGCATTTAGCTGATGTGTATCTCTGGCTGCTCCTGCGGCGCTTTTTGTGAGTGAAAAGGTGAGTCTGCACTGAGCATGCACTGTATTACTGACTACAGCAGGCGGTGGGATAACGTTACTATCTTTAAGTTACTGAATGTAGATACGAGCAGACACAGTTAGAGTGAATGGAGAAAAGTTGAACCGACTGTCTTTTTGTTACAGACTCAGTCCGTAGGCTGGATCACAGGTCAATGGTGTTCTTTTGCACTAAAAGTAAAACGGTGTGTGCGATTGTGCAGCAATGTACATGTATGTTGGTGTGTGTCAGCGTGCCCCCACGATGCTCTGTCATGCAGGCAGCAGAGGAGCAGGGAAAAGTAGCTGCAGCTACATCAAACGTGCTTAATACTCAGCATAGTTTTTATACATGAAAATTGGGTATAAATATTTACCCGACATGTGGCGGACAGCTCTGTGAAATGTACTACCGCTATCAATGATCCGATCGCGATCATTTTGGACCCTGATCTCACTTCTGTAACTCTTAGTTTAGGGCTTCAAACAACACTGACAACAGCATTTTAACTGGTCCTATTATTATGATTGGGCCGTACATTACAGGAGGACAGAGATGATCACTAAAAGACACTACACCCTTTTCAGTTCACTTAATAGGTGTTGAAACACACAAAGGACCCCAAACTCCCAGGATACAAATGAGGATTCTGTGATCTATACTTTATCAAACACTTTTTCTTTTTACAGTTTTTGAAAGTATTAGTGACTTGCCATTGTAACTCTCCCCAGCTATTAAACACACTCTAGGCGTGATTCACAAATGGATTGCGCTGTTTATGCACCTGCCAAATCTGTGCATATGAGAGAAAAAGTCACCACAAATGTATCAAAAGGGGTAAATGCACCACTATATGTCTAGTCTTTACAAGCCAAACTGGCCCTTTCTATGCAAATGATCCTTGTTACAAAAACAGTATATTTCACAAACAATACGAAAGGCCACGATGTTTAGAGTGACAGATTTACCGTCTGCAGAGAGTTGGTGGTAACTGCGCCACTGTATCTATAGTGGAAGTCACGCACAAACCTTTCACTGATCGGGACATCAATTCTGCCTCTGTATGAATGTATGACTATAAATGATCTAATAAAGCCTGTAATTACTTTGACATCACAATTAGAATCAGGGGTTTAATCAGGCCAGAGGCTCACATACAAACTTGTGAATTGGATTTGATTTGTTATTACTTTATTGTCAGACATGACCTGAATTTTTTCTTGCTTTACAGCAGCTCCATTTGCAACATAAAAATTACAGACAAGATACAAAGACACAAACATTTGACACATCATTCAAACCTTAAACGTGCTTTGATCTGGGATTCAGCTCCATATTCAATTATAGTATTGACTGGTAAACTACAGAGTGTTTCATTCTGACCTTATTAAAACGTGGGACCCTTTATCTCCGGTGTGATGCTAATAGTATATGTGTTCACAGCGTGGTTAGGATCAGAGGCGTTGCTGTTGGCCAGTCTTAACATGTTTTTATCATAGGCTGAAACATAAAGCCTACGGTCTGGGTTGTATTGCAGGATTGGTATGGGAATGTCTATTTTCAAGGAGGAAGCTTTGTTACCAACGGTTAAACTTGTCACATGGTTAAAGACTCATCAGCACAATGAGGAAAAGATGGATTTGATCTCCTCCAGGATGAGATTTCAGCGCATCTCTGCGCAATAGCATGCAAAACAGGAGCAAACCACACAGAGCTAAACACCTTGATGGACAGGTTTTAGCTCGAGTGTCATTAGCAAAAGATGCTTTGTGAATTGGACCGTGAGCAAAACAGTAAACAGGCACAATAGATGTACAATTCATGGATCAACTAGCGACCACAGTCCACTCTTTGTGATTTCCTCCTTGAGATTGTGTAACAGTGGACCTGACTGTGTTCTGGACTATTCACATAGAGATGTAAAATAACTGGCTAAAAGGTTTATCAATGAAGAAGCTTTTAACCATCCTCATTATGTTTTACACATCTTTAAATCCTCATTCACGTGGTTGTCCCAAGCAGTTTGGACATCTTTTATATCATTATACACGTATGTGGCGGAGCTGAAAAAAGGGCTTTCATTTCTATTCAACTTTCTATGATTAAACAAAAGATAAAGACAAAATCCTTGAAACTGTTGAGACTTGACACAAACATCTCATTA
Organism: Tautogolabrus adspersus; assembly: GCA_020745685.1. NCBI lineage: Eukaryota > Metazoa > Chordata > Actinopteri > Labriformes > Labridae > Tautogolabrus > Tautogolabrus adspersus. The sequence continues at coordinate 6,602,414 of CM036535.1, forward strand.
TGATCAAAGAACACTTCTTTTTAAAGACAATGCCTTTGTTCTGTACTTCCCAACAGATGTATACGCCAAGAAATGACATAACACGTCCCATTTAAAGCAGGGAAGGAACCACTCATTTTTGGAGCAGTAATGAAGATGATTGTGTTTGATGTTCTTGTCCCAAACACATCAAAGAATAATGCCTTTTGGTTTCAAGCTAAAGCAAATTATGCCCACCAAACAAATGCTCTTATTATATAAGTGTGAAACAGCCAGTAAAGAAAGGGTTTAACTGTGATGTCCTTCTTAACTTGAAACAGTGTCTCATCAAAATGACAGATCTGTTATGAATTGACACATTTTCACAACCAAACTGCCTTCTGACCAAAACCAATGTTCAAACAAATGTTAAATAAGACAAAATATTTAAAAGGAAGTGAATTGTTTCACTTTAACAAGGATTTCCTTTATTTCACACTAATAGCAGAATTGTGTGTGATAACAGCACTTTGTCTTTTGTTCTACTTGATTTTATTAACCCAGCTGTTCTGCAGCAGCGATAATCCCCAACTGAAACATTTGTTAAAAGCACCAGATACAGTTTTTTCAAGGTCCAAGAGAGAACTAGTGGTGCTTTATTTTTCCCTCCCCACGGGGGAAACTGCATCAAATGTATGATTATCACATTTCGGGATCCTTCCTGGGTCTCTTTAATTCTGATACTTTTGACCTTTTCAGGTAATTCCCAGCAAATGCGTGTTTTCCCTGAGCTGGATGGAGGTTGCGGTGAGAGGGCTATTCGCAGTTTAGAATGAGGGACACTCTTGATGCAGGCACTGAGACCTGTGTGTCCTTTTTGCACCCACTGGGCCGGCTTTTTCTGCACTTAATCTCTCTTGAGCACAGTTTGTGTTCTTAGCAGATGTGTTGGTGTGATAGCGGAGCGTTAAAAGTATCAGGCTAGGGCCCATGGAGCTTAAAGTATGAGATGCCAATGTCCCTGTAGATTCAAACTTCAGTACACTGCTCCACAGGGGTCAGTGGGATGACCTGTGGAGCAGATTAGCAGACTTCAAAGATCTATGGTTAAAATGTGTAAAATTTAATCATCTGTGTTTCATGTCTCATCAAACTTAAAATAATTCAGTCTTGAAATATTTTTTGAAAAATTGCTTTTTTTTGTAATAACATTCAACAGGAACAACACACTGCCTGTCGGCTGCAAGAAAAGCTACAATTCTGCACTTCACTTAGCAGACGCTTTAATCCCACGCGACGTACATCAGAGAGTAAGAACAACACAAGCAAATATCTAGAAAGTAGGAAGCAATGTCAGTAAGAGCAGACGAACAGCTTAAAGTCTGATCAGACACCGGTGTTGACAGGCAGTACACAGAGGCAAAGCAAAACATCGACAGCCGTTCTTGAGAGTTCTAATCAGCATCAGCAATACCATCCCTAATATTGTCATCAACATTATCAAATAAAACCATTATCATCATCAGTATTTTTAAGTGTGTAGGTGTTCATGAAAGATCTGGGTCTTTAGCTTTTTCTTAAAGGTGCAAAGGGACTCTGAAGATGGAGTTTGGTAGTCTGTTCCACCACCACCAGGGGGCGACAGGGGCAACATGCATTGGCTAAGAGTGCATTACTAAAATAACATTTGTTTTCGTATATCATTACATCTTCCAATAAGCTGCTTCCTCTCGATGGTTCAAAGAATTGGCCATGTAGAAAATGTTCTGGTATATGTTTTGCCTCATGTCTAGTTCCTTCAACGTGCCAGGGAAATGAGCAGTGTTGGCTAGTAAACAAAAGGAAATGGAAGCCATTGCCAAGCCTGGTTTATAAATTAATGATTTGGTGCAGGGGAATTTGATGAGGGGAGAATGAGGGTGGTATAGGATCATGTTCAAAGCATTACTAATTGTCTTTATTTATGACAGCCGGTGATCCCTGGTATGAATTCATGCATTCTCCACACTGCTGTGATGAGCCATATCAGTGTTGGAAATTATACATCGGACATGATATCTATCTCACGCTACCTCTTAGCGATATGAAAGGACTATATAGATCTGAGTTACTTTATCAGCAGATAGAAGGTTCATGCAAAACACAAACAATACATTTACTCTTTTCTTTACCTAAATGTGAAGCAACAGCATACAACAGTGCCAGTCCACTGAAATAATACAGTCCACAGTGTGTGCACACATTTTTCAGTAACATACCAAATTGAAAAAAATATTTTTGATTGCATCTTCTGTGATCTCGAAAAGTAAATAAGGAGATAATCAGTAATAAAAAGGCAATGATCTGTGATTTACACGTGAAAAAGGAATAAAAAATGTAAAAGGTTCTTCACCTCGCTGTAAATAAAAGTCCAATAAATGACCACTGAATCTTTGCTTTCTAAATATAAACCACATTTCATGTTTCTGTTATTGAGCATACTACACCACAGCATTTCCATCCCCAAAACATCCCCAACACTTTGAAATGAAGCCAAATGAATAAAAAGTCTCAACGGAAATTGTTCTATAAATACAACGCCCTACAGTAAAGCAATGACCCCCAGAGTACTGAGACACCAAAAACCATCCTATCCCCCCATAAATGGGAAATCCGTGTGACGGTGACCTGGCACACTGGCCTCAGGGTAGCTACCAGCTCAGGCAGAGTAGGTGATGGCAGCTCCAGGAATCAGACATGCTCTAATACAACACATGCTCGCCATATCATGTCAGCCCAATACCTGCCACAGGGCAAAGCTGAGCTCTGCTACATACCTCTCAGATGAGCTTATAGATTAGTTTCTGTATGTAGGAGTGTCACAGCAGCACCATGACTAGCTGTGTATACAGGATCATAATTTTTAAAATGATCCAAACCTTTATTTGTTTCTTTGTTGTCCAAAACTTTTCTGGTTATTTTTTATTTCAACATTGTTACAAGGATTCACTTTATTGTTCTAATAATAATATGGTGGTTTGAATGGCCTCTTCACACAGTCGGAGCTACACAGCTGGCCCTGGCACACCAAGCTAATGGCTCCTTTGGCAAGCACTCAGGCTGTATTGTCTTAAGCTTTCATTACCATTAAAAACTCTGATTATTACACTCAACGGGCTCTTCTTAGTAACAGTGCAGTGAAACTCTCCAACAACTCACAGCTTATTAAAAGCTGCGTGCAGGAGGTCGCCGGCCCTTACATGAACAGGGTACACAGGTACAAACAGCCCAAACCTGCACTGTGCTCTGTTTCTATCTTTTATTAAATGCACTTCAGTCATGAAAGGAAGAAGTAGATGGTTGGGAGGAGACGGGCTGAGGAACTTTTACGCCCTGACATACCGAGAGACAGATGGTGCAATGTTGGTGCAACTCAGCATAGAGAAGGTATTCTCACTATTGTATGCCTCTGGGCCTTTTAAAAAAGGGAGAAAGCAACCAAGAAGGAGGTTGAACTTTAAAGAAATCTGCAAAACGGAAAAAGTTACAGGTGACGGTTTTAAGTATGAAAATCAATCCATCAAATGGAAACAACAAACGGCTGCTTAGCTTTGGTTTGGTACGCCAGGCCTCGCTCTTTTCTGTGAATGAAAGTGTTATAATCGAACATGTTGATTATATCTGGGAGGTGTAGACACATTTATTTTCTTATATGAACAACGAGGGTATGAGAAAAGATTTAGTCTGAAACTAGGCTTTGATTAGTTTGAGAGCGTAAGGGTGTATGGGAATATAAAAAAAGACACTCTGTGGTCCTGTTCCAAAGGCAGACTGAGAATTATGGACCACATATTCTCACCTGTGAGAGATGAAACTATCTAAACATAGAGAGTTTTTAACAATGGCTCCATAATTAACTACTGACATGACTGAAAGCCTTCAAAACACAAAGTTCCTTTTCAAGTAGCCTTTGTGACACACACACAAACACATCAAATATTATTATATTTGCATACATGGACTGATGAATGTGTTGTCAGTGGTGCATTTAGAGACAATCTCACAATCATTTCAGCTTAATGAATGTTCTGAAACAGCGTAAAAACAAACCATATTCATGTAAGAATGTACTGAATGAATAAGCTTTATTAGCTCAATGACTTGAATGTAAACACAAGGACACACTGGTGATGAAACAAATTCTCTAACTCTATCTATACAGCGCTTCTTTGTATGAGTGGGTGTATTTTAAAATGTGTGGTGATAATATGGCACACATTCACTTTTTCAAAGGTTGGCAGATGTGCAATAAAACAAAATGTTGCTATAGTTACATATGCACTGCAAAATAGGTCCAGTTTCATTATCTAGATGTTGAATACTGCTCTAAGATCACCAGGCCTTGCAGAGGGTATCATGCTGTGCCATCATAATTTACTAGAGTTATTCCTACTTATAAAATCACAAGGTTACTGCATGTGTTACACCGCATCTCGCGTCTTTAAAGTCTGGCGTGTTTTCCTAAAGAACTCAGTTTTCCAAGGACAGCACATGGTGTATTTGTCGCTTCTAACTGCATTTACGGCATTACGCCAATGTGGGACTGGCACTGTATTGTAATCAGTCCAGTTCACCAGAAATTGTGCTGCTAAAACTACCAAGAAGTGGAAAGTTATCTGCAGAGTGTGCCTTTTCGCTATACAGGCAAAGGCAAAGCACTGAGCATGTTTCTACCATTATGCAGCTAGCACTGAATCGCTAGCCACGATAAGCCACGATTTTGTTCACAGATTAAAATGTAATATGTGGATCTCCAAATGCACGTAAATCCTGCTAAATGATTGTTCATGTGAGTGTTTATATCGCGTCAAATTTTCAGGCTGTGTGACCCCCACACACACAGAAACCTCACTCTCTGTCTCTCTCTGGTGAGTAATTACTCTAACGTTTAATTATCCTTTATTTGATATTCAGTGCTCTCAGGTTTTGTATACAGCATGTTACACATTACACAGGCACCCAGACTTCAATATCAATGATGACACTAAATCTCCCACATTTCGACATTTGTGTTCAGGTTGAACTAGACAATTATAAAAAAATTAAAAATAAACTGTCATCATAGAGTGATACATCGTCCACCACTTCCGCAACGTTATTTTTTTTAAGTCATGTCTTGCCTCCATAGACTGTAAATATTAATGGACGAAGCCTGTGCGAAGGTGCATGTGTGAACAACCAACCAAGGAGGATTCAGATGCAGCCTGCCTCAAAGTTTTTAGACATTTTCAGGAGTGCATATGTGAAAACGGCTTTCAAGTCTCCTTGAATCTCAGTCTGAAACGAGCACACAGGACATGTTCAGTGACATGACTCACCTAGCTTGAATAGTCAACTTCATGTGAATGCCACCACCCACTCAGTTCACCATCGCTGCGTGACAGACTCTACTAGTCTAACCATCCACTAAAACTGTGATGTTTTGCTGAAAGCTCTTTTGTGTGTCACCTTGGCCTCATTTCTTCAGCATACTCAGTGATGCACTTAAGAGCTCATTAAATCTCAGTCTTTTGGAGGAAGGTCCAATGGCTTATTCTAGCATTAGCTAAACCTTGACCTGCTCTGGATTTAACGCCTCGAGCTCTGACCGTGTTCCCACCCTCAGTCCTTCACTTGGGTAAACACTCATACAAATCAATACAATTCATTTAGCAATAGTGCTGCATCTGTGCTGATCCCTTTCATATTTCTTCACCTATTTTTTTAATTGTCAGAGGGCTGTCTAGATTGCCAGGAGGGAGGTCACACTACATCCTTCAGATCTGCCAGATGCTCGTCTACTTTGTTAATTCTGTGGAAGCTCACTGATGAATTCCTTGTTTTCTTTTTCTTTGATTTCAGTGCAGCACAAAGGAAAGTTGGATGGCATGATTATTGGCTTCTGAGCTTCTTTGTTATTCTTCGTCAATTGAGGAGAACAACCCAGCATAACAAGTGATCAATTATAAATAAAGAAAATAACAATTCAGTAGCTTTCCGTATTTGCCTTTAGAAATACTTCTGAATGGGTTAAATGCAATTTAAGAAAGGATCTCATAAGATCCTTCTATCCTGTTATAGTTGTTCCAAAATGTTCAAGCTCTCATCCCCTGCCAATACTGACACATCTAGCAAGCTGTCCTCATTGTGTCTGTCCTTGAGTGAATTATGCTCTGGGCTCTCAATAAAATGATTGTACCACTGAACACTGAATAATGCCAATTAGAAAGTAATTTAACTGAAGGCCGGTTTTCCCCTCACAAATGTGATCAATCAGCGTGAAATGAATATGTACAAATCATGCGATGCAGGGACACCAGAGATTACACTGCACAGTTCAAATGCTTTTTCTGTTTTTAACTCCTTTCATGTTAGTCTCTGATTCTTGTCCAAGCACATTGGAGTCTCCACTTTTAATAATATGTGAAACGCATGCTTGTCACTTTGTATAGGCAAAATCAAAACCTAATCATCGAGCAAGGCCAAACCAAAGTCCTTTGAGATACAATGCTTCTTTCTAGATCCCGACCGATTAATCGACCAGCCGATCGGCCGCTTATCCCGTGACTATCGTGAGTATCGGCTAATTTTATCACAGGAATAAGCTGATGTTACTACATTTATTCACCAATCAAATAGCATTTCATTTGGAGTTTCATTGTATTACACTAGCAAATCTCTTTCACCAGCAGAGTGCGCTATATGGATTACAACAAGTGGTGATGCAAGTACATGTGCAGTTCTTTCCAGTTGAGTGACCATCTTGTCTTCATTATATATCTTTTTCCACCAGTGTTTGATACCCGCATTTAAGGGATGAAAGCAATACATGTGTATCTATATCTATCTGTCGCTAAAGATCAATATAGATCTAAGAAAGATATCGGCCAATATATCGGTATCAGTCAATATCGGTATTAGCCCCGAAAATTCCATATCGGTCGAGCCCTACTTCTTTCCTTCCTTTTTTCTAGTAACTGCATGTTTTTTGTTTAGTGGCTGTTTAACAAATTAATAAATTATTAACCGATCCCAGATTACCATTGTAAATGTTCCCCAACAATTTTGTGAAATTGTCTTGTCTATGTGTTGTATTATAGCATGTCTGATTCCTGGAGCTGCCATCACCTACTCTGCCTGAGCTGGTAGCTACCCTGAGGCCAGTGTGCCAGGTCACCGTCACACAGATTTCCTATTTATTGTCTGACAATAAAAGATTAAGAGAAAAAAAACATTATTTTCCTGCCATGAAAGGACTACAGAGAAAGGAGACCTAATAAGAGTCATTTTGAAAATACTCTAGTTTAAAGATGCCTGAGTGATACATTTGAAATACAGTCTTCTGTTACACAACATGACCGTGCTAAATAGATATTAACAAAAATGAGACTAATGTTTCAAATGTAAATAAAAGCAATCATCATTTATTCTTATTTTATTTTAAGGTAAATAGTGCCGGGCTAATTTAGTGTAACCTTCCATTGCTGAGCCAAAAATTGATGATCATTAAAAAAAAGGATAGAAATACATGAAGCAGAACTGTTATTGTCTTTTTTTTCCCAACATGTTTTTTACACTTTATAAATTTGGAGCCTACATTACCCACAATGCAAGTTTTTAGCTGACAGTTCAGGGATTTTCAGTTGAGATACAATAATAAGGGTAATAAGGGCAATAAGGGCTAGTGTAGCTTAGACAATACGTTGAGATAAGGATATGAGAATCTGTGGATGCGTGATACAAACACTGTTGTCCCCTCCTGCTCCTGTAATATTCTGCATTGCACATTGAGAAATACTTCTTTAATCAGGCTCCTTTGTAGTGATCAGAGTTGGCAGCTCCAATAGATCACAATCAAATTGAATAGAGTGGAATATTTACTACACCGCTTCCAAAGGGCCCTGTGCAGGGCATGCAAGGTTTAACACAAGTCAATACACATCAGAGAGACAGACAGGAAACCCGAGGTCCCCTGTGGGCTGATGGTTTAAAGGTGCATTAAGAGTGCTTTTAAAACTCCTCCCACCAATAATCCATGAGGTCAGTCACAACTCATGTTTGTTTAAAATTACATTTCTACAACGGGCAAACGTATTCAGGTGTTCACTATTGACATTTTATTTTAGTAAATGAACCCCCATTCATCCCAATCAAACTGTAATAAACAGTTACTGATGTGGTAATATGCAAACTGAAATCAATTTCCCTGCAATAAAATCATTTCGTTTCAGCTAAATGTGATCATGTGGTTGTAACAAACAACAGTGGAGTGCGAGCTGAGAGTTTAATGTCAGCATCAGTGTTTTTCCCCCAATAAGGTGTTGTATATTTCATCACACTGGAATCTGAGGGGCTCCCGGTATCGTCTGAGTTAGGGTTTTGAATCAACATTAGTCAGGACAAAAAATTTTATCAAAATATCTCTAACCCAAACATTACATTTTAAAATACTTGTTTGATCTTTTCAAGTTATAAGCAGTGGTTCTATCAACTCTTTGGTCTACATTAAACTTTAGTTTTATAATCCAATGATCCATCCTGTGTGAAGTAGGACTTGGTTAACTGGCTTCGCATAAACAACACTTTCTAATGAAACATATGCTGAATGGATAAAACTGCAGCACGGCGTCTGCGGAGGAAAGATGAAACGATCACCATTAAAAACACCCTTTTTGTGTTGTTATATACATGTGTAGTTTGAGACAAGTGGTTGAAAATGAGTTATCTTTTAATTCTCAGCCAAGTGCCGAACCCATGACAAAACACTGTCACCTTTAATACGGACTGAAATACCTGATGGGAGGATCTATTGACCTGTGCTTTAATGCTACTGCAACAGAATTACCTTTTTCCTATTATAAGAAACAACCTCAGAAAAAGCTTCCTGCCCTGTGTGTGTGTGTGTGTGTGTGTGTGTGTGTGTGTGTGTGTGTGTGTGTGTGTGTGTGTGTGTGTGTGTGTGTGTGTGTGTGTGGGTGTGTGTGTAGGTGTGTGTGTGCAAAGTATGCATGTTGACAATGTCTGTCAATATCACTAAATGTGCACTGCACATCCCGCATGCAAGTCCCAAAGGAGCCAGGGCTTACCAGGTCCCCTGCAAGACTGAAGTAACACAAGGATGTCTCATCCTCACGCTGCTGTGTTCTTCAATCAGTCTATTCAGTCAACATAGATTTTTTTTAAAGGAAGAACGAATGAAAAAAAGTGCGACTCCGTGTTAAAGTTCTCCTGCAGTAAACCCATGCTCTCTGCTTATGAATTTATAAACAGCACTTTTATGATTTTTCTATATGCAAGGTCAAAATATGTCTTTGCAAGAGTTATGAGTTGTGAAACCAAACTTTAGTTACTCGTAAAAAAATAAGAGTGGGTTAAAGGTATAATATGTAGAATTTGGTTGCTAATGTTTACATTAAAATATATAGATTAATAAAAAATTGGCTAAACCCATGTTATATATATTTTATTGTTGAGTACTTACATCACCTCAAATATTTCCAACAGTTATCAAAGCCAGAGAAATCTTTAATTTTAAAATTGTAACGGGACATGTCTTGTAGGCGGCTGCCATGACAGACACGAAATGTTGAGCGTTGTCAAGGAAACACCAGATGTTACGTCAAAGGCCGCTGCATAAGCTAGCGCTAGATTCAAATTTTATTAAAGCAGTATCTTTTGACAGAGTAATCTCATCTATGCCATCCAACAAGCTATACATTTGATTTGATTTATTTTCCTCCTGTATTTGTTTGATTGTTGTATTTGCGTATTGTTTATGTGTGTGTACATTTAGGCAGATTCATTTTGTAGGTACATGTATACATATTAACATGTATTCTTTAATTCTTCAGTAGATTGTGTACAGAGGAACTGAACAGGTTCAAATGTCACTGCCATGAATTGAACAATCGTATTATCACTAAGCTGTCCTCACCCTGTCATTGTGTTCATGTTTGGTCACGTCTGTTAGTATTGTAATGTTATGTGTTAGGATAAAAGCTGTATGTTGAATGTTGTTCATGTGTTATGTTGGTTTTAAGTTGTAAGACGACACAGTCAAAAAGTCAAAAAGCTCTGGACATCCCACACTTGAGTCACCTGCCAAACAGCATTAAATGCACAAGCTAAGCTGTCAGAAAATCAAACCAGGATTTCAAAGAAAAAGAACATGCTCATTCAAATCTTGATAGTCTCAGATCCGCACAGCACATAAACAAAGCACAACACAAACAGCTCACAGCACGCTGAATTCAGCCAGTCTGGATACATGTTGGGAAAACACCTGTAGGAAAGGCCAACTTTATAATGAAAGATGCATGAGTGAGGAAGAAAAGGGAGTTTTCAGCAGTTGTTGGTTAAAAAAATGTGAAGAAATTCACCAACGTTAGATATTGATCGGTGGTATTTGCACAGTGGATTTATCTGTGGAAGAATCGGTGAGTTTAGTGTCCAGCATTTGGGATATGAATGCTGTGAGCAAGAAAGTACCAAACTATAACCACTGAATCACTTTAAGTACAGTAGATCTTTAAAATAAATTTATCCTGATGCAGCAAAAAGGGAGTCCTTCTGCTTCTACAACATACCAGCATCTCATGTACACAAATGTCGTACAGCGGTCAGATGAAAGTACAAGTGCAAGTCACCTGCAGACATATGCATCCAGCTTTCGACCATTAAGTGTGAATAAACAGTCAGTGACCTTTCCTCACATTTGCTCAGACAGTATATGGAGCGTGGAGGCACAGCATGAATGCGGATTAGCATGGCCGCTGAGACACGTGACAAAAAAATCAATACCCCTCTAAACTTCAGACTCAACAAAAGGGTCTACTCTACATTTGCATACAGGCCACAATCCATTGCAAGACATTTGTTGCACATCTGTTTGCATACAGAGATTTTTTGTGATGGATTTAAATATTTGTGTATGTTTTTACTTCTTCTTTTTCAGTTGCGTTCAGTCCACGGTTGAGTTTCCTGACGTGAAAACTGGATCACCTTGTAAAAGTGACACGATCAAGAGAGATTTTTTTTTTTTTGCCAAAGCCAACACTCTCATATTCAAAATCCAGTTCCCTTCAGTTAAGAGAAGAAAATCTGTGTTTCCACAGCACCACGGTTTATGGATCATACTAACATTTCTGTCCCTCTGGACCTTCAGGAGTGTTGAGGAAGGAAACACTCTGCTGGAGTCCAGAGGGAATGAAATGTGAGTATGGTCAATTAGCCGTGATGCTGAGCAAGTAAAGAGCGTGGGGTTTCTTTCACTTGATTCAAAATATGATGGAAAATAGAGTTATACAAAATATCAGCACATTTCTTTGATTCCCTCTCTTGCTCGAATGGCTTCAGTCAAATCATTTCTTCTTTTAAACTGAGAAAATGGACAGGGGAGTCCTTGAAATACTAAGTTGCGATTAAAACTTAAATGCTAATTACTTGCTCATTGATATGCGCATACGTTTTAAATCCTCACGTGTCTCAGAATCAGATGCTTAGATAAGACTTACTGAAGGCACTTGTAGCCACATATGCATATGGGGCTTTAAATTATAATCAACACTTTTTTAAACAACACTTACTATCTATTCATCATAATGTTAGCGCTGCAGTAACAAATACAAAAGATAAACTTACAGTGTGCCTATAAGGGGTGTAACATACCTCAGTTTAGAGGTCACAGATTGGTACAAATTCGGTTCAACAGGAAAAAAGTACCAAAAAGACCTGGATATATATATATGGAGGTTTCTGTCATTTATTTGGAAATGACTGTCATGAAAGTAACAGCGTGTTCAAACTAGCTTTGTTAAGAACTCCCTGTGATAAAAGGTACAGCCTTTTACAGGACAAACTGTTATATTACATTACATTGATAAAACAAAGGCAACCTACGTTCATGCACTCTCCAAGGTGCAGCCATGACGGGAGATGATATGAGCCTCTTCAGCTCAACACCACAGCCTTTTATGCAATGAAAAAATTGATGCTGTTGAACGCACACCTACACACACTGGCTGAGTACAGTGGCCATGGCAAGAGTACAAACGTGTTACCAATGTTTGTATCAGCATCAATGTCGCTATCAGCAATAGCTCTGAAGCTGCACGGCTCCAGTTGACCACCATGACCCGGTCTGTCCTGGTCTGTGCCTTGTATGCCTTCACTGGAGAGACAGGACAGAGACAGAAACTGGGGAGAGAGAGAGAGTTGGGAACAACATGCAGGAAAGGAGCCACAGGTCGGACTCCAACCCAGGCCACCTGGTTTCGAGGACTTTTAGCCTCCATACTTGGGCATGCGCACCAACCACTAGTCCACCATCAACATGGTTTTTTAAAGGAAATTATAATGTACCAGTTTCTTGTCCTGTTCTGCTCTTGGTGCAAGTCTGGTTTCTATGGTATTTTTTGCAATACTCAATCACTCATAAGGTGAATTGGTTGGAAGATGCACCTGCTATTATAGAGCTTCTGTTTTACATATGACACTTCTTTTGTGAATCCCAAACCTTAAAATTCATACTACATCTATACATGCAACAAGTGTGAATGATAATGAACACCTCTGTACTCATCTTCATTATACTAAGACTTGGCATTGATACCTTCTTACAGTTTGATCACGTTTTAATTGCCTTTAAAAGATATTATCATCCAAGACTTAAACATTTATTGTTTCCTTCAGATGGGAAACTGTAGCAAAACAGGCAAACAAAATAACACTAATGAATGTTTTAAGTAGATGGAGATCTTGTTTTCATCAACTTTAGAAGTGTAAATGTTTTTTCACTAAACACAGAACTACTTTGATGAAGTCTTTTCAACATTTCAAAGATTGAAGTTACACATTTTAGCTTTTACCTGTATTGTGTGGAGAACATAGTGAATCTAAAAATGATGTTTTAAAAATCTTATTTGAACGATTCTTGCCTCGGGGGGGCATCACAACAACCCAGAGCATGTGAGATTTAGAGGCTGAACGCACTTTAAAGATTATTCTCATGGTATTTCTGTTTTATCTGACCGCTCACGCTGATGATCAGTCTGATGAGATGAGAGAGGATTCAACGACACAGGTTCCAGGACCATTTCAGAACACAAGAAGCTGTAGTCATGCTGCACTGGCCTGAGCTGAACGGACAGGACAGAAAATAATATGCAGCAACTAATAACTGATGTTTACTTTTGTTATTAAATACCAATCTGTCTAATATCTATAAATATGTTCTTATCTCTCCCAGGTACTGACAATGGCTCTCTACGTTTCCTCAAATAAATTATCTGGCCGCTATCAGTGAAGGCAGCAACAACATCTTTCCTGATGCCTGGTATTAAATGTCATGATACTGCGACTGTACATTTGGGAGGAAGATTTGATAAATGTCAACTTAATACAGCTTTGGATTGAAGCAGACAGTTGTGCTTTCCACTGTAGAGATTTAAATAAGATGCTCACCTAATCAGGCCAAAGTAGTCCCTTTTTCACAGTCATGCACCGCTGGAGATGATCAATTATGTGCATTCATTTAATGTATAGTAACCTTAACCACCTCCATGAATAAATACACACGTCCATCTATTGTCTTTCTAAACAATATAGGAAGCAATACTAAAAGAATGCAATTTTACAGCATATATTCTTACTTATTTCCACCAGCAGGGGCGCAAAATGGAAACACTTAATGATGTTTTATTCACAATGGAGATGAAATTTGACTCAGATGAATGGCAGGAGAAGCCGAAGGATCATGGGAAATAGACAGTGGGAACTCAGCTTTGACAAAACAAATCACTAGACTGTAGTCAATTGTATTTACCAGAAACACATTTCAATCTCTCTGAGTTGGTTGATGTTGAATAGGAAGAGAGTATTTTCCATGACTCATTGATCAGATGGGTCCCTGACTGGAGTAACGTCGCTCATTGTCTCTAAAAGGTTTGAGATATAGTGAATACAGGAAGGCCACAGAGCAATATTTACGACCCACAGTATAAACCATGTCCCAAACAACCAACAGCTGTGGGAGAAAAATTCAGGATTTCTACTTTTTTACTTACTTTAAATTCTACAATGAATTTCTTCATTGAAAATCCCGTTAAAATTATTATCAGTATTATGAACAACCTGATAAAAGAAGAACACCCTCTCTGCTGCTTATTTGTCTTTTGTGTCTTTTTATATACACCAATTAGAATTTAAATCAAACAACTACTTTATATATATATAGAGGTGGGAAAAAAAACAATTTATGAAAAAATCCAGATTCTTATCTCCTGAGATTTTAAGTCGATTCATAACTTCCCAAAATCGTTTTTTTGGGGGCTAATCAGTCTCTCTATGCTAAGTGCTAAAGCTAGCTCTTTAAGATTCAAAGATTCAAGATTCAAGATTCAAAGTGTTTATTGTCATATGCACAGTAAGAAACAAGTTTCCCTGTACAATGAAATTATTACTTTGCTGTCCACAATGAATGCCAACAATAAAAAATATAAAAGATTTAAAAAAGCAGAGTAGAAATAATAATACTAATAATAATATATACAAATATACAAAAAAATAAGGCAATGGGAAGGCAGTATATAGTGCAAAAAATAGAATTTAAACTGTGCAAAGAATGGAATTTAAACTGTGCAAAAAATAGAATTTAAACTGTGCAAAAAATAGAATTTAAACTGTGCAAAAAATAGAATTTAAACTGTGCAAAGAATGGAATTTAAACTGTGCAAAAAATAGAATTTAAACTGTGCAAAGAATGGAATTTAAACTGTGCAAAAAATAGAATTTAAACTGTGCAAAGAATGGAATTTAAACTGTGCAAAAAATAGAATTTAAATTGTGCAAAAAATAGAATTTAAACTGTGCAAACTGAGCATGAGGTAGGTTGTTATACTGTCAGGTGTTTAGGAGTCGGACGGCAGTGGGAAAGAAAGAGTTCTGGAGTCTGGAGGTCCTGCATTTCACACTTCTGTACCTCCGGCCTGAGGGTAGGAGTGTGAACAGTCCGCGCTGGGGGTGGGTGGGGTCTTTGAGGATGGAGGCAGCTCTCCTATGGACTCTGCGGTGGTAGATGCTCTGCAGAGAGGGCAGTGGAGTCTTAGTGATCCTCTCAGTAGAAATGGAGCAGCAAGAAATTCAGCCAGTCTCACAGATGACTGGAGTAGATCCTGAAGTAAGTACTTATTCAAATATAGACTTTGAATCCAGAATCGTTTTGAATCGAAAAATAGATTGTCAATTGAATCGTGACCCCAAGAATCGAAATTGAATTGAATCGTGAGACACCCAAAGATTCCTAGCCCTGTTTATATATAGGCTATATTTTTTTGTTATTTTGGTCTTGAAGTAATTTTCTGATTTTAAATCTACACCCCCCCAATCAAAATAATGTCGGTGTATCTGTGACGTGTATAGGCTGCAGCCTATACATTTTTACATGCAGGAGACACAGAGACTCTGCAGGCTCAGTGGTCAGTTCTCTGACTGCTGATGGTGATGTAAGAAAGACTTTTATTGTAAATGATTCATGGAAATTAGAAAACTTTCAATTTTGGTTTGCATCTAATGAAGCAAAAGAAGCAGCATGATGTGCTTCATGTCACTTGACTGACATGCGCTTATTGTCATTGACATTAAAAATGATATATTGTTCAGCCCTAGTTTGTGCATAACTCTGTACATTTATTTATCACACTGAGATCATCTTTATTTTAATTCAGGAACACTTTTGCTTTTGCATTTTATTTGAAACGTGCCAAGTCTGACTCTAAAGAAAAGAGGTGTGATTATTTCAATGGACAACTTTTGTTAAATATATGCTGAATATTCCTTTAGAAAATGTAGTATGCTTCCAACACACTGCATACCAGCTTAAAGGGATACTTCACCCATTTGCATTAAGCTTTGTATCATTAGAAACCTGGTAGTATTTTTGAATGGTCGTGCAACCCCCCCTCATTTTCCCCTGAGACGGGGAAGCTCCTTATTTCTTTTCTGAAAAGGAGCCTCCGATGACGCAAAAATCCTAATTTTGCGTCATCGGAGGCTGTTTTGGTTAGCAGGGTGAAACTACATCGCTAGTTCCTCATATTTTTGACCACTGAAGCTACAGACCTATTACAGATCAGTGGGCGGTACCTCACTGCCAGAATCAAACCTTAACGTCCGACATCTTGCTAGGAAGCTATGCTAACAGGCTATGAGGAGAAAGCTGATAAGAACCGAGAATGGCGAAAAAAGTATGTTTCAACTTCAAACTGATATGGATGAAGGGGATTTTGAAGGTTTTGTGCTCGAATCGGATGTTCGTGGATATCTCTACGTGCCGCAATATAGCGGCGAGCAATTGAGGCTGATGGAGGAACAGGAGGCGGCTGCTGCCGAGAGGCAGGTCTCAGCAGCTGGGGCTCAAGACCTGCCTGTCGCCGGCGGAGCTGGGGCGGACTGGTGGTGTCGGTGCTCTCACTGTTTGCCTATGGACACAGACATAGAGCCCGTTTGCTGCCAGGAATTTCTAAGATGCCAATTCCTTCTGGAAGAAATCTCGTAATCAGTTGAGAAAACGGCCGTATGTGTTGTAGACAGACTGTAAATACACCGTAGCTTCAGTGGGAGTTGCCTGCGGTGCTGTGCATTCTGGGAGTTGTTGTCTTTCATCCACATGAGCCAAGAAGACACTTTCTGCCTTTTCTCGGTCAAGAAGGCACCAACTTCAAAATTTATTTCACATTTCTACTACATATATGACCCAATGTCAAGAAAGATTCATGTTTCAACGGGTCAAGTATCCCTTTAAAACACTGCACCCCATACAGAGAGGGGGATCGAGAGCTTGTTGATATGTCAAACGTGCTTCACTCAAACATGATAAAACCATTTGATACCACTTTTTTACCAAGTCTCATTCTGCTGCCCTCATCTTTGCTCAGTCAACTCTGCTCATGTTTTATAAGCACGAATACGAAAATGAAGAGAATGTGTGCGTGCCAAAACACTTACTTCCATGAGAGGAACCTTTAAATTTCACCTCACACTCATAACTCCGAGTCAGAGAGCGAGCAGACAGTCAGCACTTTGTTAAAGGGCATTTTGACAGAACACATGGCTGCTGATGGACACAAATTGGCTGGTGCTGGAATATAAGCCATGAACTTCTGAATGTTGGATGATATCTGCCACTGACACACTCCTAACTGTCTGTTAGCTGCTGTACAGTCAGCTGCAGTCAAGTTTTCAAATCAGCAGTTTGCAAGAAGAAGCTGGAATCTGCGCAACTTTTGAGTGGAGTGGATCTCTCCTGGGATATCACCTCAGTCTGAAACCATCTAATTACATCTCAAAAAGACACAGAAAGGAAACAGACCAGATCAAATTGTATTCTCTTCTGCAGACTTTACATTAAAATATGACGTAGAGCAAAAATAGATGTAAAGATATTCAAGATCAAGCTGTATGGAGGGTGTAGATATGATTGAAAGACTAATTTGTTACTGAAAAAAAAGAGGAAACAAAATAGAGATGACATTCACAATTGAATTTGACAAGAGAATCTAAAAAATGTCAATATGCACAATGCAAGAGTTTTCTTTATTGACGTCTGGTTGCCAGTGGGAGTTAAAAGATTGCTGAAGAAACCGCAGAGGGAAAAATCGATCTATTTTCTATTTCACTGTCTGCTCTTGTCTTTTTTTTTTGTTGCTTCTTCTACCTTGTCAGAGTTTCGGAAGTACTTCCTTGCTCTAGGGAGAGACCAGGCTTACAGATTTAACTTCAGATAAGATACATACGTACAATTTCTATTACTTGATTGGCCTCATTAAGGGGGCACAACAAAGCAGCAGCAACTTCTGGGTTAATACACAAGAAGTAGTAATTGGTAATTGCTATAATTAGTGATAGTGTAGCCTTGGACAAAAATAACAACCCCTGCATTCTCTGGCCTTTGCCCCAGCTGCCTTTCATTCAGAGTGCTTCAAGGTCACACTCAACACAAGCAAGCGCGTCAACAGCAAGGTTAAAGCAAGTCACACACAGCAAATTCACTTCCCCAAGCTGAAATCCACAATGGCTGTTACTTTGCACATCTGTGACTTTAACACACCAGCAGATTCTTGCCTCTTTGTTTTGTGCTGCACTCAGCAGCTTTCTCAAGTTGTGTATTCTCTTGAACCTGCACATAATTGTGACCGTGACAACTGCTCTGCTGTGTACAGAGTCTGCTGCACTGGAACAATTCAACTGTTTCTTTGTTTCAGACTCGTGTCAGTTTTCCTGTTGTACAGCCCTGTTGATATTTGGCTCTAAAATGAGGGTGTCTATCCTGTAGTCTGTCTGTCTTTCTTGCTTTGTCACCAGGAATTAACTACGCTGAATTACAGCTGCTGCCAGTGTTTTAAGACGTGACAGTAATTCTAAATCAGTCTTTCCTGGTTGTTTAGAAGCAATAGTGCAATGAATGCATTGTTCAGCTGCACAGCTGTCTTAAAGGGACAGCCTATAGTTGGACACTTTACTGCTTATCTTTACTAATAATATATTAGCAAAATTGCACCTTAAAGTATGCACAGACTCGTTTAAAAATTGCTCCATTCAGACACTGCTGAACCTTGAATGAATGCTGAATGCTGCAGCTGTGTTTTAAATTGTAAATATGTTTCAATTCTTATTCCTGCACAGGTTATGTATGTTTCCTGATATAGGTTTAATTTTTTTTAATTGTACTACAGGTTTTTTTTTTTTTATCTATGAATGGGTTTCTTTAAATCTTCTTTTGGGTTAACAATAAATATGGCGGGGGGGGGGGGGCAGCAGGTTTGGTTAGTTGTAACAAATGTATCACGTCATGTGTCTTGTAAGCTGCAAATGGATGTTTTGAATTTCCCTCGGGATCAATAAAGTATCTATCTATATCTATCTTTGAGCTAATGCTACATGTTAGTACATGTTTATCATCTTAGTTAGCTTCAAAGGAGGGATGTGATGATACCTTGCAATACAATTAAAAATCCATACAAATAAGGGACAATTCAAATCGATTAGTCAAAAAATACATATTGCAATACTCTTTTCAGGCAGAAGTGGGAGCAACCTTCTTTTGACTTCTTTTGTTTGAAGTCAGTAGCTGAAGAAGAGCGCACAGACATGACAGAAGTGAGAGAAGGTTGAGAAAGCATCTAGTACAAAAGCCGGGGTGTAGAAGCAAGGTGAGCAGATAAGACAAGAACAATGTGTGTGCGATACAAGACGACTAAATGGTTAAAGGCTGTTACATTCGCTAGTCAACACCAGAATGACTTGTCCGTTAAACAGATTATTAATATTTTTTTATATGTTGACCCTCAATGACGGTTAAATGTTGAACTCAAACTGTATCTCAACCATCCACCACTAGCTGGTCTATAGCCATAGACTGTAGGACTGGGTTTGAAAATCAATTTTCTCCTGTGCTGTGAGAAGCTGTGACGTCTTTGTCAGGCTGCACTGGCATCTCATTGGCCCTTACATATCAGCTGCCTCTGATTGGTCGACAGACCAAAACATGTGCGAAACAAGATGGCTCCGACCATGTTAGCCGAGTGATCTAAGAGAAGTTACACTATTTAACTAAATTGTATCTATAAATCATGACGGATAACATTTATTTTTGGGAGGATGCGATCCGGACAGTCACTGATACACTGATCTTCTCAGTGGGGTAAAAACGCCTCTGGTTGCCTCTGACAACGCACAGAGTTTATCATCAGAAAGCCGCCAACCTGACAAAGCGGTTGGATTTCACAGTAAGCTGCTACATCATAAGGTTCTATTTTTAGAAAATGTAATGTAAAGACAACATTCCTTATGTCGTGTACAACAATGTCAACCTCAGAGGGTTATTACGCTGTATGCAGAGGTGAAGCGCAGCGTCACAACCTTGCTTAAGTTGGCAGAGAGTCGCCCTAACCTGTGACAGGTGTCATAGAAGGAATGACATAGCAGCATAACAGATGATGAATAGACAGAGCAACATAGAGCCAAGCAGCTAGCATGGATAAAGAAACATAACTGGTAAAATCCTGCGTCAGACCAATCCGTCATCAGCCTCTTCCACTTAATCCTCCCTTAGAGAGTCTGTTCCAACGAAGTGGAGGCCTGAGGTGAGGTGTCTCATAAACACTGCTGACGTCTGACCCGGCTCACTGTTCTTACACTTACTACCTGTGGACAAGAAGCTTCACTTCCAATTCAAATCATTTCATTTTGCTGAACAGAGGTACCAACACTGCAACTCCAGCTATAACATCACACACAATTTCTGCCCTTTCAGATCTCGGCTGCACTCCTGACTTAAGCCACAATTAATTCATTCACTCAGAACCTGACTCAGCAAAAAAGTCGAGCTAACAAAACCTCAAACAGTCAGTGACTTTGGTAGTTAATTACCAAAAAATGTAAATGGGATATCTGAACCTTTTACAAAAATTGACTGAATCCATTTGCCTGTGCAGTGTTCCCAGCAGAAAATGGCACGAGGTCGACCTCAAAACCCAAAGAAGTCAAGCCACCAAATTAAAATCCTTGAGGTGTGCCAATTAACTTCAGAAAAACCAGCTGCTTTTTAAAAAGGAAATTATAATTTCACCGCTACTCTTTGGCTTCAAAAGAGAAACCCAGGTGACAAGAAGAAGTCAAAGCCAGCTGGGATTACTTTGCGTTTGATTAATGGATATTGTGTTCAGCTGAAAGAGCAGCGGATAAATCAGCCTGATTAAACCTCAGAAAATAGGTTCCATAATTTACTGTAAATCACAGGATTAGTGAATGTCATTGAACCTTTCACCTACTCTAATTGTGATGATGGAAATGGCATTTTTTCTATGGAGCCACGACGCATTTATCTTTGATTCAATCAACATCAGTGTATTAGATTATACAGATGGTTGAAAACACAATCTGTCAGTAACAATTTAAAAAAAAGATTTTATAGACATTGACTAAACAAAGGCAGAAGGCTCTTCAAAAAGAGCTTCTCTGATCTTTGTAATTTAAGAGCATTGAAAATATCAATGGAATCATTTGGCAATATTGAATCGTGACTCACTCTTCAGGATGACTTACATGGCTGTAATATGATTCTAACATGCAAGAAAAAATGGTGTAATTCACAAAGTAGAACATGTAGTGTTGACCCCATCTACATTTTCTTCCATAGTTGGACTTTTGTCAAAGCAGTTGTGCAGGTTCCTTGAGAGGACATTCCTTTTGCTTATCATGCATTTACTCACTAACTGCTGTATGCTAATAAGTGCTGTTTATCACCATCCAACAGATCAGTGTCTCACAAACTAGGAACAGAGTTGTGGGCGTACACAGATCCAATACACAAAAACCTAAACCTATTAGACATTAGATTTGGGATAAACCATAGAGACGATTCATCCTCCAATGAAATCAAATTCTTAAACAAAAAAATGTAAAAACCATTTAGTGGTGGTGAAGATATTTCATTTTCTCTCCCTGTCCACAAACATGGCAACTATGGAGATATGAGTTCTGTGTCGTTATAAGATTCATCCATGACAGAAGGGCTAAAAAAAGATGAATTTCAGAGGCCTGTTTTTTTTTTTAGAATAAACAATATGGAGTGTTTCCTGTGAAGAAAATGAAAAACATATTGCAGTGGGGGGGGGTGTGTGATTACAAAGTGTAACTTCACAGAAAACCACGACTCTTTATGTGAGACCGCAGTTTGAAACAAAAGTGGTGTGATCCCACTTTTCCAACGTATAGTGCCTGGGTTTTTTTCTGAATTGTATGATGTGTTTCTCAGATGTGAGACTGTTTCATAACAACAAATAAAAACTCGGAGGGTCAAATCATGAATTATGGATTTGTGGGTTATGGATGCTGCTGCTGCAGAAACTTGCAAGTGTTCTGTCTTCTTTTCTTTACACTGAGCCAGTGGTAAAGGGTACTTACTCAAAGACATGTTAGCATAGTTAATGTTAAACAGCATGACTCAGAATTTTCTTCACAACAAGTCACTACAGTCATTTTCTAAAGGCATCTTGGCAAAAGATAGGACAGTGTTAGAATTAATTGCAGGATTTCATTTGAATTCTGCCAGAAAAGAATGAAGCAAAGCCAAATCTTATTGATATGTTTTAAGGAGCTGCTATCACAGTGGTATGTTTAAACATCTCTCCAGAGGGTTGGCCTCAGATGAAGATCTGATATAAGATGGACTGCTTCTGAAAACTTGCGTGCTGTCAGTAAAGTTTATGTGTACAGTCATCCATGACTATCTCTGTGAGATCTTTCACATTTTTTGGTGTGAAACTGACGTGTCTCCATTGCTCTCCAGCTTGTTGCAAACACTGTGTTTTATCAGTGAGTGTTAGCTTATTAATGAAGCACAAAGACTGTAAAGCAGAAGGATACGTTACCTTCTCAGGTTAGCAACTAAACTTTACTAAAATGTTGGCATTTGTGACGTCCCGCCCTCTCTGCCTGTATGTGGTTTGGTTTAACTTCCTGGCTCAGCAGCCAATAGGCAGAGTCGGGAAGGCCTAGTTTCGTTTTGGTTGCACTTCACAACATTTCACTCATCCATACATTGCATTCATGACTGATGTATTATATCTATCCCAGACCATATTTGCTTTCCTGTTTGTGTCCGACTTTCTCTTTTCATCTATGCAAGCCTTTCATCTTGAAAAGTACAGGTCTTTTGCTTTGTGCTCATCTTTGTATTGTAAAATCAATTCTTGTATTGCAAAATTAAAAAAAAAAAAACAGTCAGGCAGGAAAAGTGTCTGTCGGAAAGTGTCCGTGACCTCAGCTGTAACACTTTTAAATTGCACTCTCAGTGGATGAACATCTGCTGGGACGTTTGCAGTGTCAACTCGGGGTCACTAAATATTTTCTTTGTAAGAATTTGGGTAAAAGAAAGAATTGTGAACAACCACATTGAAAAATAACTAAAGGTTTGTGGTTTTGCACTAAGGCTACTCAGTAATCGCCAACCAACTTTCTGTTTGTGATAACTGTATGCTGTGCTTCAGATTGAATGTCCTCCTCTGAACATGCACACTGTTTCAAAACGGTTCAAAAGAACTAAGCTAACTTGAAATATATTCCTTATCATATATCTATCTATCTATCTATCTATCTATCTATCTATCTATCTATCTATCTATCTATCTATCAAGGATGCAACAAGTCTCAATATAATATTGAACTGTTCGGTACAGCATCCAGGGTTCAGTACACTAGTTGTGCACTTTTGCGTACAACTACCTTCCATGCATTGTATTTCTCTTCAAATTGGCTCTGTTTGTAGGTTTCTGTGAGTCTATGTGCTAGGATAAAGAAGTTATTATCCAATAAATCGCAATGCGCTAATGATGGAGGAAGCTAACAACACTGGTGTCAGATTACACACATTACTTTTACATGGCGAGCAGTGAGGAGGGAGCAGTGTGAGGAAGCACCGCCATCTTTCAAATCAGTGGTGTGGGGACATTTCAGTTTCAGCGTTGATCGAATGACAAGGAAGAGAAAACGCTTAACAAAAAAACTACTGTCTGCAAACATTGTTTTACGCGTGTCACTAACTCAAATGGAAACACTTATGGAGTTTGGCCAAGTTTACAGCAACAGACTACAGCAGGCTGTAACGTTACTAATGTGGAGCTACTGACTGCTGTCGATCCCTGCATGAGAGCAGACAGAGTGAGAGTGTTTATAGAAAAGACGAAGCAGCGTTTGAAACACAGTTACCGTACACAATGAAGTATCAACGCTTTGAAAGTGAAAGGCCGTGAAAAATTCAAATATTATATATATTTTAAAACAGTGAAATGTCTTCCTGTTCGTACAGCGGGTCTGCATGGCACTACTTAAATGCTGCCTTCTTTTCGTTGAGACTATTCACCACACACCAGGAATGTGTATTATGGAAAGTTGTTTTGATAAAAGTATAATAAAGAGTTTATGAAATTTAAACAAATGCTTTTTTCTTAACCCCTTGCTGTTCCTGTAAAAATTATCTTAAGCTCCAAAGAATGGAATAAAAAAAAACACTCCAACGGCCACGGCGTCAGAACCAAACCAAACGGTGACCAAAAAGCTGAGGTACTGTTTAGCATCCCAACTTTCTATCTATATGACTTCTACTGAAACAAATTCCCACCAACTCAGATGACAGATAAAGTAATGAACCTCAACTCAAAGTCTCACTGAGAGCGTCTGCTGCCGTGGACACGTGTCACAGTACACCAGCCTGTTATTGTGCAGTCAGAGGTTCAAACACGAGCAGGATCACACAGCAAATGAGACCAGCAGGCAGGTAACAGGAGCAGGTCTGTGATCAGGAAGCTACTGGTGTTATTTCCTCAAGCAGCTGGTCGAGTTTGGCCTGAAAAAGGGAATGAGTAATGCTCTCAGAAACCCAAAATAACTGTTCACAAGCCAGTTCACAAGCAGTGGCAGTGGCAGGGCAGCTCTATGCTGTGAACCTACTGTACTGAGTATCCTCTGAATAAATGAGCGATGAAGCAGGCTGGGCTCACAGTGGACTTTCACCGTATAAGTAACAAGCATGTCTCCAAGTAACATTTATAGATGAAAAATGTGTAAATCAAAATTTCCAATGCATTTCTACCCAGGGGAGGCTGTGGCTCAGTGTAGAGTTGGTTGTGTTTAACCCAAAATGTTGGGGGTTTAACCCCCAGCCTCGTGGCTAAAACACTGAACCTCAAATTACTGAACCCTGAAATCTCACTGCATTGCCTGCAGCGTGTGAATGTGTGTGTATTGAATAGTATTGCACAGCCTCTGCCATCATTGTGTGAATGTGGGGTTAACAGGTGAATGTGCTATGTAGTGGAAGCTTTGCAAGTACTCTGGACAGAAAACTAGAAAAGGAATATACAAGTCAAAGTGAATTAACCATTAACAACCACTCCTCTGAATGTATTTATGGTCAGGGTTTAAATACGTACTGGAGGGTAAGAGACGTTTAGCTGTTAGGTGTTAGGTGTTAATGTAAGAGCAGCTTCACTGTCAAAGTAACAATCATAAACATTAAGTGAACATTCAGGGACGATTGTTATCATGATTTAAAGAAGCCATGCTGACATTAAAAATGTCAGAAATATCGTTTGCAGTGCCATACAAGGCTAATGTGTTTTCATTGGAAACATAATTTGCAGCACAGATTAGGGGCCGAATGTCTGGAAGATAAATAAAGGTGTTAATTATGTATGTGTAAAAGTTAGATGGACTTCATTTGAGTTTCTTTGCCCATGATGCGGGCCAGCTGTAATAAGAGCTTAAGAACAGAAACTTAATGCTAATGGGGATTTTTTATGGCCAAATGATTTGATGGGTAATTGTATTTACCAGCACAGACAACTCTTTACTTATGGCAGTCATTTTGGAAACATCAAGCCCACGCTCATAGTCGGACACTAATGCTGGAATCCTTAATCTTTTACATTAATAGCCACCCGCCATTAAAATTAAATGCAAACCAATTATGTTGAAGGAATAATATTCCACTGCTTAATGTGTTAAACAGTAGGTGTATATCATCACAACACGTGAGAAATGAATTCCACTGGCTAAGTTCTTTAAGAAACAACACTGCTGAAAGCTAATAGCTCTTATTAAACTTTAATACAGTTATTCCAACCTGATAGCCTCAGTTATTCAACTTGAAGCACTCCACTCCTTCCATGCAGAAACATGAGCACAGAAGAACGCCTCTCTGCTTCATATTATGGGCTGGCTCACTTTCAGTGTTGTCAGTGTTGAAGATTTAATTCGATTTTATAGCCAAGACCAAACTTTTTAAAATGTATTGCAGATACTTGTACATGCCGTAATTCTTTTTGGTAATTTAAATGCCAATTAATACAATTTTAAAAATAGAAATACATTAATTATTGTTCAGTAACATTTGGAGTACTGTTTAATCGAGGGTGAACCTTGTGTTGGCTTTTACCTGCGGACGTAGAGTTGGTCTGCTTTCTGTTGGACAGGCACGTGCCAAACACCTGTGGTTAGCTTTTGCTAGCATGCAGTAGCTTGCAGTGTACAAGCAGTAAACGAACACACTATCCTGAAAATACCCTCCCCTCCCCTGGTATCTCCACCCATGGACTCTACCCCCAGCCCAGAGCAAAACTTTTTGCGCAGGTCTGACATTTTTATTCTCGCTAGCGAGCGGGGGGGGCTCATTGCATTTAAAGAGACACACACACACACCAAAACAGAGCGTTCTGAGAGCGCTGGTTTATACAGGGTCACAAACCTCTGGTGCTTGATTCGCCTTATGTTTTGACCAAAGCACAGCACAGAAAACACTTCTTTTTCTCTTAGTATTTCTCTCGCAGGCAGCAAATGTGAGTTTGACAGAAGCTCATTGAAGCAAAAGTGAGAAAATAAAGCAATTTGTTTAGTTGCCAGGGTGTCAAGTCAATGCATCTTCAGTCAATACAAAAAGGTACTGAATCTTTCAGTCCAAAAGCTGATAAAGACTCACATCAAAACCACAACCCTTAAACAAAACATGTCTATAGGTTTAAGGATACTAAGCTGAACTGCTTACACTGTTGCAGACCTGAAAATCAATATATTGTCTTGCAGGAATGGTGCAATGGTGTTCTGATCACGGTAACTTGGGGGAAACATAGGCAGTGGTGTAGTGCAGGGTATACGCAGGTATACCCACTTATGTTTCAGTCTCCATAGGGTACCCACTTCTAAATCCCCTCTGATTCACAATAGTCAGTAGTATATGCTGCTATTTGTTTTCCCTATAGAATGGTGAAGGGACTATTTACTTGTGTCAGCATGTAGTCTGTTTGCCAGTGAAAATTATGAAACCTGCTCTTCTTTCGTGGTTTATGTTAATTTCATTAGAATCCCTATTCCCTTAAGTCAAGCAGCCGAAGTTAAGTGTTGACATGTAACTACAAAATGCCTTATTTTTAAGTGAATAAAATATGCAAGAGAAGTCTTACATGTCACTGTTTATAACAGAGACCATTTATTCTCTGCTGGACCGGCCCCTTAAAAACATTTTTGGGAAAAATTAAGAGTATACCCACTTCTTCAGGCACCACTACACCACTGAATATAGGGACTGTGTCGTTTATAACAGGTGCTACCTTGTTTTAACCCCACAAACCAAGACAGCAAATAGAACATAAGAAATGAGTGATTACATTATGCTGGCTAAACAATTGGGGGGAAAAAAGCTCATTAATATATAACGCAAGCACAGTTAATATAATACAGCACCGCTGAACAAAGCAATTTAATAAGTATACTACAATAATCCAAAACAATCACCAAATCAAACCAAGCCAAAAGGAACAACAAAAAAGCACCTATGGATTTTACAAAATACCTAAACTGTGACCAACAAGACCTGAAGTATCGCCAGAGTTGGATATGGTAAATCAAATGTGTGGAACATCTTTACTATGAGAATAGCACTACACAACTTCAGCTTGCTTACAGGTACCTGTGTTTTAGTTTAAGCAGTGACCGTTTTAACTGGTGACTTTAGTCGAATGCTTCTGTGCTTGACATGGTTACAACAGTTTTTAAACATGAAGAGTCCTCGGGAATTAAAATCTTTGTTTATTTGTACATTATAATGTCAACATTGACTAATCGGATAGGTCTTTTAATGAAAAACTAAACAAAGAAGCTCTTTTACGTCTGCAGTCGGCTGAAAGTTGCCCATTAGTGGTGTCACTGGTTAAACCCAAACACCTGAGCTGTAGCTAGCTAACATTAGCCCGAGTCAAACGACACACAACAGAAGTAGCTCGCTTACAGTTAACAGTGCTGACTTACTTTTTAAATGCAGGTCTGTCAGAAAGTCCTGTTCTTCATCCTCCTCATCGTTCTCATTATCCTCCAAGACTGGCATCTCAAAGTTTAATCACATTAGCATCCTCAAGCCTGTGAGTCTTGTCCATCAACCAAATCCACTCTTACTCGTCTATTTTTGTGCGTGTGTGATATGCGGCTCATAATCAGCTTGTTTGTTTTAACACATTGAAAATCCAAACTTGCTGTATTTCTCGAAAAACTGCTGTGGTAACTGCTTGACAAAACACTGCTGGATTAACTGAATTTAGAAATGTTATCGCTCACATGAAAACAGAACGATACGGACCAACCAACCAATCAAATCACACAAGCTGAAACCCAACCAATTAAATCACACAAACTGAAAAAGGCTGACGGTCAAAATTACTTGTTAGGACTAATTTCATGAATAAAATCATTGTTAAATTAGATTAGGTAGTTGTAAAAAATATACTGTGTATATAACTTTAAATGCTAGTTCAGTCTTTTTCCAGCTAATTATACAATTTTAATTTATATACAATATATTTACATATAAAGGTTGGTAAGCCGGTGAGTGTGTTTTGTCTGTACTTTATTATGGGAATGTTGACTTTCTGTTCAGCAGTTACACAGTATGATTGAAACTTGTTGCAGCGGGTATTTGGGAAGATCAAAGTGTCTGGGTGTAGTAAGGTGACCAGCTGGAAGCATCACAGGGGCTTTCAATACAGATTTAAAACCTCTGCCTTGGTAAATATATATACTCACCCCTCTAAAAAAAAAATCCTTTCATCCTCAGACACCTTATATATTCCCTCTGTGTAAGCAGACGATAGGAAATAGAAATCAGGTAAGTGCAATCATTAGTCATATGAGGCTTCCTGCAGGGTCAAAGAGGGCAGAGATTGTGGGTAATTAAATGTGGTAAATGAAACACTAATTGAAGGAGCGACCCGATGCCTCTGGTTCTTGTTTAATCGGGAGGAGAAGTAGATAACAAAAAAATGGTATTCATTTTCTCTGATGAGGGGGGATGTAATTATGGGGGTGCACGAATTGATCAATTAACAATAAACATTAAATAACAATCAAGATAAATGTGTTTGTATTGACTCAATTAAAGGGGAATGTCAGGGATTGAATGATTAGATGTTTAAAGGTAAATTGCATCCTAACTAAAGTAATCAAATGCATACATGATTAATTATACGTAATCATATGAGATCAAATAATGAGCCATGATAAATTTAATTAGTTAAATACTGAATATACCTCAATGTGTGTTTATATTTTTAGAGAGTTGATGTTTTTTTTTTCTTCAACCTGTTATTGCTGTAGGTCAGTCTTTATTTAAGACTCTAGTTATTGCCTCTATAGATCACTTAGACTCAGTATTTTTTCAAAGGCTTGATCAATGTTTCACACAAGGTCTGAGATTATTTCAGTAACATTTTAAGGCGTGTTATTTACACCATTAGTTTATTTTATAATGGCATCCTAAAGTGAAAATGATGAGCACTTAAACATTACCTTTTGATGTCATCAGATTGTTTAATAGTGTTTGATTTTGAGTTACTTACCTCTCCTCTCGTTTCAGATCCTCCACTTCCTAGTTCTTGCCCTCATGTGTTTCCAACATGTGTGTTTGTCTGTCCCTGATTGTTTCCAGTTGCGTCATTGTCTCCCCCTTGCCTTAGTTTTTAGTGTTTGTCTTCCCTTCCATATCCTTCGTCCCCTGTGTCAAGTGTACAAGCCTTTGTTTCTAGTGAATTACTTTTTTGGTCCCAATCCATGCTGGGGTTTTTTTGGCTACGACTTTGCTTGTTTCCTTTTTAGATCTGTTTGCATGTGCTTTCTACAAATACATTCTGCTGACCTCCCTACCAAGACCATGTTCAAGAGTTGTGCTTGTGAGTCCTATCACCTGTGGTTTTGTGTTGTTACACTTCTAGTTGCACTTATCACTTCCATTGTGAACTAGCCTTTACAATAAAGCTTTTTATTATAAGAAGAGTGCCTTGGTTCAGCCTTTTTTCTTGATACTTTTTTCTGCCAAAGAGCACCTTCTTATTGCTTTTGTTTTTTTCACCTGCCTAAAGAACGCTGAGGCCCTCCTATTTTGTTTCAATTAACCAAATACTTTGGTCTTATACAGGACATGATCCACGGTCTCATTGGTCAAGGTTTAGTTTTTAAGTTCGGAAGAGTCCATCCATCTATCCATCCATCCCCATTAACTGACTACTGACCTCTTTCTCCTTATACTCCTTCACCAGATCTTCCTCCTATGCTTTGCTCCCATCAGAAGTATATGGACACTGTCTGTGTATCGCCATCTTAATGTATTTAGAAATGCCTTCTCAGCTAACTCCCAGGTTGATAGGAGCCCCGACATCTCATCTCTAAACTTCCACAGACAAACCGATGACCATTTGTTATGTCAACAACACTCATAAGCGACATACTGTACATGTTTTTTTAACACAACATTTTTTTTATATAAATTATATTGTAAAGTGAGACAGTCCTTTAAGAGCCCTGCTATTTGATTTTTAAGGATAAAATATGTGTAATGCAACTCAATGACGTGAATATCCAGTTATTGACATTTTTGCATGATATCATCAGTGGTGGGAAGTAAGTGCTGATTGGGAGCTTTTAAAATGCATTATGGTAAAATAAAGTGTCCATTTCTTATTAACTATTTATTTTACTGCACTTATTCAACCAAGCAGCATTATAAATTAAAAACCCATTTCATATCGCTTTTATAAGCAAAATGTAGAGCTGTAAATCAAAAACTTGACAGAGGAATTATACTGGTGTTATTAAAATGTGACTTTAAACTGGTGTTCAGTTTCTAATTGGTGTATTTGCCTGAATTTAATGATTATTTAACTTACATGTTTTACTGATATTTTGCTACTGCATCAGAGCACTATGAAGTCCGAGGCAAATTTCCCACTGGGACAATAAAGTTAATCTTAATCTTAATTACTCTCTGAGGGAAGAATCAACCCATTTGGGCCAACCTACTGTACAAATTAAGACCTTAGCCGTTCATCCAAAAAAGCCTCAATATGTTGCCAAGTCCTGACTGACAAGCTTAGGCTAAATAAATTAGTGTGTAATTAACTTGGGCAGCAATACTCTGGACTAATTGATCAACACCCTGGCACCTGGTCATGTTTGGTTCCAGAAGAGTTAATGCTTTAAGAGCCCTGCAGTGAAGCAAGAGGTTGATATATAGTATGTGTGTGTCCTTGGTCTGTGTTTTCCAGGCACCCTGCTGTCTTGGAACTTAAAGAGCACCTGGCGAGGCATCAGCCTCTGAGCCAGTCACCTTGTCAGCCTGAGAGAGCTGGCCGCCTCTCACCCCTCAGCTTCTCTGAGCCAATCCATATCCTCTATATTTACACAGAGACACCCCGATGGAACCTGCTCCTCCTCAAACAAATTTTTTTCAGCTTCAAGACAAATGAGCGTTGTCACAGCTCCGCACATAGTACCAAGGCAATAAGGACAGTATCTCTGAGAGAAATACCAGCATCACACACACCAAACCCTGTGTCAGTGTCCTCAAGTAACATTCTGTTTTCATTCTCCAATTAATCAGTCTGGTTCCTGAGCTGAAACGAGGTCCAGGTGGCATCTAAAAGTCAACCTTGAATTTTAAACTTGTGCACTTCAGACTCGACACACAACACTTCCCACCTGCCCTCAATGTTCATGATTTATAGATGAACATTTCCATTCTCTCTAGCTTCTATGGCAACATGTATACTGTACTCACATAGACTGCTGAACAGAAACTTAAACAAAAGCCAGAATTAGTGTCAGAGATTTCAACACCTGCTTATTGTCAAACAAGGACTACTATAATCACATCTCTGTTGTTTCTGTTGTGGTTAGTTCAAATTTACTGAACAGTAAACAAAATTAAAAGTAGTTCATATGAAATGAGGGAGGAAGGGATCAAAAATGACCTGATCGCCTTAAAGTCATTTTGAAGATGGGGTGTACTGTACAACATGGGGTAAGCTCAATTTCAAGTCTACACATGAACAGGCACTGACTCCCTTCTGGTGCATGACGACGAGTCCACGAGTTAGAGGAGAGGAGCAAAGACATAGTTACGGTCGCTGACCAACCATGCAACTACTTGCTGCATGGTTTATCCTAGTATGCAGGTAGATTAGCAGTCCAATCCCAATCCTAGGGCCCAATGAAATAACTCATTATAGTTTGTCCCTCAGCACCCCTTTCTTGTGACGCGTTTTATTAAAGTAAAAATATTCTCAACTTTTCAGCCCAAGGCACATAGTCGCACCACTCGTCGATGTCACACTTGGCACAGGCAGCCAATCAAATCAATCAAGAGGCGGGTCTTACTACTTTACCACTTCCTCCTCAACGAAGAAGAAGAGTGACAAGCGAAAGTAGGACTGGAAGCGCTCGTCATCCAGACACAACTCGCGAAAGAGATGGTGGTATTCACCATACTGTTTACTTTTTTTTCAGTATATCATGAACCCAAAATCTCCGCTTATTATGTGTTTTTCCCCACTCCTCATCCAATAGGACAGCAACAGCAGGCACTCGGCGTGAGTCCATTTTCCGTTACCGTTACAACATTTAATCGCCCTTTTGCGCACGCAGCCTGGCTCCAGGCGCTCCACGCTGTTTTGCCTGACGCGCTTTTGAGGCATTTTCTGAGCGGCTGGGCCTGTAGCGGCGCGTCTCGATGTGATCGCGGCCTTAAGGAGGCGTTACATCTGTTGTACCACGCAGCATTCAGCTGCTTAATAAGCTCTGATCATATAGTATGAACTTGGCACTCTGCACTTTATTGAACTTGCTATTGAACTCCCTACATGTAATCATGTGACGCTTTAATGATGTATTTTAATGTGTTATTATTTTTAGGATTTTGTCTTTATGTGCTGTCCTGTATATGGTTTTGACGTCTTATGTCACTTATATTGTGTTTTTATGCTCTCGGTGCAAGGCAAATCCCCCTAGGGGCAATAAAGGTTTCATTCATTCCTTCATAGTCTTGCAATGGCTACAAACAGGATTTATTTTCCAGAATATTTGATTAGGGGATTTTTGCTGGGATTAAATAGTGTTTAAATACATATAAGAATAAGAAGTATTGACAATAAAGTTAATAATGATACCACAGACTCTTAGACTCTCTGTCTCAGCGTCAGGTAAATATTTGTTCATAAATATCTGTAAATTGATAGACCGATCACTTCCTACATGGAGCTCAGTGATTTACTATAAATCAGCCAATGAGTGGCACAAAACTAGTAACAATACATTAATAAGTAATTAACTCATCGTTAATTACTCATCTTGTGCTCCAAAGTGAACTAATCATTATCCATGGATTTAGTAATACAACGCTCAATTTAGAGCTATCGGACTCTACTTCTCAGTGATCAGTTAATTATCAGGTCCATTCCATGCACGTGAAGGCGTCACACAGTTGTGTTCACCTCTTTGCATTTAGCAGGGGTATCCTGTAATGCAGCTGAAGATATCCGTACCATAGATCATTGTATTTTATCTATAACTGCAGAGCCGTCACAGTCAAAATGATCTCTTCTGCTGTTATCGAGTGCTACAGTACAGACAGCAGAGAGATATGGGCCATAGGAAGATGGGATCATTCTGTCGATTGCATTTAAAATGACAAACATGCCGTCTGATTTGATTTCCTCTGGGCTGCTTGCCATCCCTTGCTTGATAAGACCCCTACTGTATCTGTCTGCGTTTGTTCCCCTGTTGTTGTTCAGCAGTGGTAGAGTCAGCATCTGGGTGGTCTCCCTCTCTCTCTCTCTCCCTTTCTCTCTCTCTCTGTCCCTCTCTTCTCTCTCCTGCCTCTCTCACATAACAAGATGAACATTTCCTCTCCTTACACAGAATCCTCCCCATGCCGCCTCCCTCTAATCCTTCCCTGGAAGTGACTCACATTACGGCATTCTTCACTTTAATGCACTTTAATAGCATTAATATCTGCTTTTGCCTCTTCAGCTGCAATAAACACCCCTTACATCTTAAGAAAGCCGCTTAAGAGCAATTGACATGGCAAGTGTACCAATACAGAAACATACCTCGGGTGAAAAGCAGAATAAGTCATTGTAGGGGAATAATCTGCAGTTTTTCATGCACTGGCACCGGGCTGGCGCAGCGTGGCACATGCTGTACTGTAAACAGACACTGAGGGAACTTAGACGAAGAGCAGCCAGCTCCCTGTAGTGCTTCCTACTCACTCTGTCTGTGTGGAGGAGGCCTGCAGATACAGGAAGAACATGAGTCCCTGCCACCTTCTGTGCCATCCATGCTGCCGCAGCAGTGACAGCCAAGGTCAGCGCGGGAATGACAGAGGGCTCGGCGTGGAGATAAGACTCTCGGAAACATCTGAACCACCTTCTCTCTTTTTCTAAGGAAAGAGAAACCTGCCCCTGAATAATTCAATGGGTCTCCCCCACCCTAAATAACAGCCGGCCGGCATTGTTTGACATCCCGAATGAATAATTAAGCCCTGACCTTTTGTTCCCATTAGAGGTGATAGGTTGATAGCAGCATACTTTGTGTGTGAGGCCATGTGGATGTGCTGTGTTCGGAAATGAAGGATTTTCTGTATTTAAATTTGCCAAACTCTTCGGCATGAGCCCTGATACTAAAAAAAGAAACACAGCATGTCCCTGTGGGATGCATTGATACACAGACACATAGATTCAGCTTCTGTTGATTGTTCCTAAAGCACAGCCTGAAGCCATCCTTTGTCACTACCTCAACGTTCTCCTAAGAATTGTGCTGTGGTTTGTTCCTGACACATCAGAGGGTTTTTGATTATGCCAGTCAAGAGCTTGTAGTCAGATGTGTGAATCAGAAATTATGTGTTAACACAAAGCCAATCCAAGGAAACTGGTTCTGTCCGGTTTGCTATGTTTTAAATCATTATTTTCCATTTTTCATTTTCTTTCTTCAATGAAGTAAACCTTAAAAGAAAGTATTTATCCAAAATAAAACTTTACGTCTATGAAAAATAAGTATGATCCTTTGTTGCATTATATATGTATTATTGTGGGTTGAAGTGGCCATTTATGTTTAAAGAAAGAATGACTTTTTGATCCAGTAGATGTCGTCCTTGAGCACCAGCATGAAACCTAAACAAACTGCTGTTTGGCTACACCTCCGCCATACTGAAGCCTCCGCTCTCCTTCAGCAACACACCTCCAACCCTTCTCTCGCGTTCGTATGAAGGAGTTTAGCACAAGCGGCAGACAAAATTTGTCCTTGGCTCGAGCTGCAATTGCCTGTGGCCTGCATTGTTGCGTTAGCACTAGCAGGCTAATGTTAGCGCTGTTTATTAGCTAGTAGCTTCCCATTGCATATATATATTGACACAGAATGACCATGATCTAAAAACACTTATGTGACATCCAAATAAGCAGTGAGTATGTTATTCTTCTTTTCTCTAGTCCTTGACTTAAACAGCTTTTATACGCTAGGAGAGGCACCGGCCGTCCAGTCCATGTAAATCTGATGTAAACACAGCTCCGACAACAACACAGCCAGCGGGACTCGCGGTTCTCACTCATTGTTGACAGTCATGGCTCGGAGAGACAATTACAGGATATACGGATATTTACAGAGGATATACTTAATTTCTGCTATAGTTATGTGTAAAATGTCGCACAGTCTTCCTTTAAGCAAGACCTGTTCAAGTTTTTAGGATAAGGTTGGAGATACTCTACTTTTCTCATTATAAACACATACAATGAAAACACTTCAAATGGATACATTCGTCCTTTTTACAAAATGTTCAAGAAGCTAAAGCCAGATATATCTTATTCCTCTGTGTCATAGAGGTTCATTGTTGTCTCCAAACTATGAAAAGCACATCCATGAGATGCATTGTTGCACAGGATGACATGTTCTTTTATTACAATCAACATGGCAACTGCAGTTTATTTTAAGAAAATCCCACATGCACCATCTCCCTGCTGTAAATATACACTGAATGTGCATAAATCCATTGCAATGTTTCGTTTTAACATACAAAATGTATTGTTTTATGGCCAATATGCACATTTGTGTGTGGGTTTGATTTTGAAAATGCTGGTTTCATTTTTCTAAAAAGGATGAGAATTATGTGGATTCTATTCATATTTAAAGGGATACTTCACCCATTTGCATTAAGCTTTGTATCAGTAGTAAACTTGTGTTTTTATTGAATTGTCTTGCATCCAGCCCTCATTTCCCCCTGAGACAGGAAAAATCTGTATTTTCTTTTCTGAGATGCAGCCGCAGGTGACGCAAAAATCGTCATATTGCGTCACCTGCGGCTGTTGTGGTTAGCAGGAGTGAAACTACATTGCTAGTTCCTCATGTTTTGACCACTGAAGCTACAGACCTATCACAGATCAGTGGGCCGGGCTTCACTGCCAGAATCGAAACTTAACATCCGCCATCTTGCTTGGAAGCTATGCTACCAGGCTCTATGGAGAAAGCTAATAACAACCGAGAATGGTGAAAAAAGTATGTTTCAACTTCAAACTGATATGGATGAAGGGGATTTTAAAGGTTTTGTGCTCGAATCGGATGTTTGTGGTTCTTTCTACCAGCCGCAATATCTGCCAGGCGGCTTCTGCAGACAGACAGCGGCTGTACAGGGAGCCTGAGCCGGGCTCAAGCTGGGTGTCTCTACGGATTAAACTGATATGGACCGAGAATGGCGAAAAATGTATGTTTCAACTTCAAACTGATATGACTGAAGGGGATTTTGAAAGTCTTGTGCTCGAATCGGATGTTTGTGGTTCTTTCTACAAGCCGCAATATAGCTGCTGGTGCCGACAGGCAGGCTAGCTAGCCTAGCTGGCTAGGTCCACGGCTGTGACAGGAAGAAGGAGCCGGGGCAGACTTGTGTTGTCGGTGCTGTCACTGTTTGCCTATGGACACAGACATATAGTCTGTTTTCTGCCAGGAATTTCCAAGATGCCAATTCCTTCTGGAAGAAATCTCTGAATCAGTCATTCTTCCGACTTCCCAACTCGGAGAAATCTTATTGTCAAGATATATTTAAGCAAGAAGTTGATGTGCAATACGTGCATGAATAAAAAGTATGTTAACAAAACCGACTTGAGCAGGTGTTCATGTGCATTTTACAACTCGGAATCTCATTTTTCCGATACCACATGAATGCACCTCTCCTTCAGCGGGAGTGTCCTGCGGTGCTGTGCATTCTGGGAGTTGTTGTCATTGCCGAGAAAAGGCAAAAAGACACTTTCTGCCTTTTCTCGGTCAAGAAGGCACCAATTTCAAAATTTATTTCACATTTCTACTACATATATGACCCAATGTCAATACAGATTCATGTTTCAACGGGTGAAGTATCCCTTTAAAGTGATATTTCAAACTGCTAGTTCTGACCAAGAAATCTGATTGGACAAGAGGCATTTCATTAGTGCTGAAATAGAGAACAACATCTCTGGGACTTAAAAAGATCCATTACATCGCCTCAGGTGTTCTGAATATAGATTATTAAAATGACATAGTTATACTCATTGTGTTGGAGGAGCAAAATCAATGATTTAATCTACAACTGAAAAAAACATTATTTTGTATCTTATTACAGTTGTTTCTTCTGCTTGAAGTACTGTTGAATAAAAGCAATAACAACCTTGAGGTCGTAATGTTGTACTGGATATCAGAATAATTGTTATGAACTCTATCACAAGGCTGTCCCTATTACAAGCGATGCTTGTCCGTTTTACTCCTGGGAAGACCGTAGTGCTGGGCTTGGCTACAGGCATCCTGGGGCTGCTATCTCTGAAGCCCCACTCAGGTCCATGGATATGAACGCTGACAGATGCGGGAGGGAGACAGGGAAGTGAATTTATTATCAAACCACGCAAAAGAAGGGACAAAAAATCAGTTAGTGCATTTTAAACTAAATGTTTACTTCATTACCATTATACCGTAACTTGGTTTATTGGCACTAAGGTTAGTGTTTTGATCATGAACTGTTGTATCTTTTAAATTGCTGTCCATTCTTAACTGATTACATATTGATAAGAGAAGGCTCTTTGTAAATTTTGAAAATAGTACATTTTGTATTCATAAAAAAGGTGACATTTGAGTTTACACAGAAACTCCTGATGGACAATTTACCTGAATCAATTACTTTAAAGGCTTATATCCATGTTGGTTACATGTGAAATTGCAATTGAGATTTACTGAACGGCTTACACACATTATATTAATAGCATGTTAAGGACATTCAGAAACGTTGCATGGGCTGATGTATTTTTTCCTGCAATGCAACAGCATCAAAAGAGAACAGCAAAAGATGGAAACAGGCTTGAGTTGTTAAGATGTTCAGGTGTAACATAGACAAGGAAGAATAGTCTGACACTGTTCAGAGGCAGACTGAGAGAATTTTGATGTAAAATGTACAAATATAGAACAACGTCAGCGTCACACCATAAGCTCTTTTGTGGTTTCTTATATAAAACTTTTTGCACAGTAGAGTGCTATCACAGTCGCAGACTGGATCTATACGTTTTTCTGGGGAGACACATCACAGTCTCCTCCAGAAGAGGCTGTCACTGAGCTACAGCTTCTGGTTCCTTCATGGTGGGAGGAAGAAAAGAAGATCTGCAGTGCGCCCGTAGTGACACATTCAGGAGAGCGCTACTCTGAGGCGAGCAAGGATTTCTGCTTTAAGTAGAGTAAGAGAGAGAGAGATTGGGTGCTGAAGACAGACCATATTTATAGCCAGGCACAGGAATTATTCATTGTGATCAAAGTGCAGATCATGCTCCATTCCATCACAGAGCAGATGT
Organism: Tautogolabrus adspersus; assembly: GCA_020745685.1. NCBI lineage: Eukaryota > Metazoa > Chordata > Actinopteri > Labriformes > Labridae > Tautogolabrus > Tautogolabrus adspersus. Next base: position 6,641,107 of record CM036535.1, read on the forward strand.
GGCAGAAAGGAAAGAGCACGCTTTCTCCTCTGCCTGCTCTCTAGCGGCTTTCCAAATGGAAAACAGCGAGGGCGAAGTTATCTCTGTGAAGCTGCTGTGTATGTGTGTGTTCGTGCATGTGTGTGTGTGTGTGTGTGTGTGTGTGTGAGAGTGTCGCGCTCGTTCTCAGGTGGCTTCACTTTAGAAGGAGTGCAACGCCTCCGAGATGAAACATGCAGCAGAAAGAAAAAGGAGTGTCCCACATGCAACACGTCTCCACAATCAGAGCGAAGGATTGAATATCAGATTCTGAGCTCACAGCGGGAGGTCATGTGCCTGAAGACATGCGCCAAAAAGCTTGTAAACCCTGGAACCCTGTATATGACATCACGTGGATCTTTAAGTAGCTCATTAATAAAGTATATCACGGGGCCAGAGGTCACAGCTAAGAGACGCAATAAAAAAAACGCCATTTCGATTGGAGGTTACCTTCTTTTTTTATGTGTAATTTTCCATGCTGCTTAATATTATCAGTAAATACCACTGTTGGTTCTAAGACCACACACAACTCACACAAAAGCAACCACCTCAACGTATTACTGTTTTATTTTTCATATCCTCTCCTCCCTCATACACTCTACAGCGGACACACACACTCTCTTTTTCTTTCTCTTTTTTTGTTTTCCTGCCTTTTCTCTCCTAGAAAAGCTTCCTTAGCAATCACACACAAACTCACTCACACACACACACACACACACACACACACAAATGCCTCCTTCTCCTAGTTTCATTTTCTCTCCCTCCCACACACACACACACACATACACAAGCGCCCATTTCTCTCTCTCTGTCTTTCATTTTCTCAGTCTCCTACCCTTTCTGCCTCCCTGTCACTCCTTCAACACACACACACACACACGCACGGACACACACACAAGCAGAAATACATGATTCTCACACACAAACACAAGCACAGAGACATACAGGCTCCTTCATCTTCTCTTTTATTTCTTCTCCCTCCCACACTTTTCCTATCACTACTTCAATGCATGCACACACACACATACACACACGCACACTAACATACTAACTTACACACAAAGGCGCCTTTTTCATTCGCTCTTATTTCCTCTCTCTTTCTCACCAACCCTTTTCTCTCCCAGTCAACATGCACACACCCTTATACACACACATACAGACCTCTTTCTCTCTCTGTTTCTCTTGCTGGATCACTTTCACACACGCAAACATACACATACACTAACGCACACACTAGCGTACGTCCAGCTTCCCTGACTCCCAGCTGGGCTTGGACGGCTCTCTTCCTCTGGCCTCTCCGGGCCATCTGGAGTGCAATGTCCCCGCTCTGCTGGTCCCCTGCCAGCCGCAGAGCCTCCCAGGATCAACGCAGCATCTTCAAGCACAATTTGTACGCGTCAAAGCTCGGCTGTGTGTCCAGTGACCCAGCTGAGTGAAGTCATTGAGTCCCATGTCTCCCCACCTCAAAGGAGCCTCATTCTGCTTTGATGACACCTGCGCTCCCCCGACTCGCAGGATGTAGGACGGTGCAGTAATTGATTAAAGCCGCCGAGCAACCTTACCTGCAATTACAGCTCTGTTTATGATCCTGCACAGAGGGTTTGTCTGTGCATGAGGAGTGAATATCAAAATCTGGTGCACAGGTCAAGTACCATAACGAGCCTTTCATATAAAAAAACACCTGGCTTTCTCAGAGATGACAAAGTCGGGCAAGATAAGAGGAAGATCACATCTCATCTAGGACAGGCATGCAAGGCTTGTAGACTGGAAGGATTTCTCACCTGTCCTTCTCAAGTGTTACATTTTCACATGAAAGCTAATTACAAACACCTAAGTGGAACCTGCAATCAATTAGGTTAGTCCTTCAGTCTTTCTGTAGTTTTATAATAAAAAACTGGACAGATAAGAGACACCAATGTCTCCCACAATCCCACAGAGTTTGCAGCTAACTGCCCTAATGACTGAAATACAAAACACCAAAAGTATTTCAATACAAAAGACTCTGAAATTAAGTCACCCTGTTTGAAATTGATCAGAACTTAAGTCATTCAGCCGCAAGTTTCCAACCTCAAAGGGGCCTTGTTCTGCTTTGATGACACCCACGCTCCCTCTCAGCTCAACAGGGTGATTAATTAAAGCGAGTAAGTCTCAGTACTTTCAATTACAACACTGCGTAAGATCTTCTAGATCCTAAACTTTGGTAACAATCTTTTTGGCTGACCACCAGCCAACATAGTGAGATAAGACAGGGGAAAAAATAGACAATGTTGTGGAAATGTTTAAGACACATAGTTATACTCTAAATCGTTTTTCCCACAGAATATACTTAATTTGGTTGGATGATCAAGAGTTTTAAAATCACTGCACTAACATTGTGTTTCTAGATGACGTATAGCAAAAATCATCTGCACCATAAAAGTAGCTTATCCCAAAATAAATGCCCCAGGCCAGTTAGCATGCAGCGGCTATTTTTATAGTCTGGTGAACACCAATACAATGTGACACCCAAACAACACACACACTAACTAACTAACACACACACACACACACATACACACACACACACACACACACACACACACACACACACACACACACACACACACACACACACACACACACACACACACACACACACAAACAAATTCTGTCCAGATCCCTTCTATTTTCTGATTGTACTCCAGCTGCATGGATCCCCGACCATTATTATCACTTGCAAAGTTTTTACTTAAAGACACTGAACAAAGAGTGATTTTTAAAGCCAGGGAACCATAAGCAGTGAAAAATGAAACAGAAAAGCTGTCCTGTATGGATATGTGCTGCATGAAGTTATCAGGTAGCAGCAGGCTGCAAACAAACTGCTGGCTGCGTCTGTCACTGCTCCAATACAAAGAGTCTTTACTGTAGGTGATGCGGTATGCAGCAGAAACAAGTCTAAATAAAAACATCCCTCATCATGCAGAGAATGACCCTGTCCTGTCTTACACCTCAACATGTTTAACAAAAACTAACTGTATTGAGGGGGGAGGCTAAAAAGCTTAATTTTTATATTGACTCTATTGTTAAAAAAAACAACTAATTACTTAATTTAAAGTAAATTAACTACTGGAAGCATTGCACTTTATAAACAGTACTAATTCAAACAGTGAGAATAAGCACTGCATGAATTCTCAAAGTTTGTTGCTCATAGGGTTGAAGCCACATCAGCAGGGAGGAAAAACTCCTTTTGTAGGGAATAGCTGAATGAACATCAAGGGAAATTTTGCAAAATAAGTAACTTCATAATAGCAAACACAACGCCTGAGATTAACAATCAGTGAAGACAGTTGGCCAATACTTCCTTACAGCAGATAATAAATAAACCAGTGAGGTTGAAGATTGGACTTTGACAATAATCAATCTATAAGATGAAACTTCAAAATATAGCACACAGACTTGGGGTAAAAGGAAACGACACAGAATACACAATGTGGAGTTTTTAGAGGCTGTGATGTCGTATCACAAAGCAAAACAGCTTGAATGCACAGTCTTTTAACAGTACACAGTATTGGACTTACCTTACTGTAGCTTCCAAATAGCATGCAGCTCGGGAGCAGGTGGCGGAGTGAGAGTACCTTCTTCTTCTACACTAGTTGATCCGCGGAGTGTTTATGTTTCAGCACCACGGAGAGCGCGTCCGCCTCTTTGGGGAAATGATGCGAGTTGATGGTTGACGCTGTGAACGCGACGATTGTGCACTCTGACAACGCGTCTCCCTTCAAGTTTGATGCCACCTCGTTGCTGCTCTGGCAGCAGCGAACATGCCTCGTCGTGTGTCTGATGCTTTCAGAGAGAGTATGACCAATCACAACGCTGCCTCGCGCTCTTTACTAACATCTTTGCGCATCCCCGAAGAGTCTCCAAGGACCGGTGCCGTGTCTGCCTCCGGGCGAGCACGGCTGCAGAAATAATGACTTTTAAGACTGGCCTCTCCTCGTGCTAGTGGAGCACATCCTCATTTGCGGTGTTCTCTTTGTCTTGAAGGCGATGCAGATCCTGATAAAGATGGGGCTGTGTATGGACGTCCTCCCGCGCAGCGTCTGGGAAGCTACGGGAGTGGAGAGGAGCGGTGCCAGCCGGGAGCGGGAGGAGTGTCTTTTACGGTCTGAGTTCATTAAAGTCTCCTCTAATATGGATGAGCTCCGTGTCCCATCATTATTATAACCCGGTTTTTAGCTTCCAAATGGCGGGATGACTCGGCTGCAAGATACAGTACGATGTGCACTCCTGTTATAAATGCAGCGGAGCTACAGTAGAGGCGGCAGAGAGTTTAAACTAGATCTGTGCTTTAATCAGAGATGTGCAGATATACATCAATGCAATGAAGTCTAAGGGCATTAATCACTAGTGAGTGACTTATTAATAATGGCTTTGAAAACAGAGCCACTGTGCACGTGGGGCTGATTACTGTGTTAGAATATGAGACAATGTAGGCACATCTCAATTTAGGACAGGGTTTGTCTGAAATGTATTAGTCTAGATGCAAAAATGATATTTAAGCATCTATATTTCTCTACAGATAACTTATATGCACCTTGTTTTTCAATCCCTTATCAAAAATCATTAAAAAACCCATCCTGCCAACTTATCCTCTTACATGAAACAGTGCTGCTAAGGCTTACACTCGCAGGGATTTATTACTTTTTTTATCCCCTCAGTCCTTACAGAATTCTGTAGAAAGGTTTACTCCTAACCCGCCTACCAGTAACACCGTACACAAGCTGTCTATCTCGATTCCCCTCATGGATTCCCACTAAAGCTGGGGGGATCTGTGGGGGTTTGTTCCTTTATTTTAAAGTCTAAATTTACTTTTCAGCTTTTGCAGATGAGCAACATATGCTTATGTTGTCCCTTGTCAGTGTCTGGATGGACTTCTTTGTCTATAACTTGTCTTCTGTTGTGTGGACATGCTCTCTCTTGAAATCAATTAGATTACCATCAGAAATAAATGTTGTAAAAAACATCTATGAGTGCCATTAATCTGATCAGATTGCATTTGGCTGACTTATTTTCATGGGAGTAGTTTGTATTTAAGACCAACATAGGCAAATACAAAACACTGCCAAATATGTGACCTGCTAAAGGTTGTGTTTCAGACTTTCAAATGCTTGGCTCTGCAGTACAGGGTATGATTGCTTTAAGTGTGATTGTTGTGATTTGAGGTCTTGTCGCTGTTTGCCCCCCCCCTCTCTATTATGCCAGTGTAATATTATAGCCCCAAGCCAGTGAACAACCCTCAGCCACAGAAAAGGCATACACAATAAGCCATTTAATCGTGCACTGATTTGAACCAAAGGATTTTGCTACGTCATTTTCCATTAAAAAAAAAGGAAAAAGGGGGACATAAAGTTGGAAAAAATAGAGCTTTTAATGAAAAGAGAAAATGCCCTGTGGGATGGATATCAGAAGCCAGTGGATGTGCATAATTCATCTCAGACTTTTTCATAAAGCCCTACAGAAGAGGGCTTTCTTTAGCCTGTTTTTGTCATTTAAATACTCATAATATTAGCCCTGTGCTCTGTGCAGGAGGGAAAAGGATCACTTAGGTCTACAGAAGCAGTATGTTTTTCACTTTAGTTTTTAAGTGGAAGCTTGTATACAAGTAAAATTCTCCTCTCCGAGCCTTTGGAAACTCTACTGATGTATAGACAAGGACGTATGTGAACCCTCAAACTGCGCACACACAGACACACACACGTGTCTCTACTATTGGAGTTTGTCAGAGATAATGTAATATTTGTTTATCATTATTTTAACCTGCTATGTTTACAAGTAGGCCTAGGTGAGGCATGTTGAGACACCAGATGTTACTGTTGGCTGTGTTTGAAACAGATGTGCAATATTGGAAATAATCTATTTTAACAGTGTTTGATGTCCACATCAATATCACATATCATTGCATGTGTGTGTGGTTTTGTCAGGAAGTGCTCTAATTTCAAGGTGTGGCTGCTAAGAAACATCCGTTGCTCTAGCAGGCACAGCTGACACACTCCAGCTTTCCTCCTCCTGACTTGAGCACAACTCCCTCTGCTGGTCTGAGATGGCAAACAAAAATCTCCTCACTGCTTTGTTTGGCTGGAGGGACTCTGGGTACAAGTCCAAGAACACTAATTCAGACCCACAGGAAGGCTTTGCTATCCGCAGCACAAGCAGGCTTTATTGTGGAGCCTTTTTAATTCACAAAGCTGCTGCATGTAAGTGGGGCAAAACATCGCCCAAGTCCTGAAGATCTAAGAAACACCAGCACAGCAGCTGCAGAGCGTCTCTGGTGGGACTGTGGGCCGTTAGCTGTGTGTGGTATCAGCACACCCGACTGAAAATGTTGAGTGACTATTTTTCGTCACTCAGTGTGAAAAGTCTAATCATACATTTTTTAACAGGACTTCAATGGGACGGCATTTTTAACAAAGAAATTCCTGATTTTCTTGCAAATAAGACAGAGCAAAGATGTGTGTCGCCTGTATGGTGTTTATTGAAGAAATACGTTCACTTTACACTGTCTGTAACATAGGAGTTACCCTGTTTTTAACATGATGAGGCATTACATTATTTTGTGTGCTATACCAGAAACAAAGTCGTTAAGTTGAAGGGGTTATTTAAAAGAATGTTGGAAGGCATGTGGCAACATATTTACTGTTTTTTAAAGCCTCAAGACTCAACTCTTGCCTTTTAAACATGTACTAGCTTCTTATGTACATATAGGCTGATAGGAAGCATCTAAAACGTTTTAGAAATTAGTTTAAGTTTACACTTTGTAATAAAACGAGAATATTTCTCCAATCTTAGAATTCAACACGTTTCCGCAGGTTTAATTTGTTGGCCAAATATTGATGGTCGGTAGTTTAGAAAAAGATCGTCTATTTTCAGCTAGTTAGAGGACCAATGTGTAACTCTGACACTTAGCGTTTCAAATGGGTACTGCAGTCCAAATTCAAAACATTGGAGAGAGCTGTCTCCCCCCGCCCCCCTCCTCTAGAGTCAATGTGCACGCAGGGTTGCCAAAAAAAAAAAAACGAGGGGTGTCCAAAACGACCGTGTGGAGGTGCCTTAAAACCACTTCTTCTGTGGTCAAAACAAATGCAGACCATTCTGGACTGGAATCGAATCTTAGGGCACACTCACACTAGGCAATCTGTACCGTCCCCAAGCACGCTTCACCCCTAAGTCAAGTTCGTTTGACTAGCGTGAGTGCTGCGATCCGAGCTCAAGCACGGTACACTTCCTTGGCCCTGTCACGCTTCGAAGAGGTGTGCTTCGGCACGGTACAGCTCATGCACGAGCACAAGCACGCGGGTACACAACGTTGACAGCCTTCATTCAGGAGAAATCCCTGAGTTTTATGTCTGTATCTGACTCAAAGTCAGTAAGTATCTGTCATGTTCTCTGTGTTGTTCTCCGACGTACGGACGCAGACCCGACAGCGCCTCTTTTTTTTTTTTTCGAGTCTGTCTTCCTTGTAAGCCAAGCACGCTTCATGATCACGTAAAGCCATGCATGTGTTGTATTACGACCTTATGTACAAGTAACCGTGTTAGTCCTGGAGCAGTGTGAATGCAGGCCAGCGGGGGAATGGGCAATCATGCTTAAGCACGGTACGGGACAACTTTGCTAGTGTGAGTGCGCCCTTAGAAGGAGGACATACAGTGCTGGCTGCTCCATTGTTGTCAGAGAAGCCAGCACTTCAACATAGCATGTTTCCTTAATGTCTGGTAATAAAAGTAAGTTCATTTTATGATTTAATTCAGTAGATATCTTATAAATTGCTTCTTTAAGTGCAGGCTGATGATGCTCTTTATTCAGCCACCGAATGTTGAGCAATGTTGGGGGGAGTTTAGTTGTGTAATAATATAGAACTAGCCAAGCCTACATCAAGAACATTGGTTTTAGAACAAATTAGGGTATCTATGCTAACTTTGAATGTGTTGGATGCTCGTTTAGTTAAATTGGTAGAGGAGGTGCTCCATATACAGAGGCTTAGATGCATCTGCCAGAGGTTTAACTCCTTGGCCCTGCGCGCTGCCCCTGTTTTTTTGTTTCAACATTTAGCAACAAATCGAAATGATAAATCCTGTTAACAGGGCTTCTCCTATTCTGTAGCTCCTCTGATTCTGACTCAAACGACTTAAACATATAAAGCTGCACTGATTTTCACATGAACTATGGCTGTGTGTGGAACAAGGTGGATGTCAATAATAATGTGATTGGCCACACCCACACAGCCTTGACAAATGGTCTTACCAGCAAAATGAGCTGTTAAGACCTTTGAGCTTTTAACGTTTATTTGCACTCAGATTTTTGTCGATGCTGAATAAACTGTCAGCTCTGATAATAAATATGCATTTTCACTATTTCAAGTCAAATGTCCAGGGGCTTTAATGAACATGTAGTTGGTTGGACAGCCAGTTTCTGATGGATTTTGGAGGTTGTGAGTCTTGACACAATTCCCTGGCCAAAAGACAAACAACCCCCTCATGGCACACTCATCACTTCCATCCTCTCGCTGCTCATCGCTCATCCAACTCTGGCATCTGGTGTAACTCATAATCAATAGTGTTGGGATCCAAAGCCTGCCCACAGCAAACAGCAAGTGGTTTCCAATTATAAAGAACCCGCTGAACAGTGTTATTGTCTTGCAAAAGTATGTCTTTCTCATTACTTTCTGAAAGTTTTTTATTTTTTATCACCGCTCACGCTACATGGATGTTATGCAAAAATCAGGACGTGCAGATGCTTCTGACATGTTCAGTGGATTGAAAAAAGAATTCTGGTCCATATGTTATTAACATCTGTCCAGCTTGATCTTTGTTTCTTTAGATCAACTCTGATGTTCACTCATAAATCATTTTCATCTGTTACTGTCTTTTCTCTCTGTTAACCTGTGGATGAATTTGTAAGCTATGGATCTCAAGTAATGAATGATTCATTATATGCTGACACAAACTGGACCCGGAGGTGCAATATTGCCTTATATAATCTTCCTCAAACTTATTACAGACTCAGCAATGGCACAACTCTGCAGGGCTCTAAATTGCTCTTTTGGCCCAGCTGCTCTTTGATTGATTATGATGAATGTGCATGTGCAACAGTTTAATAAATTACACTGAATAAATCCAGAATTCTCCATCTGAGTGGGCAGTTTCATTTGCTGATATTGAGCGGTAAACAGCACACAAATGTCTCCAATTTCCCACAGGTCAAAGAATCAAAATGCTTTCACCGCTGTCGCTTACACTCTGGCACAGTGGAGATTTATCAAAAAGATGCAGTAGAAAAATAAAGATTCAGAAAGAAGGTGAAAAATTGAGGGCATCAGGCTTTCATTGTTGCAACTTGTGTCATGATATGAGATGACACAATATGACTCAACGAGGTGCAAAACAAAACTAAGGATATTATACCTATACTTTAGGCATGACCTGATATGATACGAAACAAAATAATCAGATGATACGATGTGATGCGATACAGTACAACACAATGCCATATGGCACAATACAGTATAAAACAATACAATACACTACGATATGATGCGATACCATACTGTACAATATCATACAATACAATACTAAATGATACAATACAAAACAAAATGAAACTATAGAATAGGATAAAATACGAGTACCAATACTATATGTTGTGGTACGTTCCAATACTTTACGATGCTGTACGATTTCATGTTACATTACGTTACATTCTGATAGGAGTAGTTCCGATAAGTTACGCTGCAATTAGCTCTGATAGGATACATTACGATCAGTTCTGATACGGTACGTTACGATTAGTTCTGGTATGATTACGTTATGATTAGTTCTGCTACGATACGTTACAATACTTTACGCTTTGATAGGATATGATTCGATACATGTTACGTAACAATACGATTAGTTCCGATAAGTTATGCTATGATTAATTTTGATACGATACATTGCGATTAGTTCTGATAAGATACGTTACGTATGTTCCAACACGATATGATACAGTACGATTAGTTATGATACGATACAACACGATATGATTCAATACTATACAACACATAACAGGGATGTGTTCTTGAGCTGCCTTTTGCAAATGTTAGAACTGCAGCGATGTGCAAGGCTGGTGCATCTCACTACAGACTACCACACACACAGCACAAAGGCCCCATGTAATTAGATAGACAAGAGAAGAAGGTCTACAACACAGCTTCGTAATGGACACAGCACAGATCTTATGTGATAGCAAAAGCACTTTAGGCGCTAGAAATAGAGGTGAAAAATCTTCTGGTTTCAGTGCTTTCCTTGTAACCACCTCTGCTACACAATAACTCCCTGATACTTTATCCTCTGTGCCTCAGATGAAGATGAATGCATTCGTGCTGCGCCTCATTTGAGGTTTGCACTGAGGGTTCACTAAGCTGGAGTCAGGCCCTGATCAATTGACAAGCGAGGCACCGTGTGGGCAGCCAATCCCTTGGCTGAGTGCTCCAGTATCAGGGTGTGGACAAAACTCATTACACCAGGCATAAAGATATGTAGGAGGGGTAAACCATAGGCTGTACATTTCCTTTGTATGTCAACTATCTTCAAATGCTCAGTTGGACAGTTCAGGGTGTTTAAAAATGCAGACTGTTAATGCAAAGTCAACTGGCTGTGGGTAATAGACTTTGTTGATGTCTGTGAACCACACTGTTTTATGCTGTTTTACCTTGCCTTTCTTGTTGTTGCAAAGCCTCGTTCTCTTTAACTTCAGATATTTTCTTCAGCCTCTTTTTCTTGGAGGAACATAAACAACCTCAGTGACTCTTAGCATTGTTATCTGTTTCAGAGCACATGTCTGCTGCTCAGGTGATGTGCTTAGGGAGGGTTTTATTTGAGTTTGGAGGATTAATGTTTGTGTTAGGGCCACAAAATGACCTATCTGTTCCAGGGAAGAATAAAGTGATGAGTCGTGGCTTCATTTGTTGGACAGGCACAAATTTGGCTTTAGTATCTGCCAGGTTCTACCCTTGATGCAACATTACTAAGCTAACAAGCATCCAAGATATGTTAGCCTCAAACTATTCTCAACTGTTAACCAGAATTACCATCAGCAGGGGAAAACAAAGCTAAAACAAATCCTTTTGTTGCTAATTACTACAGTTAGCCTGATCCAAATATCTTCCGAATGTAGTTCTCTGTGTAAACTACATCATGGTGAATAGCTGTTACTTAAAGGACCAATATATAAGATATCTACTGAATTAAATCATAAAACAACCTTACTGTACCATCCTTCTCTGACAACAATGTAGCAGCCCGTATATCCTCCTTCTAAGTTGAGATTTTGATCCAGAATGGTCTGTATTTGTTTTGACCAGAGAGGCGGTTTTAAGGCACCCCCACACAGCCGTTTTGGACGCCCCTCTGTTTGCCAGATATGAGACCAGTTGGCACAGCAAACCAACAGGTGCTGCAGCAATGGAAGTGGTCAAGCGAACTGGTTCAGATACAGGGTTGTGGCCGCTACTAAAAAGTCAAAAAGTGACTGAGGAACTAAAGGAGTTACTGCATTACAAAAGAAACTAGTTACTTGGGAGAATAACATCAGCGTTCAATCCTCATATGTGATATATGCTGAATGATCACCTTCCTGTGTTCTTTCTGCCAGTATGCTACTGTGCTAACGTTAGTGTAACCTTGCCCACGTGTTGTCGGCTGTTTCACATGAATGAATGAGTAACAAGAGCTTTTAAATGTCAGCAATTGTAACAGCGTTATTGAATCTGGAAAGTAACAGTGACAGCTCCCTCCATTGTTTTGAATTTGGACTGCAGTACCAATTTTAAACACTAGGTGTCAGAGTTACATATTGCTCCTTTAAGGCTACATTTTCGTTAACTTCCAAAAAGAGCACAATGACAACTGTTACTTCAAGCTATCTTCTAATGTTAGCATTCAATCATTTCATGTAAATATTAAAATCTAAAGTGAGTGTCTCTTGTAACATCATTTTCATGACACAGTGCCATGTTACATAATAAGGTAATGTGGGAGCATGAGATAAGATTAAGACATAGAACTAAAAACCTCAGCTCATAACTAACACCCAACATTAAAACATCAAACTGCATAACACAATTACTGAGGAAGCAGTAACATGATATTTTCTTCTGATGCTATCTCTATAACACAACTTAAAAACATCATCTGTTGAGCCACAGTTTCCCAATAAATGCATTTTTAAGACACTGCCTCATTATCAAGCGATTTTAGCAGCACTTACTCACAGTAGTAATACACACTAACTTATTCAACCTTGTCATTTCATGTCCTGGCCTTAGCTCCCTGCTGACGCAATTAAATGAAATAAACATTGACTTTGAGGCAAATTGAAATTAGACATTGGCATGACACATTGCATCATAACTGGAAACAGTCTTATTTTAAGCCCAAAGGGTTTTAGGTTATTGACTCATCATTTGGGAGAGTTGACCACCTACCAATTTGCTATAAGTCAAGGGGCATCACATGGTGAAAGTATAACTTTAAAGCCCCTGGAAACCTGACTTAGTATATAAAAAATCCATGTGATATCAAAATTAAATGTTTCATTAAGCATCCGCAAAAAATCTGAGTGAAAATAAAAATTCATAACTACTAGAAAACCTTTTTCAAACACAGCTTATCTTGCAGCTTTGGTCATTTCTCAGGACTGTGTGGGCGTGGCAGCTCATATATGTCAATCAAAATGTGCCCCCATTCAATGTGAATTGTTACTGTCCTACTTACTGCTCAAAGCATCCTGGGATACCTAACCATCCTAACGGAGCTAGCAGTGTCACTTTTTTAAACATATTCTCTCCCTTGTTACATCAAAATGTATCCACATAAAGAAAATGGTGATATACTGTTTGGAAAAAATCATTTGTATTGTGTTTGTTTGTTTGAATAAAAACTTAAATTCAACACAACGAGTGACCAGTGGAGCTGTGCAACTCGTCGATATGTTGGCTTTCAATGGGCAGGCACAGGGAGGCAGGACACTGTCTTTGCAAGACAAAGCCGTTTGACAAAGCCTCAGAGCTTCCTGGTCATAACTGGTTAACTGGTCTTGGGGGGGGGAATGAGCACAGCATATGAGGGAGTCCTTTTTGCACAACTCATAAAAACACTGCCCACTGTTTCTCCAAATCTACTGCATGACAAGCTGTCAGCTTCACTAGTGGATATGCAGCCAGGAACAGCACACACCTGCATGAAGGAGCAAAAAGCAGAGAGAGGGAGAGAGAGAGACGGAGACGGAGAGGGAATGAGATCAGATAGATAGATCAGATAGAAATGAGAAGATAGATAAACAGATAAATTACAGGCAGTATGTAGTTAGCTACCTAATCGCAAAGTGAGGAGTTGGCACAGACTCATGAATGCAGACTGAGCAGAAGCAGAGTAGTTTTGTTGCACTTGATTGGGCAGAACTTAGAAGCTTTTATGGCTTTAAGGTCCAGTGTGTAAGATTGGATGATTTATTGGCGGAAATAAAAAATAGTATCCACAGTTATGTTTTGATTAGTGCATAATTAACTGAATATAAGAATCATTGTGATCTTTCATTCATTCTGCAGTCTAGAACCTTTTCTTTTACATATCACACATAATGAACTCTCTAAGGGGGCAGGCTCACATATTTCCAAAAAAAAAAAAAAATCCTTTACAGTCTTTTCAAACACCTCAACAATAGATCTTATGAATCTTACCATATTTCAGCCGGATATTGAGCAGAGTATAGATATCTAAGGCAGTGAGGGTCTGGCATAAGTGCCAGTGGACCATCTTCTATCTCTGCTGAATTCTAAGTTGGAGGCAGCGATGCAGCAACACGTGCTCACTGCCAAAGGGAGCACTTTCATACCTCTGTAGCAGCCATCTGCCAGACGAGGATGGCTCCTCTGCATATCATCACCTTAAATCACATTCTCTCTGATCACTGAAAATCACCTAGGAAGCAACTGCCTGGGATTTTTTTATTCTTTTAATGCAGAGTTGTGCTCCAAAGTAGAATGTCTTGTGAGGAACAAAACTCTTCTGTGAGAACATTCAAAGCAGAAATATAACTTTTTAAAGGCACTATAGTGTACACTTTATAAAAGAAAAGTTTTATTATTTGCAAGATATTTAAAAAGTAAAAAATAAAGTTTTGCATGACCATTAAATACCAATTATTAAACCCTTTTCACCATACACTTATTAACTCTCGAGCAACCTTTTCCCATGTTAAAGGCCTCCAGAGAAAGTACTCTTCAGGGTTTCCTACTGGCATTACCTGTGGCACTTACAATTTTGTATCCGTAGTCAAGGACATTTACAAAGTCACAGCAGGTTGTAGAGGGGCTTGTGAAACAAACCCCAAACCACTTAATGAACGCAAAGAATCCACAGGGCATGCTAAAAGCACTACCGGGCAGCCACAACACTCAAGCCTGCTCCCTGCTTCTTCTAAGAGCGTTATTTCAGCTCTTTCTAATGTACTCTGGGGCTCAAACTGCACGACTGACCTGACCCAAATGAAACCATTCTATCCTCTCAAATCTCCCCATGGAACCACAACAACAAATCCTGACTGGAAAGTCACGCCGCTAAGTCTTTCAAGCCTTCTGCGATCACTAACCCTGCAAACAGTGCAAGTATTTATGCTCTTCAACAACAATGTTGAGGGTGTTTCTATGTCAGAGGTATTGGGTCAATTGTGTAAATACCACTGTAAACAACTGAAAATGCATTTTAAATAAAAAACACCCAGCTATTGAATGTGGAAACGAGCATTGTTGTTCCTTTTGCATGCATGATGCAGCCGGCCACGCCCAGTGAAGCGTCTGCTGTTATTATCTCCACAGCGGAACCTCGGGAGAGTGTGGATGCATGGTAGATTAAACAAAGAGCTTGCTGCAGTGTATCAGGGATTCAGAAAATAACCATCACCTGTGTAGTAAATGGATTCAGTGTGAATAAAAACAAAGTAGATGGAGACAGCTGGAAATTGCATTTAGCATTTTTCCTCTGCAAAGCTGTTCTAGCAAAAAGAATATCTGTTCTTGCTATATGTTAAATATTCCTGGCACATCTTGCACTGGATCTCCCTCTTCATGACTTGTCTGAGGTCAGATGTCGGAGCTTGACATTTGACTCTACACCAAGCTCTCATTGACTTGTGTTACTGCAGTTTTTTGTTTTTTTTGTCTCTGTCTGTTTGACTTGGCTGCATTGCCACAATGCTTGACATATCCGTCTCTGTGTGTAATGACTTGTTCGCAACATGGTTTTGATTCTGGCTGTGTGGGTGTTAAATAATTCCTTACAATTTGACACCTATGTAGTTGTTCTTGTGAAATTGTCAGTTAACTGCTCAGACAATTAATGCTATCGCTAGGTATAACCTTGATCTAAAATGTGTAACCATGGCAACAGGGATGTTGTCTATGCCATTCTCTCAATCAGTTGACTTGTTAATAAGCAAAAGTTTTAATACAATACTGAGGGACTTTGTTTCTTTTGTCCAATATGAAGAATAAAAGAACTTCACCTGTTTGACTAATTAAAGGTGATCATCAGTGTTGGGCACGTTACTGAAAATAAGTAGCTAGTTACTTGGTAAAGTAATGTCAGCTTTACTTTATTAGCTTGAATCCTCATAGTAATGTTCACGTTATTAAGTGTTGCTGTGGCAGAATTGAGCTGTGACAACTCGCACATTTCAAATAACACTGTAGTCATTTTCAAAATGTATTTACTAATTTTTGTATTTTGTATTTATCCTTTAATTAACAGGGAGGACCCACTGAGACCAGAGTCTCTTTTCCAGGGCACTGAATGTGTCTATGCCATTATTTTTAAGTATGTTCATACTTGCAAACCATGTGAATTTGTGTAGCAATTTCCTTCCCTAAGTAGCTCAGACAATAGATCTTTAAAAACACCATATAAAACAAGAGAGGGCAGCTTAGCTGTCCTTTGAAAGTTATTCCACATAATGGGTGCAGCAACACTAGAAGCAGTCTTTCCCCATTTAGTCCTACACCTTGGTATTTTCAAAGTGATCCAGTTTTGAGATCTGGTCGAATGGCTTGATATGTTTATAGACAGGAGAGTTGTCAGGTAAGGAGGAAGTTTACCAATGAGTGCACTGTAAATAAACAAAATACTGTTGTGCTTTCTTCATTGACCCAACGAGGGCCAGCCTACATATCGATAGTGTTCACAACAATGATGCGTTTGAAATCTATTGCCTGTGATAAAAGAGCACTGGGATATAAGGCATCTAAAGGCTTCAAGACAGAAGCAGATGCATGAATGTGGAGAGGGTCTCCATATTCCAAAACTTGCAGTTCCAAAACTTGCAGTATTGTAGCCTGGACCATATTTCTTTCTGTTTTGCACCATTAGGCAGGATTTGTTCCTATAAAGAAAACCAAGTTGAGGCCTTATTTTTCCAGTTAAACATGAAATGTGTGACCTATAAGACAAATCCTGATCTAGCCAGATACCTAAGTATTTAAACTGTTGGACACACTCAATGTTTACATTGTCTACTGTGGAAAATGTAGTAATAAAGAGTTCTATGTTCTATCTTGAGAAAATCCTATATTTCATTTTTTGGGGGTTCAGCATCAGTTTAAGATCAACAAGAGCTTGCTGGAAAGAGTAAAAATCAGTCTGTAGCAATGAAAGGGCTTGAACATTGGAGGGTGTAGTGGCATATAATATTGCATCATCAGCATACAGATACATTTTACAATTGTATGTATTTTCTGCAATGTCATTTATATACAGTGTAAATAGAAGTGGCCCAAGGACAGATCCCTGAGGTACTCCTTTGCTGACCTCCATGAAGGGGGACTTTACATTATCTCCAACTATTGCTTGGGTTCTGTTTGTTAAATAATTGTGGAGCCAGTTCCATGCAGTCTCATCAAAACCAATAGATGAAAATCTACTTAATAAGATAGAGTGGTCGACTGTATTAAATGCCTTGGACAGGTCAATGAAGAGAGCTGCACAGTTTTGACCATTGTCAATTGAATTCATAATATAATATATAACAAGGGTTACTGCAGATATTGTACTATGGCCCGTTCTGAATCCTGATTGATGGTGGGTAAGAATGTTATTTACAAATAAGAAGTTGCACAATTGCTGATTTACCAGTGATTTAAATACTTTCGCCAAACAATGGGTTGGTAGTTGTTGAAATCACTTGTGTTCCCCCCTTTGAATAGTGGTAAGACATGTGCCGCTTTCCAAACTTTGGGAATTATCCAAGTTGAATGGGATGAATTAAAAATATACGTTATTGGTTTCACAATAAAAGAAGCAGCCAGCCCAAGGAGACTCGGTTCAAGTTGATCCTCCCCCATGGACTTCTTGGTATATAGTGAGTATGGAGTTTAGTATTAGAAGGCAACAGACTCAACAGTTGATGAACCACGTGGCTTATAACATACCTGTCTATCAGTCTATAGTCTGGCTTACAGATCGTGGAGCAGGCAGTGTTTTAAATCAAGCCGGCTGTTTGTATGGAGTGTCTCCTCCTTGGTCTGCCGAGCTAACTGAGCTGCACCTGGGTCTCGGGTGTCTGCAGCACCAGGTCCTCTGACAGCTAGTTTAGTAGAACCGTGTTGTTGTTTAGCTCGGTGCTCCATTCTTGTGAGAGAAGTTTTCCTTCCTGCACATAGACTTCAACTCACTGCTATATTCTTGTCGTATAACTCGAGCAGGGAAAATAATGTGGGTATTTCTGAGACAGAAACCTCAAGGCTGAATTCTCACCTGCCTGTGTTTGTTTACAGCGCATGACGTTCCTTCTACCATGATACTGCTGTGCTGACACTAGCCTAACCTCGCCCACTGTCAATACACCTTAATCTTGGTGTCCGCTGATTTGCATAAAGTAACGAGTAACGTGTGCTTTTAAATTTCAGTTATTCTAACAGCGTTATTAAATCTGGAAAGTAACTAACTCGTTAGTTAATGCAAATAATATTGACGTTACAGGTTAGTCCCAACACTGGTGATCAACTCATTACTTATTTATTATTAAATTGCAATAGGCTGCAGCTGACAGTAACATACTCCAGCATTGGTTTGTGTAAATCTGTATGTGGATCCACTTTGTGCAATGCAACTTACTTGAGTCTTACCATCAGCTATTATTAGACCAGACAAAGTGTTCCTTTGTAAAATATATCCTGTTGCCATCTCCTAATAAATACCCATTCTATAAACCGGAGAAGTTGACATTTCCATTGCTTTAAACCCTTTGGTAGTACTTGTTCATGTATACAGTAGGTGAAATCTTTAGATGTTGCTATGTAAAAAGTGAGTTACAGCCTATTGGAAAGTTTAGAATCTGGGATGACATTCGGCCTACAGTAGCAGTTTGGTTGTGTGCCCCATGTACAGAGGCTGTAGTCCTCAAAGTGGGCAGCAGGGGTCTCTCCTCCCGTTTGAGTTTGAATTTGAATTCAATTGCAAAATTCTGGAAAACATGAATTAGGGCCTGTGTCCATTGACAGCCCTTTGAGTGCTGGCAGCGCCTAAAACCTCAGTTTCAGAGCGCTTCTAAGCAGCGCTCATCGTAGCTAGGTTACAAAATGTAACTTCTTTCACCCTCAGTAGGGACAGTTAGGTCAGTTTTAATAGGTCCCTATGCCTCATATTTTCCTTTATTTAAGGAAATATCACCAAAAAAACATGAACACAATGTTAATGAATATTGTCCTGCCAGCGCAAAAAAAACGGCCATAGTGGACACAGGCCCCTATAGTTCCAATTATTTTCTTTAGCAAGTGTTAAAAGTGGTATAATGCCTCTTGAGGTGTCCATAATTAACTGACCAACAGGGTTACATCAGAAAAGTAATTTAAATTCAGATGCTGGCCACATCAAAGGGCACCATCTCTTATTTAGAACACTTGAATTCTATTCTGTAGACAGACCGGCAACAGCAAGAACCCACTGTTAAGAAAATGATGGTGTCAGTGTCAGTCATTCCCATCATGCAGCCTCTGTTGCTATAGATTGCACTCCTGAGTCAGTTGCATACCACGATGGGGTGGTTTAGTGGAGGATAAGTTTGTGTTTGTGTGCACCATCAATGATCGCAACCACAACCCAACTGTCTGCATTTTCCTCAACCGTCCTTCTGGAGCCATCCTCGCTTGGAAACATCCTTTTATCATGCTCACAGGTTGTCATTTGTTCTGTTGAGTGGACAGCTAATGTCAGAAAGGCGAGTCATACCTAATAGGAGCCTGTCAGACAGCAAAGAGGGTAGAAGAAGAAAAGAGGATAATGTCCGGCTGCAGTTAGAAAGACACCCTTTTGTTTGAGATTGTGATGGATTGTCAATGACAACCCTCAAAATGTGTTGTGGTCTGTTAGTTACTTGGTACAGCTGTAAGGCTAAGTGGTGATTACAGCCCCTTCACTTAATAACAAATTATATTTACCAATAACACCTGTGCTGTGACACTATCTGCTTATGTTCCTAGTATAAAGGAATGATGTAGAAGAATCCCCAGGTGATGTGTCTCAACCAAACAGGCATGTGAAAAGGGTTCCTCTGTACCTTTTCACAAACATTTCCTGCAGCAATCACTGCCATCATGTTAAGTCAGGCAACATGTGCCTATAGGTGGAGCCATCTATTACTGTATTTATATTTCTAACATGAACAAT
Organism: Tautogolabrus adspersus; assembly: GCA_020745685.1. NCBI lineage: Eukaryota > Metazoa > Chordata > Actinopteri > Labriformes > Labridae > Tautogolabrus > Tautogolabrus adspersus. The sequence goes on from CM036535.1 coordinate 6,660,852, forward strand.
TGGATTTAGAAAGACTGAGGTTTTCTTGAACCAGGTCATTGTATTCGTCTTTTTTTTTTTTTCTAAATGTAATTTTCCCTTCTTATATCATTGTACTCTTTGACTATGTGAGCCAAAGGAAAAGGGGAAGGCTAGTAGTAATTTCCTCTTTTCATGAGACTAAAAGAGAAATACACTCTTGGCTAATGATGGATAAGGGAGCACTGGGGGGAAGATTTTATCATTGGTTGCTCCCTTTGAAATATTGTTTCCATTTACATGTTGCTGAGGGGATTAGGTTTCAGTGGATATTTTCCCCCTCTGGTTTACCAAACCTCATTCTGTGTTTAGTCCAATTAAGGTGGGGCCAGCAGGGTTATACAAATCAGTAGGCATTCAATCTGTGAAAAATGTTGATGGTAGCAGCTTGCTTGGTTTCTTTTGTCCGCACTGTTCCACTTGTTATTTTTCCTGGGGGGGTTTTTCAACTGTTTGACCGGATTATTATTATTATTTTCTTTGCCTTTTATTTGTTTTGCTTTTTAATCAAAGTATATATGTAGAAAATTCATAAAAACATCCCTTTTTTGTATAAATTCCACCTGAGCCCTTCTCCAAATCACTTCCTTTTTACCCACCTGCCAGACAGTTAACTTCCCCCATCTATAGAGAGTTAAAACCAGCAGTTCCATCACCAATGGTTTAACACATCATAACATTAAAACTGACTGCATTCCCCAATTAACAAGCACACATTCAACAATACACCTCCACAGTGCCACACTGTTAGACTGTTTTAAATTTTATGCAGCCATAACCTGACACGTACATTATCCTCAGTGCAAGACAGCCAAACTCTTGGTCAGGGATTCCGATGGGTTATGCTAACTGGCGATAACTCAGCCCCAAGCTGAGAGGAGGAGTGGGTTACAGATCGCTTGTAAGCTCACTTGTTTCTAACTCCGAACTTTGATATTTTTTGTAATTTTCCGTCTCTTAGCCCTCAGCCCCAACAGACACCCCAAGTGACATCACTTTAGGCTATTTAGAAGACTTTTCACAGCTCCCACTGGAGCCACAAAAAGCTTTACACAACTTTTTTCACATATTCAGTACTACTCCCCCAGTCCTGTAAACAGACTTTGATATGTAAAATAAGTGGAGTTCCCCTGAGCTCTGCCTTCACTGTGTGTCACCAAAGGGTGGTGCCTTATTAGATAAGCTATCTTCTAGATCCAAATAAAAAAAAACAGTGTCAAACTGTAATGATTGGGTTAATGACCTTGTCCCGAGCCATGTCAAGTTCATCCAATTTTGCATTGGCCCATATTGGGTGCTAAGCCAATGTGTGTCAGACTGGGGGGAGGGGGTTAAGGGGACTTAATATACTGTAAAGGGCACTAATATGAGAGGAGCCCACAAAGACGTGAGGATGAATAGCCTTGGATGCTGGAATAGGTCCATGGAAAATGTTTACTTACAGGGCCCAGAATTTGGTTTGATGACCCAGACTATGTACTATGCCCTGAATAATAAAATCATTGTCCTGTCACTATAAGAAGCAAATTTTAGTGCATAACAGCAAGCTCCATAGACCCCGAGGCGGCTGTGACTCAGTAGAGTCAGTCAGTCAGGTTGGGGTTTCGATCCCCAGTTCCTGCAGCCACATGTCCGATGTGTCCTTGGGAGAGACACTTAACCCCAAGTTGCCCCCGCTGCTTCGTCAGTGGCGTATGAATGTGTGTGAGTGGGACTAGTTACTTCTGATGGCCATTTACATAGCAAACACTGCTATCAGTGTGTGAATGGGTGTGAATGGTATGAGATCCGGTGTAAAAGCTCTTTGAGTAGTTAGAAGACTATACAAGCTCAAGTCCATTTACTATTTACCATTTATCCATGACATGATGTGTAGATAAATGTGTTGACAATGTTTCAACTAAGACAACTAAGAAAGTTACTGCCCTGAATTACCCTTGTGCATAACTATGTTGAAATGTGTTAACATGATTGGCTGTAATCCCTCCTTTCAGTCGTATTGCAGGTTTCTGGTTTCTAGATGCTTTGAATTTCCCTCGGGATCAATAAAGTATCTATCTATCTATCTATCTATCTATCTATCTATCTATCTATCTATCTATCTATCTATCTATCTATCTATCTATCTCTTTCTCAGGTTTTCATTTCTGTTAAATTCCTCAGAGTTTCTTGTTCTGCTGTCTAGCTTTTAAGAATGTGTATTTCTTTGTAAGTGTGGGTGAGAGTGATATTAGAAAATAAATGAGAAAAAGTTTTATAAGAAATATACATCTGAAAGGTGACCTAAGCTGCTTTCTTTTGCTGTGAATGTAAGAAATGGAAGAAAGGAGAAGAGGACAATTAGGCAGAGACTTCTGTTCTTGCTGCCGTGTAGGCTGAGAGGAATATTGAATCAAGTTACATAAAGCTTTTTCCTGGACTCTTACTGTTATTATTTTGTTAGAATGCAAAAAAGAAATGAACCTAACTGGGATGTTTTTGCTCATGCTGTTTGTTGAAATCAACCAACATTAGGATGTTGGAAAGAAACTCCATTGCCTTCAGCATATTAGGAAGTCAGGCATCATGCTCAGTGGTTGAAGCAGAGTGAGCACAAGAGGACGTCCGTGCTCGTTGCTGAGAGTGGTTCACAGCATATTTAATTCAGAGCAGGTGATGCACATTAAAAATGCATGCTTTGGCTATTATCTCGAGCCAAACAGAAGCAGCTGTAACAAGTGTGCCTTCAGATTTTTGCTTATTTTATAGTATGTCATACAAATTTATGTATGGCTATAGGAGGACAGTTAATACATCTTTATACCCTCTAAGGTATCATCACTATTTCCCTCATCACATAATCTGTCTCAAGTTTTAACAGATAAAGAGAAGTTATCTAAAACTCTCAGGTCTGACTGATTAGAGATAAAAATCATTTTCGTACCTGAGGTTGTTCTGTTCACTTCTGTACTCTCTGCACCGGCCCACTTGCCCCTGTTCTATTAGTTACCCCCCTGAGAGGCAGAGCAGCAGCTGTCCTCAGCCAATCATCCATCACTGTGTCCTCTGGGTGTGGGCGCAGGAAAGGAGCAATGAGCAGCAACCCTATCTATCAGCCTCCAGGGGCAGCGAGGCCGACTTCAGGCTGGTAATGAATTTAGTATGAACAACAGGTTTCAACAAACCTCACTTGTTAAAGTTTAATGTATTACTCCAATTTTATTCATGCATGGCGTTTAAATGTTTTATTTATGTGGACTCATTTGCAAACCTGCTGTGAGTTTACCTTTACCTTTACAAATAGCTGCATTGTTGCAGAGTGCCTGTAGCTGCCAGCTATGATTTAGCTTTATATTATACATGCTAGATCTAAAACTTGAAAGGCTCTGTCCACTTTATTTGAGCTGCTGCTTTGTAAAAGGTACAATCTGTTTTTAAATATACCTTTGATTGATCATGACGTAATGACTGATGTTTGACATCTTAAGCAGTCTGTTTTTAACAGCGTACTTTAATATAAGTGTTTTATTTAGTTTCAAACGGCTTAAACAGCACATTACGTTGTCTTTGTTTTGATATTTTTAGTCTGAATAGAGATGTATCAAAGTCTAAAAATAGTAAGGTGCATTTAAAACTTTCATTTAATTTGAACTGACGGTAAATATCTTAAAACCTGTTTAAAGATGAATAATAATAGTATATTGTTAGGCATAGTATAGTGTTAGGCATAGTATATGCAAATTATTTATTCTCGTAGTTATTCTTATTTACTCAGAATGTATGAGTTTTAATCAGAGCGGGGTTGTGGCAGTGGGGCAAACTTTGATTTTGACAATGGTATCGTCGTCAAAACTCAAACTTTTATTACTCAGCAGTAGATCGTCATATCTGAACAACATTTTGTAAACTTATATTGAGGCTTGGTCTGAACCAATTTCCTTTGGATTTTTTTTTTCAAAACACAGCACCTCCTTCAATATGAAGTAGCCTACTGTTTCTGTATTAGAACCTACAATACTGTACCTGTATAATATCCTGCTCGTTTTTTTTATTTGCGTTCTGAGATTGGAGGTAGGCCTAATCATCTTTGTGTAGCTCAATGGCCTACATCTAATGCTGTTGCCTTGGCGACATGTTTTTCGGCATGGAACGGGAAGTAGTTTGTTGAAGGGCTTGAAATACCTGTACACTCACCAAACTTGGTAGACATGAGCTAATTGGAGAAAATAAGACAATTGATGAGTTTTATTGTTTGGATCAGCGGCATCCCCTACAAATTTTTGTTCAACCTAGGATTATGAAATTTAGTGGGCATATTTATCTTGTCTAGACCTACAAAAAAGCCTCTGGGACCCATATTGTTAACTAAACAGGAAGTCAAACATTTTTAAATTTTCTTTAAAAAAGGGCCATCTAGCCATTTCCAGGGGTTCTTCTGGGATTAACTCCAACTGGGACGTAAATCTGATCTGCATAAAATTTATTTTACAGATACAAGAGACGAAAAAAAAACTATCAAGGCTTATCAAAATTTAATTACTTAACTAATTCGATTGTTTTTTTTTTGAGGGGGGGGGGGTGTCTTTTATGCCTTTATGATAGATACAGGACAGTGGATAGAGGCAGAGATCGGGGGGGAGAGAGAGAGTGGGGAATGACATGCGAGAAAAGGGCCACAGGTCAGATACAAACCCGGGCTGCCCCCTTGGATGACTATAGCCGACATACAGTACATGGGGCGCACGCACTAACCACTAGACTACCGCGCCCCTGACCTATTCACTCTCTGAAATATGGAAGCTCCTATTTGAAAGGACACTCAGAAATCAGAGATATAATTCTTACAGAAACAGACTGCACTTAAAAAGTGATCAATATAACAGTTAAACTCGTCATTTCTTTCAGCAAGCTGAGAGTGTTGATGGAAATCAGACAATAGTCAGAAAAATAATAATTCTTACTGGGTTTCTCTCCCATTTTGTTGTTTATGGCCATGCACTGCAGCTCAATGTTAAATATTGAATGGTCAATACAGTAGAAAGCAACAGTGCATTGTTTTCTTTCTGTCACTCTGATTTAAAGTATAAACACAAGAGTTGCTAACATTGACATTGGCGATGACTTTGTATGTTCAGAGAGGGTTGGACATGAAAGGACATCTGCGCGCTCTGTGGACGAGAAGCAGGCACACGGGTGATGACTTTGTGCTTTTATGAGGTTCTCCGCTGGGCTTTTAGAGTGATGGAGGCAGTGATGAAGCGGCCTCTTCTACTGCTGGCAGCCTAAGAGCACCCAGCAACAGAGAGTAAATCACTCAAGGAGCCTTAGCTTCACCAAACCAGGAAGGAGTGGCCTCATTTTTAAATTGAAACAGTTTGGGTATGGGTAGGGATCTTTATTTTATGCATATGTGTGGCATTCATCCTCTTTGGTGTGTGAAGAAATGACGGTGTTTTGAAACTGAATCTGTAGACCCTAGACTTTTATCTTTCCACAGAGGCTCAGCTGTCAGGCGAACTGTCAGATACGACTTTAATCAGCAAATTGGATAGGTGTTTCCAGCTTATCAGAAAGAGGCTCTCATACAGTGTAGAGCTCCTGTAGAGGAGTGCTTCAGCTCAGGGATGATCACAATGAAAGGAATTTACTTTTCTCTTTTATGGATTCAGATGTATTTATTCAGCTCCTGGCTCTGACGCAGCTCTTTAAAGTTCCTCTGTTGGGCTAATTAGAGCGCTGCTGGCTTATCTTTCTGACTATTGTGGTGGTTATGGAAGCTTGCCTACTGGGACACGTTATTTCTCACACTGTAAGCATCTTATTTTCCCAAGATATCACTGCTGATATAGCTGTTATGGGAGCAACAGTAAAGTACAAGCTGTTATATTCGTAATTGCCTGCAAACAGCTTGTAGGGCATCTTGCCCAATGAAATGCTGTAAGAGAGGATTACTAAATAAATACTGAATACCATTGCCAAAGCCATTTCAATATGATTTGCCATATTTACAAGGGGGCAATTTCTGTCTTGTCATGGTCAGGGATAGAAATGGAAAGAGGCTAGTGTAATAATGATGTACTGTAAGCTACTTAAAGTTTGAATATCAGTAATCTGACAAATGTTAGCATTTTCCTGCCTTTTCACTGATCAGCAACTATTGAGACAATGCATTGCCATATTTCAAAGAAAACTACTAACTTTAGCTTACTTTTGTCTAAAAAAGCTAATGTTAGCATTCAACTATTTCCTAGCTTACATTGCCAGTTGATAATGTCATACAATACCAAGGAAACCATTAATCCTTAGCTTACACAAATGTGCTTTAGCTTTTGGCAAATAATGAGTTATCAAATAACTGTTCAACTTGAAAATCCATGGATAATTTTTTTGTTTTTAAAGGTAAAACAACTCCAAGTAGAGACAGCTAAGCTACAACAGATAATACCATTACACCAAATTCTAGCAAACGTTGTCTTTAGCAAGCTAACTTACCATTTTCTAGCTATTATAACCATTGCTTGCTAACCTTACTGTTATCCAGGAATAAGTGCCTCTTTATTGTATCTTCTCACAAAACCAACAAGTATTGTTAGCTAGGAAGTGTTAAAATAGCCTACTGATATTAGCTATTGTCTACAGTAGCTTAGAGCAGTGTTTTGACTGTAACACCAGTACTATTTGCAGAACCTAGCAGTGTATCGCAATACTTTCCAAATTCAATAAGGCTGTTACACAGACACATTACAAGCACTTGTTACTCATTACTTTACTAGGCCATGTGCAATTGCTGAAAACAACATAAGATTAAGGTTTATTGACATTGATTTGGTGGGCAAGATTCAGCTCCTCAGCACAGTAGCATTATTAGCACCAACAGTATTTTTCCCTGATTGAATTAAACAACAAGAATATAGCGGTGAGTTGTAGTCTGCGCAGGACAAAACATTGTAACCACTGTCAATAATAGTTATTCTAATCTCACGAAGCACCTAGCTAAACAACACGCTACTATTCTACTAGTTGACATAGAGCCCGGTGTTGCAGACTCAGTAGATCAAAGACCCTCCACTCCATCCAAACAGACCAGGCTTGAATGTAAATCCCCGCTAGCTCCACAGTCTGTAAACCAGGACTAAACAGACTGACAGACTGTTGAGTCTGTTGCCTATTCAGAACTAATAAGCAAAATACCTACAAATTGAAAATGGCTACAGTGTAATATGAAATGTGCGAGTTGTTTCCTCACACAGCAACACTGAATATTATCTACATTAATATAAGAATTGAAGAAACAAAAAGTTATTTTCCAAAGTAACTAGTTACTTTTTTACTTTTATAATGCAGTAACTCAGTTACTTTTCGATAGTAGTAACTAGGACCTGTTCCTAATTTTTATGTAACTTGCCCATCACTGCTTATGAGTAGTCAAATGAGATGTACTGTGTTTCTGTTGTTTTTGATTTTTCACATTACAATTTGTTCACTTGCTGATTAATTGGAAAGCAATGAGTTAATAACTGGTCAGTTTCAGTCAACAATTTGCAAACTTTGAACTCCACATTAGCCTTCAACATTGTTAAAACATGTAAGCTACCAAACTAGAGCATACAAAAGTGGTATATTAGCCTACTTGACATTTAATTCCCATTTCACGGCATCATTTTTTTGCAGAGGTCTGCTGACACTCTCAACCAATGGGTACTCAACATGTATTTTAGCTTTCTCTCTTTGAATCATCGACTGAATGTTTTTAGAACGTCTACCCCTGCTATACTTTCTCTGTCTGAGTGTCTGAGTTCCTTTGCCTTGCATGTGTTTGGAGCGTGGGAGGAAACAGGAGCACCCAGGTAAAGCGAGAACTGTGAGATCATACTCCTTAAAGCAGCTAAATGAAACCTGTGTCCTTCTCGCTGTGACACTGCGGCGCTGCCACTGAGCCACATGTGGCTGTGTGGCATTATGCCATCACATACGAGCTGTATCATGCCGTGACTGATGGAGGACAGTTGCTCTCCTTCTCCCTGCAGTGAGCCATCCCACCTGACTCATTTGCTTGACCTTGACAACAAAGTCGCTGTGACTCTGACAGTGTAGATGTAAGCACCCTCGGGAGGCAGACTAACCACGGCATTCACGAGTCCTCCCTGTAAGAAGCCTCCAACGCTTTCTCCCTACTGCCTGCTCATTAGGAAAGGTTGTGTTTGGCTGTGTTGTCAGGGTGTAAAGCATGTGAGCAGGGCATCGCTTAACAGAAAAAAAACACTGTCAGGGGAAAATATCCACGTATTCTGTTTTTGATTGCGTATTGTTACGGCTTTTGTCCTGTTTCTGCTGCAGCTGATCAAAAAGCACACAAACTAATTATCAAACCCAATTGTATTAGATTACACATTTTGAGTATGCCCTTCAAGACATCTTTTCTCTCAGATGTCATACCTTTTTATAATTTTAATTTGTCAATATATAATGAAATATACTGTCCTTTGTCTTTAAATGATAACATCATGTCTTTCTATGGTGTCTTTATTCGTCTGCTAAGCGAGTACAAAGCCCTGAGGATGATACGTCCATGGAAACAGTCTGTATCCCTGCAGACCTGCATGGTAATTAGCTTCTTGTTAGCTGTCTTTCTGCAGCATATGGCGCATTAAGATTAAATATGCATGCTCTGCTTTGACACTTACCCAATGTCTCTTAAGATGCAACACCTGCTTGTTTGAAAGGAAATTAGTTAATGAGGGACACTGGACAAAAAGTCACAGCAATGACTGGCAGAATGATTAAGTCTATATGATAGTCAATTTATTGAGTTACATCTTGATTCATTTGTTTTACATTTTTATTAGCTTTACACTATGGCTTTGTTTACTTGGGAACATAGAAAATGATTTAACCTTTTTAACATCATTAGATTCAGTAAGTATTTAAGGTAGTCAAAATAACCCCAGCAGTTGTGTTTTTCTGTCTTTGATTTTGTTTCTTTCCCCAGTGCCAAAAGGTTACTGTGAACAGTTTCACAATAACATGTCTTGTGTTGAGTACAATGTGTGTTGAGTACAATGTGCAGTGCACAAACTTCAATATATGACGTTTCTTTGGTTAAATTCAGGAGCAAGGTAGGGTTTTTATTTTTCCTAATAAATAATGAATATAAAAAAAAATCTCATATTAAATTAAGAAACACATTTTTAAGAACTAAAATTAAAACATAGGTCGTTTTCTAATTTCCTGTTTTCTCTTTCAATGTAAAACGTGCACAATTTTCTGTTAACAACATACAGTATCTTTGGCCATTGCATTGTGCAACTCACAGTTTGGCTTTAATAAGGCTTTATTGTCGCTGGGTGTGACTGTTTAGATACTCATCTCCTTCAGATAACTGTTGCTTAGCAACAACATTCATGTGAGTTTATTTTAATGTGACCTCTTGACTTGATTTGAATTATATGTGTGACTTTTTTTAAACATTCCAATCATTTTGATGGGTGCTAGCTGGGGTGAAAAATAGGAAATAAGTGAAGACAATAAATGCAAATTATCATGGTGAGTGTCACTCAAATACTTTTGGAACGATAGAAAGTTTGTCTATTTAACATCCGTCTTAGTCAGGCTCAATAAGGAGTTGTGCATCACTGGTGATTCATTAAGTTTCAGTGGGGACCAGTTCCAGCACAAGAAATAGATCTACAGTTCGATCCAAAATAGGATTCCATTTAGATTGAAGTTTTTTCAACTTTACAAACAGTGCTGGCTTGTCAATAATTCAGCAGCATTGCATCATGGTATTGTGACTCACTTTAGGAGGCGTCGAAAACAGTTTAATCACCATGATGTACCTCACAGGCCTGCAAGTTGGTTGGGGACTTGTTTGGTTTGTTAAGAAGAGAACACAGCCATTATGGTGTTCAACTGCAGAATGACACACATACTCTTGTGGCCCCACTAAAGAAGAAAGACTGGATGGTTTCTTACAAGCATTGTTCGACATCCTGCGCTCCGAGGGAGCCCTGTGCTGGTGATGAAAGTTGAGGTGTTGTCTGCTCTGCCCCCAGGGTGAACACTTCTCTCAGCACACAGATCCAGGCAGGGTTTGATATCTCCCCTCCACAGCTTTTGATCCAGCTATGTAAGCAGGGCCCTGCTGAGAATATGAAAACACAGAGCACTGCTGTTTGTTAAACAACTGCAGAATGTAAAGATTTTGTAGGTTCATAATTACCACATGATTATTCACATTTGGTTTGGAGAAGAGCTGCTTAGTATGCAGTATGTCTTAGAGGACTGTAGGTAGGCATACTGCAGAACTTCTTCAGCATTTATCTAACAGATCATGCCTTGTTCTTGTTGCAATTTTCATATGCTCACCTTAAAGCATTTCACAAAAGGATATTGTTTTTATCTTGAAAGACAATCATCTGATTATACAAAAGCTTTTATGCAAATTGTGGTTGTTTTGCAGTCTGGTCTCATGGAAACATTGGAAATGGAAAATGACCACAACTTCTTAACACCACATTAACACTGTTGTGGTGGCTGAAATGCAAAATAGTGAAATAACATGCAAGTTCCACATGGATGATGTTAATTGAAAGTCAATGATATATTTTATTCATGGAAACACACATGGATACACAAATCTAGTGCATGGGGCAAACGATCTGGATTTTATGATCCACACAAAGAGGAGACTTTCTTTCTTACATAATGTATGTAGTTAAACATTCTGTATGAGCTTAACTTTTTAAAGCACGTATACCTTTTAAACCAAAACATGAACTTCTTTATATCTTTACTGAGCCGGCTACTTTCTTTGCCTGACATAACATAATAAGACAGAAACAATGCCCCACTCAGAAGACGGGCCATGGTCAAATAAAAACAACAATGACCTACATTTAGGCCTAGTCTTAAACGTAGCTTTTTCTGCGCATTTTGACCTCTAGTACACATGCAAAGTTAACTGAAAACGCACCTTTTGGAAATCTCTGTTTGAGATGTTTATGCGTAGAAGGGGAAAACTGCCTTTTGGGCTTGTAACGTCACACTGTGTACAGGTTTCATTTTTGTTTCACGTCATTGTGCGACGCTGTCACTTTTGTTTACATGAGATTAGTGCAAAGGCAGACGTAACCAAACTAGTGCAGGTGTTAACATTGCTAACTGGACTTTTTATATGCCAACACATACATACACATTTGCTCTCCCGCTATGTTGACAAGCAGAGGCGCCTGAATGGACAACTTTGAAAATGAAATGGTCATTGATGAGGAATGGCGAGAAGATTTTCACATATCAAGGACATCGTTTTTGACTTGGCATGCTCATGACATGCGTTTCCATGTTGACGAAGATGTTTTTGAGAACTTAGCAAGTGTGTATGGAATTACTTATTTAAACGGAGGAGGAAAATCTCTGTGATAAAAAATACCCGGACAAGGCCTTAGCAAGTAAGGAAAAATACTCTATATGTGAAGGAACAGGTCCAACAGTGCTGCAAGCAAACAATAAATTATTTAGGTAGTTGGGACATCTTAATGTCTTAAAACTATGGCTAAAATGTCCCCAATAAATGTTTTCTAATTTTGAGGTCAAGGTCACCTAACTCAATCCTTTCTTCAAAACTGTTATGCATATCAATTCAGTCATGACTTGTTCAAAAAACAAAATCCTCTGGAGACTAAATTTGGAGGAAAACAGTCTTGAGAGTGAATACAACACCAGTGACATCTAATATGTTCTGACAATCTGTGAGGTTTGAATTTCACAGGAGTCTATTCTGAATTCTCGTCACAGACACTCGTAGGTTGTAACCTTCATCTTTACTTCTTTTTGGGAGCAACGTGTCAGATGTAGTTTCAGAGAGTCTGCAGAGATCCTGACAGTTTGATGAAGAAACTCAAGAGTAGAAACATTGTTTTCCAGTGTGAGTTGGATCCCTGTAGCAATCAGTGCGAAGGTTTGAGGTTGTCTTTTTAAAGCAGAGAGAAATTCAGAGTGAGGTATCGACATGATGCCTGTCAAAACATCTACCACTGAGACAGTATGCACTGTTTAATCCAGCAGCAGTAGAGGAGTGTTAATTCTGATAAAATTAATCAAGTAGCATACGAATTATGAACAGCTTAAAAGAACTTTGGTTGGTGTTGGTGTTACATAAGAGACAACTAAAAAGGATCTGGGCCCTTGACAGTTCTGGCGTTAAACCTTGTTTAAATCATCCTTTTCTGTATTGTGTGTTATCTCTCCAGAAAAACCCTGTGCCCTCTGCTGTAATTAAAGCTGCTTAACATATCTGCAGTTTGCAAACAAGCCTGCCTTGATTGCTTGTAATGATCATCATTTTCCACTTAACTGGTAATCGGCTTCCAGATGTTTTTCATCCAGTTAATAAAAAGAAGATCCTAGGTCTCGTTGGATTTCCAATCTGCATCGAATGAACAGGAGTGTAAGGACAATCATATGGGTCAGATCTGAGATAGTTTAGACTCTTTCAGGTTAACTTCCCTTTAAACATGTTGGTAAAACAAATGAAGTAATGCATCATAATCACTTGGGCATTTCAATATTGAATGGATTTGTAATCATGTGTTTGCCCAAAGAGTATAAGAAAAGAGATTGGAGCCCCACTCTCAGTAATGCACTTTTAAACTCGGGATAACAACATGATGGCCTACATGATGCTTGGCCCCCTGTGGGTTGGTTAAGCAGAATTAAATGACCATCACTGCTCGTACATCAGCTTAATAGCAAGGATTTCCTCATGCACTTAGCCCCCCTGTGACTTTTAAGTATGTTGATAAATAGGATTCTTCCGCCAATCTTTCCGACACGGAGGTGAGCACTCAGAGCTTCATTATTGGATGCTGAGTAAGCCAGCTGAAGGTCTTGTACTTTTCTTCTTCTGCCCCTGAGGTTCTCTCCAGACGGTGTTAAGAGGAGCAGACCTCTGAAGTGCTACACATGCAGAGTACTATATTTACATTTTTAGCATGTTTCACCTCAAATCAGTTGCTCAGTATTTGTTTTTGCATTCAAACCAAGATGTTTTAACCTAAGTTTGGTGCCTGAATGATAGTTATATTTATGTGGTGAGCTGATCCAAACCAAGAAAAGCATTGTTTTATAGTCACTTAAAGCGGCCCGGCCACAGATATTTTCCAAATGAGTCCGCTCATTGAATAGTGAAACACTGCAACAACAGCCAACACTTCATCGAAATCAAACAACACACAAAGTAAAAAGGTAGAATTTTTCCAATTTCCAATCTTGACGTTCCCAAATGAAATCCTAGTTTCAGAAAAGTTAGCAAAAAACTAAAACGAGTGTCTTCAATATTTATCAAACCTATATCTCATTTTATAAGCTTAGTATTAAAAATATAATGACCCTTAATAAGACTACGTTGACACAGCAAGCCTTGATGCTGATTCTGAATCCTTGCTCAGATCAATTTCTTAGTTTTCACATTTCTTTTAGAGTGCCGACTATCAGAACCTATTAAACTGGTCATGGTCCTGCACTAACCGCATGCACAATGGAAGAAAGGCATCACATGCAGCACAATATGCTTACAGTAATAGAAACAATACCAACCCTCAGTATTGCTTGTACTGAAGTTTAACCCCCAATATTTACAAGGTTCAACACTTCCCTGTCCCTCAGCTGACAAATTTCATCGCAGCTGTTTTCTAGGTTTGTTTTCATTGAGTGCAGTTGACTTCTACTCCAGCCCGTCCCGCCAGCACACCTGTGACGAGTGTCTCTAAAGAGTGACGTCAAAGTCTCATGTATTTCGACCTGGCTGTTCAGACTGAGGTTGTATTGCAACCTGATGTAGGACCACATATGAATGTGGCCCAAGTATGATTTGAAAAGATCAGATTTAATGTGACTTGTACTTTTCGACCTGCCAATCAAAAATCAGATGAGTCACTTTTGCCTGCAGTGTGAACAGAGCCTAAATGAGAAGATTATTGGGGATAAGTGTTTCCAGAGGGTTTATTAAAGCCATAGATAAGGTTATAAAACGAACGTGGACAGTATCATGGACTTTTGGTCTAAAACAGAAAATCAGTAGTGTTTAATATTTTATGTTTAGTTGACCGCTCCATTGCAATATTCCTCCAATGTGTGAACATTTGTTATTTAGGCCACCTGCTGAAACCTCAGATTTTCTGCTCCAAAATAAATGTGTAACAATTCCGTATATGCTGAAGAAGGGTTGTGAGTTTTGCCATTTATAGAGGCTAAGACGCAACTTGCAAAAATATCAGGGTGCTACTTCAAAACTGATTTGTTGCTGAAACATGGTGATCATTTACACGTGGTGTAGTGGTTCAGGGTTTGACTCACTTTGAGAGATGGTGATGCACATTTTCCACAAGTCCGTTATTTATTTAATTGACAATTTAATGTACAATTAAAGATAGATAACCAATACATGTTAGCAAGCACAATGAATTCCTCTTTCATCAGATCTGAATTGTCTTCAGATTCATCAACAAACATTCAAATATGGATCTCATTTAACTGTCACCCTGGGAGGATAATGTGTGAAACAGAGTGCTGTCCTAACTCTGTAAAGAACTGGACCCCTTTTGCAACGCATTTCCTTAACACACATGCAATTAAAATTAAAGACTATGAGGTCTCAGTGCCAACAGGGGCATTGAGACTGGACCTTGTGTGTGTGTGTGAGGTTCGTTTAAAATAGAGTAAACTATGCATTAACACCTTAAACAGTTTCCCAAGAGTTTTTCAAAAATGTGTATTTTCAGTGAACTCAAACGCAGTTTGTGTGTTTACTATAGGTCAAAATGTACATAAAAAGCTACGTTTAAAAGTCCCTACATCTGGACTTTGCCTAAATGCAGGTCATTGTTGTTTTTATTTCACCATGGCCCTAAGCTAGCCTCAAAATCAAATGAGTGTTTAGAATATGTTGTTTCATCCATAATATCAGGACTGAAGAATTGGTACTGGTCTCTGCTGAAACTCAATTTTCTTTGACAAATCACCGTTGAGCGGGGCAGGAGCTGTCCTTGTTGGTTCAGGTGAACTTGCCCAAAAAAAAAAAAACATCAATATGTTTTAAAATAAATGATCACCTTAAGCAGACAGATCTCTTTTCAACCTTCAAACGTTATACTTAGTTCAACTTGTTGACAACATTTCTTATTATCTGGACAATTCCACTTTCAGGAAGCTATTCTGACTGACAACACGGATTTGACAAACTAAAAACAGGACCTCTGCTGCTTGTTAGAAAACAAAAACTATCCCTAAACACTCCCAGAACAGTGACTGCTTTGGTATCTTTATTGCCTGGAGGCAGCGCGGACGTTCCCTAATCAGTCAAACTGCAGCACTGGAGTGGATGATTGACAGCAGGACACCCATGGTACATGTACTGTAGCAAACCTGTCACAACTGTCTATTTTTATTTCCCACAGCATTCGTCAAACTCGCATTCAAATTTGTACAATTTATCTTTCTTCAACAGAATCAGTTCCAGCTGACCTTAGACTATCTTGACCTGGATACTATTGCATCTGTTTGACAACCGTTTACTTTACACTGATAAATTACTCCTGACAAGTGGAGGGAGACCAGCCCTGGAATGATGGTAAGTGCAGTTAATACATGAACAAACCTATCTGAACATGTACAGAAATTAAAATAACAGAGTGGGTGTGAAATGTGCCACAGAGCCTGTTCTGTTCTTTCTTTGCCCCAATCAATTCAAATTAACTAAAATATTTCATTCCTTAATGGTATATTTCATTAGTCTTATAGGGCTTTCACCCTTGCAGAAATATCCTGAAAAACTCCTGATATTTCCAGGAGGAGCTGTATACGTGAACGCAAACAGCTACATTTTTCCGCCAGAGTTTCTCCTGCCAGACCCCTAGTATTTTTTGCAAATGTGAACGGCTAGGTCAGGAGACTCTCCGGAGCAGTCTTCCTGAAATTATCTAGATATTTTCAGGAGTGCATATGTGAAATCGGCTTTAGTCAGAATCAGAGAGCAGAAGACATCTACAAATTGTTTGTAAGTTGGTCACTGAATGGTGAGTTACAAAATACTTTGCTTTCCATATTATAGTTATGCCCCTGTTTGTATCAAAGCTATATAAGCACTGCTTATTAATGGCTTTGTACTACAAGCTAATGTAGAAAACATTTACAGTAAAACGCATGGGAGTAGTCTGAGTGATGTCACCCATTGTTTTTTTAGGAGGGGTTTTGACGCCGAATGATAGTGACCACCACATTGGAAAAGCTATCTCCCCCTACATATTGATCAACCTTAGTTAAATACAATGAGTTGGAATTAGGACGGGCCTTAGTCCTCCTAGCAAACAGCTAAAATGCGCATACCCGTCAGTCAAATCAGCCACACCCACTGCATCACCCCCGACAGTATGTACGGAGCATACGTTTTTCACAGTGGGCATTTTAACATGCAACCTAATGTGAATTCCTTTGGATAAAAGTACTTTTTAGAGGCTTATTTTGTAGATAAGAATTTTGGTGGGATGCTGGATGTAAATTAAAAGGCTACCATGTTCCTTTTTTATTAACAAGTTAAACCCATCAAACTCAAACCTATTTACCAGTAACGAAAAATCTCATATTTGACACAACATGGGTGTGAAAATTACACGTAGACCTCTTTGCTTCATCAAAGTTCTACAATTCATTTAGCTGATGCTTTTGTCCATACATCAGAGTGCAAGTACAAGACAAGCAAGGGTTTAGAGGGGAGGAAACGTCATTAAGTGCAAATGAACAACTTAAAGTCCGATTGGACACAAGAGGTGACAGTGCACAGAGGCAAAGCACAGTTTTTTTCAGTCAGATTTTAGATATATTTAATAGTTAACATATTATTCTTCTCAGTCCCCAATAACATTCAGCTTTCATAGTTTGAGAATGTAATGATGTTGCAATCATTAGAAACGACTTGCATGCTCAGAAAAACAATACTGAACCATAATGGAAACTTCTGGGTTTATTTTTTGTTAAGCCTCCCACAACACAGATAGAATTTCAGTCTCATTATCTCAGCTCAGGTACTGCGTGCACAAGCATTAAGCCTTTTTATGAGCAGGTTTGTAGTACAGGATAGTACACTTTTGTTTGAGTCTTTAGTTTGAATAAAAGCTTTGCATTGTTTGGTTTTTGTACCACCCATGTAAGCTTCAAAAGGCTAATTGCCCTCATCGTTCTGTATGCCTGTGAACATAACCAACTCAAGGATGTGCTGCTTGACACTTAAGCTGTTTGCAGATGGGTAATAAAGTGTGCTAAGCTCATTTGAGCCGTGCCTTTTAAATGTTCCGCTCTGTGCCAGGGGAGCTATAAAACCGCATCGCTGCTCATGTGAGACATGTTGCTGTGTGGAGCCAGAAATCACAGCTCAGTCATTCCATCAGATTAGCTTGTGCCTGTTCGCTTCTGAGATATATTAAAACATTTACTGCAGCAATTGGATGAAAGGAAGGATGGATGGAGCAATGCATACTTGTCTTTTATAATTTATCTAAAAAGACTCAAGAGATACTTCATCTTATTGAAGAATAGGTTCACAGACCTGATTATCTACATATAGAAATGGAAGAATTATTTAAAAACAGAAATGGAAAAATAAAGGGAACCTATCCTATAAAGATTGATCATCAATTGCTGATTCCTCAACAGTAAATCATTTTTTGGAAATGCTTGATTTAGCAAAGTGTATACTGCAGAGCCAAATGAGGACATAACTGAAGAGGAGGATGGAGGAAAGATGCTTCTAGATAAAAGGTGAATGAAGCAGCAATTACACTTTATTGCTTTAATCCTGCACATGCACAATCATTAACAAACGCAATTATATCAGTAATTTCAGAAGAGGACAGAGAGTGGGAGAACTGTGGGCTGTTTGGATCGGCGTCTTGACTGAACTGTACACAGATGTGTCAGATGATGTATTTCCAGGACAGGGGGAGGCAACACAGATTTTAGGATAAAAAACCTCAATAACACCAAAGTAACCCTGCTTTCACTAGCAAGGACCACGCCATAAGAATATGCATTTAAAAAATGTGTATTCTGTATTTTGAGACATATGTATGTAATTGAGATGAAAAGGATGGTGGAATAGGATGTCATGTGTTAGGCTGCTCAGGGAGGATGAACTGACGGCCCGGGAGAGGGAGATTCTGGATGGGGTTTCTGTCTCAGGCGTAATTCTACCTGAGCTGGTCTCAGCCCAGATTTTACCTGAATCAGACACATAGGAGAGGCATCCACCAAGTTGAAAATAAAGGGATGAGGAAGGAGGGTTGATGGATGAGAGGAAGAGAAGGGAGGGTGGGTCCAAGAAGTGAGACAAACAGAGTGGAGTGGGATAACTTGGTATGCTTTTCAAGTGATTGAAGGTGTGGTCAAGCTCCTGAAGCTAGGTTAATGAATTACCTTCATTTATAAATCACTGATGATGTGAGTAAAGATATGATTTAACCCTGTAAGGCCCCACGTTGTTATTTTACAAAATCACTTTAGGCTATCCTAAAAAAGTCAGTAAATATTTGTGGCTTTTTTAAGTCCACATTTACATAGTCAACGGGTCCTGTTGTTCAGCCTCATAATGTTATTGGGTAGTAAATGTGTTTATAGGTCCCGCCCTTTGGCCACGAACTCACACAACCTCCAAATCTTCGATCAAGCAACATCTCTTTGTTTTATTGGACTGGATTTGTCAGATTCAAGTAAGTAAAATGCCTATAATATTTTTTTTTTTGTGATTATTACAATGTCTAGAACATGTACATATTTGGTTATTGTGGAATACAGTCATCAAATTAAATTTTGAGCTGCTTATGTCTTTGTTGCAATTATACAATGCTGGGTCAGGGTGGTAGTCAAAATAGCATGTGCACCTTACACATTACATGGGGACATCACACTTCTTATATGTTCATATATGGAAATAAAACACAAAAAGAAATATAATTTCATTGATAATTCACTATAACTAAGTTCTAAATCTGTCTTCTCTGTTAAGATTTTGAATTAAGACCGGAATTAAATAAATAAATACATTATTTCTGATAGCAGTATGTGACACTATCTGTAACAATATTTTAAACTTTACCTGTATCTTATCAGTTTAACAAATACATTTAACTCTTCTCTGGTTCTGGCAGAAACTGTTTTTCCCTGGAATGTTTTGGGGCACTTGGATGTTTCTCTTTTAGTATGATAATTAGCCTATCATCGTTAGCCAGACAGTATTGTGTGACTTAAGTGATGCTCGTTACATTGGCTTACCTGCATGTGGGGGTGTATGTATTCCTTTTAGTATGATAATAAGCTAAGCCAGGTAGTATTGTGTGACTTAAGTGTTCAATGTAAATAGGATTCAGATGCTTGTTGCATCGGGACAGCTGGAAGGGGTTGGTGCATGCTGATAATAGGCTAAGCCAGACAGAATGAACACTTGTTCCACCACCCTCTCTATTCCTTCAAGTAATCTATTACAATATAGAAAGCATATGTATTATTTATACATATCTATTTATTTAATTATTACTGTTTCCATTTCAGAATGCCACCAGCAAAGAGAGGTCCAAGATTCAGTGTGCAGGATGTGATTGCTGCCATCCAAAAAGGAGAAAGCGATTTTGAGATGGAGACGGATGACAGTGACACTGATATGAGTGAAGACGAGGCAGATGAAGATGCCTGTGGGCAAGTTGACGATGAAAACCACCAACCCAATGACCGAACAGTCAGTGATTATGTGGACATCGAGCCCCAATCAAACAATCAGACCAAGCCCCGTGACAGGTATCGCTGGCTGAAAAAAGATTTTATCAGTCCCAATACTGTTTTTTCTGGTCCAGATATCACAGGTGATGCCATTTCCCTTCACACACCACTGGAGTACTTTCAGAAGTTTGTTTCAGAAGACATGATACAGGCTCTGGCAACCAACACTAATAAGTACAGCTTTCAAAAGAACGGAACATCCATAAACACCAACACAAAGGAAATTGAGAAACTGATTGGTATGTACCTGAAAATGGGCCTAGTACAAATGTCTGGAGTCCATATGTACTGGGAGGCAGACACACGGTACCCCCCTGTTTCTGATGTGATGCCACGCAACAGATTTCAATATCTGTTGACATCATTACATTTTGTAGACAACCTGACAGTGTCAGAGATGGAAAAGACAGACAAACTCTGGAAACTCAGACCCTGGCTCGATACATTCAGAGAGAAATGCCTGCAGGTGGTACCAGAAGAACACAACTCTGTGGATGAGATGATAATTCCTTTCACAGGGAAATTCAGTAGCATCAAACAATACATGCGAGGAAAGCCACACCCATGGGGGTTCAAAGTGTGGGTGAGAACTGGAATCTCTGGCATGATCTGTGACTTTGATGTGTACCAAGGCAGTGTCAATGGAAAAAGAGCCACTTCTGAACTTGGATTGTCAGGTGATGTTGTGATGAATGATGTTGTGGGTACCTACAACAAGTACATGGGAGGTGTGGATTTGTTGGACTCGTTTACGGCCAAATACAAGTTCCCCATGAAATCCAGACGCTGGTACATGTACATCTTCTGGCACACCATCATCCTCGCTGTGATCAACGCCTGGCTCCTCTACAAGCGGGACTGCAAAACTCTCAAGAGGCCAAAGCAAGAGATCCTGAACAGGAGAAAGTTTCGGGCACATCTAGCATCCTCTCTGATCATGGTAAGAATGCATTTCTGCTATGTACCGTTTGTAATATTTTTTAATATTTCACTGTAATATTTTGTACTTGTATCCTAATTTATTTCTGACATGTATCTAAATTGATTCTGTTCTTATCAGGTGAACACAACTCCTCTGAAAACACCCACAAGAGGAAGACCATCTTCAGGCAACAGGAGTCCAGCACCTACAGTGACATCAAGGAGCCCACTGAACGCTCAGAAGAGACCATCCTCAGGTCATGGGAGTCAACCAAACAGGGCACAATCCAAGAGATCACACCCAACACAGGATGTACGCAAGGACCTTATTGCGCATTTTCCAGTGAAGACAAAAAGAGGACGCTGCAGACACTGCAATAAAGGGTTCACAAACACACAATGCAGCAAATGTGACGTCCGCCTGTGCTTTTCCGAGGACAGGAACTGTTTTTGGGACTACCATGAACAAGTCTAAGTCAAGAAATGTAAACACTTGGATTAAGACAAATGTCCTTTTGTAAATATGTTTTTATCCTGTTTTTTTATTATTATTATTTTTTTATAAATGACTATTCAGAAAAATATGACTGATGTGTGATTATTATTCATGCTATATACTGATATGGGGCTAAGTAAGCAATCAATCCTGCAAATGAACCCTTGGTTGTTCAATATATTTATTCAGACAATGTGAGTAGAAATACAGAAATTCTGCTACCAACTAGGCCCAACGTTGCAATATTACAACATTTCCCTAAAAAATGTGAAAACTCTTTCATTTCTACACCATAGGCCTCCTACAACAACATCTGAAAGGTAAAAGAAATGTGCTAATGTTTTTCTATATTTGGGCTTTACAGGGTTAAATCAGTTACATGTATTAATAAAAAATCTTGCATTACTTGAGCTGTTAATCACTTGAAAAAAAGATGCCGTTAGAAGGTTTCAAAGTGTTTATCCCTCGCCCAGTGCCAGTATGAAGATTAATAGACAACTCTCTCAGTTTATGACACTGGAAATTAGTTGTGAGGGGGTCAGTCATCCTCTTCCCCTCCTCATCTCTCTCTCTGAGCCTTTAGTCATGAGTCAATATTGCATCTGAACTCCTGACCGGTGTCACAATCTGTAGTGCATCCTTATATAGTTGTTCCTAGCTTCGCATAGTGTTTGGCTGATAGGCAGGCTAATGAGTAGAGCATCTCCACATCACGGTGCCTTAATGCACATCATGTCACCCACTCACCAAGGCTGCAGACGAACTAGCAGCATGAGTTTTCTCACAGGGCAAAAATGAATCAGAACAGTTTTATTAAATCTGTTGGCTCTGGATATTTGAAAGAGCCTCTGATGAGTCATAAATAGTGTTTAATTCAACACTGTATTAACATAATTTGTTTAATGCAGTGCCTGTCTGACTCAGCAGAGATGGTCTCCTGCATATGAAGGACGCTCACTGATGTACCCCAACAGTCAGCTTCCATTCAGAGTCTTAATGTCTCAGGGAGATCAAAGCTGTGAGTGAGCAGTGATCACCAATATATCTGGTTATCAGTTCCTGTACTGTATGACTGCATGAATTTAATTATCTGAATGATTTTACATCAGTGATCTTATGGATTTCACTTCACCTTGGGAATCTATTCTCCATATTTTTCACAGAATAAGAACTGTGGATTTTGCTCCCCACCACTGAAACTAGAAACACATTAGAGAGTGAATTCTTGAAGTTGAACATCCAAGTCATTATATACAGCAGCTTGATCAATGGCCCGAATTATAAAACATGATACTTTGGATCAGTGGGCGTTGACATTACAGGGGGTATGAACGTGTTGTTTTGACTAAAAATGATTACAGCAGCAAAATCGGTTTCAGTCATTTGAGACCCTGACTATGTCTAATGACGGACTTCAAATATGGTGAACCCATCCGTTAATTACAATAAGATATCAATGGAAACTAACAAGAATGTAGATCCTTACATCGAGTAAGAAATGATTGGCTTCATATTTAAAATAAAGCCCTGTGGTACAAGACTTGAGACAACTGTAACTCGCCCAACTTAATGCTTTTCAGGGATTCACATCCTACAACATTCATACCTTATAGAAATGGTCTTTGGGTCATTATAGATTGGAAAAGCTTGAGGAGGGGCTAATGTACAGTTGTAACTATACTAGACAACTCATTGTGGAAATCTCAGCATTAATCTAGCTGTCTGGTTTGAACAACCCCAGTCAGGACGAAGATTTGAAACTAGAGGAAATAGTTAATGCTTTAAAAGTTGTTTGTACATGTTCAAATGAAGCTAACAGCCAAGCAAATATTTCCAAAAGACCCTGATAATGTTTATAGGCACACTTGAGAATAGGACATTTTGCTTTTGCATTCTTAAAATAGACAATCATACACAGCCGCCTGCTTCCTACTTTGCTACCTATTCTGGCCAGTAATTATAGTTAGTTATATACTTTAAATATGTGTCTGTTAGCCGAGTTGTATCAGCGTGTACTGAAGTATAGCCTGACAGAGTTGCTAGCATGGCTGTAAAATCTTTTAGCTGCTCGACTTGTTCTGCTGAGGATACTTTTGCATCCAAGTTCCTCTGTTGCTAACTTTCATATTTTAAGGGCAGCATCTTTCTCAAAGCAGTAAAAAAAAGAAACCCTGTTAGGTAAAAAGTTGAGTATTTGACACATGGAGAGAATGATTCTCAATAAAGCAACATTATGCTAATGGTTTATAGTAATGAAATTCATGGGAACAAATGTGATTCAAGCCGCGTGAAGAGGTTAAAAGAGTACTAAAATATTCTACTCAAGTAAAAGTACGGTTACTTTGATGACATTTTACTTAAAGGCAGGGTTGGTAATTTTCGAAAACTAGCATGATTTTGAAAGTAGCATTCCCGCCGTGCTCTGTCTTCACCTACCCCCTCCAGTCTGTGCTCCCTCAAAAGTAGCGCCCCTCACTTACATGCACTAGCGCCATTGGTCCAGAAGCTGATTTGCATGCATGGGGTAGAGAACGAGCAGGGAGACAGGTAAGCATGATTGGTTCATAAAACTCGTACCGTGTGCAGACATTGGTCGAAGTTTTTACGTGCTTACAACTGCTACAGATGACAGATTTTCTTCGTTTCTTTTTCAGAGCACATGAATTATTAGTTTCTGTCAGGACCTGAAGACAATTTGAACCAAAATCTTAAAAAGTGTATCTGGAGAAAATTACCAACCCTGCCTTTAAGTACAAGTAAAAGTACCAGTTTAAAATGTACTTTGAGTAAAAGTTACTTAAGCCGTTTTCACATATAGATAATATCTAGATAAATACGGGAGCACTGCTCCGGAGATTCTACCGGCCTGGCTGTTCAAATATGCTCCTCACAGCAGGAGACTATCCTTGTAAGATGGGAGGGGGTGCGGGAGGTCTCCTGAGGTAAGACGTGACATAAAAAAACAACGTGGAAGTAGCGGACGAAGCAACAGAGTCCGCTACTCCACGCTATAATGAGAATATTTGCCTTTGCTATGTGTAGTCCAACGGAATGACAACATCAACAAAAGAGCGGAGAACAACATACTGGCAAACAGAAAACATAATGCAGCCTTTTAATTACGTGCACGGAGATTGTAGTGGTCGCGTGCAGACACTCTATGCACTGTGCAGCAGTAACAGTATAGAAATGTCACTGCCCCTCCCATTGGCTCAAGCTGAATTCTCCTGAGAATATCCTGCTGTGTCTCACATCAGCTCACTCGGACTTACTGCGGAAAAAATACTAGGGGTCTGGCAGAAGAAACTCTGGGTGAAGTCCGAGCGAAAAATTCAGCTGTTTGCGTTCACATATGAAGCCCCTCTGGGAAATATCAGGAGTTTTTCAGGAGATTTCTACTAGTGTTAATTAAAGGCAAATCTTTACAAATTAAAGTGCAATGACAAAATAAAACAAGTTGACACACAACATTTTAAACCCTTAGGGAGGTATAATGTGTCATTTCTTTCTTTTTTTATTTAGGCCAGGGCTGCATGATCACTTTTTTTGCTGGTGCTACAAAAGTTGATAGTCTTGTAGCACAAGACAAAAACTTGTAGCATGATTTATAAAACTTCTTTTAAAACTCTAAAACCAACCACAAGTAGTTCAGTTTATCATTTAAACAGGTTGTGACTGACAAAGGAAGTTAATGTTGCATTCAAAACACCAAACCTCTAAAAAAGGTCTCTATGCCTCTCATCTCACCTGTGCGATGAGAGGCATCATTCATAGCAGGCGTTTTTTAAACTCAGTAACAGATGTGATTTAAATGTAGCGAAGTACAATACTTTAAACAAAACGTACTTGAGTAAAAGTACAGATTTTAAAAACTACTTAAAAAGTACACAAAAAAACTACTCACAGTAAGACAAGTAAATGTAATTCGCTACTTTCCACCTCTGGCCGCGTGTTTCACCACATTTAACTCTACACTCTGTGTGGGTAAAGAAACGTGATGCTCCCATAATCTCAAGGAGCTCATGATGCTACAAATAGTGTTTTTTCATAGCTTTACTTCTACTCTAAATGAATGAGTTCAATTAAAAGTGTCCTCCCATTTTGTATTTACTTTTTCTATTCAACCTACTACATGAATGTGCTCTTGTGAGTCATTATTTCATGCACACTTCTCAGTCTCTGTTTTTATCTCACCCTCTTTGACCCGCTATTAAAAATCAACATCTAAACACTGATTTCAAAAATGTCCCTCTCAAATCTTACTCACTGCCTCCCAAAAAACGAATCCCAACTATGAGACATCAGCTACTGGTGCTGGCACAGTTATAAATAAATAGAGGATATTTGGAGGGGAAGTCTAATTGTACGCCAGCTTTGATGTTTTAACTGTTGGAAAAAATCTCATGTTCTCGAGCCACTAATTAAATTACAGTGAATCAAAGAGCACACTCACAGAGCATGCCAGTGACAAGAAGTTATTTTAGAAGAGAAAAGTAGATGTTTTTTATTTCCAGACTTCACTTGATATTTATCCCTAAATCTGATCTAAAATAACTACAGGAAGTACATTCAGGAATAAATACACATTATACATGTTGTAGTCATATTAGATAGAAACAAGGCAATCTGCAGATTACTGATGCGCTTTTTGATGTTACAGTTTATTTTTTAATTGTATTATTCCCCATGGGGAAATTACAACTTATCCCTCTGTTATTATGAGACATGCTACACACGGCCCCAGAGCACACACATCCGGATAGGACCAATAGATATGCATGTTATGGAGATGTCAGAGTGAGGGGGCTGCACAGTGACTGATGCCCCAAGAAGTCGGGGGTTTGGTGCCTTCCTGCACCTCAGCAGTGCTCAGGAAGAAAAACTAGCACCCCTTGGATTGTAGCGTAACATGAACTGGCGACCTGCTGGTACATAACCTAAGTTATCCCTACAGACTCAGCTACTGCCAATTCACATCAACTAACCAATGCATTTGGAGGCTGTTGGTCATAAATACATCATGAGATTTACAAGCTTTAGTCAAGTGTCTGTAATCTCCATTTTATCCTTTTGGGATCCTGGCAAATTCATCATATGATGGACAAAATGGGCGCCACATCATATCTGTGTTGTTTTATTTACATAAAAGTGAACAAGGAAGTGGCTGAATACTGGCCGCTAATGGGCTATTAAAGACATTTTTTTATTTTGTAATATGTCCCTCTCTCTCTCTCTCTCTCTGGATTTCTAGTGTCCATTATCTGGGCATTTTCATATTAATCAGGAAGATATGAAATGAAGTGGAGTGAAAGGGTTTTTCTTTGCGAGAATTCACGATAACACCATTTCAGCTTTCCACCGAGTGTGACGTCACAGCAACACGGCAGTTGTTAAAATATGTTTTTAAACCTTTCAATAAATCTATTTATTGTTCGTACTGGATTGAGTCTCATTTAACATCAGTACAAACAGATTTTGCTGGTAAAGAGAAACAACTCTCTGCTGTCTTTAGAAATCATTTAAAGCTGTTAAATGAGAGGGCTCAAGAGCACAAAGGACATTAAACAAAATAGGCAACATTCATATTAATTGTGCAAATATACATTTAGAAAATCTGCAGTGTTTGAAAAACTGCAGCCTTATTTTTCTCCACTGATTTCTGCCTCTGGAAAGCAAAAAGAAGAAAGTAAAGCATTTCCTAATTTCTATTCTTACTCAAGGCTTATATCTTTTCTATATATATCACACTATGCACTGCATCTGCAGACGTGTCCTGAGTGTTTGATTGTGCATAGTTCTGTAATACTCAGATTAACTTCACTTGAATATAAAGCTTTTGTATGAGATGTGAAGGGAAGCACACAGAACAATAGTCAAAAGGCTTTAAAAAGGCCCAGTGTGCAGGTCTGTGCAGATGTCGTGAAGGTGTCCAAAGTACCAAAATAAATAACAAGAATATAGTGACATGTGTGTTATTATCAGGTGTCCTGTTAGAAAAGTTGTTTGGAGAGAAGAGTACAGAATTAGGGCAAAATACAAGCTAATACTTTTTTTCCCCAGCATATTCGTGAGTTATTTGTGCTTATTGTGAAACAGCAGGAAAAGTCAGGAGGAGTAGCTTGCTGGTTTTACAACAGAACCCTCTGTGTGCATGCAGGAATTCTCCCCGTTATATAAGATATGCTTATATGTGCAACCTTGAGCCACAAGAGAGCAGTTTGTGACGTTTGGTGGACTTAAGTTTGGAGCTTTCCATACATAGAAGTGAAGTTCTAGCAAGCAGGCTACCCTTTTTGGACTCACTTTTCAAATAGTGTGAGCTACAGCACAGTAAATGTATGCTGTCAAAGTCCACGCAAATTAAATGCAGAGTTAATGGAACTTCTTAACAAATCACCGTCTGCAATTTTCCTCTTCAAGCCTCAGTGCCATTTCAAATAACTTGCTGCATCTCATTTTGTGCAAATGATTTTGCTATGTGCTGGAAGATCTCAGCATGACTTTTCGTTGCGTCTCTTTTCCCTCCAACGGCGACAAAAAAATGTTCTAGCAATCAGAAGTTGGGGTTTCTTATCTTATTTTGTGTTTCGACCTCTTATAAAATGTCTGGCCGCAAAGATTTATTTTCTCTAAATGCAATCAATTAAAATGACATTATATACTGTTACAGATTCCACATTAGTTACTAAAGAGGGAGGAGAACTCATGCATTCAGATTGCAGTTTGAGAGTATCCAGAAACCAGCTACTTTTAGGTAAACTAGTCACTTTGGCATTTTCACTGCTTTTATTTAACATTGCGAAGAGCTTCTAGCATAAACACACCGTCTGTCTGCCCCACTCTCTCTTTTCACAATTCTTACATGTCTTCACCTTTGGCACCAGTAGGAAGTATTGGCTGTAACCTCACAAGATAATAGTGTCTGCAGTCAAAAGCACGAGGGGGTGGAAGGGCTCTCTCTCTCAGAGCTGTTTTTGGCCTCCCAGACAGAGCTATAAGCCCACCCGCTCAGCTGTAATGGTCTTCGTGCTTGCCTGGCTGCCCTTGGCATTAGACGCAGACCTTTATTACCCTGCAGGAAGCCGGTTCATTATGGCCACGCTTCTCTCCTCTGCAAACTTTCTATTTCTTTTCTCCCTTTGCTTATCATCAAAGATTACCAAAGAGAGTTCAAGGGCTGAACTGTTCTGATGATGTAACGTTTCTCAAATGAGCCACGGCGCCAGTCGGGCACATCTCCCTCTGGAGAAAAAATATTGACTCATATTTCCAGGGCTGGGTGGCAGAAAATGAATTGAAAATGTGTGTTTGGCTGTTTTATAAATGAAAACGACTTAAGCGACGATACATCCTGACACAACGGGTTGTCGCCTTGGATTAATTAGGAACATGAGAAAGTGTAAAAGAGATCAATGACACCAGGTGACGTCATCGCTGTAACCATGGGTTACTGCTTCTGCTGTTATTTCCGTGTAACTATTTCTGTAAAAACATTAATAATCTCTGGTGTCTGCTGCTCAGTGAGTCATCGGAGGCGGTGTCACTGTTGAAGAATCACCAGGCAGGATCATAACAGAGTGACTAAAGATAGATCATTAGGAACATCTCGCTAACAAGATAACAACTCATTTCCCTGACATTTAGGAGGGATCAGAGAACTTCGAACAAAGAAGTAAGGCGACAAAACAAAAAAAGAGAGAGAGTATAAAAGTATGGAAACAGAAGAGAAAGATAAATATATATAATATCTAAAGCACTCAAACTATGGATTGACAATGGTGTCAGAATTGGGTACTTCATCATGAGTCTGGTTTTGCCCAAGATTTCTGCCTCTTAAAAGGACGTTTTTTCTCTTGCCCTGGTAACTTTGTTAAATGTTGCTTAGTGCTCATGATGGATTAAAATTGGGTCTTTCTAATATACTGTAGCAATGAGTCTTTTACCTGCTTTTTGTAAAGTGTGTTGAGATAACATTTGTTATGAATTGGCCCTATACAAATCAAGATTATTTGTTTGATTGATTGATGCTCTCTGTTACCTAAATAGACCACTATTTGTCCGTAAAAGCCCTTTTGTGGAATTCTATGGACTTGTTTGTAAATGTTTTTCACCTATTTTATCATCTTTCTTATTGAAAGAATGAGCAACTATGGGCACCAGTGATGTGGGCGTCTAAAAGGTTAATTTAATGTACTATTATTCCAAATCCAGCTGCAGTGTTCCTTGGCTTTATTCATGCATGGTTAAAAAGAAATGTGATGAATATTCAGCTAGCAGGCTTAGAGGCTGATGTAATGATCAGAGAGAGCGGATCTCACACTTGCTTGTTGCTGTCTGTTCTCACAGCCTCTGATTAAGACAGATAAGGAGCTGGAGGTCCTGCGTTACACTAACAGGATTTCAAGTCAAGCCTGCTAAATTGTGAAACCTTGCAAGGCCAGACCGACCTGCCACAGGGGAGAAGAGCTGCTTATTCAAACTCATCACATTTTTTCAAAAACCCATGATCTGAGCAGTTTGGAGATAGAAGGTCGGCTTTCCGGGGCTGTGTTCAGGCTGTGACAGGTGCTGCTAATGTAAACAAGGCTGCAGGCTTGACTTACATCTACAGAGTAGATGACTTAAAATGTCTTAAATAGAATGCTTAACTTTCTCTTTCTGTGTTTTTGGTAATGTCTACTTATCCATGAAATATCTAGATATTTAGGTTCAAAAGCAAAGTCAATGTGGAGGGCAAACCTGCATTCTCGCTTATGGCCAGCAGGGGGCAACTCCACTGGTTGATTAAAGAAGGCAGATTGAATTCTATGAAGTAATGGCCATACTCCTTAGTTAATTAAATACCTTAATTACAATATTATGTTTATGAGTTTATGGTCCAAATCGTTTTTCAAGTGTTCTTCCATGCAGCGGGATGCTGGTTCTTCAAGGGAAAAAAAGACAATGAAGCAGGGTATGCTTATTTACTTACGTGCAATGTGCATCCCTATTGGAAACTGAAACAATTTGAAATTGGAATTACAAACCAAGCAGCTGTGGTTCAGTGGTAGAGTCAGTTGTCTCTCAACCGGAAGGTTGGTTGTTTGATGCTCGTAGATTGCTCCCCCAATTACTCCCATTGCTACGCCAGTAGAGTGATTTTTTGATAAATGGAACAGTTCTGATGGGCCGTTGGGCTACGTAGCAGTCTCTGCTATCAGTGTGTGAATGTGAAGTGAATGGGTGAATGTGAAGGTGACAGACCAAAAAAGCGATGTACAAGTCCTAGCCTATGATCTGAGCATCACCCCTTTATGCAGCCTCAAAATGGCACTTCTCAATGTGAGATCTTTGGCAAACAAAACATTTCTTGTTCATGACCTCATACATGCAAAAAAGCTCGACTGTCTCCTTCTCACTGAAACATGGCTTGATGCAACAGGTGACAAAGAACTGATTGAAACGGCACCTGCCGACTTTAAATTTTTACACTGTACAAGAAGTAACAGAAAAGGTGGAGGAATTGCATTTCTTTATAACAATAACTTAAACTGCCAAACTGTCTGTCTTGGGGATTTCACAACCTTTGAATGCTTAGCCGTGGTTGTCAAAGCTGTTGTTTCCACGTTGTTACTCACGGTGTATCATCCCCCTAAACTAAGAAAAGGTTTTATTGATGAATTTTCAGAACTTCTTTCAACAATTTCTATAGACTATGACTGCATTGTAATTTCTGGTGACTTTAATATTCACATCGACAACCCCAGGAATCTGGACACAAAACAATTTTTAAATATACTAGAAACATTTGAATTCTCACAGCATGTTATGGGGCCCACACATAAACAAGGACACACCCTCGACCTGATTCTATCTAAAGGCCAAAGTACAGCTATAACCGTTACTGATATTGTGGATGTTGCAATTTCAGATCACTTCTGCATATTTTTTAATATGATCTGCACATCAAGACATGATAAGGTAGTCAGAATTTCAAATAAGCGTATTATTAATGACAATACCACTGATATGTTTATTCAGGAATACATGAACCATAATCTGCCCATCATGTCATCATGTGATGAGATGATGGACAATTTCAACTCTGTTTTAACTCACATCATTGACAGCATTGCTCCTGTCAAAACTAAAGAAAATAACAAAAAACCAAAGGCTCCATGGAGAAATGGGGAAAAGGTTAGGATGCTTAAAAGATCTTGTCGAAAGGCTGAACGTAAATGGCGAAAATACAAGCTTCAGATACATTATGAAATCTATAAAAGTACACTGACCTGTTATAACATAGAAATGAAAATTTCAAGACAACATATCTCAAAAATGATAAATGACAATAAAAATAATACTCGCTATCTTTTCTCCACAGTTGATAAGCTATTAAATCCTTCTAGGCCAATTCCTGAGGATTTCCTCTCTTTAAATAAATGTAATGAGTTCGCTAGTTGCTTCACAGAAAAGGTCTCTACTATAAGAAATAACACTTTAAAATTATGTAACGGTAACGCCACCTCATCAAGCTCCTTGCATCAGCCCACATGTGTCCAAGTTAGTATGTGCAATTTCTCACCTGTTTACATTTCTGATCTTGAGGAGGTGATCAAACTACTGAAATCGTCCACCTGTCGTCTTGACCCTATTCCCACAAAACTGTTTAAATGTGTCTCTCACTGCCTGTTACATGACTTACTTCATATTGTAAATTCTTCTCTTCAGTCCGGAGTTTTCCCCAATTCTCTGAAACATGCTATTGTTACCCCTTTACTAAAAAATAACAAACTTGATCCATCAATCATCACTAACTATAGACCCATCTCCAACCTTCCTGTTATCAGTAAAATTTTAGAAAAAGTTGTCCACAAACAATTACACAATCACCTAACCCTTCACAGTCTGTATGATGTGTACCAATCAGGTTACAGAGCAAACCACAGCACTGAAACTGCTCTTGTTAAAGTAATCAATGACCTAAAAATCAACCGTGATTCAAACAAACTCTCCATTTTAGTATTGTTAGATCTCAGTTCCGCCTTCGATACAGTTGACCATAAAATTCTGTTAAACAGACTGGAAAATGACATTGGCCTTTCAGGACCTGTACTTCAATGGTTCTCCTCTTACCTACAAAACAGAACATTCTCAGTCTAACTTGGTAACTTTAGATCTGATGATTTCAGCATTCACTATGGGGTGCCACAAGGTTCAGTTCTCGGTCCACTACTATTTAGTCTTTACATGCTCCCTCTTGGTTCCATCATACAGAAACACAACATCTCCTATCACTCCTATGCCGATGATACACAACTTTATGTTTCACTTTCCCCAGATAACCATAGTCCCATAAATGAAATGTCCAAATGCATTGAAGAAATTAGCTGCTGGTTGTCACAACATTTTCTACAGCTTAACAAAGATAAAACGGAAATTCTGATCGTAGGCCCAGAAAGACAAAGAAGAGAGCTCATATCCATTTCATCATCTTTTCCTCTTCAGTACAGTGATCATGTCAAAAGCCTAGGTGTCATCATTGATTCAGATCTAAACTTTCAGAAGCACATTACAGCTATTACAAAGACAGCCTTCTATCATCTCAAGAACATTTCCAAACTCAGGTGCTTCATGACCCAATCTGACTCCGAACAACTGGTCCATGCATTCATATCCAGCAGACTAGATTACTGTAATGCCCTTTATGCTGGACTTCCCAAAAAATCAATAAAGAAACTCCAACTCATCCAAAACGCAGCAGCCAGAGTGCTAACTGGGACAAAGAAGATAGAACACATTACACCAATCCTAAAAAACCTTCATTGGCTTCCGGTTCACTACAGAATTGAATTCAAAATATCACTTCTGGTTTACAAAACATTACATGGAATGGCTCCTCAATATCTCTCTGACTTGTTCACTGAATACAGCCCAATAAGATCTCTCAGATCAGCAGGTATGGGTCTGCTGAATTTACCAAAGGTCAAGACCAAATCTGGTGAAGGTGCGTTTAGTCACCATGGTGCAGTTCTGTGGAACAAACTACCTGCTGACCTGAGGTGTGTAGAAACCTTAAGCTCTTTTAAAAGCGGTCTTAAGACATTGCTTTTCTCTCGCGCCTTTGGTTGCTAGTTTATCTTTGTAAGTGTGTGTGCTCTTGAATCGACTTATTCATATATTATTATTATTTTTGTTTCGTTTATTATTTTATTATTTTAAATGAGTTTGTATTGTGTTTGTTTATCTCTGTCTTCTGTAAAGCACATTGGGTTTACGTTTGTATGAAATGTGCTATACAAATAAAATTGAATTGAATTGAATTGAATTATTTACCATCACTGTGGCTGTGACCAATTCTTTTACATTATATCATCTATAGTGAGCAGCTCCAATAAGAGCAGTTAGAATTTGTTTTCTCATTTATATTCCGTCAACTGAACAGCTCTGCAACAGCAGCTGAGACTGCGGCTGGCTGCATGTCAACACAAATGTCAACCCATTTTTTTTAGCTACAACAAGGCTAGCAACAGAGCACAGTGAGAGCAAATTATGCAATCTGAAACTAATCACATAAAACTCCTGACCAGTTGCAGCATTGGCGTAATGGCAGTAAATCAGGTTGTCCTTACTGTTCTGACCTTTCTGTCTTTTTAAACAAATGTACAGTGTCTTTGAGTTTCTGAAAAGCGCTTATAGATAAAATGTATTATTATTATTATTATTATTATTAGATAGTCACACTAAGCTGTTTTAAAAGCCAACTGGTCACTAACCAAGATTTTTCTGCCAGGAAGGAAAACTTTAAATTCAGATTTTGTTTCGATAATACTTCTGGTTTCAGTGCCTTGTTAATTTCCCAGCAAAAATTAAACTGTCAGCCATTTCACTCCCAATGCTTCTTCTCTACATAAAAGCTAATAAATATTAACTCATTTACAATTAGTGATGTCGCTCTCATTTATACTGTATGATCACTGCTCTTTTAGAAGATATCTGGATTAGTCTCATTGACATTATAACAGGATGATTTTCAATTAGGAGAGATTTATTTTTTAAAGAATTGTTTGGACATAAAGTTCACATTTGAAGTTATCAGAAATATGAGAGGAATCTGAGGCATTTAGACCCTGCCATCATATCCTTGTTTTCTAGAGGTGGCAATGCCATAAACTGTACAGGAATATCCCTGCTGGAGACTGGACCCTGGTGACGGGCTGAAGAGTGAAAGCTGAAGATCTGGATGGATTTTAAACAGACTTATCACTTACTTGGAGGGTCGCAGTGATCAGTTGACAGCATGGAGAGAAAGAAACCGTTTGACAGCCAAGACTTCGGAGGATGTTGTCGCAAAATCTCATTGTTCAAACTGAGTGAGTGTACACCATCAGTTAGCTGATTGAGTTAGAAGCAGGACAGGAAGAAGAAAGATTTAAAAAAAGTGTAATCACAAAGCTTGTCTCCTCATTAACTAAGCCCCATTTGACAGAAAGACACATAGACTACACGTGTTAACTGCAACTGCAATTACTTTTTTACAATTACTATGTAACCATGATCATTTTACATCGTGACTGTTTTATTGAAATGTGCTTCAGGTGAAGCTGGTTCTGAAGCAAAAGAGGCAAAAAGCCTAAAGGCCGTAATGCAATCCTAAATCGTCTGGTAAAAAAACTAGGAGTCTTCAGATTACAAACTATGTAAAACAAATCTGGATGTAAGACCATCTATCAGTCCTCTCACCTTGAACTTCAATTTCATCCCTGTCCCTATGAAACTGAACTTCGAGAGGGGTAGAACCAATCACAAGATAGAAGGCGTGACATAACTTTGGGATGAATTTGATTGGATTGTTAGCTTCGACAAAGCTTCTTTTTTTTTAATTGGTGGAAAAATTAGTAACCGTCCCTGAGTGCAGGATGAGTCATCAGACATTTGAAACGTTTTACAGGAAGAGAAAATACAGTTATTTTGATGTAAAAACAAGAAACTGCTTTAATAGAAAAACTTGGCAGATTAATGAACATGTAACACAGGAACCCTGAATTAAAACCTAGAAAAAAATGTTTTTTCCATTTCATGTGGACTTTAAGTTGCTAGTTGGACTTTAAACAAAGGCAACACACAGATAGAGGTCCTGCATCCCTAACAGCTAGCTACACAAAAATGCTCAAAAGATGGCCGTCTTTCCCAGAGGCGATTTCGATTACATTAACTGGCGGGTTCTGAGATTGCTGCCAAAGCTACCCTGAATTTTATTAGTTCCATGTAAGAGAGGATGCATTGGCGATTCTAGAGTGCCTTGGTGCCCTAAGCAAGAATCATTTGGGGGTCCCTCCAACCAACGATCATCTCCATTATGTCTGCCAGTGTCCCGACGCTTACTCCTTTTCCTCTTTTTTCCTGTTTCTTTTCTCTCTATAGACGGATCATTTATCTTAATTTTTCTTTGTTGACGTTCATTGACAAACTTTGGTTTTCATAGCAATAATGCATGTGAAGCTTAGCAGGGCAAGGAGAGTGAGTCCTGTTGGATGGAGTCCCCCTTAGGGAGGTTTCCTACTGTCATTGCAAAATGTTCACATTTTGGACCACTGCTTTGGTTTAAGTTTGTGAGCCCTCAGGGGCCCCCTACTGGTCTGGGGCCCGAAGCAGTTGCCTACCTTGCTTGTTGACAAGCCTCGCCTCTGAGAGGATGTTGACTGTAGTTTCTACATGGTAGAAACTGTGTTTGTTAAGATTAGACGACATCTTTAGTTTCTGTCACCAGTGGTTATTTTTGATGGCAGAGATAAAATCAAGTCCTTCAAAGTAAGAACAACAGTCTTCTTCTTTGTTTCCCTTAGCACACCTCTCCCTTTGCACAATCCCCCCTCTCTCTCACAAAGACGAGTAACCTGAATGCACCGCCATTTATACCATCACTGCCAACCATCACAGAGTAATTTAAGAACAGAATGTAAACCTTATTTCTCAAATCAAAACCTAAGCTGGAGTTTTCTATGGCTTCAGGCAAAATTATGCTTTCATTAATTTTTCAGCATTTAAATTCTTTCTGACCCAACATAGAGTCACTGCCATGTCACTGAGTTAGATATATATTTTGCTCATCTGACACTCACGCAGGGGTTTGTTATTCTCCTCTTAGCCAGCTCCTCTGCAGCCAAACGTGTTATTGTATAATGAGATGTTAGGTGAACTCTGAACCCCTCTGGCTGCTCTATTTGGCCAGTTTCAAAGTTTCTTGATGAAAAGTTTCTGCGAGAAGCTTCACAACAATCACACAGAAGAGGTCGAGTTAAATGTGGTTTTAGAAACTGATCATAGGCTAATTGGACAGTCGGGATTGATGGCATGCACTCTAACCGTGAGAAATAATTGCTTGTCACTTCTAAATTGATTAATGAAAGGACTCTCAGAAGATACCATTTTTTTCTTTCTTTTGTCACTGATTACAATGTGGAGATGTTATTTAATTTGTCTGCAGCAAGAGTGGAAAAATAAGAAATCTCTCAACTACTTAATAAGATTCTGATTGCAGGATATGGCACACTCGAACACTTAAAGTCACAGGAATCCCAATCCACAAAAACCTTGTTACTATGCCATTAAGGGTCCTATGTTCATAATAATATCTTTAATTAATAAGGGATCCATTTCAATCCAAATTCAAAATATGTCTTTAAACTTTCTGTAAACTTCCTTGATTTTAGATTTGAAGTGGTTATGCTCTTATATGTATTCCATTATTAGTTCAAATATCCAATTCAGCTTTTATCTTTTTAAACAGTGTTAAGTGATGAAGTCTGACCAAACACTGAGGCAGCAGTTGTTGAGTTTTGACCACAGTTGTCTTATTTCAGCTGAAAGAGTTAACCGTATGGCGAGCTGTTGCTCTGTTTGTTTTGCAGTTGACGTTGAGGGTTTGCAGAAGGCGTTTAGCTCCTTGCAGTATTAGCTAATGGGCAGTCACCTTTTAACACTGCTTTCATAACTTTGACAAGATAGGAACACAACACAGCTAATGTTGCAGGCTAACATCAAACTATAACTTGAAAAGCAAAGTGTTTTTAACGAATCGAAAAGAGGCATCCACCTCCAGTGTTGAAAAATGAAGCCAATGCAGAAGTGCAAGAAACTGTAGTTCCTTTATTGTCCACTTGAGGCCCCACAAGCTAAGGAATCCTCAATTAAGTCTCATGTCAAAATACTGTTTATAGCTGAAAAAAATATGTACAAAAACATTTTGGTTACCGTAGCTCATTTCTTTACTGGTTAACACTGTGAGGTATCTTTTTTACAACACCTCTGTTTTTATTATATTAAGGCTGAGAGCCATGCATACATTTGCATTATTAGGGGCTTGACTGACAGGTGACTTGTTGTAGCTGTTTGCCACGAGGCTTAAGGCTTGCCCAGCTCCATCTCGTTGCCTGTTTCTAGATTGATGGAAAGTTAGGTGGAGATGGGATTTCCAATATGATGAACACCGTCGGTTGGCTAAATAACAACGCTTTAGAAATCAATGGGAGATACGCTTATGTTTTAGTCTAGAGAGATGTCTATCAAAATGTGATCTGATACACAACCATGGCCTTTAGAAATCATCTAAAGCTTTTTTCATTCTCGGTTTTCTGATAATGGAGATTTAGTTTCACTCTGATTGGAGTCGATGCTTAATGAGACTCTCAACTTAGATGTGTATGTAATGCAGTACTTATAGACACATTTCCAAAGGATTGTAAGTTTGTCCAGTTCAGTTTTATATGTATCCAAAAAAAAAGAAGACAGAGTCCTTTCATATGATGTTTTGGTGCCGATAGAAAAAGAAAAATGTCTTTCTTTAAACATGTATTATGAAATGTGTTGAGGGTTGTGACTAGGGTGAATATCTTCTCTGTTTTATACATTTCTGCTTATACCAGAAACACATCTTTCTACTTTTCATGCAGTTGTAGATTTGGCCTTGAATGACAAGGCTGATTTCTCCTCCCGCCTCCTGGTTAGTCCAGCCTTGAGCTGCCTGAGGCACTGGCTCGTGCTTTCTGCTCTTATTTTCCGCAATAAAGCTTGTGATGTATATTAAATGACATAGGTCTTCATAAGTGTCATTGGCTCTCTGGTCTGATGAAGACTAATATCTGCACTCCTTTCAACAGCTGTGGCTTTCTCCTTTATAGCTGCAGGGGTACTCCGAGGAGTGCGGTGCTCTGGGAGCAACAAAGCTGTAGAAAACCAATAGATTACACTTGGGGAAAAAATTACTGTGCTATCTTCAAAAGTGTCTGATGTCAAGGCGAGTGCATATGGGTGGGTTTGTGCAAATTTATCTGAGCAAATTTGACCTGTTAAGAAGATCCTCTAGGGACACAGAATAACATCCTGTGGAGGTCTGAGTGGATCTAACAAGCAGATACTTACATTAAAGTTTAATGCATCTTGTCAGGAAGATGAAATAAAATTACAGTTATTAATTTGTAACATCATTAACATTTCACACTATCTGTTTCTTTTCCCCTTCACTTATTTAGTTCAATAAATATGGTATTCAACCATGGATGGATTATCATGACCACAAGGCCCTGGACACAAACCTGCATTGGACCCCAACCTACACACGCAAATATTACGCTCGCACTGCGTGTGTCCTCCCCAAGCATACAGAGTTTGTTTGCACATCAACACATCAACAAAGGGCAACCCACAATCACACAGCACGTATTCCTTTGAAAATTTGAAATATACTGTATATAAAAAAATCTTAGGGCAAGTCCCCCATTCGCCAGGGCCCTGGGCACTTGCCCACTTTTTCCATGTGGTGATCTGCATTATGTATTCAACTTTTCCTCAACATGGACGCTTTGATGCATTAACTGGCCTGTCTGTTGAGAAGAACGAGTGAATGGTGGAGTTTTGATGATATGACGTAATTGTGAATGTCATAGTAAAGTATATGCAGAAGCTAATGGATACAGTATTGCTATCCTCTTTAAAGGCTGAATGTGCAACATTTTACACATAAATACAGCAGAAATCCAGTATATCCTCGGCTCTTCCCCTTGCGTATGAAAGCTGTTTAAGTGAGGGACTAGAGAAAAGAAGAAGAACATACTGTACTCACTGCTTATTTGAATGTAACGTAAGCGTTTTTAGATCATGGTCATTCCGTGTAAATTTACATGCAATGTGTAGCTATACGAGCAAACTAAAGAGCGCTACCATTAGCCTGCTAAAACAACAATGCAGCTCGAGTTGTTTTGGTTTCATGCTGGTGCTCAAGGGCGACAGTGGGCTGCTTAACCTGATTTGGAGTATCATGCAGGTTTTAATGGTGATCATAAGGCAGCTTGTGATACCAAAATTGCGGAGTAGTTTCTACCACTGGTTTACTCAATTATCTGTTTGACAAGTCTTGCTTGCAACACTAGCGAGGATATTACAGTCGTCCTTGAACCCTCAACCTTTGGTCTGCTGACACCAATACTAAAACAACATTTATCTGAACAGTCAAACTGTGAAACCTTTAAGGCTGGTGTGCTTTAATAAAATACGGCAGCATAGATTAACCTGAACAGTCACAGTTAAAGGTGACTTCAGGTTGACATAATTTTGCTGAGTTTAATTGACACAGCTCTCTCAAGGCCAGTGTGGATGATGGAGATTACTTCTCCCAGAGAGATGACACACTCTGTCATATACTGTGTTGACAAAATGTAAGATTGTGTCTCAAGGCCCCTGGCATGTTGTAAATCTGACAAGAGGCTGACTGCACAGCATTTGACCCTTCGACCTGCTTGATGAGATGGGGTTGTGCAGGTTTTGGTCTGGGGAATAGAGACACACACTGTATACAGTTGATGTAGTGTGTTATGAGAGGAGCACGATGTGAGGCCATCTCACTTGCACTCACACTAAGTCAATATAGATGGAGGCAGGGACGCTCCATGACATCTTGGCTGGTGTGTCCTTCACCATTGTTTTCAAGCTGACCGCACCATCTGTCACTGCAGAAAACGCTTGCACAACTCAGTGAAAGAAACACTGTTGCAAGTCTGGATGTCTGCTTTCTTTGACTTCATTTCAATGAACCTGACTGCTGTAAGAGAAATCTACGTTATTTGCTGCCAACTGCAACACCCAACAGTGGCACACAAGCCTAATATTTTCTAGATGCACTAAAGTTTTAATGAGGAAGATAATTTGGTGTATCTAAATGTCAAAGTGTGAACAGGGACAGGTCCATTTACATGTCCTCTGCCCTGACAAGGTAACTATCCTTGGCTTTGACTTGACAGGGTCAGCCTGCTTTGGCTTTGTCTTCTCTAGGGACATCATTAAATTTCTGTTTCCAGCACCTGGGCCTCTTTTAGGCATCTGATCACGTTCCTCCCCATCTCCCTGAGCTATAATGTGATGTCCTCTTTCCTTGCCCCGGCTCAATTTAAAAAAAATAAAATAAAGTTTCTCCCAAGGCTGGTGCCTTTCTTATTCAGCCATCTATGGAGATGAGGCTGTGTTGGACGGACACAGAACAGACCTTTTCAAAATCGTTGTAGTGCTTGGCCTACATTGTGTCATTTAAAGGGAGCTGCATTAACAGTCATCATGATGAAGTAGTCTGCTCTACTTAGGCAAAAAGGCAAGAAAAAAAACTAGCCATTTTTTTTAAATAGTCAAGGTCAGAAGAAGGGTGTAGAATTCATTAACATAAAACAAATAGCTGTTAAACAACCTGTTTTTGAGCTGTCTAACATGTAAGGAGCTGCACTTTAAGCAGATTATGTATTCACACAGTTAGTGATTTGAGGGTTGGGTCAGGGTTGAAAGAAAAATAAGTGTATTTACAGTCAACTCAATATAATATACTATTACATTATGATACTGCAACACATTCGTACTCCCAAGTTAATGAATGCAGCAGCTTGTAGTTACTCTTCTGTCCTTCACTTCAAAACATGAAGATCTCAGTACTACTTTAGCTTTAGTTTGTCATGGACAGAGCTACTTGTTAAAGGCAGGGTTGGTAATTTTCAAAAACTAGCATGATTTTAAAAGTAGCCTTCCCTCAGTGCTCCATTTGCACCCACCCCACCCCTCTGTGCTCCCTCAAAAGCCACGCCCCTCACTTACATGCACAAGCGCCATTGGTCCAGAAGCGGACCTCAGCTCATGCTTTGAGTGTGGGCTCGTGCATGCATGGGGTAGAGAACGAGCAGGGAGACAGGGAGGCCTGATTGGTTCATCAAATTGGTACCTCGTGGCAGACATTGGTCAAAGTTTTTACAGGCTTACAACTGATACAGATGACAGATTTTCTTCGTTCCTCTTTCAGAGCACATGAATTATTAATGTCTGTCAGGACTTAAAGAAAATTTCAATCAAACTCTTAAAAAGTGTATCTGAAGAAAATTACCAACCCTGCCTTTAAGTTAGCAAAATTGACTGCACTTATATAGCACCTTTTTTAGACTTAGTAACAGTCACCCAAAACCATTTAAACTACATGTCAGCATTCACCCTTTCACACACATTCGTACAGGGCAACTAATCAACTACAGTAATCATCCACAAAACTAAGTCAATGCCTTCAGTAGCAATTTGAGGGTCGGGATCTTGCCCAAGAATACTGAAACCTGTAGGAGGACCACTCTATCTCTGAGTCACAGTCGATCATTATTACTTTATTATTTTTATTTGAAAAGATCACATCTGGTTTAATTTTTCAAATATAGCTGTCAGTCGAGCATTTCACGCCGAATGCCTTTTATTGTGAAACAATCTTAACATGTGGTTTACCTCACAAGCAGTCACAGTTTGGTCATTTTTAAGCACCAAAACCACTCTTCCTCTGCTTTTACAACTTTTCTTTATGCATTTGCACTTTGTGGTGGTGCTGTGCTTGTTTTTTTTGTATTAAGTGACGCACATTGTTTTGCCCTGTGTATGAAATTAACTATACAAATAAAGTTTGACTTGATTCAATGAAGAAAAAACGTTGTGTTTCACACAGGAATCCCATCTCACTCTCCTAGATAAGGGGTCCATGTTTTTTTATCCAATCCATCAGCACTACTGTGACCTCAAAGCAGACCCTCTGGGTTCTTTACACCATGTCAACTAAGTCCAACACATCAAACCATAACCCTCAAATTTCATGCTTGTCTTTCATGCTTGTCCGCCACCAGGGGGCTCTCAATCATGATATCAATAATTTACATGACGTTTTTTTCACAGCAGCACAAACCGCAACAGTTTTCAGTAGCAATTCCTGCTTCCTTAACATTAGGTGTTTCCACGGCAACGATAAACATGTGTCTGTCACGACAAGACACGTCCTGTTACAACTATAAAGTTACGTATTTCTCTGGCTTTCAGAACTGTTGCAAATATTTGAGGTACTGTACGTACTCAACAAAAAATGTTATCATATGTTAACATTCTTGTAAAATTCTTCATATTGTATGTTTTTTTCACCTTTCAGAAACTGCCGCTGACCTTGAGTGTCCAAAGTTTCTAACGTTGCTTCTGCACCTGTCTCTGCCTTTCCAATTTTTATGCTCACCTAAGCTATAACCAACAGTAGACATATTTCCGTAAATGGTGCGGTTGCACTTAATGCACAATTAAATGTTTCCCTCTAGAAGTGCATTATCATTCACATATTTGAAGCTGAATTTGCTTTGGAGCAGCAAAACTATCACAGTTGTTGACAAGTCCCCGGACCACAGTGTACAAAAAATCAGTCAGTCAGTTGAGTAAATGGAGTAGTTGTGATGTAGATGTGACGACTCATCAGCCTCTATGTGTTGTCTTTGCGAGTGCAACAGTGCTGTCTGATATATTGACCTTGATCAGACAGGAGGTGAATGGCAACCATTTGTTTTTTCAATTTCGAACGTTTAGCTGCTTGCTGTCACTCAGAGAAACTTTCTAAAGGACAACGGAGCAGAAGACATGGCTTTTGATGGGCACAGAGTCAGAACCCTGTAATTTGTGGCAGCTCCCCAACTCTTATTTTCAACCTTCAGATGTAACTCAGACCCACTGTCACCTTCACAAGCCGGCGGTGAATTAAAGTACACATCATTATCTGAAAACTTGAGGGGAAAACAACTCAGCATTTTGTGTCAGTCACCTGAACTCCGACTGCAGATGTCACAGAGGACATCCTCAGAACAAATGAAGTGCATTTGCAAATTTTTCATTTGCGTGAAGCAAGCCATTTAAAAAAAGATATCTCTTTAGAAAATGATGGTATGAACTTTAATTTCTCCCTCTTTGTTTCAAATTGTACAAAAACTAAATATGTTTTAATTAGCAAAGCGTTTGTGATAGGTGGGTAGCGTTAATATCACAAACAAGCTAAGCCTTTTTGTATAAGGGGACATAATGTTTCTCATCATTGTCCGTATTTCTTCTGCTGTATATTTATCCTAACAAATCAGAACCTCTTTCACAGCCTCCCAGAATTCCTTTTGTCCCTCAAAAAAAATCAAGATATTTCTATGTTGTGTATTTTATCTTGTCGGAATGGATGATTCCATAGGAAAAGCCACAGGAACGTGAGGGTAATTTTTCTATCTGTAGCATTGTTGTATCTCGAGCCATCGTTTATTAAAACTGAAAGTACTGAACACAGATAACACACAGTGATGTATGTCTGAGCCTATGATTAGACTGATTTCCTCTGATATCATTGTCAGATAGTCTGGGATGTGCTCAGCTTGTCCTGTTTGTGAACTGGAGCATGATACAAATGGGATTGTACCTGTGATACTATCAGTTTCTCTTATTGTCCTTGTGTTCCTGTGTGGAATGTAGCTTTTGACCCGAGGGCCGATGATTATAGGAGGAAAGGCATATCGCCAGCGGGGGTTTTTTAATCTGTCATCTGCTCAATTTGGGCGAAGAGACATTGTACCGGCCGTTTCAGAGGTCTAATGGTTACGTGTTAATTAGAAAGCACACAGGATGAGACAGAGCAGGTAAAGGTGAAGGAGAAGTACTGTGGACACAGGGGGACTGCAGGGCTTTATGGAAAGGTCATACGAGAGAGCTGTGTGCCCACTGTGAAGAATAGTTTATGACAAGGGGACAAAGCCGGTGACCCAACATTCAGAGTGTCTGACACACTGCTTTCTGCTCAGAATACCTTTCACATGAAACACACCTGGTTTCTGACCTGCTTTCATCTCAGACAAACGCAAAAGAACGACAATTCATTTTGAGAAACCTTTGTCAAAGATGCATGTCATTTCTGTTTTCAACATGACCAATATTCTGGATATCAATGAGAAGCAGCTTTTGCAAAAATTAAAACTTCTATTAGCTTCTGTAATCTGAAAAAAATGGAAAGTTTCACCTGTCGAAAAGGAGCTGCAGAATTATCCTAATCACTTCCAGGTGCATTTCAGGATGTCTGGGTCCAGTTTTAAACGCTGCTCTTTATACTGTAACCACACATTAAAAAGGAACACCACCAATTTCCACGAAGCAACTTATTCTGAACAGCGGCTGGCATTTGAGGTAAAGACACACACACTCACACACACACAGGGATGCATGCCAAAAAACGCAGAAAATCAAACCTGTTCCGAAAAAAAATAATGTCAGACGAAAGTTTCAGAGTCAGTGTGCAAACATGATTGACATAACATGAGATCGTATTATTTTTTAAAGTGCAATTTCGGACGAAAAAAGGAGACTCGGTGTGCAAAGGCC
Source organism: Tautogolabrus adspersus (assembly GCA_020745685.1). Taxonomy (NCBI): domain Eukaryota; kingdom Metazoa; phylum Chordata; class Actinopteri; order Labriformes; family Labridae; genus Tautogolabrus; species Tautogolabrus adspersus. Next base: position 6,705,784 of record CM036535.1, read on the forward strand.
TTAAGTGAACTCAAAATTGCACAAGTGAATACAGATTAATCAAACAGAGAAGGTTCTCAATTGGTGCGGTTAGGATGCACCTCTGTATTCAACAATGTGCGATTTAGGTTGCTTTGTCTGAATATTATCAAATTAAAGCCTCTCAAAATTTGGTTCAAAAAAGATAAAGGCATATAGGATATTTAAGTCTGGTCTCATTAAACCACAAAAATTACCCTTCACAACATTTAGAAAACAGCTAATTTTAGAACAAATCTCATGACTGAGTGGATGCATGGTGAATCATGGTCTGTCATCTGTTTGGTGAACGTGACAATCGTTGTGTATCCCTAGACAGTGCTGTATGTTTGAGTAGAGAGCAGACTTTATATTAGACTTTCTCAATGTCTGTTATTTATTTTGATGGACAGGGTTGTAAAAGTACACAAATGAGTTTAGACTCCTAGACTCAGATTTTAGCCAATTTAAATCTGCTGATGGTATGGCACTTGTTGGCCTCTTACGAGCAGGAGAAACTAGGTGAGAGTATGTATTTTTATCATGTAGCTTCCCTTCAGAACTGGTGTTTGCAATTCACACTTACTGTTGCCTAAAAGGTAAATCAAGAAAATGAACAATTGTATGGTGTAAAAACTATGTTAACTTTGGAGATGTAAGTAACAGTTTCCAAAGCATATGAATTTCACGCACTAATGAGCTTGATGATAATCAAACCAATTAATGTGGAAGTGCACCCACTGAGCTGTACAACATGTTGTTTGATTCTGTTGTGAGGAGGAGAAGAGGACCGGAGCAGGATATTTATTATCCATGGGGATTCAATCTGTCAAGATTAGAGAGCGTTTGGTGATTTCATTAATGAGTTTTGTTGCATTGAGTGATCACAGTCAGAGGGTCTCCACAGTCAACAATGGTGGAAAATGTAATTACTCTGAAAGTAATTATTCATTCGAGCTCAGCTTGAAAGATGACATTGAAAAGATGCTGGTTGCCTGATGATGGTTGCTGACCTTTTCTCAATTTTTTACAGAGGTCTTAGCTGACATTGTTAACCATTGTGGAAGCTTCTAGTTCAAAAACATTCATAAGCGGCGCTGATGGCCTAGCAGTTAGATCATGCCCCATGTACGGAGGCTGTAGTCCTCAAAGTGGGCGATCAGGGTTCAAGTCTGACCTGTGGCTCCTTTGCCGCATGTCATTTCTAGTGGTGAAACCGATCACAAAACTTGATCTGTGTTCGTTCAGATCAGTTCCCACGTTCACCAACTTCTTCTGGCTCCAAAATGTCGCTGTTGTTGATGAAGAGGTTGTGGAGGAAGAGGCAGGCGATGATGATCTCTGACACAAACTCCACCTTCACCACTGCCTTCACAAAGATGAACTGCCACCCCAAATGACCTCTCGAAAACACAGCTTGGTGTTTAACCTGCCCTCAACAACATTCTGGACAGGCTCACGAAACTGAGTCATCAGGCAGATGGGCTGAGCCAAGCAGCAATGTCCTCTGTCCACAATGACAAACCATCTTGGGGGTTCGTGCAGCTGGAGGACGTACAAGGGGTTGCATCTGAGGACCCTTGCATCATGCACGCTTCCAGGGAAGCATTCACAAACATCCAAAAAGCTACCCTTGTGGTTGCAAAGGGCCTGAATTGGACAAATTAAATGATAAAAGCAGATGTGATTTAAATGCATTTGAATTGAAAAATGAAGTGATACATTCTTAAGTGATTGTATTACTTTGAAATGTTATACTGACAAAAAGGTATCAATATTTTTTTTTTTTTAAAGCTATCTGGCATATGCCTTTCATCTGCCTTGATGTCTTGGTGTTTGCCCAAATATCCAGCTCCACCAAAAAGAGAGAGCAGTAAATTTGATACATAAATGTATACAAAATGTGAAATTATAATTAATTCAAGCAAGGGAAATAAAAAATGTTCCTTTCCTGCATTACAAAATACACGTATTTTGTAATGCAGGCGGTTTTTGAGTTTTGCTCACAGAGGGAGAGAGGCGGAGCAGGTGAAGAGGGACAGAGCGAGAGAGGCGGAGCAGGGTGTAGAGGGACAGAGCGAGAGAGGAGGGGCAGGGTGAAGAGGGACAGAGCGAGAGAGGCGGGGCAGGGTGAAGAGGGACAGAGCGAGAGAGGCGGGGCAGGGGGACGAGGGACAGAGCGAGAGGAGAAACAGGCAAACTGGCGGCTCTATTGAACAAACGTATAACGTTATGTTCATGCAACATAAACTATATTGATATTAACAATGTTATCTTACCCTATATCTCTTTTTAAAGTAAATTGATATATCTTTAAAACTTGATAAATTGTCGACAACAAGGGAAATCAAAACTGGAGGGAAACAGAGGCACAAGAAGACAAGACAAGAAACACTGGGGACAAAAACTACAAAATAAATCGGGAAACACTGAAGAGACGCAGAGAACTCAATGTAACAAAAACAATACATAGAATGTAGAGAAACACAAGGATAAGAAATTACAAAATAAAACAGGAAACACTAAAGACTAAACTAGGAAACACTAAGATAAAGAAACACACAAGGGAAAACAAGCAGCACTAAGAAAGACAATTACCAAATAAGACAGAAAATTACAACTAAGCAACAACACAAGGAATAAACTAACTAAACCAGACTCAACCACGACAGATGTTAAAAATGTCAAAGTTAAGACTTCGACGAGATAGTGGACAAACCAAGTGATGATGTCATGAAGGCTGCGGTTTTCAAGGTTGTGGATTCATTCAGTGCTGCTCTTTTTTTTCTCAGCTAACTGATTCTTAATGTTAACATCTTCTAACTTCAGCTGTGTTAAGTTTGACTCTAGCTTGATAGTCCACACACTGTAAAAAAAAAAAAAACAGCACATCTTCTATTACAGTCAGAATGACATTTATTGATTTACTTTTTTTCATCTAATGTGCCTTGAAGTTACACTCTGCAGATTGATGTATAAAAAATGTATGATGTTCTATTACAACATGCACTATACCCTGCGGTAGAGAATCATCATACATTTACAGTGAATTGAGAGCAAGCAGTAATCTTTAAAGGTGACTTCCATCGTCTCTTCCCTGCAGTGTGAATGTGTGTTTAGTCACATTACGCTCTGCAGGTAGTGTTTAAGTTTGAAGTCATGATGATGACAGATCAGGCTGGACAAGCATGGGGATGTTCACAGTGTTGTGAGTGCCCTCTAATGACAGAGACGTGGAACAACCGATAGGTAACTTTGCATTTCAAATGTTTGTGGATAAGAAATGAAATTATCTTAAAATTAACTCTGCGGTGTCACAATTAACTAATTAACATAATTAAGAATGAATTCTGTTTTGGAAACTCATCATCATCAGATAAGTGTTCAAATACTATAGCTGTTGACATCAAACAATTGTATTGCAAAGTTACAAATGAACTTTGTGGCTTCACTTCAATCTTAGTTTGCATCATAAAGCAACACTGAGCAACAGACTTAAGGTGAGGTGTTCTAGTTCAACACCTGTAACTGAAAGACCAGCACTTCACCTACAAAGTAAAGAGTCCAAAACATCAAATAAAACCACAGCAAAGTGCAGAAGAGCTGATCTGGTACAGTATAAGAGATCAATTTACCCAAATTAAACTAAGTGTATAGACTCATTGGGCTCAGTTAAACTGAAAGGGAAACACGTGACAGGGGATGTAAAAAAAAAAAAAAAAAAAAAAAGGCGTTGTTGGCCCACCCTGACTTAATGAATGTAACTGAGAGCGCAGTTGTTTAAAAACACTGACAAAAAATTCTTGAATCTGGAGTCGCATGTGGCCTTACCTGATCCCCTTAAAAAGATCAGTGTCAGTGATGCAGCTCAGACGTTTCCTTTATAAATGTCATCGGCTTCAAATGTCATGAAAATATGTGGGGAACAAGGAGAGCCCTTTGTGTTTGTGGGAGTGTGCGAGACAGAGACAGTCGCTCATGTTGCAATTCACAGAAGAATCCATGTAAAACCTTTAATGCCATTTTCATCTCCTGTAAATGTGTGTTTGAGTTTCTGGAAGTACAATGGGGAACTATTGTGTACCTGAGACCAGAGCAGAGATATGGACGGAAGCTGTCTGTGTGGTGGAGCTTGCACTCTGTGTCAATAATGTAGCAGCCAACCTGAAAGAGAGACATGTAGAGTGTTTGATATGTGTTGAGATTTTCTTTAGTTATTAGCTCAAAAAAACTCTCATAATTCAGTCTTAATCCTACAGATCAAAAACTTTAACATCCTCATATCTGGTGATTATTTTCTGTTTTAAAACCAGCTTATATATTTTCTAAGAGTTTGTAACTGGTTATGAAACAGCTTCAGTTTAGTACTGATGTGTCTTTAATTCACACAAGCTAATACAGACCATCAGACGGATGTTCCGTGTCAGATTAGAATCTGAAAATTAGAATTTACAGGGGGAGGAGAAGGGGACGCTACATGAGACCAAAGTGTTGTGAAAGCTGTCAGTCCACACTGACTAGAAACAAATTCCCTGAGGTTAGAAATCAATGTGACAATTTTATTTACTTCACCTAACCAATCCTCTTCAATGTGATGGAGATAAGTGTCTAAAAGTATGATAAAAACTACATCTATTGAGTCTGAGTCTTACATCTTCAACCTGTTCCCTCTCAGGTTAAAATGAAATGTTGAATATTAATTCATATTCAAAGTGTAAAATTGTAAATGCAAACAGTTTCCAGCCCTAATCCTTGACCCTAACCCTTAGCTCTATAAAAAGTAAATCTGATGCCCCCCTGCAGCTGAATATTAAAACACTTTTCAGCTATTCATAGCTTTTGGTCATGTGACTGGTGTAGAGGCCTGGAGGGTAAAACCATTGAACACTCTGTGGAGCTGCGGCACGGGCTTGTCAATTTTCTCTTGTCACCTGACAATGCAGAAAAACAGAGATATTAAGATAAACTGCATGTTTTCAGCACTTGTGACCCTAATACAGCACCTTCTTACGTTACCTAATGATAGGCCTGGTATCAGGATCACTGTCAGATTTCACATTTCACAGTAAGTCAGTGTTCAGGGCAGTAATGTTAGTTAAAAGGCAGTAATACTGTAGTTTTGCTTAAGTTCAGATGTTTTTTACAGCAGGACTAAGTTCGATTTCACATATAAAGTTTAATGGACTCGTCTCGGTGCGATTCAGGGGTTAAGTTTCAACATCGTGGCATTTTCATTTGGTTCAGTCTGCTTTCACACTGCTCTTTGTCAAGCACACCAAATCCTGTCAAATGTTGTGTACTATACTATGACCCTAAAGTAAACAGCAGGACAGTGGAAGAATGGCATCCCGTAGCGCAGTTTGGCAGTATTTTGATCTATAAAATGGAGAGGAAGCTATGTGTCGGCTGTGCCTGGCATATTGTCAGGAATAATGGGAAACCACATTTAGCACCTAGCTTAAATGTTCAAGTCTGTTCGCTTGTATAAAACAACATGTGCTCTCTGTCAGAAACAACTCAGTTTGAAGAGAGACAGGGAGGAGAGATTCAGCAGCAGCCTGTAGATGACAACGGAGCAGGCGACACTGCTCAGGAGATAAGAGACAGAGAGGAGGAGACAGGTTTCGAGTTACGTGGGAGCCAATGAAGGCGTCTGAGCTCCCATGAAATCAGTAAAACAATACATCTGTGAGGGTCTCTTATCACCAGCAGCCATTATTTTACCAACAAAATAAAACATTTTTCAATGTTGTAAACATAAACTCTGAATTAATGGTGATTAGCTATAGAATAGGGTAATGAAGAGTATGGTACTAATACTACTAGTATGGTACTAATAAATAATGACTAATCAGCAGCCAGTATACTACAAGTTAGCATGCTCAAAAACAGCTTATTGGTGAATATTGTAACCTAATGTGTTACCCTAATTTCTTTACCGCCAGTCCTCAAAAACGCAAGCTACAGGAGTTATACAGGAAGCAGCTGTGGAACTTAACATGCAGATTTTAATGTCCACATTAAGGTCCAGCATTTTCAACACTGTCAAAGCTTTGATGAAATATTTTTCCAGGTTAGCATCATTTCAGTCCACCTGTGAAGATGCATCCCGTTTGAGTGGCCAAGTACATCAGGTTACGTTGGCATCTGATTTCCTCACCGATACAGCGACAATGAAAGGCGTGTTACGTGAACTAATAAGTCTCTCCCTGAAGCTACAGAAACCACGTACAGATGACCCATCCGTGGTAAAAGCAAGCTGCCCCATTCACCACACAATCAAGGTGCTCTCTGCCATGAAGGATCAAGGGGTTAAACAGAAATTAAAGCCAAGGAGGGGATAAGCCTTTGCCAGTTCAAAGCGGTTGACCTCACTGAAAATCAATCAAAAAAAAAAGTCCCAATTTTAACAGTCAATCATCGATCACCTCACCAGGGGTCTCCCGGGCACTGGCAAACAGTGGGCTTGGTTTAATAAGAGCTTCCTTTATTCCTCTTATGTTTATCATAAGAGGAGTTATTCACACAAAGTGCAAACAGCTGACATCATCAGTTCATGTCAATCAATCAATCATTATTTGTGTAGCGCCAATTCATAACAAGTGTTATCTCGAGACGCTTTACAAAAGAGCATATGGGATAATGTGTAGGAAGGATTTCTCCTTTGTATTCCTCGTGTTCCTGCTCTCCACACTTCCTTGCTGCTGAGGACGAGGACGGAGCAGGCCGTGCATGAATGAGGATGGCGGTGGTTGTGGGGACGACACCAAGATGGGGTGGCTGGGCGTCGGCGTTGGATGGGACGACAAAGTCCGAATATGACCAGAATATGACCATTTCAATCCAGAAATTAGAATTACAATCATACTTACAGTACCATACAAGCTGATACATAATAACATCAGTAAATAGGGACACATCAGCATAGGGATCGCTATTACAAATTAATAGTTTTAGATTACTTTTTTGTCCTCAAATAGTTCAGAGAATTAAGGAATATCTGTCAACTCATTTTTTAGGATGTGATTTATTGCATACACAACTAGAATGCTTTTGAGGCTAAAAAAGGCCTTCTTATGGTTTAAATCAATGAAACATTTTTATCATAAGAAACACACTCACTGCAACCCTGATTGTTTTCCTAAAGTCTTAGCACTGTCAACACAAATACAAGGCCAGCTTTATGAAATTAGACACTCCCATTGTAACTAAGATGTGCTTATCATAATTTGTTACACTGACCATATGTTGCATGGAGAGATAATTCACCCTCACTACTGATTTAATGCTTAAGGAGGCTTGCATACAGTGGGCATGGCTCTGAGAGAAAATAAATCACTGTTACCGGCTTCTGCAACTGAAAAAGAATTAAATTGATTTACATGCCCACACTCAGTAATCCTGTTTGGATATCCTCCTGTGCTTAATGCTGTAGAGATTTTTACAGCAAAGGGCAGTATGAAATAAAATGACAAAAAGGGAGGATTTCTTAGAAGCTACTCTATTTTTAGATGATATAATTAACAGTGGAGATTATTAACCTGCTGCTGGAGACCGATGATGAATCACACCCCAAGTTCAGCTCCTGCAGAAATTAAAACCCTTTGCCTTTGAGAAGCTTGATTAAAGCTCCTGTGAGGACTTTTTACCCTCTTTTGAATCAGACTGACATTAAAACTGAAATTTCTTTATTAGGGCTTTCACACACTCCTGATAAAACTCCTGATATTTGCAGGACGAGCTGTATGTGAGAACACAAATAACCACATTTTAATTCAGACTTTACCCAGAGTTTCTCCTGCCAGCCCCCTAGTATTTTTTCAGCAGAAAGTCCAGATGAGCTGATGTGAGAACACAGCAGGATATTATCAGGATAATTCACATTGAGCGAGTTGGAGGGAGTGGTGACGTTTATTCCCTGCAGTCCATGGTGACCATAGAATGTATTCACGCGACCGCTACGATCTCTACGATCATGTTTTGTTTGCCAGTATGTTCTTCTACACTCTGAGTCTGACAAACCACACATTGATATAAAGGCACATATTCTAATTATAGAGTCGTAAAGTGGACTGTTGCTCTGTCCAGCTCTTCCAATCGTTCATTTTACATCACACCTTGCCTCAGGAGACCGCCCCCGCCCCCCCCACCCTTCTGTCTCTGACGGCCTCAGGGTTGGCCTCTCTACCTGTTTGTTCTTCCCTTTTCTGGCTCGGTTTTTTTTTTTGCAGGGAGATGTGGGTGGAGTCTGAGAGGACTCTGTTATTCTGCAGACTGCTGTCAGCATTTCAAGCTTAAAACCTTGTAATTTAATAATTGAATTAAAATATATTGCATAATGTTGCCGACCATGTGTGGTTTCCCTCTTTTGTCACATACTGTTGAGCCAGGTTGTGACAGGGATAGTATCAGAGGTGCATGTGTGAACAACAAAACCAGGAAGATTTCAGGTGCAGACCTCCTATAATATACATTTTCAGGACTTACAAAAGCAAACCATAAACCCTGAGTTTAATTAATTATATATTGTTCATGTTAATGCCTGAAACTCCTGACCTTCGGTTGGTGTCAGATCATGTCAGATGCCCAAACAGTTTTTTGTTATATTTGTGCAGCGAAGACTATTTTGTTAAACACCACTTACAGATGCACAGGACAAAATTAGCAAAGAGTTAAGTGCACAAAGCGTAGCCAAATGGTTGCCAAAATCGTTACAAACTCTCAGGAGCTTTAAATCCATAAGAGTTTCTTTCCAGTGACATTAGCTCCACTAAGAACATGAATGTTTCTACTGTATGTCTACTGCCTTTTTTTACTCTAGTTTCTGTGTGATATCTTATGAGGTTTTCAACTTCTTTCTTGACAGATTGTGTGCAGACAAAAGGTATCAAGATAGAAGAATGGAAAGGTATACTCTTACTTCATGTTTCTCTCTTCTTAAAAGCAGCAGGGAAATAGTCGCTGATGATGTGTTTGAACCAGTTGATTGTGTGTGAAGCAGTGGTAGGGTACAATGCTGTAAAATTATTAGAGCTGTTATTCTCGACATTGCTTTGCAGGCTGAATTACCATCATCAAATGCCTGCAGCACTGTGCTTTTGAGAAGAAAAAAATGCATTTCAAATTGTGTCTTTTACACAGCAATATTGAAAGGTTTCATTATTTTGACTATATATATAAGAACTTTATCCCTGGCATATGAGCAGATACTTAGAACCTACAGTATAAAGCATCAGTGCATTGTTGTCAGATAATTGGTGGGTACAGCCATCGTGACATCACACATTGGTTTACTTTGGCGCTTTTAGTAAACGCTAAGTTGTTAAAGTTTTACAGTCAGTCAGACTATGCTCAATATTCATTCAGTGTTTCCTACTGGCTGATGTATACATTTGAAAAATTCACCAAAAGGCACCACCAACATGACCAAAATGTAAAGTTCAGGGACAAAGTTTAAGTTACACCCAACCTCTGTTGACTTCATTTTGATAACTATTAGAAAATGGAGTTGGCGTTGTGCACAGATTGTAGCTGCACTTGCATGGAGATAGCTGTTAAAAAAAAGGGGTCAATTGTAAAAATTACGCATTTCTATGTTGACTACGACGAACCAAATTGTTTCCAGTCACATAGCCATCAGTGTTTTAGTAAATGAGAGAATATACTGTAACTCTTAAAACTTCTGTCATGAGTGAATGAATGTGACTGCTTCTGTGGGATGCTTTTTTTTTTTTTTACCAAATCATGTTACTAACCTGTTGCCAGTTAACATAATTATTGTGAAATGTTCCACCAGGTGTGTGTTTTTAAAGGGGCTATATGTAACTATCAAAAATACTGTGTTTGGAGCCATACCGCATGGCCGTCAGGCGAACTGCACCAGTAACCTGTTGCTCATACGTACACAAACGAGCATCAACATCGGCCCTGAAACACTGGATATTTACCAGCATAATGTTTACAGAGGAGGTAAGTGGTCATACACATGTGAGAGTCTGTGAAGGAGTCTGTGTGTCTCATTCTCCATCCTACAAACGACAGTCTCGGCAGGCACTGCCTGAGACCGGGAGTGTGTGATGAGTTTGTAGTTTGTACTGTTGATTTCTGTAAGCAGAGCGGAGTGAGGAGGACGTTGAGAACGCAAATAAAATGACACTGCCTGGAGCTTTCCGGAGAAATCGGACCCGGACAAGTTGTATACAGGCAACACAGATAGACCGTGAACATCTACTTTTTTACATCAGTTAAACGTTCGCTTATTAATGGGCGATAAAAAAACTATTTATACATGTAAAAAGTTACATATATATGTAACTTGTAGCTATATATAAATTATTAGGCCGTTAGGAAGTTCGCCTGTCGGCCATGCGGTATCACTACAAACACAGTATTTTTGAACGTTACATATAGCCCCTTTAAGACTTTCACAACTACTCCAGACTTTTGCTGCCACGGTCCCAACTGTTTTGAAAAGTGGTTGTTTGCATCATATTTAAATCAGTAAAACAGTTTTCCAAGGACAATAACATTTCTCGGTTAAGACATTTAACTTGTTGCAATTTAATTGAAAGTTTCAATATTTTGCAAATCATCACATCCTGTTTTTACTTACATTTTACAAAGCGTCCCAACTTTTTTACATTCGGGTTACATTTCAGCATTATGAGGATGTTGTTTCATGCAGTTAGATGTTATTTTGTGTTGATCTATTTTTTTATTTCTTTTGTTTCCAATATAAATGGGGGACCTTTGCATTTATAGACCACAGCTGTAGTTTGTCCTTTACAGTTAGTCTCATTGAAGGTTTGACATAATGCAAAGCTACTTTCGGTCACCCTTACTATTTAAAGGCAGGGTTGGTATTTATCTCTAGAAACAGTTTTAAAGATTTTGGTTGAAATTGTCTTTAGGTCCTGACAAAAAATAAAAATTAATGTGCTCTGAAAGAGGAACGAAGAAAAGCTGTCATCTGTAGCAGTTGTAAGCCTGTAAAAACTTCAACCAATGTCTGCCACGAGGTACCAATCTGATGAACCAAACATGTGTCCATGTCTCCCTGATCATTCTCTACCCCTTGCGTGCACTAGCCCACACTCAAAGAGCGTCACCGATGACAGAGTTTTTACTGTGAGTTTGTCGTTGGCCGTTGTGAGCAGTAAAATAGCGATGTTTTTTTTTTTTTACATGCATTATGATAAAGTTTAGTGTTTACTTACCTCTGAATGACACATGTAGACAATGTAGTTTCTACACAATGCAAGCATGAGCTGAGGTCCGCTTCTGGAGCAACGGTGCTCATGCATGTAAGTGAGGGGCGTGGCTTCTGAGGGAGCACAGAGGGGAGGGGGTGTGTGTTGACGGAGCACTGAGGAAATGCTACTTTCAAAAACATGCTAGTTTAAAAATTACCAACCCTGTCTTTAAAGCTATTCCAATGTAAAGCCCTGTCATGGATACAACAAACGGTGTGCCCACACTGTGATCAAGGTCTGTTCCGTGTCTTTTTGAGATGAATGTGTCATCTGAATGAACGGAGCTGGTTGAATCTTTCTCAGTAACTAAATAGTGATTACAGTGACAGATTGGGCCTTTTACTGTTCAACCTTGCACTGGCATTGAAATGGATTGAAATGTTATTTTTAGCACAACATTCATTGTGGCCCCTCTGCAGACCACTCTGTGCCTTCATTTAAAAATGAGGATGTGACTCATCTCATCATAATCTTTAAAGGCGCTCCAAATTACATTACAAACAAGGTCAGAGCACATTCAGAAGTAATAAGATTGTGATAATCATTTTTAATCCCCGTCCTCCCCACCCCCACTGTTACACCACTAGACAAATCATGTTGTTTATGTATTTTCCATGAGTGTTGGTGCAGATAAACAGTTATGGTTTCCACTCTCAGCACAGAGAATTTAAGCCTCAGCCCCTCCCCTGCCCCCGTCCTACAGCCCCTGTTGTTGAGTTGATCTCAGATCTGTCTGTCTGCAAGTTTGCAACGTTAGACGATGCAGACAATCACGCCCCTACCCCACAATGCACTGGGGTCAGGTTCATTTAAGTGTGACCGCTGGATTGGTCCCTCTGGGAGCAATTAGTCCTCACTAAAAGATGTGGGATGGTGGGAGCAGCGAGATGTCAGACAGTGGCTCAAACCCTCGTCAGCTAAACGCCTGTTAGCCTCGGCTCCAGAGAGTGAGCTGACAGTGTTTTGTGTTTCCGTGTGAACGCTCCCCAGCTGCAAACACCCGGCTCACAGTGATTTCAGACAGTTCAACACAACCTGCTGCACTGTGTAATGTCCTGATGGGAATTGTGTGTCATATACTGAATTAACAAAAGTAAAAAAGGAGATGTAGCCACTGTGCAATAACCATTGTTTATTAAGCCTTTTTTATAGTCTCCAGTTTGGCATGGAGAACATTACCATCTTGCTTTTTTGGAGCAATAGGTTACCATATTTGATAAGTGGTTGGATTTGTATTGTAACATTTCTTTCCTGGTTGACAGATTGTCATTCAAGATTCTTATCTATCCCAGGTATGAATATCCTGCTTTATCCTCTATTTTACTGTAAATATAACCACATTTGAACGTGTATAGAAAAGAACTTGAAACTAGTGATTGAGACCATAAATATATTAGGAAATGTTTACTGAAGTAATAATGAACAATCAAATAGTATGGTAATCTGGTTTTACACAATTAGGCATCTTGCAATGAGTGAAGCTGCCTCCTACTGGCAAGTAGGAATATTGCAGGATTAGGGCACATCCACCTTAAGTCTAATTTGAACTTGAGGCTACGTTCACTTTTCATCAACTTATAGTGTTGATGATGATGATGATATGTGTGTGTGTGCGTGTGCATGTGCGTGCGTGCGTGTGTGTGTGAATGATTAAACACTTGTTGTAATCCATTCACACATAAACCACAAGGTGCTTATTTATTAATAAAACATGCAGCAGTCTTGTTTTCTTCGTCTATTCATCTAAACCTTCCCAAAAGAGGAAACGTCAAATCTGCCAGCTATTTTTCATCTTAAAAACTGATGAAACTTTAGAGAAAACAATGTCTCAACTTGTCATCAAAGTTTCCTTCATCTCTGTCACCCTTCAGCACGTAGCATGTTTTCATCTTGCAGGAACAAAGTGTTCCACATGTGTTAGATAGCTTCATAAAGCAGTGAATTCACTGGGATGTTCTCTTTCAAAAGACAGTTATATAAATCCCTGCTAAAATCTGCTGTCCTCATCATTAACATGTTTGGAGAGTCCGCTCTGACAACACTGATGAAAGTTTTGTAGTGCTATAACACTCTTCCTTTCTGAAGCACAAAGACACCTAGTGACAGAAACTCTGTTCGTTTGGCAAAGAGAAGAGACCAGTTGTTATGGTTACAAGTTATAAATAGAGCAGCTGGGAGTGTAGGTGACAAGGGAACTGAGAGTTCTAGGATGAAAGACGCAGATGAAATCCACCCCAGAATCCCTCGCTGCCGACCTGCTAACTTGGAGGAAAACTTGAACGAAGGGAGACTTTGAAACTTCGTTTGACAGGGAGGAAACAGAAACTTACGCTGGATTTATTAATGAATGCATATAAGCTCACCTGAATATCAGAAAACTGTTTATATTTCCTGTTGCTGCTTTACAAACTGATATCCATGCAAGACCTGTGTTAATGTCTACTACAGAGAGATCAAACTACACACATGATTTACTCAGCTAGAAGTACAGATACATAAACTTAAAAGGATGAGTAAAAGTAAAAGAACTGATTCAACTTCTTTTCTAAAATAAAAGAGAAAAAGTGTGCAGCATTCAATGTTAAAGAGAAAAGTAATGTTCTGAACATATTCCTACTTCTGCCAGTTCTACATATTGGGAGCTTAGTAAACTTAATCATTCAATTGTAAGATGGAGATGAGATTTAGTTTTGTTTTATAGATCTTTATTTTTCTCAGGTGGAGATGATATAGATGTTTTGGTTTACTTGCTAATTACATTTATATTTTGTACTTTGCATACAATTGCAAGAGTAGCTGTTTGCTGTGATGCACTTTGACAAGTGAAGTGAGGTATCACTGTTGTTGTTGTTGTTCGGTCTGTGTATGTCATGATTTGCTACAGACAGACATAAAGTATACGAGACGCACAGCAGAGATTGGTCCCCGTGCTTTTGCTTAGCCACACCCATAAGTATATTTATTTAAGTATGTGTAGTGTATAGTTAACGGCTTCTCTTGTTTGTTGCGTCTAAATACAACTGTCATTTTTGATTTTTTGTCATGCTATGTGTGTGCGTGGTTGATAATCCAAATGTTTGTAATACGATCGTATGTAATACTGTCCATTCATTTAGGTTGAAGTTTGTCTTAAAGTTGGGAAGGCTGAACACAATGATGCAATCGATACAACCTCTCGAATGCATCAACGCGACAAGCCTGTTTTCAAATTGTACAGAGTATAAAGTAGAAATATTTGTGTTAAAATCTTACAGGTATAAGTATATAAATTGTCAAAAAAACACATACAGTAGATAGATAAGTGAAATTTCTACTTAGGCGCAGTAATGAAGTATTTCTCCTGCTTAACTTCCCTGATCTATTGTGACTCAGCAGTTTGAAGTCCACTCTTGAAATAGAGCTGCAGTGAGATATGGACAGTTCAGCTCTACTGCTGCGGCTTAAGTCCCCGGCCTCCCCTGTGATTTTTGGCATTGGTGTCATGCACATTGTTCTCTGCCCCAGTGCCCAGCACCGAGGGCCTCCTGATATAGCTCGTAATTAGAAGCAGCTCAAGGATTTAATGAAGAGGCTCTCACTTGATGGCAGCAGCTCTTGAGACATTGCCAGTGGCTCTGACTTCAAAGCTGCAGATATGGCTGCTCAGCAAAGGCCGGGGAAAAGCTGCAACGAGATAACAAGTCATGGCTTTCTTTTGATTTGTGGCATGCCAGGGCACTTAACTATATAGGTCTGCAGCCAGCGAGGGCATGCAAACGGTTGATCAGTGGGGCATTGCGCTACTGGGCAAAAAGTATCAGACGCAACAGAGGCCAGTAATGATGCGAGTGGGAGGCGAGATAAGATAGGCTGTGTGAATTTGCTCCTGCTGATTCCCAGCTAGTAACAAGCAGGATCACTCCCCATCATCTACTTTAGAGAGCACTGCCTTCAAGAAACAAACTCTGGAGGAGCTTTGTAATCAACCAAAAAGCCTTAAAGGAGGAGTGTCTCTTTCAAAGTCATTTTCAGCTCTCTTTGACTGCTGCAAACATCATAAAAACACTGTAGTTCCTCAGGAAAAGTTAAATGGCATGTGCAATCTTTTGATAAATATTATTGACAGTTGTCAGGCGACGCCCTGTTACTGTTTGTTTGTCAGGTATGTAAGTTAAATGCGAGGTTAATCATAGAACGCATGGTGTTGGTCTGTGAGGATTAATGAAGATGATAATGTCCTCTGCAGCAGCGCTGAAGGGTTTCCACCCACACATTCATTTTAAATTAACCAAAGTATATCCCTCCAACTTCATCCCACTGATAAGAGTCCTTCTTCTAACTTTGAGATGCCTTCTAATTGCATTTAGCTGTTTTATAATTCTTTTTAAACAGTGACAAAGGATCTCTCCATAAAGTAGGGTTTCTACTGTACACACTGAAAGGACTTAAAGATGTAATATGTAGAATTTTTACATTAAAATATCTAAATTAATTAAACATTAACTAAACGTATGTTATATATTTTTTTTGTTGAGCACTTACATAAATTTAATATTTCAAACCGTAATCAAAGCCAGAGAAATCCTTAATTTTATCTTTGTAACGCCCCCTGTCTTTGGTGGCAGCTGCCATGACAGATCCGCCATGACAGACACAACATCTTTATCGTTGCCATGGAAACACCAGTAACATCAAATTCCGCTGCATAAGGAAGCGGGAACTGCTACTGAAAGCTGTCGTAATGTTGCTGTATATGCCGCTGTGATAAAAAGGTAACGTAAATTATACTTGGGAACATCGTCGGTAACATATTCTCTTCCTGCGGTCGGTTTCGCTCGTTCATCTCAACTCCTCCAAACATTTCCTGCCTATCTTCAGCTCACCTATCCAATAAAGGCAAAAAAATATATGTTTAAAATAATGAGTCGAATTGTCTGTTTTTTCAGCAACCTTTCTCTTTCAACATGTTTTCTTATTTTGATATGATCTGGGACATTTATAAGTGACAGAGTTTATGAAGTTGCTGTGAAGCCCTGAGCAAAAACAAGCAAACCGGGAACACAGGAATTAAGTTATAGATGATGAGTTAGCACCCAGGAAGTCAACTTTACATGATGTGTTGACACTAGTTATTTAAATTGTTCCTGATCTATTTTCCATATAGTATAGACAGCTTCACTCCAATATGAAATGTTTTTCCCTTCTATCTTTACTGGAACATGTTTGACATGCAACAAAAAGCTTTCTAGATTCATCTCCTCCTAGTTGACTATTTAAGCTATTTTAAGACTCCTGTCCTGGTGTGGTGTCCAACCATCAGAACGGCATGATGAATGTTAAAGAGGTTTGAACCCAGACCAGGTAAATAATATTTTTAATTCAATTTCAGTGTTTGAGGAGGAGGAGGACGAGGAGGACGAGGTAACTCTTGGTTTGGCTGCAGATGGCACAGCTAAAAATGTATTTCCTTGACACTTTATCGTAGTAAAAAAAAAAAAAAAAAAAAAAAAACTTTGCATGCATTATCAGGCTAAATGATATTAATATTTTAATCTTATGCCATCTCTGGCAGGAAAGGCAATTATTTTGTGGTGATGAGTGTCACAGCTAAATGAATAAGCAGTTGACACAGCACAGTGCTGAGGACAGCTGTGTGAATACAAAACCCCCAAATACTCACAGTTAACGTCTCCCCTCCATTCCTCTGCAAAGCCTAAATAACATTTATGTTGCAGGGTTTGAGCTTGTTCTGCAGGGTGACGCATATTACCAGCTCATTACAATGACACACAGACACAGGCTGCTTTATTCTCATTAATCTGCCAGTTTCCCCAACTCTCACTTTCTTCAGTATTTATAACCTACAACTATATGTGCTGTGATACAGAAACTACATATACAATACTCTTTATATATGGGGCATTTTCCCCGATGCCAAAGTTTATAATAGTATAGAAAAAGTATGTAAAAGAGCACATTCAAAGACTAAAGGGACACACAGATTATAATGTGTATTTCAAATGCTAAACCCATGCAAAAACTTCCCAGGATTTTGTTATTACTTTGAAAGTTATCACACAATGGGTGTCCAAAATGATGATATAAAAGCCGATCACAGCTCATTTGTAGTCTTCTTCCCCTCCAAACATCTTTAATTTGTTTTGACACTGTGTTCACTGCGTATAGTTAATTGATCTAAATTAGTATAATTTTCTCTCCAGCATACCACATCAAACACTCTCACAGCTTTTCAACCGCTAAACTAAACCAAGTAGAACATTAGATTAACAAATACCGCTTCTTTAATGTTATATTTGTCCTTTTTTGGTCTATTAACACACAACTAGCCTTAAGGACAGCTTCATGTTCATGTAAATAATATATAGGGCAAGGAGAGGTGCAGATTAACGTCCTGTATGGCCTCTAGTTTGTTCATTTTAATGTTCAGGAGGATAAAATAGGTCAGAGACCAAATGAAGACAATAGAAGGGAAAGACTTACTGTTGCACCAGGAAACATGGAGCTGTTCATCCATGAACTTCACACCTGGTCTCTTCAGCCTGATTAAACACAAGAGTTGCAGCCGTTAAATCTTTCTGAATTACTTTTATAAGGTCAGATTGTATGAGAACACTACATTTCAATGTCACGTAAGGTACTAATGAAGAACACCAAAACCAGAAAAGTTTACGATCTATGTGTGTTGTAGGCTGTCACAGTCAAAGACACCAATAATCATTTTCTGATTGAATGCTCCTTTGAGGACTTCTACAGTTTGGCCACACTGTCAGGATCAAGAAAAGTACATTTTCCACATTTGACATGGATTTAGAATCAGTGTTGATATTAAATGCGGTCAATACAAACAACAACTCTTTACATGCTATATTTACAAAACAGCTCTGTTCTCCTGCCGTCCGAGCTATGCGACCAGTGCCTCCATTAACCATGATGCAAAGCAGCTGCATCTCAGCCCATCTATGATGTTTGATACTGTACTCTAAAAACTGAAATGTTGGGTTTTTGTACGTGTCTTGTGTGTCTTTTCATGGCCCGTTTGCATTTCAAGTTAAGGATATCTTATCGAAAATAGGCTGTAGTTCTTCAGTCACCTGCTATGTCAAATGACTACAGATTTCATGGCTATGATCCAGAGAAGATAGACAGAAATTGTAGCCGTTTTTCATACATACTAAAGATGGGAGTAACGTTCGAAATCTGCTATAATTTATATGGTTACGTTTGAAGACAAAGACATTTGGCAAGAAGTATTCGGCGAATACTAAGGCCCCTTGCAGGTGGACTAAGTGTTATTCAGTCATTTACTCAAGTAGTGGTACTATTCTCACACAATGACAATTCTCCACATGAAGTAGAACTTCAAACAGACAAATTATATTTGATATTTAAATATTTATAACAAAACTACGTTCTTTTCCCCCCAAAAAAGCCTGTTTCTTTCAAGGGTTCCCAGCCTATTTAAGATTATTTGTGATTTTTTTATTTAACTTTAGAAGTTGGAGGATTTTCTCAACTTTTTAAATAATTACTCAAATTATGAGAAAAATTCTTCAAATGATGAAAAAAATTTAGGTTTTCACCTCATGGGAAGGATATGAAATGTCTCATGTCTCTAGTTTTCAGACAAATGGAGTTAAAAGTCAAATATTGCCCCTGTGATGTAAAGGTGCTATAAGAATACACTTGTAAAATACATTACCAGGAATTTTAACCTCAGTTCGATACTTATTTTGATATCAGTCCCATCACTGATAACAAGAGGCTCTGTTTTGAAAATGTAGGTCATTTCATGAACATGATCTAATGAGCAGTGTTGTTTAAGTGAGAGAAAAGACTTACAAAACCAACTGAAAGAACTGTGCTGAAGTGTGTCTGATAAAGACTAAAGACGATGAAATAAAGGTCATGGGTATTTCAGGAACAATGGGACTCTGACAGATGGTGCATTATTTTTTAGATATGACAGCTTCAGGTATATGTCACACAGTGAAGTGTTCAATCAACGCGAGCTAATAGATTATTCTATAAAAGTTCATCCAAATAAGATTTGTACATTCTGTTACTTACTGC
The DNA here is from genome assembly GCA_020745685.1 of Tautogolabrus adspersus. Classification (NCBI taxonomy): domain Eukaryota; kingdom Metazoa; phylum Chordata; class Actinopteri; order Labriformes; family Labridae; genus Tautogolabrus; species Tautogolabrus adspersus. The sequence goes on from CM036535.1 coordinate 6,725,103, forward strand.
AATATCTCAGAGGAAAAGTTTGAAATATGGAGGGGGAATATAGCACGCGGAAGAGAAAAAGAAGTAAAACAAGTTTGCAGAGAAACTGTGTGCATATATAATTAACATTACGCCATGCCAAGACAAATTGTTTCTGCTCTGCACTGCCTTTCTGGCCAATTCTGTTTACTTCTACGTGGTCACTTCTCTGCATGAACAAGGAACTGAAAAATAAAAATAAGGATGACATGATGGAGAATAGTAAGGACATTTAAAAAAAAAAAAAAAAGACTGATTATTTTCTAATCATTTAAAGCTCTCTCATTCTGTCCTTTTTACAATTTTACCTGGCATTTTGGAAATGTCATTCAAAGATGTGTTTTTCAATAAATGCAAAAAATTATTTTGTATTTCTTCATTTGTACTTTAATAACACTTGGAGAGGAGTGTCAATGTTCATTTTGATTTAAATCGTGCTCTATTATTCAGAGTACATGATGTTATTGGACGATAAAAGCTGCATTTAAATGACCTCAACCTTCTGGCCCTAATCGTCTCTCAGCCTAGGGAAATTTTCTTTCACAGAAAACTATGCATGTTTATTTTTAACACCGAGTAAGTCCAAAACAGACTGGAGGGTCACAGCTTTCCAAGAGAATTTCTCAAAGTCCTTGTATTTTGATTTTGATTGACTGTCTGTCTGAGAGGAGCATTTGTGTCATTCTAAATGAAAACAGATGGTACATTTTCTTTCCACTGTTACACCTGAAGGGCGTTTGAGGGTAATAAAGACTGATCTGCCGAAGGCCTGCCACACAGGCACAGCTGACCTCCACTGGAAAAAAAGTTGCATAATAATTAAAATTATTTACTAGCTAAAGTGAGGGGCTTTAGAGCAATCCAGTTTTAGATGTTGACGTGGATAAATCCTGATGAAATATGTGTGCTGTCCCTAATCCTCTCCAATCATAAACAGCTGTCCCGGGTTATGGATGTGACTGTTGCTTAACCTGCAGAGAGAGCAGCCTTTGATCTGGATTTGGCTCTGCCTGCCAAAAACCTGATCCCGTTTCCCCGCCATCTGTCATACTTTTTTTTGTTTTTTGTTTTTAAAGTACATTTAGAATGCTAAACAGCATCTGAAAGAGGTTCTATTCCTTTATGAGCCTTTGTTTGTTCTGTAAACTTTGCTTAAGGCTCACTTCACTGAGCATGCACACATGGGGTGTATTCTCACTTTCCCTCAATGTTGTCTTGGTGCTGCTGAGTGCAACTGCAGACTTCACCTTTCTTTAGTGAGTTACAGGCTGGTGTAACGGATGCCAGTTTGTACAATATGCAGGGACAGAGTTTTGTTGTTCGAGCTAATTGTATTGGTCTTACACATTGTTCACAAATGTGAAGGTCAAGGTTTTTACCCTGAAGACCCTCTGGTTTGAATTAACATGCAGACCAAATTAAGAATATGAGCAGTGTTCTGTTTTTATTCCCATCTCAGCAGCTACAAATGTCTTATAATGCATTCTTATTTTAACTTTCCTCTGTTTTAAATTCAGCTCAAAATATTCTGCCATTAAAGTAAAAATTTCCAGCTTGAACTCTGCATCTCTCCCAAAGGATTACCTTTTTTTGTTCCCACATCGTCTCTTGTGACTTTTTGACAGAGCTCATGAATATAAGATATATTTCGTAAAAGATAAGTAACATGAACAGTAATGTATCCAAGTACAGAATTAATCTAGTATTTAATAGTTGTTCTTCCATCCATCCATTTTCTACCACTTATCCGAGGTCGGGTCGCAATGGCAGCAAGCGCAGTAAGTCAACCCAGACTTCCCTCTCCCAGCAAGATTTTCCAGCTCCTCCTTGGGGATCCTAAAGCGTTCCAAGGCCAGAAGGGATATATGATCCATCCAGTGAGCTCTGGGTCTACCCTTGGGTCTCTTCCAAGTTGTACATCTCTGGAAGACCTCCAGAGGGGGGCAACCAGGAGACATCCTAACCAGATGCCAGAAGTGCCTCAACGTCTCAATCTCGCAATCCATTTTACCCTCACTCGTGAACAAGACCCTGAGATATTTGAACTCCTTCACTTGAGGCAGGGACTCACTCCCCCACCCGGAGGGACCAATCCACCATTTTCTGGCAGACAATGATTGGAGCAGCTGACCCTCATCCCGACAGCTTCGCAATTGGCTGCAAGCCACAAAAATGCCTGCTGGAGGTCCCAGCCTCAAGAAGCCAACAGAACAACATCATCTGCAAAGAGCAGAGATTCTGAGGTCCCCAAACTGGAAACCCTCCTCCTCCTGGCTGCGCAGAATTGAAGACAAGGGACAGCCCTGGCCCGCAACCCCATGGTCCCGCAATATCCCCAACATGTGGACTGGATGAGCAAACTCCAATGCCCCCACAAGAAGCCCTGCATGGGTAAAGAGCTGGTCCACTACCCCCAGGGCCAGGACAGAATCCACATTGTTCCTCCATTATGCAAGGTTGGACAATCAGATGGAGCCTCTTTTCCAGCACCCTGGAATAAAATAGGCTGAGACAACATGGAGCCACTACCCTGTTGGCCAAACACCTGTAAGTATGGGCATGGGGGTTGGGTGCAGTGTAGACCAGGCGGAATGCATTGGCGTGCTGATCCCCAGCATTGAGACGGGTGCTTGGCACAAGGACTCATTTCTCGTGCATCCCTGGGGAGGTTGGGGACATTGAGTGGTCCATGTTCAAAGCCTCCATTGTGGAAGCAACTACTAGGAGTTGTGGCAAGAGGACCATCAGTGCCTGTCGTGGTAGAAACCTAAGAATCCGCTGGTGGACACCAGTGGTGGAGGAAGACGTGAGGCTGAAGAAGGAGACAGGCTTGGCTTGCCCAGGGGTCTTTGGAAGCAGCTGACAGGTATTGGGTGGCACAGAGGACTGTGGCTTTGGTAGTTGCAGAAGAAAAACCCAAGTGTGGGAAGAGTACGGGGATGCTATGGAAAATGACTTTTGGTTGGCCCAAAGGATGTTCTGGCAAAACGTCAGACGACTCAGAAGGGGAAAGCAGGGATCGGCTCATGCTGTTCTCAGCAGGAGTGCACTGCTGACCCTGACTGGGGATATCTTTGAGCGGTGGAAGTTACAGTTTGAGTAACTCCTGAACCCAACCAACATGTCCTACTTTGAGCAGGCAGAGTCTGATGACCCAGGGGAAGCCTCTCCTGTATCCTTGGCAGAGATCGCTGAGGAATTAAAAAACCTCCTAAATGGCAGGGTGCCAGGTATGGATGAGATTTGCCCTGAGATGATTAAGGCTCTGGACATTGTTGAGCTTTCTTGGCTGACATGCCTCTTTAGAGTGACGTGGAGGTCTGGGACAGTGCCTGTGGAATGGTTCTAACATGAAGTGGTGGTTCCCTCTTTAAAAAAAAAAAGGGGACTGCAGGGTGTGCGCTTACTATCGCAGTATCACACACTACTCAGCAATTTATTCTCCAACACATCATACTGTGGCTTACATCACTGAATCAATCTGAGATACAGTTCTGAGCAGTCTTTTTTTATTAACAGTTAATAAATACATATGCTGATATGGACTACTGATCCATCTGAGAAGTACAAGTCCAGTTCACTCCTCCATGCATTTAAAATCACTTTTATCTTATTATCAGGGTCCAGTTAAACACACATCCTGGTTTAAAGAAAATTGTGGACAGCTGTTCTCATCCAAAACTTTACACAAACACATTTTTTACGACATGTACGAGGAACTTTAAAGGCCATGAAAATTCAGTTTTTCAACTCAGGATTGTTCATACAGTCTTGTTCTTTTTCTGATGAATCCTTAAGTTGGCTATTGTTCTCTAACACGATGGCTATAAAACTTGATTGGCTCACTTTAGACTCCTTCATGACTTGGGGCTTATTGCAGCTCTAGCTCCTTCTGTGCAGAAAGAGCAGAACAGAACAACTTGTCCTCTTCACCATACAAGGTTATTTATGTAGCACTGAAGGTCTCCATTGGCTGCCATCGCCAAGTTTATCTTGTGCAGCTCTCAGGAGATTGGCCTCTAGTGAACCTCCTGACTACAGCGGGCCTCTCAGAGGCATATTAACAAGATGGAAACAAACAGAGCTGACTCTCCTGGACAATCCATCTCTGGCATCTCAGCAGATGGAAAGGAATTGGCACATTATACTTGTGCCACCAGCATTGCACCACTGGGGATGCAAACGTTGTGACTGTCGAACTTTGAAGGATAGATGTGGAGATAGCACTGCTTTGTTTTCACCTTATACAAGACAAAATGTATTGAATTTTCATGTCAGTAAAACTCTAATGAGTTACTGTTTTTTTCTGCCAATCCTCAAGGTCACCTCATGAATATTTATAAATTGCTGTACTATAAATGTCTAAAGAAATGGGATTTTGTGCGGCAATAAAAAATGTATCCCCTAGGCTTATAAAGTCATTTAGATCTATTTTTATTTTAATAATTAAAAATGTAAGGGAATGAATAAGATGATATCCTGAAGGATTTTGTCATGTTATCTGGACAGGACATAGATGAGTCAATGGTAAATGGTCTTGAGCTTATAGCGCTCTCTTCTGACTAATCAAAGCGCTTTTACACTGCATGTCACACCTACACATTCATACCCTTTCACACACTGATGGCAGTGGTTGCTATGTAGTATCATCCATCAGAAGTAACTAATCCCATTCCCATCGGACATGTTGCTCAGCTGGGGATCGAACCCTCGACCTTCAGGTTGAGAGACGACAACTCTACCAACTGAGCTACAGCCGCCCCCCAAAGAATGGTCTGCATGAAGAGTTTCCCTAATACGAAAGACGTTGAAGCAGTATAGATGTGGCCTGATTCTACCAGCCACGATTTATTTGTGTCCCACATGTGGCCGCAAATATTGTTTCCCATCCTTCAGACACTTGAAATTAATCAAGAAAGAAAGCCTAAAGTTCCACAAATATTCAATCAAAGCAATTTTGACTAGTCGCTTAATGATTTAACCAAATACAATTTAATCAAGTATACCAAAAAGACAAAATTATTATTATTTGGAATTTTACTGCTATCACATCTTTTACTAGAAAGACCATCTTATGTATGTTCAAATAAAAAAGTGGTCCCCTGTTGAACACCAAATTTAAAGGAAACACTAACAAAAAGAGTGTTCATAATGATTAAAAAGCACAGGTGAAGTCCACAGAGAGAACTTCGAGCTGCAAAGAGAAGTTGAAGTGGAATACTGAGATCACAGAATATATGTACCATTTCAATGAAACCACTTCACCCCCTTCACGCTCAGTAAAAGTGTGACTGTCTCTGCGCTGTTCTAGTATGACATGTCTTTTGTTTTTTTTTAGCAAAATAAGGTTTTATTTCTCACTGCAGTGGAGGGTGTTGTTGTAATTAGCCTTCTGCTCATTCACTCAACAGCTTCTAATCAGCTCTACCTCAAACAGGCCCCCTACTGAGGGAGCATTAGCAACAATTTCCATTCTTCTGCAAACTCTTGTTAGGTTTCTCAGTGATTAGGGTTTCCATGCAGGTAGAGGTCTAGGGCTATAAAGCAAACTGTTCAAATCAAATTAGCAGAGCTCCTCTTCCTACTGTGTGGTGCCAACTCCTATTCTTAGATCAGTGAAAAAAATAACACTGTTTGGACAGCCTTATCAGAACAACTAATCTTAATAATTAGTCTTGAACTACAATATACTATCCCTAATGATGTAGACCCATATTTATATCATCCTGGGTTGTATGACTTGATAAGTATCAGGAAAAACTTTATAATGACAAATTGATGGAAACATCTTTTGCCTAAAATTAGTAGAAGAATTGGATACAGAACCAGACATGCACTGCAAAGGTACTGTGCAAATCTATGGAGCTATTATTGTTGCAAAACTATTTGCAAATTGATAAATACATTTGTACACAGACACAAATGCGTTGAGAAATCTACAAATATGAATTTGTAAATGCGTAAATCTTGCTAATGACTTAAGTCTTACTGGTTTTACTCAAAGAGCTGAAAATACACAAGTCATCAGTTACAGCTGAGGTGGGCCTGTCTGTTTACTTGTGACTTTTGCAACACTTCTGCTGTGTAAGATCCACAAATGTGTTAAGTAAGCCACAAATGTCAATGGCCAGGGTTTGTTTGCCCTGAGATCAGGCTAACAGGCTTACCGTGGCTTACTTTCATCCACCCAGGCTCGTTGGTCACTTGTTTTATTATTTGAGGAGTGATTTCAGTCAATCCATCCTCCACCTTTGCCCAGTAAATCAGCTGCTTGCAGTATACATGATTGGTGGCAAATTAGCAATAAGCTAAGAAGTGATCTTATTCAGGACATAAAGCTTTATTATGAAAATGTTTAATATGCAATTGTAATAATATAAACAAGATTCAGTCAGAAAGTTCAATCAAAAGCAGCATTTTGATATTCAAAAGCTTAAAGATTAGAATCACAATATCTCCTTAAAGAGTTACAGAGACTTTCTGAAAGGATTTTATACATTTTTGGTTCTATATTTTGATACATCATTTTCCTTAAACCTTCTCTATTCTCTCCTGCTTGTAATACATTTGATGGAAGTCACACAAGTTGTAGGGAGCTACTGAGTTAAGCTCATGAACTTATTTCCCTCTGTCTCTGAGAGGAACATAATTAGTCTATGTTTAGGTGGACTGTACACAAGTACAGTTTGAATACTGTAGAGCTACATCAAAATGGCAATTAAAAAGAGCAACTCAGTTTTTTCTGAGTCCCTGTGTACATGCTTTTATTTTGAAATTGTTAAGTTATCTGCATTAAAACAGCAATGATTTAACCATGACAACAAACGCTCTATGAAATATAAATGAATAATTAAGGTTTTATGTTGGTGTGATGCCATATTTAACCTGTTTCTGTCACAGACTGGTGTCTCATGCTTGCTCATCAAATTAGAAACCCTCTCAGCAGAGAGCACCTGCCGGAGGCAGACTTTTGTGTTTTAATTAAAGCCTCATCTGGTCATCTGAGAAGAGTAAATAACCTGAGTCAATTGAGCTTCTCACCACTATCTGCCTAATGGACTGCATGGAGCAGTGTTGTAGGACAGGGGTTGGGATAAAAAGTGATCGTTATTTTTTGTGTGTATTCATCTTCCTGTTGGCTTATAAAGTGTCAGTACTTTCACCTCCACCCATATGTTAAAAGTTATATTTAATTTTTTCCTCATTCTTCATAGAAGAGAACTGCTGCTCTTTCTGTCACCCCTGTGATCCAGCATCAATTTCCTTCCTGACTGGGAGTCATCATCAATAGTTGGCTTCTGTATTCACTGGAATCTAACTTGTGTCTTTACGTTATAGATGTCATGCTGCACTGCATAAAAGAAGTGGACAACTGCTCTTGTTTTCAAAAATGTAGCCAATGCTTAAGTGGCTGAAGACTGCAGACTTTCGAATGGCCAGCAGGGAGAGACGTTACTATTATTTAAAAAATAATTTCAAGAACCAGCTGAGAAATAACCCTACTTTTTAGTTGATTGACTTCATCAGTTAACATTTTCCTGATGAGTTAATCATCTCAATCCTTTGATTTAAGTCTTCTTCAATACAGCATGATGTTGATTTAGTTAATTATGGTTCCATTTAGTTTTTAATCAACAATAAGGTAGGATATTTTTATGGTTTCCCTACTGGTGACTGATGAGTTGTTACCACAGTATTGTGCCAACCAGGATAGAAACAAGGAAATGTGCATACACCTGTTTGTCCAAAAATGTTCACTTCTGGTGCCAAAAAACAACAAAGTGAACACTGATATGCTGAACTAAAAGCTTAAAGGTGGTTGTTTACAAACCAAACATTCACATAGTCCAGGGGGGTATTCATTGTGTAATGGAAAATGTATTTTAAAAACAATACATTTTAGATGCAACAGTTTCACCTTAAAGCGAGGTTATATGTAAATGTTTTTCATAAGGGGGCTAACTAACAATCTCAGTCTTGTTTGTAAAGGGTTAAGTGCCTTTGCTCACGCAGGGTAATCAACTAATTGTCATAGAGAAACCTTAGCAGACATAATAAACTTTTTAGTCACAAAACGCCTCAGTAAACCTTTTCTGCTCCTCCACTTTTCAATATCTTCACAAGAGTGTTGTGCCAATGTGTGTTCCCTGCCACCCTTCTCTTTTGCTTACATACACATGTAATTTTTCAGCCCCCTTTCTTCTGTCCTGAAAGCCTCTGTGTCTTTGAAGATGCTCCTCCTACCATTTTAAATGTCCAACCCCCCGGAGGAATAAAGTCAGGGTTCAAAGCTGAGCAGCTCAACTGTATCAGAACAACTTAAAGCTGGCAGCAGAGATAAAACTTAGGATGCCGGGGAATTGGCAGCTGGTCTACAGTGACAGTGGTGGCTTGACGCCTGGTCTCCCAGAGTCTCTCTTTGTTCTTCCAGCAGGGACTCTTTCTCCATGCCAAGGGGCTGCTGAGGGGGAACAACTACATTAAAAGTGTGTAATGTTTGAATATAGAGTTGTGGTGAGTCTGGAAGAAGTCTGAAACAAGCAATGAATTTGAACTTATTTGAATTTCCTCTAAGTTTGTTGTATTTTGCAAAAACATCAAGCATGATTATAAATTGATTCTACTTTGGCCTTTTCAAAAATGGCAAAAAAAAATGTACATGAAAATAATGAGCTCTAGGTAAAACTGGCTGTATTTTAAATTAAGGCTGCCTTAAAGAGAGCGTTAGACTCATTTAAGGGAGACTGTCACTTGCAGAAAGGTTGCTGGAAATGTTAGAAGACTTATTAATAATCTCTGGACATTCTAACAAGTTTTCACTGTTCAATTTCCCACAGACGATAAAGTCCAAATAATGAGTGCAACATTTTAAAGAGCACAGACAAAGACTAATGACTTGCACGATAACATTATACAGTTATTCTTTGTGTCCAAAGTTTTGATAGTTAGTGTTTAATTCCCATCCAATAGAGTGGTTTAAGATAAACTTTTATCCAACCATATTCCTGTTGTTTAACACACTATTAAACACTTTATTCTTGCAGAAAAACAGACAGGTGTCAACATGTCTTGTTAGCGTATACATCGACCTGTCAGGAAGTGAAATCTGTTCCTGTTTCTTTGTCAGTGCGTGTCAGCTCTGTTGACAGTCTGTCACCTCTTCCTGGATGCTGACATTTATGACACATTATTTAGAGCTACCTGCGTCATGTATCTGCATTCCCTGATAATAAAATTATTTCTCAAATCCTCCCTGCTTTGTTACAAAAGAGAGTTGCATCTCCCCCTACTGTTTTACTGTAAAGCAACACTGCAGTATCTAATCATAGGAGACAGAATATGTACATTTCTAAAGATTTGTTATTTACTTCTCCCTCTGAATGTCTGAAGTTAAATTTTAAGAAAAAAATACAGAGAAGCCCTCTTTTGTAGTTCAACCTATGCGCACCTTTAACGTAAATACTGCAAAAACCTCATGTAAATTAACCCATAGGACACATAATTTCATTTGTCAGCATTTTTTAAAAATGGTCTTACAAAATACCTATCAGATCTTGTAGTCCCTTACAAGGCATCCAGACCCCTCAGGTCCTCTGGGACAGGTTTACTACTGTTCCCAGAACCAGAACCGAGGCAGCCTTTAGTTTCTATGCCCCTCACCTGTGGAACAAACTACCAGAGAACCTGAGGCTCTCTACATCCAGAAGCTCTTTTAAAATAATTGCATTTACTGCTGCTCTCCCATAAGTTCTGTCTCTTCTTATCTACTTTGACTTAATTTCTTTCAAATTAATGAATATTTATTTCATATTTGCTCATTTCAGTGAATGGTTCCAACACAACATGAAATATTTTGTCATGATACCAATACACTGTTCTTGAGCAAACAGAAGCAGGAAGAAGAAAACTTACAATACCTGCCCCTTTCTGAATAACACAAGATACTGTTGAAGCAGAATAAGACCGCTAACGTCCTTTTTCGTTTACAAATCAAAAATAAATCAACAATACCTACAGAAACAATCAAATAAAATCATCAGAGTTAGAGTAACTCAATAAATTCATAATTTCCCATAACATTTTCTTTATACATTCATTTAAGTTGAATAATAGTTCAGCAGCATTTTAAGTGATCATCAAGAAAATTCCATAATTTAACTCCATTTACTGAAATACACATTTGTTTTAATGTAGTGCGTGTAGGGTTGCAAAATTCCAGTAATTTTCAAAGTTGGAAACTTTCCATGGGAATTAACGGGAATTTATGGGAATAAACGGGAATAAACTGGGAATTTACAAAATTGAAGGTTGGCCCTGAACAGGGAACTTAAATATAGTTGTGGAAAAAGTATTTTAGCATAATTTTGACTAAAACAACCAGATTTCATGCAAGTACACTTGAATATCTATGCTATTCCTCAATCACATAGCACACTGCTTACTGCAGGGCTATTGAGGCCACGCCCCCAACATGCACTGTGCATTCCTCCATCAGATGCACAGATGATTTCTGGACCACACTTTTGAGCCCAGAGCACAAGACAATTGAAGCCACACATTTTAGTCGTGGACTACAAAACAAAATGTTTATATTTATGCTTGGATATGATACAGTTCGATTAAATTACTCTTAATTTCCAGTTAATTCCCATGAAAAGTTTCCGATTTGGAATATTTCCAAAATTCCCCAGGTTAACTTCCCATGGAAAGTTTCCGGAAATTTACCGGAAACTTTCCACCCCTTTGCAACCCTAAGTGCGTGCAAATGGACTTTTAAAAGTAAATCTATGATCCTCTTCATTAGATGTAAACACAAACAACTTCTGTACATTTTCAGGCAATGATCTATTTCTGGCTTTAAACATGACTAATAATGTTTTTAAATCAACTATTTTTAAACTTCAACACGTGAGCGGATAAATAGTCTGTTCTCTAACGTTCACCTTGTTTAAAGTCTGATCGCTCTTTTCTATAACACATACAAAGGTTTAGTATAAGTCACATACGTGTTTCCCCATATCGGTGCAATAACTGAAATATGGAAGAATAATTGAACATTACAACAACAAGCAGAATCCAAACTGTCCTTTACTCTGTTCAAAACACCAATACATTTTTCTCTTTATATGTTCTATGTGTTTCATCAATTATGATTATAATTTTGCTTCAGACAGTCTTTCAATGTGAACACCATTAACAAACATGCTGATGTGTTCCTCCTTTTTTCCATTTCCAAAAACAGAAATTTAGTTTTATTCCAGTTCAACTATAATTTATGTTCATCAAACCACCTCTTGAGTTTGTCCATTTCACACACTATAGTCTCTGTAACGGACTTCAAATCCTTTCCTGAGCAAAATATTTGTGTCATCGGCAAACAAATGTCATTAATATACAGATTAAACAATTTTGGGCCCAAAACTGACCCTTGAGGGACTCCACACAACATTTTTTAAACTCTGAATCAAAACCAGCAAACCGCTTTCTATTTTCCAAATAACTTTTTAAACAGTCATTTACTCTCGCCATATTTCACTGTAACTTTTACTTTTTGAATGTAAACCTGCATAATCATATTTCAGCCTTGTTTTTGCTTATGTTATTTCAACTAATTTGAACGAATTATTTTATTAAAACAAATTTTAAGCATTTTAATTTGCAACTGTTGGTAGTTGGACTGTGTAAGGTACCCCTGCGGGGGGATCTGGATGTCTGGGCCATCCTGTGAGCTGTGACTCCACACAGACAGAGCAAACTGTGAGCCTAAATCCTCGGGAAGAGGTTCTGATGTTCTGGGGGGGATTGTTAAACAGAATCTATTTGGATTAGGGAAGACCAGCAGGGGAATCTGTGTCCGGTGGGACAGTAAGACTCTGATCAGCCACTTCAGAGCACCAGACTCTTTATGCGCACAGATTATTGACAGACCCAACATAATAATCGATAACAAATTGCTGTAATGTTGAACTGTAAGGATTGTGGGTGGATCTCACCACCAAAGCACCCCTGGGTGGGGTTTCCAGGGGCCTTAGGGCTGTGCCCAAACAAAGATGGAGAAAACTGTGAGCCTGAATCAGTCTCAATTAGACACGACCAGTAGGTGAATATATGTCTGTCAGGAAAATCAGACATCAAATTCTCTGATGTCTTGTATGAAGCACTTTGAATTGTTGCTGAAATGTGCCAAATAAATAAACTTGACAATTATAGAACAGTTTGTAATTGTTTTATAATGGGCTTCCTAACACATAATTAAAGAACTGAGAGCAGCTCTCTTGTGTGACGGTCAGGTGTCTAAATGGTGCTATTCCTCTTTTCAGTTTAAAAACAACATCTAGTGATAATGAAAGATTTGGGAGCTGAGAGCTTGAAAGCAATTGCAATTGTCGCTGCAAAAATAAGACAATATATTCCAACCTTTGAAAAAATAAATTTCAAATGTTTGCGGTTTGTACATTTGTCCTTTAATTTGTCTTAAAACATTGAAATGTTAACTAATTTCCGTCCTCAGGCTTCACCTTCTTTACCTTTATTCTTACTGTGGCTTTTGTATTTCCTGAACCTTTGCTGACATTTGACATGTTGATCACATTATATTTCATAACTTCATCAGATACCTTTGTGTCGGCCTACTTTAGTGTAGCTGCGCCCCTATTACAATACAGTTTAGGCCCATTGTATTGACTAGGGACAGGCAGATGATACATTTCCCAACCAATTACACAAATTTAAATTCAGACTAGTTGACAAGTTAAATCAAAACACTCAAACAGTTTAAATTTAGCACAGGTAATGTAACACGTGGAAACACATGATCACAGCTCCTGCGAAACAATCAGTGTCAAATTGGTTTGCGAGTGTTGCTAACATTAGCAGTGCTAGCAACACCAGTTCCTCCCTGCAGATTAATGTCTACTTGCCTCCATTGAATGTGGTTAAGCATTGCTTGCTGTGGTTCAAATTGCAGTTGAGCAGTCTTATGCCAGTTAAACCTGACACCGCCCACATACAACTGTGTCTCCATTTTCTAAACGCGTAAGTGTAGAAGGAGGTCAAGATACCAGAACCGGACAGATAAACAGGCAATAAAGGGGCAGAGTTGATTAAACAGTCTAGGTCAGTACACGGGTAATCCAAAACCAGAGAAGAAAGCAAATCCAAGAGGGTAAGCAAAATAAATGAAAAAGGCATGCAATGGTCAAACACTATAGAAAACTCACCACAAAAGAATGCTTGAATGAGGTGACACACAATGAACTGGCAACATGAGGGAGGACACACAGGGATTTAAACATATCAGGGAATAACGAGACGCAGGTGAGTACAAACAGGGCAGGGGACCACAAGGCAGGAAAACATGAGGAGCAGGATCTGAAAGACAGAGAAATGCGTCAGTAGAAAATAAAACAGGAAATGACAATAATACTAAAATAAATGGACAGAAACAAAACATGACCTTAGGAAACTTGATGGGTTTGTGGCATAAGATAAGAGGGATCGGCTCTTTTAAAAAGCCTCAGTAATCCCTTTCTCTGTGTTTTTTCTTAGTGAATATAACTTTTTCTTTAACATAACAAAGAGTAGGCCTACGGTCTAGACCGCTCTTTTGTGAAGTGTCTTGAGATAACATGTTATCAAGTGGCGTGAAACAAATAAAGATTGATTGATTGAAAATTGTAGTGCAACATTCAAACATACAGCAAAAGCTTCACATATAATATGCAAACACACTTGCACACAAAGCGCTGTTCTGAATCTGATGTTTGACACTGTTTCACCTCTATTAATACCTCCGACTTCTCCACACCAGTATGCCTCCGTGACATTGACATTTACAGTGAGACTTAACAGCACTGTCTTTAACAAGCAATGTAAAAGGAGCTTTTTGATTTTCAAAGTTTCTTCTGAGTGGTTCAGTACAGCTTGCAGTGTACAGGTTTGCTCGTTCTGCTCTTTCAGGAGACGTGACCTGGCCTTCTCCCACCGGGGCTTCTCATTATCCAGATCTTTGTAAACCTTTGCTGCAGCAGCCTTCAGTTTTGAGGTTTCTTCTTTTTCTTTTGAAATGCATGCCTCTATCTTAAAACCTGTTCTGTTCTGTTTCGAAAAACATCCTTGAGCTCCTCAATTATAAGGATGCCTGCTTTTTGGAAAACTCGATGATGAGTACGGCCTTCTCTTGGGTGGCCTCAGCTGTTCGCTCTATGAGAAGTTCTTCAGCTTTACTCTGTTGATAAAGGCTCCTCATTTTTGCTCATGAGCATTTGGAGGTGATGAGGTGTTCAGCCTCTTCAGATGAGAGTTTCACCTTCCTGTCTTGGCTGCATGCTGCTGGATCCACATATGACTCATTTTCAACAGCCTTGACTATCTCAGTGTCTTTTGGAGTGGATGGCTCCAACACCCTGATTAGCACAGAATAAATGTGTTTTTGTTCTTTCTTTTTTTTGGGTTTGTTTTTCACGCCTCTCTCCAATCATAAACTGTTTGTGGAAGTTTTGGTTTACTGTGTGTCTCTGTGTGCTTCTGAACGTTGTGGCTGCACTGATCTGCTTTCTAAGCAAATAATCAAGATTAAAAAAGATAATATGGAGGTGTTGGAGGTTTTTGAAAGAAAAATAGATGCCAGAGGATATGGTAGTGGTTTGAAATGCTTTATCAATATCATGAAATGATGATGATAAAGCATGTTACATACTTTATCATTATCATTTCATTCTATATCATTGCATTTTTTTAACTGAACTATTTAAAAGTTTATTGTTCTTTTCTAATAATATGTTGTAATTAGTGAATAGAGGTCTCAGAAAAACACATATTCTTAACTTATGTAGAAGACTCTACTTGTTTAACAAAGACACTGGTAAACGTAATTTCAACTAATTCAATGTGAAAATTAAAATTTTAAAAGGCGATTTAAAACACAAAGTTTAAAAGTAGCCGTTTGAAAGGCAGTTCTACTTCTGCTGGGTTTTTAACAAAGTTATCTGAACCTCACGTTTTGTCTGAGAAGGTTTTCAGTCATCCAGGATAGTTCAAAGTTTAATCATGATAACTGGATTTGGCTGAAGTTATTGGAGACATTTAGACCCTTAGCTCTCTAAGACCTCTAAACTTGAAATATTTCATATAATAAGGTGCACATTTACGGTTTACATTTACATTTACATTGTACGGTTATTTACTTTTGTACATTTAGTTTACTTTTTGAAATTATGTTGTCATCGAACAATACTGTTAACCTACTCGTCTTGGATTATACATCATCATAAAATCACATAATGTGACGTTTATGGGCATAGGAAATTGCATTGATTTTCATAGAAGCTCACAGGGCAGCGTTGTTTCGACTCTCTTTCTTCTATAAGCGTTTTTTTGTTTTTATTTGATACATTTATTCGATGGTGTTTTCCTCCCAGTGATTGAAACACTTGACACAAGCGATGATGAGAGAATAACGTCATTAAAGAACATCCGTGCTATTTTCTGTTGCAGTTAGTTTTTCCTAAAGACCTGAACGCAGCACAGTGCCACGTCAGCTGACTTGTGCCAGAACTGCACTCACGTGACTCCTGTCAGCACGTGACATTCTGGACCAGCACGTCAACATGGCTGCAGCACAACAGTGAGTCGATTTTTCTTGTTGTGACTATAATGTATATATATTTAATGCAGGCTGTTTGTTTTTAATCAGCGCAGTAAAATACAAATGTTACTTTGCAAAGCTCACGAGCTCGTATAAAGCTGCCAAGTTGACATGAAGCTTTATCAATTTCTAAACTAATGACAAGAAAAAACTTGTGAGATGTTCTTTTCTGCACGTCATTATATTTGGAGATATTTCATATCACGAACTATTTTATAAAAAATAATAAATATCTTCACAGAAGGCAAAAGAGAAAGCACCTTCAATCTCATTTAATCACAAATAACTTAAATAACATTGGTCATTTAGTTCAAATAACTAGCATACATTTATTATAATTAACCTTTGGACAGAAACGTAATTACACTTTTAAATCTAACTTCCGTACTGACTTTTGATCTGTTAAAACTGACTTTGAAGGATCCTAACCCCGACACCGGGACGTGTAGAAAAATAACATGTAGCCTACATCTTAGAAATATGTACATGAAACAACAACTGCGCCACTCCGTGTTATGACTACTTGAGTTTCCACCATTATTACTTACGGCACACACAGTGCACGTTCATAGTACTTACTTCCTATTAGTGTTTTTAAATGTGATGAGGACATTTGTTTGTTTATAAAGTGTAATGTGCTCTCATGTAAATTATCCAGAGGTTCATTGATGTATAAAGGATTTAGCTAAAGTAAAGTTACCTGGAGAACAAATTCAGAATCGCATGTTAAGTATTGTAATGACATTGTAATATAACATTTTGAGTGCGTTTCTACTAAATGTATTTTGAAAGTTGTGAATTGCAACGGAATCTAAATTCACAACACCTTGTGGGGTGAACATAAAATACATGTCAATGGATCATGGTTCATCATACTGTGTTTCATGGAATAAATATCTAATGATCTCCATAGAGCAATATTTATCTTCTGTTATCAAATCACAACCCAGGCAGCTTTGTCGTGGTCGACTGATTAAACCTGAAGAATCTGCTGTGGTAATCATAAAGTTGTCAGCAGTAAGCAGACATGAGGGGACTTCTGCCAGAGGTCGGAACAAACACCAGGCACACCCTTTAGATTATGTAACACAGTTTTAGGGCCAGTTACTCTGCTTGAAAAAAATTAGTTTGACATTAACTTTGTTTTCATGAAGTATCGGTAATAAATTATTTAAAAACCTGGACCTTATACGTGTCAGAGTTTGTTTTCCTATTTCTGGCTTTTGCCAGCTTTGTGGATTGTGTGGACCTTCTGCTATAAGAACATGATTTCACACCTCGCTGGGTCTTATCTGTCCTCACAGATAAAGTTACACCTGCCAACTCATCCGCCAGTGAATGATACAGAAATCCTTGATCCAGACGTACTGTGAGGTTATTATGGATTAACCTTTAGTAAAGACCAGGGGGAACCTGATATGTACCTTGTGTTATCTTATCAAGAAAGCCATGGCCAGTGATCAAGATTTATTACTAGACTTACCAGAAAAAACGATGTCATTCTGTCTAAATCTATGTCCTAACCCTTACTCAAGGCGGTCTGGGCTGTGGGGGATGGAGTTTATCATACTTCAGCATTTGTATACGTTGTTATAACAACTACAATACAAGAGGATCGTTATATGAATTATGGACAGGGTGGCCATATTTCTTTCTGTGTCGTCAAACTTGTTTGCCAATCTTAATCCGACTTAGAGACACTTAATTGAGTGTGATTCTCTCAAACCACAGTTCCACAATCGGCTTAACTATTTTGTATATTTCCGTTTTTGCAGACCTGTCTACTGGCTGGGTAACGAAACCCTGAGGGTGTCTGCTGCCCTGTTTGCAGAGAATCGTCGACGTCTGTGCACTGGGCTGAAGGCCAAAGATGGGTTGGTGCCACAGTCAATGGTGGTGCTGCAGGGTGGAGAGCAGAAGCAGAGGTACTGCACGGACACAGACCAGCTCTTCAGACAGGTAGGTGGTCTATGGTTGACTCTATGACTTGTGCAAATCTGGTGTCTGAGGTGGGTACACAGTCTTGAATTTGATGTGACCTGCTTCAGCAGTCATTTCTTAAACTATTTAACATCACAATTGCAAATGAAATAGCTTGTATTGGGCTTTGATATAACAAATATACTTAAATTCTGAGGTTGAGGGGTGGATTACATGGTGTTCAACATTTTTTCAAGAAGAGAAAACTTATGTGCACACATCCTCAGAAATACAGTTTTGAAGGCTTTCAGTGATTTGCTGTGATGCCCCTCACTAAGCAGGGGCAACCACTTTGCTAAACACTATTTGTTAAACAATGGTAAAAAGAAAAATCTTTTTTTGTAAATCAATACGCACTACTAGCATAGTAGGCGGTTTCAGAAAACAGCCACAGACAACAGCAGCAAGCCAAAGACTCCAAGTGGCCTTGTGGCACGGTCGTTACAATATCTAGATTGTTACCAGATGAGATTTAAGAAAGTCTGGATGGCATGTTGAGAAAAAAACCTGGTTATTTGATGCCGGTTGATTGGAGGTGGTTTGAAATTGAAATCATATTTCTTTAGGTGTGTCTCATCCTGCAAGCTGTAGACGCTCAAATCAGATTTAAGTGTATTTTGCATCAAGTGCTATGCGTTACAAAAACACGGCATGTAATCCACAGAGACAGAAGTGAATCAGAGTACTGAAGCAGAGCAGAATCTATACTGCTACTAGCAGAGCTGTATGTTGAGCTCTGGATTAACCTGTGTTGTCCTAACTCACCTAATCACAAACAACATCTAATAACTTCTCATGTAACTAGCTGCTTGTTATAATCTCCCTCACCAATGCTCCTGCTGATTCTTACCATTCTACAGGAGTCTTTCTTCCACTGGGCTTTCGGAGTAACCGAGGCTGATTGTTATGGAGCCATTGACGTGAATTCAGGGAAATCCATCCTTTTTGTTCCCAAACTGCCTGAGAGCTATGCTACTTGGATGGGAGAGTGAGTCACACTAATCTTCAAAGAGCGCTGTACATGGCCGACAATCAGAACCAGCTGGTCTCTAGCTGAGGGCTGCAACCTGAAGAAAGGGTTGACAAAGTCATACACAGTAACATCCTTTACAGCAAGCATAAACATGTTTTTATTTGACCGTTTTATTTTGTTGATTTATTGTTAGCAACACCGTGACGTTTTGAGTATAACTTCAAAACGGCAGTCTACTGATGGACAGAACTTGTTCTTTTTATCTGGACTGCTTCAACACTTTATAGTGTTTCTGTGTAAGATATTCAGTGAAACCACCGCACGTAATTATCTGGACTTAACCTGCAGGCCCTTGACCATGTCACATGTTTGCTGTTTCCTCATCTATAAACCACAGAGTATCCTTTTAATCATCTGACATGTATAAAAAACACACACAGGAGTTACTTAATCAGCATTTGTGTTGGGATCATCTTAAGTTTTGCTCTTCCTCTCTCAGCTTTTTGTCCTGACTCCGCTGGTTGCAAAAAGAAGTGTGATTGTGTTGAACCAGACAAGAAAAAAAACCTCACCTGCAATTACTTTATGAATTCAGTTTATTATCTATCCTAAGAGCTCATTGTCTTAATCGCTGGTTTTAATTCTCCTTCAATACAGAATGATTTATATTTTGTTAATAATGGCTGAATTCAAAGTGACACAGACAGTAACGTAACGTGTGCACAAGGGTGTGACTACCTGTGATTAAAGGCAGGGTTAGCAATTTTCGAAAACTAGCATGATTTTGAAAGTAGCATTCCCTCAGTGCTCCTTCTGCACCCACCCCCTCACCTCTGTGCTCCCTCAAAAACCGCGCCCCTCACTTACATGCACAAGCGCCATTGGTCCAGAAGCGGACCTCAGCTCATGCTTTGAGTGTGGGCTCGTGCACGCATGGGGTAGAGAACAAGTAGGGAGACATTGAGGCATGATTGGTTCATAAAAATTGAACCGAGTGCAGACATTGGTCGAAGTTTTTACAGGCTTACAACTGCTTCAGATGACAGATTTTCTTCATTCCTATTCCAGAGCACATGAATTATTAATGTCTGTAAGGACCTAAAGACAATTTCAACCAAAATCTAAAAAAGTGTATCTGGAGAAAATTACCAACCCTGCCTTTAACAAGTCCCTAACGGCATTATATCAACGAGTAGAGACACAACAAATATGTGTCAGTCCTTTTTTTTTAAATATGCTTTCTTCAGGTTCCAAAAATACAATTATAGCTGCCAGAAATAAGGGTTTACAAAGCAATGAGGCTCTCAGGTCTTCAACCTTTCTGTTTCTTTTCTTCAAATTGTCAATGAGTGCATGTGTTTTTATTGACTGCACTTTTCTTTGTGTTAACAGGATCTATTCCAAAGAGCACTTTAAGACAAAGTATGCTGTGGATGAGGTCTACTACGCCTGTGATGTAAGTTCATCTGTTTGTGCTGTTTTTTAAAGCCTGTGTGTGTGTGTGTGTGTGTGTGTGTGTGTGTGTGTGTGTGTGTGTGTGTGTGTGTGTGTGTGTGTGTGTGTGTGTGTGTGTGTGTGTGTGTGTGTGTGTGTGTGTGTGTGTGTGTGTGTGTGTGTGTGTGTGTGTGTGTGTGTGTGTGTGTGTGTGTGTGCATGCGTGCATGTGTGTTTGTGGCTTTTTTTTCTGCAGCAAGTGAACCCGGATGTTTGAATCCCTGAGCTATGAAGTTACAATAAAGGACACTATTACCTTTATAGATTGTTTCAAAGGTGAAGTCATCATCCTTTTTTGGAAACCCCTAGTAAAGAAATCAGTCCCGTCAGTTCTCAATTTGTACGAGGACCTTCTAGAGTAGAGGGTGTCACTGCATACAATTTTAGTACAGAGCATGTCCTGCTTAACAAACGCTCTCACAAAAGGAAACCCTCTCAGCTAAATAAACTGAGGGATAAAATAGATGTGGACATATGCATGAAAATTGTGAACTCTTCGAGGGTGGCACATGGTTGGATGTTTGGTGCGTGTGTGAGAGAATGTTAATGCTGTTGGGTACAATGATAACAACAATGGATATTGTCTAAGTAAAAAGAATAACAGCTGTGCTCACCCAAAGCACACATAGTACCATATTGATATGCTCAGTAATGAATCTGTGGAAAAACCTACTACAAAGATAAACCCCCTTAACTATCTTTTATTTTTAATGTGTCTCTCATTTATCCACCTTTTCTGAAAACCCACATTCAAATTCAGGCAGTCTGTAATTGCCTTTTTAAGCCCAAAACAGTCATATATATTTGTGATTCTATACTGGAGGGTTGATGGCTCTGGAGCTATTTTGGTGGTGTGCATGTTTACTCATGAAAATAATCTTTTATAAATGAAATTGAAAAGCTTTGACCAGCCAGATGTGGACATACGACTACGTGTGATCATTTTAAATGCAAATGTTTACTGCAGAAGTTTGCATTTGAAATGATCACACACAGTTCTTTATTTATTTCTTTTTACACCATGACCTCCTGATGACTCATCCTGCTGATGTTATTTTAGGTATTTTTTTACATCTCCACACCTGCCTGAGGTGTTAGATTCCCTAATTAGTCACAGGTTGAGATTCAAATTATCACTTCTGTCAACAAGCACTTCTTCAATGGAGTAATCTCAGCCCCACACTGCAGTGTAAAATAAAACTATATAATCCTGTAACAACTGCCTCTGAATTTGTTTCACTAAAGAAGTCAGTTTCTGGTGTTCAGTATTCAGCCGGCGATGCTGCCCGCAGGAGGATCTAAAAGAGAACAATATTTCCTTTTTATCCAAACTAGGTCATGAATGTTTGAGCAGTTTTCTATTTTTCAAACACACACATTGAAAGGTTTTGTTGCAAACACACACTTTCCTTGGCAGAGCCCTGCTCAACATGAGAACACGTAAATTCAGCTGGTGTTTACCTTCATTATTAACTGTTGCCAGAGTTTTCATTATTCATGCTTTTTGAGTCTGGGATGATATTTGAAGAAAGTATGTATCTGAGTCACACTTCTCTTCTCAAACTTTTCTACGGCTGAAGTTAAGCTCTTTAATTTGAGAAGCCCAGGTGTGTTCACATTGGCTTTGGGTGCCACTGATTTTCTAAGCCTGATTATGTTGCAAAGCTGCACAGTGGAGCAGTGGTTAGCGCTGTTGCCTCACAGCGAGAAGGTCCCTGTTTAGAATCCCCGTTGGACGGGAACATCTCTGTGTGGAGTTTATATGTTCTCCCCTTACATGCCTGGCTTCCTCCCACAGTCCAAAGACATGCTTCTTAGGTTATTTGGTGACTCTAAACTGCCCGTAGGTGTGAATGTGAGTATGGCTGGTTGTCTGTCTCAATATGTCAGCCATGTGATTGACTGGCGACTTGTCTGCGATGTACCCTGCCCTCGCCCAATGACAGCTGGGATCGGCTCCAGCGCCTTGTGACCCTAAACAGGAAAAAAAGCGGTATAGATTACGGATGGATGAATTATATTGCAGAAAAACCCTCATCATTCTGCAAATTCAAACGTTGTTCCATCGTGTTTTACTCTACTGATGTGTGTGTTTACTTCAGTGTTTAAAACTCCTGCACACATGAACAAATCGTATTCATTCAACATAGAACAACATAGAACATAGGTTGGAGTTATTGTTGCAGCTACTTATTTACTCATTGGCTCCCTTTCAAATAAGACTGTAGTCCCAAAACTAATCAGCTAAAAGCAATTATTTCTATGTCTCTAAATGAAGTTGCAATGAAGATTTCAGGTTTTAGGAAAGTTTATTTTTTTGTTGTAGGATGTCAGTTTCTGTGTTTTTATTCATGCAAAAACAGCTCAGATATCACCTGTCTGTGAACACTGAGTGGTGGATCTGCTGTCTGACATTTAGGCTGTTGGCAGAGGAGTAATAAAGTCGCTCGAGGTGTGTCGTTCAATGAGCCGCTGAGCAGCAGACAGGCTGCGTAGCCACAACAGCGTCTGCCAGAGTGACCTTTATTCTGCAGCCTGAGAGCAGAAGAAGAAAACAACCTGTGCTTGTTGTCTTCTAATTACTCCCTGTCTGCTTCCTACAGATTGCTGATGTTCTGTCCCACATGAGCCCTGAAGTTCTCCTCACACTGGTACGCTGTTTCCCTCCCTGCATTAAAGCCACTATTGCCCTGCACTGTAGGTCCCTCTGATTAAGGCTAATTAATCAAATTTAATTCTTATTTCTATGAAAGTCAATTTTGATCATCTAAAGCCTGACTTAGAAGACTTTCATGTTTCATTAGTCCATACAGTTTGTGCTTGCGTATAAACCAACTGAATGAATTGTTTTGACATTTGAAAGGACTTGGTAGTGATGTCATTTCACTTGTTTTGCATGTGTTTGTGTTTTCCATGCAGCGAGGACAGAATACAGATAGCGGGAGCATCTGCCGTGAAGCCTCCTTTGAAGGAATTAGCCGGTATGTTTAATTGGCATCACTTTGCATTTACATAATTATTTGTTTGTGTGTTTGGGAGGTTATTGGTTTTTTTTATCTTTCTTTCTTTTTAAACCAAGGATACAACAGACTCTCATGCATACTGATTATAGCTGATTAACCTCATTCTGAATACAATTGAATTAAGAAAACAACAGTGCTTTTGCTTGTTAGTTATCAGCTAATGGGAATGTTTCTGTTGGCCTTAGTACTGGGCTTTGTTCTTTCTTCAGATGCATACTTAACATTTGAGCTTTTCTTTACTCTGAACCTTACTGCTTTGAAAAAACAAGTCTTATACACTTATTTCAAAGCTTATAAATACATTTACATTCAATTGTATTTCAACAAGGGGAGTTTAATTGGAAGCCTTTTATAAAAAATGTATGCATGGAATTTAAATATTTTGTTGTTGTTGTTGATTAGACTGTATCAACGTGAAGCATCTTAATTAAGGGTTAAAACATATGAAGAAGGAAAATGTTAGGAGGATCCCCCAGAATCGGGATGCAGGTGGTGCATGGAAACTTTTAGATGAGTCTCGGTGGACATGCAGAAGGACGGGGTGGTGGAGGGGAGCAGGTAGGTTGTACAAAAATAGGTCTGAGAGACAGAAGAGTGATATTAAAGACCAGTAACAAGGGACTGAGTGGCTGGCAGAAAGATGGTGGGTTACGTTTGGCGACATCAGAGTGGTTGCAAGCAATCTCCTGCACAATGTCTTACTTGCAAAAAAAAACATTTATGGAAATATGGGAGGGGGGGATTGATGAAGGTGAAAAACTGTTTGCAATTTGGGATGGTCTCATTCCTCTCCTGTCTCGTGAAATAGATGTGCAAAGTATTTTTCTGCTTTAGCATTAGAGTGGTGAAGTCGGGATTCTAACAGACATGTTCACACATATAAACGACGCGAACATGTACAACAGTTATATTATTAAAGAAAAACAGGAAAAAAAAGATAGAAATGAAAACGACATCAAAACACAAATAACGTGTCAAATACAAAAATAGAAATGAATTAGTTTTGTTATTCGTTCTTGAATCAGTCACATATTATTAAGCAAAAATGTTCGATTAGCGAAGGACTGATATTCTGATATTCAAACTCTTACTTGTTGAATGTGTAATGTCTAATGGCAAAGCATCCAATACCTCCATTTTCTCGGTACACAGCAGTACAGTGACTTGCATTAGATAAACGATACGAGACAAAGCACGAGATTAGAGATCTTATTGAACTCTCAACCAAACATTGAATACATGTCATTTGTTGTTAACGATTCTTATTTCTTTGTTACAGCTTCACAGTGAACAACACTCTTTTACACCCTGTCATTGTGGAGTGGTGAGTACCTCAAATATCTTAAGTATATAATTCCGAGAGCACACTCAAGACCAGAATAAGAACTTTACTCTCTCTTAATTACCTGAAAGTTTCTTTAGTCCGATCCTGCTTCTTTTTTTACATCACAGACCTCAACAATTAAAAAGCTTCCAGTCAGGTAATTGAGTGTGTGCAATCAGAAACAGCAGCTTTTTTTCCCCGGCTTGTTTTTCCTCTCTTAGACTCAGTAGCTCGGCCGCACGGGTGTAATGGACTTCGTGCTCGCCTGGTTGTCCTTGGCATTAGAGTTTGCACCCTCTAGATGAATTGACATTTTCTCAAATAAGAAGGAATGCTTCTCAGGCACATCTCCTGGGGAGACAGACCTGATTGAACCCCTCTGCCCCCTCTTCTCTGCACAGCTCGCACCGCTCTCTTTTAATGGGCTGTTTCTTTTTTTTCTTTCGATCCTGTTACTATTGGTTACCGCTGCTTGTGTTATTTATCTGCTTCTATTATTGTAGGAATCATTAACACTCTCCAGTATCTAGACACGTCCGGTGCAGAATGAGAAATGTAAGATCAGCAGGCAGAAAACTTTCAGTTCTGTTACCGTCTTGAAGCTCAGATTTTAATCAAAGACTGTAATACATTTTAATGTAGTTTGAAACCATTTTAAGCAGATCTGTAGCAGAAGATTACGAGAGTTTTCCACTGGAATATCAAAACATGACAGGTTCAATCCGTCTACGGAGATCCTGGAAATGGTGGAGCACTATCTGAGGGACATGTTCACTACATTAGACACTGTTACATCAGGTCATTACAGAAAAATTATTTACAAAAATGCCTTATTGCCAGCCATTATTTTATAATATTTGTGGATTAATCTTCCTATGCATTGAACATCTGGTAGTTTAATCAGCAAAAAACGAGAAGTCTGATCTTTAACTCCTGGTTTCTGTGTGCAGCCGTCTGATTAAGACCGACATGGAGCTGGAGGTCCTGCGCTACACCAACAGGATTTCCAGCGAGGCTCATAAAATGGTAAGATCAGTGTGCAAGAGTATATCTTAAATTTCAAACAATAAAAAAAAAGGAATAAAAAGAGAAGGTCACAGTATGACATAAAACACCCAACGTATCAAGCCGCTTATTGAGTTTAAGACTCGCCCAAAGGAATCAAGATGTCAGCATCCTCTAGGGCTATAAAGTGTTTAAACGCTATCGACT
Source organism: Tautogolabrus adspersus (assembly GCA_020745685.1). Taxonomy (NCBI): domain Eukaryota; kingdom Metazoa; phylum Chordata; class Actinopteri; order Labriformes; family Labridae; genus Tautogolabrus; species Tautogolabrus adspersus. Next base: position 6,750,773 of record CM036535.1, read on the forward strand.
TAAACTTCAGCCAGTAGCTCGGAGGCTGGCCGTGAACAGAGATAGCCTTTGACCAATAAGCTGTAACATTAAAGCAATATTTAACTTCTGCACAGGATTTCACTTTATCACCATGAATAACATCTTTAGAGGTTGAGCTGCTGTTAACCTCTCACATTGATCTCTCCTCTAAAATCCCTGACCAGGAGCGGTCAATACCGTTTCTTTTACAAGTGCGGTTAAAAGACCTTCAAGAGGAATGCTTATGCCCATGATGTGTCCCCAAAGTAAGATCCAACTTTTCCAATAGTTGTGCGGTAAAAACAGGAGATGCTCCCACAAATCAGCAGGGGCCGGAGGGCACTCAGACTTTTTTTCTGCTTTGATTGAATCTTTCAGACTATTCTTTCTAAGAGTTAATCTCCAAAATAGTGTTACTCTGATGAAATGAGGTGGCATATGCATCACATACAAAGGAGAAAAAAGGCATCACTAATCAACATTTTAAGCTATTTGGACACTTCCGTCAAGTACTCACTGACAACAGCTTTGAAGGTTTGGTTTTTGGCATTTAGTGAATATTAAGATCAACTTGAAATGAGTCCGTCTGTGAGGTTTGAAAGTTTCCTAACTGCATATTATCTCTCCTCTTTCTCTGAAGATCATGAAGACTGTCAGACCTGGTCAGAAAGAGTATGAAATGGAGAGGTAAACATTGCATGTTTCTCATGGATCTATGATGTACTGTATATTTTTGACTATTACAGTATGTAATAGAAATCATGCCAACACAGTCTCACTCGAGAGATCATATCGGACAACTCTCTTTGACAGTGACACATAGCATGAAAATATAATACAAAGAAATAAAAAAGCTAAATTCTATAGAACCCTTTTTTTTTCAAATGGAGTGGATAAATAGGTTAATTAAAGTGATAGATATTTATTATTTACCTCAAAAGACCCAAAACCTGGGGGCGCCGGTAGCCTAGCAGTTAGTGTGCGTGCCCCATGTACAGAGCCTATAGCCCTCCGAGCGTGTGGCCCGGGTTCAAATCTGACCTGTGGCTCCTTTCCCGCATGTCATTCCCCTCTCTCTCTCTCTCTCTCTCTCTCTCTCTCTCTCTCTCTCTCTCTCTCTCTTTCTCTCTCACACCAATTTCTGACGATCCCAGCTGTCATTGGGCAAGAGGCGGGGTACAGTCCCGTCAATCACAGGGCTGAAATACAGAGACAGACAATCAGCAACACCCACAATCACAACTACGAGCAACCAATTAACCTAACGAGCATGTCTTGTATGTACGAATGTGAAGGAAAGCCGGAGTAACCCGGAGAGAACCCACGCATGCACGGGGAGAACATGTTTACTCCACACAGAGAGGCACTGTCCTATGAGGATTAAACCCAAGAACCTTTTGCTGTGAGCCAACAGCGCTAACCACTGCAGCCTCACAGGAAGAACATTTGATGAATAAACTAGAGTAATTAAAATGTGAACAGTTAAGAAAATCCATTACAAATGGAAGTGTTGAGATTTAAGATCAAGCTCCTTATATTCAGCTCAGACATGTGTTGCCTTTTACTGTTTGTTTTCATCTGGAAAAACAAAATTCAAATGTCCTTGACCTTGACATTTAACCAGCATGTCTTGTAACCCTAACCATTGACATTTGTTGAAATACTGTCCTGATAATTACCAGCACAGGGTTAGTATTCCTGGTGTTTGAAAATGTTGCACAGTAGAACCGTTATATTTAAAAAATAATTTGATGTCAGAGCAGCTGTCACTCATGCTGATGAGCCTTTCGTGTCTTAGAAGATCGAGGAAACATGAACTCGTCATCTTTTACAGCGTTTGATGTGTTCGACCGTGTGATGATTAAAGAGTCGCTGAATGAATTCTTAAAAAGCACGGAGTCATGTCGAGGGCAGAGAAAGTCTGTCAGTTAATGAGTGCCTTCTGTGATCTCTGTTGTTTCAAATGTTTGAGTTTGTTTTTCTTACTGCTTTCTTTATTTTCCTTTGCAGCCTCTTCCAGCACTACTGCTACAACAAAGGAGGGATGCGTCACACGTCCTACACCTGTATCTGTGGAACGTAAGCTTTAACAGAAAATGTGTAACTGTTTATGATCGGGCTGATGCGTCTTTATGCTAACAACATATACATGTGTTGTGTCAGACAGGCTTTGAGAAGAACGATGCACACACATCCCAAACATCCATAAATGTGTGTTGAGTAGACCTGCATGTCAAGACAAGCTGATTGGTTGATTGTTAAGATCTGAAGATCTGAAAAACACGATAAAAGAATGAAAGGAAATGGCATACAAACATACAATGTGCATGTAATTCTACATGGCCCCTCTAGGAGTGAACTTACTCTCTAACTCAGTTCCCAACATTAAAAATGACTTACTTTTCGACTAGTTCCTTTCCTGATAAAAAAAAAAGGATATTGTCTTTAATGGTAAAAAGGTTAGCTTGGAGGTAAAAAAAAAAAAAAAAAAAAAGCAGTTGTCAGTTTCAATCTTTAAACCATGAATTGACGCTACAGTAAAATAATTTTTCGCTGGTCCAAACCAGGCAGCTAGAATATACAACATCCAAATGGTCCTGGTTGCTCGGTTACTGTAAGGTAGCAGCCTTAATTTAGTCTGAAGGATTTTGAAACATTTTATAATCCTGCTTTAGCCTTTTGTATTAAAGGTCAGGTGTAATGAGTTCTTCCTGAGGATTAGTGGCCAGTGGATGCCAGTGACTTTCCTGGTTAAAATTAGACTTTAACAAAAGTGAGTAAAAGATCTCCACAGTGTTCCTACAGAGATGCACTGGGTCTGTCTTTAATAGTCACAAGGCAGAATACATTTGATGAAGCATCAGAAGACTAGACTTTAATTAGATTTGTGTATTTCTAATTATTTTTATTTAATTTTTTTGACAACAGGGGAAACAACTCCTCCATCCTTCACTACGGCCACGCTGGGGCTCCGAATGACAAGACAATCGCAGATGGAGACATGTGGTACGTTTTTGATTTGAAGATCCTTCCGCCCTCATGACAAGGACATGTACTCAGTGAAACACCTCCACCCCATTTTCCCCCACTAAAACATTGCATATCTTAACACACCGCCTTTGGTGGTAAGCATTACCCAAACAGCATTGCCACTTTCAGTAGACCCAGGTGTCATTCATCCAGATAGTGACAACACTGATACTGTCTACCTTACCTCAAACCCCCTAATGGCTCCAACAACCCAACTGTTAAACTAGATGTGCAGCGAGAGCCAACACATCACCTCAAGTTAGGCCCAGGAGGACACCTCAGGAAGGCTCTCCAGTTAGCTCTGATTTCTCAGAGCCACCTGCTACATGCTAGCCCTCACCGCCCATCATACTAACACAGAACTTCTTTGTGCTATCCTTATTAGGGAGGTTTTTAGTGACTCATTTCTCTGTTGATTTAACAGAAATTTGAAACATTTTTAAAAGTTTGTCATATTCTTCAATAAGGAAACTGACAGCTAATTTAATTGAAATGTTTGGAAACTTGGACATGCATTACTCTGTGGGTAACCAATGTCAAGTTGGTGTGCCATGTGCAGCTATCTGTAGAAGTGATAGCACCATTGGGTGATTGTGATTATATGCCAGGTAACCTAGACGCTCCTACAAGATGCCATTAGTCCACTGTGCTCATTTACATGCAGGCAGTCGAGCAGGGAGAGCAAGCTCATTAACCGGAGCTACAGCACCGCCTAGTTGTGGGTGGCTGCAGTACAGCTTAGACACAACATTTAACCCGTGATGTGGGCCTACTTTAATAAAATTATTAATAATTAATTTAACAGAGTAGGAGTTATGATGCCAACTAGAGAGGGTGACGACATAATCATTTAGCTGACGAGCATCTCTAATCCTTCTGTAAAAAAAACACACTACCATTACACATGAAAAAGAATGGCATAGAGAATTAACGCTCAAAACACTTTGGACAGACACACAAAGACATGTAGAGATAATAATGACTGAATCAGATGTGATGATTTTTCCCCTGCAGTCTGTTCGACATGGGTGGAGAGTACTATTGTTACTCCTCAGATATCACCTGCTCCTTCCCGGCCAACGGAAAGTTCACTGCAGACCAGAGGGCCATCTACGAGGCTGTCCTCAAATCCTCCCGAACTGTCATGGCTGCAATCAAACCAGGTTATTATCATTCTGCCTATAGACTGCCACAGGAATGACGTAATTTTGTAGGCCAACCCGGAAGTAGCATCGCCATGGGTTCCTACGAGAATTCGCCTATGGGATTTTTGCATTGGATTTTGGATCATTGCAGAAAATAAGCTCTGTGGCTAACACAGGTTTCTGATGCGCAGGCGTTTTGTTCAGCAGGATAATCTTCACAAATGAACACCACTTTTATGAAGTTTGAAGCGTAAATGCAGCCGAGAGAAGTAAAAAGCTAACGTTATGCTACAAGCGAACTACACCACGGTCGGTTGGATATGACGTCACTACCGTTATACTTCACTGATCTAATCAGCGGTTTTGACAAGCTAGCGAAACCGTAGCTTAATAAGTTGTTTATTAACCTAATATTTGCAAGAGCACTGAAAAACAAGACTAGAGGCTGTAAGGCGGTCTAGTGAGAGAATTCCCGGGGTGATGACGTTTAATGTCCCCGACAACCACTGTAGTCTCATTTAGCCACTTGTTAGCAACCGCCATTTTTAGTACGCGTAAAAACTTTAAAATTCACAAGTTGGGGTATTACCTAACGTAGTTTATCTCGTCTAACAAAACACCAACATCTCTTAAGCTTGTGTTAACCACAGACCTTATTTCAGGTGTCTAACCACAAACCGATTCAAAATCCCCATTGACTTTTAGAGTTAGGAACCCATGGTGCTAAAATGCTAACTCACTTCCGGGTTTTAGGACTCATTCCTGCGGCAGTCTATTGAGCATACATACTAACCAATATAGATTAAGTCAGAGTGTAGCCTCATGCCCTGAAAGAAGTTCTAGCTTGGATACAATAGTGTAGTTAAAAAAAAAATGCTCTTAATTTAATTCCTGAAAGTTAATTTCTTTCTTTGTACTGTTACGACTTCTGATCTTTTAAACTCAGATTTTGTTGCCCACAGTTTAACCGTCTTCTTTGGTTCTGCCTTTTGTAATCTTTTCCCTAAAAGGGCGATGATAAGCCATGATGCTAACAGGGCTAAATGCTAACTGTTGTCTTTTTCAGGAAACCTTTTTTGTGAAGCAGTTATACTGATTGAATTTGAGTTGAACAGTCCTTAATCAGTTTTCATTTTAAATTCTTCAGTAGAAATACAAATATTTGTACTTTTATATGCCCTTCTTTAGATCTTGCAAATATTTTTTGTATAAATTAAACTTGAAATTGAAATGCTAACCTGGTCTTGGACTTAACCTTTGTAACGAAAGGCTTGAACTTTATGTTAGATTTCAAATGAACCAATCTTGTTTTATTTGTTGAAGGTGTTAAGTGGACTGACATGCACCGCCTGGCTGACAGGGTTCACCTGGAGGAGCTGGTGAAGATTGGCATAGTGACCGGCAGCGTGGAGGACATGTTGAAGGTCCACCTGGGCTCCGTCTTCATGCCCCACGGCCTTGGACACCTGCTGGGCATCGACGTGCACGATGTGGGGGGATACCCTGAGGTGAGAGCAGGAGACACAACCAACCAGTAGTTCCTGTTGTAACAGTCAAAGTCCCAAGATGGCAAAAGAAGAAGAACACACTCCTGTTCCTCCAACATTGATGTGTCATCAATAATAGAGAGACAGTTTGTGAAAAGGAAGACCAGGAAAAAAACAAGAAGAAACACTGGAGGAACAAGTTCAGGCTGAGGTCAGGAGAGAGGAAGGCGACATGAAGGCTTAAACTCTCAACACAGACGGTTTCAGGTTGTGGTGGAGGATTTTGACAGTTAAGCTAAAAAAGACAAGTAAACACAGATGACAGTTAACCCACAGAAACTCCAGAGGAAGTGCTGACTCTTAACCGACAGACGTTGTAAGCGTGGGAAGCATGTTTTATAATATGAAGACAGTGCTCAGTCCTCTGTGGATACGTGACGAACTAATGTGTTTGTTAGATTCTGTTAGACAGACATAAATACAGTAAAAAAACAACAACATGATGAAGTGAAGCTAAACACAAATTCAGACGTCATCAGAGAGCCTGCGCACATAATCAGTCCAAGGTCAAACAGAGAACCACTTCATATTTTCCTATCGTATTTTTGTTTCTTTTGTTAGTTTGAATCTATCTAATCATCATAGATAATCCTGAAAATATTTTTTACTTAAACAATAAAAAAAAATCATTATGTTTCCTCCCATAATGCCGGCCTCAAGTATCCAAAGCATCACCTCAAGTAGTAGCCTTGATATAGTCTCTGCAGCAGTTTACCTGAAGTGAAGTAGCTGAAATATGTCTTACTAAATGTTTCATTTGATATTTGTTATTTTCTGTGATTGTTGGTTTTAATCACCTGGATTGTTGTCCAGGGTTTGGAGCGTGTCAACGAGCCTGGACTGAAGAGTCTTCGGATGGGCCGCCTGGTGCAGGAGAGGATGGTGCTCACGGTGGAGCCGGGCATTTACTTCATCAACCACCTGCTGGACGAGGCCCTGGCCAACCCCGCACAGAGCTGCTTCATCAATAACCAAGTGCTGGCTCGCTTCCGAGGCTTCGGAGGGGTGAGTCTGCCTACGCGGGGTTATTTTGTTGTTTCATTGACCTTATTAAACAAAAAAGTAATCACAAAGATTAAAGCTACATTTTCCACTTGTACTGAAATGTACTCCCCACACAGATGCAAAGCACTGAAAACGTTATACTCTACCTCAGGATGAAAACATTTTATTGATCTTTATCTGCAGGTGGCTTAATGGCATTTTAATACTATGGGAATGTATCAAAATAAGAGCTAAATGAAAGTCATCCTTAACAAACTTTTTCTGTTACTTGTTCAGCTCATATTCATCATATGAATCCTTCTGTGTTCTGAGTTTGCCTCTTAACTTCTCTGCTGTGTTTGACTGACTGCTGTGTCTCTCCTGTGTGCAGGTCCGCATTGAAGATGACATTGCAGTCACACATGACGGTATCGAGCTGCTGACCTGCGTCCCCCGCACCGTGGAGGAGATCGAGGCGTTCATGGCTGAAACTGCAAAACCTTTCAGCCCTCTCGTGAGCAGCAAGTAATTCTGATTCATGTCTCACAGTTAAGATGAACACTGTGATTTCATACCTTACTTTAAATAAATAACAAAGATTATTCTTTGTTAAAATGGAAGTTCTTACTCTTTCTCTCATTCCTCACCTGTACAACAGAATACACAATCAAGATGATTATTGAGTAATAGAATCAACACATCGATGAACAAAAAAACATGTTTTTCAAACAGCATCTTTATGAAGCTTTCACACTGTTGAAAATTGTGCAGCAGTCACTTAAAGGGACAAAATCAACTGTAACACATTTCAAGTGTATGTGCCTCTTGGAGAGAAAACAAACTATTTTTTATTTTATTTTTAAATTTGTATTTTTCTTCTATGTTCCTCTTTGTAAACATTGATTCACAAAATGCTTTGGATTTCAATTAAAGTCTCAACTTTTCAACCTTTGACAGCAACATTTGTATTCTCGTTGTATTTATCAGTCAAAGTACGAGTATTCACGCTTCATGTTATTGGACGAAAAGATTTTCTCACACTGCCATTTAAAGATTGTTACGCCCCCACCAGTAAACAGAATCTGACTGGCAGAGGTCACGAGTTGGGAAACAACACACTGCACTTTACAAAAAGGTACCACATAAGTGGGCCTTGGGTTTCTTTAAGGTGGAAGAACATTGCTCTTCAAAACCACTCACTAATTCCATCAAAATGATAGACAAACTTAAAATTTGAGTCCAAAACAAAAGAGCAGTGGGAGTCAAAGAAGAGAGGGGGAATGGAAGTAGTCACAAATATGGCCGAAAGAAAAATTGATGTTCAAAACAAACACACAACTGAGAGCTTCATTCAAAAACAAATGCACAGAAAGCCAACTGATGGTGTTGCTTCTCTGGATACACAACCAACTGAGCAAAGAAACGTCCACCTCCCTGTACAGCCTCCCAGCCCAGCTGATTGTCATCGGCCATCAGGTGAGGGAGAACATCACAAGTGCAGTCAATAGCTCCTGAAGAGCAAGGAAACCTGTCCATAACCAGATGGAGTAGCATTATTTAACATTGAATTATAAAAAGTGGATCTTCTGAAGTGTTTTCTGTTAAACAACCACTGATCTGTAGATGGATGACTTTAAAAATAAACTTTAATGAGAGGTCATTTCTTAATTCTACATGATTGAAGCTGAATCAACACAAGAAACGTATTCTGCACAGTTCAGCTGTGATCAATATGTTTTTAGACAAACATGAAAATCAGTCATTTGACACTCACAAACTTAAAATGTGTTCTTATAGTGATTGCTTATTTCAGGTAGTTTTTGCTCATCTTGAACATCCTGTTTGAAATTCAGCACTCAGGTCTTTATGTTGGCATACCCAGAAAAGAAGTTGAATCGGTTGTTTATGTGAGTCATGTTGAACTTAAACAGCACTCATTGATCAGAGGTATGTTTATACTGTTTTTAAGAGGCGTCAAGACATTCAACTAAAACAGCAACACTTGTTTTTGGTAAGATATGAGTAGAGATTAAAAAAAAAACAGGTTCATAAACCAGCATTGTGGTAACTTTTTCATTGGGTCAAATGTGATGAAAGCCTACAGTGCATTATGTGAAATACCAGTTCGATACAAGGAAAGAAGTCAACAGTTATGGAGATTCGTAAGTTTGGTTTAAATGGGATTGCACTAAATATTTATTTTAAATCTGTAAATTTAACTGTACACAATGATATTCAATGAGAGATGTCAGAGTGAGGGGGCTGCACACACATGAGCAGTTAAAGGTATGGTGCCTTGCTCAAGGGCACAGGAAGTGAACAGCGCCTCCACAGTGCCCAGTCTCACTTCTATAGTTGGTCCATACCGGTCATGAACAGATGACCCTCATCTCAAGACCTTACAACCTGTGTTACTTCCGCCTTTTAAGGTTTTATTTCCCTTTTTTCACTATAGCAGCTGCACCAGCAGCATCCGTGGTTGTCTAAATAAATTGTTTTTTTGTAATAAGTGTTTATTTTGTCAAAGCTACGAGGACGAAACACATCAATGACACTTCTTAGAGGAAGGAGTATTGTCTACATGCAAAAAACACTTGCAAGATTTGGCCACCAGAGGCCGCTTTCATTCAATAGAAAAAATCTGTGAGTACTTCTGCCTACTAGAGAGACAGTTCACAGTGTAAACTACAGTTACACTAAAGAATTAATCTCTAAAGCCATGTTCAATCTTAAAAAAACAGAATACTACCATAAATCAGCTGTAGGGAAAGACTGTTTGGGGTTTCCAGATCAAGATGTTGTCAGAGGTGGAGACAACACTCATCATCCGTCCACTGAAGAAATAAACTCTTCTCAGCAAAGACATCCAGGAGACCCGCGAGGTTGATGTCAGGTCATCTGATGTCTGATGCCTGAAGTATCAAGGCTTCTTGATGTTTAGGGAGAAAAAACAGATGAATGTTTCCCCTCCACATTTGAGTCACACAAACCACAACAAAGGATGTCAGCCGCCTTGAGGTCCCTGTGTAAAATTTAGTTTTAAATAATTAGGCTACATCAGGGGTCACCAACACAGTGCCCGCGGGCACCAGGTCGCCCGCAAGGACCATATGAGGCGCCCGCAGGCCTGTCCTAAAAAATTAAATTGGGAAAATGGTGTTCCATTCAAAAGAGTATTCATGAAATGTAAAAGATTATTTTGTAAAAATGATCAGTGTCTTCACATAGATGAGTATCATTAATCAATAATATATAACTAAAGGCAAACAGAGCAAATTTGTTATTTCAGAAGAGTGTATCAAACTGGGTGCCCTTCGTATGACTCAGTACCCATGAAGTAGCCCTCAGGTTCAAAAAGGTTGGTGACCCCTGGGCTACATCAAGTGATTAAACATCTGATTTTAAGGGGAAATGTACATGAAATTAAAAATTAACAACAGCCCATCAAATAGGAATAGCTGGTCATTGAATGTATTTTAAATCATGGTATGAGTTAGTCTGTTAAAATAAGTAAGACATGTGGGTTGTGTGATCTGTACCTGCCTAACAACTTTGAAAGTGTCCATATTTAATATATGAGAAACTATATTTTTATTATTTTTTCCCATTAAGATGCTTTCACATAAGAAGCCATAGAGACAGATAAAAAAGCATTATCAAACATAAATTATTATATGAAAATAAATAATATTGTCCTTAGCAAAAAGTAATTCACTAGATATACTGTATCTTCAGTATAAAAGACAACCTTAAAAAACATATATATTTGAAATAGAGCAGTATAGATCCACTGCATTTACATCACCTGAGCAGACCTTTGATAAAATGAGAGAAGACATTTTCCTGACAGGTTTCATCTTGAGAATAAAGTAGTGTTCAATAGGTGTAACAATTCTCCTGATCTGTTGTTGTAATACCACCTTTGTCCTCTAGATGGATGACTTGAATAACGCACTTCAAGCTGAATCATTTTGTGTGAAGTTTGTTTTTCATTGTAACAGTTACAGTATTTGTGGTTTGATTATTTCAGTTTGTTTTGAAGAAATATCAAGAAGACTCCATGACTGTCAAATGTTTCCCTTGTTAACTGTTCCTGCACCAATACACCAGACAAATTCCTTGTATGTGTAAATGTACTTGGCAATAAACCCGATTCTGATTCTGATTCTGAAATGTTGATCACTTAAGATTTGAAGAAAACAATACTTTTATTTTCCTGTGAGTCAACTGTTAAATTATGGAGAATTCTGTTATTCTAAAGCAATTCATCCTCGTTGTTTTGTTACTTCGTTTTTTTTAAAGTTAAATGACTTGAGTCATCGTGAACTTAAAAACTGATGCACTGCGGTACTTACAGATCAGAGGTAAGTTTATTGTGCGTGGAGGGAACTGATAACATGTTATACAAAAACAATTGAACAATCAAGAGGTACAGTGTGTAGGTTTTGTATGAAAATGAAAGAGGGGGGTACATGGTAACAATGGTCTGTTTCAAACTTACTATAAATGTAAACCTCATATAAACTGTACCAGATAAATAATCAAAAATACTGTCATGATTCATCTATACAATCAGATATTAACAATTTGAATAATTCCATGTATTTATGATTGGTGATTTATCAAGAATCGTGGAATGATCATCTCCCACAGAAAATATACACGCAATCTTTATTTAGTTTCTATCAAATATGTGAGTTTTTTCACCATCTGCTTCTACCATCCAGGTGTGGAATGCCTACAGTCAGTTCAGAGGCTGTGATTGGTGGAGACATGGCAAGGGCTTTTTATCCCCACAGCCAGACAGACAGGGGCCACTGGTGGCCGATAAACCAGCGTCCTCCCCTGGGGAGCCACATAAATAAATAAAAAGGGCTATTTTCTCTCCAGTTACTGGAAGGACTGTTTGAGAACCCTTAAACAAGATCTTTATCATTCACTCTGTCATACATACATATGTACATCCATGTTACATAGGCTGCTTTTTAACCTCATGGTTATCCATGATTAAAAAAAAACAGGTTTTACTGGTTAAGATGATCAGAAAAACCTCATCTGTGGCACAAAGAGTTGACATTCAGAGATGCTGCTTGTGATTCCATGCTGTGTTATGGACGTACCTTTAGCACCATCTAGGCTTTAATGCACAATATTTGTTTCTGGAGAAAAAAAAGAGTCTATTTTGTCATTGTCTTCAGCTTGGAAATGTTACATATCTTTGGTCAACAAAGTGGATGTTAAATAGTTGATAATAAGTGAAACACCAAATGAAATCTGAGCAAACATCTGAGCATCATAGTGTAAAAAAAACATATTAGATCATATACTTTCTTATATAAAGTCTTCCTAAAACGTTTTCAGGTGCTCTTCTCTTCATCGCCTGTAAAACATCAAGAGCTGTTATCAGCAGTAGATGGCTGAAAACTGCCCTGTTTGAAAACAAGGTGGATCCTTAATTTGAAATGTTGTTGGTTAAAATCAATTTGTTTGCTTCTGATATCTCTCTCCAAACCAGCGCTCTGTTTATGCAGTGAGTGGATTCCTTGCCTCAACTATTCTTAGATATTCCTTTTTCCCTTTAGCTGTTTCCAAAGGAATCAACAGAATAGTTCCTTCTTCAGCTTCAGTTATTGGCGCCCATTTACGCCAAGGTCCTGTCAATCCTCTCCCCGGGCAGGCCAAGGGAGGAAGAGTGCCTGCAGCGGTTTTTGAGTCCGTCCCAATGTTGGGCTTTGGGTAGAGAGTGCTAGCTGCGAACCCGCTTGATGGACTGTCTGTGGGCCACCCGAGAACATGAGGCACAGCATGTCATCTTGTAGTAATCATACACACAGAGGCGAGCCTGAACCACCACGTTGCAGTTAAAGTATTTGTCTCTGCAATTCTCATCTGAAAGGGAAAAAAAGGTTGTTCTTATATTATGAAGATAGAGCAAATCATAAAGAGTTTTAAACATTTAAAGCCTCCTAATGCTGCTGAAACTACTTCTGTTGAACAAAGTTTAAAATCCAATGCCTTGCTTTAGGCATACATTTCCTTTTAAAATTCAGAGATAGCAAAGAACATTTCTCCTTTACTCTTCATGGAAGTATACAAACCTTCCATCCTCTGTATATAAACTCCTAGTTTTTGGGAGGCAGGTGGCTGTTCCCATGTCATCACATTGATAGTGTTTGACAGTTAAGAGTCCCTCATTAATTCTGCAGAGCAGCGAGTCTGTGCTGATTGTTAACAAACTAAATTTTCCTTGTACTGGACTTTCAGCTCTTAGATTCTGGTTTGACTTCCAGGACAAATAGCATGAGTTGTTTGTTGTGGACGTTAATGTAAGCGGAGAATTTTATCACAAGCCTTTTAAAGTCATCTTACCTGTCGCCTTTGTTTAATCTGTACCTTGTTTACAACATTGTCAGTTCTTCTGAACTGGGTCCTTTCGATGCAAAGGAGCGGCGGCTCTACTCCGAGCTCCCCTCGAATGTCTGAGCGCCTCACCTTATCTCTAAGGCTGAAGCCAGCCACCCTCTGGAGGGAACTTTTTGGTTGCTTGTATCTGCTATCTAATTCTTTCCGTCACTACCCATAGCTCATGACCATAGGTGAGGGTTGGGACGAAGATGGACCAGTAAATCGAAAGCTTTGCCTTCAGGCTCAGCTCCCTCTTCACCACAACAGTCTGGCACAATGCCTGCATTACTGCTGACGCTGGAGGTCCCAGAATGAGGAAGCCAACAAAACCACATCATCTGCAAAAAGCAGAGATGAGATTTTGAGGCCTCCAAACTGTAAACCCTCCTACCCCCGGCTGCGCCTTCAGATCCTGTCCATGAAAATCACAAACAGAATCGGTGACATGGGGCAACCCTGGTGAAGGCCAACATGCATCGGGAACGTGTATGACTTTGTGCGGAGGATGCGGAAACAGCTCCCACTTTGGTCACACAGGGATCGGATGGCTCGTAGTAACAGCTCCGGGACCCACAATTCCTGCGAGGGACATGGTCATAAGTCTTCTCCAAGTCCACATAACAAGTGTAGACAGGATGAGCAAATTCCCATGCCCCCCCCAAGAAGCCCTGCGAGGGAAAATAGCTGCTCCACTGTCCCACGGCCAGGGTGGAATCCACATTGTTCCTCCTGTATCCGAGGCTCGAACATCAGTCAGAGCCTCCTTTCCAGCACCCTAGAGTAAACTTTCCCCGGGAAAGACTGAGAAGTGGGATACCCCGATAATTGGAGCACACCCTCCGACCCCCCTTTTTTTTAAAATGGGAACCACCACACCAGTCTGCCACTCCACAGGCACTGTCCCAGATTTCCACGCAACAATTGTAGAGGCGTGTCAGCCAAGACAGCCCAACAATGTCTAGAGCCTTTAGCATCTTTGACGAATCTCATCCACACCTGGCACCTTGCCACTGAGGAGCTTCCAAACTGCCTCAGTAACCTCTCCCAAGGTTAGTGGTAGGGCTTTCCCTGGATCTTCAGACTCTGCCTCCTCTCGTGTTGTCTGGGTTCAGGAGCTCCTCAAAGTATTCCTTCCACCGCCCAACGATGTCTTCCCCGCCATCGAATCCAACTCACCACCAGGTGGTGATCAGTTGACATCTCTGCTCCTCTCTTCACCCGAGTGTCCAACACATATGGCCGCAGATCTGATGAAACAACTTGAAAGTCGATCATAGATCTTTGGCCTAGGGTGCTCTGGTACCAGGTACACTTATGAACATCCCAATGTTCGAACATGGTGTTTGTTATGGCCAATCCATGACAAGCACAGAAGTCCAACAACAAAACACCACTTGGTTTCAGATCGGGCACGCCGTTCCTCCCAATCATCCCCCTCAAGGTGTGTCCATCGTTGCCGACGTGAGCGTTGAAGTCCCCCAGTTTAACTACAAAGTCCCAAGGAGGAACCCCTTTCATGACCCAACCCAAAGACTCCAAGAAGGCCGTGTACTCCGAACTGCTGTCGGGTGCATATGCACATACAACAGTCAAAGCCTTCCTCTCCAAAACCTGAAATCGCAGAGAAGCGACCCTCTTGTTCACCGGGGAAAATTCCAACACAGTGGCGCTCAGCCGGGGGCTTGTGAGTATCCCCACAACCGCCCGGTGCCTCTCACCCTGGGTAACACAAGAAAAGGAGTCCAGCCCCTGTCCGGGAGTTTGGTTCCGGAACCAGTGCTGTGCGTTAAGGTGAGCCCAACTATATCTAGCTGGCAGTGCTCCACCTTCTGCACCAGCTCCGGCTCCTTCCCCGCCAGAGAGGTGACGTTCGTGCGCTGCCAGGGATTAGCATGCCCAGGCATCTGCCTACGTCTGCCAGCCGGCGAGGCAAGCACCCATCCCCCATGCCACTCACTGCTGGTGGTGGGCCTACAGGGCGGAGACTCCATGTTGTTGTTTCCAAGTCTACCACTCTACCACAATGACTGTTTCTATTCACTTATATGAAAGAAGACTTGCATTTTCCTGCTAACTTGGACAAAACAAAAGCGATTTTGATTGGCCCTAAACACCAAAGAGGCATGTTAGCTAATGGTACAGCTAGCCTAATAATACAATAATATATAATGTAATAATAATCTTGTTATATAATGATGACTGACCTATTTGAGGTATGCAGGGCTCTGGGTTGCAGTCCTCCTTCTCTGCTGGTTTCAGCTTCTCGTCACAGCCCTCGCTGGACAGCATGTCATCAGACAGGCAGCGCACCTCCCGAACACGGAAACCTCGCTCACATGTTTTTGAACACTAGAAGGACAGGAGTCAGTAGGAACAGTCAGAAGTAGATCAATCAACAGTTGGTCTACTGGTGGTACTTCAGTGACTTTGCTAACATTCACTTTCAATGTTTAGAGGAACAACATTCTAAACAATGTAGCGTATGTCGAGCCTGTAGAGTAACACTGTAGTGTGTAACAGTCAGAATATATTAGTAGTAGTACCAAATAGCGCCACAAGGGGGTGTCTCTGTTATGTTTAATTGTGTGTGTAAGAAGGTCTATCTATGACAGTCATCTTGTATGTCGATCGTGAGAGGACTCTCAAACTCTAGTGACAAGTTGGTGCAGGATATTAGCCTATTTTTACCTGTCATGTGTGATCAGGATATATAGTGCCGTGCTGACCTGGCTTTGTATGGTCCATTTAGTAATACAGAATAAAAGTGCCGTGTGGAATTCCCCCACTTTGTCGTCTGTCTAACTGATGCTAACCAGCTATCCCGGGACTTATTGCCAGCTAGCTTCACCTCCTGTACCAGCCGCGTTACAAGTGACTACAATGTTTGTTTTGAGGACTTTAAGGTAATTCTTCCACAGGAGTTCCTTGAAACAGCCCTGTTGGCCATTACCCAGCTAGAAAGAATTGTAGGGAGTAGACATCTTGCTTAAGGGCATCTAAACAGTCAAATGGAAACGTTTTTTATCCTACTCACAGAACTCCAGTCGGTGTGGTACCACCTTGCTCCACAGGCCTTCAGGTTGCAGCTTTGCTGGCTGAGAGGCCGATCCAAAGATGAGCACTCGTACGGTGGCATGACTGTGACTCCTTCATCTGATTTCATTAGGCACACCACTGACCTCTGCTGGCTGCCTGCACCACACTCTGCAGAGCACTGCTCACATGTAACAGGACAACATATGGATTCAATTACATACAAACTGAGACAGAAGAAATGCATGTCACTGTAAAATCTACTTAAATCCCATATAATTAGCTACTCCAGACAACCTCCTCATAAGCCCTCCCTGACCTTCAGTCGTCCTCATACCTGGCTCCACGGGCCTGTGAACCACTCGATGCGGTTCTCACAGGGGCCGTTGTTGCAGACCTGAGAGTCGGCGGGCCGCTCATTACCGCAACCCTCCAGAGGAAGACTGCTGATGTGGTTGGTCAGGCAGAGGATTCCTCTGGTTCGTACTCCCATCCCACATTCAGCAGAACACTGTGGAGTAAAAACACTAGTATTTAAATTCATGAACCTGCAAAAAAACACATTTCTCTTGTCTTTACATACACTAATGAGGGATTTTATTTGATGAAAAACCTGAATGACTGCACTAACTTTTGAATCTTGCGTTCCTTAGCTCTCTTGCTGATAGCTTAGTCAAAAGGTTCTATAAGTTTTAACAGCCAAGCAATATGTCCAGTTGTCAAATCCTATCAAAGATAAATTGTATATACTGGAGTAGTTAACAACATTGTTATTGTAAGAACTTTATAAGATGCTAATGATTTTCCAGCTCTTGGACAAATTTCAAAGGAGAAAGAAGTTTGCTTCATAGGGAAACTTTAAATTAAGGATTATGTTTTAGGTATAGGTAGCTGTGATTGGTTGATCCAAAACAAGAGAAAAAAATGCTCTGGTTGTGGTAATTGGCATAGAAGGACATTGAGTAGTCGGCCTAATCACAGAATCTAGTCAGACGTTGTACATTTATGATCAAGTGAGCCAGAGATAATTTAATATGGCTCGGTCTTTAACATTAGTTACTTGTGATAGAGACAAAAAAAACGGATCCTAGCTGTGTTTCCAGCTCTCACATTTTATTTTAAAGATCTTAACATTATCCGAATGCTTAAAGACAGACTTATACAATGACACCCACTGTTATTAGAAATGAATGGCAGTCTCTATGCCTCCATTTAACTATAACACCTACCCTGTTGCCCCACTCAGTGTAGAACCAGCTCTTGGCACAGGCTCCCATGTCACAGTTCTCTACGTCGTTGGGCCGCAGATTCATGTTGCACTCATCGTCAGGAACAAAGTCGCCCACGTTGCTGACACAGCGAACCTCCCGTGATCTCTGACCCAGCCCACATGGCACCGAGCACTACAGAGACACAGGACACATGGTTAGTACAGTAGAAGTACTCACAGCAGGGGAGCCAGAATGATTGATTATGTTTTTCATTACATTGGTTTTTAGCTTTATTTATCAAGTGCACCAATGTATCTGTTCAAAAAAGTGGATTCTGTTAGTTTTCCAAGGTAAGCTTCTTATTTCAGGTGTGAAGTTTTGAATTTCTGTATGTTTTTTTTGCACCCTGCAGAGCTCATAGAGGACATATAATGTGCACTCCTACTGTGCCTATGCATCTACTCAGAGCCTGAATGCTTACTCTGGTACCAGATATTTAAAGAGGACATATTATCCCCCTTTTTCACCTTTTCAAACAGTCCCCTGTGGTCTAAATGAAACATCTGTGCTGTGCTTTGGTCAAAATATAACATGAATCAAGCACCAGAGGAGGTTTGTGACCCTGTATAAACAAGCTCTCTCAGAACGCTCCGTTTTGGTGTGTGTGTCTCTTTAAATACAATGAGCCCCCCCTGAGTTTTCCAGGTAGACATCACTCCTCTGTAGTGAGAATAAAAATGGCAGACCTGCTCAAAAGTTTTGCTCTAGGCTGGGGGTGGAGTCCATGGGTGGAGATACCAGCGGAGAGGTGGGTATTTTTTTTTACCACAATCCAACTTGTGATGTCACAACTTGAGAACATTTGAAACGGAGCATTTTTCTCTGTGTGGTAAGACTTATTAGACACTCAGGTTACCCAAATATATGTTCAAAAACACTGTAAAAGTGGATTTTTCATAATATGTCCTTTAATATTTTTGTTGAATATTTTGATAAATAGATGATAAATGAATCATGACTCTCCAGAGCTGCACAATGAGAATAGTTACAGTGAACCAGAAAAGTAATGCTGCACCCAGACGGATGAAAGATGTGCTGAAAGAGACTGTAAAGCTTTGTAAGGCCAAGGGGAGCTGCAGAATAATAATATAATATATTCTCAAGGATCCTCACTACAAGTGACCTCTTTCACATTGCTTTTTCCTACATTATTATTTTTAAAATATCAAGCTCATTTAAATTAACACAACACAAAAATGAAATAAAGGCACAAAACACTAACTGACATGTTCCCCTATAAAGAAATCTAAATTGTGTCTGGCTTGTTATTTAACAACAGACCCAGTATCACAGTAGGTGTTATACAAGAATTATTCCTTTAAAAACGTTGATACGAGAATAATAAAAAAAAAACAATGACGGAAGAAATTATGATACTGGCATCTGGGATAACATTTTTGCAATTGCAGAACTATCTGATAAACCTCATCTATTTAAGGTCACATATTCTGCAAAAAAACGATTTAACATGTTTTTCTAACACTAATATGTGTCCCTAGTCTGTCTACAAACCCCCCAATTATGAGATCCAGAGGAGCGTGGTCTAACACAGCTCATTTGCATTTAAAGCTGTAGACACAGAAACAGCCTGAGCAGGGCTGAAATAGAGGGGTTTATAGGCATGCTGAAATACAGAATCAGAGAGGATATTTTGAAAGAAACTTTACAGACATGTTTTGGGGAGCTCTAAGACTTATTTAAAACTTGTTGAAAAGGAGTTTAATATGTGACCTTAAACTATATTAACTGAAGGGCAGAGATATCAATGCAGTCACATTGTGACTGACAGCTGTCACTCACTGCGGTCCAATCGGAGCGAATCTGCCACTCACTGCAGATCTTCAGCTGGCATGTACTGGTGATTTCAGGACGCTCTAAGTGTTGACAGCGGCTCGTGTGGACATTGAGGGTGCGGTTGGCGTAAATCTGCCGACAAAGGACCTGGCGGTGCTGCATCCCCAGGCCGCAGGTTTTACTGCACTCTGACCACTCTCCAATATCCCAGCTGCTCAGAGGAAAAACGCTTGGTGTTAGAAAGGTATCCATGGCATGTACATTGATTTATTTATGTATTAGAAAAGGCATTTGTTTGTACAATCATATGTAAATGATAAATTTACTGCAAAGGTTGTGTTCACAGATCTTGTATTCCTAACCCATGAACACAAGACAAATGTTACTTACACTGCAGAAACTCAAAGTTTAAGGAGTCAGTCTAAAAGGTACATCAACATTTTGGATTCAAATTGGCCCTCTCGGCCAATCACAGACGAGCTCTGAGCTCCCAGCTCTGTTGTTGCTTTTAAGTCTGTGAGGGCAGCTGACATTATTTGACACCAGTAGTCTTTAATGTGAAAATGATACACCATTCTTCACTAGCTCTAATTAGCAACTCACATGTCTGATTATTAAGGGATGGAGCTGCAGTTACAGCATATATATTACATTTCCTGATCTGATAGGAAGATATGTTAATTAACTATAATCTTCAACCCCATTTTAAGTGTACACTCACTAAGAAACATTGATGTGTATACTTAATGCAGCAGCATTCAGAAGTGTGCACTTGTGTGCGATCAGAAGAGTGATGTTTCTCACAAGGCAGGGCAGGGCTGCAGGTTGCAGGCCTCTTCCTGAGGAGTCGGTCTGCTGCTGCTGTCACACAGAGCGTCTGATGCCTGGACGTGGTTTACCCGGGAGACACAGTGAAAGATGGAGTATCTGAACCCTGAGAAGCATACAAAGCAGATTTTAAGCTACTGTAATGAACTTTTAGTTTGTGTCTATTTGGCGCCCCCTGTGGACAAAGCAGTACCTAATTTCTTCACTGATCTCGTCCTGTGTACTGATACTATTTCTGACAAATATCTGATTTTGCTTTCTCTTATCAGTCAAATGTATCAATCATTGTGTTTATTTGTTGTGGGGAGAAAACATGTACACAATGATAGATGTTACAGGTATACATATAATGAAATAGAAATAGTCAGTCATGTTCATAATTATCTTGTTTGCTTTTGTAGGTCATATAGAGGCATTAGTATTCATATCAGTCTGTTTCATGACCAGCTTCTTACTCCTCACAGGATCTTTAATTCATGTTTTATGAATGTAGGATTAATCAAAACATTTAGTGACATTATAGGATTTTACAAAACAGGCCTTTTGTGTTGATTTCAATGTTTATAATGTAAAAATGTACGCTTGCTTTATTGTAGATAATCTGCAACTAGTTGATAAATATAAACAGATTGACTGACCTTTCCCACATGAGGCGCTGCACTCTGTAGTTCCAGCGAGTTTCCAGTTGTACTCTCTCACACGTCTGGGAGGCTGTACGACGGGAACGTGGTTGTCAGGAAGACTAGGAGGAACCCTCCCCCCACCTGCAGGAGTTACATTTTCCTGGCGAGTGTTGGGGTGATGGTCGTATTCAACTTGTCCATTTACAGTATTCCCTAAAACATGGAGATGTGAGATTAAACACTACAAACATAGCAGATAATATTAGATCAATAGGGATGAAGAAAAGATGCCCGGTTGGTTGTATAACTGAATATCTGCCAGTTAGTTTCTTGATCAATCTTACATCTATAAAGGCTATTAATAATAAGGTTAATCTGTTGTAAGAAATGATTTAAAGGGGAAGTAAAGTGGTCTTGTTACCTTCATGTCTGTGATTTGGCTGCTGAGGGCCGACTGGTGTCTCAGAGAGGAGAATGTATTCATAGTGAACACCTGGATTTGGCTGCTGGAAGATCATCTGTGGCAGAGTGAAAGCAAAGATCTTAAAATAATTCTCTTTTTCTTTAAATGTTTTAAGTCTGAAATCACTGTCATCAAAAAATGTGATCAAACACCTCCCCCCCTTTTCACTTTTTTTTAAAAATTATCGGTAAACATTTTTCTAATGAGTTTAGGGTCTCAATCATTTGTTTCAGTCTTCTTCACTACCATCTTATGATCATGGCCTTATTTAGTGTAAAATCAATAACACAGTAAGATGGACAGAGAAGACGGACTCTGATGGACCTTTTGTCTTGTTCTGTCCACAGATGGGACTCTCTGAAAGAAGAACAGGAACATAAACTTTTTCTCTTAATTTCCCTTCAAGGCTGTTTTCTCCACCTTCTGTTCTTCCATTTTATTCTCTTTTCTTTTATTCTTTCCTTCATTTGAGTCTTTCTGGGAAGAAGTGGCTGCCTGTGATTAAAAAACTGGCTTATATGGCATCCTTTAAACAAATATAAGGCTTATTCACCCTGTCATCCTGATTCGGCCACTTCTAGTTCAGACAACAGATGGCAACAACCTTAAAGTCGAAATCAAGTGTTGGAATTGGGGATTCCCAAATCAATGGAGGTCAGTCACAGAAGCTACATCTACTTCCTATGTACAGTCTATGACTCCACCTGACTTGAACAAACTCTACAAAGCATGAATAAAAGAGAACGAGAGTGACTGCTGTTAGTATCTGGTGGTCCGAATCGATTCTTTACTTACATAAACATCCAGGACCTCATTGGTGGGACCCTCAGCTAAAAAGGACTCCCCAGCTGTGCTCCGGATTTCATTGGGCCGTCGGTAGGTGAACATGGTCCCCCCTCCCTCGTACATCCCTGGTCGGTCTATCACCCAATTTCCATTAATGATGGAGCGGCCTGATCGACTCCGGAGAGCTGGAAGATACAGAGAAAACAACCATACAAACATCTCTAACTTTGGGCTCAAACAAAAAGGAAAATAACTACCAAACCTCTTCCATATAAGTATTGCTTAATGTGATATCAATTAGGCATAATGACATCTGTGTACATTTTCTCCACCCTAAAAGGTAAATCACAAAGCGCAGGATCTCTTTGTGCTGACAAATCTTTCATGCAAATGCTGTAATATATCCTCAAGATGTTTTCCACTGATTTCATGGATTAAGTACAAGAGGCCATTAGAAAAGCATTAGAAGTGTAACATTAGACAGGGTTGTAAAAGAGCGTTTGGACTACTAAAGCACATTAGTCATGCACAGCGTAGAACAGAGAGCTATTGAGAGAAAATCCAGGATGTGGTGAGGATACAGTAGGTGGCTCCTGCTGGATTCATGTTTTTTGTTTCATATTTTGGTTTGCATTTTAAATACTTTTAAATATTGCTTGGAATTCTGTACATTTCCAATGAATTAAAAAAATAATTTTAAGATGACTGTTCATTTTACTATCAAGGCTGTTTGACATTCTTGTACGTGAGGGGAGTAATTGTCTATGCATGGTTTACTTCCATCGTCAAATTAAGTATTTAAATGTTTACGTGAAAATGAGTACGTCTTTACATAGCTCAGTGCACTTGTCTGTATAAGTAGTCGGCTCATATGAAAGAAAGCAGGACATACTTGAAAACCAAGTACTTTGTATTTGCAAGGTTCTGAATCCATCCTTAGTGTTGTTAATTTTCCACACAGTGCTGAAATTCCTCACCTTAATTAAAAAGGCTGGCAAAGGCTTTAGGGGTAAGATCCTCTAATGAAAGTGTGTTTATGCACTTTCCCTTGAGGGGAGAGACAGTGGGGGAAATCAGGGCCGATCCCCTCGTCTTCCAAACCTATTGTTGAGCTGGGGCATGGCTCTCATTAAACAATGTCTGACATTCCAGCAGCAGCTTCTGAAAATAATCCACCGCTGTGTGTGTCCCACTGTTGCAACTCTATTAAGACGCCAATTATCTGGGCAATGCGTTACACTCAGAAGCTCCAGTGAAAGGCTGCAGCTCACTGCTGGGTGGTAATATATGCTACCCGCTGGACAGACCCTGAAAAAGTGACACCACCCCCGGGTCGATCTGCCTTTATAGACTAAGCAGCTGCTGCAACACAGCTAGAAGTAGAAGAACTGTCATATGTCCAAGAACCAAATGACAAACCTATTTATCATTTTGATCCTTATCTTCCATGAACCTTGTTACGACCTTCTATTCACTGATGTCAGAATTTAGATTTGTAATATAATAATACAGGAAGAGATTCTTTTTTCTTCTACATGTGTTATGAGCAGTATGAAGGCAGAGATCTGCAGTGGACTGCAAATTGATGACACTATAAAGTTGGATAAAAACAGGATCTCTCAGTTTGCCAAGAGAAAGCTAAATTAGCTGTGACAGGACACATATTATCCAGCAAACACTGCAAAGCCTTAAGTCAAGCTATATCTTTAGCAGAAAAACAAAAGGAGATTGTTTCCATTTTGAAGCACTGCTGTCTGTTCAAACCATTTAACAACCAATGTTTAAAATAAAGGCCTGTCTTCTTAAACTAATCGATGCCAAAGGAGTATTAGTATTTGATGATTTCATACAGATGCTGCAAAATCACTTTTTGTTGGATGAGCAGAGTTTCACAATCTTGAGTTCACTAACAAAATAAAAACAGTGTTCTCAATCATAGTCACATTTAGTTTTGTTCTTTTGGTAATTGTGTCTTGAATCGTTCCCCCAGATTTGAAACAGAAACAAAGATAGAAACCATAAAACAAATTCTTGGCAAGAAAACAGAAGACCCCAGCTTAAAGCAGCTTTACTTTCTCTGTTGTGAATCTACAAGCCTATCTGAAAACAGCACTGGTAGTGTGTTGAGCACAGTCTAAACATGAAAGTGTTCTTTCCCCCACCTAAGTAGTTCCTGCTCTTCACCATTTCTGTGACGTTGATCTTGGTGGCTCCCTCTGGGATCTCTACTATCTTGTGGTAGCCGATCTTGTTTAAACTGTGTTTAAACAGTCCAGAGACCAGCCTGCAGGTTGAGTTGTCGCCTCCACACACGCCACACTTGTCCATCACCTTTCCTGATCCGAGATACTCATCGCAGCCTAGACTCTGTAAAACGAAGAGAAAACACAGCATTAAAGGGCAGGTGTTATGATGTTTTGATTTTCAGGGCATGTGGGCAAAGTTTTAAGTTTCTTCAGAGCTCAGTCTGCAGACTGCTCTACACAACAGGTTTGAGGCAGGTTTTTTCTACCATGTTGATGTTGTGACATCACAAAGTCACAGAATAAGACAAGACAAGGACACGCCTAAGTTCCCATGGTTCAGTAGAGCTGGCTAATCAGATGAAAGTGGGTTTGTAGGAAGGGGGGCCTTAAAGAGATGTATAGCCGAGCGGTTATGTCGTGCACCCCATGTCATGGGCTATAGTGCTCACCGCAGCAGCCGAGGGTTTAAATCCTAACTTGGCCCTTTGCTGCATCTCGTCCCCCACTCTCTCCTCCTAACATTTCCTGTCTGTCTTCAGTTATCCTATCGAATAAAGGCAAAATGTCCCAAAAAAAAAAAAGTTTAAAAATTAAATTCAGAAATGTGGTGTGTTATCAGAGAGTGCACATTGTAGCTGAAATATGAAGTATTCACCAGGTTGACTTGATGTGTGCAGGTTTATAGACTGGGCTAATTAGGCTCAAAAGATTATATATTTACTCAGCTAAGCCAAGTTGTATGTGTAAAAAGAACTTCATAAATGCGTGAACTACAATAATAGAATAACTTATAAGCGTAACATTTTTCATTCCAGAAGGCATCATTTTGGTGTGATGGTCTTTAATCTGATTCCACAGTTTCCTTCTTAACACTCTAGGCTGTGAGTTTTCTGTGCCGCACTGGTGGTAGTGAATTACAGGAAACCCGGGCACAGTAAAAATAGAACAGTTAAAATCAGCAGTCCTTAAAGGCACTCAAACCAGCAGTAAAAACAACTCACTGTGCAAACAGGTGGTTGAGCAGACAAAACTGGTCCCACTGAGGTACCACATACAGTACTCATACATACAGGGCTGCAATGACTGTAGTGCCAGGGCAAGTCCAGACCAGACCACAGCTGCCAACAAGTAAACCAACAGAGTGCACATCACAGGGGGGGATTATGCCAGTATGCCTCGCCTCCTGCTTGGCTTGCATGTGGATTCCCTTTCTGAATCTGACATATTCCTCTTGTGATGCAAACATATTTCCCACAGAGATAATGCATAAACTGGCTTTTAGCTCTACACATAGCCCAGAGGTGCCAAACCTTTCTCTAAAGATAAATGACATAAACACAGTCACAGGAAGGTAAAATGGTCATCTCCATGGGTTGCCTGTACCTGCAGCAGACTTACAGTTTCGAGGGATGAAAAGTGGAATAGATGGAGGTAGTGCTGAAAGGGATGGAGGGGGAAAAAAGCACTTGGGGAAAACTCAAGAGTAGAGTCTGGCTCTCTCCCACCCGTAGCAGCTCATTCAATTCTGAGCCAAAACAAACATGAAGTGGCTGCTTCCACACAGGAAATAAGTGATGAGCGCAAAAAGCAGCAAGCTATAAGACTGCTGAAAAAAATAACTACAGAATGATTGTGCAGTCAGGGAGTGTTGCAGGGCAGCACTGGGCTGGATTAAGTCAGGGTTAAAATCACCAAACATAACACAATAACATTCAAGGCTGAGTTTCAAGATCTTCCTTTACATACCAGCAAATAGTGAATCCAACTGTTAACACTACACCACGGCAATAATGCATGCTAAAACACATTTAGGGATATTCTGACAAGCTGAAAAAAGTCCACCGTGGAAAACAAATTAAAATTCAGTCGAAAGGGAAGAATTAATGACGTGACTACCAATGAATATCTCCTCCACGTCTCCATTTTCACCATAAACCCCTTCAAACTAAAACAACACCATTATACAGCTTGACAGCCTTTGCCTGAAAAAGGGAAAAATGTTCCTCTCGTAAAACAGATGCTGACATGATGAGAGGTTATCTGTGGCCATTTGGCATGAGAAAATGTCTGAAGGACCACATTTCAATGTAGAAGTGGAGAGTAAGCAAGAAGTGTATTGTCCCTTATCTGAATTTTCAAACTAATAACATCTGACCGTGGATGTAAAAACACAAAAGGTCTTCATTCTTCACGGACAGGTGAAAGCTAAGACCTACAACACAGGCAGCTTTTTTTGTAATATTATTTGTATTGATATATTCTTTGAAAAAACAGCATTTAAACCAAACAAAAATCAAAACCCATAACCCAACCTTAAGATACCCACACCAGTACTGGTACTCTCACACACCTACGCATTAACACTTGGGGAGGAGGGGAAATAAAATGTATCTAAGCTGTGTCAAGGACACAAAAGCATACACACCACTGCAAATCTTCCAGATGTGGACATTAGATGCAAGATCATATGCACACACAAAAGAACAGGGGGAAAAAACAGATTGTCTTTAATAAATATATTTTGACATTTCGAATTTTTAGTTTGCAATTTCTCCATATCGATAACCAAACAGACAAACAGACCATGCAACCAGATTCTGAAGCACGCTGGCAGCATTAAGGGATGATTTAATATGAATTGATTTGGACAGTTGCACAATTTAAATCACAAAACTGTCAAGAGAAACTTTCTGCCTTGCAGTAGCATGCTGCACATAAACTAACATCATATGCTGCCTGTGAATAATCCCACAAAGTGTCACATCTGCCCTCCAGCCTCACTCTGACAAATGTGACCTTAACTGTGAACTCTTCAAACTGAGGTGTCGCTGGCGTGAGGACACAAAAAACCTCCCAAAATCATCACCATAGGGGATAAAACACTAATCTGATTGGGGTTGATAAAAGAGGGGTTGGTCCTGCAATGTTACACTTATTAATGTGAGTTTTTCCCACTTCTCTCTGTGGGAGGTTTGTGCCATCTGGTGCGGGAAATCACCCTGTTTTCAGTGGAATTATGGCAGGATTTTGAAAAAGTGGCTTCATCTGGAAATGGTTACTAGTGTCAGGACGTTGGAATCAATTCCCAGTCAACCTACGAACACTGTAAAACAACATCATCTGAAGTTAGCCAGAGCAGCTGGGTTAAAGTCACCATATTGCAAACTTTTCTAACAAACTAAACTCAAACATAGACAAAGTCACCAGAGATGTATTCTTCTCCCATAGAAACAACAAGAAAATTAGAATGAGACACCCTGAGAGGTAAGTGTTAGTCTCCCCCAGGCCATATTTCAGTCATGTCAACACCTAAGGTCACTATGGCAGTTTTCATTGTTAAATACTGACATTAAATAAGGGCAAAGACTCTTCAAAAATGACGATGCACAGAATTCAGCGTTTTGATTTTTAGCCATAATCCAAATGTTGACACAGTAAACGAGCATGCTAGATCCTGCATTGAAAAGAAAGCAAGTCGTTTTAACTAATATCTGGGGTCATGTGAATTCAGGGACCGTAAAAATAGAAGGATTTAGCGTCAACCTATTTTACTTAACCTCCTAAGTCTTCCACTTCCTCTGTCACAAGGCTTTTGGCACGGCCACTGCACGTCTAAGAAAGAATTATTTTCAGGGAAGGTTGTAAGAAAATGTGCAAAAGTGTGGTACTTAAAAAGATGGATGACTCTTTCAGTGAAATCAGATGATAAGTCTTAATTATGACCAAAGAAATGTGATTATGATGAGATAAAAAGTCTAAAATAACTAAATTAAATAAAGACATTATTTGTATAGTATTTCAGTATAAAATGTAATACTTGTACAAAGTGAAAGAAAGTCAGATTGATGTGATAAAATGTCTTTAAAAATTACATTAAATGTCATAATAATGAGATGAAGATTAAAAGACAGAATTTGAATGATTAAATAATTTATCATCTGTAATCTCATATATGTTACTGTGGGGATATATTTATTACTAAGTAGAAGAGTTTAACTTATTTTTCTTTCACAGTTCATGGCAGAAATGGGCCTCCCAGGTCTTCAAAAATCACAATTATATTTTGAAGCATTATTAAAACATTTGAGACCACTTGGTTTGGGCACTTGGTCACAGGGAACAAGCTATAAACACATCTTGAAGACATTAAGCTCTCATGTTGTCATCTCCACATCCACAAATATCTGACTCCTCTGCCGCTGAACTTTGTTCACCTGATAGCAGTCTCTATTACTAGATAAATGCTTTTGGAAGAAGAATATGTCGAGGAGGGACAAAATGTTTGGTGTTGGAAAAGGTCTGGTTTCCATTTGTAGTTTGAGAAGTACTGTCGACTAGTGTTTAAGTGAGCATTGGTTGTATGCAGGAAATACCGTCCATGTGGAGAGCAGAGGAGGCTGGCACAATGGTCATAATGCAATCATAAAACCCAACAGCAGTCATCTTTTATTGATCTTGATAAACAGACTTCCTGTGCAGTCATAGCCGTCTCAAACTGCTAAAAATGAACAGTAAATGGCCAAGAAGTCTTTGCCCAGCATTACCAGTGACTAAAACTGAAACCCCAAAAAAACAGCTCCCAGAAGCTGTATCATCATGACCTCATCAGACGATAGCCAATGGGTTTGGAGATAACCAGCTGGTCCCAGTGCAATTTTTTTTTTTCTGAAATTAACTGCCTGTCACTGAAAGCTCGCCATAATTTTAACGCTGCAGAGTGCAAAACCAAAACAATGAGCTGAGGGACAGTAAAGCGTTGGTGCTACACAAATAAAACTGATTGATCAACTGACTGATTGATTGATTGATTGACAAAAATTCTCTGTAGGGTTGTGGTGAAATCCAGAGTTCATGACAAACCTTTGTGTGTTTTCCACTATGAGCACCATATCTCACAGTACAACTTATTATTTCATGGATTTGTACAACTTCTAAAGGGATAAACTGCCTGTTGGTAATGTTAACAGACAACATACAAGCATGCATGTCTTTACAAAGTCCCATAATGCACATAAAACACATTGAGACCAGGTTCTGAAAAAGGCCACAAACTAAACATGGATTTTCATACTTCAGGCCAGATCTTGATCTGTCTGTCAGGAGTACTAGTATACATTTTTCCTAGTCTGTTGTTCCACTTGCATGTGTACACAGATGTCTCTCTTCAAAGGAAGATAAAGAGGGAGACAATAACTATCTAAACTTATATCAGAGAGTTGTGGGAAGCCTTGGCAAATATCAGATATTTGTATAATTTCTTGTTGTTACAATCTACAGTTTCACAGGCACTACATCTCTTTCAGACAGCTCTGGCATAATGTTACAATTGCTTTGCAATAATAGTGCTTTCATCCATGTAGGAGGTTCATGGCTTCAGACTCTTTCTCGCAATGCTACTCCGAATTAAAGCTAATGCTCAGAATGATATCATGGTTAAAATTCACAGCAGTGGTAAACACAACATGCAGGCTTTCACTAAATTAAGTTTGAGATGTGGTGGAAAAAAATGCTCAACATGAAACTGGAATGTCTTAGAGCAGAAGAGAGTCTGACTGTGTGTGTACCGTACATGAACTCTGTTGGTTTAACAGAGGTTTAAATGCTGTGTAATGTTTTATCAGACAGGGTTTTATTTGTGTCTCCACCAGGTGAAGTTTCAGGCCTCACAGCTCTCTTCTGTCACATCGCCTGGTTTAATATTCAAGACGCGGTTCCCTCTTTGAATAAGATTATATTTTTATTTAGAAAGGTTATATACAGCAATAAAAAGAGGATCTTATCTGCTCAAATTTCAAGAGTTACACACTGATACACAGCAGTGGTCTGATTCCTTTCAGCATCATGGATGCTGACTAGAGTAAATTTGACACCTCAGATACAAAATATATTTAAAAAAACTACAAAAGCATGTGAGAGAGAGACTTCAGAGAGTGTAAGCACCTGTTTCGGCACGTGTTTATGGTTCTCAGACGGAATAATCTGCAGCTGAAACACACATCAAGCCAGAGACTAACAGATTGACCAAAACATATGTTTTCAGCTGAACCACAGACTGACACTGCATCCCCTGCATCTACACTATCTGAATGTGACTGTTTTAGGCAATATACACAAACTTTATACATCAGAACACAAGCTATACATATTAGCCTACAGTGCACAAAAGTGTTAGGCTACTGTATAGTGTATTTCTATGTCCTCCCTGCACTTTTTAACTATGTTATGTGCTGTTTGTGAGATGCATCTTAAATTTTAGGCTAAAACTTCACTGGTCTGGTTGTATGTCACATGTAAAACGACATTTTAGACATCTAACAGATCTGTTTAACAGCTTGTAAAATACTTACATTCAAACAACTGAGACAAAGTAAATGAAATGTTTTTCACACAGATCAGCTCCAGGCCTGTCGGGGAGCTCAGTGGAACATTTAGTTCAACGGAAAGAGAGAGTGAGGGAGACAAGGAAGTGAGTTTGGATTTGAAAGTGGCCGACAGTAACGTTAAAATGTTGGCAGCTAGGAGATTGAATGGGAGTCAGGCCTGGACTCTGACACAGGGATGAGAGAGCTTGGAGGGCTTTCTTTTAGACAAGCCCCGAGATGCCTAGAGCCAGTGCTAGCTGCTAACTTAGCTTTATTGCTATCACGCCCCCTGTAGCTGTCCGGCTAACTGAGGTCCGTAGCTCAATGAATTATCACTTGGCAGTAACTTTAGCTTTCTTACTCTGCCCAATGTCCTCCAAACAGCAGCTCCAACACAGGGGATATACAGGAGCTATGAAATGTTAGGCAGTTGGACCTATATGCGCGACTGACTTAAGCTATACCTAGCAGTGGGTACTTTAGCAGAGCCATAAATTGGAAACTATTTTTCAATTAAAGATTTGTAGAGTTTTGCATGTTTGTGCAGAGGCACAGTCGACTGCAAGGCATGTCCTGGAGACACTCTTCTCTGGTGGCGTTTAACAATCTGTGATCTTTCAATGAATTTCACTTCCTCGTATCCCTTACTGTTTCTTTTCAACGATTAACTGTTTCACAGAGAGCCCCTGTAGCACTTCCCTTGAAGGCTCCTTTGCAGTGTTTTGCTTTTTTAGTCTTTTCCTGAATATGTGTTTTTAACTGCACGAACAGTTAATGCAGATGTTTGCCTTTTGCAGAACGTTTTTCATTTGCAGTGCCTTCCCCCAGTTGCATTTGTTTTGAATTTATGTAAGTATTATCTAGTGCATCATTTCTAAATTTGCTGCATGTTTTCCCTAATTTAAAACATTTTGGACGTTGCCAGTTCTTTTCCCTTTTCACTCACCATAACAGGCATTACAGCCAGCTCAATATGCCTGTTTTATCTCTCTCAACTCTGACAGATTTCCTGCATACAAGCAGAGCATTCTGACACTAAAGTTGATGAAAACATTCAGACAATAAACTTAAACCAGAATACTTCAAACATCAAAGATCAACGTGGCCTGACAGACGCAGCTCAATGCAAAGTTAGTTACTGGCTGTTACCGTTAAACAGAGCAACAAGCGCGGCTTGACTCTGTCCTCACCAGAAGTTCAGAAGTTAAAGTCGATACCAAAGCTGCACCAAACGTAAAGGGTTACGATCGTAGTTAGGGGTAAAAAAACGTAAAGTTTCTGGTCCGAACCAGAAACGACACAGAACAACTGGATCGTCAACAAGCTGCTTGTTCAAGGTCTCCAAAGTCCAATAAAATACAGGAGGAGATTAAGAACTTTTTTTTTAATGGATGAAAGGATGTTTTCTTAGTCTGGAGACTGTGCAGTGGTTGAGCCCTCCTCTAAGACTGAATCCACATGAACCCCACGTTGACTGAAGCTCTCATCCAACCCAAACCTAACCTGTGTCCTGGAGGTTTGATGCTTACCGCGAAAAGAAAACATAACAAAACTGTGAGTCATGGACGTTTTTGAAATGTACTTTACCATTAAGACTTATGTATTTAAAAAAAGGATATATCATTTCCATTAAAAATTCTGTGGGTTGTCATCTCATCATGCCACCAGACGGTGTTTTTTTTTTCTTGTGGGTTATTAGAGCAACTCCTCGTGATGACCCTGTGGGAATAAAGGCATGTGATGATCTATACTCCTACTGTAAAAATGTATCCCAGGATAGAAGTAGCACCGTATTTTAAAACATATTTATGAGTGAGGGGTTAAAGGGGGGCTGTTTGTTAAACACATTAGGGACTTCTGCAGCTATTTACACGTGAAAAGGGATTTTAATGTTCTTTGGCAAAAAGCCGAAAAAGTTATTATGACTTAGTCAGCTGTGACACAGTAGCTCACCTGGAAATGTAATTAGCCATAGTTTGGCTTCCAGGTGAAGAATATCGAGGCAACATCTCCCCAATGACAAAGAATTTATGGTGGAAGTGACCTCATATCATGATGCGTCTGGAAATGGCATAACTGAGATCTTACAAACATCCAAAAGACAAAAAAACTAAAATAAGATTTGAATTAATTACAGACTTAAACTGAGGTTTAGCTCTAGATGAAATGAGATTATGGCAGGACCGGCATCTGCCTCCCACATGCTGGGATGCTGAGGATCATGAAGTGGTTTTAATGAGCGGGGGCAGACGAAGCTGCTTTTACTTCAGTCAGCACTTCAAACACATCTGTATCTGTGAAGGCCACACTGCCATCAAGTTCACGTGGGACTTTCTTACTAATAAACTGACTCAACCGCTGACTATACATCCTGTTAAATTCAAAATATGAGAGAAATTTCCCCTTGGATTACACAGGATATGACTGGGATCACAACTTTTACTGGTATTGATTCTCAGAATCTTGAATGCAAACATTAAAGGAATGAATGTTTTGTGGCTTTAATAGGCTTTTAGATCTAATACAACTGAAATGTTAGCTTTGTGAACCCCTCATCAGATACTGATCTTTAAATCTTAAAACACGTTACTCAGTATTGCAGGTTTGATAAGTTTTGGGTTCCTCTTCATGTTGAGGTGATGAGCATGGAGCTGCAGTGAGAGAGATAATCAGAATCAAGTGGTAGGACGACAATGTTGTTTTATTCTTTCAAAACTCAAACACCCAGGGCAAACATTTAAGGAATGGTCTTCTCTGTGTTAAATTACAACCATTTCATCTCACTTCAGTCTTTTACACTACACAATGGGAGTCAGGCCCACAGACTTAACAACACTGTGATAAAAGTAAAGTCCTGTAAAAGGCTGCATGCAAAATATCTATAGTTGGCGGCCATGAGACGATATAATATCGCCACACAAAATATTGCAATACTACGCTGTATGGATTTTTTCCCCCACCTCTAGTATCTACCTACCTTGTCCTGACGTATGGACTTAAAGTTGGGATGAATCATCCTGCACCCAAAGTTGGGATGAATCATCCTGCACCCTGGGGTGACTGATTTTCAACCAATCATAAAGCTTTGTCAAAAGCTAACGATCCAATAGACATTTGATACTCTTTACAGGCAGAGAAAATCTGTTATTTTGATGTAAAATACTGTGAGTTTAGATCATGATTAATTGAAAAATTAGGCAGATAAATTAACATTTAACACTGGAACACATCTAGAGTTCTTCTATTTTTTTAGAGCAAAATGAAAGTGTAAAAGAGACAACACGGTTTTCAACCAAATAATGCAGCTAGCTTTGGCTAAGCTAGTTTGCCTGATAACACCCATTAACATGAAAGCAAAAAATCACCACATTTCCTAAAATCGCTTCTGAACTGTGCACAAGACCCAGAAAGAAAGATGATACATGTTCCATTTAACTCTGTGTCCCATAGTTTGGCTATTTGATTATTTTAAAACTGTAAGACTTCAAGGTTTTTCATTAGAGTTTTTTTCTAACTCTGGATTTCAATGACATCAAGAAAACGTTTTTGCAGATTTGAAAATTTCTCTTTAAAAATGCAAGTATAATAAAATGTGTATTTTGGACCAGTGTGCATCATATTATTGACCCAGAAGTTGTGTCGACACAGATTGTTCACCATGTAAATTGACCTTTAAGTCTGGAGCTTTTTTTCTGGGATCAACACTATGAGAGATCTACTTTTGAATAAAGCTGCCTAAAAGCACTAACACAAAGAATAGAGTAGGAAATATTCATCATACATGCCATATCAATACTGCTATGAAATATGACAAATGTGCCATTGATGTAAATGTTCTAAGGTTTAATTCTTTCATCAAAAGGTGTTAAAAAATGTGATTCAGCAGAACAAACTTGATTTAGCTTTTGCCATATCCATAAATAAAATGTACCATTACAACATACAATAATGTTCATTGGACTGTCTCAAAACAAATATGAAGTCTATAAAGCAGATGGCACAAATGGACTTTTTTTTAGTGGATGTAAGATGTGACCAATAGTTACAAACTAACAGGGTTATTCAGTTTGTTACTCTCCTTCAGTTACACTTCAGGCTCTGTTATCATTGGAAAAAAAAACTAGAAGACTTAAAGGGCTTTTATAACCACAAATAGAAACACAAGTTCTCGTGTTTTGGATAGTAATCACTCCGTTTTCCACTCTCCACAACAGAGGGTTTCATGAAATCATAGCAACATGCGTCAAACCAAAATGGGAACACAGTCAAGCTGTGGTTATTTACTGTAACAAAGGAAAGGATGAGGACGCAACCATTGGTGGTTGTGATGGTTCCAACCAATTTAAAATTACATTATATTAAAGTGTGTGCATTTTTAGACTGGTAAACAAAAAAAAGGTTTTTGTCTTCTATGTAAGTAAGTAAGTAAAGTTTATTTATATAGCACCTTCCAAGAGCAGACGTCACAAAGTGCTTCACAATTAAAGATTACTAAAAAAGACATTACATACAGGTCATTATGTGATAACAGTAAGACCGTTCAAACAAACGCAATTCGAAACAAATGGGTCTTCATCTGCTTTTAAAACTGTCCACAGAGTTCACAGTTCTCCGTTCCAGTGAAAGGCATTTCCAAAGTTTAGTAGAAACAACCTGAAAAGCACAGTCTTCTTTATTTTCAAGTCTACTGCGAGGAACAACCAGAGGGCCCCGATCAGAAGACCTCTGAGTCCTGCTGGTGTTGTACAGCTTCAAAAGTTCTTTGATATGTCATGTATAATTATGACAGGCTTGAAGTCAAAAAGTTAAATATCAGGCTAATAAATGTACAGGAAATCCTACAAGCTGCAGGAATTAGCATTTGCAGCTGGGTGGTTCAGAAGAGACGTAGGCATGAGTGGCGAGACCTTTTGATCCCAACAGTAAAAAGGGGCCTCATGCACCTCACAAACTGCCCTCACCGCCTGGGGAGAAGGCCAGGGCGTCTTCGTTAAAGGCTCCCATGCTTGTAAAACACTCAGAAATAGCATTGAGCCTGGTGAATCTACAGCCATAAAGACGCATATGGTGTCTCCTGTCCTGACATCACTGCTCTGATTTGGACAGACAGATTTGGGAACAGAATAACTTTTGCTGCTTTGCAAAAGTGCTCATGATGGATTAAGCCGGGTCTTTGTAATATAGCAATAAGTAAGGTCTTTTACCTGCTTTTTTGTAAACATAACAATGAGTATGGTCTTTTTACCTGCTCTTTTGTAATATTTAATAACAAAGAGTAAGGTATTTTACCTGCTTTTTGTAAAGCGTCTTGAGATAACACTGAATTGGCGCTATACAAATAAAGATTGATTGATTGATTGATTGATTGATTGATTGATTGATTGATTGATTAAAGATTGAATAACTCTGCTGTGCTTTGATACTGCAAGGTAGGCAGTTCAATTCACACCTGGAAAACCTCTTCTTCTTCTTTTTTTTTAAACAGGGGCACATTTTAATTTCAGTTTACGGAGTTTCACTACAACTTGCTCAGGAGGTCTCATCATGAGGTCTAGTTGACCCCAAACACAAAAAGCCCTTTCTTTATGAAGACATACTCTGCATTTCTTTTTTGTCATCCTCAATAAATACGCAGACTCAGAGTGGAAAAGGGAAGGGTTGTACATATTTCATTTTCCACATATCGTAGGACCTGGGAGACCT
This sequence comes from Tautogolabrus adspersus, assembly GCA_020745685.1. Lineage (NCBI taxonomy): Eukaryota > Metazoa > Chordata > Actinopteri > Labriformes > Labridae > Tautogolabrus > Tautogolabrus adspersus. Next base: position 6,786,993 of record CM036535.1, read on the forward strand.
AGTATATTGAAAAAGTAAGACAATGTCAAACCAAAGACAAAATACCAGAGACATCTCTACAGAAAGATAACCCTTAGGTCCACAATGAAATAACAAGTAACTCTGATACATGGTGGTATGTCTTCAGTCTGTAATTGAGGCTGATGGTGAGTTTTGTGGTTGAGTATAGGATGCAGGTCTATCATTGTCTGGATATCTAAAAGTAGCAATAACTTTAATCAAACTCTATGAAACATTCATGAGGTCTCTGCCATGTGTCTCCTAAGAGTGCATTTATTCTTACTCAATCTGCTTTATATTTTCAAACATCCAAGAAGGTGCTCACACAATATAACAAAAGATGAACTCAAGCTACATTTAGGGGCTTGAAAAAATTGCTACGTACTTTAAAGTCATATAAAATTGGTACAGAAATCACTATCAAGAGCTTGGCACTCCACAAGTTTGCATTTACAACCTCAGGCACCTCGCAGCCGCCTCATTAATCATCAGCAAACACAGGTGAGCTTAAACTATCTGAGCAGAGCCACAGTCAGCGACATGCTAATTCAGGCCTGCAGTCAATCCCTAATAGAGTTCCAAGTACATCTTTATAGTCCCAGGACAGGCCTGACTCACCGAGGCTTCCACTAGGAGGGAAATCTAATCCCACAAGTGCCCTGTGAATGTTCTGTGGAAAAATAAACCACTCAGAGGCCAAGCAGAGCCCCAGTAAAAACAGCCATACTGTAAATACTACCACTCAGTAAATGGACCGCAGGATTATGATGGTCAATGTTATGGTGTGACACTTCTTTGTGATGCCTGCAAGCACTCTAAACTTTATGGAAATGAGTACCAGACTTACTTGCATCTATATCTTTCAATGTAGATGTCATAATAGGATCCAATTTAATCACCAGGTTCAATTAATGCACATCATTTATCTTATCATATATTCAAACGCTCTGCAAACACAGAGTCCAAAATAAACTAACACTGAGCAGTGCATCATGCAATGAAACCCTTACAGCTATAGTTTTAGCATCAATGTGAATCCCCTCTCTCTCCCAGGTTCCTCCAGGACCCAAAAGATGTGCAGCCAGTCCTACCTGTGACCGCGGCTTCCCCTGCACACGCATGTGGAGGCAGGTGAGCAGCAGCAGAGCCAGTCCTGACAGCATTCTCTCATGTGGCCACAGAAATGTCTGACCAGTCACTCAGGCTTCCTCTCAAAGTCCAGTGGCTGCTCCCCGTCAGCCTCTTCCTCGCCTCTGACGCTCTGAGAATGCCAAAAAAAAACCTCTTGCTACGCGGCTGATCTCTACAAGCTCCTCTTGTAAACTGAGCTGGGGGAGGTGCAGCTGGGGGAGGTAAGGGGCTTTTTAGAGGAGGTAGAGTTAGAGGTAGAAAATGAATAGGAGGGAGAGAGAGGCAGGGGGAAAGCGAGGCAGAAAGGAGTGTTGTAGCTACTGCTGACAGTGAATTGGAAGCCACAGAGGAAGTTTGGGGGAATATTTTCAATGAGACAAAAAAGTAAAAGAGGGAGGGAATTCTTGCAGGGCTGAAATGAATGTGTAAGTAAAACCACTCTGGTTAAAATAGTGGGCATGCCTTCTTATATAGGTATGCCAGCAAATAGGAATTAAGATGTGTACTTTTGTTCTTAATGATACATCAACAACAACAACAACAACAACAACAACAACAAATTGCCCCAAAAAGATCGTACGACCATCCTTAGGTTAAAAAAACAAAAAGTGAAAAATATATTTTCATTGTTTCTGCTCACTCAAAAGACTGAGCAACAACAGCTCAAACACAATAAGATCACGTAGGACCATTTGATCCCACCCAAAAAATATTTACCTAAAAGCCAATTCACAAGTCGTAAAAATCGAAGCAAATCTGCTGCAGCCAAAAAGATCTAAATCATCATCTGGTTTTCCTATCTTGCAACCATTGTTTCCACGAAATTAAACCCAAAATCAGCAAGACACACTGAAGAAACACACGCTTCATCCGCATGTCTTTTTTTTCTCAAGGAAACGATGTAGACAGACGACTCTTTGGAGAAATTTTGACTAAACTTTTTTAACACAAAGAGACTTTTGCAAGCTCAGGCCTGGAAGAAACATAAGTTAATTGAAAGCGTACCTGTTTTGAAGTGGCACACAGAGACCACAACAGGCCGCTGCTCCGTCTGCTTTGCACACTGAGAGGCTGAGTCTCAGATGTTTGAGCAGCAGGGCACACATGGTGGGACAAATCACACAGAGGAGAGGAAGGAGACGAATGGATGAATCTTCAAGATCATAACATAGACAGATGAAGAAAAACTGCTAAAATACTTTACTGTAAGATTTCGAATCCAGCATCAACATCACACATGTTTTGTGATGTTCATATACTGTAAAGTAATGTATACTGTATATAAGTATGGTTGCAAACTTACAGCTTACCACCCCACATAAAATATGTCATATCTATCATTTAATGTCTGATATGACCAGTGTCACAAACTGTGTTCCCATGATTTATACATGAATGCCAACTGGCTAAAAAAAATCTATGAAATATGTCTTTAAACTTTTACAAAACCAATAATAGAGTTGACCTATCACCCCTAATAAATCTCAACAAAGTTAACTCCAATACAGCTGAGCTCTAGGGAGGGGTTTGTGGTTAAGTATCTTGCTCTAGGAGGAGGGGTTTGTGGTTAAGTATTTTGCTCTAGGAAAGTTTCACATGCAAAGTTAAGTAAATTGGACAAGAGGTGAACTGAAGGTCCGGCTGGTTACTGGAATGAGTCCATTTTTCAGCCTACTCAGCCATGGCAGGTGACCAGCCCGTACTCTCAAATACACACCATTCTGTGCTGAGACGCTCCACACGCTTCATGCCGTGCGCAAAGCAACATAAACACTAATGTGACAGACACGCACACAAACTTAACTTGTCAGCAGTGTGGATGCTGCCTATCAGCAGAGGTGAAAAAGCAATAACTTAGTGGAGGTCAAATAAAGACGGTTTCCCGGCACTTCCTCCTATTGGCCAAAAATATCTCTACCAGTTTTTATTTTGCATCCATCCTGTCCACACGTACGTGTGCGCTCTGCTTCCACTCTCTCTCTCTCTTGCTCCCCAGGATCACAGTATGTTAAAATATTATATAATGACTATATTTGTAATATTCTTTGGTTTTGTTGGGACACTTAACTGATAAAATTTCAGCGTGTGATTAAATTTGATCTCTCATCAGATGCATCACTTTGCAGGAAGTTTTATAGATTAAAGCATATTGATAATGAAAGGTAAGAGACTGCAATCAAGAGCTTAATGTGAAAGTTGTCACAGCTACAGGCTATACGTGTGCTTTTATTTTGTTATCCTCATGTTTCACGTCTTGTGCTTCTTGTTTTATTTTGGTTACTTACCCTGTGTTTGGTTTCAGGTCTGATCCTTCCTGCCCTTCTCCCCCGTGTCTCCTGCATATGTGATGGCCTGATGTGTTTCACCTGTGTCTAGTGTTCCTCGTAGTCTTTTTGCTTTGACTGTTTTTGCATTTTTGACCTAGCCCTAATACCTCTGCATGTGACTGTTTTGGATTTCATTGTACTGAGCTTGATTGCCATTAAATAGACGTTATATTAGCCTCCTGTGTTTTGTGGTTCAGTGTGACTTTAGTTTACAATTGAAGTTATTTGTGAGGTAATTCATAGTTCAATCAGTCAGTGTTTTATAATTAACACAAAATTGTATTTGTATCCATTAAAGAAAAGTTACACAAAATGTTTTTGCTTTCATATGTAGTTCTTTGAGGAAAGAAAAATGGAATCAGCCAAAATCAAAATCAGCAGGTCAGACCTTGAAAAAATTGGAAATTGAAATAGGCCAGAGAAATGGTAATCGGTGCATCTCTAGATTGATCCTTTTACATTCCAATCAGTGGACAAACAGGATCACTTGATATAATAAAAAAAAGTTGCAGATGGAAATATTAGCAGGTGGTAGTTAGATAATAAGACATGATAAAATAGCAGGTAAGCAATTTGAAAAGTGAACTATTTCAAACTAAGATACGAAATTTTAACTAAGATACGAAAAATGTAAGACAGGTGCAGTCTGTTAAAATGTTTAACTCTACCACAATCCTTAAAAGAGGATCCAATAGATTAGACTGGCAGTGTTTAAACACCAGCCGACACGAATCTATGCCATTAAAATTTACCACCGAAGACTTCAGATTTATGTGTGCAGTCACACATAAAGTAAGTGAGCTGAACACATTGCCAAATACTTGCTTGGTAATGATGTGGATGTTGGCACTATATTGAATCACTCACACCCTGCCACCTTAACCTGTGAAGCTGTTTCACAGAGCAAGCAGAGGCAACAAGTGCACCCAAGAGTAGCAAGAAACACACATCTCCACACCTGCAACTGGCTTTGCTTATGTTGGAACAGTGTCAGCTTACACACACGCACACGTGCATGCGCACGCGCGCGCGCACACACACACACACACACACACACACAACCACACACAACCACACAACCACACACAACCACACACAACCACACACACACACACAAATCCAATCTGGCCCATTTCATCCTGCTAGTAGCAGGAGTCTCTTTAAGAAAATAGTAGCACACTGAAATTGTGAATGGCTCACTTCACCAGCCAAGTTTTTTCCTTCATTTGAACCACTTCATCTCACACACACACCTTGAAGCAGCATGTGTAGTATGTGATAACAATCCCTGCAGCCAGCACAGCTGCAGACATGTAGGAGGCTTCATTCAGCAGCTCATCTGTCACAATGAACCTACAGATCCGCCTCTGATCCGGACAGACCTCATTATGGAGTCATAGCACCGAGAGGTCGGACGGGGCCAGACTGACTCTGCAGTACACCTCAGACTCTGTTTCCTTCAACAACAAGGTCAGCACTGAAGCAACCTTGACTCCAGGCATTTAATTCCTCAGCACACGTCAGAGTCACGATCTACAGCGGGAGGGCTCAATATTACTGCACACTCTTAGTGCCAGACCCATTCTCCTTGCAAAAGCTGCAGTCAGCTCCTGTGCTAATTCTCTGTTAGGCTTTCAGTCTGTCCTGGGACTACTTTAGAGGATGTTTATATCTGTAGCTCATTAGCAGAACCATGGCAGCTAACATTTTTAGCAGGTGTTGCCTCAGTGGGAAACACGCTACCTGGCAGCTGTTTTAACTCTGTCATTTAGCTCTGTGTCAGCGTTACATCATGCTTAATACATGCTCACACTGAGGGAGAAGACAACAAGATGATGCAAGACCCCTGAGATGTTCACACAGAGTTGTTCCAATACCGATATCGATATATAGAGCAAAATTATTATCCTTTTATTCAACTAAATAAAAGCCTCATTAAGGTTAAATGTATTTCTCAAGATTGACCCACAAAGAGCGTAAACGTTGTTGCATTAGCTGTAAAATATGCCCAAGAGCACTAATATCTTTATTTGTTAAAAATGTGGGGGGGGTAAAACTGTAGAAGTACATCTGCCGCTTGCAACTATGGTTTTAATGCAGAAAAGAAAAAAAGAATTTAAGGTCATTTATAATGTGACTAAGCTGTGTAGTGCTGGCATACAGTGTAACACAAGTCAAAGCTAGTAAAATGTCAACAGTCACCACAGACATGTTTATCTTTTTATCATAATGCATCGCAGAAATACTAAGTATCTTCCAATACTGAAGTCCAAGTACCTGGAAAGTAAACACTGTGTAAACAAACATTTACAGCAACATTCTAGTTAAAAAAAAGAAAGACTATTTTTCATTTATATTCAATGATCTTCATTCATTTGATCAACCTCTTCTGATGACTCTACCATGTATTTCTGTAATCTGGAGCAGTAAAAATCAGAAAGGAGGAAGAGAAAACACACATTTTTTGTGCATCTGGGGTATATATTAGTAAGCAAGGCCAGGCATGTAGGTCCCATAATTGTTTCCTTTGAGCAATGTATTTGACTAAAAAGTGGAGTGTAGGAGGGAGGGTTAATGAATAAAGCAGGTCGAGAGGGGATTTGGTATGGGAGGGGCTATAGGTGTGGCTGAGAGAAGCTGCTTTTTCTATATGTCTCTTATCAGAAAAACAGCTGACAGTGGATCACATAAATGTTGTATAATATATTTCTGCTGTACATCAGAGGTCTCATGCCATGTGCCATCCTGAGTCAAGTGCAGTGGAACTGTAGAGTGAGTTTCATTTCAGCCAAATACTACAGCAGCTGATATCAGTGATTAGTTCTCCATCTCTACCCGTGCTGGTTGAAAGCAATAAAAACACACAGATGTTTATCAGTGGCACATAAATCAAACATACTAGTCTAAAACCCCGCCGCACAAAGTATGATCCGTCATACCAAATTGAGCTGCGTTCATTTAAAGATGTTTTTCTCACATTCTCTTATGTCACTTTTTTCCACCAAAGTGCATTTCTGTAACTTCTTCCTGCACTTTCATTTATACTCTTTTCATCATATTACTGGTTACTGGTTACCATTACTGGTTTATTTACCAGTAGAAACACTGTACAGTACATGTATTGCACCAGGTGAAACCAAATGCTTATTTCCATCTGTTGTCCCTGGGTGTGTATTCTACGTACATATAGAAACGTATATGGTAGAAAATACCAGATCATTGTTTAATAGACCTGAAGGAAAGAGCAGCGTGTATACTAACTTACATTATGAGACCTTCATGACATTTGCAACAACTTTTTAAAAGCTACACTTTAATGTTGATCATCCACAGCTTGGATGCTGCAACTGAAAATGCAGTTTAAGCAATGTTTCATTTAACAGTCTATCCATATCACCTTCACTTCAACTACATTATGATGTCCCAATCTTTAGTCAAAGACTTTTCTACCTGCATTTTTCAAGCTTTTTACCAGCAGAGAAGACATGAATGTGCAGCTAACAGTGAATCCCTATCTACAGCCAATGACCGACATGTTAACTATCTAAAAATACTCATCATAGTGTTATTCTGATTAAAAAAAAAAATATATGAATTGGCCAAAGAAATTGCCATCAGTGCATCTCTAGTTAAAATGGATATTTTGGAAACTGTATTCGTCTTCTGTCTGTTTCAGTGTCTCTGCTCTTTTTATGGGGTCATTTTTAACAGGGTACAAAAGGATTTTTAAAATCCTTGGCCACAACAAGAAGCCCCTTTTATGAGGCATGAAGTTGTGACTGAGTGACAAGATAATGAACAAACAGAGCAGATTAGTTTAGTGTCATCTCTTTATTACTGTGTTTAATGTGTTTATACACCTGCTGGAGGCCCTTTGCTAATTAAGCTGTTAGATGACATCAGATAAGAGTCTGTCAAAGAAGTTTGACCCTGAGCAACTGGAACCTACGGCACACTCACTCCGAATAACAGACTTACAAACACACACGCGCACACACATGCACACACACACACATGCACGCCATCTAAGAAATGCACATGTAAAAATAGGAACTGCTAATTAATGAAGACTGTGCAGATAAACAGCTATTGAGTATTATCTATAATTCTCAAACACCTGTAATTAGAAACACTCATGTAAGTGGATGATCCTCCACTCACACCTCGACTCTTATCTTATTCTCAAGTGACCGTGAATTCCCGGCACCCAGTGAGTGCTGACCACACATTGAGAGCTGCAGATCTCTGACATTCCAAACAAACCGATGAGCCATAAAATGTGCTCAACTGTCTCTTCAATTGACAGCCACCCAGATAGCAGCCAATCACTGTCAACAGCCGTCCGTCTGAGGAAGACCTGTGTGACCACTGAGGGCTTAAAATATAACCCCGTTTCCTTTTAGTATACCCTCATAAATCTGCCTCAGAGACCGAAATCAATGTTCTCTGCCCTTATAACTACATACACTGCAGAGCTCAACCTGTTGTGCTATGAGACACATCACTCACAGTTCATCAGCTCTCACAAAACCATCTTAATATGTCTATCGCAAAAGCTGTCTATCAATACAGCTAACATCAGTCCAAATGCTTACCCTGAGTCTCTCTCCACACATATCAAACACTTCTGTTGAACATGTGTCTGTAATGATATCATGAGCTACAGTAGCATGCTCTGAGGCAGACACATAATGATTACAGCTAGTAAGGGAGGGAATCCAAGGGTAATCATGATACGATACATGATACATAGCCAAACACGAAGGAACAACCTCCAGTGTGGAAAAATGAATCGAATGTGCAAAATCTTGCAGTTCATTGAGGGTCCGCTTGAGGCTGGCTCCAAGTGCCCTGGCCGGAAATAACATACTGTACACACCACAGCCCAAAAAGCCTGTTTTTACAGCATAAATTAACATGTTTACAGCCTGGTACAAAAAAACGAAATAGGTCTGATTAGTTATTGTCCTCATGGGCACACACATATGAGGGGGAATTTTTTTATAACACATCCGTTTTGACTTTATTAACGATACGTGTTATCCATAGTTAGGCGCGTAGCTGACATGATTGAGAAAGAAAAGAAAATGTAATAAATATTGAAGGTATCACACTAAATGAAAAACATGTGATATGAGCAAAAGAACCTCTGGAGTGTTGAAAACACATTAAATGTAGATCTCATTGGATGAAGACATTTAGCTTTTTAACAGCTTGACGGACAGCTCCACTCTGAATGTTAAACATTCAAACCTCTCTTCAAGAGAAAGACTTCATGAGCTATGACAGAGCCAAGCAGATATATGGAAGTGCAAAGCAAGTGTCTGACTTGTTCAATGATCACACAGAGCTAGTTAAAGTCGATGCGGGCCAATGAGAGTGAGAAGGTGGGACAGCAAGATCCAGGAAGTTTAGGCCAAACTAAGCCATCAATCTGTCATCTCCTTCACATCTTAACTTCCCAGGCACCGTCTGTCTCAACTTTCTTCCAACTGGAATTCTCATATTCATGCCTTTTTGACGGAGATAAGTGCCCTTACATGCGCCATTACGGAGCGAATATATGCTAGCAATGGGGCTGCTGATGCTAAACGTGTCCTTTGACTTTCTGAGGAGGGACACTAGGAGAACAGTAAATCTGAACTTGGAATTACCTGATCATTACATACAAATTTAGTTTTTTTCTGGAGAATATTTTGCTTTCTTTTCACCTGCAACACTTACTCTACAAAAGAATCCCTGGCACTTACAAGTAGTTCAACAATAGCATTAAAATGCTGTTGCTAGTGGAAAGGCAACAAACAAAGTATTTCTAATTCATCCTGAGTAAAACATGAATGTCTGTACCAAATTACGTGGCAATCCCATTCCAAGATGCCACAGATGTTAACCTCACAGTGGAGCTACAACAAATATCAAGAGATAAAGTCTTCCAGATACATCGTCTGAATACTTGGACTTGTCATGAATATATATAATGAACTTTCATGTAAATCCATATGATGGATGTAGAGATGTTTCAGATTAAATTAATATACACATATGCCATCTGTAGAGCGATGTTGATAGCATGGCCAACAAAAACATACATCTAGAAATGAACGCAGTATATGTTTAAGATGCCTTGGCTGATATAACAAGAACTACACCCATAAACCTATCATAACTGTTGTTCTATCTGTCCAATCCCTGAAGACAGGCTGCGCTGACATGAATCCATAACCATCTGCAGTGGGTAATGGTGAGGAACACCCTCTGAGCATACAGCTGGAGCTTGGCTTGTCATGGATGTGATTGAGGTATCTCCACCAGTCTTCACCAAGCAGGCAGTATATCAGAGCACTCATCCCCTTTTTAACAAGTCTGCCTGTCCACCACAGCAGGGAATGCATTAAACAGATGCAGCTGTCAGAGAAGAGAAGAGAGGTGAGGTGAGGAGGGGCCTGAGATGTTGAGTCTGATGAGTCTAGGCCAGAGCGGAGCTCAGGGTGCTTGGAAATGTTCCAGTTGGGGAGGAAGACTGGAGGAGACTTGGAGACTGCACTAAGTCTGATGTAGTCTTATTTTATCTGACGTCTCTACTAAAGATAAGGATACGTCCAAATACACGCAGAAATATGTCAGTTTAATGTTGCACTACTCATCAATAAAAATAATCGCTAACAGATTCTGGTTTAAAACATTCAGGCTCATTTGAGTTTTTGGCTTATGTCCAATCTGACCTAAAGCAGTAGGAAATACTGCAAATCCACTGCTTGGTCTATGATAGTGCAGGCCAGGTAGCTTTTTACCCTCAGATGGGCCCACTAACGCCTGCAGAGAAGTGTGTGGTCAGTGATCGCCCTTTAAAAATACACACACCCTTCTCAAATGCCCTTCCTCAGTCTAAAGAGAGGGAAGTCTCAGCTGAATGGAAGTCCCACCATAAAGGGATCTTTCTTTCACTGTTCGTCTGAAATGAGTGGCTGCACATTCAAGGGGTTTTCAGTGCCTCAGAGCCAGCTTTCAACATGTGAACTGAGAAATGTTCAGCACTTGAAATAAATCAAATGGTCATCTCAGGAGATCCAACACATTCAACATAAATCTTTTTTTAAATGACACAGTGCTTTCCTTCTGAGTTAACACACAAGAAATGGTGTAGTAAAATAAAAATGTTTCGGGAATATCTATTATATGATCAAATAAATAGTCCAAGCACACTATGTCATGTTATACTCTGGCCCTGGCACTGTGGGTTTTTAAAAAAAAGGAATCAAAATGCTCAGTAAATACTTTACAGGGATATATTCCTGAGGCAGATTTTCATGATAAATGTTCCATACATAGACTGTATACAAAATTTAGTTAAACATTCATTCTTGCTGATGGCCAGCAGGGGGCAACGCCACTGGATGCAAAAAGAAGTCAGATTTTAGGTCTACCAGAAATTGTAACTACTTCTCACTTGGTTTAAACCTAATAGTTACATTTTCAAACATAATTAGGTGGTGCCAATTGATGGTTATTCTACACAGCGTGTTATTCTTGTCAATTATTGTCCCATTTACGGTGAAATATAAACTGGGGAGTATATTTATAGCATTCTTGTCTGGCATTGACAAGTTGCTGCCACGTTGATCGGTCAACCAGGATAGAAGATTTTAATGATTTGTCAGAATATGGTCATTTCTGGCTCTAAAAAACAAGGATGGCATCAAATCAATGAAAGAGATCAAGCTGGCTACATCGACTTCTTTTAAAGAGTCTACAGTTTCCGCCAAGATGACAGGATGTTGTGATATTCTTAATAATTGTGTTTAGTGCTAACATATCACAGTCAGATAGTGGCAAGCAATATACCCAAGAATTATCAACATGCTCACTGCAACCTTGGTACCTGGGTTGCTTCACAGAGTTGCTAGCAAGGCTGAAGACTGTTCCTCTTATTAGTTTACCAATGATGATGAAACTAAGACCACAGATCAGAGAGAGAGTCACTTCTAGGGTTAAGGGTATGAAGGCAATGAGGATACTGTAATGAAACTGTCCAACACTTAGAATATCCCGAATGAGTCTTAAAACCTGTGACAAATAACTCTGAAGAAATAGCTCTCTGTCGGACTTTGTTGGCCCCCACACATGCAGGAGTGCTTGTGTGAAAACAGCTCAGTAGTTTGGAAGCTGCTCCCCGCAGCCATCACAGGCAGGACAAATCATAAAGAGAAGCAAGGCTACAGCTGCAGACACAAAGAGAGCTGAGGGTCCTGAACACTGAGCGACTAGCTTGCCTGCAGCCTCTTCAATTCAGGATGTAGACTAAATTAAGAAAAAGCATTCAAATATAAAAAAATAAAATAAATCATTGACATGCTTCCATTCACAACCATGTCATAAAAACTTGATGATAACCATGTTCTTGTTCGATACCAGACGTTTTAATAGAAAAAAAACATTGAAACCTTCATTATGGGCTGCTCAAACTGGTTGCATTCATCATCGAACCCTCGCTCCATACCACAGTGAAAGACAAGCATTGAGCTGCCAATACAGCAGACAATTAAGGCTGGGCCACAATCCAGGCAGAAAGAAAAAGGATGGAATCACACCAGTGCTCCTTCAGACAAAGACTGAAGAACTACTTGAGTCCAAAACTGCAGGGAACAACCTTGAAAGAACTTGATTTGCCTCGTTAATTTTGGTTGTAAAACCTGATAGAGACTTGGGTCTCTTTAGCAGGCCAATTTGAGGGTGTCACTGCGTCAGATACAGAAACACGAGAAGGACTCCTGCAGTGACACTTCGGGACAAAGGTGAAGGGCAGAGCTGGGTTGTTATTCATGCAGTGCGAGAGGTGACAGGGGACCACACAAAGCACTCAAACTCTGCGGTTTGGTTTGTACGGTAAGCTAAAACTACAGCATAATCAGGCTATATTTCCCTCTAAAGCCAATAACTGTACAGTCCAAATGTTCTGAGTAATCGTTTCATTATTATGATTAAGAATCTTAAAAGGTTTTACTGCTCCATGAAAGCCAAAACTAAAATGATCTCCAGACACTTCTGCAAAGTCAAAGAAGTCCTAAAGGACACTGCGGGCTGCTACACTCTGGATTCAAACTTAGCTCATGGAGTTTGTTCTTTTCTCTCTAATTTGTTTCTCTCTCTCTTTAATTTAAAGTCACTAATAAAGTAGAAACACCTTAGACATTTTGTTTAATAGAGGTACACAACTATAAAAGAGTATTTCTATATTAAGGGAAGCATTTCATTCAAACCAAGTTGAAATTATATCCTCAAAAAAAGGTCATAATGTGTTTTGTATGGATGCTTTCAATCATGGGAACAAGCAGGAGTTTACATTTAGATTGATTTGAAAAAAGGTGAAACTCAAGTTATGCAAATGACAACATTTCACCATAATGATTTTAAACTTAGTGTGAAAGTATCATTAATATGTTTTTGGGCTTCCAGGAATCTGTGCAATGTTACGACATGCTCCGACCTGAGGAATCCCCTCTGTATGAATAATTAGAGATAAATGATGTTGTGTTTTGGCTCTGATATGAAACAGAGGCATAATAGTACCTCGTATGTTAGCTACTTAGTGCCTTATAGACCCTTCATCAGTTTGCAGGATGCTTTGCGTGACATATATCCTGATCTTTATGGTCGAGCTGTGTTTTGATTTGGTTAGTTTGGACTTTAAAGCACCAGTATTTGGTTTATTGCACTTTAGACCTTGTTGTTGCTCCTGGTTTGGAAAATGGCCAACAAAAACAGTTCAAGCAGAGACAACATATTTCTTTTGAAGGAATTTTTTTTCCCAACCACACAAATAGAAACCTCATGACCGTTTAATATCCATCCACGTCTGTCATTGTTGTTCATAAGGTCAGACAATGATTAAACAGTCTGGTTTCCATAACGTGTGGGCCTATCATAGAGAACATCTAAAAAAGACACACTCTTATGTAAGGAATGTGTGAAACATGTTGTGAAATACAATCTGGTATTTATCAAATGATACAGCATGAATTTCACAGAAAATATGGCAAAAGTGTGTAACTCACAGAGTGTTTTCACACCATTTAAGAAAGCAAAACACTTGATGATGCAATTCTTATGCTTGAGATCCTCAAACAGAAAAAGACTAAATGTAGACTCTGCTTTGCTGCAGTGCTTCAAACCACTGAGCCCAGCAGCTGGTCAGCTCCTGGACACAGCTGGACGCTCCCAGGGCCACATCAAAAAGTGTCCTTATTTCACACGAAGCATGCCCTCTGCAGCAGCCACAGAAACCACAGCCTACACTTCAGCCAGTAACAAGCTTTCTTGGTGCAATAAAATGTCAGAGTGTGATGTCACTCCGAATGGGACTAAAATGTAATCAAAGCTGTTAAATAAAAAAAAATTCAGAAAAGTTAACATCTGCCTGACTGCCAATCATACATGAGTGGTTTCTACAGTACTCAGTATTATTATCGCATTATTACAGGTATATAGTATTTAGTTTAGCTAGCAGTCTGTAGCATCCAGCATGTTGATGTTAAGAAGGATATATCCCAGTTCATTATCTCAGTTTAGCACTTCAGCATGTTAAAATCTACAAAGTGGAGCATACAAAGTTTATGTTGATCAATAACTTGTTTTTTCTGGAGGTATATGGTCCTAAACCAAATGTTTTTTTACAACGGGTACTTTTTCCTTATGGTGAAACTGCAGGGAAAAAAAATTATGGATCCCCTAATTTTCAGAATTTATCATCTTTGTATAATCTGGGAAATGTACAGCGTTCTGTCCAACAGGCGGCAGTATATTTCTCTATGAAACACCAAGATCAATAGGTGTCATTTTCTGAGGATGAAGTTTTTAATAGATTTTTAATAATCAAAAGTGCTGGACGACACTATCCAAAGAGATATTTGGATATTTAAAGATTGGTACCAGCCTTATGAAAGTAGGCCAAGGGACTGAAGATGTAAATGATCTCTCAGCTAAACTCTGGTACAATGCATCAAATGGCAATGTTTGTGTTTAATATTGAAGATGGTCCCTTTACAACTAAAAGTAATAGAATTAAATGTTGAATCTCATGTTATTGATTGATTTAGAATTTGTTAGACTCAAAAATGTTTATTTTTTTGATCCATCCCATTTTAGTGTATTTTGACAAGTTATGAGGTATCATGTAGGGTCAAGCAGAGTGCACCACACCAGCTGACTGTCTGCTGATCCAAACAGGCACCAACGATGACCGACACTTCAAACAACCTGTTGGAGCTGCCAACTCCTCGTTCCTCCCTGCGGCTCCTTCCTGCTCCATGCTGCTGTTACTGCCGCTGATGAATAGCTGTGCTGCTAACTCCCTCAACCAGGCCAACATCCCCCTGTTATGGTTCTTTTTGTACCAATATCCCTGCAATGACATATCTTGCTAAAAACATTATGCAGAGTGATTATTCCATATGTTTGTATCTGCTGCAGTGTGCTCTTAACCCTGAAGGGGAGAGCTAAACTGTGCAGCAACAACTATAGTTCTCACGATAATGCTTCACTTCAGTGACAAGAGAGGTTCTGAATTAAATTTAATAATCCAGATGTTTTTACATTATCTCTTGGCTTGCAGCTGGAGGGGATCTCCTTTTAAATGACTGGACCAGCTGAGAAAATCTCAATGGGGAGAGAAAATTCTCTTCTCCCTGAAAAGCTGATGATGACTTTGAATCATCACTACTCTATCTTGATATCTTGATCAAATTGTGATGTTGGAAAGACTTTCTCTTGATTAGAGTCCATGGGAAACACACAGGGCTAACAAAGCAAGGTCAGCATGACCAGCTGGAAATCAGCTCTTTCTCCAACATATTCCTTCAAGCTAAACCAGAAACAAAAGAATTTTACAGTGAATCCTGCCGTTGAATACACAGACAGCCATAAGCAGGCCCACACAGCGACTCTCTCTGTCTTTCTCTCTCTTTGTCTCTCTCTCTCTCTCTCTCTCTCTCCTGCTCAGGGCTCACAGGTGTGTTTTCATCATGTGTATTAAATACGGGGTCAGAAGTGCAAATATTTCCTCTATTGAGATCCCAGATCTCCTGTGAGTGAAATGGAGGTCACACTGACCTCCCTTTCACTCCCTCAAATCATATTTGAAGGGCAGTCACACTGAAGTTTTGCTGCCCTCTGCTGGTCTTGTCACTACAACAGAACTACTGTTTGAGGTATGTTACATTTCTAAAATAGATGTCCAGTTTTTTAAAACATTTTATAATCAAGTGCCTATATGTCACTTAAATAACTACATTTACTCTCATAGCTGTGAGCTTGGTATTAACCTTCAGGTTGGATTATTGAAGGGAACATTCATGCTCTATCAAGATGCTAGGGAAACATGAATAATGAATCAAAGACTGTAACATAGAATATCTAATAAAGGTTTGATCAAACTATTTGTATCAGGGTTTTTTTTACAAAATTCATTTTTTTATCCACTATTGATTTCACACTTATTGATTGTTTTATTTAACTTCTTATATCTTTTATTTATGATTTGCAAATTTCAATCTTTTTTAGGAACCTACTTCAGTATTTGAAAGTTTTGTTTTTGCTCATGTTTAGTCAAGGATGTGGTGTCTTGACCTGTGATTGTAGCAGCTGTAACAGCAGTTCCTACACAGGAAGTGATCAAAGGGTTGCTGGTCTAATCCAAAAATCAGTCAAACTAAAACAGTTTTCACACACTAACAGCCTTGAGGACGCCTGTCATGGCAGAGAGTAAACATTTCAGTATGACATAGTAAGACTAAATCTTCGACTGGATGACTTTCTTTAAGAATACAAAAGGTTTAAAGAGCGGTCTACCTACCACACACTTTCCCGCCACACAGAGAGAGGTGTCATTCTTCCCGCATGGCGTCCCATCGATCACCCTGTCTGAAAGTTGCACGTAGAATCTGAACCCTATGGCCCGGCAGTTCAGTTCACAATGCTGAGCCTCAGAAACTGAAAAAAGATTCAAGACGTTTTGATAAACAACCAGAAACTTGGATAAAATATGACACAGTGCCCACTGATAAAACAAAGTGCAGTAGAAACACTAGCAACAGAAGTGCATAAAGGTCCAATGACGGACAACATCTACTACTTAAAAATATGTATCATATTCAACCACAGTCTATATTTGCTTGTCACAGATACATCAGCATTGTTACTTCATCATGGCGGCCGCCTACAAGAGACGTACCGTTACAACTATAAAATTACTGATTTCTCTGGCTTTGATAACTTTTGGAAATATTTGAGGTGATGTAAGTACTGAACTAAAAAATATATATAACATGGGTTTAGTCCATTTTTAATTTAAGTTAGATATTTTAATGTAAACATTAGCATGCAATTCTACATACTGTACCTTTAAACCGATGTATGTTTAAGCAAGATAGATGTCATATAATCCTGATTTAACCTCCGTCATGTAGCTGAGGTTATTAAATCTGAACGTCTGCATAGCGCGTCAGTCGAGGCTGCGGCACAGAGACGACATCTGTTTGACAGGATATTAAACTGGAGGCTGTTACTTCCATTAGTGTTCGTAGAGAAATTACATTTCAGGAGGTGTTTTGACTGTTGCTTGGATACTTCAGGTGAGCGCGGTCACAGAGTCTGTGAGAATGAACATTCATCCATAAACCTAAAGAAAGGTGAAATACTGCAGCGCTTACATCACAACACGCCTTAGTACGTACAGATCAGGCAGCTGAAGGTGTAACTCACAGCTTTACATTTGAAATGGGTGTGACCTTAAGTTTGAGTGAAGCACTTATAAGGTTTGGAGTATCTACAACATCTCAACATGACACATTTTGAGTCAAAACTTTAACACATTTTGAAAGACGTCTATAGTTTGCTAGTTTGTTTTAAGATTTATTTATTTCCTCCTTCTTCTGACCCTCCTTTAAAATCATGTTACAGGTTGGTTTTCACCAAGCCAGTCCCTGTAGGGATGTCAATGTCCGTCTGATGGTTGGTCAACTAATCAAACTTTTACAAACATGTCATTAGTTATGTAAATTCAAGGTGCTCTGAATGTGAGGTCTACTATCCCTAAGTTGAACCATAGTGCTACCAAAAGGTTTATGTTTGTGGTTGATGAAAATATCTTTTGTATTACATGACATTTTGTATTGACGTTTATGTTCCTGATAGATGTAAGGATAGGCGGAGAGATGGACGGGCAGACGGAAGGACTCGATAGAAGTTTTTTTTCATAGTCAGCATGCTTGTGTTAGTATTTGTTGCTAGTTCAAAGATCTTCTGTCTATAACTACAGCCTCATAAAGGTGTAGAATGGCTGTAAATTAGCCCTGGGTTTTGTTTTTTCTTTCCCCTAAAAATTCTGTGGCTGTTAATTTTCTTTTACCCCTTTAGCTGTCACCAGCAAAAGACCCTTCTTTGTCTAGAATTAAAACAGTTTATTCTGTAATTTAGTCCAAACTAAAGTCAACACAATGTTCTAAACATTTATATATGAACATACTGTAAATAAAGAGATGCATATATACAACATACCCTCGTTGAAAGGTTCCCACTCGTACAGTCTGCCCATGAAAGGCTGGTTGTTGTATGAAGAACACTGAACAGCTCGGATGTGTCTGCTGGATGGATGACAGGCCTGTAGATGGACCAACACACACACATTAACATTCACACACATTAATTTATGTTCCAGTTACAGAGTCCAACAGGTCAATGATTCTTTTACAGCAGAGTATACATTTCCTCATTTTCAAACTCTATAGCAGGTTATTGACTGCTGCAGTCGACCCTCTCTGTTCTAACCATGTGCTTTTATTTCAGGCTTTCTTGCCAAAAGCAGTGAGATTCAGGTATTTATTGAGGCACCCAACTAACTCAACCTCCCGGACATCTCCATATCTCCACTGTCTAAACAATACCCTGGTCTGCTTTACTTTGCTTGAATATCTGTGTAATCACACACTCGAGATTATACACAAAAACCGACACTGTTTAAATGTAGTTTAATGGTAAATGGACTTGAGCTTGTATAGCGCTTTTCTAGTCTTCTGACTTCTCAAAGCGCTTTTACACCGCATGTCACACCTACACATTCACACACTGATGGCAGAGGCTGCTGTGTAGTGAGACCATCAGAAGTAACTAATCCCATTTATACACATTTATACGCTGCCGACGAAGCAGCGGGAGCAATTTGGGGTTAAGTGTCTTGCCTAAGGACACATCGGACATGTTGCTGCAGCAGCTGGGGATCAAACCCTCAACCTTCCAGGTGAGAAACACAACTATACCACTGAGCCACAGCTGCCATCTTTTAATACAAAGGTTGAATTACAAAACCTTTGCTCAGCAAACCCATCCACTCTTGTGCATTACAGTTCAGGTTCAACTCCAAGGTGTTCCTAAGACAATACCTCAGTTTTTTTACTTGGGTTACCAGTGCAGAATATTTAGTGTTAGTACAGAGCAATAGATTGTAGTACATAATAACATCAGATTTAAAATGAATGCATCATGGTAATCACTCCAGAAAAGTTTGATAAGATATTAGTAAAAATCTATGACTGTTTCGATACCCTCAGCAAGAAATATAGAAGTCCTCTGCATCCAAAATTGGTAGATTCTTGTATTTAATTACTAAAATTGAAAGCAAATTCCTGCACACGGCTTTGGAACTAGAAGGATGCGAATGCATTAGAGCAATTTAGAGAGTGCTATCACGCTTAATCTGTTTGAACAGACCAGTACATTTGAACGGACCACCACTGCTCTCTGTCTCTTTTGGTCGTGGCTGCTTTCGGGTTAAAAAATAACTTTTAAGTTTTTTATCTTTAAAGCTTTTGTACCTTTCAAAACTGTCGACCACAAAAAATAACAGAGATTGCATCATTTTAAAACGTGGTGTGGAAAAGTTTCTTCTCAGTGTTGAAAATTTTGACAAACTTAGAGCGTATAGAAAACTAGTTCTCCCTTTTTTCCAGCTCTTTAAAGAACCATGCCAGCACATTGCAAAGAATAAAATAATGACACAATTTGAGCTGTTACTTTAGCTGTTAAATTAATTATGTTATTACATTACTAACATGATATTATAATAGGAAGATTGAGATTTGCATACATTATTTTCGCAGATCTTGTAGTGTGTGTGCTCCCCTGTGCAGAAGGAAGCTGGAAGGGGGTCGTACGGTCTCTCCTGGTGTTGCTGGGGTCCAGACGTTTGGCTGCCTGACTCCTGCTGAGTCTCAGCCTGGTTGACTGAACCAGGCTGGTAGAGAGGGGCCCAGACTTGGTTACTATTTTGCTGCCTCTGCCTTGGCTGCAAGTGGGGTCTGCTGTAGGGATGGAGGTTGTTGGAGGGGTCTAGGTTGTTTGACCTTTGCCCATCGTGGCCTCTAGAGGTGTAGTGGTTGCCATCAGGTGCAGCAGCGCGTCTCTGTCTGTGAGGATGAGATGAAGCGGAGCTCTGGCCTGTATCTGTCTGCAATGGAGCAACATAAGGAGCTCTGCCATAGCCGTACCTCCCTGGGACAATGTCAGAAACCCTCCTGGAGACACAAATATTAAGAGAAGAACAATCAACAAATGACTGAGTACTATCTGTCACCTTCCTGTCTACAACTACACATCCTGAGAGAAAGACTAGCTCGGAATTTGTTTGTTTTACTTTAGAAAATATAATCCACCTAACCACAGTGTACAAAACAGGTCATCCAGAATATTTGGATCGGCATCTTTTCTATCAAGTTTAATTGAGCTAAATTCTTCTATCACGGCCCTTCATCCAGCTCAGACTTTTGAGAAGCGTCCAGATCCCCTTAGCAGAATTCTGGGAGCCTTTGTTGTTATTTGGCTCCGTAGATCCCAACCCCCCCCCCCTTACTCCGCTGTCAGAGCTATTTGTTCAATAGGCATATCAGGAAGGAGCTGCCAAGCACAAGCTAAGCTTTTGACTCCATCCATAAAAGACAAGCTTTCCAGTGAAGGGTGGTCAGTTGGCAAACAGTGACGGAGACTCTAAAGAGTCACTTTTAGACCAGGCTTCTCAGCATGCAGCAGAGGGTCTCAACCATGGCACTCAAATTTCTACCAATAGTTTCTCTTGTATACTTAAGATATAACTCTCAAATGGCACAAATAATGATGCCAACCGTTCAAACTCTTTTTTTGCAGATGTTGACAAGTTAAAGGATAATCCAACATGTGTCTGAGATAAAGAGCCACCATTATTGTTATATACTGACCCCATTTGTCCTAAACATTGCCCCTCATTTAATGTTGATGGTGCTGGGGGAGACAATGTCTAAAATATAGCTCCAAAATCTCCCATGGTTGTTCAGCTTATTTGGGACTGTATAAAACATTGGTTTCTGAAGCGCAACTATGTCAGTCGCCATACTGAAAATGCTGTGTCAAACTAACTTTCGGTCAACCTAAAAAACAAGCAAATAGGTGCAAATAACCTATTTGCTTTAAACCTCCACCTATTTGCTTAAACCTCCTGGCAAACCTACAAAGCACCCACCTGTCATGCTACACCACTAAAAATGCATAACTCTTAGCTTTAATATAATCAAAACGGGTGAGTTACAAAAAAATGACCCACATACAGTGTGAACCAATAAAGATATAAGCCATTGGTACCAAATCAGGTTTTTCTGCAGCCAGCCTCAAGTGGACTCTCGAGGAACTACAGTTTTTTTTGCACTTATGCAGTGGTTTCATTTTTCAACACCAAAGGTTGCCACTTGATTTGGGATCAAGAGTTGGTTAAGGCTACAACATGTCCAAACTCATTCAATATAGTATTGATCCTCTGTGGTCTGTCTGGAAGCACCTGCCTTTTTTTTATTTTTCTGTATTTTATGTTAAGGCATATGTCACAGTACTGCCTTTAACCAATTCATCCTTCTGTCACTTCTTTTTAAAGAATTTGAATCTAACAGCCCTGAAAATGCTTTAACAGAGGTATCAACACCTCAATTTAACAAAACCAATCTAATCCCCCTGCCCAAGATAATACAGTACCTGTGTCCACCAGGCCGGGTCTGTGTCCGCTCCCTCACCTCGCCATGCCTGCTGATGTTAGACCTGCCTGTGTGGCGGTGCAGAGGGACTGTGGGCCGCAGGGCTGAAATGACAAGGCCAGGCTGCTGCGGGGGAACACCAGCTCTTCTGGATGGAGTGTAAACAGGCAGGCAGGGTCTCTTCTGCTCCTGAACCCCTCTTCCACAGGTCCGAGAGCATGTTGACCAGGGCCCCCAGGTTCCCCAGGAGCCCTGGATCTCTCCATGCTCTGCCCTGAACTCCTGTTGGGTCTCTGCGCTTTGAGGTACCTGTATGGTGATAAAACAAACATGATTAGCAACACTGCAGACAGAAAAAATGCAGGATAGTGCCATGTAAATTGTATGCCAAGAACTGATGAAAACCCTACCTTAAGGAGACTTGATCTTCCCAGATTATTTATTTTTCTAAAGACTCAATCCAGTGACCTCATCTCATCAACATCACTTCCGTGCCCCTCTGCCTCCCACCTCTGTCCATGAAGCAGAACTCTGTTTAAGGCTATAAAGAGCTGATTTGCCTGATTAGTGGGTGTCTTTTAGGCTTTGTTCAGACTGCCGCCCAAATCTGATTTTTCCCCAAATCTGATCAGAATCCGATCTAACTGACTGACTGTCCACATTAAAAATTGCAAGTGACCAGATCCGATCTGCCTGTCCGTATTGACATGGTCTGATCCACATTGTTTTCAGGTTACGCCCAGGAAATACAACTGCAAAATGGATGACAGAGAAGTGTGTCTATTTCTGACTCAAACAATCTTGTGGAGCAGTCCGTCCACAGGCTGTTGTTTTGCTCCATGTTTGTTTTTATTCTTGCTGTTTTCTTCCACCGACCAAAGCTTAGACCAGTTTGTATAATGCGCCCTGAATTAACTTCCGGCTTGCTGGATCTACGTCGTTGTTTTTATTGTCAATGGTGTCGCGTTGCGAGTGATGCAGAAGACACATTGAAGCGACCGAGACGTTCAGATTGAATCAGATCTGTAGGAATCTGATTTGAATCGCATTCGAAACCACCTGTGTATGTGGTTTGAATCAGATTTGGAAAAATCAGATCTCATGTGGCTTTTTGTGTCCAGACTGGCAAAAAAACAAACTACATACAATCTGGATGTGCTACAAATATGATTTGGAGGTGCAATGTGAACAAGGCCTAAGTGGCCTGTCCTCTATTGGCTACCTGCATTGCTCCTTGTTGACTCTTGCAACTTTGCCAATGCCGTATTAGCAATGATCGCGGCACTCTCTTTTTGAGGAACCCGCCAGGAGAACACTGTGCCAAGTCGGCTTTATCTGTGGAGCCCCGTGGAAACCCAGCTCTTTAAAAAGCACTTTGTCTCCATTCAAGCAACCTCTCTGGGCAAACACATGGCTGTAGTAAAAGCTCAGCTGCCTTTGACTTTTAGTGGACGGAAAGAGAATACAGAAGCAGTGGGGAGAGTTGGCAGGAAGTTCCTCTCTTGTCAATCAGCCCATGCAGCTATTCAGAGAGATCTCAACCCCCCTCGCCCCCATTTTCTCCCCTGCTTCAGCCTTTGTAACTCAACACCACAGTCATCTCCCGGGTCAGCTGTAGGTCACACAGCTGGACCCCTGATGGAAACACATGGAGCTGACTCGGATCAACCTTCTCTAACCTGACAAGAGAGTGTCAGTCGTCTCATCAGGTGCATCCACAAAGTTTCTTTCTTCCATGTAGGTCTTGTGGCTCCACAGGTCAAAGGGTGATTGGCTGACAGCTGACATAAGCCCTCCCTGTTTCACGACAATTCACTCATGCTCTCAAGTTAACAGATTAGCACTCAGGTCAGGTTCATCCTGAGAAAGCTCTCTCTGTTTACACTCACTGGGACACAGGAGGCAAGAATAAAAGCCTAAAACTAAGAGTGGCATTTGGCGTGTCTGAAGAGACATGATCAGACTATTCTCCACTTGAAGAGCACTCCAATAGCATGTGCCAAACATGTAATTAAACTGGTATATAAAACAAATAAAATTCCTTTCAAGTGAGGCTTACCATCCTGTGTATGTTAGTTTCAAACAGATCGCACATGTTAGGACACATTTTTTTCCAGTAGCACCACCTGCTAATCAACTGGCACTCACCTCTAACCTGTGGTCTGTGGTGTGTTGGCTGTGCAGGGGGTCTGGCCAAAGTAACAGCAGAAGAAGAGAAACTCTACATGGAGAGAAATAAATAGTTTCTGGTGATACCTTATCAGCTCAAAACAAAAAATATAAGGGCATGGGCAATAGAATTTTAAAAGACAAAAATGCTAAATTGAGAAATACATGGATAAACAGAAAATGACATATACTGTATCTTAAAGGACGGACAAAATATGTATCTGCATTTTAATTTAGAGGGCACTGATTGTGACTGATACAGATGTTTTTATTAACAATTGAGCCGACGCTGCTTCCCAAACCAAAGTTTGTTTGTTTTTCATTACTTAATTCATTGCGTAATTCTTGGCGTCTGTTTCCAAATGAGCTCAGTGATTGGATGTATTTAAATTGTTTTAGGAGTGCCTCCTCTTGAAATGTCACCAGAACATGTGTTACAAAGTGGACGTCTCTGATGGTAAATGGGATGGTAAATGGACTTGAGATTATATAGCGCTTTTACAAACTTTACAATTGCATAAAAAACAAATAAGTCATAGTTATTAACACATTGGACAGTTAAAGAATCACAGCCATTATTCTGTTTCCACACATACCTGAGCATCCAGACACAGGCTCCCTGCATAGCTCCTGGATTCCTAAAGGTTGATACCTGAGTGGAACAAGTGAAGTTTACATTAGTGTACAACTGAGTAGTACTGAAATTGTAAACACAAAGGCTGTCTGTATGGATTCAGACCAGACACTGGAGGGTCAAACCCCAATGCAAACCTAAAGTATAACCACAATCTACATGAAGAATAAAAACATCAATTCCCAGAACTACAATTAGTTATTACAATGCTGACAGTTGTGCCTTTGTGCCCTAAATATCCCACAAATGTGAACACCCTGTCTTACAGTCCCTCAACAGTCTGACTCAGGGATAAAGTAAACCACTTCTACCCACTTGACCATGTGAGTTGACCTCTCTGACCTGTGGCTCCTAATGAGGGAGCCCCCCTGCTGAAAATTGCTACCCCCATTAGACAGCAGGTCTGACGTCCAGCGAGGGAGAGACTTTCACCTTTCACCCCCAGTCCTTATAACTCAGCCTTGCTTTGCACCTTGTCGATATAAAGTTATTGAGGCGGACAGGGTGGTCACAAAGTCCTGGACACTACGTAAATGCTGAATTACTTCAATGTTTACCCATTGTTAATTTAACAGCACATTAACACACATTAGACGTACCTGCAGGTAACTGATGCGGGTATGGTAAAGTTTTAGCAACCCCACTGTGGTTTCACAGAGTATCCAACACTGTAGCGTTTACAGATCCATTTCCGAGCGCAGACCTGTATCCTAATGGTCGAGACATTAATCCAGGTAGAAATGCAGGGTTTCCCTCCAGAGACTAAGTGCTAAGCCATGAAACAAAGTATATCCGTATCCAGGGTTATGAATCAAGTCCTGGCGCGGTAGAAACTCCAGACCTGGGTCATCATGATCCCCGCGGTTCTGCCTTTACGCACGAAGACACGGAATGACAAAAACTGGAAACTGACACAGTGAATCAGAAAACAACCTCTGCTGCGCCCCCTGCCGCGAAAATCACACAATCTTAGTCTGCGTGTGTCATACATATGCAGGTGTGTGTCTCCTCCTTTGTCCTTTCCCACTCTTTGAGTGGCGCGCTCTGAAGTGTGTGGAGGAGAGAAAGTTATTTTTTCAATTGCTCAGCCTCAGTGCCTCTGACACTCAGCTCTCTCACACTGACATGTCCACATTGGAGCCACAGGCTCGTAAATGATCTAATTTAGCGACTGCTGCGAAGCCAAAACTCCAAACTGCACCTGGAAACTCCCATGGTGGACACAAAAGGGGCAAAAGTGACTTTTTAGCATTTGCAGGACCCATAGATACCGGAAAGTGACATCAGTTTACTTTATTTAACGTTCCTTGTTTTAGTTATTTTATTTATTTATTTGGGGGGCTGAGGATGGGGAATACATTGTTCTTTCATTATTGTGTCTTGTACACCACCTGCTGTAAAGCACTTTGGTTCAACTCCTGTTGTTTTTAAGTGTGCTATATAAATGTTGTGCTTGTGTTGTGTGTAAATGTGCAGAAGTTGACCTGAAAATGTGTAAGTAGTTTTTATTTTTTTGTGCTGTCTTAATGAAAATGTATCATTAAGTCAGAATCTTTGCCATGGAAAATGTGAAAAAGGCTGCATACATTTAATCACTTTGTCTAACACCGACTCAGTGAAAGGAGTTTCAGATATTTAAAAAAACTGTAAATAAATAGTCAATCTTGTCTTGCCTTTGCTTTGGCAGCTCTAACGGGGCATCCTTATTCATTCCAGTCTGTTTTGTAACTAGTTAAAAAACTCCTCATAGGAGCTTTGACATGGCAGGAAAAAGAGCTGTACTCTTCAGTGGTTTACACCATGCTATGCAACATACAACATGCAGCTCATTACAGCCATTGTCTGTAAACACAATGCCTTCATTATGTAGCCAAGCATAATCTGTACATACTATGAAATCTATAAGTGTCTGTGAAAGTGTGTAGCTACAGTAAGAACACTCCCTTTATGCACCTCTGCACAGTAGGCTATGTATAATTGTACATGTCTTTGTGTGTATCTGCAGGGGAGCTGCTTCTGTTATTGGCCCCTGCGACCGGCCGCACTGGTGCGTGGATGTTGATGCTGCTCAGGAATTTGCCTTTAACCCCAATGTTTCCAAACGCCTCACAGGAAAACAAGGCTCCAATTAAAGCATTGTTAATGAACTACTGTTCCGGATGACCCAACGGAGGCCTTTCCAGACAACATCCGGAAAGAGGAGCCCCTGTCGTTTGACACTGGACGAAAATATGAATTGACCTGCCAATAGACACTCATCACACTGAAGGGAAAAATTACTCTTTAGAATTAATAAATATTGTTTATCATAACTACAGAATGCGCAAAATAAATTAGAAAAGTTGATTTGTTAAAAAAAAAAGATGATTAATTTTCAAAGTGCATACAGTTGTTTGTTGGTTTCAGATTTGAAGTTGCTCTCAGCAAAAATCTGGTATTTGACCTTAATTAATTGAAGTGACGGTTGCAGATTTTTACCGTGCAATGCTCTGAATAAACAATGGACTCGGTTCATCCCAGGAGAGCTAATAGTTGGTCCTGTGAGGTGGAACAAATTGGCAGCCATGTCTCCAGACCACTAGACAAAAGTCTATCAGAGGGTCGAGCACTTCAACACTGCAGCCTCCAAACTCGCGCTGAGCTTTATTGCTTGTCAGTCACCCAAACACAAATTGTGAGGATAATATTGCCTGACTGTAGTCTTTTGTTACATCCATAATAGAACAACAGTGCTGTCTATACACTCTCTCTTTCACTCTCTCTTTCTTTTATTAACCTCCTCTGTGTGGCCAAAGAGTTAGGTTACCAACTTAGTTGAAAGCCATTTTAATGAGCCTAAAAACTCAGATCAGCTGAATGTTCGCAGCACTTTTCCCCAGGGGGACAATAAAATGTACCATATCGTATTAACGAGAAAAAAAGCTTTCAGATAATTAAATCAAATGTTGACCACCACCTTATTTTTATAAACTAACTGCTGAAAAATTCACACAAACCTTTTACAGTCGAGCTGAAATGATTATTAAAGCCCACAAAATGAAAGCTTTACAACATACTGATGATTTCTGTGGTGTTACGAATCACAGGCATTACTTTCCCTTAGTTTTGGCATAAAATCAGCAAGGTAATTTTCAGATAGTGTATTTTTTTAAATAAGTTTATAGGTTTAGCTACAAGAACAGTAGTAGGGGTAGCCTTATCAAGCTTTCTTTTTCATTAAAAAGAAGTTGAGTGCATAAATGGATGAGTATCATAAACATTAGGGGCTGCACCTCCAGCAGCACAAACAAAAATGTACAATTATTATCATGCTCTGACAGTCATCAAGGCCTGGACTGCCTTCACTTTCCCTCCAAAAATGTAAAAGGTTGGCAAACTTGAATGCCAATTTACAGCCCTGGAAACTATCAAAAAGCTGGATTTGATTTTAACTAAGGATTGATTGTAGGCGAGTATTACTCACAGAGAGTATAGACTTTAATGTTAATGTGTTAAGGCTCAAGATACTGCCCTGCCTGGACCTCTAAACAACTCTTGTGAGAAACATTGTCTCCCTCTGTGCGTCTGCACACTGCCATGAGTCACAGAGCTGTGTCAATCCTTTGGGACTACACATCTCTCAAGACGCTGACAGCCCTGATAGTCCCATAAAAAGACAAAATGTGTCAGCACAAAACAACGCTGTTTATCAGAGCTGTTCAAAACAAGCTCACTGCAGCTTCATGATATCAGGCGTTTGCACCAAGGCGTGTCTTTTCAAAGCAGAAACACAGCATTTATGTCCCATGTTCATATGAGAACTTTGGGGGACTGCCGCCAAAAAACGCTAAACATTATGCAATCACAATTCCCATAAAACATGTTCATGTATCTGTCTCTTTTTTCAGGCCGATCCATTGGACGACATACTCTTTATTCTGCTATTAGAGGGAAGTATGGAAATAAGTCAAATGAGAAAAAGGGCTGGAACATCTTAGGCTGATTGATCAATGAAGTTCTGATATTAATCACACCACTATAAAAACATTTGTTTAATGTATTTGTCCTAAGAACTGACAGTACTAAAATAAAGAGGCCTCACACTTGACTGTGTAGAAGTCTGCTTGTGATCACAGATTGTATAAGAAGAGGACTCAGCCAAAATGGAGTCATCCAATTGGTTGGTAGATGAATATTTTGTAGTATTGGTTTGACATGTTTGGACCCCACCATCTTAGTTTCAAGAGTCACAGATGACTTAGTGGATATACTGTATATTGTCAAATAACTATCCAGGTTTTTAGCTTAGAGACATTGGGTTTTTGTTTTTGCAGAAAACCCATGTCAAACCCCAGGCAAATAGTGCCCTGCTTTATCATCTATTTTTAGTCAAAGTCATCTTTATTGTTATTTTTGCCATATGTACCGGACATACAGAAAGATCGTTTCTCTCCGTCGGTGAAAACTGTAATAGTATAATGTAGAAAATTAAAAATGCAAATACAAATATATGCAAAAGTACAAAGATAATGTGCAAAATGAAGAAAAGATATGCATTCAAAACAACAACAACAACAAATGTGCATGGACTTGAATTAAATATAAGGCACTGGTAACTGGTGGAGGTTTAAAATCCAGAGTTGTGGGGTGCAGGGTGGAGAGGTGGAGTAGAGGGGAGAGAGTTCTTCCTGGTGGATGAAGCTGTTCATAAGTCTGGTAGAGCAAGCTAGGAGGAACCAAGACTGTCTCCCAGATGGCAGGAGGCTGAAGAGTCTGTGTGACGGATGGCTGGGGTCGCACACGGTGCTTGGTGCTTTGTGGGTGAGGCGGGTGTTGTTGATGTCCAGAAGGGAGCGGATAGAGAAGTGGATGATCTTTCCTGTTGTATTCATTCTGCGTTGCAGGGTCTTGCGGTTGTTGCTGGTGCAGTTCCTGCTGTACCACATAGTGATGCAGCTGGTCAGGACGATATCAATGATGCCTCTGTAGAAGGCGCACATGATAGGTCGGGGGGCTGTTGCCTTCTTCAGTTTGGGGAGGAAGTAGAGACGATGCCGTCCTTTCTTGGCCAGTGATGCAGTATTTCTTGTCCAGGAGAGGTCCTCACTGATGTACATCCCCAGAATGAGAGAGAATGAGAGGGGAGAGAGTTCTTCTTCCTTGGTCTTGCCCACATTTACTAGGACATTGTTATTTCTGCACCGTGTGGTCAGACGGCTGATCTCCTTCCTGTAGTTTGTCTCATCGTTGTTGGAGATAAGACCCACTACAGTTGTATCGTCTGCAAACTTTACAATGTGATTGGTGCTGAAGGTTGGTTTGCAGTCATGGGTCAGCAAGACGAAGAGCAGGGGACTGAGTGTACACACATTCTTTGGGGGCCCTGTGCTTAGTGTGATGGTACTCAACCCATACTGCTTGTGGCCTCTCACTGAGGAAGTCCAGCAACCAATTATATAGGGAGGTGTTGAGGCCCAGTCAGACCATTTTTGGATCAGCTGTTGTGGTATTGAATGCTGAGCAGAAGTCTATGAACAGTATTCTCACATACGAGTCTTTGGTGTCTAGGTGGGTGATGTCCGGGTGGAGAGCAGAACAAAATGCATCCTCAGTGGACTGGTTGGCTTGGTAGTCAGGTTTTCAAAAAGTTAACTAAGAAGGAGGGATATTTTCTCATCCTGTATTATACAATCAGACTTTGAGTAAACCACTGCTGGCCATTAGAAAGAATGCAGGTTAAAGGCACCAAAAAGTCTCAAGCTTTTATATGTTCATTAGAGTCCCCATTTCCAGAAACAGTGAACAACCAGGGAGGATGAGAAGAACATTCACAGAAAGACATTAAAAAATGTGAAAACTATCGATATTCACCAATACCCCTGAAAACCAGAGCAAAGCAAACCCAAAACTGAGAAATGACAAACTCTTTTAACTCATAACATCCTGAAGTGACTCTCACCTTTCAAGTCAAATACCTTTGAGCAAAGCATTCATCTCCTGTCGAGCTGATGAAGCTGGACAGCAACCTGTCAAGTCCTTTGTGTGTGTGGAGATTTTTGACACTCCATCGACCCTGCAGTTACTCCTCAAGGTCGTTGCTGGGCTCTCCACCTACATGCCTGATTAATAAGGGTTAAAAAGTCTGTTCAGGATAGTTTAGGTGAGGGGAGCATGAACAGGTGGTGAGAAACTGATGAAGTCTGTCTGCCTTCGGGGACATTCCAGCTTGAGTTGCCACTGCCTAGAGGACACTTAATGGTTGCTGGGCGTTATGGAAAACACCCACGCACACAGGAACACCCACACACAAAAATACACACAGGCACACACACAGCAAGCCTCATGGGGGACCATCGATCTATGAGTTGTTGATTATGCATGTTGATATTTAATTTTAAACTTCGTAAGAGGAACCAGGGAAGATTAATTGGAGTGTTATCATAGTAAAGAGGTGGCTTGCATGCACTTGCATCTAAAAGTAAACAATTGATTAAAACTGATATGATGCTAAAAAAAAACATGGCTATTGGGCTCCAATTCTAGAGAAGATTGTATGCTGCAGAGATTGTCATTTCTGTTATTGCCTGGATAATTGATTCACTTGATATGACTTGACTTGATTTCTAGACCTAGACACAATTTTTTGTGGGAAAAAATAATCACACAAACCTTGTACACAAACTGGGTGTTAATACATAATCTTTAATTCTAAGAATCATACAGAAAATCAGTGGTAAACAAAACAAAGGTCCTTGTCCTTACTTGTGTCCTTTTTATGCAAAAAGAAGACATTGTGTGAGAGTGCTGCATGAAAGAAGATTTAAGACACAGAAAAATCATTCTAGTCTCAACAAAAGAGACACAGGTCATTTTCAGCTGATGATAGTAATGGTAGAGAGGGCTCATTCAGAAGGCTTAAAAGTGCAGCGGATGCTCGGTAGGGACCACAATGCACTGAGTCAAATAGTCCCTTTGACCTTCTTCAAGTATGTTACTGCTCCAAGCACTGAAGAATCAAACAGTGTGTTATCAGTGAACATGTACATTCAATTAACTTATTTCTTCAGACTTTAAAACAGTCTACATCCATGCTAAGAAATTGTTCCCACACACTTGGGAAATACATCCTTCAGTTTCCAAAGATTGTTTTAACTGACAGTCAGTAACAGTGTCGCTCAGTGATGTTAAAGATGGAGTTTGACATGGCATCAGGAGAGCTGTGCGTGTTAGTGTGTGTGAGTGTGTGTGTGTGTGTTTTAGTGTGTGTGTGTGTGTGTGTGTGTGTGTGTGTGTGTGTGTGTGTGTGTGTGTGTGTGTGTGTGTGTGTGTGTGTGTATGCGTGTGTGTGTGTGTGTGTGTGTGTGTGTGGGCGTGTATGCATGTGTGTGCGAGTGTGAGGGGGGGTCCTCTTTACTTGGTCTCAGAGATCTTTGCAAGGCTGGCTTGGCGGAAGGCGGCTCGGTCTTTCATATCCAACACACAGTCCCTCACCATCTCTGCAAACATGGAGGGCCAGAGCTTGTGCAGAGCCTCACCTTTCAGATAGGTGTCTGATGCCCTTTTGACCAACTCCTGGAGGTACTGCTCTACCGTGGCAGACCGTTCCGATGACTCTACACTACCCTCCTGTGAGTAAAACAAGATAATGTCAGGCACACTGATACGGTTTTCATAAGGATACTAAGGGATCCGGGGCGGCAAGAAAATCACAGTTGAAAAAGTAAAGCTTGTATCACAGAACAGCTATTTAACATGAATGCTTAAGCACTAAATTAAGTGAATGAATGTAGAGTGTATTTCTTAATTTAAGCTAAAATACATTTTGAAGTCAGATTTTGCCTATTTCTGGCCATGTGTGATGACCTACATCACTTAAGATAAATAAACTGAGGAAGCCTTTTCATTTTGCTTTTTTCAGCCCCAAAGTACATGGTCAGTACACTTTTTTTCATGTTTAATGATCAAACATGACTTACCAGCTACATGACAATGATTGAATATATCCTATCCTTTTATGTGTAAATTATATGAGGCATCAGTGAAAAAGACACTTCTTATTAGAAGTTTAAATCCCTTCAAAAAGTCATAAAATCTCAAATGATGTCGATTTAACCAGTGAATGCATTAAAAGGCAAAATCAAAGTTACTTTGAAAAGTTCTTAATGAACCAGGTGGAAACTTGTTGACAATGTTGGATCTGAATATGATGTGAAAAGCAAGAATGTCATACTGATGTCGAAACATGGACCCATGTTGCCTCTAAAGTTCTGATATTGAAAAGCACAACATGTGTCACTGCAGGGCTCCTGAAAATATGGAGGTTTTTCCTTTTACCAGAAAAAAATTGAGGCCATTGTAGTCATACTTATTTATATACTTAGAATGTATTGTTGAGCACAACATATTAGCGTAATACCATCAGATGATAGTGTTGAAATATCTGTGATGGCAGCTGCCCACATAGTTACTCTTGTGACATGAGCACACTCAACACACAAACATGAGTGGATTGTGATTGTTAATTCCTTTCTGATGGAGCACAAGATATGTAATGTATGTATACATAAGTTTTAATGCACTTGCATGACAAATTTAAAATTGTCAATGTTTTGTTTACCATCTGATTTAGAAGAATTTTCTTTGTAAAAGTACATGCAACAAGGAATTCAACATCTATTTAGTGGCTCAGTGGGTTTGACTCAGCTGTCAGTCAATCTCATTTCAATGTTAAAGAAACAACAACAACGAGCTGACCTCAGGGCTCTCTGCACTGCAGTCTCTGCTTGGGTAGTTGAACAGCGCTCTGCTCAGGCCTTCTCCCAGGAGCTTCCCATTGTCTCGCAGCTCCTCCGGACTGAGCCCTGCCCGCCGGCCGCGCCCCTCCAATAAGAACTGCAGCTGGCGTTTCCTTTAGGGAGAAGAGAGGGAATTAGATACAAAGTGAAGATACACACAGACACCTTGAGTGAACAAATGCCAGAAAGTCACAAACAAAAACATATTAAAAGTGTGTGTTCATTTTCCTTCATACAGTATACCACTGAATCCTATAGAACTATCACAAAAGTTTTAGAGAAACACAAAAACGGACTTTCTTCACAAATCAATCCAAATTAGAGAGATAGAGCATAGTCAGTAATGTCAGTACGGGGGTTTACATTTCACTTCTATCTCGCAGCAGCATTGATGTGCACACTTACAAAATAAGTGGAAGACTTTAAAAGTGATGTAAACTTCTTCCAATGTTGCTATCTAGTATGAAATCTCGTGTCAAACATCACTGCCCCAACATGTCCCACAGGTCAGTGCCAGGATGAAACGTTATTTCTAGATAAAGCTGCAGGCAAACATTCCATATGGGATAGCGCAGAGTTTGCAAAGTGGGTTTGAGTTTGTCGGTGTATGCCAAATAGAATTTCTTAGTCAATTACTGTGTGAATCAGTCACACATCACGCTGACTAACAAGGTAAGACAAGTTTAAGGAAATGTGTGTGTGCGTGTGTGTGTGTGTGTGTGTGTGTGTGTGTGTGTGTGTGTGTGTGTGTGTGTGTGTGTGTGTGTGTGTGTGTGTGTGTGTGTGTGTGTGTGTGTGTGTGTGTGTGTGTGTGGTTGTGTGTGTGTGTCACTGTGCCAGGTTTGAAATAAATTCCATTTGTGTAATTGAGTGCAAAAATCCATTGAGAGAAATATAGAATATGATATCATATTGGAACTTATTCCAACTCGGTCAGACAGTACATGTACGACTATCCATGCACACAGGATGGGAAAGCAATCACCGCCAAAGTGCAAATAAACATATTTTTGTCAGATAAAAATCAATGCTTCAGGCCTTTCTTTCTTTTGCATCAACTTTTGTATAGAGCAGCTTTGTATAATAAAGTTAAAGGAGGCATTATAATCAAGAACACAGCATCTACAGCATCCTATGATAAACTTCGATCTTGAAAGTAAATGCAACTAAGAGCCAAATATCCAACAGTTCATTAAAAAAATCCTCATAAAAAGGGCAGAAGAGGACACTAGGGCAGCTAATTGCGTTACTCGTCTCACATACCACTATAGAGTGTAACAGAGATTTTATTTTATGTTCTTTTAAATATGCACACACCTGAATAAATGTATTTCTCAATTTCTCAACAACGAGGCTTCATGTACTACGATTACAAAAACAAGTCAGATGAATTCACCGGGCAAATTTCAAACCTTTGAAGGAACAGTAATACTGTATGCAGCTTTGCTTGTTAACTTTCACAACTGAGCCTGCCCTCAATCGACAGAAGAAAAAGATTCATAAGATATATAGTTGTGTGTGTGTGTTGTGCTGTGTTGGCAGAATTTGGCTTCTTTTTGCGTAGATGTTGTTCATTAACCAAGAGTGACAGAACTCAGGAGCTTTCTGCTGAGAACAGAGAGGAATGTTTGTATCAAAGTGCCAAGTACCCACCCTTACCCTGAGACTCATAGTCTAATTCCCCTGGCTCCGTGGTGCCAGGCTTCATCTCACTGTCTCACACAAATGTGAACACACAGACCTAAAAATATACACACGCAAAAACACCGCACACAGGCATGCACATACAAGTACAGTAGCCTACAGTACACACTCACAAGCTGTAAGCTGTAACTCATATACACATTTAAGAATCCACACATTCTTGACATATTTAAAGGAACAGCACACACTGCCCAGGACATAAAAACACACCTGTCATCAAACTGTTAATGTTGGGTTGTGTTTGAGATCAACTTATCACCTGGACTCCTCGAGCAGCAGGAGGAGACGGCAGCGTGGAGTTTCGGTGGCTGCTATATGACCCAGTGTACCAAACACACGCTCTGCAGCGATCACATCATTCATGGTCACCTAAGGGAGACAAATGAACAAGAACTTGAATCTGAAAGTTATAACCTTGGGAAAAAATGAAAACGTTTTATCTGAGTATATTTGACAGAAGTGAGTCATGGTGGGACATAAAATAAACAGCTGAGACAACGTTAACAAAATAAATAAATACATTTAAAATAACGAAAGAAAGTGGCAGTTTTAGATCTTGTATCCGTTACAGTCTTAAAGGGGGCAATACAGTATATAGGCTACATCCTGAGGTCAATAATTCTAGAAAACAAAGTACCATCATTTAAAGCAGGGAATAGTGGAGTTATAATCTGACTTAAAAATGAAAAAATCTTTCTGATGGTCACTTTGAAAAGCAGACTTTACCATTTTATCCAAATAAACAAGGTATTACATGTTATTTCAAGTCTTTTAAAGGTTCTGGACTGGCCCAGGCTTCTAGTGATTGTGCAGAGTGAAGCCAATCAGCAGTTTAAAGTAACGCCACATTCAAAGGATTTTATTAGAAGTACTAAAGTATTAATCTTTTCTGCTCACTTCTAAAATGTCCTATTTAACAAATGATATCTTGTTTTTACATAATAACAATTTGACTTAATACCTTGTAAGAAGAAGTTAAAATTGTTACTGGTTAGGTTACTACATTTGTGTCTTGCAAAGGGGACAGAAGAGGCCACCTTCAGACAGAAGGAGTACTGCATTAAAACCAAGCTGGTCCTTGTCGAGGAAATTATCAAGACTTGACTTCACACAATAAGACTCTCAGATGGACTCAGATGGCTTACGTTGATGAAAGTTTATTCATAAGATGAATAGGCCTACTCGATGAGAATGGATCAGCGTCACACTTCAGGTTCAGTGTAATGCTCAAACATAACTGACGAATTCTTCCAAAGGCTTTGCATATATTCAGAAAGATATTATTATCAGGGTCGTGTCACATTGACCCACCTAGATTAATCTGTGACGTCTAGGAGCTTGGAGCAAACAACAACAAGTTCTCCCAAACATTCTTGAAGATATCAGAAAGAACTGTTGAGACTCTATAAGCTGTCCTTTGTTCCTAAACAAAGCTGAACTGTATCAGGTCTGACTGACATTAGGAACAGTGAATTAACATAATGATTTTATACACATTTAATGCAGTAATTACAGAAATTCCACCACAGTCCTCACCTCCTGGCCATTGATCCTCTGTAGGTTGAAGTGGTTGAGGCGGTAGATGATGAAGGAGCGCCACAGAGCCAGACTGACCACTGGGTTGCCCTCTGGGTGGATTGTCAGCTGGTCCAGACGCCTCACCTGAGCCAGAGCCGCCAGCTGTGGCAGCCGGCTGATGTTGGTTTCCAAGAAGATCAGATGCTGCAAAAAATGTTATTAGTTAATTTTTATACAGGTAGAACTATACAGCCACTGTGTACCTGTAAGATTAGGTTAGGGTTAGTTCTTTATTGGTTTGAAAACATATATACTTTGGAACTGTGAGGTACTTCAAAAACAAGTCCAGTCATGACAGGTCCAATTCTACTGTATGCTATGAAAGCGGTTTTTCATTCATTATGTTAAGATCAAATAATTATTTGTTAATTTTTTACAGTCAGCTTAAGTTAGAACAAAACTATTTACCGCTAATGCAGTATTTTATTTCCCTTTAAAATTGGAATTTTAGTAGTTCAGTAGTTCTGCCACAAAAACTCCCACATGGTGGCAGTTTAAGTTTTTAAAGGAGGGTGGGAGCCAACACAACTGTACATCTGGCACCTTTCTCTCCTTAAGTGAGATCTTGTTGGAGTATCTCGTGATTACATAAGCGAAATCCTTACTCTTTGTCTAGTGTCATTGCAGTTTGGTTGTAGACGATGCTAAGCTTTAACCATGTGTCTGTGTCTGTTTCTTCTTGAGGAAACTTATGTCAACTTCATCCCATGGTTCATTTTGGTATGTGGCTTTTGACCTTACCGACAGATTGGGGAACTTGACCCTTGTTCTCGGCAGTGTTTGTACAATGGCGTCAAAGTTGATGTAACGAAAGGTTATGACAGTGACAGCACCAGCAGTTTGGACTCCCCAGCCCCTCTCCAGGGCCTCCAGGGCTCCCAGCCCGAACAAACGCAGAGTGTCTCCATCCAGCTCCGCCAGGTGACTGTCAGAGAGGGACAAGCTCTGAACACTGCCGCTGCCTGGCTCCACAAGCCTGCATAAGCACACGGACAAAAACAGTCTTTATATGCTGAATGCACAGAATTTGTTGCCTTGTGAAACCTGAAGACACTCTTTGGGCCAAAAGTGCTTAGGTTGAATTTGTATGAAAAAGCAGTCATTGTGCTAAAAAACAGTAAACGCAACATCAGAGCAGAACATGAGAAGTCCAGTCAATGTCCTGTTTGTCTTGTCTAATTGCTTTGCAGTAGAAGTGCCCTTCCTGGATAAGAGAGTCGTGAGACTGGAGAATCTGGGGGAATCTCAAGGAGACCTTATCCCTCTGACTGTTCGAGCTCATGTCCTCAGCCCTCTGCTTCAGCCAAGAATCAGGGAAATGTCCGCATAGCAGGGCATCAGATGGCTACTGGCTGCCCAGTACTCAACACTGATCAATTTGGATTCAGCCCGCCAACAGCTAATCACCCCTATTCATATTTCACACCCTACCAATCTCGCTGCAACAGAGCGCCAAAATGGTTTGAAGACTAATCCTTTTGATTGCAGGACTTAAATCCAAGATTCTTGTTGAGACCCATTTTTAGAAAGCGAGTGTTGAGGGATAGAAAAAGAAAGGGAGATGAAAAGGGACAACAGGCATACAGCAGACAGAGAGGTACATACAAAATGAAGCTGAACAGTAACAGAAGCTTTGGCCACCTTTGTTGCAGACACAGTAAGACTGATCCCCCAGGAGCTGACTCCTCTCTGATCAAGGGAGAAGGGAACGTTTTCTCTACTTATTATTCAGTGAGGGGGTCATTTTGTAGAATTGAACTAATAATTAAACTGGGTGAAAAGGAGAGGAGTGAGAGATGCATTGATACACTTCTCAGCATAAACTAAAACTGCCTTTGTAAAAATGTGATAATGAAATTGTAAATAAAATGTTTTCTTTTCATTCCTACATCACGTACTTTAGAGAAGTTGCATCATAGTAACATGCTGTTGATCAGAGCAAACTGCTGTGTTTATAATAGATTCCTTTAAAGCTAATGGTGCTAACTGTTGTTCTAAAGTCTTTAAAAAAAAAGTGTGTACAAAACAACAAATATATTCTATCTCCTATCAAATAAGACAGAAAAGGACAGAATCTTTATAATTTAGAAACAAATCAATTGAGTGATTGACATTGTTTGGAAGAGAGAGGGCAGTGAGGATTGTTAGAATTTGGCAAACAAACAATAATCATTGCCTAAAATCCTTTATATACATGTGTAAGCTGCTGGAGGAGGAACATGACACCAAATAGACATCAAGTCCTCATTCATGCTACTTTGGCCTCAGGTTGCCTCCACCATGTTAGCTTTGTGTAAAAGGCGGGTGAATGGTCATGTGCCTCAGGAAATGGAAAGTGTAGTTCAAGTTTTACATGTTTGTGTGCATTTAAGTATACACTGTCTGTGTCGTTACTCAAAGGCTTCTGTGAGGCCATAGTTAGCCTTTGAGTTCAGTCAGTTTTAATCACTTCAGTTAGTTTTAATACCTTTTGGGAGAACTACAGCCGAACAAAAAAAGCCACAAATTACAAAGCAAACATAAACAACAACAGGATTAATCGTGTTGTGCAGCTTGATAAACACCAATAAACCAATGACTGACAGGGATTAACCCACACAATCATACATGTATCTCGGCACAATACTTTAACATAAGGCTCCCTGAATGAAAGCAAGTCTCAGTCACACATCAAGGGATGGTAAAGGGAGATCGTTTGGGGTTGCTACGGCAGAGTCATAAATGCTGTCAACTAAAAATCCACTGAAAGCATAAAAAGATTATAATGACAGTAAAAAACAAAATACACATCTGTAAAAATGGACACCTTAGAGAACACAGGTCCACTCATCTTCTCAATTTGACACTGGCATTGAGAGATATGACGAGGCCTCACAAGAGTTGAATCGCCCTTGTATTGTGTACAGCTACAAAAAGCAGGTATACAAACATAGGTATTAACACATGACTTCCTCTTCCAGATAAATCAATAATTATTTAATAGAAAGAGCATTGACACAGTGCAGTTGTAATGTTTAAAGTATAAATAATAGATCTGGTAGTAAAAATACTAAACATACAAAGTCCTACTGTGTTCTGATGCAAGAATGCTTCTCAGCTATAGATGGGGAGGGGTCAGGATATGCCACTCCTCTGAGATGTAAGAGTGCCAAAGGCAGCAAATCGGGAGGAGTCGTTGAAAGAGATGAAGCGTAACGTGTAGATAAGTAATGGTAAGAATTAGTGCTCCTCAACTCCTGGAAGTGTGCCATCGACACAGTCCACACTGTGCCACATATTGTTCCCCTGTAATCTCAGCTGAAAGGCAGCCAGGTGGCCCTGAATCCCCTCTGACATGAACCCATGCAGCGACTAACACAGAGTGAAGAAGGGTACAAGACGGGGAAGAAAAAATCTGTCACAATTACATGGATCCTGCTCTGGCTTATTAGACTCTGAATCTAATTCAATTAAAGCTATCTCACTTAATCCTACAGGAGTTTTAAAAAGGACATCTGTCATCTCTCAAGAACGTAATCCCCCAAAAGACATGGTTTGTATACATACATACACACACACGTCTCCAGTTGCCTAATACTGTGTGGAAGTGACACGTATGAAACATTGCTCTCTAGGCTGTCATATCAAGAGAGCAATATATCATGTCACTCTGTCAAAAAGTGAAAACAAATGGTTCAAGTGGCACTAAGTGGTGCAGATGATAGGCTTGTTGGGTGCTGAGTGAAGCAGACAGGGTGATTCAAACGTGTTTTGTTTTAGATTTCAGGTTCCATTGGAGAAGCCTGCTGAAATTCTTTCACATTATTGTGAAAATAAACCATTGATTCATGTGCCTGAAAACACACCTGATTAAGATCTCTGCACCATTCTGATTAAATTAGTGTATGAATAGTAAAAGACCTTCGATCTCCTCACACAGTACCAAACCCCACTACTGGATTTTTTAGTAATAACTACTGCTGCTACTCATCTCTGCTCCCCTCTCCAACAGGAAATAAAGTCAAATAAATCTTACATTGTTCGCAAAGGAAAAAAGATGGGCCTTTGCCACTGTAAAACCTTTGCAGTCAACCAGGCTTTTGTCTCATAATGTTTGGTAGGAACTCTTTGGCACAATCATGCTAAGTGTGCTGTCAACATTCAATTCAACCTCGTTCTAATGTGTCTCTGAACTGGTGCTGCTAACGACAGCCAGCGATGGCATCATGCTCTTCTTTTTTTCCATTTTTCATTGCATATAATTATGTTTCGTGGGCGTGTTGTTGTTTGTTTTGTGTATATAACTATTCGGAATCATAGTGATTGATCACAAAAGGTGATTTTTTTGAGTGCGCAAACAATTTTATTGCTGTTTTCTTTCCGTTTCCCTGTCTTTGCCATTCTTAAAAGTTGTAATTTTCAGAATTCCAAAAATATTCACATACATTCCCCATCTAGCAGAGGTGGAGAGTAAACATTTACATCAATATTACTAAACGAGAGTTTAAAGGCGCTATATGTAACTTTCAAAAATACTGCGTTTGTAGCGAAACCGCATGGCCGTCAGGCGAACTGCACCAGTAACCTGTTGCTCGCTCTCCATCGCGTGCTCGTCATACGTACTCGTACGTACAAAAACGAGCATCAACATCACCCCTGAAACACTGGATATTGACCAGCATCATGTTTACAGAGGAGGTAAGTGGTCATACACATGTGAGAGTCTGTGAAGGAGTCTGTGTGTCTCATTCTCCATCCTACAAACGACAGTCTCGGCAGGCACTGCCTGAGAGCAGGAGTGTGTGATGAGTTTGTCCGCCTGTGAGAGCTCCTAGGACGGAAATAAGTGTAGTGAAGGCGGCCTCTGGCTGTGCAGGTGAAGACCGGGAGTGTGTGATGAGTTTGTAGTTTGTACTGTTGATTTCTGCAAGCGGAGCGGAGTGAGGAGGACGTTGAGAACGCAAATAAAACGACACTGCCTGGCGCTTTAGGCAGCACAGATAGACCGTGAACATCTACTTTTTCACATCAGTTAAACGTTCACTTATTAATGGGCGATAAAAAACGATTTATATATGTAAAAAGTTACATATATATGTAACTTGTAGCTATATATAAATCGTTAGGCAGTTAGGCAGTTCGCCTGACGGCCATGCGGTATCGCTACAAACACAGTATTTTTGAAAGTTACATATAGCCCCTTTAAGGGAAAAAAGAATTATAATATTATAAAATTGAATGATCAGATATTATTTTAAGTTTATTTTTTCAAGGTTTTTTTGGGCATTTTTGGCAGCTGAAGAGAGACAGGAAATGTCAAGAGCAGAGAGTCGGGGATGACATGCAGCAAAGGGCGGAGGTCGGATTCGAACACACAGCCGCTACGACGAGGACTACAGCCTCTGTACATGGGGCGCGCAACATAACCGCTAGGCTATCCGCGCTCCCGATCAGATATTATTTTTTATGGATATTTTGGTTCCAAGCTATTATGAAAGATAATCCGAGATAATATGGATTATTTTTCTGCATTCATTTCTCAATCAGGCTTTCATTTTATCTTGTGTAAAAATCTTTCTTTTTTAAGTAACTGGTGGAGCCAGCCCTTGTCATTCTGTAATTTAATACTTGTAGAAGTAATACAAAACTCAACTCATCAGAGAATCGCGTGAGTCCTGCTCATGGACATAACCTGTTAAACCACATGACTGAAGTTATAATAGAACCAGTAAAGGAAAGCCATTGCCATTTAGGGATGTACTCTGTGGTCGTTTTCATATCCTGAAGCAGGAAGGTGAAGCCGTCTTTAAAACATGTAATAATAGTCCTTGACACAGCCCCCAACTTTCATCTCAGCCTCCCCCCTCATAACTCATCCAGACCTGGGTTACTGTGTAAGAGAGTATATCAGCTCACATTAGACTGAGCACAGACTGTTGATTTAGAGCCCTTCCAACATAGCAAGAAGACAGTCTTCAGACATCTCAGACATGCATGTACTGAATTTACCAGAGAGCCCAGGGAAGCGCATAAGCAACCAAAACCCACGCTTATGGAGTAAGCATAAGGGTCACTTTGTTCCTAAAGAATACTTCATGATGGGCTAGAGGCACCAGCTGTTGCAGGGATCAAAACAGTTAACAGGATGATCCCTCACATGCATCTTATAGACTATTCTGTGCCCTGTTACAATACTTTTTCTTGTGGCTTATTTCAGCATTTAAGTTAAAGGTTAGTTAACACTACTCATTGATCCTCTCTTTAGTAAAGGCAAGGGTAGTCTTCAATCTAGTTGACTGTATATTTGTGTGCATAGTGGGTTTGACCCGGTGTTACGTTATGTACATGTCTCTAAGCCATTCATCTCTTAACACCAAACATAGCAACTTACATGAAAAATCCACAAGATAAAGAGGAACTGATGATAATGACTGTGCAGCAAATGCAGTACCTAAAATAACAGCTTGCAGTTCTTCGAGCAATAAACCCCACAAAAAGGTTGTGCCTTATATTAACCCTGTACACAATAGTCTTATTAGCATAACATATAAAAAGCAAATCTATAAAATGTCACAAAAAAACTTAATTAAGACAGAAGATATGATAGTAGCAAGTAGCAATGCTAACCAGCCACTTTAATATTATAGGTCTGTGCATCAATCCATATCCATCTCTTTCTCAGTAGTGCCCTGGTCATAGTGCAAGATAATCACAATACTACATGTGTATGTATCCCTGAGTGTCTGTCATTTGTCAATATGGCGAATATCGCTAAACCTAGGCAACTAAATAAAACAAGAACAAGAACTATCAGCAAAGCTAGATGCCTCAAGGGAAGATGTGTTTTTGTGTACTTTGTGGGAACTGATCCTTTACTCTGTCAGTCTTAACATCATCATAGAGCCCAACAGAACTCAAGGCAGCTGCTCTTTCTGGTCTTAATGCATACTGTATGTCTATGGCAGGGTGGGTGTACGCAAACATGCATGTTTCTCTTACTTTGGATCTCGTGGGCTGTTTGGACGACTGTTGGTGCGGAGTCTGTTCTCGGTTCCCCCTGATGGTCGCTCTGGTCCTGAACCTGGGCTTATCCGTCTGATTTAAGAAAAGAAAAAAAGCAAATAGAAAACACATTTTGCCTCAACTGTCAGGGGAGAAAACTCTCTAACTACTGTATATCAAGTCCTATCAATCTACAAAAAGTGCAAGATAGATCATCATGATTATAAATTCCAATCTGAGCAACATCATTTACTGCCTTGCCAACACAACCTGAGTTTACCATGTTAACAT
The DNA here is from genome assembly GCA_020745685.1 of Tautogolabrus adspersus. Taxonomy (NCBI): domain Eukaryota; kingdom Metazoa; phylum Chordata; class Actinopteri; order Labriformes; family Labridae; genus Tautogolabrus; species Tautogolabrus adspersus. The sequence goes on from CM036535.1 coordinate 6,830,623, forward strand.
GCTAATTTACTCTTGAGCACAAAACAGGAAGTACTTAGGACAACTGAAGATGTTACAATTCATGGAAGTTTCACGGAAAAAAAAAAACCCTCAACCAACTAATACTACTTCCGGAAAAATTCATGGATCTCTAGAGCCAGGAGGCTTCATCATCTGGGCACCATGAATGCCTCAAAAAAACAAATTGCATCCATCTAATAGTTGTTGAGATATATGTAAGCCAGACGAGCAGTGCAGTCAACAACCTATAAGGCCTAAAGATCAGTGTGGTTATTTAAGTTAGCTGAGTCCTGCAGGTGCCTGAATATACTTTGTGTTTTATAATTGACCCTAAATGGTCCTTTATTATTTTTCTTTTAATTAAACCACACAAACAAGTGTTACATTACTGGAAGCACTACACACTTCAGACCCAACAGAAGCACAATTTCAACATAACACTGATTATTTTTCTAGCCAGTAAACTCTTTCAGCATTGATAAGTGACCTAGTCTTCTGCTGTTGTTTTGTGTACCTGGGTTCTTCTGGAGAAGGCTCCTGTGTGAGGCCATTGGTCTGGGCCGGGCAGTGGGCAGGGCTGTTCTCCGGACTGACTTCTTCCTTAGCTCCATTTGTTGGTGGCAGCTCCAGACAGGTCCTAACCACCTCCCACTGCTGTGCTGCATTACGGATAGCCAGACGCCGCTTCTCCTGGATGATCACAACACACACACACACACGCACGCACACGCACACACACACACGCACACGCACACGCACACGCACACGCACACACACACACACACACACGCACACGCACACGCACACGCACACGCACACGCACACGCACACGCACACACACACACACACACACACACACACACACACACACACACACACACGCACACACACACACACACACAAATGCACAAAGGACAGAGATGGTTTCAAGTGACAGTTCTCTTGAGTAGCATTCAGAGGGCATGGACGCAGATAATTTAACCTCTCTGTATATCCTGACATAATGGCAGGCAAACTAATATCTCCCGCCTTACTTGTCCCTGAGATATGTTGTGCAAGAAATTATAAGTGGTTAAATTGAACTGTTGGTCCAAAAGTTTGGCCTTATTTACTGCAGCATTTTCTTTAAGTGCAGTTTGCTCCTATAGCAGTAAAAGTGAAGCCCCTCCCCTGCAAGAGAGAAGATTTCTGCTGCTCTGCTTTCATTCACTTGTTCTGTCCTGGCCAAGCTGTAGTTTCGATACACTTGGTTAGGAATGTGCCACTCCCTGATGCATGGCTGAGTCAGTATCAATTCATATTGAATCCTTCGCTCTAACTTGGCTGTGAATTCAATATACAACACCAGGGATTAGCAAGAGTCAGGTTACGGAGAGACAATGGTACAGCACAGAGACCATCTCTCGACATGAGTAACCACTGCAGCGCAGATACAGCAGTACTGTAGCACATCCACAAATAGCGTACTCATATACACAGACTGTGAAAAACAGTTTAATGTGAAAGATAAAACATCTTTGACAATTCAAAGAAATATCGGATTTACAAATACAATACCACTGTGAAGAAATGACCTCTCCGATAAGCTAGATATGTTTCCAAAGGGTAGCTGTATTGTATCATGCTGCTGTGTGTCTTAACATTTGATAAGTTAAGTAGCATCCAAAGAAAGTGTATTTAATGGTCCACTAAAACCCAGCTTCAACCATCACAACACACATACGTAGATAAATAACAAAGGATAAATAAAGGATAAAATAGAGGCAAAAAAAGGATGGGAATACAATCTATCAACAAATATTGAGGTATAGATAACACAATAATAGCCTGTTGTATTGTCTATGCTTGAATTTCCCTCGGGATCAATAAAGTATCTATCTATCTATCTATCTATCTATCTATCTATCTATCTATCTATCTATCTATCTATCTATCATGCTCTAAACTGCATTGGATTCACAGCATTGTATTTACAGTAGAACATTCAGCTGGTAAAACACCTCAAACTTCAGTACTTTAAACTTCTACCATCTATGGTCTCCCTCTTACCAAGAATAAGTAACAAGACAACAAGTCAAATGTATGAAGAAAGGCATCGATTGGTTCACAGGACACTTGTTTATCTACTCTTTGAGACGTATGCCATCATGTGTATTTGCTTTATGGCTAAACTCTAAATCCACAAAGCCAAAGACAAAAGGAACAAATCAGACGGAGTGATACCTTATGAATTGTCTGCTTGTGATTCTCCTTCTTCTTCTCCTCTTCTTTTCGAGCCTGTACACCAGCCATGCGCCGCTCCTCGTCCTGAAAGAGAGAGCTAGTGCAATCAGGGTGTCGCTCCATTCATGGGTTCTGAATTATTCAAGAGAGAGGGGGAACCACAAAAGATGCCGCCAGGGAGACTGTCCTCTACACCAGAAGTGGACCACGGTGGAGGATGGGAGAGATTCTCACACCAGCCGGCTGCATCACAGGATTATCTGTCTGATTTTTAGTCCCGGATCAACTATGCCCAGCTGTTTGGGAAAGCCAAAACTCCCAGAATGCAATGCTGCCAACAAAATCTGAGTGTGGCAGCTGGGAGCTGGGAATATTTGGTGTAGCTGTCTGTGATGGAGTAGCAGAGTCGATGCTTCAGTCTGATCAATAGAGGCAAATGCTAATTTCACTGGAGTCGAGACAATGATGTCACCAAGTGGAGACACTTTAAGTTGCCAGGCCTGCATGTCACTATTATAAACTAATTCTGTGAGAAGAAAAAAAACATCCAATGGGAAAAATGAGCAAAGTGTGTTTGCTGTTCTGTGAAAGGGATCAATATTGTAATGATTGCAAAGGCTGCTATTTATCAGCATAAACAAAGCCTTTGTTTGGCACTCACACAATCTATAGGATGGGTTAGTCGGCTGTTGTTTCAGCCAACAATAAAATGTAATGGTTAATACAAAAAATGAAAACATTAAACATATTGAAATGAAATGAATAAAATGGTATATTCCCAGAAACATTGCAGTTGTATCTGATGTAGAAAATCTATTTATATTTCTGCATGCTCTTTATAATATTACAGACTATAAATGTATGTTTTTCAATCAACTGTTAAAACGGCAGTCTGAATACGGCTTTTGACTCCATTTGTTTTTAAAATTGCTCTATATTTACTTTAAACCTGTTCCCGATTTATGCCCATCCTTTCTTTTCCTTCACTGAGATTATAGAAAAAAAACAATCCAGCCTGACAGCAGCTCATGAAACAGAAAAAGTATAGCTGAAAATTGGGTACATAAACCTCATTGTATCAAATATATGTATAAATGTCCCACTGCACTGACAGTCTCAGATTGTAATCCTTTGTCTGTCAACCCCAACATATTCACAGCAGATGGCTGTTCACCATGCAGCTGTTTCTCTTCGAGGTATCGGCCTCTGAAAGATTTTTCCTCGCCACTCTAACTTTGCTAAATGTTGCTTAGTGCTCATGATGGTTTAATGTAGGGTCTTTGTAAATAATATAAGCAAGAGTACGGTCTAGACCTGCCCTTTTTGTAGAGCGTCTTAAGACAACATTTGTTATGAATTGGCGCAAAACAAATAAAGATTGATTGATTGATTTGTACCTATAGTAAGAGACGTGTCCAACCTGTTGTGTGTCTATGTTTCTGAACTTTCCCTTTTTACCCTTATAATCAAAACTGTTCCATCATAAAAGAACAGTAGCTTTTTATCTCATGTGCAGTATTAAAACTCATCTCATTCATAGATAATGAACAATCTGCCCACAGACAACCTGCCAGGCATAGATAGTATCTCAGATAATCTGGTCCCCCTTCTGCTGACAGCATCGTGCACTGGGGGCAAGTTTTCCAGATCACTTGGAGGGGAAAACTTTATCTTCAGAGACTATGCAGTCCGCTCCCAGCAACATTACCACACCGTTTAAATAAATGGAAACTTCAGTCCTAAACTGACACTGTTATAATATGTACTGCTAAAATTAAACCTTCTGGTAATGAGAAATTAGATACTGACAGTAGCAGAGCATGAAACTTGCAAAACCAGTTAAAGACCATGTGTGCTTTAATATTCAAGTGAAAACATGAAAAAGTTGAAAATGGATCTACGAGTTTCTTTTTTTCCAAAGTAGCAGTATGTTTTGAGGGCAAGGTGTGTGGTACTCACAGATTCCTTGAAACTACATGCTCAGACCTGGGTGCTCCTGCTTGACAGCCTTTAAAAGGAGGCTGATATTTCACTGTAGCACTTTGCTGGCATGCTATATTAATTCGATGACTTCATGTATATGCTTGAGGATAATTATTGTTTTGTTAGCGTGGATTTATATTATTGGTAATGTAAATTCTTAGCTCACAGTTTAATCACTAAACAACCATAAACATGACAAATGCCAGCTCACAAAGACTAACTTGTATATAATCAGGATGTACAGGGGTTTGGATTTGCCACATTGAAAGTGAACAGGAGAAAGCATATGTTGGTTCATCATAACTTTGTAGTGATTTTTAAAATAATCACGTTTTTTGTTAAGCTGCACAAAGGAATCAACATGTAGAGTGTCATCAGGTTAGGGCTATAAGCTTAATATACTGTGCAGGCTTTAATGAATTTAGAGTAGAGCACAGTTTAAAGATATACAGTATGTTTGTCAAATCTCTACATGAGTACTTCCTTTGCTTTTTAACATGTTCAATAAGCAGTATAGCTTGGTATTACTGACATATGATGGTCTCCCATTGTGATCATGAGAGTAAATGTCTTTAATGTAAATAAATAATGGACGAATACCTCAAAGGACAATGAACTAAAAATAAAAGAACTCAGAATCAGTTTTGATGTGCAAGATTTGGCCAGTGACCAGTTTCCTCTTGTGTACCACACAAACAGACACTCTTAAACAGTTTGGCCTTACTGTGATGCGCTTCATGTCCAGCTGTCTCAGGTGAAGCACACAGCGCAGGACGGCCTGCTTGTACCATGTCTCCAGGGCTACAGGATTCCCATCCAGGGTGAGTTCAGAAAGGGAGCGTGACTCTCCGAGACAGGCTAGCTGATCAAAACTAGACACAGGGAGGAAGAATTTGAGTTAAATCAAACGTTACAGCTACACATAATTATTTTCAATACAATACAATATACTCCCACAGTTTTACAATCATAGAGGAAAGATGAACAAACTCATACGGAAACCTAAGTCACCAGAAAAATCAAACATAAAAAATGTTTTATGTTCAATCAAAATACACAAAACATGACCAACTGGTGAATTAGCAGGAAAACTGGTAGCATGAGATGACTCAGGGGAAAATGATGAGGGTTTTTGGCTACTCTGTTGATATCACCCTGTGGCAAAGGGAGACATGAAAAAGCACAGTCATGTTATATGAGCAGTGGGGGTTTTATCATTACTAATTTGTGATAATAACCTTGATGAATCATTTGCCTGGAATTGCTTATGAACCTCCCACACTGCACTATGCCTGATCCCAGCCAGAGGTTACTGTACGCAAATTAAGGTCACAAGATAAACCTCTGGTGTACTATTAAAGAAAGTTCAGCTAGTGCATAACAACATTTCACAAGTAAGGTTAGTCAGGAAATGGTAAAAAAAGATTGAGTTAATAATATTGAGAGTTACTGCATCAATGCAGTAACTATTAACCTAGGGCATTTTTGTGTTTTTAATCGAGACAATTATATGCAACTAATAATGAAAAGGGTGATTTTCACAATGATAATGAGAAGTGACTCTAGAGTTCATCATTGGTGCTTGATCACATCTCATGCATTTTGCATAACTGTGCATTCACAATCCCTTTGAAAAATACCCCCCTGGGTATTGTTACTGTGATGAAACCATTTAATAATAGTGTCAGCAGTGAGAAGAAGACGTACAACTGTCCCAGTGTGTTGTCCAAAGTCCAATAAAAAAGTAGTTGTATGCTGGGAGAGAGCTGTGTGGTTTTAAACTGTATAACGTCGACATCAACCCAGTGCTACAATCTGACTCGCTTCAGATTCATTATTCTGGCAGGATATGCAAAAAAAATCAGGGTAACGTTTAGTGAAATAATAATTTATGACATTATTAGGTTTTTTTTGCTCCAACATCCTCCCCAGAGCCAACGGACTGCACCATGATGGAAAGTGTGTTCTGCCCCTCGACCTAGCAACAGAGCTCAACTGTTCTCCTATCAGCAATTAACAGCTACAGAAGTTACACACATCAGGTTTAAACAATGATTTGGTGAGTGTCCATTCAAAAGATGAGTTTTTATTTGAAAATACTCTTATCGAAAAACAAATATAAATCACAACAATGTAAACATTATGGAAATAGTTGAATAACCACAACATACTTAAGTAATTACTTAGAATAAGTATCATGGATAATTTAATACTAAGTTTAAGAATTAAAACTTATCATTTGGTTCAAATGTATTTGTAAGGATTCTCTATGAAAGTGTCAGGCACATACACAGAATCACACAGACACTAGAACAGGGCTGGCTTGGGATGTCAGGTCAGATCTGTCACATCACAAGGTGACTGTAAAGCAGGCTAATGAACACAGGCCCACCCTGTATCCTACACACAGGCCCCTCCTCCAGGCAGACACAAAGCGTTTGTAAAGCAGCCTTATTCAGTGAGAAGAGTGTGCTGCTTCAACTAGCTAACTCTATGTAATCTTGATGCTGACTAAGACAGGGAGAAGCAGAGGAAAAACATTGACAGATACTGGGAACAGTGTGTTCAGCTGGCCGACATTTGCACTAAGCAACAAAACACACCTACACACTTTCACCTACAAATGCTGCTCCCAATTGAATCCAACTACAAATCTTGTATTACTTTACACGGAAGTCAGTTTTTATCTCTGCTGTGTGAATAACTTTAATTTATTGCCCCCCCTCTCAGAGTCGACAACATGCTTATTACTTCAATAAAGGACACATCCTGGTTGTTCTTTTTAGGTTACAGAACCAACCCACCACACCTGTGTGTTTCTGTCTGCCGGTCTGTGGCTGTGCATATTTGAGTATAGTCTGCCTGCAGCTTGTGAGCCGGACCCATGCCAAGAGCCAAGGGAGTGGACATGGAGAAGTCCTGCCGCTATCCTTGTCCCTGCTATGTGGGGAGGAGGGAGTTAAGCGGTATGAGCTCTTACCTGGTGATGTTGTTGCAGCCGAGAAAGAGGCGCTGCAAGCAGGGCAGGCGGTCCACCTCAGTCTAGAAAAAGAAAGAGGGAGAGGGAAGAGAGAGAGATGAAGGGATGTGAAGAGGAGAAGGTGCTCAGGAAGAGGGCACTGCATCGTCACTGCTGTTAGAGCACTGTATCCCTATCCATTCCCTCAGTCACCTTGCAGCTCTCAGCCTCAGCATACAGCATCCCCATCCACCCTGCGCATGCACACACACACACACACATATACTAGCATGCTGCCTTGTCTGCACATGGAGAGGAGGGGCTGGAGAGAGAAAGAGAGCGAGAGGGAGACAAGAGGAGGAAAGGGGGAGGGGAGAGAATGTGTGTGTGCTGCGCTAATGCAGAGATCCCCTGCTGCAGGAAGCTAACTCAAACAGATATACATCCAGGCGCACACTCTGAGCAACTAGATACTGTACCTCCTCAAGCAAGAAGAATAGCTACGATTAATTCAGTGAACACCGACTTGGATGGGGAAAAAAATCTTCATCAGGAAGGATCAATGCAGAGTTTAGTGAGAGGGAGGGATGAGGAGGGGTGAGGAACAGCAGCTGGCTTGCTGGCAAAGTGAAGATGATACACAGGGACATAAGCACAATCACAACCAACAATGACTTCACAGCTAATCAGTTGGTACTGTGTGTAAAAATTTGCTGTGTGTGTGTGTGTGTGTGTGTGTGTGTGTGTGTGTGTGTGTGTGTGTGTGTGTGTGTGTGCGTGCGTGAGTGCGTGCGTGCATGCGTGCGTGCAGATGGTCAATGCTTTACATGCCGACAGCAAATAGGACACTCCCAGCAGCAGTCTGAATGAGCTGCGTCAGCATCCGCCCATGTTGCAGCCACCGCCTCGCAGCCTCCTCAAAGACTGTTGCCAGTTTCCATTCAAAGGAGAGATCAGACTAGCACTGAGGCTATGCTAGCTCCTCCGCAGAGAAAAAGTACAAACACTGCAGCGCAGACTCTGAACATTCCCACACACCCTGTCCACACAAGCAGATAAATATAGTACACACTTACTCATTCTTGTTTCATCCATTCCCACAGCCAAACTGCTCACAGTAGTACAGTATGCAACATCAGCAGCAATGCCACATAGAGCTTTGTCTGTTTGTAAGTGTTGTGTAACACTTTTTGATGCAGAATCTATGAATTTAATATACTGAAATTATTGTACATGTGAACCTCGATTGAAATGATGTACACAGTATTCAACTGTCATCTAATGAGTCGTGGGATTCATACATTTCTAACAGACAATGAGAGATACTCCACTTTTCTTTCGTCTTTTGGCCTCAGAACACAACTAACGCAACAGTAAGCACAACACTGTATGACATTTAACATGTGGTTGTCCAGTGTAGATTAGGATCATTGCTGTTTTAACACTTTTTGTAAGAATATGGATTATAAAGTGAGGCCCATATTAAAGGACACAACAAAACTCTCATGAATAACCAACCACAAAAGAAAGATAGACTGCATATGCCTCAGGTAACAGACTCGTAACAATCGTTTATGATGGGATCCTAACATTAATAGTACTACTCACTCCCACCTCATAAATTTGGTCTTAACAGTCCAGCTTAAATGGTTGTTTAATATCTTCACAATATGAGTCTGAAGGCAGGCAAGTAATATAATTTGATAGGGGGGGGGGGGGACACAGAATTAACTGTGATGCTCCACACACATCTATGCTTGTTGACTAGATTGGCTCTGCTCTCCATCCTCAGCTCTGAACATTTTCAGACACCAAAATTAGACTAAGAGAGTAATGACTTGCACATGATAAGTGATACTGCTAAAAGGTACCTTGGTTGTAGGACAGCTTGTCATTTCTGCTATAAGAGCAGATCATTCTGAATGTTATGACAACAGCATCCGGTACTTATTAATTTAATATATTACAGTACTTTCATTTTAATGAAGAATGTATAAGGATTTCTGTTACTGCATACTGTGCGCATCAGCAATACAGATGTGTGTTTTCTTTTACTATTTCTTAAAAAGTGCAAGTCATGCTAACCAGTGCTAGCTTAATCTGACCCTCCTACACATCCCCACAGCCTCTGTCTATGGATACTGGTGAAGCAGCAGCCACTGCACGCTGTCTGAGACTAAATATAGCAGCCCTGTCTCAGACACAATGATGTCATCACTGAGCTGATGTGCTGCATAACAATCGGCAACCAATGTGAGATCTTTTTCTAAAACCAGGTTGATCAGAACCAATGGGCTGACAGGATTTGTTGTGGGGTCGGTTATAGCTTTGTAGCTTTGTGGCTGTGTGTGTGTGTGTGTGTGTGTGTGTGTGCGTGCGTGCGTGCGTGTGTGTTTATCTGTGTATGTGTCTGTGTGCCCCTGTCTTCACCTCTCTGTCCTGGCTCCACCCTCCTATTACTGACAGTTTGCGTGTCTTCTTCTTTCACACTCTCTGACAGAGGCATTTCTCCACAGAAACAGCACTACCTCTCATCACAGCTATTTCTGTTTCATGCACAAACACACCACAAAAGAGCACAAAAGCTGCCCAAATAAACACACAGGTACATGTGGATGCTGAGGGGGTGTCAAAGATTAAAAGCTGTTGGTGTTTTGCGGTTACTCTTTGAATAGCTAAATCTGAGGGGTAAGCCTGGCTGGCATGCATCTGGCCTTAGGTATTGTGTGCCATAATTGCAGATGCAGTTCATTATGTGGGTGGACACATTTAGACTGCAAACTGATGTTACATGCTCACTGCTGTGTTGTTTTTGCACTCCTCTCACAGAGACATCCCTTATCAGTCATAGGTTGCAAAAGGCCACTCAGTTACAAATGTTTAAAGTTTCTAAAACGTTGAACAAGCCACACAATAAAAGTAAAGGGTAAATTATAAATGTACTAGATGTGATGAATTTATGACCCCAACACACACACAGTCAAAAGCTAACTAATCCAGAGCAGATCTAGCAATGAACCAGCTCACTAGTGACCCCACAAGAAGAAAAGCACATTGGAAAAACTCTGCCTCTGGGTGATTCCTCTTTGCTTGCTCTGTTTTATCAGTGCAAACGTTGACTTTAGAGTTCTTTCAAACAAATCACTGTTCCTGCTGCCAAAATGTAAAGTGCATCACTTAATGCTACAGTTACCTACTCAATGGAAAGACCCACCTTATAGCAAGAGTAAACAGCAGAGCACAACAATATAAGTCATAATAATCTAGTCATTATAATCAGTTATTATTGTTGTAGGTGTTAATGAGCTGTCACTTAAATGAAATATAATTGATTTGAGTCTAATCACCTAAGAAAAATGTGGATTACAACATTCAGAGTGTGCAAATAGACTTCACCAGAGTTTACTGACAGATTACACTTGTGTGGATGCTCTGACTCAGTTGGTAGAGTCGGTCGTCTCTCGTCGGGGGTTCGATCCCCAGCTCCTGCAGCCACATGTCCTTCCTTCCTTATGCCTTATGTCTGATGTGTCCCTGGGCACCTAACCCAAGTTGCTCATGCTGATTCGTCAGCTGAGTGTGAATGTGTATGAATGGGATTAGTTACTTCTGATGGTCACTTTACATAGCAGTCTCTGCCATCAGTGTGTGAATGGGTGTCAATGTGTAGGTGTGACCTGCGGTATCAAACGCGCTTTGAGTAGTCAGAAGACTAGAAAAGCTCTACAAGCCATTTACCATTTAGTCAATTTACAACCTAAATGTGTACATACTTACTGTCTTTACATGTCCACCACGTTGAAACTAAGCATTACCATTTCCCAAAGCATTTACCTTAAGATAACTAATGCATATGTAATATATAAGGCTTTAATCTAATTTATGAAATGACTGATTCTAAAATATAAGTCTTAAAAATCTTTATTATACGTCCCTCAAAGCCTTTCTTCCAGTCCAGAATTTCAGTCTCCTTGAATAAAAGGGAAAACCTGGACACCTTAAGGATGGTTATTTACTTTTAGTGTGATAAAAGCACTTGGCAGCAAACACCACTAATGACAGAGACTGTAGAATCTGCTGAGGGGTGGCATTTTTCCTCTCCTGTGTATCAAATCAAACACAACATCCGATAATTACCACTGGAAGTGGTTCAGGATCAGAACTTGCAGGCAGAAGACACGATGAGTGACAAGAAGAGTTTTCTTGTGTGTTTTTTTTTTTACAAAACAATGTTGGACTACGTATTTTCTACCCCAAGAAGCAGGAAAAGGCTTTGGGGATTTGCATACAAATGAAGGGGCCTGTTTTGGCATGCACTGTTCTGTTTATCAGATTAAAAGTATAGAAACCAAGGGGAGGGAATTTGCGTGTTTAGAATGTCAAATTTCTCTTTCACTGAAACACAAAGTTGGTGGGAGGTTGTGAATAATGAGCTACCTCTCCCTGGGTAACACCACGGACTGTCTTACAGAGAGTGTATTGATGTAATTTTCTGTTTGTTATTTTGTGACAGTAAAAACTGTTAAATGAGATCCCATAAGAGAGGAAACAGTATCTATCCACAGGACCTGGTCCAAAGGATTGACACGAAGATGAAAGATAAAGCTGGCAACCACCTTCTTTATCCCATGAGGAACATTTTCTGAGGGAGCAGTTGCCAGAGTTAATGAGTGTGTTTAGTTTTTCATCAAAACGAGGAATGTATCACCTAAGCTGAAGACCATCTGTAATACAGCTGCTGTGTTTACAGTCTAGGACCAGACAGGGAACTTTATCAGATCAAAAGTTGCAAGTAAAAAATGTAATTAAAGCACTCTAACTCACTTTCAACTACTATTTAATTTCTTCTTACATCAAAGAAACATATGAAGAATGGAAGCCTCTCAAAGGAAAGCAAACGTCTGTCCTGGTAAAGGTTGTGTTCACTGTGAACTGTTAGTTTCTTTAACTTCATGTGGAGCAGAACAGTGACTATGCAGCGAAGACATTTCTTTAAACGGACACTAAATAGGAAAGAGGCCCCTCACCAAGACAGAGATGCAGTTGTGGCGCAGGTTGAGTTCAGTCAATCTGTTCAGGCCCTGCAGGTTCTCAACTCTGGAGATGTTGTTTCCTGCCAGGTTCAAGACTTGCAGCTCGTTTAGATGAGATACATTTTCTATCCTGGAGATCTGAATGATAGCACAGAAGACAAAGACAGTGCATACAGTAACATCAAATTATGATAAACAGGACTCTGGATAATCATATTGTAAACAGAACACACAGAGGGAAGCAAGACAGGCAATATAGAACACAACATAAATATATACATTGAGTTCTCACTCTCACATTCAAATCAATGTTTTTAAAGATTCTTGCATGGGTCACATGTATGTAAGATTATATCAGGCTACACACAGCTAAATGTTTTAGGGGTGCACGAGGCTACACCTTCGGCTAAATGTTAAATAATTATAAAACTTTGACAATCAAACTCCTCTGTTATATCTTAATTTAACATTTAATATCTTGAATGACTGATGTGCATCCAGTCACATCAAGCAGTGACCCCTGTTTCACCTCCCAAATCATAACCACAAACAAATAGTTGAGGGTCGGTCAATGGTGAAATGATACCCAGTCCTCTCCCCTCCTCACTCTGGGATAGGATACTTAGGGGCCCCTGTCATTATTACACTTTAAATACTTCAGAGGAATTCCTGATGGCTGTTACCCTGACAGTGATGTGTTTGCCCCCTAAAGTGCACACTGTACATGGAGGACAGGGTTCAATGGGTAGCAGAGGTTCAACGATTCTGTCACAATACAAAATGTAATGATCACTGCAGCTCAAATTTGAAGGAATATGACTACTGTACTCCCCCCAATCACAAGAGTTGGATCAATGATTTCCCTTAATGATTTACTGAGAAACTTTGAAAACAAACTAACACCCGCCTTTTCTGGCCTTTGAAAAGACCTTAACACTTTTTAAAGGATAAGATAACTAATGCTAAAAAAAAGTTCAACAAAAAGTTGTGCATATATGCACACTATTTATCTTAGGAGTCCAGTGTACAAACTCTGAGATATCCAAATGGAATGACTTGGGCGGGTTGCACGAGTTTTAATGCCTTGTTCTTCCATAACAGGTTGTTCAAGTGCTGTCTTGTAACTCACCAACATAAGCATCCTGCTTTCTGTTGAGAACAAGTACCTCCTGGTTACCAGGGTTCCGGTCTTATCTGCTAAACAACAGACTTACTATCAATTTGAGCATTTTCCAATGGGGTTAATGTGCTAAACAAATCTACAAATATGGCAAATTTGTACATGAATGCATTCTATGTGTTTATTCCATGTATTTCATTATGCTATGTATTGGTTTATGCATCTTTATTCTTCCTTTGTTTGTTTTCACCTCTGCCTTAGGGACTAGATGGGTGAGAGAGGCAGGGAATGCATTTACATGATTGTGGGTGTGATGCTAGTAAATAACAAAACAGTAACTAGATATATAAATAAAGTTGTCAAGGAGTGTTGACTGGTTTTTCCAAGTGCACCACAATAAGTGTGCATTTACAGGTGGAAGCATTGTTAAATAACAAGGTTAACAATAATATTTTGGACTCTCATGTCAACACACAATCATCAAACACTGACGGGACCATTGGCACACAAGAGGTTAGAGGTTATGTCAAAAAGGAAAATGTATAAACAAAAAGCAGCCAGTGGATGCAAAACAGATTCATGCTCGAAAACCATTAATCAGCAAAAAACCCTCATTGCCAAACAGGAAGAAACAACCTTAAAAGGGTCACATTATCTCAGGCTCTGACTCAGGATCAATGAATCAGAGATAGTACTGTACATAGACAGAGTATCTCAACACACTCAGGGGAAGATTTAGATTTTTTAAATATATGAGCATCTTGTGTTACACGCCATGAATAAGGTGTGTTCCAGGTACACACAGGGGAAATCATTTCACTAAACTTTACAAAGGTAATTGGAACATGGAAATGAATATGTTAAAGATTTCTGGAGTATTTTGTCTGATTCTTGTTCAACAAAATCAGAAGACATGAACTTTAAAGGTGGACAAAGAAATACTTCTTAACAGGCAGGACAGAGGCCTGTTCTTGTCTTGGGACTTGAGAGCAATGGTTCAGAGGAACATGCCAAGTAGAGGAGATACTATAGTCACATCAGGTTCCAACATGTTCCTTTTAAACAATGCAGCAATCTTCATCTTGATCTTAATGGCCATTATTGGTGAGAGAAAATGACACAAACACAGATAACCTTGTGTTATTGTGTCAGTATGACATAATGACAGCAAAGCCTAAAGCCTCCTCCTAGTGGGATGTCTCTGTTCCAGCTTCACTTGATCCCAGTTTACTGTGCTTATCACACATGACAGATGTGGTCACACTTCATAAAAACATTTCTTTCTACCGTGGACAAGAGATGAACCAACAATTCTTACTCTCCAATACTTTGGCTTTGTCTTACAGACACTGTGGGGCATTCTCCACTGTCCTCTGTGAGTATTCACATCAAATGTCAGGTCACATTGTAACTCCAACACTTGGTCAAGGAGACTACGAGTGAGTTATATTCCACTCTACTGAAGAGAATGTCTCCTCCAAGTCACTGTAAAGGAAACTATGTCCTGTTAGATAAACATGGTAAAAAGATAGGTTTGGAGAGACGGGAGCCTTCCTGCTAGAGGATGGGAGGAAGAGAGAACGACAGTGATGTACTGCGTGTGGTTTAAACATGCACACAGAAAAAAACAGTGCAAGCAGCTGGTATCCTACAGCCAACAGTGATTTTAACAACAACCTGTCACATCAGAATAACCATGACCCTCAACATTACTATGACTTCATTCACTTAATAATTTCCCTGCTGACTGCACTTACTTTATCCTCTAGTATTATCATAGTGCAGAGGTTCACATTACATTTAGGTCATATCTCTGGTGGGAGTGGGAAAAGTTAAACAAATATGATTGAATAGATTTTAGGTGTATAAAACAGGCAGTTTGAAGTCAGTTTAGGAAAAGTATCTTTTTTGGTTGGAGTAATGCATTCATCATCCACTCCACTGTGGTTGCAGCCAACAAATAGCTTCCTCTGAATGCAATGTGCTTGCAGTACAAACAGGGAAGGCACAAAATTGATTAATTCTACATTCAGTTGTCACATTATAACATTAAATGTGTAGTTAGCAAACACAACACAGTCAGAGTTTGAGGCAACAGAGTCTACTCTAGGAGGAAAAAATAACATAATGCTGTAGAAGTCATTGAATAGTAATTGGGACGCCTTCTCATGGAAAGTGCAGCCAACATCAGAGAGAGAGAGGGAGTCTAAGCTGGCCTATGTAGTCACTCTCTAAGGAGAGATGTGGGCGGCGTGCTGGCAAAACACTAATTCGACCAAGGGAAGCCTTTCTATTTTATCTTCCTTTTCCAGGAGCTCTTAAAATCCTCACCAGTGACTCTTACATCATTTGTTTTCTCAGGCTTTAAATATCAGAGAGCAGCGCTCTAATGTGGAGACTAAACTAACAGAGGGAATAACAGATTTTGACCCAAATTAATTGTAAAACAGCATTATGTGCTACAGCTCAAAACAATGTCTAGCGCTGAAAACATAGAGGCAGTTATGCCTGTTGAATAAATTGTTCTGGGGTCACTGAGGACACTGATGTGGGAGTAGACCCTTGACAAAAGCTTGTGGGTTCTGATGGTTTTCTATTCCTCACGCTCTAACAGTGGTGGGAACTAAAACAAATGCTAAGGTTTAGTAACTAAAAACTGAGGTACGCAGGGGAAAGGATGATCATATCTCCAGCATTATTTCTGACAACCAAAAACCCTGCAAAATCAACCAATATAAGAATGCTGGGCATTATCTATGTATACCTAACACTGTTTTAAACACTCAATGCATAAAAGAGCAACAACTAGACATTCTAGTTAAAATACCTAAACTTAATTTTAAAGGCCATTGGACTATAATGATGGTCGAAGAAATAGCATCACTCCATGAATTTTCACGCCTGGCCTACTGCTGTCGTGTCTGTTTGACTCTAGAATGAAGAGAACTGTATCTCACATAACAAACCAGAAGTTAGCTACAGTGTGGGGGAGGTTTAAGAGTCTACTGAACCTTACAGCTTAAGATAGCGATCTCCAGTTGCAGTATTGGCAACTAAATGCACCAGACTAAACACACTCTAGCACTAAGTGGGAGGATAGTGAACATAAAATACCTGATTGTCATGCAAATCCAGGATGTTTAGCTTGGACAGGCTTTCCAGAAAGCATATCTTAAGAATTCTGAAAAATAAATAAAAACAAATATATAAATGATGAAGTGAGATGAAACAGGACATTTAACCTGGGTTAAGGTACCAAGCAGAGGAAAGTGGATTTGCCACTGGCCATTAAGAATATAAAATATGGCAACCTACTCTTCACGAAACTGAACAGTGTACAATGGCTTATTGCAGAGGAGTAGTTTAAATCACACCTAAGGATAAACAGGTGGTAGCGTCTTTAAAAAAAAAAGGGTGATAAAAACCTACATCAATCTATGGTAATGGGTTTGTCTGTATTTACAGTGATTCATGACATTCATTTTCCTCTTGCTGACATTTCAAAACAAAATGAAACCCTGATACATGTTTTAAGAATGGCACTGGACCTGCTGAAAGCACTCATCTCTGAAGCTTACTGTGCAGCAGCAGCTAGTTTATGAAATCAGCATTATCAGGATGTAGCACATTAACTCAAATCAGGATGTGAAGATGTAAATCACAACCACTACCACAAATATGAACCCTGTCATCTTTGAAACAAAAGCATTTCAGACAAATCAAACATATTCTTCTGTTATATTGAATGATTACAACTAACCTGTTTTTCCCCAACATCAGGATCCTCAGAGAGCTCAGAGCTTCGATGCCAGTCATTTCAGTGATGTGATTGTCATACAAGTTAAGGAAAACTAGCTTTTGCAGATGTGAAAGATGCTGGATAGTTGTGATTAGATTATGCTGAAGGTTAAGAAACTGTAGACCATCCGTATTACCCAGGTGGGGACATGTTTCAAGACAGCGCCTGGAAAAATAATACCACATTTAGCACAATATAGGTTTATTTGAATCATTGTTCAGTAGTTAATTTATATATAACAACTGTATTCCACCTTAAGCTGTGCAAACCGTTATGAAAATAACTGCTTATCATTTCCCTACACAAATTAATTTACTCTGCTCTGTCACGAGTGAAGTATTCTTGTCAGCAAAGCCTTTGGGGAAAAGGGGCACGTATTTCAAGGGACTTTGCTGCTCCCTGGTGGCAATCTGAAGCATTTGCAATTTCACATGAGAGTGCTATAATATTGTACTGCAGATACTGTTACAGCCTGGACTGGGTTCATAAAACAGCAAAGGAATGCCAAAGTAAAATTAAATACACTGCATGTACAGCTTCAACATAAAATGTAGACTTAATTAAAACATTAAAATCCCAATCCCAATCTGTTTAAAACATAAAGACATCAGGGGTACAGTACCTGTCCAAGTCAATTCTTTGAAAACTGGATTCATAATGTTCACATGGCAACTGAGTGAAAGGATATTCAGGGACTGCGCTGTACTTACATCCCCCAGAGCCATCTGAAATTGAAATAGCACACAATTAACGAAATATCACAAACAGTAAAAACAGTTTCCCAATCTCATATTAACTGACAGATGATGTTGCTATATTTACCTGCTGGCTTGGGAAGTTTTAAAATAGTAGAGTAGTATCTGGCCCCTGCACTGTGGGTTGGTCTCTTTACTTTGTTCCTAGTGTCTTGTGCAGCATGTGAATCTGCATCGAAACCACTTTTAGCACCACCCGCAAGTGGCACTGGGATATGTGCTGAGGAATCCATTGACTCACAGGCAAGTAATGGTACAGAAGATGTCTGGACAAGTCCTCTCTGTCTATGTGCATATAACATGTTTTCTACAGAGGGTTACAGTGAAAGAAATAATTTAAAAACTTTGGATTATTTACATTTTTAAGGCATACATGAATATACCATACAATGGTGGATGAGTGTGTGAACCAGTTAACTAGCTTATAGGCTTACCTGGCTCAGGGTTAGAATGATTTGCTGTTTGGGTGGTATTCATGCTTATTTCTTTGACAAGATCTTGAGAGTCAATCTACAAATGGTTGATGACATGATTTACTCTAAAGCACAAGGCTGATAAATGAACCACACAAAGTGACTTTGTCTTTAAATACGTCCTTTACAGGCCTGGCCTACTCACCTTCCTCTGTGCTCTTTCTGGCACTGTTGGTTTGTCAGTTGTAAAGTGCAGTTTGCAGCTGTTGACCTGTAAAAATGTCATAGAAATAAATTCACTTTAAAGCATTAAAACACAACTTATTCAATCATTTACAACCGTAAGGTAGTTCACTCTAAAATTGGCAATAACTGGTCCTTTTAACAGAGCCTGAGGCCTAAGCTGGAAGTTAAAAGTTAAAAATGTAGTTAAAGTGGTATTTACCATAGGAGTAAGAAACGCATATCTGTCGTTGACGTCGTTGTGTTTCTGAGACCTCATCACTTTGCCCTCAGTCCGCTCCGGCTCCATTTCCCGTAAGCTAGCCTACAAGTTCAGTAACAAGTAACAAGTTAAGACCAAAGACTGTGGTTCGCCCCGAAGAAGAAGTCTGTTTCAGCAGCGATACGAGTAACATGCATATCTGAAAGTAAAACGCAATCTCATTTGCTAAATAAGCCGTTTTTAGAGCCAAGTTTTGTTCATTCAAACAGAATTCATCTTCACAACAGGCGATACAAACTTCCTCTGTGACAAGCACTGTTGCCACGGCAACAACTGTGTTACTTGGTTACACCCACTTCCTGTGTCACTTGAAATGTTCTCCGTGAGGAAAATGTCGACAGTCTTAAAACTATTAAGAGGAAATCAATTTTTTAAAGATGTATTCAGAATCATATTCTTCTGGTGAGCCAGTTGTTTTTAAACAGGGACCTATGCTCTCATACAGGGAGTTCTTGTCTGCATGTCATTTTTCCAGTAACCCTAAATAATTTGTTATTGTATTTTATGCTTCCTTCATACTTAAGTCATACTTACTTGAGTCTGTGTCTTACATCCATTGTGCAGAAATGTCATCAAAGCCTTATGTTGTCTAAAATGAATATTTACTTGCAACACAGTGGAAAATTGAAAACAAATTAATTTTAGCAAAAACCTGTGTTTTGAATGACTGAGGTCGCCAGAGTTTTGTGAAGTCAAAGGGTCATGAGCCAAAAAAGATTGGGAACCACTGCTCTATAGAAATTTACAAGGTATTCCCAGAAGCGCTGTTTGTCAATAAGCAAGGCAGGCAACTGCTTGGGGCCCCAGGCCAATGGGGGGCCCCTTGGGCTTACACACTTTAAACCACAGCAGACTCTAGAATCGCCACTGGGTATTCCTACCATCTCAGTCTCCCCGTCTGACCCAGCTGACTCACCTGTAGGTAAAATCAGTTTTTCACTACTTCCTCATAATAAATATAATAGAAATATACGTGCCCTGTTGTTTCCATTCCACATGATGTCATATTGGAATCGTTTTTTAAATTATATCAACTGCAAACATTTTGAAAAAAAAATAAAAAATAATAAGCTAGATGTGTCACAATCTTATTAAAAGGCCCAAAAATCATTTAGTCTTTATTTTGTTTATTCCGAGTTAATATTTAAAAACATTTCCACATGAAATGGCTTACATGAACGAGGCAAGTAGTTTTCCTAAAAAGAAGCACAAATGGAGCTTTTCAAGATGACACACAGTAGTTTTCATCTCATACTCATACTAAAACGCTGCAGCACATCTGCTAACTGGGGGAAACAAATATGACAACACTACACCCATTTTAGCCTGGCTCCATTGGCTGCTCTATTGGCTCCATGTGTGTTTTAGGGTTGATTTTAAGATTTTTAACGGATTAGCATCTTCCTACCTTGTTGACCTCTTGCACTATCATACTCCAGTTAGACCACTTAGATCAACAAACTAACTGCTCCTAAGTCCAGAGATCAAAAATGTAAAACAGAGGGGATCAAGCCTTTTCGTTGGCTGCTCCTAAGATTTGGAACAGTCTGACTAGATCTGTTCAGTCGATTGACATTTTTAAGTGACCGCTGAAGACGCATCTCTTCTTGAAGGCATTCAAATCAAGTTGAATTTGACTCCTCCAATTGATTTAGTTATTTGTTATTTTTATTGTGAAGCAAATCTGTTATAATTCTTTTGTTTAGGATTTTCGAATCTTTGCTCCAGTTTTATTCTCTTATTATCATTTTTCATTTTATGCAGTTTTTTCTGTATAATTGCAATGGATGCTCTTTGTCTTTTATTGGGATTTTATCTCAATTTGTTTGTCTTTTTTGGTTGTACAGCACTTTCAACATCGATGTTAGTTGTTTTAAATGTGCTTCATAAATAAACTTGACTTGCTTACCGTACTTGAAATACATAGTGCAAAGTGGGTATGTAGAACAGAGGTCAGCTGTGGGTCACACAACACTAAATGAGGGCAACAGTCACGTTAAGCTGACCATGTTTGTTAAGCCTCTTGAGTCATTTAACATCACAGTGTTGATCATTCTCACTCGCATGGTCAAGGTGAAATTTCAGCCAATCACACGTGCCCTCTCAATGTACACCTACTGCAGAGTAAATACAACAGGAAACAAATGGTCAGATGTACACAGCGGCCTAAACAAACACTACGAGCCCATGCTAAGGTCAGTCACAGACCTTTGAGATGTTAGTGCAGTCAGATTACTCAGAGTTATCATTTGACATTCAGAAAAGTGACAAATTATAGAATTTCATTCACTTTTTTCAATTATAATTCCAAACATTGCCAAAAGAGAACAAAGCAGTAAGGGACTTTTTCTACCAGCACCCACAAACATCCCATTTTGACTTGTCCTCTGCTCCAGTAAACATTTTGTCATTACAGGAAGAGGCACAGATGCATTTAATAACACTAATGATGGTTCAGCTGAAAAACAGGTGTGATGGCAAGCTATGCCAGTGAGTCACATGCTTTTCTCAGCTAACTTGGATCTATTTAATGCTGGCCTATCCCTGTCATTGACCTCCTGTTTACTACTTCTGAAATGATTTCATATACAGAGCAGTCTGTGCCACATAACCTAGTATTAACATCTGATAAGGCAGAGAAGGAAACAATGTAAAGAGCAAATAAACCACCTTTTCTGGCTATTTCCCCCCAAAAGCCCAATGAGGTTCTCATAAGCACGTAAGCTAGATATCGAACCATATAATCAGGTCTCTATTTGATTTTTGTGTTGCATTATGCTGTATGGAAATCCTACCCTGTAGCAGAAAAGCTGATATTCTTACATTAGCTAATATAATTTATAAACTTTTCTCCATTGTGATGAGTGGTGGTGGTGGTGGAGGGGGGTCATAATCTGGCCTATATGCTAGCACAACATGGACAAATGGCTAGGGCTGGCCCTGGCTCTATTAACAGTATGTCCTAGCACACTGCTCCTATAATCTCAGTCAGTCACAAAAAAGAACTCTAATGAGATCAAGTAGATGTTGTCGTGTATTTCCAGACTTTTCACTTTGGCAGTAATTGTTTGCTCGCAGAAGACAGCTCCAGATTTATTAAAGGGACTTCCGTGTCTATTGATGAAGCACAGATTGACACTTATTATGGGAGGGGATCTTCAGCTATTTGTATGACAGATATGATGAAAAAGCACGACGTGAATTCTAGTTGTAGGCTATATTTATAGATCTGCAATCCAATCTGCAAAGGCTACATCCCTCTTGTGTGATTCCCTGAAGAAACACAGACACAGAACCATTAAAAGGTGTCATTTATGTATGTGCCACCTTTTTGTCTGATTCGTGTGTTTTCTTGCAGACGTCTATGTTGTGTATTTCAGTGTCATTAAGGGTTTGTCATGCAGGAGTGAAAATGAGATCAATGTAATATTTCCTTAAAAACTGGACAGTTTTAGTCTACATGTTGGTAGGAGGAAAAACGTACACTTTCCTTTTTTAAATTATAGGAATGCAAAAAATAAACATGTAATAGTAGAGCTGTTTTTTTATTTATTTTTACAGAAGAACACTATGACCCTTGACTTGACTGATAGGAGAAATATAAATGTTGAAAGAGGGTAATTTTCTGATATGGCTTTCTCATTAACAGAAAAAAACCTGTCAGAAAACTATGGTCAATGTTGATACTTGATCTACTGCTTGTTTATCTGGCAGAGAGCCTGGGCATGTGTGTAATGGTGTTTTCACACATGCAGAAAACTGAAAATGTTTGGGAGAGCTACATGTGTGAACGCAAACACCCCAGCTTCACCCAAATTTATCCTGCCAGCCCCCAGTAAGATTTCCTGCAAGCAATTGGGATGGGCCGATGTGTGAACGCAGCAGGTAATATTGAGGAAAATCCACCGTGAGCGAGCGGGCGGGGTTGATGACATTTATATCACGCGACCGGTCTATGACAGCTAGATCTTTGTACACAAAATGAAGCTTCCTACTCTTTTCTGCTCGCCAGTGTGTTCTTCTCCGCTAGATTGTTTATACTGTGAATATGTCCAATTACACATAGGAAGGATTTAAAGGGTAAAAAACTGTCATCATAGTGTTGGTCTCTAACAGGAAAACTTCACGGTGTGAGGGACATGTGTTAATGAGAAACTCTGGCAGATGTCAGGGGCAGGCTTGACAGCTCTGAGTTAAATTTTCTTATGCTTCACTTTATTTCTCCCATAGCTCTCACATTGTCAACAGTATCTGACTTCCCCCCTAAACGATGGTGACTATGTTTTTGTTTAACTATTAGGTCAATATACAATAGTATGTGTGGAAATTAAAGAAAATATATCAGCATCACAAGACAAGGAAAATTAAAATAATGTTTCTTTATTACATATTTTTATTCAGATAAATCTAATGAAAGATCTCTCTTGAGTTGAAATTAATTGAGCAAATTACAAATTCACGTGTTTAAACACCGCTTTGTTTGCTGTGATGGGGGTTGAACACATTTCCTGACAGGGTTTGCAACCATCCCCCATGTTTTTCAGTATTCCTCAAACATGGAAGAAGAAACAGACAGGAAGGGGGATACAGATTGGCTTCCACGACCCCGTCCATCTGCCATGTCTTACTGCTTATGATATCAAGCTTTGCAAAGACAAGAGAGGAGCGCTTCTTTGAGTTAACAAAAAACAGGTTCTTTTTTTTTCTGGTGTCGAAGAGTTCAAAAAATTCTTTATCGGAATGGTTTTTACACTCTGGGTCTTACGTCAGCACATTCCCCATTGCTCTTTGCTTGCTGCTTACAACAATAACTGTGACTATGTATGTGGCATGGCAGGTTTTAACAATGAGCTCTATCTTACATAATCAATTAGTATCTCAAAGGGAACTGTCAGTCATTCAGAAGTCTTTATTCATTGTATTGCATGTGTGCTGGTGGGTGGGTCTGTTTTTTTTTAAATCTCTGTAGATGTCACATAATTATCGATGCCACATTTTCCTTCTGCTTCAAGACTGTACAGCCATGCTAGCTGCTTCGTGAGGCACCTCAATGTTTGGAGCTACATGCTAACATCAATGTAACATGGTCATATTTACACATTACACCTGTCTCTTTCATTGTGTTTTTTTAATTACACAAAATGACTCGACAATTGTCAACTGAACGTTTGACTGATGTACTAGTGTTGTAGTTTTCAGCCCTTTCTTCCTCTTTATTCTTCTTATTTGGTGATTATAGTGATTTTGCCCCCTCCCCTGTTGTACAATTTCCTGTGGGAGAGGTGGTTGACATTTTTTCTGCAAATGTATTATCTTAATCCATTACCTTTTGTCGTAGTGTCTTTCACTATGATGTATACATTTAATTAGCATGTCACATAGAACTTTTTTTGGTGATAGTAACAGCAAGTTGGCTAACAACATGCTCTGCAAATTAAGCTAACTTTTGTTGTATGTATTTATTTTATGTGTACTAAGAGCATAGCGGACTGAGAAATTTCATGGATGTGTTGTGTCTCAGCCAGGTGTGTTTTATTGTACATTTTGTTTTTTTATTCCCATGTTTTATGTTATACCGCTGTTGCCCTATTGTACAATTCCCTATAGGAGAGGAGCAAGCAGCATCCTCTGGTGTTGAAAATTAAGCCAATGGGTAAGTGCAAAAAACTGCAGTTCCTCGAGTGTCCGCTTGAGCTGGCTCCAAGACACCCGGAAGTCACATAAACACCACATGAAAAAAGCCTGTTTTTAGAGCAGAAATGAACATGTTTACAGCTTGGTACAATAAACTATTTTGGTCTGATTAGTTATTGTCTTTATCAGCACACACATTGTGCAGGGGGTGACTTTACTTATAGCTTATCGATTTTATGAAGGATACAAGTTATGCATAGCTAGGCGCGTGTCTGACCTGACTGACGGGCAAGATGTAGCAGTTTGTCAACAGGCTTAAAACCTGCCTCAGCTCCAGCTCTTAGCCTGTCGTTAGGCTGACTAAAAGTTGGGTTGAGACAGCATTCCAGCATGGCGACCTCTACCGATGGGTTTCCAAAGCCCCCTGCAGTAACAGATAGATGACGTTACTCCGGCTTTGTCCATATTTAGTCTATGGAGAGGAGCTGGATTATGTGTCTCATTCTGTCTCTGCATGAATAAATCATGGTCAATGACAAGAATCCAGGCATCACAACACAACACAGAGGCCCACAGGTTACATCGGCATGCAAACATTAGCAAGCTATCATGATCTAAATGACAATGCTAACATGCTAAATTTAAGTTTACAATGTGTGCCATTTTGGTAAGCGTTGTTAGCATTCTAACTTTTGCTCGTACAGTAGGCACGAAACACAAAGTACAGCTGGAGTGATGCCATAACATTTGCATTTATTTAGTTGTGAATCAAAGTATTGGAAAAATCTAATTGATATTAAGTGAAAACCTTTTGGGAACAGTGACAATGAAAAATGTAGTTTTGTTCCATTAAAAAGTTGCTGACATACGTTTAACTTTTATCACAAACCAAAATATATCTACGGTAGATGTAGTTGTCTCAGCATTGAGTTTAGGACCAATTTACCTTTTGTTACAAGTTATGTTCAATGCATTTTAGATTGCTGTGTCTTAAAATAGGAATCTTTAGGGTGCATAGTCACACGTTGTGAGGTAATATATACAAATTAGATGGATATTGTCAGAATGCTACGTCAAATGATATAGACATAGGCCTATTCAGATACAGGCAAAAGGCCACAACAGACAGGATGTGAGTGCTGCAATAGGAGGGAAAAAAGAAAATAGTTTATTTGTATAAATGTACAACGTGCTTCAATAGGATTTAATACTCCTCATCATGAAAGAATGGGGGGGGGGGGGGCTGGAAAGCATATAAGGGGCAAGAAAAAATTAGGAGAAAAAAATAATTGAAACAAATCCTCTGAAGAAGACCAACTTAGGGAGCATATTTGGAGGGTTTCTGGTACAAAATAAGCCACGGATGAGATAATGACAGTCTTAAAGAAGATGAACCAGCAGGGTAAAGTGTGAATACGAAAAAAAAAAAAAAAAACAGAGGTGTTATTAGTTTCCGGCTTCATTGTACATCTATATAGAACTCATGCCAATGTCAACACCCTTTATCATCACTTACATGTTTGAATAAATGACCTGTGTGTAAAGCTGCAATGCTTGTGATCTTTTTTTTAGATGTTTTTATCTCTTTTTACACTTATTGTAGACAGAGAGGAGACTGATTAAAGATCATGCATGTCAAACTAGGACAACTATGATTGCCTGAAAAGAGGAGACGGCAACAAATGACACTAACAGGCAACTAAAGCAACTGTGAAATCTATTCCTGGACAGTTTGTCTCACAGTTTCTCAACACTTACATCTTTATTTTGTTGGTTAGGTGTAAGTTGAGAGGCCTGCATCTTGTAATGGAAAAAAACACATCTAAAATGACCATGCTGGCAGACTTTTTCCCTTGAACTCACAAAATAGTCGTCTGAAAATCTGAATGCCTCTGCTCATTTGTTGACAATCTTCCCCTCCCTCTTTGTTTCACCCATTGTCTCTCTGCCCCCCTATGATGCATTGTACACAAGCTGGAGCCCTGTATTAGGCATGTGGTGCAGGGAGTGAGTCAGACTGCCCACCAGCTGAGAGCACGGCTCGCCGGTGGGGAGGTGTAAAGACATTTCATGCAGGGCAGGCAGCAGCCAACAACACAAGAGTGGGTGATTTACAGGGCAATTAGGATGGAGGCCAGCAACAAGCTACCAAAACTTGAGATATAGCCCAGAGAGACATTTTCAGATGTGTGTAATACTGTGCTTTCAAGTGAGCATATGCTCCCGAGCTACGAATCAACAAACCAGTAAATCTAAGGTTCTATAGGCTACTGTACCTTAAATAAACATTAATCATAGTTTGCTATAACTTTTATTTAACTGAGGTTTCAGTGGTTCCATAGGCCAAGAGCAGGCCCACAGCTGCCATTAGGGAAACTATAATAGTGTCTTTGGTTTGGCTTCATTGAATTTTGATTTCATAGGGTAAACTTAAATACACATAGGCAATAAGGTTTTTTAAGGATTTTTTTGCTTCTTTGAAAAACAATCTCAAAAATTATAACCTTAAATTTGTAGTTAAATACATTTTACATTGCATTTCTTGTGTTGGGAATGTTGTTATGAGCAGGCCTGCCTACAGAAATGAGCCTTCACCTGACAAGTTTGGGCCCTCAATCTGATTTATTCATATCAATGCATGTGCCTGTTTTCTCCACATGCCCTCTTAACATTCACATATGGACTTAAAAAAGAAGAAGATTTAGTCCTACATGACTAAACTGGATACATTGTACTTGAGCAACAACAAAAAGAATATGGAGTTGTATTCTACGTTACAGTGAGCATTTGAGTTTATATAGCCTATTGCATTGCTTATCTTAAGTATTAAGTTTATAACTGACCTCCATGAGCCATATGGCCCAGCCTAGCTTTCCCCTATGGACGGCCCTGGTGGGGAGGCTATACTTTTTCAGAAGGAGTAAGGTGGGAGTGGCTTTGATGACACTCTGACTCGTGACAGTGTTTTTGAAATCATGGCAATGAGCCTGCATGTCCAAGAGCTTAAATTCCGAATTTCCAAACTGAATGTACCAAATTTCATGGAACACTTTGGCATACGCCTTTAATTTCAGACTAATTTATAGTGTGACACCCAATGTGCTATCAAATTTGACTTACATACGTAGGCTACATCTCGTAGGCATATTAATCTCATTCATCTTTCTTTCAGGCACATGAACCACCTGCCCTGTGCGTGCAACCCGACGCTGGAAGCAAATTATCCAATTAGCGGTGTTATAGAAGGGGTCGTCCTTGGCACGGCAATTTGCCAATTAGAGAGGAGAGCACGTGAATTAGCTCCCCTACTTAGAGCCATGTTAACGGGACAATCGTGTTTTTGCTTAAAACCGACAAAACTGTAGTGGGCAAAAAAACCGGAGTGAAAAAAGCCAAACATGCACGCTTTAGTAAACGCCTTTATGCGCTGTCTCTCCTTCCTCCTGCCTCCCTCTTGGCTTTGTGTCAGATTTTGCTTGTGGGTTGGGAATGAGTGCGAAGAGACGCTACCGCGGTCCAATCCCAGAGCTCGTTTCAAAAGCAGAAAGCCTCTTACATATGAGGAAGTAGCAGCCGTAGCAGCAGCAGCAGCAGCATTAGAAGCCCGAGGAGGCTCCAGCCCGTCGGTCTCGTCAGGTCCAGGCTGCGTCTCGCTGGCTGCTAAAACCCCCGCTGCTCCTCAGGGCCCTCATTCGGGTCGGATCTGGATCGGGGGTCTCTGGCGAGCCGTGGAGCGCGTCTTCGGAGCCCCTTTGGTCCTTCTCCGCCATCACTGGTGCCCTAAGAAGCATCGAGCAGGTTTACGCACCCCGTATCCTGTCTGTGCCTTCGAGTCGAGCAACACTAAAGGCTTCCAGGGCGGCGCTGCTGCTGCTACATCTGAGGACGGGAAGCGAGCGGGTGGAGGAAGCACCTTGACTTATCCGGGGAACATGAGCGGGTGTGTGGGGATCCTTGATCCGAGCTCAATGGAGTGCGCCTCGGAAACGTCAGTGGAGCAGGGCGTTGATGAAGTAATCACCGTGGATCAGCACACGCAAGAGATGGGGACGGTGACGATAACAGTGGCCATTCAGGCGGCGGAGGACGAGGAGCCTGAGGAAGTGTCATCTAATCATATTGACTTCCTCGGAGGCAGCTGTAGCGAGGATGAAATCGGAAGACATGATAAATCAAGGTTTGACTTTGGGCTACTTCGGGTTAATTTTCTTAACTCATGAAGCTTTTGGTAACAACAAGGGCGCAAAGCTCATATTGGGTCAATTGTATAGGCTAATATTTATTTAAAGAATATTGTCTTGGCAGACTTTCAGTCATACCTGAAAAGTCAATTAATGCAATTTTAAAACCCGCAAATCACGTGGAAGAAAAACTTGGTTCAGAAAAGTTTGAGATTGAATGAAACGTGTTGCTCTTTTTGCCAAGGAAACTGAAACCCTGTTTCCCCTTTTTAGCTCCGTATTTGATACATTATTCGCACATAACTTCACTTAGTAGACTGTCAATGCGTGAGCTGTGTGGATGCAGTTGAGTTATTTGATTTAACTGAAAGAATGCTAGCTGAGTAAAGAGAGAGGCTACTGTACAAATAAAACTGTAATCCACAGGTGTAGCCTACCACAATGACAACAGAAGCCAGTCAACATCGTCACAATGTGCCATGAGAACAAAAGCTGACCACAATTGTGGGTGTTACTCCTCCCTGAAAATAATACTTCAGGGTTGTTATTATCTCCTGCCAGCAGAACGGGAAGTGTTAAACCACCTGTGGGCAGCATCCGTGCTGTTAAAGCAGACACCTGAAGGAGAGTGGGGAAGGGGGAGGGCCAGATAGAGGAAGGATGGCACCTTCACTTAATCTAATTCCCCTGCGTCATGCACTGCTATTTTTATCCTCTGGCCTATAAGTTGCCTTCTCAGAGTACGTTAGCAGAGTGAGTCAGAAAGGCCAGAGGGGAAAATAAATAATTGTGTCCAAATCAAGCGTTTGCTTGTAGGTCACACCGTATTGTTTCTCAAATATTACAAGAGTCTACAACACCTGTGCGCCCCAGGGCTTTGTTACATATTTAACATAAAGGTGAAAGTTTAGAGGAAAGATTTTGTATTTTGCTATTTACACTAATTTTCCTGCAGAACTCAAATTGAACTCTCATTTTTTATTTCCACAAATTTATGCTGTTTTCTTCTTTCATTCACATTTTATAAATTCTCATGTATATTACCAGTCAAAAGTTTAGACAAACATCATTAACAGTATTATCAATAATACAGTAAACTATATGATTATAATGTATAGCTACTGTAAGCTGTATCCAGGGCACACCTACTAACAGAAGTGTTTTTCTGTTAGTAGGTTGTTTTTCATTTGACTGGTAGTGTGTATGATGGTGTTTCCTCCTAAAAAGCCTATGTCTTTATCTGGAGTCCTGTGACGAGTGCTCGTGCTAGCTCTGCGGTCAGCGTGCTGGAAAGCTGTTGAATGAGGGTGTGTGTGTGTGTGCGAGGAAGGGAAGAGGTGATGAGTCATCCTCAACATTTTGTTCACTCTCTCTCTAATCTTTAGACTACCTGACCGTGCAGCTCCACAGCTCCTGCCAGGTGTCTGATGGGGATTTAACTGTGTCTGAAAGCTTTGACTGTTAAGTGAGGGCATGAGTTTTTGTAGATCACGTGAAGTTGATTTGTTGAGGCTCCATATTATGTGTGGGAGGGAGAGCCTGTGACTCTGCGCCCTTCATATGGAGAGGTCCTGGCAGGTTCAGGGTTGGTGGGACACTGTGGTGGTCTGGAACTGAGCCCTGGTGACTGTGGCTGGAGACTCAGCCTGTCAGCTGCTGTGAGGAGAGCTATAGAGGGAAATGGCAGGATGAAGATGCAGTCATGCCAACAACTTGTAATCCTCTGGCTTATTGTATTAATGAAAGTGAAATGTGTAACAGTTGTAATATTGGCAGTTTAGGATGTGAAGCATTCTGCTGTTTCAGTGATATATTAGAGAAGAGTCTCTGCTGACCGTGATGAATGTTTTCTTCCCACGCAGTGGAGCCGGGACCAGCGGAGGGGAGCTGGAGGAGGAGAGCTGGCAGCCCCCGGATTCAGAGCTCATCCAGAAGCTGGTGGCTCAGATCGAGTACTACCTGTCCGATGAGAATCTGGAGCACGACGCCTTCCTGCTCAAACACGTCAGACGCAACAAACTCGGCTTTGTCAGTGTCAAGTTGCTCACTTCATTCAAAAAGGTAAACATTATGGAAAGGAAAGCAGAATATGAAATAGTTAAACATCCCTATTATTGTAGATAGCATGCTCTGTGAGTAGTTGTAGTTTTACATTGAAACCATTGATAAATGCCCCCAAAACATTTTGTAATTACCAAGTGATGGTGGAGACAGAAAAATTGAGAATTAAATATCGTTGACTGACAGTTATAGTGTCAACATGACTAGCTGTTGGTAATATGACATTCTCATACTAAATCACAGCAGCTGGTGCCACTCTGGACTCATGCATTCAGATTTGTTTGGTTGTTTTTTCTGTTTATGCCACAAGTGAGCTGATTCTTCTCACATACAGTCACTATAAATGTAAACAAGGATGCAAATGTGAGATTGAGAATGCTGAGGTGACGCATATTGAACATGAGTAAATTATAAAATGATGAACTGTTTAATGCAGTGAAACCAGAATGTTTTGAGTGTGTGAATCTGTCATTAGTAAAGGTATTGATTGAAGTGCGTCTGATGGATGATAGTACACAAAATTGATTGACTTATTGTTAAGCCAATTCTTTAAACCAGAGCTTCATGACTCTCAGTTGAACCTAATGGTCCTTAGATGAACCTCTTAAACCCCTTAACATCTCACCCTTGTAACACAATTATTGTCTCTCTGTAGGTGAAACACTTGACTCGTGACTGGAGAACGACTGCTTACGCTCTGAGACACTCAAAGGTACTTGAGCTGAATGATGAGGGCCGTAAGGTGCGGCGTAAATCTACTGTGCCAGTCTTTGCCAGTGAGTCGCTGCCCAGCCGCATGCTCCTGTTGAGTGATCTGCAGAGTTGGCCGGAGCTGGCTGCTCTTGCTGAAGACAATGGAGGCAGTGAAGGTGGAGCCATTCAGCAGGAGCAGTTGA
This sequence comes from Tautogolabrus adspersus, assembly GCA_020745685.1. NCBI lineage: Eukaryota > Metazoa > Chordata > Actinopteri > Labriformes > Labridae > Tautogolabrus > Tautogolabrus adspersus. The sequence continues at coordinate 6,862,185 of CM036535.1, forward strand.
TGAAGCTGCTTCTGAAAGCGTTTGGAACATATGGTGCCATCGCTTCGGTCAGAGTCCTGAAGCCTGGGAAGGACCTGCCGGCGGACCTGAAGAGGTTGAGCAGCCGCTACACACAGCTAGGCACAGAGGAGTGTGCCATCGTGGAGTTTGAGGAGGTTGAGGCTGCTGTTAAAGCCAATGAAGCTGTGGGGAATGAGGACGGAGGGGCAGGTTCTCTGGGGTTGAAAGTAGTCCTGATTGGCACCAAGCCACCCAAGAAGAAGGTACCAAAAGAGCGACCACGCGAGGAAGGAGGGATGCGCAAAAGTCGCTCACTCAACAGCAGAGTAAGAGAGCTGCAGTACCACGGGGATGACTCAGCCTGCAGCTCCTCAGACACTGAGAGCAACCCCACATCCCCTAGACTGGCCCGGAAGTCTCAGTCCTGCAACAAGCTCAGTCCTACTACCGCAGGCATCAGTTTCCAGAACAATCACTTGAGTCCTGGTATGTCCCCGCGAAACAGTCCCTGGTCCAGTCCCCGTGCCAGCCCCTGTCCTCAGCGCAAATCTCCTCACTCCCACAAGTTTCCCTTAGCCAGCGAGGGAAGACTGAGCCCAGAGCCCGGCCGCCGCTGGGCAGACTACTCCTCAGATAGTAGCCTAACTCCTTCAGGGAGCCCGTGGGTTCAGCGGCGTAAGCAGGTGGCGTCTCAGGAGAGCAGTCCAGTTGGCAGCCCCATGATGGGTAGAAAGATCCAGAATGCTGACGGTCTACCACCAGGCGTAACTAGGCTGCCAAGGGGTCCTGATGGAACACGCGGCTTTCACTGTGTCACTATTGCCGAGAGGGGAAAGACGGCTGCCACTCAGACTTAATATGTGGAGCTCCCTTATGCATTCCCCAGAAGTGTAGTGATAGGTTGGATATTTGAGCTGTTCTTGGCCATGTCACTCAGCCCCCGCCCAGCATTTGAGACTGTTTAGATATATTTTTGTTGAGTGCATCAGTTTTCAGTCTTTGTTATATTTTTATACGACTTTTTCAGTTACCATGGTAATATTAGTGATTTACCAACGGAAATTTGAGTGAATGTAAATTGATAATGCTTTCAAATGGACCATGTCATCTCCACTGTTGTCTAATCTTGTTCAACATGGGGCAGGTTGGAGCGGGAATTCCACTTTTATTTTAATTGAAAAATGTCCTCTGTCTTGTGTCTAAGAGCCCACAGCATTGTCTGTCTGTGGATGGTGTGTAAATGTGTTTGTGGTGTAAGTGGCACATGGACTTGATAGAAGTATCACCATATGCCTTTTTCTGTATTTGTCTACTGTGAGCTCCATTTTTACATGCTATTTAAACCGAGGCCATAATAGGTCCACTGCCATACAGGTTAGACGGTCAAACTAGGACATGACGTTTTTTTTTGTTTTTATTTTGCCTTTTTTAATTTCAGTATTTTCAGTACGCTTTGGCACTTTGTTGGTAGGGGTCTCTTTAGCCCTGTAAATGTTTATTTGTTCAGCAGATGTCTGCTTATTTATTTTTTAGCTTTATTTTATTTTTTTTGGCATATCTATGTCCATCAGTCTGCGCTCGCAGTGAGGTTTGAGGGATCAGGTCAGGCAGAATGAGTGCTCGTATGTTCTTGCCTTTACATCTAAACCGGGGATGTTTGTACAGTGCAATTCCTATTGTACAAATAAATCACTAAAAATGCAATGAGACTTCTTTCTTTGTTTTTGACACATTTTAGGTGGTCATGGTGGTCCGAAACATCCATAAACCAATCTTATTTTTTTTATTTTAATTTGTAAGCAGGATTAAAGTGTGATATTGTTGCTTTGCCAGCTTTCCAGTAGAGAGCAGAGTTGGCACAGATTTTGAAAAGGAAAGCACAGATGGAGGGAGCACATAAAAAGAGGGAAATGATGGATTATAAGCAATATCAACCCTCCATGAGAAGACAAAACGGTGTAGCAGACTAGTTACATGAGACATTTACGCAAACTGCCTGCATCTTGGCATGTGTGTGTAAATAGTTTTCAATGCCCATTGGCTTATTTAGTTTAACAAAGTTGAATGTAGCACAGAAAAGGTGTTTTTGACACATAAAAGTTACCTTTTACATTTATGCACATTATATCAAACGAGCCATTTCAAGTTTTAAAAGAAGCTTCCAGTGCATGTGATCAAGACTGTCCAGTTTGAACATCTAGAAAAACCCTTTCTTACACTGCTACAGCTCTGTCTCTGTATGGAGAATGAACTGAAATTAAATTCTACGCAGACTGTCAATTGGATTTAGATGTGTGCTCTAAACTAGACTTTATAATTGTTGTTTTGAATGTGGTACACCCCTGTCTAGCTTTTAACAATATGTTTGGGGTTGTTGTCTTGCTGAAAAATAATCTCCCACAGTTATCTTGCAGACTGAAGCCAATTTTCCTCCATGATTTGTTCTTGTTTTGTTGCATTTATTTCTTCTTTCATACGCCTTCTAGGACATGCTGCAGAGAAGTGTCCTCGCAGCATGAAGCCACCTCCACACCAGGCTTCATGCTGGGGGCCGTGTGTGTCTGTTTATATGCTCTTATCAGACAGAAATGTAGTTTTTTAGGACACAGCGTTTTTGGGATAATCAATGGGAAATTGCCTTGCATCCTTCTGCTCAGGGAGGTCCTTTCCTAAAGCTTTGTTGAAATGTTTCTCGAGTGCCCTGAAATTAACTACCCACTTGTCAGGACATCAGAAACAGGTGTTTCAGCTTTAAAATGACTTATTTCTTGAAACACACATTCAGGCGTTCTTCATTCAATAATCTTTGGACGTTTAAAACATTGCCTGCAGTAGTGTTGGTTTGTATGCCATTGGGAAGGGCATAAGCAGTTACACAATCACTCTTTTTTCTTTTATATGTTCTTTATTTAGATCGCATTGTCAAGCTTTGTTTTAACTTTTTAATAAAAATGGTCCTCTCTGCAGCTTAGTTTGGAAAAATAATAATCCTTTTGGATTCCATGTTGCATTATAAAAGAAAAAGAAGAAGTCCAAGGGTGGTGCGTACTTTCAAAGAAAAGGTAATTTCCTTCCTGACCTCAGAGGGTTTCTCCTTAGAAACAGTCCAAATGTAAGAGAAAGGAGTACACACAGCTGGGTTTTTGTGGCGCATTTACACTTTTGAATTCATGTGGTTATAGCTTTGTTTATCCACTTTAGTTTTGGAGATGTAATCTCCTGTAGGAGTGAGCATAATGGGAGGACACAAGCTGAAAAACAGAGGGTCAGAACCTGATGATAAAAAGCTCAAAGCTGCAGAGGGACTGTAAGTGGGATTGCGTAAGAGGGATGAATAAACTTTTGTTCTCCTTTTTTTAATAAGCAATTTAAAATCAGGAAGTCGTGACACTATGTGTCTTTCACAGAAAATATTTTGGCTGAACTGCCAATTACTGTGCTTTCTAAACGTGAATAATGACTGATAAGATAACTACCACAACACTAAACTATTATCCTGATAAGAATGAGTTCTATGTCATTGTAATTAAGTATACTTTCAAACACAGAAAATGGGGATATCATAAAGAGATAATAGCTTGATCTAAAACCACTATAGCCATTATGTCTAATTGGTCAGCAGACATTAGTGTATGAATAGAAAGTTACTTATTTCTACAATTTAGTTATTTTCGACTGGCTGGGTTTCCTAGACATGTTTGATCAGGCTACATTTGTTAAGGCCTACCATTTGTATGTTTGGGCTTAGTACTGGAGAAGTTTGTTTTTGTAGAGTTACTGTGCATTTATAAGTAGATGTGCATGTTAAAAATAAACTCATATTAAGATGTTTGTACACAAGTATGTTGCAACATGTCCAGTCAGTCAGTCAGTCAGTTTGCAATGGAAGTAAACATATTTATGCAAAAACATAATCTCAGTATATCATACGGAAGTCACAGCGGAGCAGTCACTAACAACAATCATAGGGAATATCGTGTAGATGGATTACAGTCTTTTGTCAATATTTGAATTACAAGTTTCCCTAAGGTAGAAAGACTTCTTACAGGATATAGGTGAGCACTCCAGTCTCCCCCTCAGCACAGAGTACACGACAAACACTTGCATAAGTCAGTGGGAGGGAGCTGAAGTGGCTGAGTGGGTGGTGTCAAAATTGAGGAACTGGAATCAGGGTGGAGTTAATATGAAAGTGACTCCGCAGAGCAGCCAGTTGGAAAAGTCGACACACAACACAAGAACTTTTTAGTAAAAAACGATTTTTTCTTACTCTCTCACTGAGCAAAATGAGCACAGACATATCTACTGAACCTGAGCAGGCAGTGCTCCTCAGCCACCAGGTTACCCTTCTGACCCCTCCATCTGTCACAGGCTTGTGAGTAATAGAGGCCTCTGGCACCATTCACTAAGTTTAATGAGAGAGAAAGCACAGACATTTGTGAGAATGACCTGACTTGTAATAGGGAGCTCTGAATTCCTATCAGAGGCTGCAAGACGAACAGTATCCCAGCAGTAGTATGAGCTCACATCCCTTTGAAACAAAGCATTCACCATGTTCAAGAGCACAAAAGAAAGAATATTAGATCTTCAGATAAATGAAAATCACCACTATAATATGACGAGAAGACATGTAGGGTAAAGTGCATTAAAATGAATGCATATATTTCACAATTTTATTTCCATAACTTAAATGTAATTTAAATTATAAAAAATGCCATTTACAGTGTTCAACAAAAAAAAGAGCTGACGCCTGGGGAAAAAACAAAAACTATGTACATGTAGTCCCAAGCAAATATCTTACAGTGCGAATACACATCCATATTTATTTACAATGTGAAGAATGATAATGGGTGCGAGGGAAAATAGCATTTAGATGCAGAGAAAATGTCTCATATTCCCAGACACCAGAAACCACGGGCATCAGCAATATGCAAGTAACAAACATTAGAAGTGTTTCAGGGTATATCATATTAAAACATTAACTGTTCAATTACAAACTGTGCATTTTCCATTAGTAGTACAATCGATTATTTCCCCTCTGCTTTTCTTCTTGTTCTTCAACAGTTCTAGATGCTGTTTGAATGTACAGTAACTCATGTGTAGTTATTAACACAACATGTGAACTTTAGAACTGAACCTGCATTGTCTAGCATTTTTAAGCTTTTGTAGCTATGGTATCGCTAATCTTTTGAAAGCCTTTTTGGGCGGACTTACAGATGAGACCTTCATGGCTGACTCATTTTGGTAAAAAAGAACAACATGTCAAATAACCGTTAAATTACGAACAGAAACACACATCAGATGTCAACATCTCAACATATTCCCATCTGCATATTCATGCTTTCCCTCAGGACACTGATATAACCTTTCAGCAGATCTATTGTGTATGGTGTCACCATTAAAAGCTCTGTTTCCATGGTTACCATTTGACCCCCCACTGATGAATTTACCTCGCGATGAGGGAGGAGCCTCACGCAGCTCCTAGGTGACAGGATGTCTGTGAAAGCACAGCTTCACAGGAAACCAAGCCTATCTATAGATCAGCATGACACAGTCCAACCTGCAGTTTAGTCAAACCGACCAGATAGATGTAATTACTGGTTTCTCATCCCTCTGCACAGCTCCATCTGCAGGAGACGGACACAGAATGATTGGGATCGATCTGATGATTGTGTGGGTAGAGTCAGCGTTGGTAAAGTGAGGGAAACACTTCCTGCCTGTTAGCAGATGGGATGAAGACGTGTTGCACACCAAGCTTGGGCAGGCAGACGTGCAAACAACACAGCATCTCAGATCTTCATTTTTTGTGAAGTGGTTCAAAGCAGAGGAGGACACAAACCATCTCCAAATTTTACTTCAGATGTAAAGAGAACCGTCAGCAGGTCCCACATAACCGACTCCTATCAGGAGAACGTCTATCAGAGTCCAAATGCCCAGGCCTCCAAAGCTGAACAGTTTGCCCAGACCCTCTCTCCACTGGCCCAAATAAAACCGGTCTGCCCCAAAACCACCGAGGGTAATGCTACAGAGAGACAAAAGAAAACATTTAAAGTCAAACATGCTTTTAGTCATACAGTAATGAAAACAGATTGTTTCTAGCAACTAAGCTGATCGTAGCTCTTGAGGAATAATGGGAGGTTTACCTGAGTGCCAAAGCTGTTGACCATTTGTATCCACCTGTCCAGTTACAAAATAAACGTTTCTGAAAACGTCTTTTGCCTACAAGAGAAGCAGACATTCAGTGGACTCAGACAGCTGACCAAACGTTCAAAACATTTTTCAAACAATTGACTAAACTCAAAACCAGAAGAAAAAGAACATTTCTACAGAATTTCAGGAGGACTGTCCCTGAAATCCTCCTGATCTGGTTGTTCACACATGCACCTCACAGCGGGAGACTATCCCTGTCGGATTGGACGGGGGGCGGGGGTGTCCTAAGGCAAGACATGACGTAAAATGAACGACGCGGAAGTGCCAGATGAAGCAACACAGTCCACTATACGATACGGTAATGAGAATATTTGCCTGTGTATCACTGCAACGTAGCAGTTTTATTAAGTGCACGGAGATCGCACCAGTCGGGTGCACACGGTCCACGGTTGAGCATCGATTGCAGGGAATAAACATCCCCACCCCTTCCCACTTGCTTGTGGTGAATTCTCCTGATAACACCTTGCTGCGTTCACACATCAGCTCACTCGGACTTCATGCAGAAAATAAACTAGGGGGTTGGCAGGAGAAACTCTGAATAAAGTCAGAGTGAAAAATGTGGTTAATTGCGTTCACACATGCAGCTCACTCTGTAAAACCTCAGGTGTTTTTTTAAGAGTTTTATGCAAGTGTGAACAAGACTTAAGTGACACTACAACCACTGGATTCTGTAACACCTCACTACAATCTTTTTTCCACAAATGGACTCAACAGTTCAGTAGCTCAAAACATTTATGTCTACATGACAGAATGAGACAGTAACCCTAAAGCAAGTCTCGTCCTACCTAAACAATGTACATGGTCCAACACATCACAGGTGGCGTTGTAGCGCTTGCGTGGGCAGGACACCGTCATACAGTTGGTAGAGTTAGAGCAGCGGTACTGGGACTCATCAAGCTGCCAGCAAAACTGACAGCTGATGGAGAGAGAAAAGTTGGTTTGCTGCTGTCCCGACTCACCCTACAAAAACAAAAGACAGCAGGTCATTTCCACACAGCTGTTCCAAAATTAAAGCATCACTGGTGCTACATGCACCGGCATTTCATCACAAGTCACCTATTTGTCAAAAATAATTTCAATGACTGGCTGACACAATAGCTATAAGCATTTCATAACCTTTTTGGATGAGCTAAACAAGGGATAAACATCTATGATCAAATTAATCAACCATTAATCTTCAATATTAGAACACAGACAAATTGCAAGATGAACTGTAACTCACTATACAGTGAACTCCTTGTTTCGGTTTACAAGAGAAGGTAGCTGGTTTCCTGTAGGTGCAGTTGTGTTGGTAATTGCACTGAATGCATTTAGCTGGCAGACGACTACACAAACCCCCACTGGGACACTCGGAAGAGTAGTTCTCATCACCTGCAGGCGACACTGCAAAACACAAAGCATAGTTAAAGGATAGTTAAAAAAAAGTTGATTCAAGTTAATGATATCACTTCATCATGCCAATTCAGAAAAGAAATGCTGTGGGGGGTAAATGACTAAGAATCCACCCTCAACAAAAGGACAATCAAGGAGCCTTTGAGCAGTGCAACTTTTGATTGCTCCGTTGTGGGATGGAGGGCCTGCCAGCCAGCAAAGAAAAAATGCTTTTACACTGCTGAAGTCATTAACTTGCCAAAGCCTCAACAACACAAGAATAGTTTATTGTTCAATATAACATTGTTTAAGATTAAAAATTTGTATTTTCTTAATTGAAACCCTCATGTATAAACAAAGAAAAACTGTTTTATGATCTTAATCATGAACTGATCTGTATATCACACCACAGGGGCGACATAACCGCAGTCCCTGTGTAGATTTTCACAGATTTGCTGTTAATAATTCAAGGCTTTATATGAGGAATGTCTTGCCATACTGTAACATTTCCTCTTTAAGGAAGTGATTCCAAATAGTGAAATCTGGTGAATTGCCAATGAGCCATTAACCAGAGACTGTGGTTACATGCATGATTTGTAATCGCTGTTGTAGCTTTGTGCTATGAAACAGTTGATCTTCAATAATAATGTGGTGGTGTAAAACAACCAGTAGTGTCAGGTTAAAGTCAGCATGGTTATAAATGCGGTTTCATGTCTGATGTGTTTACCTGAGGGTTCAGCAGGGACCACTGGGCTGGTGATGACAGGTCCATGCTGAGCATCTCTGGTGTAGTGCGGCTCCTGGCCAAGATGAGGAGAGCTCACATACCCTGACAATCACCAGACGACAGAAAGGTTATTAGATCCCTTTCTGATATAATCACGGATATAAAACCAAATCATGTACAAAATTGGGGCGGAGCAATTAATCCAAAATTAATCGAAACCGACATTCAGAACCTTTAACCGACTTAATCGTGCCCGTGCTGATTATTTTGATTATTTCTATTATTTTCAGGGCAGAGTCACATGACGACTCGTCCAATACGAGACATGGAAACAATGTCCGTCGTTTGGACACATTTTGTCTTTAGACTACCAACAAAAAGAAGTCAAATGTAAACACTGCGGAAAAACTGTTTGCAAGAGATGCAAGTTATTAGGGCCCGAAGCACTGACAAGTGCGTAGGACCCTATTGGAACCCAAATGATTATTTTTCTTTTTTTTTTTTTTTTTCTTTTTTTTATTCTTCCGCCACTTCAAAGCCACTTTTGAGGGCCTGAACGTGAATGAAAACTCACCAAAATGTGCAAGGTCATTAGGTCTGGCGAAAAATTTGATATTTTCACATTTTCGTAAAAAAAATTTGCAAAATGGCTCAGTGGCGCCCTCTTGTAATTTTCAAAAAGGCCTCCCCATAGAGGTTTTTTTGTCCTACATGCATGACAATTTTTATGCACATTAACCATGTCAGGACCTACATAAAATCCTCTTACACCCATAGTCAAAACATTACAGGAAGTCCGCCATATTTTTTTGAAATTAAAAGAAATGGCTCAAAATGGCTCAAATTCGCATTTCACAGGTTACCTATTTGAACGAACTCCTCCGAAAGCGTTCATCCGATTGACACAAACTCAGTGTCACTGTGTTCTACACATGTTGAAGATCTCCCGTTGTGCTCTGCACGTTATTTCGTCAAAGGGCGTGGCCCTGGCGTGCGGTCAAATTTGCATGTTTTTTTTTATCCATTTTTTAACCACAAAATGCCTTTATGTCTGCCATGCAGAGGTCAATCATCACCAAATGTGTCATGCATGATGCAGGGTATGCCCTGAACACATCCATGCGTGAAATGTTTGTATTACTCACAGCGCCACCTGTTGACAAGAGGGAGTTACTGCTTCTGAATTAGCACTAGCCATTGATACAAAGTTGATCATATCCCCTTCAAAAGGGTTGTGGACCGTCCTAAGACCTTGGCCATACTACCTTTTCAAGCTCAAATGTCTGCGTCAAACGCTCTCACCATACAGGCGCGTCGTTCGCCACAAACAGGAAGTAGTTTGTTGAGGGGCTTAATATAGTCGTAGTGTCACCAAACGTCATACACATGATCTCAATAGGAAAGTAAAACTTATCATGTGGGTATAGTAAATGGGCGTGGCTAAATGGCTCAGTGGCGCCCCCTTGAAATTTTCAAAAAGGCCTCCCCATAGATGTTTTTTTGTCCTACATGCATGAACATTTTTATGCCGATTAACCATGTCAGGACCTACATAAAATCCTCTTACACCCATAGTCAAAACATTACAGGAAGTCCGCCATATTTTTTTGAATGCAACAAAAATGGCTGAAATTCGCATTTCACAGGTTACCTATTTGAACGAACTCCTTCGAAAGCGTTCATCCCATTGATTCAAACTCAGTTTCACTGTGTTCTACACATGTTGAAGATCTCCCGTTGTGCTCTGTACGTTATTTCGTCAAAGGGCGTGGCCGTGGCGTGCAGTCAAACTTTGATGTCTCGTGCACTCCCATGAAATTCTTTCCAAAGGCCCCCCCCAGAGGTTTTTTCCCTGACATGCATGACATTTTTTCTGCATATTAACCATGTCAGGACTTACTTAAAATGCTACAGTGCCCATGGTCAAAACCCAAAAGGAAGTCCACCATCATTTTTTGAATGTATAAATAATGACCAAATTTTGCATTTTCAGTCTTCCTATTGTAACATACTTCCCTGAGACCCTGTTCATGTAATCATTGCGAACTCAGTGTCAGTGTGTTCTAGACATGTTTAAGATCTTTCGTTGTACTCTACATGATTTTACATAAAAGGGCGTGGCCTCGGTGTACTGTCAAACTTTCACTTTTACACCAATCAAACTGTAAGGCCTGCTGCTTGGTCACGTCTCGCCGCTGCACTCCCGCGGTCGCAACACACCCCGACATGCACGAAGTGCTTCGGGCCCTTCATCACCGCTTGCGGTTTTAATTATTAGGGCCCGAAGCACTGACAAGTGCGTAGGACCCTATTGAAACCCTTGCAATTATTTTTCTTTTTTTTTTTGTTCCGCCACTTTGAAGCCACTTTTGAGGGCCTGAACGTGAATGAAAACTCACCAAAATGTGCAAGGTCATCAGGTCTGGCGAAAAATTTGATATTTTCGCCTTTTCGTAAAAAAAGTTTGCAAAATGGCTCAAGGGCGCCCCCTTGAAATTTTCAAAAAGGCCTCCCCATAGAGGTTTTTTTGTCCTACATGCATGAAAATGTGTATGCACATTAACCATGTCAGGACCTACATAAAATCCTCTTACACCCATAGTCAAAACATTACAGGAAGTCAGCCATATTTTTTTGAATTTTAAAAAAATGGCTCAAAATGGCTCAAATTGGCATTTCACAGGTCACCTATTTGAATTAACTTGTTCGAAAGCGTTCATCCGATCGACGAAAACTCAGTGTTACTGTGTTCTAGACATGTTCAACATATTAAATTGTGCTCTACTCATCGAAAACTCAAAGGGCGTGGCCGTGGCGTGCGTTCAAAGTTTAACATGCGTTTTGGCACATTGCCAAAAAATTAAATGCTTATAACTCTAATGGGGAGTCATCAATCATCACCAAAAAAATCATGCATGATATATAGCCTGCCCTGAACATATCCATGATTGAAATGTTTTGATAAGTCACAGCGCCACCTGTTGACAACAGGAAGTCACTACTTTTCAATTACCACTAGCCATTGCTGCACAGTAGCTCAATTCCCCCTCAAAATTGTTGTGGACCATGCTAACACCTTGGCCATACAAGACCTTCAAGCTCAAACACCTACGTCCAACGCTGTCATTCTACGGACGTATCGTTCGCCATCAAACAGGAAGTAGTTTTTTCACAGGCTTAACATTGTCCTACACTCCAGAAACGTCATACATATAATCCTGGTGGGGAAGTCACACTTTTTGTATTCTTAAAATGAGTGGGCGTGGCTTAATGGCTCAGTAGCGCCCCCTATAATATTTCAAACACTCAGCCCCGGCGGCACGTTGAACCTACAATTCTGAATTTTTCTATGCATATCCATCTTGCCAAGACCAACAAAAAACCCTCTTACACCCATGCTCGAAATCCAACAGGAAGTCCAGTAGGATTTTTTGAAAGTAAAAAAAACGCCATTTTCGATCGTTTACAGGACACCTATTTGAAGTAACTTGTTCGAAAGCGCTCATCCGATTGATGAAAACTCAGTGTTACTGTGTTCTACACATGTTCAACATATTAAATTGTGCTCTGCTCTTCGAAAACTCAAAGGGCGTGGCCGTGGCGTGCGGTCAAACTTTTATGTCTCAACGCGCCACTTTTAACCTTTCCAAAAGGCCTCTCCATAGAAATGTTTTCACGTACATGCATAACAATTTTCAATCACATTAACCATGTCAGGACCTACATAAAATCCTCTGGCACCCATATTCAAAAACTAACAGGTAGTCCGCCATCATTTTTTTTGTGTGTAAAAAAATGCCTCAATTTTGTATTTCACAGGCTACCTATTTGAACGTATTTCCCCGAGCCACCATTTATCAGATCATCACAAAATTAGTGTCAGTGTGTTCTAGACATGTTAAAGATCCAAAGTTATGTGAAACCAAGATTCTACATAAAAGGGCGTGGCCATAGTGTACTGTCAAACTTTGATGTCTCGTGCACTCCCATGAAATTCTTTTAAAAGAACCCCCCCAGAGGTTTTTTCCCCGACATGCATGACATTTTTTCTGCATATTAACCATGTCAGGACTTACATAAAATGCTGCAGTGCCCATTGTCAAAACCCAAAAGGAAGTCCACCATCATTTTTTGAAAGTATAAATAATGACCAAATTTTGCATTTTCAGTCTTCCTATTTTAACATACTTCCCTGACACCCTGTTCATGCAATCATTGCGAACTCAGTGTCAGTGTGTTCTAGACATGTTTAAGATCTTTCGTTGTACTCTGCATGATTTTACATAAAAGGGCGTGGCCTCGGTGTACTGTCAAACTTTCAGTTTTACACAAATCAAACTGTAAGGCCTGCTGCTTGGTCACGTCTCGCCGTTGCACTGCCGCGATCGCAACACACCCCGACATGCACGAAGTGCTTCGGGCCCTTCATCACCGCTTGCGGTTTTAATTTATTTTCTTCTCTTTAAAAAAAGTGAATTTCTACTTTAAAACTAAAATGTGTCGTTTTCATCTCAAGCGATGCTTTGATTTCAATTTGAAATATTCAATAAATGACCACAAATAGATATGCACTCTTTCATTAGAAACAATATCCCAGCTTTAATAGTTGAGCTTATTCACAGTAGAGACCATGTCAGTGAACTATGAGGGCAAAATACTAAAACCAAATAATCGTTCATTAATCGTAATCGAGGTCAAATGTTCAATTAATCATGATGTTGATTTGAGGTCATATCGCGCAGCCCTATACAGAATAATGCTGATTGTTGAAACAAATAAACAAGATAACCAGCGCCGGCTTTTTCTGTGAGTAACAATATGAAGAGCCATATTAATCATTATCTGAAGAAGAAGAAGAAGAAGTGATGAAAGACTTTAAAAACAAATATCCGAGCTAGCTACAACCGTCAACGGTAAATTACAGACACGATAACTGACTAAAGACACCATGGGCAGACTTATACACCCTTTAACCTATTAGTTTATTAATAAATACCAACCAAATGTCTTTAGTATTTGACTAAGAGGGTTCAATCAGCGCTTCACACTTTTATTATCTCTACTTTCAGCTCGCTTGCTAACCAGTCAATGCTAACTCTTGAAGGTAGCTACCGTTAGACGAATACCGAGAAATAATCCAATCCCAAATTTCTACTGGCCATGTAAACAGGTCGCTGCCACCTTCAACATACCGTGGGCACACTGTAAAATCACGTCCATCAACAAAACAATCGCTATGCCGTAGGATTTGAGGCACCGTCCTCGGTCCGGTCTCCATGTCGAACAGGTAGCGGCCATTGTTGCAGCAAAACAGCTGCGTTCACGGACTGTAGGAAAAAGCAAGCTCCAGCGATGCTCCTACTTCTTCTTCTTTAAGGTTTTATGGCGTTGACAAACAACGAATTGGTGCATTTCCACCACCTACTGGTAAGGAGTGTGGATCACAATAATATGTACTACTTTCTGTAAATAATAATAATTAAAAAAATATCTTCTCAATCAACTTAGTTTGTCTAAGGTACTGAAATAAAATCCTCTGTCCTTCATTTTCTGAGTTCTTTTGTAGAATATCTATTAAATCCAACTGTACTTTAATTTCTTTCAGTTTTCCATCATCTGTCTTCTTTTTAAACTATATTTCTGACAATGTAAAATAACATGTTCCACTGTGTCCTCTTGTCTTCAGCGATGCTCTTCAAAAGGGAAGGTTAAGTGCCTGATCTGATAAGCACTGTGTTCAGACCATAGATTGTATACAATTATTTACAGTCTATGCTTCAGACAGTGACCATTTTTACATGCAGTAAAGGCGTCACTGTAAAAAACTAAATACAGTAAACATCAACTAAAATCATTGATGGTATTATTGATCATTATAACTGCATTGTTTTCACCAAACATTTTAAAGGCTATTTTTAACATTTCGTCTAAAATTCATATCTTTCACTTCATCTACTGCTACAAGTCATTAAATTAAAAAATGAGCCGTAATTTCAGGCTATGGAAAGATGTTTACTGTACGTATACGTCCCCTGATATGCACAGCATGACAAGCATGGGAACTTCCTTGTCCCCATCTCGTCACACCCAACACGCTCCGCCCACAAAACCCTGTTAGTTTAAAACTGTTTACATTTTAACACGTTTTTCTTTGTATGCTGTTCAATATATAGTGAAAATTCCTGGTTCAGTTTTGTTTTTTTGTCTCTGTATACTGTTGATCACTATCACCCCTCAAGAGATGGTAAGAGGTACCATGAGAGAAACAGGTTTTATCTTCTGACTCACTTAGGTCTATCAATTTGTTCCTTGCATGCTGAATGAAGTTGTAAGTTGTATACTCGGTATTGCTCAATGGATACAAAATAAACAGGCTACCAACACTATTTAAAGTTGTAAAGTTGTATTGAAAAATCAAGCTGTGTCTTCGCATAAATATTTGGGTGTGATGACTGACCACTTGTTATCCTGGAAAGAATTTATGGTATTTCTCTGCACAAAGACCAAACAAAGAATTTATTTTCTCTATCAACTTAAATATTAAAGGGAGAGAAGACAAATTCTTCACTTGTTGTTTACATCTGTGATTCTGAATGTCTTTCAGTGATGTAACACTACATGGTCTGTCCTCTGCTTTAAAGTCTACATAACTTGTGAACAATAAACACGTAAATGACATTATAACCTCACCACGCTCTGAATAGTGAACCACTACAATCAAACCAGAGAAAAAAGGTCAGACATTTTATAAGGTCAGACTGAACTTCTGATCAAGAGTCAATCCTGAAATGAAATAAGGAGCGTAATCCCAGATCAAAAACCCGTTGATTGGCATTGAATCCTTATATTATTACGTATCATCAGGTCATCTAATTCCTGTATTCTGTTATGTTCCTCCTAAAGACTGACCTTCTTAATAAATCAGAGCCAAATTCACAAAAACATTAATATTTTCACATTGTTTTCTGAAATGATCCAGTAACTTTCCTTCAAAGACTTCATTTACTTCAACATAATTCAATTGATACAAGTTCCTCCTCCACGTTTCAACAGCAGGATTGTGTGAGCAGGGTCGCAGGCGAGCCAGCACCTCTGCCACTGACAGCCCCCTGTGGACTTTGTTTTCCCTTGCACACACATTGACGTAGTTAGTCATCTTCTCCATCTCTCTGACTACTGCCAAGACACATGAGGACAAAACAGCTTGACATGGGCAAAGTCACACACACGCACGCCCGCCCGCCCGCACGCACGCACGCGCACGCACACACACACACACACACACATGCCTCGCTTTGAGCCTGTGAATTCAACAATTGCAGGTGGTTGGCCAGCTATAATAAAGATTTTCTAAATGTTAATCAGTGAGACTTATTCATATTCTATTTGTGGGAAAACAAACGTAGTTAAAATAGGACCAAAATGTACTTGCTTTTTCTACTTTCTGGTTAATTATTGATAAGACAAAGCACATTTAAAATGACTCAGTAACCCAATCAGTGTAAGAAGGGTCAAACAATCGTGAAAATCTTGGACATACATTAAGCGTTTTTTAAAATAGACTGTGATGTGAGTGGAAGTAACCAAATGTACCTTTGTGGTGATTGCAGGCCACCCAGAGAGAGCAAGTATGTGAAGTGCTGTAAAAAATACAATTTCTCACCCAGACTGAAGTTAAACTGAGCCATGTGAGTGATAAGAATTTTCAAGTTCAGAAATCAGCCTGAGTCAAGGTCAGCATCCACCATTAAACCAGTTTTTCGTGATCTGCCTGCACACCTGGTAAGTTGATAAACATTTTAAAGATATGGTTCATAGGAATGATTAAGATACTTAAATGTGGTCAGGACCGGTGAGCACGAGACATACCCTCTAGGTATAGTCCTCACAGGAGGGGTTGACTGTTACTAACATGATCTGAGTAGGAGAAAGCCACAGAGGCCTTTTACAAAGTTGCTGAAAGAAAATGTGATTTAAATTGTTGTTAACTTTATAAACACAACAAAGGTTTGGTTGGCCTTTTTTCAGTAATAAACTTAACCTGTCCACAAAGACTTATTTGTTTGTTAGCTGGTGGCTAACATATATAGTATGAACAGAAAAAAAATAATTTGCCTCATATGTTATTGACCTATTTGATTTACTCTTACACCTGGTTGACTCCAGGTGTGCATCAAAGCTTGAATGATGGAAAACTAGACGGAAAGACTACAATGAAGCAATCCTCAACTGATACACACGTACCACATTAAAACTTTACCACCAACTTGCCTCCCTAGCAACAACAAAAAAACACTTAGCAAAGTCTTAACAGAGGAAAACATAAATAAAGCAGTTGGTTTGGCATTCAGGCATTTGGCACATCACTCATGACCACTCTAAAATTTGTATAGCTACAAAAAATACCCAAAAATGATATTTAGCCAGGATTGATCCGCCTTTCTACGAGAAAGATCAAAGCAGTGGGTCATCGAAAACTTTGTGGCTCATGGTCAGCTTTCATGCAAGAACAGTCAGCATAGCTCCCTCTGCAAATAGCAATAATCTGTCACGATTGACTCTTGTTGCTTTTCCTTGTTTTGTTGCTTATTTGTGTTCTCTTATTTATTTTGTCTTTTTCTTCACGTGTTTCTCACTCCTTGATTTTGTTGTATGGTTATATTCTTGAGTTTTCTGTTGGTCTTTATTGTTTTCTGTTTTATTTTGTAGTCCCCAGTCTTACTTGTCTTGTTTTACTTCCTCTCCTCCTTTGTGTGTTTTCCCTCCACTTTGGTTGCCCATTAGTTCCACCTGTGTCTTGTTTGTCACACCTGTGGTCGATTAGCTCCTGTGTATTTAGTTTCTGTGTACCTTCAGTCTTGCTGTCAGCTCATTACGCCTTTCCCTCCCATGTTCATGTGTGTTTCTTGTAGAGACTTCTCTGTGTATTTTCTCGTGTTTTCCAGATTATTTCTGTTGCACTCTTTATTTAGTAAAGTTTAGTTGTTCCCCTTTAGTCTTTTGTTTTTTGTTTTAATAAATCTCTTTTCTTTTCTGCACATGGGTCCTTTTCTTTGAACAAATGACACAACGTGACATAATCCTCTTCACTGAGCCCAAAATGGCAGGATGGATGATGACTGGTCAGGCTTTGTCATCCCCGTCCCTCCTGCAAAACAGCATCAGAAAGACTATTTAAATGTGTCATCTTGAACGCAAACAAGACTATTTTTCAAGGCCTTTAATATTTATTATTGCATTATTTCTATTTAATTTAATTAGTATTTGATCTAAAAAGCACTATTGAGGTTCAAGTGCTTCAAACACAATTAGACAATCATCAGATCAGTCACATAAATGCACAAAGAAAGATTCACAAATATATTTTGGGATTTATATGTGAATGACTCTCCAACAAATATTAATGCTCACAAAAAAGTCCTTTTATGTAAATGTAAGAAAAAAATCTACAAATAGACAAATAAGGTATAACGTTGTAGTGCTGATGCACACAAGCATGTTTCTTCTTTTATGTAATGGAAATCCACAAATATTTGTATTTCAAACACAATTTAAGATACTATTTTCTTCCACAAAGGACGGTGAAAGTGTTGTGTGGTTTTGGGCTGACAGCAGAGGGGAAGAAAGTGGTAAACTGATGGACCAGTGTTGTGTCCCGTAGACTGTATAAAATATGGACATAGCCTCAGTAAAGCCACCAATTGGTTACCCAAGAAACGTTGTGAAGCTGAACGGTGGCGCTTGGCAAATGGGAAATGCTATTTTCAGCTGACTTTCAATCTAGAACCAGGCAAAGAGGTGGAGCTGAGGCAGGCCTTTACCCTCCTGGCAAATAGCTACAAAGCTCTACAATTCTACAATTCTACAATTCACTTAGCAGACGCTTTTATCCAAAGCGACGTACATCAGAGAGTAAGAACAACACAAGCAAGGATCAAGGAAAAATAAAGGAACAATGTCAGTAAGGACGAACGATCAGCTTTGGGTCCGATTGGACACACAGGTGCTGAAAGGCATTGCCCAGAGGCAAGGCACAACATGAACTGCCGTTCTGAGACTCTAATCAGTATATAAACCATCTTATACGTCGTCGTTTTCAAGCAAAAACAAAAAACCATCATCATTACCATCATTACATCAATACTATCGAGATCATCATCATTAAGTTAAGTTAGTAGGTATTCCTGAAAGAGCTGGGTCTTTAGCTTTTTCTTAAAGGTGCAGAGGGACTCTGCAGATCGAATGGAGTTTGGAAGGTCATTCCACCACCGGGGGCGACAGAGGAGAAGAGTCTAGTCCTCGTCTTTGGACCCTGTTGTGAAGGTTGGATCAAACGCCTTTCATTGGCAGAGCATAGTGGACGGGAGGGAGTGTAGACCTGAAATAGAGAGTTAAAGTAAGGAGGAGTCGTTTTTGTTGCTGTTTTGTAGGCGAGCAGCAGAGTTTTAAATGTAATGCGAGCAGTGACTGGGAGCCAGTGTAAGGAGATGAACAGCGGAGGGACATGTGCTCTTTTTGGAAGGTTGAAGACCAGTCGTGCTGCTGCGTTCTGTATCATCTGCAGAGGTTTGGTTGTGCATGTAGGAAGACCTGCCAGTAGAGAGTTGCAGTAGTCTATGCGTGATAGCACAAGAGCCTGTACCACAAGTTGTGTAGCATGTTCTGACAGGTAAGGTCTGATCTTCCTGATGTTGTACAGGGCAAAACTACATGATCGGGCAATCGAGGCTACTTGAACCTTGAAGGTTAGCTGGTCATCAATCATGACACCCAGGTTCCGGGCAGACTTTGTGGGCATGAGTTTGGTTGTTCCAAGTTGGATATTGATCTGTGGCTGCATAGAGGGACTGGCTGGGATGACAAGTAGCTCAGTCCTGGATCCCACCTGTTAGCTCCCACTTGTTAGTCAACTTATGTGCCCTAAATTTTGCAATTTTATGCAAAACTCCTTGCTTTAATATGATGATAAAAAACCCTCCTCATTCAATTTTAAAAGTAAGAAAATGATGTGAAGAGAACAGAAATTTTTAACCAGATTGTAAACATGTTCATTTCATGGCAGTCTTTCTGATTACTCCTAATCTCTTCTCATCCTCCTCTACCTGACTGCTGCATTTGGTCAAACACAGCATCCTCCTACACCGCCCACACAGCACCATTGGATACGCTAACAGAGCCCTAAAATGGCCCATCATTCACACTCATCACCTGCCTGGAGGAGATAAAGGTGCAGATGAGTCATAACTTCCTGCAACTCAATAGCTCAAAAACTGAAGCTATTGTAATCACCACTCCACACCAGGGGCCTGTACTACGAAGCAAGTTTAATATACCCAGGGTATCTTTAGGTTATCGGCTTCACTAACCCTGACATGAGAGACCGTGATTAACAGTCATACGAAGCTGGTTATCAACCTGATAGGTAAACCCAGAGTTTCAGAGACCGCGTTCACATAAGAGTTAGCTTCATTTAACCTATCACAAGCATAACTGCGTCTGCCGTGAGCAGATCGTCATATTTTACAAACTCTAAACAAACTACATTAAAAATATGAAGAAGTTGAAGACAAACAGGCTCCCAAAGACTAAAGTTACACCGCTGCAGGAACAAATGCAGGAAGAACAACTGGAAGATACAAGAAAAATCCGCGAGTATTAATATGCAAACTGCGGCTTATTATATTTTTCCATCATTAGTTCACCTTCGAACTGACTATAATAACTCCTGTTTTTGAATGACTCTTTCATGTGGTGAGTATAACAGTTTGAGGAGTTATATTTCAGCTGCAGCTCTGACGATAACAAACAGAGCGGCATGGGGACACTATAAATTAATATGAAGATATAATTCAAAGCCATAAGACGGATATTCGTAATTTTAAATCTTAAAAACACAACTAAAAGGCTCCGGTGCTTTTTTTTTTCTCTGTTGAAGGATGATATCAGTAAGAAAATAATCATTCACTTTACAGACTATAATGTTAAATCATGCGGGACACATGAAGTGTCCTCCCCTCTCTTGATCAGCTCCGGGAGCTCCACCATCAAGAGATCTGATTGGTTAGTGGGCGGAGATTTTCACAGGTTGATCTCTTATCTTGAACATAACCTGCTCCGGAGCAGGTTAGCTGTGCAGCGTAAGTTACCTTGGCGATATACCCAGGTAAGAAGTGAACGACCTTCGTAGGATTGAAAACCCAGGGTTAACCCTGAAGTTACCTCGCTAACCCCAAATCCTGCTTCGTAGTACAGGCCCCTGGTCACATCATCCCTCACAACCGATATATCCCTCTCTGGTCACAACATCCCACTCTCCTCATCAGTCACCAATCTGGGAGTAATATTTTACCATCATTTGACCTTTGAGACTCACACCTGTGCAAGAACCCTTTCTACCACCTCAGAAACAGCAAAAATCTCCTCCACGCCTTGTCTCCTCCAAGCTGGATTAATAAAATGTACTACTTATCGTACCCCGCCAAGAACCGCAAAAGCTCCAGTAGGTTCAAAACAGTGCTGTTTCCTGATGAGATTGTGGAAATATGACCACATCACACCCATCGCTCACTCACTAAACTGCTTGCTCCAACCACCTCAGTATTCAATACAAACTCTCCCTTCTCACTCATCAGTACATCTACGACAACACTTCTCTTTAAAAAAGTTTCCCTTCATATGATGCACTTTGTCTGGCACATGGACACCACATAACTCAAGCATTAAAATATCATTTTGGAGAGGGAGAGTCACTAACATGTAAATTCCATAATATAATTGTGATATATATATTCTTTATGAGACTGATCTGTCTCTATATTAACATCACATTCACTCTTAGTGTATCACTCGAGTTGCATTCAATCTGAAAATGGTGTTCTCTGGTTTCTCCTGGTTTTTGCTCCTGGTGAGAAGACAAATCCAGCTGTTACCTGTGCCATGAGTCAAATCTAAATACAACTCTTCGACTTTTGAACACAAAACTCTGCAGGACCAATAGCATAAGATTGGGATCTAACTCAGGAGGGTGTGACGGCCTGGGCCATGTGTGTTTTGCCTGGTACCATTGTTCTGTTTCTGTTTCAGACTTTTGGCTCTCTCTGGTGGTCGGTAATGGCTTGCTTGCTGATTACTTGGAGACCTACCTACCTGTAATTCCGACTAGCTTTACCTGAGTGGAAGGGCATATAAGCCACGATTTCTTACAGATTGAGGGGTGTACATCTCAGTTCTCATTATAGTGTGATGCTAACACATTATGGAAGCTCATTTCAATGGGATCACAATAGTAATTTAAGGTATGCCTTTTTTACTTGACAGTGTTAAGGAAAGAATAATTTTAAGTTAAGAGTTGCTCAAATGTTTTCTTAGAATCTCTACAGTCTGCTACGCTACCATTGTGTCTTTTGTCAAATGTTGGTGACCTGATAGTTGAATACATTTAGCTCAAATGATCAGGAAATCAAAAGGGTGCACGGTAACATTTATCACGTATTTGCACTACAGAAGTGAATGAAAGTTTGTTGGAATGACACCATCCAAACTCTAAAATCTTTGTTGTAAATTATTTGCTGTGTTGTTGTTTTTTTTATTTTATTTTTTTTATACTTGGTCTATCCGTGGGGTTCTTGGGGTGTGGAGGGAGGGAGGCAGGGAGGGAGTGCTGGGTGGGTGAAGAGGGAGGATGGGGTGGGTTGGGGATTTGGGATATATCGGGCAAAATCTTTTCTTTGCCCCCCCTTTATTGTCATTTCTTTTTGCTTAGCAGTATACTTTCGTTGCTGTAGTAATCCAGGGGCTTTGTTTGCCGGCTGTCTTTACCTTCTTTTGATATGTACTGCATAAGTGATTGCATATATGATGTATAGGACTCCTGTATATTTGTGAACTGCTGACAAAACCACATGTAGTATTTTTTCTTCTTTTTTTCCCCTCTTTCTTCCTTATTGCAAATGACAATGTTTTAAACATCAATAATAATAAAACATTGATCACAAAAAAAGAAGAAGAAGTGAATGAAAGTGGATAGTACAGTGCTCAGGCTGTAAAAAAAACATTTAGAGTACTTTTGAGTTTTACTTGGCACTATAAGGTTAGGGTTTGCTACTCAAGGCTCCACCAACATTTAAAACAACATGTTGTTCCAAAAAAATATTTAGTGATTATTTAATCTTTATTGTATAAAACAGCTTGGCCATGCTAGCCCATTTTTACCAGCCATCCTATCCATTACTTTTTAAACCTCAGAGAATTAAATTGATTTTTAGTTGGAAGGAATTATCAAGAAATGTTCTGACCTCGGGGCCATAGAAAGCACTGTATCCTGGGTTCAGTTACCATGACTCCTGGTACTCCCTCAGGCTTTTCTCCATTTGCTGTTGAACATGAGACAAAGGTTGGCATTTAATTTAAATCTTAACAATGAAAGCAACTTGGAAGTAGACCAAGTCATACTGCTGCACATATTTAAGTACACACAGTTCAATCATCACCTAATGTGTTGATATATTTACAAGTGATTCCCTTTTGAAAAATTTGACAGAAAAGAAAGGAACAAGATCGATGTTCGCCACACCTTCATCACCTCTGATCCTGAAATATTATATTATAAAAGATGCAAAATTCTATAATTACGGTTATGATTCAGTACATCCAAAGTGACTTGCGTGCATGCAGACTGCACTATGTCTTTTACATACCTTGAGGACAAACCGCTCTTATCACAAGAGGTCAGGAAGAAAGCGAGGCCAGTGGATGCCCTATTATTGTTGGCAGGTTCCAGGTACATGACCTGGACAAAGATACATCATAAAAGTACCACTTTAATAGTATACTATGACTTCATTCTAAGCATCATTTGTTGAAACGGCTTCATTCAATAGTTTTACATGCAACGTAATAGAGAAATTATCCATAAACCTGTGCTTTAACTGTCACAAAATACTGTATTATTATATTAATTTAAACCATACCTTTATAGAAAAGCCATCTATGCCCCCAACAATGACTATGTTGTACCTATATATGTAGGAGAAAGTAACATTTAGTATATTTTGAATGCATTTGGTACAGATGATGCATTCATTTTACAGCTTCATGTGAAAGCAACTTACCTTATGAGTTTGTATCCACATGCACAAGAGAGAGGGGGGCAACAATCCCAGCTGCATCTTCTCTATGCATAGCTGCCTTCATTCTGATCCACTGTACCCTGTGGCCTAAGGATCTCAGTCTTCCCATTACCAATCGGTAGCCAATATTTGGCATTTCAGCTTTAATGTCAGACACTAACGTGTCAAGCTCCTGGTCTGACATTGTGCTGTAGGACCCTGTCACAGAAATCCCAAATTCTGCCATTCGCAGGAATACTGTAACCTGACTGACTCCTAACAGTTTTGAAATTGTTGGTATAGGCAGCTGTGTGTCTATCAAGGCCTGTAACTTTTCATGTTCAATTATTCATTTTGGTCGTCCTCTTGGCCCTTGCACTGTCTGTATATCGGGAGAAGGAAATGTTGCTCATTATCTGACTTCTGACTTGGTTGGTTAGTTCTCTATGGCATTGACTATATCTAATGGCAACTCCATTTGCTCTGCTAATGTATTGAGGAGTAATAATTCATGGGTGCACATGAAATGAAGATAATCAAGATCCAAGCCATACAGCTAACCACATATTACATATTGCATCATGCTTCGCTATCTCTCCAAGATTTGACGTCTTAGCAGGTTCTGAAAGAAAGAAGGCAAAAGATAGATAGGCCTACACTTCAAAAGTCAACATTAAATCATAAAGGGAAATCATTTTTATGGCATAGGCTATTCACGTAGGCAATAAGCATAATACGGAAGTATTTATCATTAGCTGAAAATAGTCGTGAAACCATTATAAAGTAGGCTAGACTATGACACATTAACAGATAGGTATCTGTAGGTATAGGTATACAGTAGCCTATCTGGGACCGATTGCACCAACAGGTCTGAACTACGAAGCCTCCGTGTCCACGTCCTAGTGTTTTTTCCGGGCAGAAAAGCGCTGGATGTGCGCTCTGGAGCTCTTGCATGAAGCCTTTGAGCGCTGAGAAGAAAAGCGCTGCACTATGACCAAACGGCCGCTGTATGGCCAAACCTGCTCCGTTACTTTTTACTGCATGTTTTGTATTTGATAGCGTCTTTTCCTGATCAGACACGGAGCAAAGAGAATGTGGGTAAAAGACACGATCCGAATTCTTGTCCCGTGATACGGGCGAGAGCTGCCTATAATGCTTGCAGAGATCATCTGGGATTTAGGCTATACCGAGAGAATAATAAACAGGCCTAGGCTAGGCTAGCCTAGAGCCTGCACAAAGATCAGCAGGCAATGATTCAACATCAGGCTCATTGTATAGTGAAAGCAATTCTCCAACTGGCTCAATAAGCTCCATTGAAAATATTGGGGATAGCAAAAAAACAGGCCTGACCCTGGACCACCTGGATGTGTTTGATAGTTCGGAGCAAAATGAAATCACACCAGAGAAAGTTCCTTCAACTTTGTCCTCCACCGATTCATTTGTGAACCGGATTAAATTGAAGCCTGTGGAAGACCGTGTTATAAATAACACACCACCTTCTGGACCGGATGGCTATCTTAAACTTGCACATGGAGACATTGAATCCAACATGGAGAAAACCATCAGCAGGGCTTAGAAGGGCCACTCAAATGGACAATGAAGAAATCCAACAGAGTTTGAAAGGCTCCTTTAGCGATGCTTTCTGTGAAGTGGTTGGTGCCGACGCATCGATCAGCGTTACTCCCACATTTGTGGCGGCCATCCTGAATATGTT
Source organism: Tautogolabrus adspersus (assembly GCA_020745685.1). Lineage (NCBI taxonomy): Eukaryota > Metazoa > Chordata > Actinopteri > Labriformes > Labridae > Tautogolabrus > Tautogolabrus adspersus. The sequence goes on from CM036535.1 coordinate 6,887,311, forward strand.
TAGCGATTGAGGACAACTGCATCATCTCAAAGGCTATGAAAGATTCAAAACAACCCTCTGTTGTCCATTCTGGTACCTGTGCCAAGTGCCCAAACTGCAGAGCATGCAGAGGGGTGTTCAAAGGCGTCATTAGGACATTGAAAGATGTTCCTAAAAGCCTTTGCAAACAAATTGATACTTTCAGGAGCCACAGTAATGCAGATATCAAAAGTGAAGTCCCAGAGAAGAAGTCAAATTTATGGAGCAGATTCATCAAACCGAAGGATAATAATGTGCAGCCAGCTGAACAAGTCAGAGTGATCAAGTCAAATAGGTGGAGCTTCTTTAAGAAACTGAGGAAGAATAAGGTGCAGCCTATTTCTGATGAACAAGTTAACCATGATGTTAGCTTGTCTTCTCGGAATTCATCATCTTGCACCAAAGGCTCCTCATCACCTTTGGATCAAGTACAGGCAAGTACAGATGTGGATGAGACTCAGGTGAAGACACTCAAAGGATTCTGGGGATTCTTTGACCTCTTGTGCGGTTGCTGCAATGTTTTGGAATAGCCCCCCCTCTATACCTCAGCAACCTTTCCTTTTCTCCCCTGTAGCTCCACCCCCTCCCCCCTCCCCAGACCTTTCACTTTATTTCTTTATTAATTCAATTCTATTATCAATAGTACTTTTACATTTGTGTTAAAAACTGCACAGCTTGTTGAAAAGTAGTTAATTTTAGACCCTATCTTTCCCTATTCTACCTATTAACTCTTTTTTCTCAGGGTTTACTCCGGGTGCTCCAGTTCCCCCACACACACACATTCTGAATTTTATAACTATAAAATACAAATCCAATTTGAAAAAAAGAATAAATTAAAATGAAATTGAACCAGACAATGACGTAAAGTTATCTTTTAGGTTGACTGTTATTCACTTGAAACTCTTGTTTTTTCAGAGTTGATCTATTCCACCCAAAATTCTGTTTTAATAAAATCTCAACATCAATGAAAATGTTCTACAGAATTTCTTATATTTATTGCAGTTCCCAAAAAAATCAAGAAATGTACAGTATATATAGTTTAATATGTATTTTTGTATTTTTTATACAAAACGATCAAAGTGAAGTATCCTGGTAGCTTACATTCCTTTGATTTTAATTTCAACCTCGTGGTTATTAGGATTATTTCACCGGTAAGAAGGCACAGGGGAAAGATTTTTCTATGAGCTTTTAGTAGTCCATTTTCGGAAAATTGTAGTTGCACCACGGCAGACCCACGTCACTAACCTTCGCCGCCATCTCATTATTACGTTACCTAGTGGAAATGCAGTCGGATTGTCAAAACAACGCAATCGCCTTTCCCTAAGTCCTTTATGAATTCTCCTAACACCTTTCCTTAACCCCATGACGTTTTCCATGGGGTTAAGGTAAAGAGGATAGTGAAAGTAGATAGGAGGGACAATTCGAACGCACCCTGTGTGTCTCAAGAAGCACACGATAAAATGACGTGGGGGTTTCCCATCGGGACGGGGTTGTGCAGCAGATCTGTGTGCCTGTTCTATCTCAAGGCTACCGATGAACTCCATTTCCAAAATGTCAGTGAGCACTGTCGCTAGAAACCCAGCTGCGTCGCGACCCTCACATGCCTCAGGAAAGCCGGCAATACGGAGGTTGTTTCTCCTACTGTGGTTATGTAAATCATCAAGCTTCTGTCGGAGAACTTCAACTTCACCCGTCCCCGAGTAGCGGGTGGGTTGGCTTTCCATTCTTTATCTGTGTCCTCCAGCCGGCTCTCAACGCTGGTCAGGCATCCAGCTGGCTCGCTGATTTTTCCCTCGGTGGAAGCCGTTGTTGCTCTTATTTCGTCCAGTTTCTTATCATGCTAGTACGACATCTTCTGTAACAAGTTGTTGTGCAACTATTCTCCGGGATCGTTTGTTCGGGAGTTAGCTTCTCCACATTAGCATCAGAGCAAGCTTTGCTCGTATTTGAGGCAGTGGATATAGTCCTCTTTTTTCATCCTTAGTACCAGTTGGAGTCATGGAGTGACTGGCACTTCGGTTTAAAATAAAATACGATCTCTGTAGAGTTAGTTAAATTGCAATATCACGGAGTTGAGTAAGCGACCAAAACTTCAGGCAGCCAATCTTCAGCGTCCGTCACATGACGTGACTCCACGATTCCATATTTTTAAACTTCAATAAAATTCTAGTAAAACTCATAATGGATACCAGTTTCCATACCATGGCAACAAAAATACAAGTCCTAGGCAGCCAATATTAGATAATTTCTTTCTTAGTGTCCTTCTTGATCAGGAAGATTATTTCAAGGTTAGTTGGTGAATTTAAAGTCTTAATTATTATTATTGTGTTTACTATTTATATTGTCACTTTTGATATACTTCTTTTTTTTTGCCCCCAATCGTCTTTTCAACTTGTGTACATTTTGTTTCTCTTCTTGTGAGCTGCTGTTACAAGTGAATTTCTCGTATGGGGGATCAATAAAGTTTATCTCATCTCATCTCACCCGGATTGAAATCAATTTATCATAAGAAGAGAGATACAAACCCTGTATATACCTCATCCTGTAGAACGTATAAATGATTGCAACTGATGGATGTTTTGAGCAGTATTTAGCTAAAGGAAATTCATGGCATGCTTCTGCTGGTGAAGTGTGTTTTTTCTTAACTGTGATAACAGATTTACGTAGGTGACGTGATAACGATCTTGCACTTCATCTGTGCAATGTATGCCAAGTCTTCATGGCTTGCTCTGGTGTGTTGGTGTGATGTCAAAGTTCTCAAGATGTTAGAACATATTTTCAAAACGTCACACGGACAAGTTTGTGCACTGTCACTAAATCTGGCAGAAAGAATTGATGTTATTCTACAATTTAATTTTCTCATCCTTGGAGATGATTGCTGCGTAAGCTCAAGCAATCGTTCAGCCTTATTACCAGTTCTCCTGTTTTCAATCAACCAAACAAATTTGGGTGATTCAAGGTTGCTGAAAATAATGACAGTGTGTTTATTTTCAAGACTGTTGGGCTAATCCTTCAAGTTAAAATACATCAATAACAGGGTGACCTTAAATAGAACAGCACAGTACTATTAAAGGTACAGAAATAGAATCAGTAATTGTAACATCTTTGGGGGAAAATGCTGTATCTGCATTCAGACCGAAAGATAGATTGTGACTGGTTAGGCCTGAGATGAAGCCCTAAATCTAATCCGACCAGGACCATGCTAGTCGTCTGTGATTACAGAAAAATCAAGTCGGACTTATTTAAACATCCATATGGAATAAGATTTCTTGAAGGGGCCTAATTGTCTTGAATCTTAAATAAGCAGTATTTAATTATTCTTTCATGAAATTAACCCTGGAGATTTTCTTACTGATAAAAGATTTATTTTTCCTCCATGTCACAGCAACACAACCCAAAAAGAACAGTCACCTTCATCAGAGCCAAGCACAATTCATGCAAGCTCCAGGTATTGACAAGGCTCCCCCCCCCAAACACATACCCCACACACACACACACACACACACACACACACACACACACACACACACACACACACACACACACACACACACACACACACACACACACACACACACACACACACACACACACACACACACACACACACACACACACACACACACACACACACACACACACACACACACACACACACACACACACACACACACACACACACACACACACGGTAAAACATGTAAAAAATGTATTATATATATCTATGAAAGCCTCATCAATCTCCCTGCTGTGCACCTAAAGTGCAGTTTTTACTTCAGTGTGGTTGTTTTTTTAATATTTTATATACTTTATTAATTCTTGAGGGAAATTCTGGTTTACACTCATACACATACTGTACGCCCCAATTACACACACATGCACAAACAGGACCTGTGGACATGCATTAGTGGAGAGATGTCAAAATGCGGCTGTTAAACACGGCTAAGCAGGGAGGGCACCAGGGCGGTTCAGGATTCAGTGCCTTGCTCAAGGGCACCCTGGCACCTCTCCAGCTACCAGGCCAATTTCCATATTATGGTCCACATCAGGACTTGAACCAGCGACCCTCCGGTTCCCAACCCAAGTCCCTACGGACTGAGCTTCTGCTATCCCCTGTGTTTACTAAAACAGGACTGCATACAGCCATTCTTTAAACTGCACTTTCATTACGCACTATTCAAATGATGAGGGTCGACTTGGGATAATCCCACAGAGCACAACATTTAAAACAACATGCCACTTTTCTCAACGCCCTCTTAATGGTTTCAATAATATCCTGACTGTCGCGTTTAATATGGAACTGTGTTGTTATCACTGCTGACTGAGGTGCTGCCGTCTGTGTCCCATGCTGGGAAACCAGCTGGGTGCTCAGATGGCTCACAGTGGTAAAAATACAGGCCAATATGAAAGACCACAGCGCCCTCAGCTGGTATAAATAGCAACAGCTGATTTATGACATCGCAAAATGTTTCACATTTGCCACACAGAGTTACCTCTAAAATATGTTTACATAAATCTATGTGATTCTTATTAGCAGCCAGTAACTGGTGATACACTTGTTGGCTGGAAAATTAGTGGACCTGTCCAGTTTTTGGGTTAGTTAATATTAACCCTAACCTAAGCTATCTGGCATGGTTTAGTGTTCCAAGCCTTGCCCTCCATCAGAAGTGTGTCAGGCATGGTGATGGGTTTGCTGTCTGCAGCTTTCTATGCCAGCAGGGCATCTCTCTTACTCTTCAGTTCCTCATTGAGGCTTAGGCGCTGCCTAACTATGATATATGGAAGAAATCAAGAAAATGTTGAGAAAAGGCCATGCTAGAACTTGAATATTGGGTTGTTAATACTGCCCACAATAGTATTGATATTTCCCTTCTGAAGCTTTTTGAAACAGGAATTGTGGCGAACAATTTCTTTTTTTATGTTTAAAAAAAAACCATTTCAAGATCCTAAACCCTTCAAATGATCACTTCTGTCACACCTCCTCCTCCTCCTCGTTCTTTGCTGCTTCATATCCTTCCAGTTGTTCCAATCGGATGGATTAAGAGACTGGTTGCAGTTCACCACTCTTTGCTGAAAATGTGAGTCAGGTTGCAGGTCACCACTTTTTTATTAAACATTTTAGTCAGGTTAGGGGTCACCTATTTCTTGTTCAACTTTGGTGTCATGTCGTGGGTCAACACTTTTTCCCTAAAAAAATGAATCTGGCAGCAGGTCAACACTTGTTATCTCTAAATTTGAGACATGTAGCAGGTCACCATTTTTTGCTCAAACTTTGAGTCAGACAACAGATCATCACTTCTTCGCCCACATTATAAGCCACCACTGTGCATTGAGAATGGAGTGCAGTGACAGGCCTATGCAATGAGAGCACAGTGTAGTAAGAGAGCTGTGCAGTCAGAGAGCACATTCGTTTTGACTATTTGTTTGCAAATTGAATTCAGTTTTAATTATTTTAGAATGCTGGTTTGTTAGATTAGTTTAGTTAAAGATATTAAGTAACTTCTTTAAAAATACCCTTAAATGATTGTATACCTAAGGGAAAAAAGTTTTAATTTTTGCACTCAGCAAGCCCATCCACAATTAAAACTGTCGTTCCTGAGACAATAAGTAAGGATATGCCAGTGTCACTCAGTATGCTGGTGACGTCACAGACAATAACTAAGGACTTTTTTTATATGATTAATTTTCATTTTAGTTAGTTTCCTTAACAAAATACAGTTCAAGTTAGTTGTCGTATTTGGTAAAGCATCATTTTTATTTTTATTTCAGTTAACGTAAATGTTTTTTAATTTACATTATTTTGTTAGTTTTTCGTTAATGATAATAACCTTAGTGACAGCGCAGCGCAGTGACAGGCGCCTGTACAGTGACAGGCCTGTGCATTGAGAGGCCTGTGCATTGAGAGGCCTGTGCATTGAGAGGCCTGTGCAGTCAGAGAACAGTTCATTCAGATGGGTGTGCTGTCCAAAACTGTCCAGCCACAGCCCCTGGCGTGACAAAGCCCCTGTGCAGTCCAATATTTTAATAGCAAAAATACTTAATATATATACTATATATATATACATATATATATATATATATATACATATATACATCATCATATATAATAAGTCTTAAGGCAAGGGGTTGTATGATAGAGTTGATCATATGATGTTAAAGAAAATAAGTGACAGTTGTGACACGTTCTTGGTCGATGCTTGTTTTATATGTATTTGATAAAGAGTACTTCCAGCAATAAAAAAACACCACGACTAATTATTTCACTTATAATTGAATAAACAATGACTTTATCCACAGAGAACACTTTCTTTGACTCTTACAATAATGAAAATAAACGAGTGTCATGTTAAACATATCATTTACACAGAAGCCAAAGAGTCCCTTGATCACTTTTTCTGAAGCATATTAAATCACAAGTTGAACTAAGCAACACATTCAGCTTAATCAGACATGTCCTCACATCTTATAATGTACAGGTGTAATAATAACAACATTAATATAGAGAAAAGTTGTCATACATCTGTGACATTTTACTCCAACACTTCATGATGTAACAATTTAGTGTTCCTCCATGTCTGCCTGTTCACGTCAAGTTTATAGTGTGACATTAACATTACCATTAGTGTCCAGCAGGTGGCAACATTGACCATTTTCTGTGAGTCTCTAATCAGCATCTTTCTCTACTTTAGGCTAAACTTGTTATTGTTTATATTTGGCATCGACTTTAAGACCCTGAGACTTGTTTTAAAAAAAGGAAAATAGATTTAAAATGTAATTAAATTATCTGGTAGCACTGTCAAACAGAGCCACGCTGTGTAGTGAGTTATAATGTCAGGTGATTTATTATGTCAGCAATAATAAATCACATTCTTTATGTCATACAAAGTTAACATGGCAGATGCCTGTATGTCCAGGTGTTCAGAACTGTACCTAATTAACAGCTATCTACTCTGTGTCTTCTCAGTTTAATTAATCAAACACACCTATTATCAGAGGCTTTTTTGACATTAGGATACCTCAGGCAGAGACTTAAAAGTAATCAGAGTGAACAAAAAAATAAGCAACCCACGCATCTCATTTAGGTTAGGGTAAGGGTTAGCAAAGCCACAGATCTACAGGAGGGATCCAAATGTGAACTGCAAATATTTTCTAATAATGCTAAGTCATTTATAAAAAATACAATTTGTCAGGCTTCTGCACAACCACAGGCTCTGTCTCTTCTTCCTATCTGTTGTAGTAACATCACTTACCTGTCCTACATCTTGGAGTTTATGATTGTTTTGTAAAAGTTCATTGTCTCTCTTTGGTGGTTTGATATGTGAAATTATCTGATAAATATTTATTCATTGGTGTTCACTTCGTCCCTCGTCATCCTTGAGAAAGTCAGCTGTCTGCAAACTACCTCCAACCCAAACAGCATGCACGTGTTACCCATGGCAACCACTCTCATCATCCCTTCCCATCAAGCTCAGACAGAATACAAATAAACATTGTGCAGTTTTAAGAGGTGGAGATTTTAACCCTTGATAGACTCAGCAGCTGCTCCTCTACCTCCGTACATCTGCATTACACCTGCAGCTTCGATACGCTGCAGTCATCTGAGGAATTGATCTATTGCTCTGCGACAGAACACCTCCCTCCTCATGATTTTGACACACCCTTGCCCTGTTGTTAAACATTAATCAAATTCTGACTGCCCTAATGAATAATGAATAGTGTAGAAAATAAGCCTTTTTTGTTCAAGCCTTGATAGTTCCACGATGGCTACATCTGGACATTTAGCTCCAACTGTAGGTAGACGCCAATTCTCTGGAAATTGCCTCTTAATGTTAAAGCTTAGTGCAGCACATTACTTATCTTGACTTGTCGGTGATTGGGGGAGGTGGAGGGTCGCACGTAAACATGTTATGAATGAACTGGTGGAAGTGAAAGCCATATTTAAAAAAAAGACAGCAGCAATATGATTAGGCTCACAATGAGGTAGTGGAGCAGATGTGACCTGGTGATGTGAACAGATGATGATTACAGTAAAATGAGTGAGCATGAGTGGAGGAGCTACAAACTGTAAGTGGATGGATCCTCTGCTTCAACAAGTGAAGCTAATAATAAAGTGCCTTAAGCCTGAGATTTCTTGATAACAGAAACCATTTTTCTCTACTATGAACTGTCAAATGCAGGTTGATGAGATTTTTTTAGTGAATTATAAACCCATTCCAAATCAAAATTAAGCAGTTTTTTCACCCTTTATTATCAAGTTAATACCATGGTTACCTGTCCACAAGGTTTAAGTAACACTGCCTATCTAACCTGTTGTCCAAAAGTGGCACTTTTGCCTTCATGACAACCAAAATGAAGATGGCTAAAATACCAAGCTCATTTGGTGCTGCATAGCCTAGCGGTTATGTCGGCGCCCCACGTATGGAGGACATAGTCCTCATCGCAGCGGCCATGGGTTTAAATCTGGCCTCGGCCTTTTGCTGCACGTCACCCCCCCCACTCTCTCCTCCTAACCTTTCCTGTCTCTCTTCAGCTGTCCTATCCAATAAAAAAGGCAAAAAGGCCCAAAAACAACTTAAAAAATAAAATACCAAGCTCATTTTAAAAACTGCGATTCAGAATGAGTAATGACTTTATGGTCACAAATTCTTAAAGAATTTGGTATCAAATAAGGAAATCATAAAATCTCAGCCTGTACTCATTTTTGCCACAAAAAAATTAGGCATGATTGTTTTGTACCGTACCGTAACTTTTTTCAAGTGTGCCCAGGCACTGTGCCCGAATACTGTACACTTGTTTTCACACTGTTCAAATGAACCAGACTTTTGGGTCATGTACAATACTTGGATACAGGCCCGGTACAGGTTCCTAATGTGAAAGCACCCTGAGTCTACTCCAACTTCTGCATCAAATTAAACTCCTTCTACCCTTCTGTCTCTGAAGTGTAAACCAGCAGAGGGCAATCTTGGCCATCTTTTCTGGTCATGCCTACAACTGCATGAATTCTGATCAGATATTTTCAGGTGCTTCTCTGAAGTATAATTCAATTTTAGGACTAGGCGATACAATCCCTTACCTGCACTAACCTGAGACAACATGAGTGGGGATGATCCTGCCAACTGAAGGCTTCCAGGGGGTTGCCATGTTGGGCACTTGATGACGGGCCTATAACACCTCCAGAGGGCTCATCTGTAATATCTGGTGTTCCAGGTGTGCTGTCCACTGCTCACACTGATGCTGCCGCTGTGGTTTTGGGGCCCAGGTACTGGTTCTCAGGCTGCCAGATCATCATGCTTGAGGCTTTTGCTTCTCCGCAGCATCCTCCCAGGGCACGGTTAGCTCTACTATGAAGGTGGTCTGAAGTGAGGGGGACCAAAGTACAAGGTCTGGTCTGAGATTTTTTTGTGGTGATCTAAGCTGGGCTTGGATGTATGGGCTTTTTTATGCATTGTTCATGCAATGATGAACTCTATTACAGCGGTATAAAGTAGAGTGTACAAGGTATATAACTAATATTACTCCAGCAGGTGGTTTGATCAGCTGGTCTAAAACTTTAAGGATGGACACCACCAGCACTCAATAAATGGTAAAGTTGTTAGATATTGGACGGACGGATGGATGATGCCTTGGAAATATCATGCTTTCTCAGTGTATACTGCATGACTCAAAATTCAGGTCTAACCGGCCTGAAATCGGACGCCGTGCACAGGACACTTAAGCTGGGTACAGACTGTACCATTTTGAGACGTCCAGGCCCAGTGGCTCCAAAACGGTGGTCCTACGTCTCACTGTAAGTAATAATTGAGAGACCTTGTCTTTGACTCATTTATGTCTAAAGACAATTTCATGAGACCAACATAAAAATAAAATCCTCAATTAGGATCAAAGATTTCTTGTCTGATCAATGTCTTACTTATTGCTCTTACACTGTGTCCTAACAGCAAACAAGTGTTGGATGTAATGTCGCATCGCGCACGGTTGCTGTCCACACTGCATCCCTTAAATAATAATTCTTTACTTGGTCATTTCAGTTTCCCCTTGCCAAGAGTATGATAGCTAATGCTTTGGTACTGAAGGAGGAAAAACAGAAGTGTGGTGCTTCGTATTGACGAGCTTTAGACACAAGTCACAAGACACAGGGTCGCCTATAAATGGCTCCGGGTGAGCAGAATAAAGTTCTCCTCCGGTGTTGACACAAGTCAAAGCACAACGTTTCAATCACAGACGTGATATTATTAATGCATCACTATCTCCACTTTGTAAAGTGAGAGCTCACAAGCTCTGTTAAATGAGAAAAGCGAGTGTCAGAGTCTTGTAGAGCCCGCTCCTCTCCGTGCCTCGTCCAAGTCTAGAGCGACACAAAATAAAATATTTTGAGAAATCTCATTTCGGTCAATAAAGCCACAGAACTACAGGGCAGACCCAAATGTGAATTGCAAATATTCTGATAAAAGAACTTCAAATTACGCTGAGTCATTCATAAATATACAATTTGTCAGAATTGTCAAACTTGAATCCTCTTTGGAAGGTCTTGATGCTACAGACAAACCATTGTCTTTCTTTGGTGGCATGATATGGTAAATTATCTGATACTGAAAATTCATAGGAGCTGGGTGGGTTCAGGGTGGTCAGGGTCCACTAAGAGAGAAAAATGGGTGAAAATATGTTTGAAAATATACAAGTTAAATTAGGCTGCAAACAGATTTAATTTTATCTTCAATCTTCAATAAATGAACAAATATTTGGAGTGACAAAACGAGTTAATAATCTTCGTCAATAAAGAAGAACAAGTTCATGAGGCCCTTGGTGGACAAGGCCAAATGGTCAAACTGCCTGTTCCTATAGTGCAGGTTATGGCTCTGAAAGTTTCAACAATAAAAATCCAGCCCATACTTTTGCTTCTCGTCAAAGGAATTGTTTGAGTCAGATTTCAATATGGCCTTTTTCTGAGGCGTAGAGCTGTGATGAGAGGTGGAGAGGAGAGGTTCTGGGCTGTGTGGTTGCTGCTGGTTTGATGTTGTTGCCTGATCTGGATCAAGGAGGTTTGGGATATGTTTTGAGTCCAGGACAGTCTTCCATATCTGCTGGTTCTCTCTGGTTGCTGCCTGCCACACCACCTCGAGCTCTTCTTCTACTTCTCTGGAGATGAGAAAAGGAGAGAAGACATTCGACAGTCTGACAAGTGCAACTTTGTTCATAGTGTGGCATAAAAGGAATTTAAATACACTTCAAACTTCTTAATAATACAAAAAAATGAAAAGACAGAAATGTTTTACCTAGCCCAAATGGTTAGGTAAACTTTTAGTAGTGCTTATATCCGTTTGATCAGTTTGTGTGTAGCAGTGAGAGAAGTGACTTAAATTCATTTGATTCAGATTTGTTACAAACTCAAGGTCTAGATAAAATAAACACAACATATAGAATAAGTAAAATACAAAAGCAAAATTCCTGGTTTACAAAGCCTAGTCAATATCATCATTCATGCCTTAGGCTTAGATAAATCAGATGTATAAATAGACCCACCAACACCAGTGGTCTGGACAAAGCCAACAGCCCCACTATCGCTGCTACCATCGCCCAACACCAACTGAGATGGGACGGTCATGTTTTCCGAATGCCTGACTCTCGCCTTCCAAAACAAGTCCGATATTCCCAACTGCTCACAGGACAACATTCAACAGGAAGTCAAAAGACAAGGCAGAAGGACAACATCAAAACGAACACCAAAAAGTGCAACATCAACCTTGAAACCTGGAAGACCAAAGCAACCGATTAGGCGACTTGGTCAAAGCTTGTCTGTGAAGGTGCTGCACTAAAATAACAGCGACCTCCTCAGCACTACAGAAGACATACGCAGACAGAGAAAGAAGACATCCTTCACCAAAAGGCCCAAACTAAACCTAACACCACCAATGCTAACCCCTGCCCACACTGCACCGAAATGTGAGGCTAAAGAATCGGTCTCTTCACCCACAAGACGACTCACAAGGACTAAGGAGAACAGTCGTACTCCAACCGACCGCCGATGTGGATGATGACTAGACTAGTGTCTTTCTAGTGACCTGCAATAATGCTGAGTCACTAGGTGTATTCATATATAACTGTGGCTGCATTTATGGATCAGGCTGACCTTCAAGCCAAGAAAAAACAAAAAAAGGGTTGTTTTTTCTTATTTACGTATACAGAGTAAATCATGAGAAATATTCTGTCATGACTGATTCAAGTTCAGTTTACAATGTGCTTTAAATCAGTGTCAGGGGATCCATCTGTGCTGCCATCATCACTAGTACAGCAAACAATCCTGAGGACACACTGACTGCACAACTCCCACAGCTTCATTTTAGACGTGTATCGACCATGTGCAGAACTCAAGGCTACCTCCGGAGCTGCTGACAGCATTTATGCATACATCATCTCCTCTCCCAATTATGGCTGGAGTAGCGCTTGGAGCATCGTATTTCGAGTCGGGTCACATCATGGTTATAAATTGAGCATACTGCTGTGGGATGGTTGAGCATGTCTGAAGAGAAGGAGGAGTCTTTAGTGATGGTGACTGTTAATGACGGTTATTATCACTAGATCATGTACAGGGACTTTTTAGTTATACAAACACAATAGTGGAAAACATAATACAGAGAATTGAGGTGAGCAGGAGAGAGTATAAGGAAGTGAAACTCTGCTCAACTTAAACAACAGAACAACATGAACGTCACAACAACCTTTGTCATCATGGCTCCAAACAAGGAAAGGCTCACGTTAATCGTTTATAACAATATAAAGGTTATTTTGAAGAAAACAAATCTTGAACTTAGCCTATTCCTCAAGAACACTTTGGGGGTCGGATATTGATGAGGTTAAAAAAAGTGTTTTCAACGCAATTAGAGACACAAGTTTGTTTTCTGAGCATAAAATTAACTGCTAAAAAAAACTCTCATTTTTATTAACGTAAAGATGTATTCATTGATGTTCACTTTGTCCCTCGTCATCCTTTAGAAAAGAACCTCAAATACTCTGCTGTCTGCTAATTACCTCCAAATCAAACAGCATGCACATGTGTTGCCCATGGCAACCACTCTCATCATCGCTTCCCATCAAGCTCAGACAGAATACAAATATACATCGTGCAGTTGTAAGAGGAAGAGATTTTAACTCTTGTGTGTGTGTGTGTGTGTGTGTGTGTGTGTGTGTGTGTGTGTGTGTGTGTGTGTGTGTGTGTGTGCGTGTGTGAGTGTTTTGGTGAGCTGCTTGTGACCTGTAGAGATAGAATCAGCAGCTGCTCCTCTACCTCCGTACATCTGCATTACACCTGCAGCTTCTATACGCTGCAGTCATCTGAGGATTTGATCTATTGCTCTGCGACAGAACACCTCCCTCCTCACTGTCCTTGTTCTGTCAGTACAGACACTGACGTGATTTATCGTCATTCAGAGAGCTCGGGTTTACGAGGCTAATCCGGCTGTTAGACAGGCAGAAAGGCAGCAACACATTCACCTGCAAGAGAGGCAGTTCTTTACAGTATGTGACTTAATGAAAAGTCTTTGTACTTGTGTGCCATACGTTGCTATAGTTATGACCTTTAAATGCAAATAAAACTTAAGTATTTAATCTGCTATGGCTTCATAATAGTCATTTATGATTCACTTTGCCTAGATCTATCCCCGTGTATATCAGTATTTATGCTATATAGCACTCTAACCAAAAAACAAGTTACAAAGTGTTTACACTTAAAACAAAGCAAAAAAATCAAATAAACAAAAGTAAATAAACAGATAAATAAGACCCACTATACCAATACAAACCCATTTACCAAAATGGTGAGATTTGACCAGAGATTTAAGAAGATACTGAGATAGACTGCCTGAGATCCCGAAACAAGGAGTTACACAGCTGTGGTGCCAGATGCCAAAGGCTTTTGAGACCAGTCAAGATTTAGTAACCACTAGTAGAGCCTTGCTGGAAGATCTCAGACAGCGGTCAGGCTCATCGGGAGAATCAGATCACAGATACCGGCTGGAGCCTGGCCGTTTAATTCTTTCAAAACAAGCAGTCAAATCTCTGGAACTCACAGGTAGCCAGTGAAGGGAAGCAAGGATTGTAGTTATCTGGCTGCTTCTTGTCGTTATGTGTGTAAAGCCTGGCAGCAGCGTTTTGAATTAATTGCAGTGTTTGGAAGTTAGGCTTCTTGCGGAAGTGAAGTGGAAGAGATAAATGCATAGGTGACTTTTTCTAATTGATGCAGACTTTGTCACTTGTAGGAAAAACAAGCTTTTAAACTCTGCTGTTTACTAACCCAAGCAGCATGCACATGTGTGTTACCCATGGCAACCACTCTTATCAATGCTACCCATGAGGCCATACAGATTCATAGCAAGGTTAGAATTATTTGACGTCAATTAAGCTCTGGAAAATATATTTCCTTAAAATAGTTTTGTTTTGGAGGCTCCACGGAGGTGCAGTGGTTAGGGCTGTTGCCCCACAGCGAGAAATTTCATAGTACAAGGCCTTTCTGTGTGGAGTTTGCATGTTCTCCTCCTGCATGGTGCGTTACGTCCAAGTACTCCGGCTTCCTTCCACGGTCAAAAGACATGCTTGTTTTCGGTTATTTGGTTAGAATGTGCTTTAAGGGCCTGGATCACTTCATGAGCTTTTCTTACAACCTTTGATGATGATTCCAGGAAAAAAGGTAACCAAACAGTTAAAGATGATCAGCCATTGTCCTCCTTGTTCCTCTCTGCAGCAGATTCAGAACCACTCCTGAACCCGATGGGAAACCAAGGGAGAAGTAAGTACTGCTGAAATGTGTTTATCTGCATTCATGGGCTTCAGCATTAAATATGTATGGGGTTCCAAGTGTGTGGACCATTAACATAAAGTAAAGTCAGCGATTTACACAGTGTGTGAGAACAGGGGAAATTAACACTGCAGCAACCACAAGCTCAAAACAAGCCAAAGACAGAATTTACAGTGTTTCATCAGGCTGAAATAATCACTAAATAAACCAGGCTGTTACTGCAGTACAAGTCCACAGCTGTACCGCTGGACTTTCTAAAACATAACACTACATATATTGCAAATATTGTAAAAATATTCTTCAACAATCCAAAAAACAATTAAAGTTTTATTCCCTAATCCTTAACTCTGTGAATCCCAAAACAAATTCTAAATGCACTGATAATGGACTGTGTAATCAGCCAGCAGACTGTGGAAATAACATGAAAGAAAATAACTATTCATTGTTGTGCAAATTCACTAGAAACTTCAGCTACTCGACTTAGAATCACTCTTTAAAAAATGAATATGTATCAGTCTGGTGTATGAATACATATGTATCTTCTCTGGTTTGTGTGGCTTGGTTTTGGGAGGACAGGGCTGCTTTTAGAGAGAGAAAAAGGCCGACTGATTGCTGAATTTCCTCCTGAGTTCCTGGAAGTATCAGGCAGTGCTGCTTCTCTGAAGGCTACAAAGAACTCAGCAGGAAGGAAGAAATCACAACCTATCAGCATCTCTGCTTCTGTTACAAGAGTAGAATACAAAGCAGTGGATCAGAGAGAAAAGAGAAGACAGATTTCTTCCTAAGAAGTTTGAATTGAGATGGGTGGATAGCTACTTGGCTGAACTCGTTGAGCCTTAGCTGAGAACCTGGAAATCCTTGTTTCCTAAAACCTCAAGGTGGCCAGAAAACCACCACCAACTACTACACCCATACAACTTCTACCATGGCCTACTAGTTATCTGGTATACAAAATAAATCCGGAATGTAAAATGTAACTGTATATAAGATGCAGACTGCTTTTGGGGTCCCCAAAAACTCTTTCTGCGTGAAGATTCCATTGCCCTCAGCAAAGTCCAAATCTGCAGTTTCTGTGCAGCTGTTTCTAGTGCCATCTGTTTTCACCATGTTGAGTTTGCAATCCTGCTAGCTAACTGCTGTATTTCAAAGGTCTAAGACTACGATAATGTCGATAGTTGTGAAGTACGGACCCAGAGCCCATGACCAATTCTGCTGGAGTTGTGCTACCCACCTCTGCTGGTCATTTGTTGTCTTTTATTGAGGAGTAGTTTCAATCAAACCAGCACTCCACACGGTTTATTCACTGAACAGTATTGCACTGTCTTCTTCAAATGCATGATTATGACCTAATGACAGAGAAAGCCATCCCTGTCGCTATGTATGCCAACATGTTTTGCACAGAGAAACAGATGCTTGCAATGCACAATCGATGGATGCATTTTAAAATGCACCAGGTAGCGTGCAGTGGGTGATGGTGGCGGCTGCACTTGCGGTCATGACAGCGCAAGTCTCAGCATTATATACTGGTATATTGGTCACACCAGTATATAGCACACAGCCCACTTTTTTAAGTTAAAAAAGGGTACTGAAAGTGCATCTTTGACACAGGATCTTATTGTAATTTTAAGGTTGGTGGAAGAAGATAGGCCCGCACACTTGCCCAAATGCCACAAAAAAGCTTATTCCATCACAATGAGGTCTTCTTCAGGTGATCATTTTTGGTCAGCGTTTTTGTAGCATTTGGGCAAGTGTGTGGGCCTTCTTCCACAGTCTGCTGATTTTGCACTGCCCTGCACCTACGTGATGTGTGTATAATTACCTCCTTTTTGCAATTTTAAGGTTGGTGAAATATAAGACTCAGACTGAGGTCCATACTCTTGAAAGCTGACCTGATGTTGAATGCATTCTCTCAATGCCAGCAGTAAAGCAGTTTGTGGGACAATGAAGCATGCAGGATAGTGGTGTGATTGATCAGTGTGGTAGTGTGTGTTATTGTCACTAAGATGGCCTCAGGGTTGAGCAGGAAAGTATTTTCTAACAATCTGACTGGCTAGCTTTCATTTGTTCGCAGCAGGCAGCAAGCCCAGAGGCTGAGCTAAAACAGAGACTAACAGGAGAACAAAGGGGTAGTGGTCTATTGCTTCAGGAGAAACAAAGTGCCAGTGTGTTTTTTAAAACTGTGAAGAAATAATTACTATGACTGTACGTAACATCTCAAATGTTTGGCCAAATGACATTTCTAATTTTGTCCTGTAATGGATTGTTTTGTCCTGACATTTAAAGTAATTATGTGTTCGTCACAGCCAGGGGCCGTATTCACAAGGCCTTCTAAGTACTAAGTGTTGCTCCTTGTGACAAAATTCTCAGAAAATTCTTTGAATCATGACATTTTCTAAGAATTTCCCCGCAAAGTAAGGACTAGATCCTTGTAAAGATGAAAGTTATTCACAAAGCTTTTTAGCCCTTAAGAGAGCTCCTAAGTTGTCAAACTGTGAGGAGTGAGGAGGATTTTTAACAGGCTTAAGAGTTTCTCAAGCTGAGGAGAAAATAGAGAAATGTTCTGTAAACACTACACGAAGAGTATTATTGAATCATAGTTTGGCAGACGGACAAAAATGATTTATGCAGACATTTTAATCCATCTACAGTATAACTTTTTTCAGTGCAAACTGAGACATGTATGTTGATTTTCTCTACATGTGGTGACCTCAACGAGTGCATCCAATCACTAATTAAGGCTCTTTGTTATGTCTGACTGGATTCTATGATTGGGCCTAATCAATTTCACTGTCCGTCTATGCCCATTATCACCAAGAGAGCACTTTTTTCTAATTTTTTTTGGATCAACCAATCCTGTCTTCTGAAAAAAATGTGTCATACCTAGCAACAGGGTGAACCACACCTCCTCACTAAGATAATAATTTTATGTCCCTTCCTCGCTCAGAGATGCTCTGAGAGAGTTCCTCACTCCTGAGCTAAAAATCCTTGCTAGGTTTTTTAAAGTTTACTTAGGAGGTCTCTGAGAGGATTCTCTGATTGTTCGTGAATACGGACCCAGGTCTTTGCAGAGAAGAGGCTGTTGCAGAGGTTTTGGTATATACAGTATTTCCCTAACAAGGGCAATGTACCACAGACGCAATTTACAAGTTTGCATTTCTCTCCTCTTTTGACATACTGACTCCAAAAATCACTCGCATACAGAGAAAATATCCTTTAGACAAACATAAATAAAAATGTTATTGTAATGCATTTCATATTTTAAACATACTTATTTTCGGTCCAGTTCTCTCGCATTTACCAAACCTAATTATTGCCCACCACCATCTGTTGTTTCTAACAGCAGCAGGTTTCTCCCTGTTATTCTAACATAAAATGCTTCAGGCTGTTTATGTGAGTGTTTTTGAAAAGCAGATGTAGTTGTTCCAGTTTCAGCAATTCAGAATCTGTGAATGAGGACACACAAAGAGGATTAGAGGATCGGTGGAAATAGACGGTCCTATGGGGGTTAGTGTGGAGAGAGAAATTAAGAATTGAGCTGTGTGATCTGCTGTGTCCTGAGGTTTCAGGGATGTCAGCATCTATGTCAGGAACATATGGGTGGAAACTGCACTGATCAGATTTAGGAACTATGGAGAAGCAGCAGAGGCGTTAAGGTTTTGCTTTAAAGAACTTATTTAAAGTTTAAAAATTGTGAATTGGTTGTTGGGTCATGGAGTTGTGTTGTTGTTTTAGTGTTGTGTTAAATTGTTGAGCTGTTGTGGGTTGCATTTATGTTGTTTAAAGCCAAAATTGAAGCTTTAATGCAGCCTGATACAGATAATGACATTTGAAATAAAAAATAAACATAAAAATAAATGCACACATATTTTTTTCCAAGCTTTCTTGATTTAACTGTTTGCCCCTTACTGTGCCCACTTGAGGCTGGATGCAAAAGCCAAGTAATCCCTGTCACTTCTCATGTTGAAATGCCCACTTTAACAGCAGAAATACACGTTTACAAAAAAGTACTTTTGTCTTTATGGCTCATTTCTTTATTGATAAAAACTGTTTCGGGGGAATTACGTTTTTATAGCCCATCCATTTTGATTATATTTTGAATGAGAGTTTTGCATTCATTTGCATAATAAGGGGCGTATTGAGTTGAGTGACAGGTAGGTGCATTGTAGCTGTTTGCCAGAAGGCTTAAAGCCCACCTCAACTCAACCTCTGCCTGCTGAGGAAACAATGCAATGCTTTGTTTACAAAGAGGTTAAAACTGATCTGATCTTCTAGACATCTCTATCTGTTTCTTGTCAGAAATTGTTATGTTGATGTGACCGGCTCTGCCTCGATGCACACTGTACCACTACCTCTGTTGTCTCTGGGATCCCCCTTTTTTTTTTTTCAAGCTTCACACATCATCTCCTCTCTTTTTCTCCTCTTTTCATTCACACATTCCCCCCTTATCCTCCTCCTCCCTTTCTCTTGCCTGCCTCCTTATGTGTCTTTTCCCCCCTCTCTCTCTCTCTCTCTCTCTCTCTCTCTCTCTCTCTCTCTCTCTCTCTCTCTCTCTCTCTCTCTCTCTCTCTCTCTCTCTCTCTCTCTCTCTCTCTCTCTCTCTCTCTCTCTCTCTCTCTCTCTCTCTCTCTCTCTCTCTCTCTCTCTCTCTCTCTCTCTCTCTCTCTCTCTCTCTCTCTCTCTCTCTCTCTCTCTCTCTCTCTCTCTCTCTCTCTCTCTCTCTCTCTCTCTCTCTCTCTCTCTCTCTCTCTCTCTCCTCATCGCTCCCCTCCTACCGTTTGGACTGCAGCAGTCTCTCCTCAGCCTCCTGTCTTTCTCTCAGCAGCCTCTGCAGGTGAAGGATCTCCCTCTGGTAAGAATCTGTCCTCCCCTCCGCTGCCTCCTCCAACACTGCCAGTCTGGTTGACGCCTTCCTCCGATACACCTGCACACACACAGACACACACACACACACACACACACACACACACACACACACACACAGGAATGAGATGTGGAGTGTTGCTATGAAGAAGGAGGATATACATGAAGGACAGCACAGCAGAGACAACTGGAACGGCGGAGGGGGAGTCACACACATTTGGACAAGGTGAGGAAGAACACACACACACTCTGCAGTTTTTTTTGTGGAGAGGGTGGTGTGAGTGTGTCTGTTTATTTGTTCAAATGATGTGTGCTTGTGTGTTTGTGTCCAGAAAATAATAGTTGTTGTTGGATTTATTTTCGAGTTGTTGTGACAGCAGATCAGCAGCTGTGGAGCTGCAGATAGTTCTGAACTACTGCAGGCAGTGCAGCACACAGACACACACTCATACAAGTGGACTACATAGTTAATGTTATGTGGACTATTTAAGTTCAGCTGAAAGAGATCACCAGTCATGAGAAAAAAAACAAAAGAAAATCCCATAAAGTAAAGGAGAAATCAGTGAAAGTAACTGTCAGAGAGCAAGAGAATCAGAGGAGAATAAAGATGAACAAAAGGAGGAGAGATACTGTGTGTTGCTGCTTAGTGCTCTGCAGCTATTTAAAATAACAAGGTCTATGTGAGGACAGACAGTATGCTTGCCTTCTCTCAGTTTTTGTGCAGATTTATTACCCTGTCTGCTTGTGAAGGGTAAACAAACACGAGTATTTGACCCCTTGCTCTAAATGATCAAGGATCTTCAAGAAGCTGGCTTGTCAAGATGTAATGAGGAGGCAAGTACAGAAGATGTTAAGCTAATAGATTTGATACTGATTTATATAAAGTGTGCAGACATATCTTCTCCTCTCTGCTCTTTTCGTATTGCCCTGCACCTACGTGATGTGCGTATAACTAGCCCTTTTCTAAAATTAGATTTGCACATATGAACTACAATCATGATAACACACAAACTGGAGAGTTTATATGAAGGTCTTTTGATAAGGACAAGTGTGTGTGTAGGCCTATTCTGTTGGGAGTGTATCAATGAAGGCATTTAAAACTGATTTACATTTTTGACAGCAATGTATCACTTGTGTGGGTCCTGGGTTGGCTCAGCTTTTCTTAGATACAAGTAGGGGGGGGTCCAGTGAAGAAAGGGTTAGTAATCAATGACACTTAGGTAAAAAGAAAAGCTTCTTATGGAAATAAGAAGTGAAACCGTAATCACCTGACAATTTGTAGCTTAAAGATTTTCAAATGCACTTCTAATGTTTCTGTTTATTAACTAGTCATACATAAATAATGAAGAATAGTATCAACTCCTATATAACTTTGGAGCACTTATAATTTAGGTCTAGTCTTTTAGTCTATGATAAACGCTGGTATATCACACCTGACAGTTGTGTCCTTTCAAACAGTTTTCTCCTTGGATTTTTTTATATTAAATGATGAATGTTTGGACTTTGGAACAGGCGACCTGATGAAAGATATGAAAATCCAAAAAATTAAAATTCTGCCTAAAATCGACTTGAGAGCGAGGAGCATGTCGAAAATATTTGTAGGAATGATTAAAAAAAGAACTGAAAAGAAAAGGAAGTGGGAAAATCTTAGTTAATTAGAGAATTTCAATGCCAGTGAAGAAATAATATAAACAAGCATTTTAATAAGTAATGTATGAATGAACTAGTAAATTACATGTGAATGATGCCCACTGTGTGTGTGTGTGTGTGTGTGTGTGTGTGTGTGTGTGTGTGTGTGTGTGATGATGATGTTGTGTGTGTGTGTGTGTGTGTGTGTGTGTGTGTGTGTGTGTGTGTGTGTGTGTGTGATGATGATGTTTCATACAACTATATATATATATATATATATATATATATATATATATATAGTTGTACGAAACATACAATTACAAAGTTTGTAATCAAACAAACAATTACAAAGTTCAAATTAAAGAGATTTTTGTATCATCACTTACTCTGTCCCTGGAAACGAAAAGGTTTCAGCCAGCACAATATCAAATGTTACAGAAAAGTTTGAGTATTTCTGATTTTCTCGATTTCCAAACCATAAAGTTTCTATTTCTTCCACATGGTTGGAAACTGTTGCAAAGATGTGACAACACCTTTTCAAAACAACCACACTGTATTTCCACATCAATTGTCCAACAAAAATGAAACTAAGAAAAAGGTACAAACAAATGAAATCAGAGCAAAATCCCAAACATATCAAAACCTCTTGCATGATCAAGTAGTGCCCAGTTTGATAATGGATCAATAGCCTCCTATACCACAGCTGACAGAGGTCAGATCAATAGTATGTGCTTCAGATGCATTTGGTGGGATTAACCAGTGAATCCATTATGCAGCTTTCAACCTTTTCCTATTGACATTTCATTTACTTTGCTCTTCACTCAGTCATACATAATAAGAGACCTCAGTATATACAGACACATAGTGTTGTCTGACCAAAGAGAGGCAATTTAAGTGTCCAAGCAATTTAAAACCATTACTAGGCCTTGTGTGAGATACACTAAGTCCAACACAGTTTGGCATTTACATCAATCAGGAAAATAAAATATACATACAGGCCCTTACCTTGAGCACTGAGTGTTGACACAACAGAAACATCTCATCCATGTTATAATCATCTGTATAAGCATACAATGACTGAGATATCTATCCTCCTCACTGTCTCTTGAATGTACAGGATGCCACAATTCCCCAAAAGCTCCATGGAGGCAACATGATGTATAGCAGCACTTTGACTAAATATGTTTAACTGGCTAAACTGGATTGTTTAATTTTCTTTATTGTGATCAGATGTATTCAGTCATAATGTTAGCAGCTCCTGTGTATTAACACTCTTGCTGTTTCCCTGAATGGCTCAAATACATTTTTGTTTCCAAGTTGGCAAGGCCATAAATTACAAGCAGTGTTATAATAACCACACTGAATGTGCAGACTGTGAGCTAAGCAGTCCATCACAGAGTCCTAATTAATGTGTCTGACTGATGAAGTATCTGACCTGGCTTTAAGTGATTGACCTGTGTTGTTGGGGGTGAATGGAAAAGATAGACAGAACAAGGAGGGAGAGATGATTTCTAACACTGCTTCTAACAATCTTAGATCTTTCACAAGGTTTACAAAGGATTCACCGGCTGAGGAGTTGTACAGAACATCTAGGTCAGCCCACTTAATCCTGTAGAGGTGACACGCTCACCTTTCTTCTACCAGTGACGGATCTCTGCAGGAGAACGTCTGGGTGATTATTAGGTGTCAGCATATGCCATCAGCTGCCACCATGCAAAAATCTATCAGAGGCCAGCAGCAATGACAGGCTCTGCTTCATGGCCAAAGACTGGGGGCCTCCAAAGATAGCTTTACATTACAAAGAAAAGGTTGTTTGATTAAGGTCACAAAGTATTTAATCAAACTATGATGGACAGTAATATAACCAACAAACTTACGAGATAGATAACTAAAGCCTCCAACATAACTGTGGGCATAAAACGGTTTGACAAACTTGTCTCCATCTTTTGATGGAAGAATAATTTGATATTTTGATAATGGTTAAGATATATGAAGTACAAGTATCAGTCCAAATCTACACGTTGTAGTCTTATAGGTCACTTATTATACTCCCTGCTTAAAACAGGCCTTTCTGTGTCTGTAGCTTTAATTGCAAATGAGCTGTGTGTGACCACGCCCTGCTCTGGAAGGGGATAGCAAAGCAGACTCAGAGAGCAGAACAAACACCTGGGGGAGGGGTTACTTCTCGTCGTGATGTCGTGAAGGGAAAATCTCCAAACGGCCTGTTTGAGTACACATTTTCTAAAAAGTGGAGCAGGCAAACAAAGGAGAGGATGGACTATTCTCATAATTGGGGGGGTTGTAGACAGGCTATGGACACTTATGAGTGTCAGAAAACCATGGTTAAGTGCAATATGCATAATATTTGACTTTAATATTTTGATTTTAACTATCAGTTAAACCCCAGTGTCCAATAATGCTTTTTTTTTTGGCTGGCAGCAACCGTTTTCAATACAACAACATGTGTTTGCAGCACTCAGCGTTCTAAGGAGGAAAAGCAAAAACATACTAATCAGAACCAAGACTGATGGGACTTTTGATAATGGGTTTCTCAACAACGCAGGTGTCATGCATGGTCTAAAGCTGCTGCCAATGCCAGGACATGATTCCTTTCCATTATTGTTATCTTTGTAAAATTTCCTTTAAAAAATCAAATATAAAACATGAAATTTAAATAAACCGAATGATATATAGCCATGGACGGCCACATGTCCTAAGTCATTCATATTAGTTAAATATTCATCTATTTTGTGCACAGGAAGTCGATGGATACAAAGTTGTTATAGGACAGTATTGAAAGTTCAAAGACTTCGGTTCTGACAAAATCAAACTTCAAAGCCCTCAAAAAATGGTTGTGAGTTCAGGAACCACAGTGTGCTTACCTTGTCCTAGCAGGGTCAGTGTTATATTCATTCACATGCTTTTTAAAACCTTTAAAATGGCCTTAGCCCACCCTTTGGCAGTGCTGTTTTCCTGGTTCAGCTGAGTACTGGATTGGCATTTAAAGCTGAAGAACTACAATCTGGAAAGCAGAAATTCTCCATTGCTTGGTCTGAATCTCATTTAACCCCCCAGAGAGGCAGCAGGGTGCCAGCAACAGCCCAGCTGCAGCATTGACATTTAGCTCTCACAACATGCTGAGCTGAGCCAACCCAATATATCCCACCTTCTAGCTGTAGCCCAGAGGCTGGCTGACCTTCTCACACAGAAACAACAAAAACAATACAAATTCAAAAGCAGAGCTAGATTCCCCCCCCCCCCGTAATCCTGCCAGGGATTGATGTGGTATTAAAGATGTTTTTCAAGATGTATTTCTTAATAACACTTAATTCCCCATGCAACCTTCATTGAGCACAATTCATGTATAGTACAAACCTCTGAGAACTACAAAAGCAGTCTCCAACTGTTGTCTACATGTTTTTTTAATAAGCACAGACTGAGCGTTAGTACATTTTCTGTGTGTTAAGTTGACACTTTTACGAATATTGGTAGTTTATTTTGGTCTGTCTACTCATGTGTAATAGATTTTATGGAAATGTAGGATTTGTGAATGGCCTCCTCCTGGATTCATTGAAGTGAGTAGCATACAATGAAGTTTTGACAGTAGATGCTCTCAGGCCTTGACTTTAATCATTTTCTAAAATGACAAATCAATTGGTTCCTTTGTTTGTCGATGTAAGAAGCCAGCTAAAATTGTTCCTTTATGTCTAACCACCTGTTCAAAGCAATTCATGTGTTAGCGCTACCATATGTCCAACCATATGTGAAGGACCATTAGTGCTGCAGCCAAAAACTGCAGCTTACGCTCTGAATGCAGAGTACAGTACATTTTGTGTGCTTGTGTTAAAGGCTACTGTTTACATCCTCTTATTTGCCAACCTTCTGTTATTCTAATTAACACCCCCCACAATCTTACTAACAACATCTTACACTTAAATCCAGTTTCTTAAATTTACAATTCAAGCCGTGTGTAAATTCCCTGCAGCAATAGGGCCACCCTCTCAGATATAAAACATCTGTTCAATGTGTAAACAAAATGACCTTTACAGCTAAAATTGAAGTGTCTCGACTCATTAACAGACGAAAATGCAGGAGGTCTAATAAAGCCATTCCACTGGGCAGGCAGAATTGAACTACATAATACCTCACCTGACCTTTCTGCATCTAATAAGAGACATGTGGATTTATTGGATTTCATTTACAAACAAATGAAGACGATACAAGAAGATGTACTTAATGGATAAAACTGCATGCCTGCTACAGGCCTGCATAGCACAAGAGAGTATAGTTGTGGCGGGGGAAAAAACAATGGTTAATACGAGACTATTTGCAATTCTCTTCTCTGTTCCCAGAGGCCAACAGAAAGCTATTGTATTTCTACTTGTTAGCTTACTGTGGCTAACCATTGTATAATTGAGTTGGAAAAGAGTATTCACAGATGGGCAGCTATCTTGCTTGGCTCAGAAATGGTTAGAATTTATTACTTTTCATCTTTTAGCAGAAGTATGCAGCAAAAAAAAAAATCTAAAACACTGTGTTTGCCCTCTTCTTCTTGAAAATCTCTGACCTTTGCTGAGGAGTGAAGCTCTTGTGGAGCAGGCAGTCCACAGGTGTGTGAAAGTCTGGTTGAGGTTACTATGAAATTGCAAAAGTGAACACCACAAGGATGGTGTGATGAAAAAGTAGGCCACATTTTCCACTGGTTTAAATAAATTAAACGTACAGTATGTAAAATCCGCCACTAGGGAGCTCTCACAAAACAATAACAAAAGATGACGTCGAGGCTTGCGGTGTATTATGGGAGTAAAAACGAACGAATCAATACTAACGGGCGAAACCGACCTGAGAAAGACAATGTGTGTACTGACGATGTATCCAAGTATAATTTACATGACGTTTTATATCACAGCAGCACATACAGCGACAGAACGGCAGCTTTTAGTAGCAGCTAGCGCTAGCTTCTGCAGCGGTCTTTGACGTAACATCCGGTGTTTCCTTGACAACGATCAACATTTCCTATCTATCGTGGCGGTTCATCATGGCGGCCGCCTACAAGACACGTCCCGTTACAACTATAAAATTACGGATTTCTCTGGCTTCGATAACTTTTGGAAATATTTGAGGTGATGTAAGTACTCAACTAAAAAATATATATAACATGGGTTTAGTGAATTTTAATTGAAGTTAGATATTTTAATGTAAACATTAGCATGCAGTTCTACATACTGTACCTTTAAGTGAAATAGCATTCTGCCAATAGCACACAAACACAGACATCAGTCACCGTTGTTTAAACAAGCACGTCTCTTGGAAGAGAACTGGGGAGACAAAACATCCCACAGCTCATCAGATTAACTCAGCCCTCCTGCTCAGATGTGTCACAAACATCTGCCACTGTCAAAATCTATGTCACAGTTAATGTTGGCCCGTCTACAGGCTTTCACTTCAGTCAGGCTGGGAATGAGCAGGAACAAATTGCTAAACGTGAGTATACATGACTTATTAGAGGTCTTATTGTAAAATCTGAAGGAGCGGTAGAGCAATGCAACTGGTTCCTAACCAAATTAGGACTTTTTCAACATCTCTAACACAGTGTTTATGTTAGGAAGACTATGGAGGTCCTATAACATTTTACCAGGGAGAATGAAGGCGGTTGCTGATGCTTTGATAATAATGCACTTTCTGTCTTATGGTAGGTCTAGTTTGTAATCTCAAGAAATCTAATGGTAGTAATAACAACGTATACTCTGATAGTTCATGCAGAACACAAATGTTTTTCTTTATAGAGCTCCCTGTGTTTCCATTGCATGACCCTTAGCTAACCCTTCTAGCATTTTAAGAGCATTGTCATCAGTGCAAAGCATACCATTATTTCTATTTTTGCCATAAATGGTTGAACCAATGACATAAGTGTTCCCGACCGAACATCTACTGTGCAGCCTGTGCAGCTTATGAAGAAAGGGCTTCCGAGTTATAAAACACCCTTATTTAAAATGTACCATGCAGTGACTTTCACTGACACGTAATACATAGTCCTAAAATATGGTTCAAAGAAACAAAAAACATCAAACTGAACTGCTGCTGTCCTTGATTACATTTATTTTCTGGGTTTTTGTTTCTGAGTTCATCCGATTTCTTCCATTTTGGATGAACTAATGTTTCCATATAATAATTTGATTCTATGTTGTCATGTTGCCTGTGCTGATTGTTGGCCCATTCGTTGTTTCGTATTAATTTCCTGCACTCTACATGGCCTTCTTAGTGTTATGCTCCATCTGTTCAGATGCTGTTTTGCTTTTCTCCCATTGTAACATGTTGTTTATTGTTAATTTAACATCAGGACAGAACAGCGCAGAAAAACAATTAAAGGGTTTATATTGTGGCTGGATCAGCTAATGGCCTACTGTACAGGCTGTAAACTCCCAACAGATATCTACTGTACAAATGGATTTATGCTTCTGTCACTGGAGCTGCCTGTGGTTTCTGCCCCTAAGAGTACTGAGAGGTACTTCTCATGATGTCACTATTGGAGCTATGCTAGCTAGGGAAAGTGCTTATTAAGATATGAATCAACTTGTTGATTCAATGTTCTCCTTTTTCTGAGAGAATTTAAAAATACACTATAATCTTTAGAAGCTGGTCGCAGCGATGACTGGTTTCTAACAGAGTGAATAAAATCAGGGAAACAGGGTTACCTCAGGAATATGATGGTACAGTATGTTGCAATGTGATAATGTGATACAGCTACCAAATCAGTTTTCAGCCAAATGTTCCCACTGTGCTTTGTATCAAAGAGTGACCAAAAAAATATAAACTTAATAATTCTGTACAACTGATTCATCTCATGCCTTACATTCCCAGAAATTAGATGATAGCAAGTTAAATGATTCAAAATTGCATAATGTGGAGAAGAAAAGCTGTAACTGATTAAGCAGCAATTTGTTCAAATGTAGCTAAAGCCACCGAGGCTCAGGAACCCATTGTTCAAACGGCTGAGCACTAGTCCTTATTACCCTGACCATATTACTCGGAAAAACGTTGTCAATTTTGTTTCAAAGTTTAACACAAGTGTAATAACGTTCTAAATCTTTGAATATAGTTAAATGAAGGCAGAAATTCTGCTTCTCGCCCACTGAGGAAAATGTGAGCTGGGACTACATGTATCATTGGCTTCTTTTTATTCATATTTGTGAATTCAACTTGTATAATCCTTCTTACAGGAGTTGACTCAAACAACAAGGTTGCTTCACACAGCACATCCTGATATTTGGTATTTGGGAGATGTGCACATTGGCGGCTATCCCCCTGCCAATGTAGTTTTAGGTGACATATATCAACATTTAAAGCATAATTGCGACTGAAATGACTCATAAATCAATTGTAAAAAATCACATTTGTCAACTGGAAAACTTGAATATGGAGACTTGTAATAAACACCCATTATCCCCTATGAGCGAGAGAGGTTCAGCTGGAAAAAATACGAGGTTGATAAGAGCAAAAAGCTTTTTGAGGACTCAATTTCACGGCTCTTCGTTGTTTGTAGTTCTAAAGATGTAATTCTAAAGATTATTCACTTTTACACTCGCAAAAGGCGAAATGAATATGCTTCGCTACTAAGAAAAACATGTGAAAAGTTTGAAAGTTATTTTCCCAAAAGACTGCTCTGTATGAGTGCCTAACTGTTTAAAACAGGGATACAAGATCTGCCCACAGCTTCAAGAACATAACATAATAACATCTGGCTCAATGGCATAATTAGGAAAAGCATCACATATCAGATGTTCTGACGTCAAAGTCAAGGCCACCCTCAACAGCTAGGGATGCAAAGGATAAGTGTCCAGAGCTGCCTGCCCAATATTTAATCAATTACAAGCTCAACACAGACAAATATTTATCCAACCGAGAACTCAGAAACAGATGTGTGCATTTGTTTTGTTTTTCCCCCTTTTTTTCTTGAGGTAAGTGATTTTTTGTTACATTTTTCTCTGTTTCATTTTAACCCAACAAACACGTACCTGATAATTAAAACATAATGTTCATATAAATGTAACACTCCACACAATCTAGCTGCTCTAATATAAAAAAATTTACATTAATGGTTTTTGTGTGTGTTTGCAAATGAATAACAGTTAACAAGTACAACATTTTAAATCCAGCAGGCCATACTTACAATCTGAAACTAGAAGTAAATGTTCATTTTTAGAAGAGAGCATGACCACTTTTCCCCTTTTCAAATGGTACAATGCAGGAAGATTGCTTTGTTTGATTTTAATTGCCCTGCCAAGGTCTATACAGAGTATTGACTGTATTGAGACTCTGGCTATTAAAGTTGTAGATCCAACAGTCTGAAGCTCAGAGTGGACTCAGACTTTGTAGTGGAGCTAGCAGCTTAGACTTTGCTTTTATCTTGGCGATCAAAGTAATTCCCATTCCCACAATTTGTTGATCAAAGCCCTTTTTGCTTTTAAAAATACTGATGCAAGTGGTAGAGGTTTGTGGAATAATGCAATGCTTAATTGATTTTTCTTCATGGGAAAATCTCCTCTGGTTGACCTCCTATCAGAGGTAAAGGCCAGCTACTAAACAGCATAACGAGGTTGATCAGAAAAAAACACATAACTGTCTCCTGTAATAAAGCCTGACACTTTGTTAACCCAGTCCTCCATTCTGACCCTTACACAGCTGCTTAAAGGCTTTGTCCCTTTCAACATTAACATTTCACATTTAACGCCACTAATGATGTCATTTTACTTTGGAGGATTTTTTTTTCTTACTGCATGTGTGCAGTGTAAATCTCAAGAGTGTATCATTTTTGAACAAGAGAGATACAACTGGTGAATCAAACTGTAGTCATATACGTGTGTGTGTGTGTGTGTGTGTGTGTGTGTGTGTGTGTGTGTGTGTGTGTGTGTGTGTGTGTGTGTGTGTGTGTGCGTGTGCGTGCGTGTGCGTGTGTTAGGGCTGGGCATCTTCACTGGTCTCACGATACCATTAGATTACGATTATCCTGTCAAAGATTTGATTCGATTGCATCGACGATGGGTTAGATCCTCAATTTTCTATATTACTACGCATGGCCACTTTTTCATCAATGACAAGCGTTCATATTAATATTAACTCCTTATTTCATTATTACAAAGTTCTTTAGAAACCAATGGCAACATAAATGTCTTTACATTGTAAACCAAATGAAATTAATGATATACAGTAGGTCAAACCAGGGTTGAAAAATCTGCAAGCAACGTCGGTAAGCAATAATCAATTATGTTCTGTCACGGCGTCGAAGCAAAAATCTTCCACGTCTGCATCACGATGCATCATAGAAACAATAATTGTGTGTGTGTGTGTGTGTGTGTGTGTGTGTGTGTGTGTGTGTCTGTGTGTGTGTGTTCCTGGGTGCTTGTGTGCATATCTTTGCATAGACTTATGCTGCCTCCTTATCTAAAAAAGATCATCTATTTTCAGAATGGAAATGCATGGCGTTTTGTTGAATCAGAGTAGTCCAGTGAAAACTCTGTAGTCGCAGATGACAAAATTGCTGAGCTGCTATGGACCATCTACCATCCACTAACATTTGTTTCCTGAATAAGAATCTTACAATGCACAACCAGCAATGTATGTTCATGGTACATTGAAACCTGGAGCAGCTACAGTATGCAGCCAAATTGTTACCACATACGCCACATATTACTGGCCTGATGGCAGGAGATAATGCTGAAAAAATAAGCAGAAAAAAGGAGCTTTAATGAATGGCTGCTTTCTGGTTAAGAGTATGATATGTGCAGGATTGATTGGATTGTATACAGCTTAACTAGAAATGGAAGATGGATTTAACAGTTTTTTTTGCAAGTGTACATCTATTACAACTATGAATGCAAAGATTTTGATCTATTTCAGAGTTGTAATGTATACTAACAGTTGAGGCATTGAGCCATTAGAGTTAGCAATGAGCAAGAGCTGACGTAAACCATATTGCTGGC
Organism: Tautogolabrus adspersus; assembly: GCA_020745685.1. NCBI lineage: Eukaryota > Metazoa > Chordata > Actinopteri > Labriformes > Labridae > Tautogolabrus > Tautogolabrus adspersus. Next base: position 6,918,586 of record CM036535.1, read on the forward strand.
GTTTCAAAACGTCATAAGTTGCTCCTCCTGGTGAAAACCTAAATATTTGTCTAAATACGTTGCATCTTCCATATGAGGTAGCTGGAATATTTGTTTAACAATCTCAATGCCTTGTCCTTTCATTACAACATTGATGTGTCCAGAACCTGCGGGTTAAAGTTTCCCACTCTGCCCCAGGGATGGATGCAGGCAGAGCTGCTTCTTTCTGACATCTTTTTGACGTGTTCCAGAAGGCTTTTTAACGCAACAGACTGCTGCCTGAAATATTTAACAGTCAGCAAGTCATAGAGCGGCCTGCTGGGCAATTACCAGCCCAACATCCACCTATTTAATCTATATTTCATGGTCATGAATAAATGAGTGACTAGCTTTTCTTTATATAGCATCTTTCTGACGGGAGGGGGACTTGTTGAGGACCAAAGGTAGAGGTAAAGTAGAAAGTAATCAGGAATACGAAATCAGTGAGTCAGGGCTGAGGCTACTGCAACTAAAGAAAATCTTTTCGAAGATTTCACTTCCTCTCCCCTAGACCCTTTTTACATTAAATCTTAGTAAATGTAATTAATCAAATTCAGACCTTAACAACAAATAAGATGGCTAGATTATTGTTTATTTGACACAATCAGTTCAAGGAGGGATTGTTACGTAGTTACTCCAACACGATATATAAGGGCCTGTGTTAACCAAAGCTGTTTGTAGCAATGCCAGCGCCCATTTTCTATTCTAAACCAATGCAGCTCAGTGTTTTCAGTACTCCTAACCTCAAAGCTTTTTGACTTAGTTTCTGTAATGTCTCACCTCCACATGACATGTAAGCTTCAAGGCTAAGGGACAAACGGGTGAACAATGTGAATCTTAAGCGTTCAAAAAGGTTGTGTGAAGTGCGTGTTTCTTTCTAAGAGAAAAATCCTCTCCTGTATGCAAGGAGAAAATCCCTCTACCTGAACCAGGTGAACATTTCCACAGGATAAATCTGCTCACGCATCGTTTGAAGTGCACTAATAGCAACTTTTTCAAAAGATGTTAGTCATAAAATCAGTGCAGTGCGGGCACAGATGCTGGTTCTATACGTCTGTTGACGCAGCCACAGGCACTGTACCTGCTCATTAACCTCCTTTCTGTCAATTGCTGTTGGCACAATTCACAATGAGAACACTGTGTGGGCTTTATGGTGGGTGTGCTCTAGGGCACACAGACTTACAGTTATACACTGGCATGCTGACTCAACATTGGAAACAAGAAAATATGTCAATTTAAAAAAAGACACCTCTTTATAATTCTCTACTGGAGGAATCATTCCTTCCTGCAGGCTGTTTCAGGAGAGCATTACAATTAAATGCTGTTTTGAATAACTCTGAAAAAGTACGTGAAACTTTAAGAACTGATATCCCAATGAAAAGTGACGTAAAGGTCTGACCTCATTTATTTGTAATTGATTAGAAATCTATGAATGATTCATGTCAAGCAGAGGATTAAAAACCGATGACGATGAATGAACTTATAACAAGATGTCTGTATAATCCTGGATGGACTTAATGGAAGTTATTTTCTTATGTAAGAGAAGAGGATTGACCTCAAATAAAGAAAGACACTTTGTTCATTGGTTTATACAACTGGGCTTAACAATATTGTGCCATTATCTATTTCAAGGTCTGCATGTGCAAAACTGTTGAGGACAAATTAACTCAAACTCATCAAGCTACAAACTACTGTATGTTTCTGGTTAATTAAAAAAACAAGTTCAAAACTCAAGGTTCTGATTTCCACGGAGCCTTGTTTTAAAAAGTGACTCTATCAGGGATGGTCCTTGTGTTGTTTATTGCTCAAGTTCTTCCGCCAAGCTGTGAGGCCTGTTTGTCTTGCGGATTAGGGCTTAAATTTGAAGTTGATTAAAAAAAAGTGTTGTTACCAAACATCTGTCCAACCCTTCTTCTCTCTACTTGTCTGAGTCGCTGAGTCGTTTTTTAATGGCACTATTGAGCAGCCCTTTAATACCAGGATTAATGATTATTCAAAGGAAGGTAATACAGCAAAGTATGTGGGACATTAAAAGTCACGTGAGAAGGAGGTTCATGAGGCATCGCTTTAAGTACACCAGAATAAACAGTCCTATCAGGCCATATTACCAATCCCATTACTGTTTTGACAATGTTTTATATTTTTGACATAGTACACCAGCATTGCCACTGGGTAACGTTTGATGTCAGCAGCTGGAGAAGAGAGAATTTATCACTCAGTTTCCTGTCCATGTTATCAGAGTCCATAATATGAAATGATAGAACGATAATTACAGGCCTTGCATTCCGTCCCTTTTGTGTGATCACACCTATTATAATTTCCATTGACATTGTAAGAAGTCCACAGTGGGGACAGCAGAGTAGTTTTCTGGCCTCATCTCTGGTGGCGAGTTATAAAGGAACCCCTCAAAACTCAAAAGTACAGTGTTCTTAAAGGCCCTGACACACCAAGGAGACCGTCGGCCGTCGGTGAGTGGTCGTCGCCCTAGTTTTCGCTGTGTGTCCAGCTCCGTCGCTACCCGCTGGCCCCAGTTGGCCTTTTTTTTGGCCGATTCCACATGTTGAATCGGCGTCGGCAGTCACTGGCGCGGTTGGTGAGAGGAATCTCTCTGATTGGCTGTTCAGATAAGCGAAACAGTGCACGAGAAGAAAAACGGGCTGACAACGCCAGTGCCATTTTCGACTTTTTATCAGACATTTTCGATTAGAAGTAGGCTACCTATTACGAGTGGTGAGCGACAGCGGTGAGAAAATGGTCTTTCGTATCATAACGGTTTATTTATCCGCATTCTTCTTCGTCCTCTTCCGGTTTCACCTTTTTGGAATGAGGATAACAGACTACCACGGCCTGCTGGCACGGAGAGTTATTGCCTCTCACGCATGCGCAGAACGTACGTGGTGGTTGGCCGTCGGCTGTAGTCTTTGCGGTGTGTTCTAGTGCAACTTTTTGGCCAAGGCAAAAGGCGTCGTGCACCGACGCCACAGGCGGCCTTCGTCGCCACTAGTTCTTTGCCGTCTGCTTGGTGTGTCAGGGCCTTAAGGTTTTTAAGAGGGTTTGTGATTTGACTAATGTATTTTTGATGAAGAGCTTCATTAAATATTCAGAGAGCATACTCCAGACGGCTTTACTTTTTCCTGTATTATAACACCATTGAACAATTCATAGGTGTGTGTCATTATTATTCAAAACGTATGACTGGTTATCTGTCTAGTTGTTTTAGTGAAGATTGAAAATTTGGCCATTTTCTACACGGGCTGTTTTTTATTTTGTCTTTTACATTACCAACATTCATGTTGAATGTGTGCTGTTTGCTTGCTCTACATTTTAAGAAGCAGTAATTTAAATAGCTTTGAGTAATGAGAGACAAATAGTCACTTAAAATACCTTGTTGGTAGCTGCAGATGACAGTAAGTGTTTATTAGTTCGACACTGGCCTTAACCTTTATCTGTGATCAAAACTTCCATTTTATTCTTCTTCATGGAGAGTAGGTGAGGGCAGGCCAGTGCAATGTTTAAAGCATGTAACTCAGAAGTTATGTGCTAATTTTGGGGGTTGAGTATTACTATAAATGATCAATTATGATGCTTTCTTACTCTTTTCTCTCTTTTGGTATCTGTTATTATTAATTTTATTATTTCTGATCTTTTTATATAAGCACTGAGTTATCTTAGAAAACGTGAGGGTCAAAAATGATCGTTTGGTTTTATTTTTCTATCAACAATTGTCACTTCTCCCCTATTTCTAATCCCTAAATACAGTTTTTAATAATGATTTTCATTTCCTGCATTTGACATGGAATAATTTAACGAAAAGATTGATCATGAAAAGCCCTTTTGGTTTGAGGCTTTAAACATTAAGAAAACAGGAGTGTATGGCTTTTACAAAATGGCATTGCTTTATATTTACTTATTATAACAGAACTAGTTAAAAAAAAGCTAAACAGAGCTTCATACCATAGTGGATACAAAAAAAAGTAAAGAACTGAATTCTTCGCCTTTTGAAGAAGCAGCTGTCCCTTCCACCTCTTCCAAATATCAATAGAAAAACTGGCTCTTGTTCTGCTACAAAGAGCTCTGGGACACCTACTGATCCAACTCCCAAACCATAAATCATTTATCAGCAGCAAGTACAGAAAATAGAAGCAGCCAGAGACCTGACCTTCCTGGTGGGCAGCAATACAGCAGATAACAATACTCAGAAATATCAGCTTGTTGCAGTGAGATTGTTAACTTTCTACTGGACTACTTAAGAAATCATCCTTCTGACTAATTGTCTTTGCCAATGTGTCGTCTATATCTTTCTGTCATTCCCAGAACATGTCCTGAAGATGAGCTGTCCTCAGGCTGAGTTAGAGGAAAAGGACCGTCCTCCACCAGAGGAATTAGAGTGTAAGATCTGTTACCAACGCTACAATGCACACAACCGCAGGCCTAAGATCCTGGACTGCCTGCACCGGGTCTGTGCCCGCTGCCTTGCCAAAATCCTGGACATTGCTGATGGAGCAGGATTTATCTGCTGCCCATTTTGCCGACATCAAACCGAGATCACGGAGTATGAGGTGTCGGCACTGCCTGACGATGCTAACATCATGTGCCACATTGCAATGCGGGACAAATCCTGGAGCTCTGAACAGAACAAGGAGGTGGTGCTGACTCCAAAGAGCTTCTCCTCCTCCAGCCCGTCTCATGACTCCTCCAACTGCCTGGTCATCACTATAATGGAAGTTCAGAGGGACTTGCACCACTCCCCAAACAGAAATGATAGCTCTGACATCTATGCTGAGCAGAGCCTGGACTCGGTCTCATTGGGCTCCAATGGGCTGGCTAATCAGGACGCCCTGTCCAAGCTCTGTAATCATGTTCCACGTATCCTGGTCTGGCTGCTGGGTTTCTTGTACTTTGGATCCCTGCCTCTAGGAATCTACTTGTTAGTGATCCAGAGAGTGACACTGGGCATTGTTTGTGTTAGCTTGGTCCCATCAAGCCTTACAGTTTGTCTGGTATATGGGTTCTGCCAGTGTCTTTGCCAGGGCATGTGTGACTGCTCCTCCAGGGCCTGAGTGGATGCTTTCCAGTTTCTAGAATATGTCAGAGTCATTTCATGTGTTTTGTGAAGACGATGCCCACTCTTACACAAGCTTTACAAGTCTATGATCTTCATGGAAATAATGGTCAAGTGAAAGAATGGCTTATACTGGTCTATACTTTTGTTAGGTCTACCGCTGCAACTCAGAAACCAGTTCAGCCAACAGAAAAACAGCCCCCTACAAGCTCTGTTAGTTCGAGCAGCACCAATATCTACATCTGTGATTTATGTCAGTATTTGTTCTTTGTTGTGTCTATGGCCTATACTCAAATGTCATTTTTGAGAGCAGATCTTATATTTTTGTCTTAGTCCTGGGCCCTCAGTTGTAAATACTCTGTACAAGCTTCAAAACTTGCATGCAGTCAGTTTAAAGTGAATGTCGGGGCTTGTTCATTTGGATGTCTGTTGTTTTTTTAATAGCTTTAGCCGTGAATGCAGACAGCCCTTTGTGTTGCAAAAGAAGCAAAAAACAATGAAATACCATTTACCAAAAGGCAAGAGTATTTACACAACATAATGGATGTGAGCGACCAAGAAAAACACAAAGTCCTTCTTTAGTCTTCAACAGTCAGACATTAACTGTCTATGTGTTCTTCAGGATCTTAAAATTTACAATTGCATTCAGTATGGATGGATATCTGCCAATAACGAGGAGGGATAGTGATGCACTGATGACAGCAAATATTTTTACATCAAACTGCTTTTTTATTGTATAGTTCTTTACCCACGTATAATCCAGAACTATTAGTAGCCCACCATGTCACCAAAACTATTCTCTTTTCCTACTTAAAGATTCTGGTAACACTAAATTAGTCATACGTTAATCCAGACACTGGTCTTTGGATTCCACCGTATACTGACTGACAGAATAACATCTTTGTAATAATTTGTATCCTTCAGCTAAAGCTGCTAATAAAATTATGCTGCAACATCTTTATAACCTAATTTAACCAACACTGCTTGAAGGGGAATGTAATGGAAAGCTTTGGCAACCCTTTGCACAAAACGCTATCTATTTTATTTGATTTTGCAGATGTTTTCCTCTATATGAGTAAGTAGAGTATTTTTGTTTTGTTTTGTCAGCGAGAATCTTTGTTGTGGAATATGTCTGACAAACTACCCCACAGTCTCAGGCGTAAAAAGACAGTAAAGAAATGATCGATCTTTATGCTGATGGTCTTGTTAGCTCTTCAAGCTCATAAAGAGGCATCAATATTCATTTCAGTCATGTTCACAACCAGATACAAAGTCCTCAAAGGAGCTTTAAGATATTGTGAGAATAGTGAAAGTCAAACTTCTTTGAATTAACAAACAACAAAGAGGACAGAGACAGAAAATGACTGTCCATTTGGCCATTCTGTCCATTTTCTCACCATTCAAATACTTAGTAAGAAAGAAATGGATATTTTCATGCATTGCACATTCAAGCATGGACTAAATACAAATGACCAAATTAACTGTGATTTGGGCACAATACACCTTTTTTTTACCATTTTACTGTCATAGCAGTTGCCTTGGGCATACATGTGATGAGGTTATTAGGATCACTTACTGAATGTACCCCTCGCCTTCTCTCTCTGCCTCAAATACAGAAACAAACCATTCAGGTTTTGTCGTTGCATACATTTAGAGCGTAGGTGTAAAAACCAGACCCACATCTCAGGTTTTTTGATACTCTCATGCTTTTGCAGGAAATGTACCAACAAGTTCTTTGTTACTTTGAACAAAGCAAGGCTGTTGTGTTTATGTTTTTGTTACTGATCATGAAACGCTTATTTGGCTCAAAGGTGCAGTTTCTGTTTATAAGAATACTTTGCTCTAGTCATGTACTAAGTCTTAGTGCACCTGCTGTCACTCTAGATGCGGATGTTTTAGTTGGGTTAAATTTCAAGGCTGTGTGCAAAGTTATTCTGGCATCTTGATTTTTTCTTTTCTTTTGCATGTAAGAGAAATGCTTCTATACATGTGAAATTAAAGGATCAGTTTTCAAATGAATTATTATAGTTCTGCACAGTACATCAAATGTATGTAAAGTAATGTAAAGTTTATGTTAGAAGCATTTCCTTTTTTTTTCCAGCATGAACATTACTTTAGAGGGTGCTTGAAGCAATCAAGAGCATTTGACATTTCAATACATACACTCTTCATATTACTCCAAAGAGACAATATATCAAGTGATCTGTACACTGTTGATAACTGAGGGCCCTGGACTATTACCTGTTAGATGTATTCAGCCAGAAATTCAGGTTTTTCTATTCCTACTAAAAATAATGAAATATAGCGTTTATGAAAAGTGTTCATCTTGTGCAAAGCCCTTACTCTGAAATGAAAGTCCTATTCATTCAATGTTGTTGTTTTTATTGTCAACTTCTTTCATCCACTTTCTCTTAACCTCTGTACTCACTCCCCTGTGTTTCTGTCTATGATCGATTGACAGCAGCTATCAGCTTAGTGCCACACTACTGATTACAGAAGCTACTAGACAATGAAATAAATGGAGAATTATCTGAACTGGGTTCAGTCCACTTTTTGGGGGCCAATCAACATCCCTGAAATTCCAGGTTTCATCTTTCTTTCAATGCTAAAAATGATAGATTTCTGTTTTTATTCCTTAAACGAATGACACCATAAAAGGGGAGAGCGTACTGGTTATTTTAAAATAGAGAGAGAAGAGGGCCTTTTTTTATCTTCAGTTAAGGAGGTCTGTCTGGCACAACATTACTTTCAGGTGTCAATAAAATAATGATCGCTCCAAGAAGACGGAAGGCAAATGAGATAAAATGTACTGGGTAGAAAGGAATGAATGGTTTATCAGAGAAACCAACTGGTAAAAGACTAAATAAGACGAAACAAAGAAAAGAGAGATGACAGACAGACAGACAAAAGCAGCAGGTTTTTCAGTAGACAGTGATTTTCTTTTCTGCCTGATTTAGCCGAGCTGTTTGACAGAGAGCTTTTCAGGCACAGTTTGTCCTGCTGATTATATGTCTGATGACTACTGTTTCATTTTCTGAGCCGAGAGAAAGGTTACATAAATAAGGAAAAAAAACCTTCCATCCCTGCAAAGAAAAAGAGAATCATCATGTTGTCTGAAATAACAGACAACCTTAATTTTAGAGAATACTACAGTGAAGTAGAGAGCAGTCCTGTCACAGGTCGTCAAACACTGACGCTTTGTAACAGCCCTTTGGGGTCTCATTTAGTATCACAAGTAGCTCCTATTGCGTGTCATCCACAAGCATATGATTGTGTTGATTTTACTTCTAGTATACATATCACTTGAAATGGGTACTTTCACAGTGTCGGGAGATTATTTTTACTTAGCCTTATATGGTTACTGATATTATGATACTATACAGTCCTTAGTCACTCACTCTTTGGCCAGGATATCTCATTAGCTAGTTAACAATAGTTTTCGCATCAGCTCATGCTCTCTCTGTCGCTTTGCATTACTAAAGCAAACCCACACACACACACACACACCTCCTCTCTCCTTCTTGTATTTTGATAGACAGATTAGATGCACAGTAGTGGGAAATAAAATGGAATTTGAATGTCTGACAGCCCATCAAAAAACCTTTTAGTCACCTATCGTTTTGTTTACATAAACAGTGTTTGGAATCTATGGTTTTTAGCTCGTCATATTCTAATCTACATCATGGAAAAAAAGGTGGTTGGCGAATAATTATCATAACAATTTCCATTAACGAAATTAACACTACCTGCTGCTTTCACACTTCGGCTCCCCCCGACTAATGTGGAGATTTGACTTGGGGGTTGGCAGGAAAAAGTCTGGATAAGTCAAGGTGAAAAATGTGGCTGTTTGCTTTTACACATGAGGCTCACCCTGGAAATGTTGTGCACGTGTGAACAGGGCTTAACAAGGGCTTAATGGTAAACCAAGGTCCTTTGTAGTTTGACTCATCCACCGTGACAAAGCATTGGCTTTGTTGCATGGGAATGAAACAGGATTTCCAAAGACCTCACTGTCATCAGTTTAAAAGGTACTTATTGTCCCTCAAAAACAACATTAGTGTGTTGTCTGGAAAGTTTACTTAGTGAATGAAATGTTGTATTAAGGATCCTTCAGAGTTTTTCTTTTTATATACTTTATTAATCCCTGAGAGAAATTCTGGTTTACACTATTTAGAGACTTGTTTGAATTTCCCTCGGGACCAATAAAGTATCTATCTATCTATCTTCTCACACACATAGGCCCTAAATACACACATCCCCAAACAGGAACTGTGGACATGCTTTAATATAGAGATGTCAGAGTGGGGCTGCTACACACTGCTATGCAGAAAGCGCACCAGAGCTTTTGGGGGGTTTGGTGCCTTACTCAAGGACACATCGGCAGTACTCAGGAAGTGCCCTGGCACCTCTCCAGCTACCAGACCAACTTCCATATTATGGTCCGCACCGGGACATGAACCAGCGACCCTCCAGTTCCTAACCTACAGACTGAGTTAGGTCAAGGGTCTGACAGGAGTTATATGTGCCTGTGATGATAAGTCATCCCTGTCATGCTCAAGATGCCAGCTCAGAGTGGGGAGGATTTGAAACGAGAAAGAAGTCATCTTAAATTGACTTCAAGCAGTATGGATCATGCAAACATTTCAGGTGGCTATATTTATGCACTAAATAAAATATTAAACATTGTAAGGTATTTCAGGGAAATGGAGTGGCATGAATTTTAATCACATATGAATAATGTAATCACAATCTGTGCTCTGTTTCTGGCACACACTTAACAGAAAATCCCTGTAGTTTCTCTTTCATATGTTGGCAACATACATAACACCCGCTATGAATAACAGCTTGATTTAGGTATGGAAGATTTAGTTTGTCACTAAAAAAGCAACTAATCTGTAAGCATTTCAAGTTGGTGTGAAAAGTGAGAGCAGAAAAACACTTCAAGTGACACTCCAACCTGAGTAACAATCACTTGATGCTGTGAAGATAAGCGCCTCATCAACGTCAGCTGCGCCCCCTGAGCTGAAGTGAAATCAAACAGTGTAGTACAAAATCTGATTAAAGTAGATCAAAAAGAAAGGCCAGAAAGATTTGACATTACACTTTTATGACATCGTTTTTTAACTGTCTGGCTTTATAAACTATTAGAGTTTTTTTCTTTGAAACAGGGATGGTGTCAGGGAGTTCTGTAGTTAGGGCCTATGGGCCTTTGTCCACAGACCTCCGTCTCAGAGTGCTTCTCACCAGCGCTCATTGTTGTTAGGTTACAAATGTTAACTTCTGCTTCCCTCGTTAATGTCCGTTAGGTGTGTTTTAGATTAACATTTGCTTAATATTTGCTTTAATTTAAGGAAATAACCCCAAGAAAACATGAAAACAATGTAAAGGAGTTGTGTCCTGATATTAGAAGCAGCTCTTCCTGGAAACTGTTCCCTTGGAAAGACCGGTCAGACTAGCGTCTCCTCGGCCATTGTTGTTGACAAAGCCTGATGTAGTATGTCCCGTCCCGTCTTGATTCTGATTGGTCAGTGAGGGAGAAGTTTTAGTCATCTCTAAGTTTTGTCATGGCTATTTTAATCGATTACTTTTTTATACTATGATTAACAACAAAAGAAAGATTATGTAATTAGAAAATATTCTTATTATTGTGTCTTTTCAAATCATAAAGGCACTTTGGTACCTGATACAGACTCCTTTATTGTGTTGAAGATGTTCTTTAAAACCTAATTCCTCAAAAACAACTCAAAAGAGACATTAAAATGACATAACGGCCTTTAAAGTTTCCAGTTTAGCTGGCAGGGAATGAGGACGCAAAGAGATAAGTATAAAAGGGACGAACAATGTCCTCCTACGACTAACATTTACACTTCTCCTCTTCGGTCTGATCACCTACAATAACATGTACACACCAGGTACACACACATACACACACTCAAGCACACACCTCTTTCTCTCTGGTCCGTTGCTATAGAGACACTAATAAAATTGCCAGAACTGCTGAGATGATGTTCCCACTGTGGTTTGAGTGACAAGAGCTGCTGACAGCCAGATAACACTGAGCTCTCTCGCCCCAGAGCAAAGCACGAGTGAGGCCAGACCCATGTCCTGTTCACATTCAGCACAACGTACAAACAAACGAAAACTGAATGAGCTGTACGTGCATGCTGCATGACGTCTGTCAACTATAGTGTTAGCTATCCAACCAAGATGGCACAGAAGGTACTGTAGATGTAGGGACGGTTGCCATGGTGATTAGCTAGAATCGTCTCAATTTTATTTCCATATAAGAGACGGAAACCATGTAGTTTTTTTAGTAGTTTAGTAGTACTAAGTGACAATTTAACAAGACTGTCCCAATTACATCAATGCAAATGAAGAATATTAAATGAATTTCTCTGGGAGGTCTATTTGCTTTTACACAATGTCATATTTGATAAGAAATGTCATTCATAAAGGGTTGCCTTTAATCTATTTTAGGTCACATGTGATGAGCTGCTTCAACAAGATGCTGTGTCTGATTATCACCCTTGTGACCTGCAAGCTGTCTGCACATTTAATTCTTACTATTCATTCACTTCTGCTGACATTACAGAACTTCTCCTTCCAAAGAATATTTGATTGCTCACCTGAAAATGATTATACTGTTTATGATCAACCCATGCAGGCATGGACTTGGCAGAGGACAATAAAAGTAGAAATATGTGTTTCAGCAAGTTCACTGATTCCTATCTGTATCACTATGTGACTGACTCTATATATTCAGGGTCTAGACTTTTAAATGCCATTATACGTTGACAACCACAGATGCACTACTTCTCTGTATTGGGAATGAACCATGAATGACATCATTCACAGCTGCAGTGCCAGGAGGAACACGGTGGTTGTTCAGGGCAAAGTGGCTCAAAAGAAGGTCAATTTAACAAACAAATGAGGTGGAGTTATGATGCCACTTAAGATTATGGTTATTGATGCAACATTTAATAAGACAGCTTTCTAAGGTCGATAAAACAGTGGAAATTCTGCATCTGCTCTGCAGGCGTAGGTCATCAGATAGAGACGTCTGCTCATAAGCCTCTGCTTAAACGTACAGTATGTAAAACCTGCCGCAAGGGGGCTCTCAATCAAAACAATAACAAAAGCGATGACGTCGCTCCTCGCAGGGTCTCATGGGATACATCCCCCCCCCCCCCCCTGAAAACGAACAAACTCTGTGTTGAATCAATATGAACGGGCAAAACCGACCTGAGAAAGACAATATGTGTACTGACGATGTATCCAAATATAATTTACATGAAGTTTTTATCACAGCTCCACCGCTCCTCTCTCCCAAGGTGTTCCCCAAGGCTCAGTTCTCGGACCCCTCCTATTCATCATGTACATGCTCCCTCTTGGTCACATCATCCGCCACCATGGACTCCAGTTTCACTGCTTTGCCGACGACATCCAGCTCCACATTGCCACCAAAGCCATCACTCCTGCCACTCACTCAATCCTCACTGACTGCATCACTGAAATAAAATCCTGGCTGCAAAACAACTTTCTCAAACTCAACTGCGACAAATCAGAAGTCATCATCATCGGCCCCAAATCCATCATCAAAACCACCAACAACTTCTCCCTCACCATCGATGGCTCTACAGTGCTCCCTTCCCCCCACATCCGTAACCTCGATGTCATCTTTGACCAAACCCTCTCATTCGACAAACACATCAAACAGATCACCAAAACAGCCTTCTTCCATCTCCGAAACATCGCCCGCCTCCGCCCATCCCTTTCATCTACAGCTGCCGAGACCCTCACCCACGCATTTATCACCTCCAGACTGGACTACTGCAACAGTCTCCTCTACGGATCACCATCAAAATCACTCAAGAAACTTCAACACATTCAGAACTCCGCTGCCCGTCTCCTCACGCACTCCCGCACCAGAGACCACATCACCCCCGTCCTTCACAACCTCCACTGGCTCCCCATCCCCCAGCGCATCAACTTCAAACTCCTCATCCTCACCTACAAAGCCCTCCATAACCTGGCTCCCCCCTACCTGTCTGAGCTCCTCCACCGGCACACACCCACCCGCACCCTTAGATCCGCTGATGCAAACCTCCTGTCCCCCCCCTGCAGGACAAACTATCGGTCCTGGGGGGACAGGGCCTTCTCCGTTGCTGCTCCCACCCTCTGGAACTCCCTCCCAAAAAACATCAGAGACTCCCCCACACTCAGTTCCTTCAAAAAATCTCTTAAAACTCACCTCTTCAACACTGCCTTCAATCACTAACTCCCATCCTCCCCCCTTACATTGATTTTGTTCTTGTTTTGTTTATTGATTGTTGTTTTGGTTTTTTTTCTCTCTCTGTTAAAGCGTCTTTGGGTTTTAGAAAAGCGCTATATAAAACTAATGTATTACAGCAGCACATACAGCAACAGAACGGCAGCTTTCAGTAGCAGCTAGCGCTTAGCTAATACAGCGGTCTTTTACGTAACATCCGGTGTTTCCTTGACAACGATTAACATCAACATTCGTGTCTGTCATGGCGGCTCATCATGGCAGCTGCCTACAAGACACGGCCCGTTACAAATATAAAATTACGGATTTCTCTGGCTTTGATAACTTTTGGAAATATTTGAGGTGATGTAAGTACTGAACTAAAAAATATATATAACATGGGTTTAGTCCATTTTTAATTGAAGTTAGATATTTTAATGTAAACATTAGCATGCAATCTTACATACTGTACCTTTAAATGCATGGAATAAAATGTGTTTTTAAAACATGTTTCAATGTGTTCCAGAGCTATTCTATTTTAAATTGTTTTCTTTATAAAAACAAGAGTTGCTTTTCAAATGTCTTTTTGTAAATAAGAGCCTTAAAAAGAGGGTTAGCCGTACCATACGGTATGTTACCCTACATTATAATCAGCACGCAGCAGCACTAGCTAAATGCAACAGAAAGTAACATGAAGCAGAAAAGTAGGAGATGTAACCAAACAATTTGTGTTACTGCTTTTCAGGTCTTGTCCAATGCAGCAGATTAAAGCAATCAAGACCCAGCACAGTGAGCAGAGCACACAGGGCATCACTGTTAAAACTGCTGATCATTGTCTTGGTGTTTTCATTCCATGTCATGGAAAAAAGGAAGTCCTTAAAACACCAATGAGCTCACCTTTTGATGACAATCTACGAGACCCAAGTGTTTATCTAGTTATGCTTTCTGAATGGTGAAAACCGATAGCAGAAGGGCAATGGAGTGGACTGATCAATAGGAAGTAGATTGAAGAGTTATCTTGAGCGATGCTCTACGCAGGTCCACTGAGGCTCCAGATGTAAAGCATAGTACGTACTGTACTATGCTTTACATCTGGAGCCTCAGTGGACCTGCGTAGAGCATCGCTCAAGATAACTCTTCAATCTACTAGGTTAATGTTGTGAATTATTTGGCTAGTGAAAGATCAAATATGTCTGTAAGTAATGTTTTTAACCTCTTTTGAAAATGCTGACACGTGATTTTCATGATGAAAAGAGCCTTTCAAGGTAAATGGTTTCAGAATGAGAGCGTTGTTTGAATAAAGGAACTTACTTTGACTTCTTCCTGTAGTTTTCCGAATCGGTCCGTGCCTTTCAGAATCCTGCTGATGAATCCCTGCTTCTCCTGCTGGAGGGCCGAAGTCTGAGGAGGAAGAGAAGGAAGACGGGAGGTTACTGATCTAAGAGAGAAACAGAGAGGATCAAACGCAGCATTGGATAAAGGAAGGAAAGGGTTACGTCAAATGTGGACAAAGGAAAAGAGGCACAGGTAGTCGAGACTGCTGCATTTCTAAAAGTCCTGAACGCTTCCTCAAAAAGCTTGTTTTCAGTTTGATCAAACTGATCAAAGATATAACTGTATAACTGTATTACAAGAGAAATAAAAAAGGATACAAAATGGAAATTGGAAATCAAAACATTTCACAAGGAAAAACTTTGTAGCACAAATCCAAAGGTGGAAATATTATATATAGAGAGTAAATAAAATGCTTTTTGTACTTATGTTTCATTATATAACTTAGGTCCCCGTGCAGTTTATTAAAGATGTTTTATAAATAATATCATAATAATGACAAAGAGTCAAAAACACACCTCATTAATGCTGAAATGGCTCTTTGGTACCCTTCTGTTTTTTTCTACACATTAGAGAACAAATCTGCACAGGCATGTAAGAAAAATAATTTTGTTTGGGAAGAGGAAAACGTAAAATTGCATCTTAAATCAAATGTTTTGGGAGTGTAATTACGTTGGAAGCATTCTAAGTGTTTCACATCTCTATCCTTTTATTGATGTGCGTCAGCTTGCAGGTAGAAAAATTCATTTTCTCAGACAACAATGCATGTCTACTTCTCATAGCCAATCCTGAAATAATAATGATCATTTCAACCTGTAGATAATAATCACCAAAGAGTAGCACAATGTTATATTATATTAGTAAGAAAACATGAATGATTCAGTTTTCCTTCTTTCATTGCACTCATTTCAACTTGGGCCCTTTACTGCAGGTCCCCCTCTACCTCCCCCAGCTTTCCCTGCAGCCTGTTTCCATTTTAAAGCAACGCTCAATTCTCACCCAAAAAAAACGTTTGAATGAAACTTTTATCTAATGACTTCATTTCTTATTACTCAAAAAATCTGCGTTATGCTTGATTGAAAGAAGAAGTCATTATAGAACTACATGAACATTTTTGATCATTTGGATTTTTATCACTTTGATCATTTACATGCCCTACATACATCATCTCATCATAAATATAACTAATTAACCGTATTTTTGTACCATTCAATTCACTTACAGGTATAAAGTGTAAACTAGCAGGTTTTATAAAGGTACCTTTTTGTGTTTGAGGGGGACATCCGTTAAGTGTGTTAGATATTACCATAAATACTGTAATACTGACAGTAGGTAAACAGACATTGAACCCAAATGAGGCGACGCCTGTAATCTAGTTCAGGCAGACAATTCGAGCTGCAATGATTTTACACTGACGTGTGTTATTCTCTCAATCTCCAATCAAACACATCCTCCCAACTGGGCGGTCTATGTAAGCTGCAAAATGTCTGCTCTCTCCCTCTGCTCTGTCATTGCTTTGCTGTCAGTGTTACACTTAAATCCCCCCACCACCCCACCATCCACCTGCAGGTTCCGACTTGGGGTTAAGATGTTATCTCATCACTCCTCAATTTCTGCGAGGAGAGATGAGGTCGGAGCCTCGACACCAAACTCAAACTATGTTCTGCTGCTGCAATAAATATTTCAAACAATGCAAACATGACCTGACCTGTTTGACTGAACTGTAATTATAGTCAAATTGATTAGTATCTTCAAATCTGCTGCAAGAAAATGCTCCACTACTCAACTCATTTGGCCAAGCAATAACACAACAACTGTGGGGGCTTACACACAAAGACAAAGACACACTCTTGTGGTCACTCCTCCTCCTCTTGACAAATCAGTTCTTCTTAGCTTTAGACTAGCTATCTCTGATATGGTGTCAGTCTGACCTTCTACACATGATGGGCTCTTGTTTATGGTCTAAAAAGTTTTCAGGGCAAAGTCACTGAAGCTTAAGAGAAAACATTTATCTGATCCTCTGCCACACACTGAGCCCTCTGAGAGAAGTACATCGTTTATCATTCGATAACTTTGAGATCAGCTCCCTGGTTTGGGACTGCTCCATTTAAAGTACCTACTGCAGCAGAATGTATGAACTCATTTAAAGAGGAAGTTATCATTATAACAAAAGAATGAATCCATTAAAATATCAAGTGACTGAAGACAGAGTCTTCTGTTGATCAACACATCATCCATCACCCTGCAAATATGAGTATTTTAAATATAATATTTCATGCATATGTATCGGTGCATAGTTGGAATCAGTTTGCATTATGTTACATTGATTCACTATCTGATGAAATTACAAAGTCAAGAATAATACAAAACATTCAGAGGCCCATTCAGCGCGTCAGAACTGAATCCATGACAGAGATGTCAAAGGGAATTTCAGAAATAAAGCTGTAAATTAAAGATGATTATATGAATTGATGCAACATTTTGAGGCTGCACGATTTTGGAAAAAAATACAATTTCAATATCTTTTCTTTCCACAATATATATTAAGATTTGAAAAAGTACAGAAAATCAAATCTGATCAAATGTTTTTGTTTTTTGATGTTTAATAAGTGCTTCAATGTTCAATATTTCTAGAACAAAACAAAGTGCAGTAAATCAACAGATATTTAAGTGTGCATTTTAGCTGTAACTCAGTTTCTGTGCCTCTCTGGTGGAAAGTTTTACACAGCTGTGTTTGCAACACATCCCTCCAAAGAAGCCAAATATGTCAAATAAATAAGCTAAAAGAAAAAATATTAACAACAAAAGAGGCAAGAATGAATCTGAGGGGAGCTGATGGCTAGCTTGAGCTTTATCTGACTGCATCAACATGTTATTATACCCATGTCTCCTTACAACAGGAGGACTGTACCCATGCTGAGTGAGAACAATTGGCTACTTTTATTATTATAATTAATTAATATTTATTGTGATTTCAGACTTTTGAGTTGTGTTTTCTGCAAATGCACATAATGTGATAATGATATCATTGCGATTGTGCAGCTCTACTACAAATGTGAATCATTTTCGCGCAGAACTCAATAAACCCTTTTCCAGTAGACATTTACACTTAGCAGGTAAAACACAAATAGGAGCATTCTCGCACAGGAAGCCTTAACAGTGAGAGAGAATGCACACCCTGGAAGTACCTCCACTAAACTGAATGCAGTTGTCTTTAATGCTGCAAGTTAAACCTGTTCTTTTGCTGCTATGATTAAATGTCCGCTTTAAAGAAGTCTATTGTAAGCACTTTCTCCAGTTGAATAAATAACACACACGACTCCGGGCACCAATCAGAGGTTTTTGATAACCTGCCCTTAAGAGTTTTCTGCCTCTGTGGATCAGCAGTTATCAGCCACATACTGTGCGGCTGTTCCTCAGTACTTATGACTTGTTCAGTATGCATTAAAACTTTGATATGATTATAGTAAAAAAAACCTGAATACAGTAGGATTCCTAGACAACCATTATTGAATAATTTCTTGCTTTTAATTACCAAAGATCGCAGGCAGACTCCTGCACACTGTCTAAATTACACAAATACTAAGGATGTATTTGTTTGTGATATATAGACAGTGCTCTCTGTCGATCATTAAGACAACAGAGATTGTATCATTTTTAAACAAGTGGTATCTTAGAGTATCTGAAATATTGACAACCTAAATATGTAGAAGGGTTTCTCAGATATTTCCTAGATTGTCTCTGATACCTTGCTTCATTATGGCATTAAACCGACTCCTACCTTAACTACCTTAAGCCCCAACTGGTTGGGCTTTGGTGTCTGTGTTTGAGTTGAATCATCAGTTGCCAAATACCCAGCTGGCACTTCTTAAACAGTCTCAAGGTCAAATAAGAACTGCACTTCCAGAAACAACAGTCATTACATTTCAATATTTGGTTTCACTTTTAAAGAATGGAAATAATAATGAAAAGAGTTTACAAATAAATAGATAAATGCTTTGATTTGTGATTATGGTCTTGTTGTTGAATGAGAAGCTCAGGGAAACGTTGTATTGGTGATTTTATGTGTCAGTACTGTCATGGGTTTTTAACTGCAGTGTTAAAGCACACAATGTGTAATAGCCAATTACAGAACTGTCTGTGATTTCTGTATGTACCTGTACGTACATGCCTGGTATCCCAGGAGTGTCATTAGTACCATATGTTTGATATGCACCATGTGTAACACAAAATATGTATGGGGTATCAGAAGCATCAATAGTACCATCTGTAGCAGTTGATCTCTCTCCTGGGAAACGTGCTCCGCCACGGAAATGACGGCTCCCATGTAATGACGAGTATTTTCTTCTTTTAGTACACACTCATCTTTCTGTTTCTTCAACATGCTCATCCTCCTCTCTGCCTTCCTGGAAACCGAGAGAGAGGAGAAAAGGATGAGATAGGTCTAAGATAATTCAACAGAGTGAGGGAGGAAAAGATGGAGGTAAGTAAATAATGGGACAGAGAGGAAATGGAGGATGAAAACATAGGGAGGAGAAGGAAATAGATTTAGTAAATACTTCGGAGGGAAAAGGAACTCAGGGTGGTTCAATGGTTGAAAGGGGAGTTCAACACAGACATGTAGGGAGAAAGCACTGTTGGTTAATCAAACACCTTTAGACAATCTTCACACTTCAGAATGAGAGAAAGACAGAGTTTATCTCAGCTTAAGTCTACAGGGAGCGGAGGAAGGTTCCAGAGACCAGAACAGATTTCAGAACAGATGTAGGAAAATAACCCGATGTGAACTCTGGTAAGGTGCATAATGCTGCACAAATAACCCTCCACTTAATCTTTTTCAGATTTTGATCAGATTTAAGTTTAATATTTTGATATCGTGGCAACCTTGGTGCTTTTTTTTGGTGATTTTTTGTTCAAACTTTGAATAAAACTGAAGAGGAGCGATGAGCCCTGTCATAACAGAAAGTGCCTTTGCACATTGTTTTCAATGCTTTTGAAATGCTGCTCTTTCCTACATCCAGAAAAAAAACCACATCAACTCAAATCTCACTTCATCATGATAAACTGATGAATAGTCAGGGGCTTTTGTATTTAAATCGTTTTGAATTATGGGGCACTTCATTTAGTTTTTTCCTTTTTAGTTCACTTCAAGTTAATTTAATTAACGCCGTCACGATGTGTAGTCATGAGCAGAAAATTCAAGGCCCTGCATATGTTTCTTTGATCCTGTATGATTATATACAAGTCTAGGTTAAAGTCAGGCTCATTAAATAAGATGTTTTAATAACTAGTTCAGCTGCCCGGTTGTAATATGTGCAGCTAAACAACATGAAGGCTGTGATCACTTCTATATAGTGGACACACCATTTTGTAGTGCTGTCCGAATTCTGAGTGAGTGGATTATATAGGGTACCATCTTACTCAATGTATCCCACAATGCATTTTGAAAAGTAGTGTACGACCGATAGTCACTATCCGAGCAATATATACCATCATGCATTGCAGTTCAAAAGATTTTTACGAGCGGAGAGTGGCGTTTGACTCGGCTGCTCTCAGACGGACGAGAGGAGCGACCAGCGTGAACACAGAAACACAATAGAGTTCATATTTGGAGCGTTTTGACTGAAATCTTTGATCTGATTTTTTATTTTTTTATTTTATATACTTTATTAATCCCCGAGGGGAAATTCTGGTTCGCACTCTGTTATTGAGAGACATGCTTCTCACACACACAGGCCTGAATCACACACATGCACTAACACGACCTGTGGACATGCATTAATGGAGAGATGTCAGAGTGTGGTGGCAGCCCCCACAGGAGGCGCCCCCTGAGCTGGTGGGGGTTCGGTGCCTTGCTCACGGGCACCTCAGCAGTGCTCGAGAAGTGTTCTGGCACCTCTCCAGCTACCAGACCAACTTCCATATTTTGGTCCGCATGACAAATGCATGATTTAATAAAGAGTAAAAGATGGTCAAAGTTAGTTTGTCCTAATGATGATGACAGACACGAGACCAGAGTCTGTGAACATAAATAAATGAGTTTTGGTTCGAAAATATGTTTCATTATGTCTCAAATTCAATATTTGATATGTATTTATTATTTGTAAATGTTTTCGTGAAAGTAAAGTCAGTATAATAGAAGTTATCACTGAAATTCATGCTGTTATTATCGTTATTATTGATCCTCAGCCGGAGTTAAGCTGCACGTTTTAGTTGCGTGACAACAATGACGTCACTGTCAGCAGCCAGCGAGTGAGCGAGTAGTGTCCGAAATGTTTTTTAATTTTGCTGAGTGAGTGCACTTCAGTATATAGTCCACTGCATTAACTCACTATATAGTGAGTAGGGAGAAGGGAACGAGTGAGTGATTTCAGACACAGCCTAAGAGATGTTTAAAAAACACTTACCGGCACACAGTTCAAACGTGTGTAAGTGGACAGTTGGTGTAAAAGGATTTATAATCGCCTTCTGCATGACAGGAAATATGTTCCGATGGTTTGACTTTATACAGCGATTTAAACAGCCAAACAACAACCTCCTTTAAATCGGATCTATGTATTACAGAGCTTTGTGATGAAGTTCAGATAATAAAATACAAAAGATGCTTCCTGGATCAGTGAAGGCCACACAGTTTAGACCTAACATCTGTAAGTTTAGAAATGATATTAGTAATAGTGAAATTATCAGTACTATGTTATGCACACAATTACACTTTGATCTGAAATGGGCACTTTGCATGGTGTAATTATTTGGACATCTTAAAACGTATAAGTTAATGTAGTTGCGTCACGCGGAGTTACACTTGGATATAGATTTTCTTTTAATATTGAAGGGTACATAACTGTATCTTTACAGGGCCATGGGAATTAACTGTAGTGTTGTGAGGTGTTTCTCATGTGTCTCAATGCCTGTCCCAACATAATCAAACATTTCTTTAATTAGACCAGCTGGCACTTCAGAGGGCTCAATATTCAAGATAAACAGAGAATATTTATTATAATGATTACCTGCTGGCTTGTTTGGTGAGCTCCAGCTCCGTCTCCATTCTCTTGAAATGTGCAGACAAGTTGGCTTTGTCCACAGCCAAACTCCTATTTTCCTCCTGAAGGCTAGACAGCCTCAAAAGCATTTCGTCCAACTCACTCTTATTCCTGCTCTCCTGCTCTTCCAATTGCCTGAGAGCCAAGAGCATGTTGTATAGCACATTATAACACAACATCTAGTAAGAATACTTTTTAACAAACTGTATCCATTGTCAACTAAAGTTACTGCCTACCAAAAAGATTTGTCCTGCTTAAAAAAAATCTTTACATTTATCTTTGTAACTTCTTATTTTGATCAACTTATGGAAACCTTTATTTTCTGTTTATCCTACTGGCTTTGTTTGCCACCTCACTGTAAAAAATCAATTGCAATTACAGCAACAGTATGAATACACTCTAACGCATCAGTGTATTTCCACATCCCAGTAACCCCTTCTTTACCAGGTGCTACACTTGTTTGTACTTGTTTTTTTTCTGTAGTTACAGATCAATACTGAGCTATTCATGCAATAATGTCTTGAACTAAAACTAAATTTAGATGAACCTTTTGTTCGGAATAATTGAGTCTGTACACGGAGGGCAATTTCCTCAATTTATTGTACTGTCGATAATGTTTGTTGTGTGTATGAATTGACCAGGTGGCAAATGAGTTTCCCTGCTGGGGATTAATAAAGTGTTCTAATCTAATCTAATCTCATTTGTGAACACATACCTGGCTAAAAAGAGTTCTGATTGTTGTTATGTTTCTGGATATGCATGCAGAAGTGTTTTTTCACAGTGTTAACACTGTGTATTTTTTCCTTTAAAAAAATAAATAGAATGAAACATTAGTAGGAGTACCGTTTAAGTTTCCCAGCAATGTCGCAGTGTTCGTCCCAGGAGACTGAATCCTTCAGGCGGGCCTTTGAAACTTGTACCTCCCTAACATTTTTCTCCAGCTCCCTCCTGCTCTCTTCCAGGTCCTTCTGCAAACCCTGCTTTTCAGCCTCCAACAACATCAGTTGCTTAGACACCTTTGAAACTACAGAGAGAAGGAAGAGAGGTTAGGAAGCACCATGTGAAATACTTAGTAAAAAGAAAGAAACCTAGAAGAGGACGTAGTGCAACAGAGGTAAATTAGTAATGCTTAAAATGTAGTTTCTTTCAGTTGATTAGAGGATGTCCCCTGCAATCTAAACCATGGATAGTAACCATTCATTAATCCATCATCTTGTTTGGTGTCATGTGGAGATTGAGCCAATCCCAGCAGACACCAGGAGAGGCGTGGTACACCAATTACATTTAGAGACAAACAACCATTAATGCCTACAAGCGATTTAGAGTCACCGGTTAACCTAACAAGCAGTTTTTTAAGACTCTGGGAGAAGCCAGATTACAGAAGAAAACCTGAGCATGCAAAGGGAGAACATGCAAGCTCCACACAGAAAGGCTCCTGAATGTTCGATGACTCAAACCAGGAAACTTGCCTAGAGGCGACAATGAAACTATGCAGCCTTTATAAAGTATACTAAAACAATTACATGTAATACATTTCCGTTCTTTTTTCCTTACAGGGACAGCAGAGTGTCTAACTGCATTAATGCACAACCGCCCCCCATCTGGGCTTTCTTTCCCAGATTTAATTCTGTTGAAGTAAAACCCGGGCATGTCTCCTCGGTTAGTCGGTTAGTGCATCAGATTCAACAATAACCATCTTTCATTTAAAAAAATGATTTAAAAATAGTTTTAAAAAGTAGGCAACAACTGAACTGACATTTTCTCCGTAGCATGCAGAAGTAGCCTTTCTTGCCTGCCAGGTGGGCAGTTCAATAAATGTGTGAAGTCACGTGGAAGGTATCAATGGAGGCCCCCACAAATTCCAAGATGTTGTAAATATTAGGGACGTTCCTAGAAACAAATTTTCTAGTCGATTAACCTGCAATTTTAAATTCAAGCTAGTTAACTATTCTAAACTAGCAGCCTTTGATCCTCCAGGTTAACATCCATGCACCTCTTCTGAATGTTGTTACGCATTGCTTCTGTCGATATGCAATTCTAACAGCTCACACACAACTTTATCTCCATTTTCAAGATCAAAATACTACCAAACTGCACTGTCCCTACAAGATGCCTTCCTCTCACTGTGCCTTTTGACATCTGTGCAGTAGGATGAAAACAAGGAGAGAAGGCCTCTACTAGGAATGTAGCGAGTCTCTTGCTACAGCCCCGGCTAGTGGCGGGTTGCTGCATTACAGCTTAGACACAACATTTGAATGGCATTGAGGGCCAACATTTCAGAGAAATAATGATTGATAATTATTGATATGGACTGATATGGCATTTTTTAATGTGATAACATTTTTAGTCATATCGCTCAGCCTTACCGACAAGTAATTCTGGTGCCAATTAGCAAGGGTGCAGAGTCTGCAGACATTTAATCCCCTAGTCGCACACATCCCTGACCAATATGCCTTTGATTTTTCTCTTTCACCCAGTACCTTCAGAATAGTGTCTGCTGTGACTGGCTTTGGCCTTAGCATGCTGAGCCTCGAGCTGATCAATCAGAACCTGGTTCTCCTGCAAAACAAGCAAGGCTTGTTGTTGAAGTCGATGACTGTAGAGATACAGAAAAAGATAGAGAAGAGACAGATGTGTAGTCTACAATATGTAATCAGAGTCAGAAGCAGAGACGACTGATATTGAGTCTGAGACAGTAAATTCTTGTATAAAAATATACAAAAACACAAACATGGCAGAAAGTTCTGAGCACGTGTCTGATGGGATGTTCTTCACTGTGTACCGCCTGACTTTATGTTTATTTTCTTTGAATAAATAAATGAAGCTATAAATATGGTGTCTCCCCTGCTGCCAAAGTGCTTCATGTTGCACTTGGATTCGTTAACTTGTGATAATATTGTACGATGTTGATGTACTTGCATTAAATGTGATTGTATACCATTAAAGTTATGGTCTTACCACTTTCATTTTATCAAATATACACGTAATTAACAGAGACAGGCAGCAGTCAGGCAGAAGAGAGTAATTCATTTTCACCACATCACAGGAATGAGTGGTGACAGCAGAGCAAGTGCTGAGTCTCTGACAGTGCAGAATCAATACACACACACAGAGAATAGTACTTCTCACCAGTCCTTTTGGCTGACCCCTCCGAGCTTTGCAATTTCATCATGGAGTCCTCCATTTTCTTTGATTACCTCCTCTACATGAACTCTCAACCTCTTTACTTCCTCCTGTGGCGAGCAGACAAAGACACACAAGGACTTTTTTTATTTCAACAAACAATTTAAGACATTTTAAATTGGGTACAACAATACAGATACCTTCTACTCTACTTCTACACCTCTGCTGAAAACTGAGAACCAAAATCTTTGATGTCTCCAACCACTTATGATAAAATAATTCTGGAACACACGTGCATTTATCCTGCAACAATGCACACTGAAGTCCATCAGCTCTGTGTGGAGTTCAAAGCCCTTCTGCAGCTGAGTGAACTCTGAGTGAGTAAAACGACTTTTTAAGAGAGAGAGTGTTGTTGTTTTTTTATCTGAATGGCCTGCTCTTTTTGGCTCACTCTGGGGAAGAAGCTTTGTCATAAGCAGCGAAACATATCTCACATTAGTTCAAATTAGACTTTGCAAGAAAGTCTGGTCAGAAGTGTGGACAACACTTAACCAGGTCAGAAAGAGAGTAGTGCAGTGCACAGGTGTGCACCGAGAAGTCCTTCAGCTCTGATCAAATCTAACAGAAGAATAACTTCTCTCTTGAAAAACACTGCGTTCTGTCACCCCTTCTCTTTCTGGACATCATGTTTACTGAGCTAACGTGATGCAGCAACAGCAAAAGTCAACTTGTCTTTTAAATGATGTTACTCCCTGCTGAGAAGATAGTTCAAAGTTCAACATTTATTTCATGTATTGTACCATCAAATGAACCTCTTACTTTGCTAATTAAATATTGGTTATAACTGGGTGAAAATATGTATTAAAAATATTTGAATTCATAAAAAACTAAAACAATTAACTATAAACATTTTCCCCCATCTACCCACAATGTTTCAAGTGTCGGATAAAATCTGCTGGCAGACCGGATTCAGCCCACGGCTGCAGGTTTGACACCCCTGGCTTAAAGGGATGGTTCAGATTTTTGTAGCAGGGTTGTATTAGGTACATTTCAATAGTCAGTGTATGATCTAACTACTGTACAGTCGGTGGTTATCAGAACAGATTTATTTAGAGAAGCCAACCAGAGTACAAAATGGAGAAACTAAGCTTTGCTGCTGTCTACAGTGTGAATGTACCAGTGTATGTCTGCATGTTTACTACATTTACTTCAGTAATCTGTCCACTGAAATGTGTGTCAGGTTTTCATCCTGACACACATTGAGGAGATAATAAAAGGAAACATCTGAACATGCACAGAATCTCCCACTCAAACTTTACCTCAGTAATTTGTAGAAGTGCATCTTTCTCATTCATCCTGTCTTCATACGCCAGCAACAAAGGAGATAAATGCTTCACGTCAAGCTGCAAACAAGGACAAATGTAAATGATCCAAACCAGCTTTGGCAAAGGACTCAAGGACCTCAAAGATAACACAAATGACACCACAGATGTTTCTCTCAGGTCTCAAAATATTTTATTCAGATATTTTATGACATAATCATGACCAAGTAAGTCAGTTTTTTTTTCATTGTGGTGTTCATGGATTGAATTATAGGGGGAAAACACAGCTTTGACCCCTAAATCCCCCCTCAAGGAGAGACCCTGGACCAGACTTTTACAACCTCTAGGATACAACATTAACACCAAGTATCTCTTTGTGAACTATCTCAGATATTGATTCTTTAGTTTCAGGTATAAAATAATCTTTCTTCTGCAATTTGGTTGACTAACCTGCTTCTTAACTATCGGATCAGTTATATGAACCAAATGTTGGAACTTTAGAGAAAACTACCTCAATTGTTAATCTGCCATATTGAAAATGTACTTGCCTATTAAACTAGAGGGCCATGTTAAACAGATTGACCAGTCACAAAGTTAGACTACTGTCCTGCCATCATTAAAGGGATACTTCACCCGTTGAAACATGAATCTGTATTGACATTGGGTCATATATGTAGTAGAAATGTGAAATACATTTTGAAGTTGGTGCCTTCTTGACCGAGAAAAGGCAGAAAGTGTCTTCTTGGCTCATGTGGATGAAAGACAACAACTCCCAGAATGCACAGCACCACAGGCCACTCCCACTGAAGCTACGGTGTATTTACAGTCTGTCTACAACACATACGGCCGTTTTCTCAACTGATTACGAGATTTCTTCCAGAAGGAATTGGCATCTTAGAAATTCCTGGCAGCAAACGGGCTCTATGTCTGTGTCCATAGGCAAACAGTGAGAGCACCGACACCACCAGTCCGCCCCAGCTCCGCCGGCGACAGGCAGGTCTTGAGCCCCAGCTGCTGAGAACTGCCTCTCGGCAGCAGCCGCCTCCTGTTCCTCCATCAGCCTCAACTGCTCGTCGCTATATTGCGGCTCGTAGAGATATCCACGAACATCCGATTCGAGCACAAGACCTTCAAAATCCCCTTCATCCATATCAGTTTGAAGAGGAAACATACTTTTTTCGCCATTCTCGGTTCTTATCAGCTTTCTCCACAGAGCCTGTTAGCATAGCTTCCTAGCAAGATGGCGGACGTTAAGTTTCGATTCTGGCAGTGAGGTCCCGCCCACTGATCTGTGATAGGTCTGTAGCTTCAGTGGTCGAAAATATGAGGAACTAGCGATGTAGTTTCACCCCTGCTAACCAAAACAGCCTCCGATGACGCAAAATTACTATTTTTGCGTCATCGGAGGCTCCTTTTCAGGCAAAGAAATAAGGAACTTTCCCTTCTCAGGGGAAAATGACTGCGGGTTGCACGACAATTCAAAAATACTACCAGGTTTCTAATGATACAAAGCTTAATGCAAATGGGTGAAGTATCCCTTTAAGTGATGTAATCTATAGCAGTGTATGAATACTGACCAGCCAGGGAGGAGGAGAGCCTGTCTTTGGTAAGCCGCTGATTCTGGAGCTCTGATTAAGACAAAAAATGAGAAAGAAAATGGAGCAAGTTATCATCTCAGCCATAGTCAATCAATAGAGTTCCTTTAAATGCTTCCTTTCACTTATCGTATAAATATAAAAACGGATTTGGGTAGTTTAGTACTAAGTTATAGAGCTACCTCAGTGTCATGTCCAGCTCTAT
Organism: Tautogolabrus adspersus; assembly: GCA_020745685.1. Classification (NCBI taxonomy): domain Eukaryota; kingdom Metazoa; phylum Chordata; class Actinopteri; order Labriformes; family Labridae; genus Tautogolabrus; species Tautogolabrus adspersus. Next base: position 6,946,549 of record CM036535.1, read on the forward strand.
GCTTAGGTTATGTTTTAATTTCTTCTCATATTGTTCATTTCCTGTTTTATTTTGAGTTACTTACATATCCTCTCATTTCAGATCCTTCACTTCCTAGTGCCTGCCCTCCTTTGTTTCCCGCCTGTGAGACTGTCTGCCTCACTCTAGCTTGTGTCTGGCTGTGTCAAATTTTCTCCCCCTCCTAATGCTGTGTTCCATTGTACTCGGAACTCGGGGAAAAAACGACTTCCAACTCGGAAAAGTGCAATGGAACTGCCATTCAGGTCGGAATTCCAAATCGGAAACTCGAGCAAGATCCTTGTGGATCCGGTCGATAGAATTGAAGTCACAGCAATATGGCCGTGCACACAGTAACAGGTAAGCAGAATGACCTGTTTGTCAATTTTTAACTCAGATTGGAAGTCGGAAAAACCGACACGGAATTATCGATTTCCGACTTGCAATGGAACGCAGCATAAGTCCTTAGTCAGTAGTTATGTCCGAAATCACACAGTCACTTCCTAAATGGCAATTGGACTTGAGCTTATATAGCGCTTTTTCTAGTCTTCTGACTACTCAAAGCGCTTTTACACCGCATGTCACACATACACATTGACACACTCATGGCAGAGGTTTCCTACTCTGTACTCCCTACTCCCTACATAGGGAGTTCTCTGTAGTGGACTATATAGTGCACTCATTCGGCACTATTTGGACACTACTCGCATAACTAAAACGTGCAGTGTCACGCCGGCCGAGGATGTATAATAACGGTTAAATAACAGCATACATTTTAGTGTTTACAAATATTACACTGATCTTTAAAAAAAACAAAAAAACAATTAGATATACATTATAAATATAAAGTACTTCATTTTTGACAATTAATGATACATATGTTTGCACCAGACTCATGTATATGTGTTTACAGATTATGGTCTCGTGCCTGTCATCGTTATTAGGAGAAACTAACATTTACTCATTTAAAGTCTTTATTGAAACGGCTTCTAGATTTCAGTAAAAATGCCTCCAAACATTCACTTTCTGTGTTTATGTGTTCACTCTGGTCGGACTCCTATCTGCTGTCAAGCATGAGAGCAGTAGAACACCATTTTTTGCTCGTAAAATCTTGGAACCACAATGCATAATGGTATACACTGCTTGGATAGTGAGCATTGGTTGTACACTACTTTTCACAATGCATTGTGGGATACAATGACTGCACAATATAGGTAAATGTTCACTCAAAATTCAGACACCACTACAAAATAACATATTCACTATATAGTGAGTAGTGTGTGATTTCAGACTCTGTGTCTCCCCTTCCTTCTGTGTCAAGCGAACAAGCCTTTGGTTCTAGTTAACTCCTTTTTTGATATCGATCTCAGCTGTGTTTTCTGACTACGTCTTTGCCTGTTCCCCTTTTGGATCAGTTTGCCTGTGCTTATTACAGGTAAAGAATGTTTACCTTTTTACAGAGACTGTGTTCAGGAGCTGTGCTTGTGATTCCTATCACCTGTGGTTCTGTGTTGTTACACAACATATCTTTTAACAATTGAAAATGATGTTTCATATTTGGCTGCAGTGTCTTGTAGAAAGCTACCATTTGTGAACAAATGGGAAATAAAATGTTAATGTGAATGTTGATATGATAAGCAGCTTTGCTGATGAAACCAACTCATGTCTCCTGGCTCTTATTACAGCGTTTTCTTCTAATCTTTACTTTTATCTTCCTCACAAAGACACACTAAGTCTGTCAGTAATGAGGACTAGAAGCTACAGGCCGAGCATCTCATGGTGTGAAGACACAGCATGATGTAGCCATGATTAAAAACCACAGGCCAGCTTTCTTCTGCTGTGTAAGACACAAAGAGTGAACAGACCGTCACAAGCAGGAACAAGAAATTCATTTAGTGCAAAAGATCAAAATGAAGGACAGATAAAACGAAACCTTATTCCACTCAGCAGGGTTTTTGATCAAAGGAAGGATTCTTTCTGAAAGGCTTTGGAACAAAACAAAACAAAGATTTTCATGCTACATCTGAAAAAATAATGGTGTGAATTGGAGGCTGATTAAAATATACTAGAGTGAGGTAAGGTTTGACGTAAAGGCAAAATGTCCTATGCTAAAAAAAAAAAACGTGGACATTATCAAGACGGTCCTTACCCTAACTCCTAACCCTGCCTGAATGGAAAACACTCCTTGTTGTTTGAATTAACTCATTTAAATCTTGACACTTAAGAGATTGAGACCAAGTTGTTGATTACAGAAAGGTTTCTGGTGCAGTTGACGCAAGCACTCCTCTACGGGTTAGCTTTTTAAAGCCGGTTACGTGAACCCTTCAAGAAAATTCTCCTGAGAGGACATGAGGCCATAACTATCACATGTAACCTGAGCTTCAACGGAGTTTCAAAACATCCGAATAAATCTGATCAATTTAAGAGTTTGATTCGTAGTCATAATGTTTTCCCACAAAACATGATAATAGCACGCTGATCTAAACACACCAAAGAGACTCAAACAATATGAGGTAAGACTCCCAAAGCAGAGGGGTTATTTTGGAGCTTGTCGTACCTCCAGTTTGGACAAAGGTCTGAAGCGGGTTTGATAGCGGCTCAGCTCCACATTGAGACGGTGAACTGTCAGTTTGAGGGCATCATTTTCATCCACCAGCTCCTGAGCATGACGCCTAAGGTTCTGTAGCTCTGCTTGGCTGCCTGTCAGAAGAGAGCATCAGGTTATAGAATTTTTTAAGAAGTTAAATTATGCTGTCATTCAGAGTTAGTACTATGACAGTGAAATAGGATGCACTAGAATTGTTCAAAATTCTCTATAAACTAACTATATACAATGGATGATGCTAAGGGTGTCATTTAAAGCAAATGTGGGGGCCTTTCATCATGTGTTGATTTTGGCGCCTCCTGTGGACAAGTCAGAACTTCTTGTTTATTTGCTGCTCTTGTTCTGTACATGGGTAAGTCATGGGTAAGGGAAGAAAATATCCCCCAGCTTTCTTTTAACAGTCAAATGTACCACTCACCACTCACAATCGTTGCTATGGAGACATGCATCCCATGACACTCTTTAAAAATGATGGGACATTTTCAGGAGTTTTGTGCATGTTTGAAAACACCATGCAGCAGAGAGAATGGAAGTAGAGCTTCAGTACTTTTCCACACTGCTACATCTTACCCATCAGGAGGCCAGATTCTCTGACCACAAATCCAAATAGCCCCCATTTATTCTGCCAGTTTTGCTCCACCTTTGAACACATTTTCCTTTTCATGTTTTCTTTTCCTAACTCCCTCTCCCTCTGCTCTTAAACATCACCTTTCTTGTCTTGTGACCACTTAAAGTGCTATATTTAACCTGCCATTCTAACCAGTCACATGCATCTACACACTTATCTGGTTAAGTATCTACCTGTGGACACATTCACATAGGGAGGAGCCAGGAAACAAACCACACATTTTTTGACTAGTGGATGATCCACTTTACCCCCACAGGCTACAGCTACGTACCCCTACTGTGAGTCCCTGCTTCATTTTGTCTCTGTCTTTCTTTTTACCAGTACCTCTTTTTTGATCTTTTTCCCTCATTCTTCAACTTTATCGATTAACCTCCCTCTTCGATCTGTCCCCCAGTATACCTCCACTGAGTCCTCCACTCTACCTGCAGATGTTCTCAGGTTTGAAGAAGCCCGACTGTGACTGAGATCCTGTTCAAGGCGTTGCAGTCTCTCTTCCAGAAGCTTTTGATCATCTACCATCCTATTGTTCTTCTCTGGCAGCGCCCGCACTGCCTCCCTCGGAACTTCACCGTACGCTCTCCTGGGCTCTGGGGACTGCTGGGTTACTGTTGAGGACTGCTGGCCGGTGGTAAGGATGGGTAGTGAGGCTAAAATAAGAAAGGTGGAAACTTTAAATAGCAGCATATGAATACAGATCCAGTAGATAAAATGTGTAAATGCAATTATTCCTTAAAAAAAAATGTTTCAAAACAAAATACTAAGTGGAACTAGTAAGGAGTGAAACAAGGCAACTGTGGTCTATGGTGGTGAGGATTAAATAACAAATAATTACATCATAATAATTACAAATTTAAACTTTTTTTTTCTCACACTAGTCAAATGAACTGGACTTTAGGTGTGAAGAGTGCTTAGGCACAGTATGGATTACCTCATGTGAGTGCGCCCTCAATCTTTATTTGTATAGCGCCAATTTATAAAAAATATTCTCTCAAGACACTTTACAAAAAGTAGGTGAAAGACCTTACTCTTTGTTATGTTACAGAGACCCAACGTTAATCCGTCATTGAGCACTAAGCAACATTTAACAAAGTTACAGTGGCGAGAAAAAACTGTCTTTAAAGAGGCAGAAACCTTTGGCTAATCCAGACTCATGATGGACAGCCATCTGCTGAAACTGCACCTGGTTTGAGAAATTGGATAGAGGAAGAAGGATAGGGACAAATGTGGGGGTCTTATATTTACCGGTCACACCTTCATTTCGACTTCCAGATCTCCTGCTGACAGAGGCTTTCTTCTTGGAAGTATCACAGCTGTCTTCAGGTGACTGCACACTGTTTTTTTCAATCAATTCTGAAAAGGGAAAAATATTCCTATCAGTTAATTAATGCAATTGTAAAAGTTAGCAGGGGTCCTGTACGTAACATAGAATCCATTTTCACCATGAGCAGCATATTGCACCTTAAATGTGACTTTCCTTTTAAATGTGTTCATTTGCAACACAGCAAGCCTGTAGTCAGCGTTAAGAGAGCCTTTCAGGGACACATAAAATATTTTAATTTAGTCCCACCTCTAAATTAGCCTGAAGTCAGCTCTAGTAATAACAGCTGTAATGAGGCTCTCCATTTAGCTCTAATGATGCACGGCTACATCAATGCTGTTATGAAACGAGTGTTGGTTGAATAAGAGCTTTATCTTCTTCCTTTGACGAAGGTTTGATATATGTGGTGCAGGTGAGAATCTCACTCTTCTTTCCTTTCACGTTATATAAGAACAATCCAAAATTAGATTTGCCTTCATCTTTCTTTATATCACTAACTATCAGTAACAGAAATATGTCTAGGAGACAGGTATTTTGAGCTATCTATCAGAGATCATACATACATTTACAAACTAACAGGAGTATATCACAGACAATAAATAATCAGTAATGACAGAGAAGCGCTGTTACACTGACACCCTCATATGGCCCCTTTAAAGTAATGACACACACGAGGGCCAGGCGAAGATTGATTCTACTGAAGAGGCTATATGGTGAGCTAACACTTAAATAAAGAGTGATATTAGGTCATGTTAATATTGACTGCTCAAATAAACTATGCACAGCATTCTCTCCTACTTACACGTGTGCTTCTTCTATCCCTGCTCACACAGAATGAGCTTGTTTCTACTTTGTCTACACACTTTTTTTTTTATATATATACTTTATTAATCCCCAAGGGGGAAATTCTGATTCGCACTCTGTTATTGAGAGACATGCTTCTCACACACACAGGCCTGAATCACACACATGCACAAACATGACCTGTGAACATGCATTTATGGAGAGATGTCAGAGTGCGGTGGCAGCCCCCACGGGAGGCGCCCCCTGAGATGGTGGGGGTTCGGTGCCTTGCTCAAGGGCACCTCGGCAGTGCTCGAGAAGTGGTCTGGCACCTCTCCAGCTACCAGACCAACTTCCATATTTTGGTCCGCATCGGAACTTGAACCGGCGACCCTCCGGTTCCCAACCCAAGTCCCTACGGACTGAGCTACTGCCACTGCCGCCCCACTTATGTGTTGTGTGGGAATAACGCTGTCCACCCATCTCCCATGAGTGTGAAGTCTGTACCTGGAGAAGGCGCTCGTTCCTCTGACATCTGTGTCAGCTGGGTCGTACTTGTCTGGAAGACAGACAGACAGACAGACAGAACCAACAATCAGACATGTAATGAACAAGTCTTTTCAAAAAGGTTTCTCAAGCCTCACTGCCTTTTAGTGCACAGCTACTTCAGAGAGCACTGCCTTTCTGGTCTCTTGTTATGACCATTATCAATATGTTACCAATAAGATGTTGTCAGTGTGCTTATTGTTGTGAATCTTCAGAGAACCAGTAAATCAATGTGAATGAGACACAGTTTTTGAGTTCACTGTGGGGTCACACACAGCTGAAACTGAAAAACATGAAAGAAACAAAAACTGAATACATGAATGTTTGAGACTGAAGCTGTTTTTTCTTACAAGCTCTTTTTCTTACACTACAATTAACACTAATTTGCCAATTCATAATGTACATTTTCATTTATCTATTTATTTATTTATTTAAAACAGGGACAGTGCACATTAATGAACATGAATATGTAAATATGCCAGATTATAGCCATAGGCTAATTTCCATCTGTAGTCCCTTGGCAGGTTGATGGTAACACGTAAACAAAGTTACATAAAATCACGATGACAAGCAACACCAATACAACAAGTAATGACAAAACAACAACACATACTGTACATTAGTTAACAGAGACATATACCAGTATAAAGAGTGGCTGTTCATCAGAGTTAAAAGTGCTTCAAGTGCTTAAGGTGCTTAAAGTGCTGCTCAGGGAGGTGAAGTGTCGGAGTATTAAAGTGTCACAGAGCTGGAGTATTGCACATCATTAAGAGGTACTGTTGTAAATTGCACATTTGCCCTAGAACCTGTAACATTAAAGTGCTGCTGTGATTGCACATGGCTCTATTGCACTCAGTTTGCATACACTGACGTGTGAATGCATATACTTTTGCACAGGGTTAGCATACATAGAACTGTTTACGTACGCAGTATTGCACTGGGGTAAATTACACGTGTGTGTGTATGGTATGTATGTAAAAGAGGATATCCATCTTTAAAATGCTATTAATAAATAACACACAATAAATAAATCCTACCTTCACTCAGTCATAATGTTAAGTGTTTTATTTCAAGAGGTGTTTAATGAACTGGATGGATGTAAGGAGGCCACAGTCGAGATCTTGTTAAACTATATTGAATGACACAGAGCTGTGAATTTGTCATATCCCTTATTTTGATTGATAAATAGGGTTGACAAAATAACAGAAACATCTGTAAGTTTAAGCTAGGTATACCTAAAACCTCGAGCTGAGTGTACGATAAAAAGGCAGCTGATAAATGCATGAAGGTACATCATTCTCTTTCATTTTCAATAGCTTTAGATTGTGTTAAAATGGACATGAAAATTCATGTTCTCTGTTTTTCTTCAGTGTTTTCAGCTTATGAAAGTAATAGGTGTCAGCTGGACTCTGTGAACGCCTGAAAAGACTAATAAGAGTCGAAATCAGCCCGTTGGGCCAATTATAGGTTACTAACCAAATGTGGAAGTATAAAGTACAATAATATGAAAAATACAATGTGTGTAATGTTTACTATGTCAGTGACTACACTTTTCCAGGTCAGTTTTCAACAACACTAAGAGGGTTTAAATAGAGCAAAATGACACCACCTGTATAACGAGAGCCTCAGAGGCAAATACTCAAAAGATACAATGATGCTGTAAGGGGTGTATTGTCAGCAAACAAAGAAATGACCTTCCAAACATAAAAAACAAAACTGTAATGTCATAGTTTAAATATGAGCATGAAGAGGGATTCAGAACTTCAACAGTGCAAGGTAAGTCTCTATTCTAAGTACAACTATGCCTCCCAGTGGATCAGACTGGTACATGCTTTAGCTCCTTTAAAAATTCATATTCATAGCAGATGTTCGGACTTGTCTTGGCGGAAAAAAGCAGAGATTTAACTGATTACATTATAAGTGTCAGAGTAGGTCATTGAAGTGAACACACATAGCCATGAAATTTGGCCACATACATATAGTGTATGTCATAATGTCATCATTTCTGCTGTTAACATGTATGTATTTTTTTCTTTTGTATGTGTTTGTGTTAGGTCCTGTTTACTTTCAATGACATTGTTTAGTCCTAAATTAACTTAAAAATAACAATGAGATGGTCCCGTAGAATTATCCTGGTTCTGTAAATCCTGGAGCATCTTACCTTAGGTTTCAGTGACACGGCATAGACGGGTTCTGTGACTGAGCAGTTCTCCTGTCTGTCCAGAGTTTGGTACACATGCTCTTCTCTGTCCTCTTCATCATCCACCTCATCTTCCTTGTCTTTCAACTCCTCTTCTGAGTGTTCAGGGGAGGACAGGCGGGGCCGGCTGGCCAAATCTTCTGACCATCGGTCTCTGGTGATGTTAAAAAGAAAGTAACAATCCGTGGAGAAAAGTTTATTGTTCATTATTATCTTAAAGATGGTGTAGTACAACCTACTTAACTTTCTGCAATAGGCCATTTTCACAGCAGACATGTTTTTAAATGTCATATTACAAAAGTGCAGGTGTTATTAAGGACATTAAAGATGGTTCTGTTATATTTAGGAGTCAAGGAGATTGAAACATTGTGGACCACAGAAATAACAAAAGATTTGGCTATGTTGTCATATTTTAGTAGTAAGAATGCTGTCACAGTTCTTCTCATAATGCTTGTTGGAGTATTTGTCAGGAGGAGTTTACCTGGTGTAAAGCACTGTGCTGATGTTTGGTTCAGATATGAAGGACTCTGATTGGTCACTCTCCGAGAAAGACCTCGGTCTGACAGGAGGTAAGGCCCATGTCTGTCCAGTGAGTGAGGAAGACAAGATGGCCGCTGCTAAGGCTGACCTGTAGATGGAAAGACATATTTCATATGAGGATAAACACTGAAATATAAGAACAAGAACATCATGCTGAATTAGACATCAGGATTTCAGGTCAAAGTTGACATGATTAGGATCAGTGATGATAACATTTCATTGATAGTCTATTATCTGTGGGACAGCAATAGTTGGTGAGAACTATTATTGGTAAATTAATAGGCATTAACTTGAGCCAATTTTAGCCATTTTTATGAACTAGCAACATTGAATCTACATACATAGAGAATATTGTCCATCAGCTGCCCTAAAATATATACCTTACAAACACTGCATTGTGGGGATGAAGTGGAAAAGGTGACCTTGTTACCTCTCAATTCATTCAGAAGTTCACACAAGTGATGATGCGTTTCTAACCAAACAGTGGTACCTGGGTCAATTCCCATAAACCCAGTAAACGAAACCCGTCGATCATTACAAAATGCTTGTTGATCAGGAAATTATATTATTCAAAACCGGAAAAAGTGGAAGACTGTTGGAAGATGCATGTGATGGAGAGGGATAGGTACCTGGGTCTCTCAGGTGAGGGGCTCGGGCTGCGAGGAGGAGGAGTACGGGGAACAGCAGCTTTGGGAGCAATGGAGGCAGCAGGGATCAAACCAGGAGCTATATGTCTCTACATAACACATCCAGAGGGAGGTAAGGGAGAAGATTAAAATCACATCGGAATAAAAAACTAACAGACACAATGCCGGACCTATAACAGTAGTTGAGGGAGGCTCAAAACTGTTCAAGCTTTTTGACAACCAAACAGGAGGGAAACTTAAGAGGCTACAGCATGCACTCTACATGGAAAGGATAGGGGTATGGGAAAAAAAGAATACAGACACAAATTCATTTCAAGATTCAAAACTCAAGATTCAAGATTTTTATTTGTCACATGCTCATACAGAAATGCAAATCATAACCATTTCATCAACGAGATACCGGCACCAACCACTGGATGTTTCAAACAATCATCTTCAACAACAGTGGTGGCCTTCTCTATATGAAACACCAATGTTATGTAGACTTGGCACAGTACGGGCGGCTGTGGCTCAGTTGGTAGAGTTGTCATCTCTCAACTGGAAAGTCGAAGGTTCAATCCCCACTTCCTGCAGCAACATGTCCAATATGACCTTGGGCAAGACTTAACCCCAAATTGCTCCCGCTGCTTCATTAGTTTCACTACATAGCAACCACTGCCATCAGTGTGTGAATGGCTGTGAATGGGTAAGTGTGACAGTTTATCTCTTACCATTTACGTCACTTATTCAGCTGAAAACACAACTGACAATAAATCACAGCGGAGTTTGAGGAGATAAAGCTGTGATTTTAATGGTTGTTTAAAACAACAAGAATGTCATACTTGTTGTCAGGACGAATTAACGTAGCACGGTCATTCAGGTGCTGCTCGGGTGGTCCAGATCAACTGGAAGCAGCACAAGTTTCCGAGTTGGGAAGTCGTTCTTCCGACTTCAGTGTGTTCACGTGATTTCAGTTCGGAAAGTCTTAATGTTGTAACAACAGCACAAACAAGCGCTGATGCTACGAAGAAGATCTGTGCAACGTAACTGTTAAAAATTATATTTGAGCAAAAAGTTAAAAACAATACGTCAATTTATTTAAAAAAAAAAAGTATGTTTACATTAACAAAACATATTTTGCCCCCCAGGTGATGACGATTCAGACGTCCAGTCGGTAAGTCGGGTACCTCAGTCTTTTCCGAGTTGTTGTTCCGACTTGTGCAGGTGTTCATGTGCATTTTACAACTCGGAAACTCGTTTTTCCGATTTGTCCTACATCACATGAATGCACCATTAGCTCAACTACCTTTAGCTCAAGCGAAGTGAACCAACATGGATTCATGAAAACTACGTTTAATGTCAGCTTGAGGGGAAGAAAGACAGCATTAAAAGCAAGTGAAACTTACAAACTCCTGGTCTTTCTCCCTCCTGAAGTTGAATTTCAGCATGTTGTGAAGCTTTTTTCTGGCAGGCTACTCGATCACCTAGGTCGACAGTTTGACCTGTTAACGGAAAATTCCTTCTGTCGAATAACATTAGAAATGCAAATTGGTCACATTTTCTGCCGCTTTCATTCAATAACGTGACATTTCGGGGATTTATATATTCAACAGGCTGTTTGCTAGCAGATTCCTTGTATCTAGACCAGAGACGCTTCACCACAAGAAGACACCACGCTCCAAAATCAGTGCTTATTGGCTGAAGTGAGGCGAGAAGCCAATCAGCGGCTGATATAGTTCCCCTAGCAACGACGTCCTCCGGCTAGGCCACCAGGGGGCGACCTCGTACCATTTCATGATGGATCACCTACTCTTTCTTTTTCTTCTCTTTTCTTTAAAAATAATTTCAGTCCAAAGTTTGCTATAGGCTATATCAGCTGCAAATTTAAGTGTGACTTTTATCACACGATGCTCTCTGAGTCTGCCCAGAGGAAGCAACATCAATTTAACTGTCAAAATAAACCTAAATACAGGGGATAATTTGACCTTCAGGAGTAGCCTATTTTCTTTTATTCAGAACTACAGGAATCTTGTCAGGTTTTATTGTGGTAAAATGTTCTACCACATATAAAAACACACTCAGACTATACCAATTTATTTCACACAGGCTTTGAAAGATGTAGGGGAAAGGAAGGCCTGATGGATTAAACTTAATCACATGATATTTCTCCTCTGCTTTCATGGATTAGGATGTCATGGGATCCAAGGCCAGACTCAAAAAAACATGAGTATTGACTTAATAAGTGCCGACTCACTGGGTGCTGTGGTAAAACTTTAATCCAGTCATTCCCAACCTGCTAGTTTCTATTTCTGAGCTAGACAGAAGCACAAATATATGAAAAAAATCCAGGGATAGTGTTTTGACCCCTTCTTTTATTGATACTTGCTTTTATGCACAAGACACAAAAGTGCATTTATACCACAGTTGCTATGTTGCAAAAAGTACACAGAAACAAGCAAAGGAAACTTAAAACCTATTTAAGAAAAGGTACCATAACCCTCTGCATATACTGTACATCAAGGCATTTAGGATCACTATGCACTGTAAAATGCATAGAGAGATCTGTTTCAGCTTAAACTGTTTGTACACGCGCCACTGTTGGCACACTTAGTTAGCACTATTAATATTAATTACGCACATTTGTGATATTTACCTTCATGATTTAGCATACATGGCACTTAAGACACTATTATAGGTAAACAGAATCAATATAGTGTTACATCTTACATTTCAAAATATCTTTACAAAGACAACATGTACCAGATTATAAATTCACCAAAGGATTAAGCAAGGCTAGTAAAATACATTCCTCCAAGAAACCAACCAAGAAATCCAACGTGCAAATATTCACAACTTGACCATTCACAAAAAAATAATCCTACAACTTTACAACATATTTATATTTTTGTGTATATTTTTTTGAATATCATAAATAATTTGATTATCAAATGTGTATAGGAATCTACTTTGTAGATAAAGAGATAGTCCAACACGGAAAAGTGTCAGTTATGTGGGATTTGACTATGATGCAGACAAATAGTAAAAACCTGACTGTGGACTTTGATCAAAGTCACTGTTTGGTGACCGGCTATCACTGGTCTGTCCACATTCTTCCCTTCTGGAGACAAAACAACCTTTAACTACATTTAGATTCACATTAACAGAGAGACACAGCATGTTCTCTTCTTACAAACTGTGGCAGAGGGAGAGAGGGACAGAACAGGGTAACATGAGTCAGGCTGGTAGATGATACAACCACGCATATCAAGGACATGGAGGCATTTTGGTCTGAGGCATAACTGGTGCAACAAGCAAACTGAAAATACCAATGTTTCCATTTCCACTATGTCCCAGCCATGACATTCAACACAATCATAATCCTAAAAGGCTGTCTCACAAATAGAAAGTGACATTTATACATAACTAAGGTATATGTATGCTTTTTAGCAGCTTATTTAAACATTGCATTCATAAACTCTCCCCAGACAAAAAACAACAACTGTACAACCCAGTTGGATATCCCTCTATCATTGTGTAACATACTGCAACAAGGGTCATATCATCTACATATCTGTTTAGTAATAAACATGTACAGCAACCCTGAAATCTGATCAGTATCCATAGATCATGACAGAATCCTTTACATAAAAAGTATGAAACAGACACAGATAACAAAACTGCACAGTGCACAGTTACATCAGTACACAATGGAGCTAACAAGGGACTGCTTAAGCCACAGTTAAATTACCCCCTTGCAGTTGAGTAGTACCCGTTGCTGGGTGTGTTTGTTCAACTTTGTTTTTGTCCTTCAATTTGTCTGGAGAATTTCTTAAAGGAAACGTACTAAGAAGACAGTTTGACTTGTCGGCGCTGCTGAGTATTTACAGACTGGAATGATAACTGGTTTTTCCAACAATGCAGCTTTACTGTGCTGTGCACATAGACTGTATAGAAGAAGTGGAAATAGACTCTTGGATTTGAAAAGTGAAGCCAATGCTGAAATGACTTAAATCTGCAATTTCTTTTTTGTAATGGCCAGCCGGGGGCAACTCCTCTAGTATCAAAATGAAGTGCAAAATGACTCAGTTATTTTATTATTGACCTAAATTTACATTTTCTTATGCAGTTTTTTAAAGTGTTTTTTAAAACAGCATGACATCAATTTGGAAATGATTGACTAATCCACAGTATAATTAACGTTAAAGTAGGGTTTGCTTCTGGATGTTGCTTCCTGTGATTGACAAGTAGCTACCATAGAGACCTGTCACCAAGGATTAAGACTTGACAGAGCCCATCAACCTTGTTGTCAGAACGTGGTCATCTCTAGCCTGAAAAATAACAAGACAGTGACAGTCAAAATGTGAAATTCGCTGCCTCAAAGGGTGGGTTCTAAACCAATGGGTGAGTCACGTCTACTTCTTTATACAGTCTATTGTTGAAGGCATACTGGAATGGTACAGAATAATATTCCTTATTTTTTGGTGTACAATCTCGTTTACTGAACTGTGTTATGAAGGCGCCTATGGCTACCAACAAAGGAACCTGCATGTAAACAGTATTTGGCACTGCCACTTTCCAAGGTCGCTGTTTGCAATGTTATCATTACACTTGCTGATATAACAGCTACATACACTACTGTTGGGCACTGGTGCTGTACCATCGCAAGAACAGGTCCAGTATTGGAACAACACAGTTAAGTACACAGCCATAAAAGGCTTCTGCGTACTCCAAAATGCCTGAAGACAGTCTTCAGTCTGAAGCAAGCTCAGTAGAGGGCGCTGTCATTGTTGTAGGAGCTGGAGCTGGGGAAGGTGGGAAAGGGTTTGTTCCAGGGAAGAGCTCCGGAGTTATCGGCTGTGGGGAGGCTCAGGGTGCTGGCGCTCTTCAGCTTGTTCTTCAGACCCCAGCTGATGAAGGACAACTTCTTCGATACTTTGCGAGACTTCTTCTCGTCGACATCATGCGCCAGACAGATCATGGAGTAGGTCTTAGGCAGATTCCCAGAGAAAGTGGCACTCTTGGTAGGCTGGAGAGAGATGGACAGTGACAGTTAGTGGAAAGAGTCAGTAAGTGTTTATTTAAAAGGTGTTTGGACACTGTACAGCCCCTATATAATGTCTGAGGTCAATAAGTGAAGACTTAAGGAAGACGATCTTTTAAAACTTTTTTGGGGGCAGGGGGCATTTTTTCCTTTATTGGATAGGACTGCTGAAGAGAGACAGGAAATGTTGGGAGGAGAGAGAGTTTGGGATTTCATGCAGCGAAAGGGTCGAAGTCAGATTCCAGATAAACCGGAATTTCCCTCAGGGATTAATAAAGTATGTAAAATAAAATAAAATAACCTTGACTCTTTAGTCCACCTGTGTACATGTCCCCTAGATATGCTCTATGTCCTTATATTAAGTTATAGTAGTTGTCAGGGATGTGATGGTTGAAAGACGAAAAAGTAGGAAAATCCTGAATCCAGTGAAGAAATCTGTATCAGATTACTTAACAGCACGGGTAAAATTTCTAGACTCAAGACTATTTTAGCTATCACTCTAGAACTCTAAGACTCTCTATCACTCTAAGACTATCTTAGCTATCACTAATTGTCAATAAGGAAGTAAAGAGAGCATGGCGTACCATTTGGGGGTTGTTTTCCATAATGCTGACGACCTGAATGTCAATCCCTTCCTCGTCCACGTCCTTCAACAGACGCATAAACTCACCCACACCCATCCATTTACAGTCTGTGTCACCCACAGAGATGATGTAGTCGCCCTCTTTCAGACTGTCAGCCTGGAAAAAAACAAAATGACAGAAGAAGGAACAAGGGTTAACAAGGAGGGCACTGAGATGAGATGTCCTCATACTGCAGCAGACTGGGCAAATATTTACAGCTGAAGATTTGTTTAGATAGAGGCCAAGTCAGGTTATCCTACTTTCTTTCTACATCCTGGATACAGCCAGGATCAGCAGAGAAAACACTGAGGTTGATCCCAAACACGAACATTGTCGAGTTTGTGTGCCTGTGTGTGTGTGTCTGTGTGTGTGTGTGTGTGTGTGTGTGTGTGTGTGTGTGTGTGTGTGTGTGTGTGTGTGTGTGTGTGTGTGTGTGGGCGTGCGTGTGTGTGTGTTTGTGTGCCAAAGCACGATTTTCATAGCTATGGGAAGTCTGTCTGATCTACATGAGCTCAGCTATTTCTGTCTGATAAGTTGACCAGAGGTCAACAACAATGGAGAATCAGTCCTGTTGGACTCAGAATTCAAAGTTATAAAGAGTTTGGCCCAGTTTGACTTGTGTAATTCCACTAATCTTTTTCTCTCCATAGCCTGCAGAGCCTTATAAGAGTCTGCTCTTTGTCAGCACCACTTAATGAGCTGTCAGACTTAAAAGGATTGCCTGGATTAAATTCTCTCCGATTCTTAATTAAATTAGTAGTCAGAGTGGCTGCAGAGGGGGGGGGACGGGACTCCAGACATTCTTCGTGACTGAATCCTGCGAAGGCTTTCTGAGAATTACTTTAATTTGCACTTTGAAATTCTATAATCAGAAAGCAAGCATGCTTCTAATTTCAGTTCTCTGTTATTCCTGTGCTAGTTCTCCCTGCATGGAAATCCTTTGGCAGTGATAAACTACTGAGAAAATTATGAACTCTGCTTTTGTTTAAGTGTGACCGAAAAAGCAGAGAGCATGGCCCGTTAAGTATGTTACATTGCTAAAAAAAAACATGTTTGTACATTTTTTAAGAGCTTCATAATAATGGACTAACTGTCTTGCCTTTCATATGAAACTGCAGATGAATCAGGTGGAGCATCAGGAAATAAAAATAAGTTAACTTTTATCGTAAAGCTAAAAAGCCATTTTTAAAGTGCTGGTTTACTGGTTCAAGAGCTTTGATTTAAATTAGTGTAAAGATGATGTTTGCTGTCATGAACTACGTATTTCAATATCCTTTCAAGTTTCTTTAGATCTATTTTCAAACTAAACTTGAATGAAAGGTGAAGACAATTTGGAGTGATATGCTTTAACTCACAGCAGCTCGGCACAGCGGGTCCAACGAAACCACCTGGACAGGTGATTCTCCTTTCAGAGTGAAGCCGAGGTCTCTGTCCTCTGGGCGGAGTCTTATTGTCCGCGGGGCCGTCCACCGCTGCTTGGCTGAGAAGACTGACAGAGGACCCTGAGAGGAAGCAGTGTTAAGATGCTGGGGTCAATATGGCTGCTGGATTTAATCAGTCAAGAGAGCAATATTCTCTGGTACTTTAAAAGATACAAAGCCTGCATGACTTCTTGTAAAAAGTCTAAATATATAAGGGCTCTAAGACAGTCGTGAGGCCAGAGAGCAAATACAAATCATCAATCTCTCTTTAACCTTCTCCTCTGGGTTACCAAGTTTATTTTCTTGTCTTTTAGACTTTAAGGTCAGTCACACCTCTTAATGACAGGCAAACAACACTCATTGAACTCCGTAAACCAAGTGATTCAATTAGGAAAACATTGTCAACACACTAAACACCATACTTACGTCTTTAAAAATGTTGGATTGTTCATATACAGTATCTAAACATCTGTACAGTTGTAACCACATGACACAAATATCACTGCGGCTAACAGTTACTCAAATGTTTGATTATTACGGATAAAAGGAAAATCTTTATTCATCCCAACGTGTAGAAATGTGCAGCAGAAGCACAGTAAAAGGAGTGCAAGTACATTTAAATAGATATCAGAGTAATGACTAACAGTGAGGTTCATGTAACAGTGAATATCATAAATGAAAATATCAAAGCTGCACTTTTAACAGACCAATTCATTTATTTGATTAAAGAATGTTAAAATCTGTTTTAATCATCTTGAATCACTGAAGCTGAAAGTGATGTCAAGAATGTACTTGTTTGTGAAATACACACAAATGCAGTAAATGATCTAAATACATATTGTGTTAATGTGTGCATGTTTTTTTATCTCTAAAATAACTTAAATTACTCATTAGTAAAAAAAAGTTACCCCTTAAATTTCTCTTCAAATCAAATCTTACAACAAATACCATAATAGTCCAATTAGTGGCCTGGGCTTTTAAACTTCCGTTTATGAAATGTTCCTGCCTTTAAGTGGGACTCTCTACCAAGACATCCTGACAGTCATCACCTTTGTGAATGTACAAAGGGAGTTCAAGGTTTGAGTCTTTTTACTGAAACCGTCAAATATAGCCCGGCTTTTAACAAGAACAAACTAATGTGCCCATATCACTCCAATTTGAGCATCCCTTCACTGGCTGTCTGATGATTTTAGAATGGATTTAGATTATTTTCATTACTTTTAAAGGCACAACATGGGCTGGCCCCTTCCTATATTTCTGAGCTTTTAACCCCTTATGAACCAGGAGGCAGGCTGACATCCTCTGGCAGTGCTCTACTGGCTGTTCCAAGGTCCAGGCTGAAAATTAAAGGGGGCATAGCCAGACTTTGGAACAGCCTGCCAGAGGAGATCAGACATGCAGAGTCAGACCCCTCATTTTACTTCTCTACTTAAGAAATTCTTTTACAAAAAAAACTTTGACTCTGTCTTTTTTTAATCTTTGATTCTTTTTGTCTGCTTTTATTGTCTGTTTGTTTTACTGCCTGTTTGTGTTTACATTCTGTTGCTTTTATATTCTGTTTGCTTATAATGTTTGTTTTAAAGCACTCTGTTATCTGTATAGAAAAGTGTTATGCAAATAAGTATTATTTTTTTTATTATTACATCGTGAGCCAGTCGAAGTCACAGAGACGCCTTACACCTCTTGTCACTTGTTTGCTTGTAAGAATTTGTCTTAAATTAAATTCCAACTATAATCGTGATTGTAAACTTTGCTACATAAAATAAAGTCAAATACAGACATGTACATGTCTCTGCCAGAGGATGTGAACAGAACTTTTTAGTTCCAATTTCAGTTATAACATTTTAGGCTTGAAAAATATCTTGTGAAGGCGACTTTAAAAAGTCTTTCAGGCTTTGGTTTTTGTTGTCTTTATTCATGCTGCGTCTTACACACCACCTTTTCTTTGCAGCACATCACCCTAAATGGACCTCTAGCTACCGTACACTATACATATTTAGTGAATTTTTTAGGCTGTCCGTCACAAAGTCTTCGTCGACAACTCTTTTTTACATTTTAGTTTTGTAAGAAGATGCTTGATAACCGCCCTCACACTTAACTTATCCTACAGTCCACAGAGTGATACGACCTCATCAAACCTTTTTTGCAGCAGGCAAAACAAAATTCTGGCCATTGAATTTACGTGAATGAGACATGGAATTATTTAAACTGGATAGATTCATCCCCTTTATGTCTGCTTTCTCTGTTTCATTTATATTTTAAAGTTTACAGGTCTGCTGTATCGATCAGGTCTCCCTTGGAAATGTTTAAATCTCTGAGGACTTCCAGGATACATAAAGGTTTGAATAACACCATAAAGGAGTAAGAGGAAGCCTTCCCCCACAGCCACCACCATTATAACCAACCCGGGATCAGAACACCGCTGCCCATGGTTAGTGTTAGTTTTTGCATTTGTTGTTTTGGATGAAAGTCCAGGAGGCTTGGGAAATACAATAGAGGGTTTGGATTGGCTGCCGCTCAAATGTACCAAAGCTTCCAGGAGACTCACCCTTGGTTGGTTGTATTCAGAAATAGCAAAAGATAAACACTCTGGTTGTTAAAGGATGTCTTAAACACCAGTCCAGAGCTATTTCATGAATAAAACAAACATCATGTACAGATAAAGAACAATGTGAGTGGAAAAATATTAGTAACCCCACATACCAGCCGGTGGAAGAAGTCTGTGACTTTCACCTTTGTGGATGCAGGAACCTCCATCTCTGCTTTGTGCTCTGTTTTAGCTGGTCGGAAAGAACGAGAAAAAACAAATATGTCACTCTTCAGTGTTTACTGTCACAAACCACACTTTAACTGTTGCACTGCAGAGAGCTGGGCGGAGAGTTAGCAGTGTAAACATTACATCATTTGTACCTGGAATTAATGTCACGTATCACATGCGATTGCAGCAGGTGCGGTACACAGCTGCCTTTTTAATGAACCGTACCCAGAGAGACAAACCTCACATATGAGCACGTTGGCCCCGCTGTGTGTCGTGACTGAAGTGTTTGTTGTGGTGACACTAAGGAGACTTGCTCATTTCCATGTCAACCACCACAGGAATAGCCGTCACCTCAGTGACCCTTAAAGGTACAGTATGTAGAATTGCATGCTAATGTTTACATTAAAATATCTATCTTAAATTAAAAATAAAAATGGACTAAACCCATGTTATATATATTTTTTAATTGAGTACTTACATCACCTCAAATATTTCCAAAAGTTATCAAAGCCAAAGAAATCCGTAATTTTATAGTTGTAACAGTACGTGTCTTGTAGGCGGCCGCCATGATGAGCCGCCATGACAGACAGGAAATGTTGATCGTTGTCAAGGAAACACCGGATGTTACGTCAAAGACCGCTGCATAAGCTAGCGCTATCTGCTGCTGAAAGCTGCTGTTCTGTTGCTGTATGTGCTGCTGTGATAAAAAACGTCATGTAAATTATACCTGGATACATCGTCAGTACACATATTGTCTTTCTCAGGTCGGTTTCGCCCGTTCGTATTGATTCGTTATTTTACCCATAATACACCGCAAGCCTCGACGTCATCTTTTGCTATTTTTTTGATTGAGAGCCCCCTAGCGGCGGATTGTACATACTGTACGTTTAATGGAAACACAAATTAACTTAAGTGAATTGTTTTAATCTCAACTCGACTTTATTTATAAAGCACTTTCATACATAAAGTATGCCCAAAGTGCTGCATCCTATCTCCTCTTCTGGTGAACAGGATATTTCAACTGGTTGTGGTGTCGTTTTCTCTTAAAATCATT
The DNA here is from genome assembly GCA_020745685.1 of Tautogolabrus adspersus. NCBI lineage: Eukaryota > Metazoa > Chordata > Actinopteri > Labriformes > Labridae > Tautogolabrus > Tautogolabrus adspersus. The sequence goes on from CM036535.1 coordinate 6,966,689, forward strand.
TGAGACTCACAGATGATGTCCGGGGCCTCCGTGTAGTCAGTGAACTCTTCTTCATTTTCATTTTCCTCATACTTTTCGAGCGAGCGCTGGAGGCTGGCTTTTAAAATTTCCTGCAGGATGTCCATCTTGTTCAGGTGATGGCACAAACCGTACATCCTCAGGGCCTCCTCGTGACCCAGGATGGCCCGGCGGATGTGTGCTTTACCTGAGGGAAGGGTGGAAAAATCAAGAGGGAAAGCACAAAGAGGGAGAACAAAGGAAGAGGAGAGACAAGAATAAAGGGAAGAGGAGAGTGACAGAGATTCAAATTTAGAGATGGGTCGGGTGTTTTTTGGTGGGTGATCTTCTGTTGCTCTCAGCCTTTGTGCTCACTCTTACCGATGCATTCACGTTCGTCTTTGTTTTTCAGGATGTCCTGAGGGGAGCGTCCCTCAGGAAGACGATCATACACCTGGGACAAAGTCTTCTCCTGCTTGTCCTCATCATCACTGGGACCCACTGAAGACACACAGAGCAAACAGACCAATGTTAAGTGTGATCAATATAAACAGAAAACAAAATCCCAGCTTCCCATTCAAATTTAAGTACCAGTATAGCAAGTCAGATGAGCACCGAGTATATCAAGGTTTGATTTAAGTCAGAATCTTTCTGCATCTCTACATCGTTGCACATATGGAAAACCCTCAAGACTTTTGAGTCTTAATAAATGTTTGACTAAAACAATTTAGCATGACAACTATCAAGGTTTGGATGAAAAAATGGCTGTCACTCCTGGAATGTATAAAGTGATGCCATGATTGGTTGGATTGTTACAAAAAAAGATGAAGGAAAAAAGATCATCAGAACTTTGCTGGCTTCCCTTGACCAGCATGCTTCATAGAGACAATTCAGAGTGTTATTTGCCATGTTTGTGGTTAATCTGTTTACAGCAGCTCTCTTTATTCTGGCCTGGGTCCTCTCTTTACAGCTCTGTGGTTAATTGCTCTGTTCTCCTCACTCACACAGGAATCTGTTAATGAGCTGCCAAACTCAAAGTTGCATCGCTCCATTGTGCCTCTATTGAAACTTGTTGCCTTCATAGCATGGGTATAAAACCATGGAAAATCCACAGTAAAGCTTATTAAAAACTGCTGTTTTAATTCGCTTTTCAGTTTGATCCCCCTTTATTTACGAGAGTTGTGGGAAAAAGGAAGGAGAAAAAAATATTCCAAATAGAAATAGCGCAATTTTAATCCTCAGCATTTTAATCTTTTGAGCTGGTAAAATACTTACATTTGAAAAAATGAATATTTTTGTTAAGTAAATGACTGTTGAAGTCTATAAGATGACAAACCATTAAGAACTGTGACGGTAAAAGCAGGACAGTGGAATGAAGTCCCTGACTCATGTGGACGACGTATGGAGGCTACATAACTCCAATCCATCACCAACCTAGTCTGCGATCTTTTCCACTTACTGCAAAAACTTTTTCTCCAATCCCTCTTTCTCCATTTTTGACAGGAAACTTAGTCGATCTTTACCATGGTAGGTGTGTGTGTGCGTGTGTTTTGGTGTGTGTGTGTGTGTGCGTGTGTTTTGGTGTGTGTGTGTGTGTGTGTGTGTGTGTGTGTGTGTGTGTGTGTGTGTGTGTGTGTGTGTGTGTGTGTGTGTGTGTGAGTTTGTGTGTGTGTGTGTGTGTGTGTGTGTGTGTGTGTGTGTGTGTGTGTGTGTGTGTGTGTGTGTGAGTTTGTGTGTGTGTGTCTTTAAATAGCCGTTATGTAAGAGCTCTGTGGCTGACTGTAGACGGGTCCAGCCTTTGGACATGACTAACCCAGTGGACCGTACAGCACTCTGAGAGCAGGATATAGTTTTACAGGCTGTTTCAAATCACGCAACTGAAGTTGTCTAACACACATCCCATAATTGTTTTACACCGTAACAGACAATGGTTGAATACAATAGAACAATTGAAGGTAGATTATAACAAGAGAAAATAGAATTGACATAAAACTCCATCTGTTAAAGGCAGGGTTGGTAATTTTCTCCAGATACACTTTTTAAGATTTTGGTTGAAATTGTCTTTAGGTCCTTACAGACATTAATAACTCATGTGCTCTGAAATAGGAACAAAGAAAATCCCTCATCTGTATCAGTTGTAAGCACGTAAAAACTTCGACCAATGTCTGCACTCGGTTCCATTTTTATAAACCAATCATTCCTCCCTGTCTCCCTGTTCGTTCTCTACCCCGTGCATGCACGAGCCCACACTCAGCATGAGCTGAGGTCCACTTCTGGACCAATGGCACTTGTGCATGTAAGTGAGGGGCGCGGCTGTTGAGGGAGCACAGAGGGGAGGGGGTGGGTGCAGACGAAGCACTGAGGGAATGCTACTTTCAAAATCATGCTAGTTTTAGAAAATTACCAACCCTGCCTTTAACCAAAACTTTCACAGGAACATATTCAGCATGCCTGTGGATGACACATCTGTTTTCATTTGGCATCAAGGGCACTACTGTACCTGTGGCAGACATGCAAATTAATGCAAAACTCAAGAGTCAAAAGCTCCAGCAGTTCAACAGTTCTGCATCATTTAAGCAGAAACATGGTTTGCATACTTGTGCATGGCACTAAATTTGTGTAACGAATGTGTGTGTGAAAGGATAAATGATGACATATAGAGGTAAGTAATTTAAGTTTGTCATTATAGCATTTAAATAAATGAAAAGCATCATATAAGGGAAGTTAATCATTAATGTAAAGATTAGCACACTGTTTTTGGTTGTAAGGAGTTGGTGTTCTGCCTGGGATGTGTTCATTGGTAGTCATTATAATAAAAATGTTCTTACACCGGTGGTCCAGGAGCGCTGAGGCCACAAAGTAGTGTGCCATGGAGCGGTAGTGGTTGGTTTTCACTTGTGACATGGTGGACCAGAAAAACGGCACATTGTCTTTGATTGGCGTCTGGATCATGGACTGGTGGACTTGATCGTAGAGCTCTGAGACCTGCGGGAAGAGTTGGACAGAGTTACTGAGAGGTTATTAAAAGCAACGATGTGGGTAGAATCACTCAGAAGTCAGCTTCAATAAAGAGCCTCTATGGACTTTGTGCGCCTGTGCAGCTGTTTACCTTTGCTGCCTCCTGAGCCATTTTCATGAGGGAGGAGAACTGGTTTCTGATCCCAGGAAGAGCCGTCTTCTCAAACAGACACTCCTGAGCCTGAGCGAGCATCATGCGGATCAACATACTGAGCATGGCTGGACTCATGTCGTAGCTAGGAGTGTAGGTGAATGTCTCCTTCAGGTGGTTCAGGGTTCCTAGGAGGAAAGTAAGGGGGAAAACAAATGACTCCAAGGAAACAATAATAATCTACAGTTCAAATATTTTAGTTTGGTTTGGATGTTCTGTGCTGAAACACTTTCCACCAAAGTCAAAGCTTCTTCATTCTCTGTTACCTTGACTTTTCCAGTGTGTCTGCCAACCTGAACTACACATGTGTGGCAGGTTCAAAAAGGGGATTTAAATTTAAAAGCAAGCATGTCATCCAACAAAATTAAATTTAGATCTGTTAGGACAAAACAATCAAATTATTCTGCATACTTTTACTTTCCCTGTGTACAGTGAAGTGTGGGGCTTCTTTTTCACCAAGAGGCCCTTTTCACGTAAGCTGCACAGAAACCTAAGATCAAAGCTTCCTCATAAATGAATGGGAGCTTTATCTGACTAAAAAAAAAATGATTCAAATGTTTTAGTTTAGATTGTATTCCTGCATTCTTCCTAGACCAGAATGGCTAGCTATACCTTTCAACAAGACCCTGACAATAGAAGTCAGTACTATTCGTAGTAGATGGATATTATATTTAATGTTTAAAATATCTTGCAGAACTCAAACAGCCTGTTTGTAAGAGGCTTATACATGTAGTTTACTGGAGAATTAGTTTTTACAGATTTGGTTCTTTAGCTTGCAAACACACTTACCCAAATTACTGACACATTTTTTTAAGGTCCCATAAAAATAGTCCAATAATAAAATGTACAGCATTTGATCATCAGTATCAGAATTAACAAACAAAACCTTGTAACTTAAAAAACACTCCATGAGGTTGACGGGCGTCTTGCAAATAAACACAAAGTCTTTTAAAATGAAAATCAAAACATTATCTTCCTGACACTGATACTATTTTAAAGGCACAGTTATTCCTTTGTGATAACGTCTTTGTTTCTACTTTCAGCTTTGGTGCTGCTTCATTTAAACCATGAAAATCACGTCTTTTTTTTCTGTCACATTTTCTGCAGCACTTGATGATTGCATTGAAAACAGGGAGATTACATATTAAAGGTGTTTAACAAAAATAGGCCTACCACTTTTTTAGAACATATAGTGCTATAATTATTTTAGGAATTATGTATAACTTTCATCAGATGCAGTCCAAAGCAGGATTGCCTGTAGCCCCTGAAGTTCTCCAAACTACCCTTAGGGGTGCTAGGACTCCCTATTTGAAAAGTCTTCCTCCTTTCCTCAGGCCTGTTGCCATCGCTTCAGAATCCAGAACGGGAGAAAAACTTGAGATCAATTTCTGTGTGCTTCTTTCAAACTGAGCCAAAACACAAACCTCTTTAAATTACATTTTCATGTTTGATGGGGGATATAAGACATCTGCATTCCAGCTGAGAACGCCTCCCTCTTTTTTACAGATTAAAAACTTGGCAGCAGAGAGTTGTAGACAACTTAATAACAGAGCACTGCCTCGCTGGTCTTCCTCTAAGATTCTGCCATTGTTGACTGCCTCCTCCCATCCTCTAAACCTCCTCTGTGTTCCAGGCTCAAAGGCACTACAGCAGCTCTTCTGAAACTAGCTTGCTCTTCACAGCTGAGTCAATTACCAGCTCTTTAAACTGGTGACAATGTTCCTCACAACTGCATCATTATTTTACTTCTTACAAGTCTAAATTATAGCTATAAAAGCAACTGAACTCAAGCCAAGACCTGTTCAAAACTGTAATTACGCTGCCATCGTCCTCATACGGACAAGTCATAATTCAATCAAGTCCTGTCTGAGCTTCCTGAAACCTCAAAGAAAAGAGAAACCAGTTCATATGACGGCTGATCCTCTGGAGCTCTGCCACATGACAAGAAACCAGAGAAAAACATCCACTGCATCATTCTCTGTGGCGAAGCAGAAGTCAGTGTGGAGGCTGGCACGCTTCTTTGAAATTAGGTTCTTTGGCACCAGTATGCTTTTTCAAATGTTTTACATTATAAGAATAGGTCTGTAAGGCAAACGCCACTCCCCTTTGGTCAATATTGAGAGTCTCATTTACGTATTTCCTGCTTTACATAACATAACCCTTAGGGGAAGGTGATGACTTTACTTTATATTATCAATTATCATGTTTGTCTTTTTCTCTTTATTCTATTGGTGCTATTTGTGATCCCTTTCTGTCATAGCAGACTTAGGAACTTAATATCACCTATTATTTATCATTGATCATGAAAACTAAACCAAATGAATAGGATGTGTATGTTTTTTTTAAGGTTCATTTTTGGGCTTTTTAAGCCTTTATTTGGAGATTGGACGGTGGATAGAGTCAGACACACAGATAACGTGCTGAAAAGGAGGTTGGATATGAACTCAGGCCGTCCGCTTGGAGGACTATAGATGCCGTATATGGGGCGCACACTAATCACGAGGCTACTTTAAAGGTAAAAAGTAATTTCTCTGCTTGTAAAAAGAGGTATAATATAATTAAAGCCGTTAGTGACTCCTATCTCTTCCCACCTGCAGCTTTCTGAAATGATGAGATGGCCTCCTCCAAGCCGACGACTGTCTGGCGGTCACTTCGGGTGCCAATCTGTGAGTAAAGGGCGGCCATGTTGAAGAGGATGCTGGCCTTCTCCAGAGACAAGTTCTGTTGACATACAGGCACTCCTGTGAAGGAGTCATACCTAGAGGGAAGAGGACGAGGCTGTCAGCATTTACTTTGTAAAAGGTAAAAGTTAAAAAAAAAAGTAATCACATCTCGTGAGGGCTTATGGCTTTGAGCCATCTCTGCTGCATGATTGACTTAATTGCATTAAGCATGTTGTCTGCAAAGTGGATCAGTGCTGTAATCTCACCTTACCAACGTTTCTCATAAAAAATGAATGTAGTCTCTTTCATAAATATTGTCTTTGGTGCTAAGGAGTAACAGCAGTTAATTATCTGTGTGTACCAGGTGAAGAAGATGCCCGTCTGGCGGGAGGGTGAGAAGAATCGGCTCTCCATCAGAGGAAGATGGCTGAAGTATTTTGCCAGCAGTTCCATTCCAGTCTCGTTTCGACTTGGTGTTCTGCACGCCTGGGACAGGTAAAGTTTCAAATCAATAGGTTAACGTATGTCGAGTAATTCCTCAGTTTTTCTACCATAGATTTGTGACATGACAAAGTCACCAAACTCCTTATATGGTCATATGAAAGATAAACATGGACAAATTCGTGTTCCAAGCTCTGGAGAGCTGGCCAATCAGAAGAAAGTGAGAGGGCAACCTTTAAGAGACAGTACTTACAATTTTCACAGACGCCAGTGTGAGATAGATAAGGAGTTTTTTGATATGTAAATCATGCAAAGCTACTAAAGAGGTCTCACAGAGGGAACATATAGTTAATGGAGTGAGTATAATATGTGAATTCACCCTTAGTGTGTTTATTCGCATATGATTTATACGTAAACTTGGTATTACAGACAAAACTGGTATAAAAAAAGATTGTTATCATTGACTTTTCAAATACAACATCAGACTATTCACTACCTGTCGCAGGTCAATCAGGTCAGCAATCTCGTCTTCATAACTGTTCCCGTCTTCACTGTAGTGCTCCAAGATGAAGTCCTGATAGAAACAAACACAGCTCAACATACAATACTTTATTCTGGACGCTTGTTTCAGAGTTCTTTGGACATTTAAAATGTGACTTTTCAAGTTACCCTGTCTCATAACTAGGTCACCTTTGCACGTCACTTTTAACTGTGTAATGCCAAGCAGGCTGACACCAGACAGGAGACACCAGATCATTAAAACTAAGGTGTGCTTACAGTCAAAAAGTAGAGCAGCATTAAATATGCTCAGAGATCCACCTCTCACATTACTTGCCATTAAATCAGAACAGGATGCAGCACATTGTAAATGTGCCATTAGGATATTTACGATGTTCCCACATTAAAACTCTCACAGTCTCTACTATGACCCAGATTGTTAAATGAGACAAATCATTTTTACTGTCAGGTGATGGATTCTTTTTGAGACCGTCATTTTACTGCAACTGCAAAGTCATTATAGCACTAGTAATGTGGGTCAAACAAGCTGCTGTGAATGAGCGCTTTTTGTTTCTCTTTATCCGTTCATTTCTGATGTTTTGTTCTTCTTGGACAGTTTTAAATATGTCTTTTATTTGTCTTGTCCATAAAGTCTGTATCTATGCAATCATCTGGTTTGGGACTAAGCTACTTTATATAAAGAAAAGGCTGTTTTGTTTGATGATGATGATATTTAGGAAGGCATGTCAGCATCAATTAAACAAGATCTGACCTTATTGTAACACAGGAAGATGTCACTCAGTCAAACCTGATGTCTAATTTATTTTATAATGAAGTTACCTTCACTTACATAGTGATCAAACAGTTTACCTTCTTTATCTAGTTAATGAACACAGTTCTGTTCCTTAACTATTGAAGCTGTAACACCTCTATTTTTAAGAACAAAATTAAGGTTTTATTCATTTTATGAAGAGAGTACTGTAAATGATACTGTGAGAATGTAAAAAGAAATGTAGTTGTTGCTTCTGTACCTTGAAGAAAGTGGAGAAATCAACTTCTTTAGTCTCCTTGAGACCCAAAGCAATGAGGGGGATGTTGGTTGTTTCCCTGGAAGACAAACAGAAAAGGATCGTTCAGTTTTCTATTGGTCAGTATTTGAGCTCGACCAGTTGACTGGGTCAATATCACAAGACTTATGAGTATCAGTGTTTGTGTTTTTAATTTTGTGACAATACAAAGACTGGGTTATCCACTCTAGAATTGGTTGAAATGGTTAATAATGTGAAATATTCTTTTATAACGTTTTTTTTCTTCAGAAAGCAGCCTTCTGAGTACCTTTTTGGAGTTATACGAGTGAAAACTTGGTGCAAAATTCACATAGAAGGGTGTTTATTTTGTTCCAGCATAAAAATTATTATACTTGGGGGCGCCGGTAGCCTAGTGGTTACTGTGCGCAGCTCATGTACAGAGGCTTTAGTCCTTCAAGCCAGCGACCCAGGTTCAAAACAAACCTGTAGCTCTTTTCCTGCATGTTATTCCCCACTCTCTCTCTTCCCAAACTCTCTCCACTGTCCTATCTCTTAAATAAAGGGATGAAAAACCCCCAAAAAAGCATTATACTGGCCACTTTATATTTTTACCAATTCTCCATACCAAAAGTGTAAAGTTTTCCACTAAATCAAACTCAATACTGCTTTATCCTTCAGACAATAACCAGTCTGTTCAGAGACAAGTTGGTAAGAACTTATTTCTCCGACTTATTTAGACAATGACTGAGAAACAAACAGAAAACACGCAGCAGAAGAACTTCTACAAAAAAAAGGTGAAGCAGTGCATAGAGGAAGTACACAAGGCCAATAAGAAACACACACACATTTCCGCTAATAGTCTACTGACGCATTCACAGTTTAACGATGCAGTAAAGCAGGCTCTAAGGTGTGGTTCAAGATAGCAAACAACACAAAACTCCCACTGACAACAGTTCAGGCAAGGTTAGAAAAGTAACATCATTCAGATGATTAGTAAATAATGATAACTTAATCTCACCAGAGACAGCTTTGTCACTTGAGAAAGTCCACATTTTCATCAATTAACCTTGACTTTATCTCAAGTGTAGTTTCATTGAGGGGGAGTCAGGATTAGGCAGATGGTGCTGTAAGCACACACTGTAGGAGTGAGGATTTACAGGTAGCCCCCCACGCCTCCTTCGATTGTAAAGCTACAAAACCCTGATGATTAATCACTCTGGAGGTACTGTCCTACTTCATTCGTGCTAACGCTAATTGAACCCCTCAAACAGTAAACAGAGGCTGCCGTAAAACACCAGGTTAACCTTCTCCTCTGATCACAGCTTTAGCTTTAATGTTTTTTTCTGCTTGCATGAACCTGGTGGACCCCGCTGCTGACAGATGGAAAACAGGTTCAGCTAGTTATCAGCTTGGAGGAAATATAACGTGACAGATACCTGCTGCTGATCAGACAGAGTTTATAAAAAACAAAAGCCCTCCCTCTCCTGTAGCAGGGGAACGAGGTGTTGCCAAATAAATGACCCCTTTTAAAAACAAGCGTGGGATGCTTCTGGATTTGTTTGGCATTTAGGTTATTCAAACAACTTCAAATGAGGGCAACAGTTGCACAAACTTCAGTTCCAACTTTGACAACATAAATAAGCCACCGTGATGTTCTTATCACAGACATACTGTATTTTAATCAGGACTCATTCCATCTAAGAGATCAGAGATGCAGAACAGTCTTTTCACTGACCCGAACATCAAGACCCAATGGTTCGGAAAAACAACTCCTCACACTCATTCATCACTCGATGATAAGGCAGCATTCCTCTGGCACTCTGGCTCTGTGAATCACAGAAACCTTCATTCATCAGAAGCCCCGGCAGAGCCAGAGAGAGGCCGCAGTGTAATCCATTAGTACTCCAAGATGAGATCACTCTGAGCTTTTCTCTGCTTTGGCAGAGGGAGGGGGGCATGGAAGGGGGGGTTGAAGATATCTGTCCTGCAAGGAAATGTTGAAAGCCTCTCAGAAGCTCACTTCAACTCCTTCCGCACATAAACACGCAGAGAAATGCACACGGCTCTCAAGTAACCATGGAAGTGCAAGTGTGCAGGATATGGAACAGATACCTGCCTCAGCAGTCAAGATAAGCTCTGGTTTTAGCTCCAGAAGACATGGGATAACTTCAAACACCATTTTATTTTGTTTTACGACTTCTGTCTTATTGGAGTAATTTACTCCTGTAAGAGTTGAATGATTTAGTAAGCAACAGGTTGATCCCACACGAGGTAATGTAAGAACTATTGGAGACAGAGAATAAATCGTATCGGTGTCTCTGAGTACCTTTCTTAGGTAAATGGTACCCACACACATGCACACAAAAAAATCACTATATGTGTTTATGTTTATGAATCCTTATTACACCACTGTGTTAAATACTTTATTTGTTAATTATGCATAGCAACAGTCCTCTACCCATTAGATAGCAGACCATTGTCAAGAAGAACGAACTGAACCTATGAAGGGCAGATTGTCACTAAGGATGCAGCTCTTATCATAGACTCTGGAGGACTAAATGTAATCATATCAATAAGCAGAAAAAAGTCCAGGTCAATTCAACGTCGGTCTGTTTAACGTGGAAAAAAGAGAAAGGAGATGAAAACAGCAGTGACAAAAGGATAAAAGATGCAAAAACTGTTCATTGTGAGAGAGAAATCGGCAACACTGAAGTTGGAACATGAAGTAAACACATACTGTGACAGAACGTGGTATAGGATGTGATGGTATTTTTTTTAAATTATGAGCAGCCTCTGACAGTGACGAGGGAGAAAAACTCAGTCAGGTGCTGCACTGATTCATGCAGACCTGTTCACCATGTCGTGATTCACCCATCAGTAGAAATCTTCAGTTTAATGGATTAGCTAGGTTTGCTTATTTTAAGAAGGCTGCAGAGTGAACCGTCGCAAGGGACGAAGCTGACCACACTGTAGATTCCAACTGACTATTTGTTAAGCAGGAGAAAAAAATATGTTTTTAAATCTATAAAATCGTAAATAAGTAGAGTGTATTAAGCAGGATAATGTAAAGTGAGCGGGTTGTTCACATCCTGCTCACCCTGTATGAGTTCCATTTGGCGATAACAACTCGCTCACATTATCCCTTACATTTACGTGTGTAGAGGTGCATCTACAATAAAAATATATGCTGTTTTTTTTTTTTGCTGAATCCGATAAATAATTTATTTTTACAAAATACATTCTCAAATCTGTCAACTTAACATGAAGCTATCGCCAGGAGACGGAAAGATTCGATAAGCAGAACATCTGAAGTCATTGGGAAACCGCTAGCCTGCTCTGTATAAATGTTTGAGCAAGCTAGCAGTTAGCTTCAAACTAAATAACAAATCGTATAAATCTCTGGAAGACAGAAAATAAGCTTGTTTTTTAAAAAAAATGCTAAAATTGCTTTGGAAAAAAATACATTTAAGTGTAACATGTCCAGAACAGGTGCATGCTAAAGAACAACGGGTAAGCTAGCTCAGTAAACACTTTTAAATCCCTTTAAAAATATGTTGTTATTCTATTGCCTTATGTTGTCTCATTTCTTTTTAAACCTTATTGATTTCATTCTAGTTTACATTTTTATACACATTGGTATGTTGTTCATGTTACTGCAACTCGTGGTTCTTTTCACCGTCCATTTTTAATATCGACATTTTATGTTAAGATTTATCAATCTCAATAGAGGCCAAATAATCAAACACTTTCACAGTGATCCTTCACTCCTTTAAACCATCAGATATCATTTTCGGATGATGATTAAAATGACATGAAAGGCTCTGATCAGAGAGTGCTTATTAATACTCAAATAATAGATGAGTGCATACGATTCTCCTCTCTATCTTGTTTAGCACCTTTATTAATGCGGCCCGGAGCTGCTGTCTTTATCTCTATGTTTTTATTGGTCTTATCAGTTGTTTTGGCTGATTTAAGAAGTCTTTAAAAATGTTCAGCATGTTACTCAGATCAAGAACATCACACAGAGGATCTAAAACATTCACTACAACTCAGATCACAGTACAAGCAACATTTTGGTTTTGTAAGGGACACGAGGGGGATAACACCCTCAGAACTGTACAAAATATGTCAGACGTTTAAAGAAAGTGTTCATGAATCCAGTTTTATTTGCCCTACATCTAATAAGAGCAGAGAGAATACAATATTGACGTGATATTTGTTCATGGGGCAGTTCAATAAGGTCACTCACTACATGTGCAGCTCGTGTACTGTACCATTCACATATATGTGCTTTCAGTTATGCATTACCTCATGCTAAAACCAGCTGAATCTGGTCTGAGAGAAATAACAGACTATTCAGGGGACAGTGGACCGGTGGGAAAAGCCAAGAAAGACGAGGAGGGTTTTTTTGTTCTCTTACTGAACCTTGAGGTTGTATTTCAGGCTGAGCGGAGTAGGAAGATAACTCGCCTTTGTGGCTCTGTGGCGGCTTCGCACTGTGACACCTGCTATGAAAAACCCGGTGAAGACTTTCCCAACATATCCAATATTCCCTCGCACATGTTTCCGATACACCTGTGTGTGTGTGGCCTTTTATTAATCTGGCTGTGTGAACACCTTGGACTTTCCATGGATTGAATCTTCTTTTAAACAGACACATAATGGTTGGATCGGTGATGTTTATGAGCCTGACAAAGAGACTGAATGTTAACCAACTCAAGTCCACCTGCTGTCACGAGACAGAGCACACTTACGGCTCTACTGAGAATCAGCTGTTGAATTCCAATAAACAGTAATGAATTAAGTGAACTAAGGGCGTTTTCACATTGGGCACGATTGTTTCGTACCGTGCCCGAGCACGATTGCTCCCCCCTAGTGTGAAACCAGCCTAAATCTGATAGGAGTCATAATCTCTGCCCAGAGTTCAAGCTCTTACTCTCTAAATAAAGATATAGGGTCTTCAAGAGTCAGCTGAACAACGTTGAACATCAGTTCTTGCCTATGTCCATGAAGATTTTCAGCAGAAAGTGTCTGCCAAACGGGTTTTTCAGAATATCTAGATTTGTTTCGAAACCGTTTTTTTACCTGCTTCTGTAACACAACAATATCCCAGTTTGGGATTAATTCAGAGCACAAAACTTTAAGATTTATTTCGTTATTACCAGTTTTAGTAATCTTTAATTTAAATTTTGAATTATATAGCCTTCAAATTTGAAACTAATTTGGCTAAAATGGATTAAAGTTTGACTCTGCGAGCAGCCAATGTTCTTCTTTGCTGATTTAAACTGAAATTGCTCGTTACTGCCATAACATTTATTATTGGCTGCTGTTACAGGGAGGATGAAACATGGTAGTTGTTTAGGGGGGTTTTGATCAATTATGGCATCAGATCAGTGCTTTGGTGGAATTGGTGCGTAATACATTTTGGACTTTATCTGAGGAGTTTTGAATACTGGTATCAGAATAAAAACAATTCTAGATTTGAATCTCTGATGAAGGCAGGTGTGTATAGTTGTTCCATGGAAGCTATGTGTGGTTGAGATGTTTGTTTTTTCTCTGCAGGATGAATGCTTTTATCGTCTGTGGAAGTGCAGGAAAGAGTGGAGAACTAATTTCCCCAAAGGGACTTTGAAGTGTATCGTATCTTCTCTTTTCTGATTATCTTTTTAAGTGAACTTAGAGGTTGTTTGTTATTTATACAGAAAATATTTTATGCAGGTAGCACTATCAGCTTAATCACTGAGGAAAACACAAAATGCCCTGAGGAAAATATTTCTATTACTGAGTGCCAGTCTGTTTAAGAATGTGATTTGTTAAAAGCAGGTCAATGACCCCTGATCCAAAACAAACTAAACTGGGTGTGCCATTAACGGTTGGTATTTTCAGTTTTATGATCGTCTGCAGATTCATAAAATATTCCTAATGAGGTCTGTTTCTTTTTATTATGGATGTTTTTTTTACAATTAGTAAAATGGTCAATAGTAGCAGCTTGGAACTGGAAGAAGGTAAGATTATTGTCAATGACCCTTAGAACTGTCACCATAGTAACCAAAATACAACAACCCTCCCCCCCCACCAATAACCTCCACAATCACCCCACCTTTGTTGTCACTTCAGTGGTCTGTTGTGATCTGTTGTCCTGGGCAACATGGCATCTAGACACAAGTGTATTTGTGTGTTTTGGCTCGTCTATGAAAAGCATTTCTTGTGTATCTTTCATGTTTTTGTGTGTTTTGTGTGTGCTTATGTTAAGAACAAATATTGTATTTGTACTTTATACTATACAATTCATTTTGTACTTCATCATTAAAATATAGTGTAGATTTAGTGCATAGAGAAGTGCGTGTGTGCGCGTGTTTGTGTACGTGTATGTGTGTGTGTGTGTGTGTGTGTGTGTGTGTGTGTGTGTGTGTGTGTGTGTGTGTGTGTGTGTGCATGTGCTTGTGTGTGCGTGCGTTGCTGGGCAGATGGTTTATTAAGGACTCAAGTGTTTCTAACAAGAAGAGCCTCCTGGAAGCAGACATGCCTCAATCTTAGAGCCTTCAAATCACATTTCTGTTTTTCATTTTCCATTTAATTATAAATATTGTTTTTTTATTCAAATATTTCTTGCATTGATCGTCAACCTTCACCTATGACTATAAATTCTGCCAGTTACCATCTGTTGCCTCGTGGACCTAAAAGCTAGCACACGGGTCAGCAGCAGATGCTTGCAAACCCCTGGATTTTTTCTGTTCTGCTGAAGTTTTACTTTCTCTGCGTTTTTCTCCCACATGATTATAGTCAAGATATGCCCCTATACCTTTTTTCATTGGATATAGTGGTGGTGGTTGCTACAATGGTGGTGGTTGCTACGATGGTGATTTTCAAATGATGTACTTTTTACACTCATTTGACAGACTGACAGTCGGAGACGGAGATGATGACAGGTGCTAACAGGCATCAGCGCTATTGGCTGCTTTTAAAGCTCATGAATATCCAATAATCGGACCATCTCTGGGCTTCCTTTTTTTTGGAAAAACATAAATACGCTTGATCAAATGGCACTCTGCCAGCTGTTTCTTTACAAAGTTAAAGTTCTATATGCTAAAATGTCCTTCTGTTCATTATTCATAATTGCTAAAAATTGAGACAAAACCACAAAAGTGTTCTTTCACTTTAAAAATAATGAAGCTCTTTACAACAGAAAGGTTTGCTTTACGCTATGTGGTTATTTTGTCAGTGTGTGTTACATGAAGATAAGTAAATCTGTTAAGAAAGATGTTATTTAGGGCACAGGTGGATGACACAAAATAAATGTAACTGCTTGTATAAACCTCTATGTTTCCACTGAGTCATTAAACCATTGTCATGTCTTTCTGAAGCTAAGCTGCCACGTGACAGAGACAATGCATGCATCTTCATGACATACATACTCCATTTCATTCCACACTCCTATGAACCTGGCTCTCGTTTAAAGAAAGACAACACCAGAACCTATTAGCGGAGTCACACCCATACACACCCCAATCATCAGACCAACTGAGGCGAGCAATGTGCTCGATGCCTATCTTGGTTTACATTAAAGTTTTCCTCATTGTTTCCTTGTTGCTCTGTGTTTTGTTTCCTGAAGAAACCAGCTGGTCCAGTTAAACAGCTTACTCGTGCACTCTGTCTTTGTTTTTTAGTCTGTAGCCTTCATTAACTATCATACAGATGTCTTATCTGCTCTGTCGGGAGCTTGTCATATGAGAGAGAGTGTGATGACTTCACCAAAGTGTCAGACGCGGATCTGAATGTCAATCAACACTGTTTGCCAATGTTCTTCTAACTCTGTGTTAATAATAGTGTGATGATTTCCATCTCTAGGCGCAGGGCTTGTTTATTTAACACAACATATTACCCTGTACTGCTTTTAAGAACATAACCTGCAAAGAGGCTCTAGTAATTTATACTAATTCTTAATGATGCAATGGTGGTGTGGGGTTTTAATGATAAACAGATTCATCTTTTAATTTATGATGGATTCAGTCAGAGCCTGTGTATTATCTGTTCTCTTTGTGTTTTTTTTCCATTAATTTGTATGAATGGGTATTTTGGGGTGGCTGTAGCTCAGTGGTAGAGTCTGTCTTCTCTCAACCGGGAGTTCGATCCCCAGCTCCTGCAGCTACATGTGCGATGTGTTCATTGGCAAGACACTTAACCCCAAGTTGCTCCTGCTGCTTCGCCAGCGGCGTGGGAATGTGTATGAATGTATTAGTTAATACTGATGGACACTTTGCACAGCAACCTTTGCCATCAGTGGGTGAATGGGTAGGTGTGACCTGCAGTGTAAAAGCGCTATAAGTAGTCAGAAGTACTCTGATGTGATGTATGTAGTGATATACTGTGAAGAAGAATGGGAATTTGTATCATGTATTGTGTAGTAAATTTAAACAACAGACCTCAGGAAGAATAGCCTCTGCTATGCTAAAGCTAATGGGAATCAAAATAAACAAACAAATAAGGAAACTGAGATCACTGCGAACAGTCCTCATTCTTGTGGGTTTTTCAAATCAAAAGGGTAACTAATAAACAAGTCCGCAAAACACATTTCAGGCAACAAAAATGTAATTTGCTGTTCAAAAGTAATTTCTCTGATGAAATGTATTTATGGTCCTTGTCCTTAACAAGCCAGGAGACATCTTTATGCTGCTAGTCTTAACATTTCCACTCTGTTGTGATGTGTTATGTTAATGCTCGTCAGAAACTACCAAATGTTACATTAGTTTAATGAGTAAAAGAAAAAGGCACGAATGATTGTACTCACTGGGTGTTCTGGTACACCTCCACTGAGCTGTTGAGTCCCTCCAGCTGTCCCATCAGCAGCTGCAGGTTGGAGTTAACGTAGCTCAACTCCAGTAGAACCATCTCCTTGACTTTGTTGTTGGATGAAGCCCTGCAGAGAGACAGATGCAGAGAGACACAAACAATGAAAACAAGAAAAAAAGGTAATTGAATTTTTTAAATAATGGGATGGGACAGGGGAGAAATGTCCGCCTTGTTATTATCCGCTCTGAAGCAGCCAGAATTTCCTGCAACTGATTATTAAAACATGTGTGCTTTACTGGCATTTTGGACCACAGACCTGCGTCACTGTGCCCCGCTGTGCACTTGATTTACTCTCCAGCACACAACAGCTTGACCAAGATTTATGAATCACAGTTGCAATCCCTGCATATTATTCCCATGGGACAATCTTTTTTAATGAAATCGAAAGGTCAGAGGTCCATTTACTATCTTTTACTGTAAAGACATTTTTATAAATCATGTAGCCATATATGTGGTAAAGAGGGGAAGATACAAGCTTTCCACCGTGTATATGTGTACTCAAAAGATGCTAGGACTCATCGTGCACAGTAGAGAGATGGTAGTTATAGTACCTCTGAGGTTGTGTGTTTGTGTGTGTCTGTGTGTGTGTCTGTGTGTGTGTCTGTGTGTGTGTGTGTGTGTGTGTGTGTGTGTGTTTGTGTGTGTGTGTGTGTGTGTGTGTGTGTGTGTGTGTGTGTGTGTGTTTGTGTGGGTGTGTGAGTTTGCATACTAAAACAAATTGTCTAGATCCTTTGTAAAGCAGGATTTATGACACATTGTCTGTGAGTGAAAACAAACCTTTATTTCACTCGGTCTGTGGGAGCTTCAAAGTAAAAAACAAACACACAAAGACGCGGTGGTCTCATTTATTCTTATCTCTGTTTAACAGGGAATCTTCACACATAGAATAGTACAATAGTAACTAATTGGAGACAAACCCCACACCTACACCCCCGCCCAGTTCTGAAAATGTGACTCTTAAGATGTTTCACTGCTGTCAGTCTGAGACATACACTCTGTCATCTGATCTCTCTCTACCCTGTAATTACAGAGGACGTGATTTTTAACAAGACAGGTGAGACGTGATGAAGTGAGGGTAGGCAGAAGAAGTTTAAAAGTTCAGCCGAGACCCAGGCACTAAAGGCCCCGACACACCAAGCAGACGGCAAAGAACTTGTCCTTTCACGATGCCCTTGTCTTGGCCAAAAAGTTGCACTTGAACACACCGCAAAGACTACAGCCGACAGCCAACCACCACGTATGTTCTGCGCATGCGTGAGAGAAAATAACTCTCCATGTCAGCAGGCGGCAGTAGTCTGTTGTTATGATACGAGAAGACCATTTTCACACCACTGTCACCACAAGCATCATTAAAGGTCGGTGAATCAGTTGAGCAAAACGCTGCTCAAAAATCGATCATATAAAATATATGTTTGTTCATGTCTTAAAACTTCATGAAAATCAGTGAAGTCTACTGCAAGCATATTCCATCCAACAGTGGATTCTTGAAATTGGTTCCCTCTGCTCTTTCTCTCTATGCAACAAATTGGTTTGTCAGCCACTGCTTAGCAATGACACCACACGACCACTTCCCTAAGGCTTGCTGGAGGGTTCCTAAGGAGGTTTGGTCTGGGGAAACCATCAGAGAGGAGGAGGAGGTGGAGGTGCTGTGGTTTGGAAGGAAAAGATGCCAGCTCCAGAGCCCAGAGGCTGTTATTAACATCAGATTTAATATCTAATACCCATCCACACAGCGTGAGAATCAAACTGTAAAACCAGCATGTGTGGTTACACTGAAGTTCCCCCATCCTCTTTTCTTAAGAGGCCGTTTTACATCTTTGGCAGAATAACACATATCTACTGACCTGAAAAGAGAAAACTGGTAATGACATCCATTTTAGTTTCATGAGAGATGAACAAAATAACTCTGATTTAAGAATTTCCTTCAGGATTCATTAAGTTCTATCTTATCCTATATTATCGTAAAGATAAAGGATAATTACACTTATTCAACAAATTAATTTAAGGTTGTTTTTTTTTACACATGGAGTACCTTTTAACCTCTGAAAAAAATGTTATTGTCTCCTCCACAAGGGCTCTCTAAATGTTAAGGAATAACCTTCAAACCACAAACTCTTAACCCAAGATAAGATAACCCTGATGTCACGAGATCATGAGAACCTTTTGTCAAAAACTGAGGGTACATCATTAGAAATGTAGGATTCAGTGCCCTTGGATTGGGATCCATTCTCTGCCTTTGCAGCTTTGTTTTAGGCCTTTTCTTCCCAAAATCATTATGGAAGTAAAACAAAAAAACAACAACAGAAAAATCCTTCTAAATCCTCCCAAAACGCTCATACAAAGGGGTGTCTGTACATGTGCTTTTCACTGTTTTGTCTGTATCTGTAAGAAAAGAGAAGAGGAGAGGAGAACTGGTCGGACCAGACTGACTCCACCTGTTGCTGATAGAGACAGGAATGCAGAACAGGAGAGAAATAGAAAAAAACGAGGTTGGGAAATTGATTGCACCAAATGAAAAAAAAAAAAGACAGTCTGACACAAAGTTTACTCAATAAAAACAAGATATGGGTTCTACATGGGTCAAAATAACTCAAACTAACCTCTCTAAATAAAATGCTTTTAAAAAAGCATATTACAGAATATCAGCATACAGAGGCCCATACTTTTGCACAGACGCATTCAAGCTAAATTTTGAAGCATGTAGAATAACATGGCAACTCTGTCATGCCCACTGTCTCCCAAACACAGATGGAGGAAACAGGTGGAGCACACTGTATTAGACTGAGGAAAATAAATGTGAGAGAATACCTGAAACTCAAAAATGCATCCATGCTGTTCTCTGTGCTGCAGCTGGGTGGGCAAACACACGCACACGTACACACACACACACACGCACACACAACCTCCATTTGCCGCTGGCCTTGGCTGGGCAGACAGACTGTGAAGTACTGCAGGAATGTGGGGGCTCCTGGAGCTGACAGTGGGCTAAGACAGGCCTAATGGACACATACACATATACACACACACAGACGCAGACAGCAATATCCTCTCTTACCAGACTAATCTTAACACAAATAAAAGAAAACAGATCTGATCCATTTGGTAAACATTCACTCACTCGCCTTTGAGAGAAAGGATAACATACACCAACACCATCCTGATTGTTTCGGTGTCTTCACACATTCACAAAACTCTTGAAAATTGTGAGCTGCATGTCTGAATGCAACCCTGTTATAATATTTTCTGATGGCCCCATAGTAACATTTCCATGTGAAGTCAGGGTGATGACCTTTACATCACAAAGCCGATGAGCGACCAGAGCAAACTCCTTTCTGCTTGCAAGTTTGTTCTTTACCACTCATTTGTTGATACTGAGAGTACGTCCAATTACACTTAGCATCGATATAAAGGCAAAAACTGTCATTGTAGCGTCAGACTCTGTTGCATCGCCATTTCTACTTCTTTCTTTTTACATGTCCTGTCTCATGAACCAACTTCAGGGGCAGCCCGACCTGAAATTTTCTTCAAATTTTCCGGAGTGTAGGTGTGAAAAAGGCTTCAGAGACACATTAACTCTGCAGAACAAAAGGTAGACACAGTAACAGTTAACTTTGTATAACCTAACGCAATCCAGTCCAGTGAGTCTGCCATAAACACCATTTTTTATGAAGCTTACAATATTCCATTTCTGTTTACATTTTGTCACACAGCTGTTGATTTAACTCTGCAGCCATTCTTTTACCAAGTAAGTGAAAGTTAAGTAAAATGTGTTTTTGTTTGCAGTGTGGCGGGTTTGAGGAGTGCTACGTTTAAAAGTTGTCATGGAAACAGATCAAACTGCTCTGTCACAGCATAAACACAGGCTGGGAATCAAACTAATAAAAATAACTTATAGGTTAAATAAAATCAATTCTTTGTCGCTCTCTCTTTTCTTTAAATGAACAGTACAACAAAAATAATGTTCATGATATTTAGAAAGTCATTCTTCAAAAGTCTTACATTTCACCATGAAATGATCCAATTATAAACCTCAATGTGCTCGTTATTAAACTAAAACTCATTTTAAAGTTGACCAAGGCTAACTCTTTTAGCTGAAATAATACAAACAATTAGCCTAAATATCACATGACACCCACTCTGTCAGTCCCTGGGGAAAAAATCTGCATTTTTCTAAAACAAAAGTGACTGACTTCAGGTCAGTTGTGACACATTACAAAGTACTTCTTAAGTCAACTACATGTCCAACAGCCTTTCAGAGGCATTTGCCTTGAGGGCTACACATTCAATCAATGGAAAGCTCTTTAGCATATTGTAGACACTGTAAAGACATGCATGTTTCACCTTCTGACAGGTGGAGCAGAGATTTAATCTGATATGAACAAGTGTGCTTTGTCCAATCTATTTATACAGTATAGAGATTAAAAAACAAGCCTCTATCTGTTTGACAGGTGACTGAATATCATTCTGAAGCGGTTTAAGAATTCAACTTAGGGCTTACTGTAAGTATGTTTTACACACACAATAATCTATAACGTGCTAGTATGCTTCATCAGAGAAGCTGCTCAGATGTTGGAACTGTGTCCTATCAACAACATTTTAACAACCAAGCCATGCTGTGATTGACTTTTTGTAACAACAGGACAGGCCATAAACCTTTCTGATTTCTGACACTGTGAAACAACACATCAGAATACCTGATTCACTTCAAGCATCAGACTTGTCCTCAAGGCAAAGCTCGACTATTGGTTAAAAAACGAAGTCCCGTGTAATCAAGGAGTGTAAAATTGTAAAAAGCACTTTAGTAATTATGGGGGTTTTGCAACACAGAAGCCACACTAGACAGAATAATATCCTTAGGTTGTCTATGTGGGAGGGTGAACTTCCTTATTTTTACTGGTTAGTTGTACCTACTGAGAAATCTGATCTGAAGTTCGCACGATTAATCCTCCAAGAGCAGATATTTCAGCAAGAAAGGAATATCCTGCTGCATTTTCAAAATCCAAGAGAATAAACACACAATGGTTTTGAGACAAATTATCCTTTTGCTCTTATTGGCATCTGTGGCTTTTTTAGAAGATGCTTGAAAGAGTGGCTATAAGACACAGAGGACTTTCAGAAATACTTTGTGTTCTGCTTAAATCACCTACTGTACACAGTATAAGGTAATGTTGATGATGCTGCCTTAAAAAAGGAGTAGTAGTTTCAGCTGTTTCCTGTTGAGCTCCACATGCATATGATAATCAAACAATGTAGATATACCTGCCAGCAGACAACAGATTGATAGATAACACAAAAAATCAGCCCGTGTCAAACCAAGACAGAAAGCAGATGAGGCAATGTCTACATAATCATGACACGAGTAAAACATCAACATGGAGGATGATATTGATTGTTGTTTTGCTGCATAGTTGATACACAGTATACTGCAGACACAACATCATCATAACTAACGTAGGCTGAAAACTTGTTAACCACACAAGTAAACGTCTGGGACACACTACCAACTATTAACTGTGTGTGACTCACACGTGTGGAGTCCAAACATATAGCCTGTCAGCTGCAGGGTTAGTGCAGAGCTACTGCTCCAGGCCCATCTCTATCATACTGTCATATTTAGTTTAGACAAAAATCGGAAAGAGGTACAGGTTGTTTGACTTAAATATTTAAATCAATCTCTCTTTTTTGATCGTCTGTTTTTGCTGAGAACTGTGTGGGAAAAGCAAAATAATTGAGAAGATCCCTTATGCGACCTCTGTGGAGGATGCATGGAGGCAGCAGTGCAGGCTGTGTGGCTGCTAAGTTAACATGGCCGCTGACATGAACGGAAGAGGTTCAACACACACACTGACACTTCTAAGACAGGCAATGTGTCCCAGTGGAATAACTGTGATGGAAGCAGAGCATGTCACAGTTTATAATCACCCCATTGTTTGTCTTTACATGAGAGTAATGTCTGTAAGCTACTCTGTCCATCTTTGCCATTGAAGTTAGCTAAACCACTTTAGATACAGATTGTGGTGAAGTAACGTAATGACCTGCTCTGTTGCTGTCTGCAGTTTTACTTTGACTGACTGTGCAGAAGTCTGATGCTTTACCTCACAGGTGACGTAGAGAGACATTCAAACATGCGACTAAAAACACGAGACATATGAAGGCTGCTAAACCGTAGGAATTTAGTGATGCGCTGAACTGAATTATGAAACAACAATCGTCTTGGCTTTTGAATCCCTTTAATGTGGTTGGGGTCGATGACACCCATATGTGATGGACGCTGGCATCGTCTATCGACCCAACCCTAACAGGAACCATCACGGTTTGCAGCCTATAATCAAAATACAAAAGGCTCAGCGATGTTGACATTTTTGTTAGGTTTCCTCCAAGCCATATGTCACAGTAGCTCTTTGTTGTCAGGGTACGAGGAATGCTCCTCTTCAAGATGGTTATCAGGGAATATTGTCAGCCCACTCCGTTGACAACTAATGACAGACCGATGACAGACAACTACAGTTTACTGGAGGTCACATACACCACAGTGACATAACTGACTGCTGGCTTTTCTGTCAAATGAATGAATGATGAATGAATGGTGAAGCTGGAAGAGATAAACAGCAGGCTTTCCTTTATGTAACACATACACATTCATAACTGTAATGGCATGTGTTGGAGTTCAAACCCTTGTGTACTTTGTGTTTTGCATTAAATATGTCAGTTTTGGAATGATTCACTGTTACTATTCATTAAGAACACTTGCTAATCCCCAAACTAAGCTGACACAAGGTGTACAGTATTATGTAAGCATGAATCATCAGTTTTGTTCTTACTTCAGCAGGTTCTCAGCCCCGGCTCTCATCCTCATCTGTTTGATGATCTGCTGGTTCAGATCGGCTCGCTTATTCTGCAGTTTGCTTCGTCCAGTCTGGGCGAACGGGCTACAACCCTGAAAAAAAAAAACAGGTTCAAAGACACGTCAGCAAAAGATAACTAACAGAAGACTAACATATGGGGAGAAACTGCGTTGTTAGACGTAACATGGAAAAATGTCAACTGACTTGGGTGTTGATAGTTATTATATTTCAATGTATAACTTCGAAACAATTGACTGTGTTCTCATGGTGGCTATTTTTGATGATGGAAAGGAGCAGCGTGCAGTGGAGTCTGTATGAAAATGGCTAAATGGGTGGGAAACCTCACTTGTGTAGCAGAACTGTCCTTCGAACAAATCAACAAATGGGCTGATGAGTTTACCAGGATCCCAGAAAAGTTACAGCAACTAGATTGACGTTTATATCCACAATGTTGAAGACTCATACTGCACTTTAAACATCATATTGTTTAGCTAACATGAAGTAAAAATAAACAGTACCATCTATGTCAGCGCTACTAAACTAGTCTGCTAATGAAAATAATGAATTTGCATCAATGAGCTACAAAGTAAACACAACGCTAGAAGGCTAATACATCCAGTGTACATCCAAGTATCGCTATATTTCATTTTTACTAGAATCGTATCAAAGTGGAGAAATCTGGTATCATGAAAGTCCAAAGGTCAGTGAGGTTTAAACTTTCATGAAAACAGAGCTGGAAACTTGTTATCTGGTCAATTGGAGTGCTTCTGACTTCCAAATATTTACATTTCTATGTGAATTTTTAAGTTATCTCTACTCAGTAATGTTAGAGTAAGAATGAATTTTTGGGTATGAGTGAACTGCACATTTTTGCTCTGTACTCAAATACTTGCCCTCACTCTGTGTTTACAGCTACTGTCCTGTGTGTGGCTGCACTGTGTGTCCTTGTCCCTATCACAACCACAGCCTCACTGTGTCAACATGCCGTCACTCACAAAAGCACAGATAAACTTGCCTGAGACATTCACACTGACTGAGTCACAGCACAGCAGAGGTGTGTCTACTGTACTTCAGATGGCAACAAAAACACATGATGCACAGAGACCAGTCGGCTCAGTCAAACCAGTTTTTTCCCAGCCCTCGAGTTCGGACACTTACACTGAAGTCATTTGTCTGACTAAGAGGTCAGCAGTAGATCTAGCTTCAGCTTCTATGATAGCAATATCTAGGTGAAGAGTATAGAGACTGTCCATAGGTGGCAAAGAACCAGAGAACCTCTTGTTTTTAATCACAATTTTCATGGTCAAAAATATGTTGTCACTGTTGACTCATTCTCAGCACAGCATTAAACAGCCTGACCCTAATGGCTTACCTGAAAATCATCTCTTCCGTGTTGCATAAAGGGAACAGCTTTCCTTATTTTTAGTTTAATAACTGAACAGGAATCTTAAAGACATAGACATATACTTGAATCCCTGTTTTAGTTATATCTGAGAAGAACAGTGAACCAGATCCACAACAATAATGGCTCAGAAGCAAATTTGTAATCCAAGAATTTAGAAACAAAACATGAAAACTTTATTCTGAGGAGTTTCTTAGATCATCAGAATTTTCTAATTTCAAGCTTATTTTAGAGAAACATATACATTTGTGTTGTGCACAGCGGTGTTGTTCCAGTGTTCAAAGAAAGAATTGGCTCCGTACATATACATGACTCTTTTTCCATTGAATATAATCCCTCAGTGGTTTCACTCTTTTAGACTTCACGCCAGAATTGTACGGATGGATTCAGTTTATTTAATTATCTTTTTGCATTATGACTTCCTCACATGTGGCAGGTGTGCACTGTCTGGACTTTTCGAAGCAGCCTAACCTTACAATTAAAGACAACGTTTAAAAAAAACTAACAAATGTCGTGATTTTTTTGGTATATTTTCAAATATACACAAAAAGAGACACTATTTTAAAACTAAGGCTCTGCAGGACACAACAACTATTGATATCGGCCCACTCTTTAGTCATATGTTTGGAGATATACACCACATATAAACCACATCCTGCATTGGATTCCAGCAGCTTTATTACATTTCATCCCCCTCTGGCATCTGTCCCCCCTTGTTTCCTGTCAGCTTCTACTCTCAGCTGTATAACAAATACCCCAAAAAAGACCTATCGATGACAGAACACTGCTCAAAGGCATTGTCTTTTTGTTCTTTTAAAACGTTTGATGTGACCTCATGGGACTGGAATTTAGTAGCCCGTCACATCTCACATATTTACATCTGAGTCATGTTTTATGCGTTGATCCAGAGACACATCCGGTTAAAAGAGTCATCAAAGGTGGACCGAAGGAAGATGACGTCTTCCAGGCAACAAGGGTCACCTGAAACCAGGTATATTCTAGTTATATTGCTCTGTGTGACTCCACTGTAGTGGCTTGGGTGTTCCTGTGCAAACACTTCAGTGAACTGAAAGTGTAATGATTAACCATTTATACAAATGAAAGCCTTGTTAATTTCACAATAGAGCTGTATCAAGGAAATCAGAGGGTGTGGGCTGGCTGGACGTAGCAGCAGCTATTATTAGATGGAGGTTGAGGACATGAGCTTATAACTGGAGAGGGCGTGGACTTATCAAAGTATGTTGTCACGTCAACCATTATATCAAAGGTACATACTGTATGTACGAAAGATGAAGGGAGGGGCTGGTTGTTGATAGTTATCATAGCACTTATAGCAGTGTGTCATGTGTCCATTTGTTGTAGTTTGAAATGAAACTTCAACTTGTGCGAGCATTCCTAGTGATGATCGTGATCCACAAAAGCAACTTTACACTGATCAGTTGACTCGTGACACCTTACATCATGTATCATTCATAAGAAATTCAGTGTGAGTCTATGTGGTCTGTGGCTAATATAATGTACGTTTACACTGACAGAAAACACATCTTTGTAATCATTTCTTTGTTCTCAAGAGTTCACTAAAGTCTGAAAAAAAACCTGATGATGCATTCTTACTCTCATATCCAATAAATAAGTCTCATTTAAGACTTTGGTCCAATCAGGTTCTGTCCCGTCTGTCACATGATCTGAGAACGTTCCGGTGACACTCGTGGAAACAGAGATTTCATGACTTTAAAAAAAACTTGAGTGTTAATTTGTTTTAATATTTTGAATGCTTTAAATGTAAAATAAAGTACCTGATACTTAATAAGTATATGGATGATGGTTTAATACAACACTGCTGCTTCTAGCAAACTTAGAAGGAGAGATTGTGGATCTAGTGAAATGGGTTTACTCATTGTTTTACAGAGTCAACTCTAGATCAGCAGCTTTTGTCATTATGCTTGAAATAGGCGATCTTCAAAGCAACAATATGTGACATTTCTATAAGCTACGGCTTATGTTGCTAAGTTGTCAACCTTCATTATGCCTAATGTTTCCCCACTGTGTTCAACCACAGAGAAATGTCTGATCTCATCTAATGTAGTAATATTACTATTTTTTCACAAGCAGCTATGACTTCTAACGACGCAACAGATCATGCGTCAGAGCAAACCATCATTTGAAAAGTTCACCAGTGTTGGGATAATCTTATAATGATGTCGTGTTCTGCTCTCATTGCTGCCCCTGTAACGCGCACATGTACATGTGAACCAAACAAGAGTAAACACTGGTGTGGTTTTGAATGACGAAATGCTTCACCATGAGCTAGGACTTCAAAGAGACACCAACTCAAATGTTTTCTAATAGAGAGGTAAGCGACAATCTGACAACAACTACCATGACTCCAAGCTACATCATGATATCATCAAACTACTAGGGGTGTAAAGATTCACCTATGTGGGTACATTCAATAATCGACTACCCACTATCATCTATATACGTTTATTTTTTAAAGAACAACTTTTTATTTATTTATATATCTGTAAGAGCGCAGTAAGAAAACTGTCAGCACATATTTCAGTTTTAGAAGACTTTGTGATATTAAGAAATGTTTATTTTTGTTTGTAATAATTATTTTCTAAATTAAAATAGTCCTGTATCCTTACAAAAAACGTGTGGCTTACGCCCCTACAAACTAGGCCTTTGGATAATCATTGGATTGGCATTACACCCTAAGTGGAGAAATTCCCTGCTGTGCATTTGATTTCTATAGAGATCAAAAAAGGGGTGAGATATAAAGCTGTACTTCAGACTATTTCAATGAAAACTTGATGTGCATTACATCAAGTGACCCATGGCAGTGAACCCCTATTTTTGGCTCTGCTCCTTACTTGTGTAACCCACTGAACCACTCAGGGAATTGAACCCCTTCATAAACAGTACAGCCTTTCTCTCCGGGAGTACAAAATACTTCATTAGCACGAAACACAGAGACAGTCCTGTCCATATTCATATTCATCAGACAGCAAACCATTCTGCTGTTGTATAACAAAGGCTTTACACACGATATGTAGAGCAACATTCAATGGGTTAGATGGTTTATGTAACTGGTGAATTAGATTGGAAACTAACCAAGAAGGGGCAACACCAACTGGGCAGTTTGGGCCAGTTAACCGACTCAGGATCAGCTAAAAATAAACAACAAATATTCACTCCCGTACTTCTTGAAGTGAGTGTCGAGCTGAATTAATGGGGGTGTTATCTAATTGATTTCACAAACTAAATCTAACCATATACCAGTGGGAACACTTTGATGAATCAATCTAAAAATCCTAAACAAACTCTGCTGAGGGACTCTACGTGTGTCTCAAAGTCCAAGGAGCTCGTCTGGTTTGTGCACCAGGACACATGTTGTCAATTTGTGTCTGTGGTCTGGCTGCAGGACAGCCTCGGGCCAGATTCTACGTCAATGCTTTCGATGGCTGAGGAGAAGAAACATGCCTATTCGGCTTTTTGTCCTGCCATCTTTCCATCCTGCAACCATCCAGTCGGACCTCAGCCAGCTGGAGGTGAAACAGTGGAGGGCTGGGAAGGGAGCCCTGAACCACAGCAGCTCCCTGGAGCATCAGCCAAGCCCGCTGAGGCCTTGTACCGAGGCCTTGTAAATCATTAAACTCATTTTCACCCAGGAGAAAGTGGGGCACAAAGCATGGAAGCAAAGATCATCTTGGCTCACTTGGTGTAAATTTGACCCAAAAACTTTCCAAATTGCAAATCTTTTAAACATGACAAAATGAGAACGCTGAACTCATTGCTTTGTGGTTTCAGTGAATGTGCATGCGTTTTCATACATAGAAGGGTTTCTGCAATGAGAGTAAAAACCCCTGATCTTTCAATTAAGGACAAAGGAAACATAGAGAGAGTAGGAAGCATGGAAAAAGTTAGACTTGTTACATTAATAAGGGATATAGCTTGTGAATAGTTATTAGGCTCTTCAGTCTCCCTTCATGCCCTATGACAGTGCCAGACTCTGGCTCCCACTGACCTTTTTATAGACACAGGAAGTGCAGCACAAAACCTAAATCCAGACAGCGTTCAGAGGGGGATTCGGAGGGATTGAAAGGCACAAAAGCCCTGTTCAGATGCCCATCTAAACAAGCTTGTATGTAAAAACAATCGAGTTGTGAGCACTAGCACATGGTCCACAGTATGGCAGACAGGGAACTTAGTAAAATACACAAGTTTATTACCCAACTACTGTTTTTCTCTTAGCCTACATGTAGACCAGTGGTTCTCAGCAAGGGGCAGCCCACCCAAACCATGTTGTTTTTGTTTTTGGGTCAAAGTCAAGGCTCTTTAAAAAAAAGTGATGATGCATAAATGGTGAAAATCAGTAAACCATGTTTATTTATAACAACGTAGCCAACTCCGATCCCAAGGTTTTTTTCCCCATTATTTCTTAATAACACTGTGTGTGTGTCTGTCATTCAAATGACCTATGAGATTTGTTGTATTTAAATTGATGCTAGTAGTCCCCTCCTCTTAAAATTAAATGTAACATTTCTTACAAACTGCAAGTCGCTGATCCTTCCCAGAGATTGTGTAAGACTCCCAGACTGAGGTCATTTCGAGCATTAAATTGATGCAACAAAAATTATTAACATTGGCTATTAACTTAAGTCGGTGCATGCCACAGTGTTTGCAGATGGGCCGACGTCTGTCAACAGGTCACACTTGGCCAATACCGATGGTCAACTTACAAATCTGTTTATTCCTGCATAAAAATGTTACACTGATAATTGACAAAAAGTCAAACAAAGTACTCATAACATTTCCACTGCTGGTCCTGACTCATTAAATTCTAATGCTAATGAGCATGATTAAAAGTATTTAACTAGGTCACAAATACAGGCAGGCATGAATCTTCTTATCTGAGAAGCAGACGAGCAGTTTAGATAACTTATCACTTTCTTTAACATTTTAATCATCTAGCTGATGCAGTTATCCAGAGCATCCAATGTGTGCAGCTCCAAGAATAGAAAGGTCAATGGTCAGGGTGTTTTCTGTAACATACCAGTCTTTTATTATGTAAATTTTAAGAATACAAATGGAAACCGAGCTCTGGGAAAATACTGAACTATTTTCACAGGATTAAAAAAAAGTATTAACAAACCCAGCATGCCAAAAATGTACCTAGTGCAGAAGGCTAATCTTGCCTTTAATGTAGCCTACCAGGGGTAGCCTATCACCCCCTATCACCATCACCCCTCTGACAACAGCAGGGAGCTGATTACGTTAATTATGGGATGTTTAGTCACTGCCCATTCAGCCTATCCCACTATCAGTAACTGCAGGAGATACTGCTATTCTTGGAGTAACACAAACGCAAACACACACAGACACACGCACACACGCGCGCGCACGAACACGCACAGTACCAGGTGGAGATGACAGTGCTGTGGTTTCGGCTGCTGTTGTTGACACATCAGGAGCTAAAGTAGCCTAAGCTATTGATTGTATATAGACTAATTTGTTTTTTACAAAGAAATGTGAGTTTGTAAAATATAGCCTACATGACTTAAACTCTTCCATGAGGCGCTATTAATAAACCTTTCATTTTATTTTATGGTTTACGTTGAAATTCATTTAGGCCACAGCTTGTGAAACACTGACATTGTTTGGCTTCATTATCTATGGAAATAACCCAACTACGAAAGCAATAAAATAAGTTTGTCGTGAAGAGGGAAAAGGGCAATGAGTGTGATATTAAATTAGTTTCTTGGCTCCGTTACGTGTCATTTTACGCTAAATGAGCGATGAACTGAGACTATATACATGGCGAGACAGAAAGTCATTATATTTGCACATTTAGCACATATTTTTCAGCATATTTTTCCCCTCATTGAACAATAAGGGGGAGACAGCAGACGGATATTCAGTAGTCTATTTGTGTTCGGAAAGTGACGTGAAGAAAAGCAAACTCACCTTTTTGAAGTACGAGCTGTCTCCTCCGCTGCCTTTAATGCCGTTTGGTAAAAGAGTGTCCGTCATCCTGAAGCCTCAGGTTCTGACCGTCTCCGATTAGAAAACAGGTGAAGTAAGAAAGTAATATGAAGTTTTATTAATTTAAACCAGACTCCGCTGCTGTCCAACAGGTAGGTATCCTTTCTCTTCCAACAGTGTGTCTGCTCTCTGACTCTACCCAGTCCAGACCGGGAGTTTTCCAGAAACTCAAACTCCGCCCCCCCCCAAAAAAGCGAGATAGACAGGGTGGTACATTCACAACGAAAACTGCACCTGTCACATTCAGGTGATGTAGGCTACAGCTCATAGGACAGTGACGCATGCCGAAAAGGTGGAAAGTATGCGAACTACAAGAACATTTAAGTATAACTTTGAAATATTTGCTCGGTTCAATTCTGACAAGCCCTAAAATGTGTGTGCTTAATATCTGTTAATTAAATCAGTGTTAAGATATTCATTTAGGCCTACTGTTGTTATCAGTTGTTAGGAGAAGTTGTTAAGGCCTGATAAATAAACTTAGACCATCGAATTATAGTGATGTTTTATAAAGCTCAGGCATTGTTTCAAGTTTAAAATCATGTCTGGTTAGCCCATTTGTCAAAAGGTTAGCCCAATGTCAAACAGCATTTAGCAACTTCTTAGCTAATATGGTCTACCCAGTGCCCTCTGGCTCTGGGTCTACCCATTGAAATAATAAATAATAATAATAATAATAATAATAATATATAGGCTATACAATATACTTTTTTTTAAAGATACAATAGCAACACAGTCTATGGCATAAGTTTGTACACCACAATATCTGACAACCCATATTCTACTATCAGATATTATCGTTAGCGAGTTATGTCTTTAGCATTCAGCGATTCCCAGCTAACGCTCATAACTAAGTTAGCTGAATGCTAGCATTTGCTATTGTCTTATCGCAGCTAATTTCGTTGCCAAGTAGGCCTAGGCTATGTTTATATTACTCGAAATGTGGCCAAATGTGCCCATGGATTTTCACCATACAATGCATCTATAATTGTCAATTACATGAAAAGTGAAGCGATAATGGTTAATCAGGTTACCTTTAAATACAACTTCAGCGTGATGTCAGAGGAAAATGGCCACTGTGTGGCTTTGATGAAATGTCCAATGGTTATCCCGTTCATGTGTCATATCTGTCAACAATAGGCTCTTTTATTGATGTCGCCTCCATTGTTATAATGGACACATACATGTTCAAAACGACATTTGTAATAATGATATTTTCTATATTTAGTTTTTTTTTTCAAATTGGCTATATTTCTTTTACAAACATTTTGTTGTAGCCTACACTTTTAAATGTGTAGGCTACAGCATCTCTTACCTTGAGCTAATTTAAATTGTTTGCCTGGAATGGTACCAAGATGAGTCTCAAGGTTTTATTTTGAATGTGTTTTATACTTAAGAGTTCAAGAGTTCATGTGAGAGGTTCTGTGTGTGAACTGAAATCTTCCTTTATGCCAGCCTTCTGCCAGGGCCTTTTTATATCTCAGCATTTTATTGTTTCCTTCTGTTTTTACCCGTTTGTTTCTTACGTGGAGCTGTGTGCTTGGCAGGTTTTGCTGGTTGGAACATAGTTTAAATTATTTCCTGTTAAAGACGTTGTAATTAATCCATGAGAGGATTAATAACAACCTTTGGACAGGGTTGACGTGATGTAATGAGGGAGTTTTTCGTTGCTGTAAACAAGGTCAAATCTGTCTTTTTCTAGAACATTTCTGAATGGATGAAGTTTTATTTCCTTGCTTTAGTTGATGTCTGTTTGGTTTAATGATTTTGTTTCCATTGGACTCATTAATGTGAGACCATGTTTAAAACTCATTCAGATTTTCTGTATGTTTTTAGGCTGACCCAAATTTTAAAAATGGAAAGTATTTAGAAGATTTAACAGGTTAGTGTGAGAAATAAGCAGGTCTCTACGCTCATGATACCACAGAATCTGTCAGCACAAAACGTTTAGGCTTATATTTGAGTAGAGAAAACTTTATTTTTCACAGTAGGGTCTAGGACTGGAGATCTAATTTCAGGCTATGACTGATATTTCACTCTATTCATGTGTTTCACATTTCAAAAGTACTGAGCAATCGAGATGTCTCAACCCTACACAAACCAGTCAAACTGGTTGTGTTTGTGACGATAAGCAAGATAAAGTGGGTCCTTCAGTTTCAGTCTGACACCGTTTTTTTGTGTTGGAAGGAGCAAGGAAAGCAAGTTTATGCCACCATTAGTCAGCACTTCTCACAGAAGTGAGAAAGTTATCACCACTAGCATCATTACAGAGGTCTTCACTTTGGTTATACAAAAACAAGGCAGAGTTTAGTGAAGGGTGAAAGAACTTTTGGCAACACTTAATACTATAATAACTATAATATTGACTCTTTATAAGTGCTTGAAGAGAACTTGGCAAAGCCCTATTCTACATTAATATGTTCAACAAATATCAAGCCATTGATAAAGAGTTTTAATTATCTCCTGCTCTTGGCTAAAGTACGTTATTTGCTGCACATGAATCATAATCCTATGCCTTGCTAATTATGGTCCTGATATGCAGGTATAGGCCTGTTGGTGATTGCTGAATAAGGTTGTAAATTGTACATTTAATCATACATAAAGAGCCAACATGCTTATAAAAGGCATGCTTATTGATCCACAAAAGAGAGAGAATTTACTTATTGTGCAGCAAAGTAGTTCTGATGCAATTGATTTAAATAATAATAATAATTAATTCTGATAACTAAACGTATCACACAATTATCTGTCACACCTTGTTGATTGATCATCATTCAAGGAAGGTGGCTGCAGCTCTTGAAAAATCAACATTTGATGTTTGTCTCTTTCCAAAGCTAAGGTGACATTGTTGTAATGACCTAAACCGACCACGAGGTGGGGATAGAGGCTCATATATAAACACTAGTCCATCATGTGTCGCTTTGTCCTTGTTAACCAGCAAATGAAACACTTCTCTTATAATCTGTTTTCTTTCTTTTGTTTTGTTACATTCTTTTGACATATTTCGTACCTTTACTTGCAAGTTTTTTTAGAAGCTGGTTCACCTTGTGTGGTGTAATAATATGTAAAAAAAAAAAAAAAAAACCTTCTTTTATGCAAAACTTTAAACATTATCAAATGTGCTTTACATGAGCACAATAAAAAGATACGTTTACTGTTAAATGATGAATAAATGCAATGATCTCAACATTTTATAACCAAAATGTTATAATGTTATGGCTCAATTCTATTAAAGTATGCTTCTTATTATGGCAGTAAGACAGAAGGAACAACACAGCAGGACATTGGAGCTGCCGAAACATATTTGATTTGTTGTTCATGGGTCAAATGTTAGCCGTTAGAAAAGTCTGTTTCTTTTTTTCTTGGGAGATATTTCACTGGTCTTAGCAGGAAAATCATTTGATCATTAGACAAATTGTTTTGCCCATATATGCGCACAATACCAAACAAATGTGTACAGCTTCATTAACGCTATGTTACAAAGCAAAAAAAATAAAAACAATGCTGTGTTTATGTGTTTACATAAATGCTATACAAGGTTGGTCTAGTAAGCTTTTTCCACATCAACAACCTGCACAACAAGCTCCGAAACATGGACATATAAATGAAGGCCTTCATAATAAAAACACCTTCAGAGAAAGTGGTCGTTACTTAAACTCACAATATCCATACTGCAAGAACTCAAATCTTACCAAGTGTATTTGTCTTTTTGCTTGTCAAAAACATATTATTTATTAAAAGTCACAGTCACCTGACAAGTCGAGATAAACATCTTATTTCAAGTTATAAAAAGCAAAAAATATGGCCAGAGAAGCAAGAAAAAAATGATGTACGTTTCCTAATATGAGACATTACAATTATTGACGATATCTGATTTCAAAAAACTTAACAAGTCATGACTTAAACTTAACTTTTGCTTGCTTCACTGATGGGCTAGTTTTACTTATTAGAAGCAAATCAGGCCTTATTTTGTTGCTTGTAATATCTTTGAAATATGATGTTTATCTGCACCAAACTCTAGAAGTCTGATGTCTACCTTTCAGTTTTCAGTCAGTGTAAAAGCATCTATGCTGTTGGTATGAGAGAGTAAGTGTTGTCATACGAATGTGTTCTATTTATGTCAAATCTGTGGTCTAAACTTGATTTTAAAAAAAGTGGTACATATTTTAATATTTAATTTGACCAAATAGTTTACATTAAAAGTGAAGTCTTTTGTATAGTGTCAAGAATACAGTAATTTAGATGTCCTGTAATGGAGGCTCTAAGGCTGCAACTCGCCAGCATCAGAGATTTAAAGAGAGAACTTCACGTTTACATCATAAATAACAAGCAGCCAAAATATATGGCAGACTCTCCCTTCAAACAAAGTAATGATAGTTTAGCAGAGTCCTAGAGTCCTGCATCATCTGCTGCATAATAAAAATTACTTTGAGTGTTGTTGTTTTTTTAAGGTTATGTTTCTGGCCTTGTTCCCTTTATTAGATAGGACAGCTGAAGAGAGACAGGAGATTTTGGTAGGAGAGGGGGGGGGGATGACATGCAGCAAAGGGCCGAGGTCGGATTTGAACCCACGGCCACTGCGAAGAGGACTACAGCCTCCATGTATGAGACGCACAACATAACCGCTTGGCTGTCGGCGCCCCAGTTTTAGTGTTTTTTGTACTTGACTGGTCCTGTTAAAAAAAAATAGAGCATATAGACCATAAACGCAGGGACGGAAAAATGATCAACAAAAAGTTCCCATTGACACTGCATGTAATGTGAAGAGGGCAGGTCTAGTAAATGTCTGAGCTTACTTAAGCTGCTTATGTGTGTTAGACCCGCAGGCCCTGGCAGTCGTGGCTGTGAAAGCACTTTAAAGTTTGACTATAATCACAGAACACTGCAGGGTGGATGAAAAACTGAGCCACATTTTCCATTTACAGCTATTTTCCTGTGTTCTTCTACTGAATAGGCAGTGAAAAGATATCTTTCCATTGACTGTTTAGGGATTTTCTTTATTGAAGCAGTGGAAATTAAAGATGCTGAATACAGATAGCATGTCAGCCCCTTAAGAAAGCCATTCGTTAAAGCATATAGAGGTTCCCGCCTGTTAAAGAGTGCAGTGAACTGAGGGTGCTTTGCCTTTCCGCTCATTTCTCTTCTCTTCACAACGAGCCACAAAGCCAATTGTAAGTGAACTGCTTCCCGGCTGCTTTTCTAAAGGCAGAGGGGGCACTGTGGTGAACAACGGGCACCGGCGTTCAACCCCCGGCCCAACAGGAAGTGCTGTGGGGGTTGCTATGCAGCTTTGCTCTCGAACCGCAAGAACTCTGGCTTTCCCCGTTAACAAATGATGTGTGGTGTGGGCAGTATGGCAAACTGTTTGAGCAGGCACTCCAGAGGCTCTACAGTAAGAATAGATCAAGGCTGGATGAAAGAGGGACTAAGATAGAGAGTGATAGTTTGTCCTCAGCTGCAAAGTGGTGTCAGGAACATGGCCTCTTACTTCCTTTATCTATTGGTCTCTTTTTCCTCTTCCCTCATTTTGTTTCCTCTCTCCATTACTCCCTCTCTACATGTTTATATCCTTCCCTTTTTCCCTCCAACCTTCTTCCCTAAGCAGCTCTCTCCTTTTTCTGTCCTTTGCTTGACTCTTGTCTCTCTTCAACCATTTAAACACCTGTCTCCCCTTCCAGTGTTTCTTGATGTTGGTTAGGGTGATGTCATTTGTTAGGGGTTAGTGAAGCCAGATTACCAAAAGATAACAGGGACTTCCTTAATAGTACAGACCTCTGGAGCTGTACTTTGTTGTTGGCTTTCAGCCCCAACCAACCAGGAATCTACGGAACAAAGACAGCAAACACAAAAAAACAATATGACAACACAGGTCAAGTCAGACGTGAAGGCTTTGAAAAGCTCAGGATTGAACATCCAACATTTCTCAAAACAATATTTAATATTTGTTGAGGTATTTCAGGCTGGACCAGAATTTCGACAGACATTAAAAACTTGGTATTTGATCACTTTTGTACAAAAAGCTCTATGGATCCAGCCCCTTCTTTAGGACACATGTTTTTTTCATACAATATTGTAAAATACATTCAGGCCCAAAGTTAGATCTTTACTTCTGAAGAAAGCTTCTTATCAACATACAAGCATCATCCTCCATCCCCTGCATCTTCTCCTTCCTCAAATGTGTCTCTTTTATTGCTGATGTGTTGCACTTCCTCTTCCTATCTCCTCCCCCTTTACTCCTCATCCTGCTCCTGGCGCCACTCATGCATGCTGTGATATATTTGTTTACAGCACAACTCCTCCCCTTATGCTGCCACTTTATTTCTGCTGTTTTCCCCTCCATCTCCTTCTCTAATACGTCCCCTTCTGCCCTCACACTGAGGCCAGTGTTTTTTAGCCTGCCTTCCTGACGCCAACAAAGTATCTCCTCTCTTTGTTGGGGCCTCCTTTTGGAGAGGGAGGCCGTCCTCCAGCTTAATTGTGTATTCGCTAGCATTCGCCTGCAGCAACTTAATGACTTAACTCCTTTAACAGTAGAAGTGTTGGCTTAGTGTGAGTGTTTGTGTGTGTGTGTGTGTGTGTGTGTGTGTGTGTGTGTGTGTGTGTGTGTGTGTGTGTGTGTGTGTGTGTTTGTGTGTGTGTGTTCTTTCGTTTGTTTGTTGTTGTTTTCAGTTTGAGGCTGTGGACACGGCTTAATGAAACAGAAATGTTATCCAGAACATTAAATACAGAAATAAAATCTTGAAAATCTCCATGGGAAGCTCAAAAAGGTAGAACATGTTACAATCACACTTGGTCCTATAAGCAAGAAGTGAAACATGTTCATTTACTAGACACTTGCGGCTCTGAGGCGCAGAAGATATGGCTGCACATTGGTGCTTTGAAGTAAATAGTGTAGAACCATGAACACATTGAAAACTCACGTGTCAACATACACTATTTTTAATGATTGATTAGTCTAAGTTAGCCATCTAAAGTAAGCATGCTCATCTGTTCAGAGATAATTAGGCAGGAGAGGAAACACTGGAACAAACACTGCATTAAAAAATGCTTTTCACTGATTGGTCACATTACAGTGAGTTAAAATGCAATTTTTTCTCTGAGGTGCAACGCTGAACTGTAAATAATAATAAAACTGTTGTATTGTATAAAGTCTATGGGTGCAACAGTCTATGGACCGTGAAACCAAATAATGACACTGAAGTTACAGACTAACTAGTTTTAACATAAAGTTTATTGTGGACTTCACACCATCACTTAATATATAACTTGTATTAACTGGGTGAAGTGGCCACACAACAAATACATCAGCAATTTATGGAAATGAATAATTACAATAAATATTATGCTGATCTCTATGTGCGCAATTGAGATGTGGTATATTACCTCTTCATATTGAAACAGGAAGATATAGAGGTGTGTCTTAGAAGGAAAGAATCTGTGAATACTGCGAGCTGAATGAAGTAAATAATAACAATACATTTTATTTAAAGGCGCCTTTCAAAACTCTCAAGGTCACCTTACAAAGCAGAGATAAAAACAACAAAGTAACAATACATAGATAAAATTAACATTAAAAAGACAAATGTACAGGACGCAGAGGATTTATGAGACCGGATGGAGGATGATCAAACTGAATATGAAAGTTTAAAAAAATGTGTTTTGAGATGTGATTAGAAAATGGAGAGAGAGTCAATATTACCGATGTGTGCCAGGAGGGAGTTCCAGAGGTGGGGGGCAGAGCGACTGAAGGCTCTGAACCCCATGGTGGACAGGCGTGAGGGTGGTGCAATGAGTTGAATGGAAGAAGAAGACCTGAGAGTGCGGGTGGGTGTGTTGATGTGCAGGAGTTCAGAGTGGAAATATAAATACACTTTATTTTATACTTTCCACTGAACCATGATTTATGAGGGTTTATGTTCCCGACTTAGACTTGATTCATATGGAGAATGGTCCTTTCATGGATTATCTCTTAAATAATGTTTTTGCTTTGTCTGAATTTCTCTTTAAATCGTGGGAAAGGAGGAGAACATTTACTGTGATGTGTTGATTTATGTACTGGATCAATTGTAAACTGGTTTGAAGAGATGAACTATAGATGAAGTTGAAGTCGATGTATGTGTTTTGTTTGTATTGATGTATTGCGTCTTGGGTTTTTTTCAGGCTGTGTTGGTATCGGTTGTACAGCTTATTCTCTTGGAGTGTTATTATTTGGGGGGGGGGGGGGGGGTTCATGTCAATGGTGCTGTTGTGATGTCATGCTGGAACATTTGATTGACTCTCAGCCGATGTGTCAGAATAATTCCATGTGGAATAGGTCATGTAAATGATCTGACACGGAAATAAATGAATATTCATTCTTATACTTCTGTTTATTTAGTAACATAAAGGAATATTTTTTAAGATCACCCCAACAGTCTCAACAACTCCTTTCTTTGTTCCACTTGTCATTTATCATGCTGAATGTTCTCTTCCATCAATTATCTGAAAGTGTCATCTCTTCTGTATCATTTCCCCCCCATCGGTATCATCCGTATTTTCTGTATCACATACCAACTCTGTCATTTTTTTCCTAACTCTTCTTTTAACCTTAAAATCCTCATCTTTCTCTGCCTTTTCACCAGAAACACTGCTCCTGGGAGGTACAGTAAGACGAGCAGGTAAACTGTACACTATCATGTGATCTCTCATACCCCAAAAGCAACTTGTTGGAGGACAGACTTATGACTCTTCACTTCAACATACCGCCAGTCTACTGAAAATCATTACAGGAGGAAACCTTTGTACAGTAAGTTAAACCCAAACAGTTCATTGGTAGAAAAGAAAAGTTACAGTATGGTAGGTGGATCGTTTGGATAGCTTAACACCAGTTTACACAGAGGGATTATCTCCGAAGCCAAATGTAAATAAAAACTCCAGTCATGCATGCTCCTTGTTATTTTAGCTTAAAAACAAACTGTATCCTGTCTTCAAATGACAATGAAACTAAAATGGTAAAAATTTTGAGTTAACACTTTATTTTAAAACTTCTAAATGCTCAATTTGCATTATCCAAATTTCAGCAAAGCATACAGTTGATTTAGTGATACAAAAGTGCCAAGAATGGCCCAAATGTCGTAATTTTCTGTTGGTGTATGTGTAGCTCCTACTGAGGATATTTGTGTGAATGTCCATTTCATGCTGACAGTGTGCATATTGAAAAAGCTTGAGGGAAAAACACACCACAGTGGAAACAATTAATCACTCTGCGGTAACACGTCACTCTGTGTGGCACATGTCCAGTAAGTCCATTTCACTAATTGGTATGAGTGTGACGTCTTACAACCATTTCTCTGAGGGGGAGACCACTATAACCACTACTGGGCTGCACACAAAGCGAATACAAAAGACAAGATGAAGAGGTGCACACCGCTTGTTCATTTGTTTTGGTGGGAGGTGCTTTTGAGTAAGTATGAAGTTTGGGCATTTTTTTCTTGGTTGTCCAAACTAATATACCTTTTATAAGCTTTTCACAGCACAAAAAAAGACATGTGCATGTTTATGTGTGAAGCTCCTGCTGTCTTACATGCCATGCATTTCATGTTTACACATTGCCTTAAAGCAAAGTGAATCCACACACTGGGACCAGGGGTGGAGCCAGGGAGCGGCCACCCTAGAAATCGGATTGGCCACCCCAGTGGCCACCCAAAAATCCTGAACTATGATTGGCTGTTTGCCTCGTCAGAGGTGGGACTTTTGTTCAAATCATCTATTTTGGCTGTGTTTCAACAGGCTGCTGGCAGCCTTCTTTGCATTTCACTGTAGCCTAAATCATTTGGTTATTATTTGAAATAGTGATTTTGGACATAAGGTGAGTTTTTTCCGTGGGTTGTGAATGTGTGTCTGGAAAGAAAAACTCTTTGAATCACCTTTTAAATATTGGTTTTGTTCAATTTTTTTGTTCTGTCACATGTTTTGTACCGTCC
This sequence comes from Tautogolabrus adspersus, assembly GCA_020745685.1. Classification (NCBI taxonomy): domain Eukaryota; kingdom Metazoa; phylum Chordata; class Actinopteri; order Labriformes; family Labridae; genus Tautogolabrus; species Tautogolabrus adspersus. The sequence continues at coordinate 7,007,586 of CM036535.1, forward strand.
AAGGTCCAAACAACACCATTTTTCATGAGGAGTTGGTGGTGGGTGCTGAGGCTACACCAGTTGATCACTGATCTAATGTTGCCACACTATTGTGGAGATAGAAAGGGTAAATAAATGTTTTTCATTCGTGTGAATGTGTCCTATAACACTTTAGGCCAACCATGCAGAAGTCAGTGGCCCCGGTTCAGCCTACCCAGTTATAAAGTCTGGCTACACCACTGACTGGGACATCACAAAGGCGTGATGACAGCAGAGCTTTGATACGGTGCTGTTTCATAATCACAATCTAAAAAGGGTTTATGGCTGTGCTCCATTTATGGGTTCCAGTAAGTCTTTGCATAAATCCTGCAGCAACAAGGACAGGCAACCCGAAATGCCGCACTTGAATTGAATGCAGCCATTGATGATGTTTGTAAGACTACGTTCACACTGCAAGCCTTAATGCTCAATACTGAATTATTGCTCAATTCTGATTTTTTGTTTGTTTGAATGTTCACACTACATTTTAAATGTGGTCAGTAGAAAATTCCCATGTGAACTGAACTTGGTCCTGAACTGACTCGCATGCGGGGAAAAAAGAAAAAGATTCACAGGCAGCACGATATGCTTTCAAACAAAGGTTGGATAAGATACAACCCTCTCAAGTTTTGCTTGTGCAGAAGTGTCGCCCCAAATACTTTTAAGGTCTAACACTTCACTGTCCCTCTACTGACTCCATTGCAGCTGTCTTCCATGTTTGTTTGCATTAAGTTAGAAGAACTCCCCTTCCTGCCTGTCCTGCCAGTGCAGAACTGACGATTTTTGCTCAATAGACAAAGCTGAGTTTGCCTGCCTCTATTGCTGCATCTACTAAAAGCAGCCACAGCCTCAGCCCAGCATATGCAAATCTTTTGCCTCATAATCTGGCATGCATAAAGTGCTGACAACCCACCCATCCAAAACCCTGACATGAATCCACATGAGCAAAATCCTCTGCAGTAATATTTAACAGGCAGTTTTTGGAAACATAGCCACTTTGCAATACAAGTGAAGAGGGAGACTACAATACAAGTTGTATTGCCTGTAGTTTTTCCTTACCTCAAACACATCGCTGTACACAACAAATGTCAGAACTGGCACCGATTCAACAGCTTCAACAGGTGTTCTGAAAGCTAAATCTCTTACTGGGATTGATGGAGAAGGGTTTGAAATTGGCAAACAATCCACACAAGTGTGGGAGGAGCATTAGACTACTCAGCGCGAACTGAAATGAGACAGTTTGGTCTATAGAAGATTTCCTGTTTATGTCACCAGCGGTCCTTTGTGGCCCAACACAAAGGATGTATTTGTCAGCAGAATTTGGCGTAGCCTTTGAAATGGGACAGTCTTCAATGTGCCACTGTGATGTAATATGTCTTCAAATCAAGCGGCAACCTACAGTGTTAAAAAAACAACGCTAATGTGGAAGTGCAAAATCCTGCAGTTCGTCAAGGGTCCGCTTGACACTGGCTCCAGAATCACCAGAAGACACATACACACCCATTAAAAAAAGCCAGTTTTTAAAGCAGAAACTTAAAAGCCTGGTTATGAAAATCGAAATTGGTCTGATTAGTTCATGTCTCCATTTGCACACATTGTATGGGGGGTGAAGTTTTTTGATAACTCATTTTGTTTTATGAAGGACAAGAGCAGCTGACGTGATTGACAGCTGAGCGCGATGTTACAGTTTGTCAAGAGGCTTAAAACCCATCTCAGCTCCAGCTCTTAGCCTGTCATTAGGTTGAGACAGCATTTCCAGCATGGCGACCGCCGCCGATTGGACTCCAAAGCCCCCTGCAGTAACAGATGGTTGACATCACTCGGGCTTCTTCCATTAATATTTACAGTCCATGTTTCAAACGTCTTCAAAAGTGTTTAGTTGTACTGCAGTATTCCAAACTGCAAATTCATTTCACCTTTTTGACATCTGGAAGAATAAGTGCCCTCATTTACAGTGATGTTGAGAGTACAACAAGAACAAATATACTGTACGCATAAACAGACAATCGATACAATTGAAAACAGTTATACAGACTAAGTAGTTAGTGATAATAGTTTTAAATTGACCCATAGGGACAATTGGAGAAGTTTAAACGTCTGTTGTGAAGTGTTCCACGTGAATGCAGCAGAGAAGCTGAAGGCGTTTTTTCCAAATGAAGTGTTTGCCCGTGGGATTTCATCTATCAGCCAGTTAGTAGAACATGTTAAAGGCAGGGTTGGTAATTTTCTCCAGATACACTTTTTAAGATTTTGATTGAAATTGTCTTTAGGTCCTGACAGAAATGAATAATTCATGTGCTCTGAAAAAGGAACAAAGAAAATCTGTCATCTGTAGCAGTTATAAGCCTGCAAAAACTTTGACCAATGTCTGCCACGAGGTACCAATTTGATGAACCAATCATGCCTCCGTGTCTCCCTGCTCGTTCTCTACCCCATGCATGCACGAGCCCACACTCAAAGCATGAGCTGAGGTCCGCTTCTGGACCAATGGCGCTTGTGCATGTAAGTGAGGGGAGGGGGTGGGTGCAGACAGAGCACTGAGGGAATGCTACTTTCAAAATCATGCTAGTTTTTGAAAATTGTCAGAGTGTTGACTATGAGCCGGTTTAATAAAGAAGTAATATGTCAGCATTTTGCCACATAAGGCTTTAAAAATAGTAAATAAAAACTTGTGTTTGTCACGTCTCACATTGACAGGTGCCCAGTCCACCTTTTAATATAAATTGCAATGATGAGAGGAGCTACTGTCCCATATAATGAATCTGAGGGTAGAGTGATGAATAGAATTTAGGGGAGCAAGCGTGGAGGCAAAGGTAACTGAGTAACTGAGCTAGCACATTATAAAAGTAAGTTACTTTTCACTTTAGCGTAACTTTTTTGGCTTCAAAACTCATATTCATGTTCAGATTATTTAGTGTTGCTGTGGCAGTGTGAGAAGAAACGAGCCTCACATTCATATAAGATTGTAGCCTTTTTCAATATGGAGGTAATTTACTAATTCAATTACTCAACAGCTGATATGGGATGCATGACTTCAACAACAAACTGTACCTTACAATCAGTTTTTTTAGTCCTGGCTTACAGATGGTAGAGCTGGTGGTGAGTTCAAGCCGGCTGGTTGGAGTTTATCCTTCTTAGTCTGCCGAGCTAACGTAAGCTGCACCTGGGTGTCCGGTATTTGCAGCACTGGGCTATCCGACAACTAGTTAAATTGTTAAGTGTTGTTTAGCTAGGTACGTCATGAGATTAGAATTACTAATCGGTGGTGGACAAAGTTTTCCTTCCAGCACATAGACTACAACTCACCACTACAGCACCTGTTGTTTAACTCGAGCAGGGAAAATGTGGGTATTTCAAAGACAGAAAGCTCACGTCTGTTGTTGTTCATGAGCCTGTGTGTGTTTACTGCGCGCAACATTCGTTTATTTCCAGGATGCTACATTGCTGGCATCAGCGTAACCTCGCCTGCCGAATTGATGTGAATAAACCTTAATCTTACATAGTCATTGGCGATTTCATGTAAGTAATGGGAAACAAGTGCTTTTAAATGTCTGCAATCGTAACAGTGTTGTTTAATTTAAAAAGTAACTAGATGACACATTAATAAATAACGTGTTCCTCCCAACACTGGTCATTATAATCCAGAACAGATAAAAAGATGGCCTTAATAATTTGTTTTCTGCTGAGCATTGGGAAGTAACTTTTGTTTCTGAGGGGGAATCCAACTTTTTTCAATTAACTTAGTACCAGATAGATTGATGGACCCAATAATGCAGGTTCACACAGGGCACAGTACAATAAAAAGGCAGAGGAGATTTTTTGAAGTCCAGGTCAGTACACAGGTCAAAGTCATCAAAGGAGAAAGAATAGCTGGAAGAGGCGACATGAGGGAACACACAATGAACTGGCAACATGAGGGAGGACACACAGGGATTATATACAAAAACAATCAGGGGATAACGAGATGCAGGGGAGTACAATCAGGGCGGGGGAGTACAAGGTGGGAAAACACAAGGAGCAGGATCTGCAGACAGAGAGAAGGGCAAGTACAAAATAAAACAGGAAATGACAAGAATACAAAAATAAATGGACAAAAAAACAAAACATTAACTACATAACCTGACTGACCATGTCACAAGGCAAAAGTGACCTAAATCTGTTGACCCAGATTGGATTTCTTTATGACGGTGTTAACAGCACAAGTCACATGGAATCTGATCTTTTTTTTTGGCTTTTATGCTATTATTTTAGAGACAGGACATTGGGTAGAGTCAGAAATCAGGGAGAGGGAGAGTGAGGAATGACATGCAGGAAAGGAGCCATAGGTCAGATTCGAACCCGAGCCCCCTTTTGGAGGACTATGGCCTCCAGGGCCCTCGCACTAACCACTAGGCTACCGGCATAGGTCACTTTCACATTTTGATTGCACCAGGAGTTTGATACAGGCCACATTTAAAAAGCAATGTGAACAGCCAAACAAATAAACATGTTTGAGCAAAAAATCTGAAGCATAAGGCTTGTAGTGTGAACACAGCATTAGTTGCCAAAGTTTTAATCTGGAATTTGAATGTGAGTTTCTGATCCAACCAAATACCAAGATATTGATATTGTGAAACTAGAATTGTTGAAAATTATGGAAGGAAATTTCTTTTTTTTTCTCCAGTCAATTCAAACCTTCTTGATTAATCAGCCAGGCAAAGACAAAGATGAGTGAGATTCAAGACACACTGGGTAGCAATTAAGGGTGACCATACTTTCAAACCTCCAAAATTGGGACACTTTAATTTAACCATAAACCTATATGTATCAATCCACAGATTGGTGACCTGCACTGGTCACACAAGGTGGTAGGCAAAGGCGTCCTCCTGAGCAGCCTCTCTACGTTGGTTGTCGCCAGCATTTGCCCCGGTGTAATAGGTTGCAACAGTGCTACTTTCAGCCTGTACCCAACGTTTGTGTTTACCTGTTGATTATAGCTTTGTATGTCGTCATTTCCAAAGTGGGCGACTGAAACGGACAATTGCAGTGTTGAGAAAAGCAGCATATTCATTGGGCGGTACTTTTGGAAGGAAGCTGTAACTCTCCTGGAACTTGTTGGAAAACACCAACTTCCTATTCAGTATGACAGCTAGTCTACCTGACATTACGCTGCAGGTCTTGTTAATATAATTAGCTGGGCTTAGCTATCAGCGGCTAACAGTGTCTATGTGGAAATGGAAGGTTAGACTGCCAGGGAACTGGCACATTAAGCCGTCTCTCTCTCACGCATTCACATCATATTACTGCAAGTCACTTTACTGTAATTTTTCACTTACCATTGAAGTTACTTACTACATATCTTCCTGGGAGTTCATGACCTCCTTTGTCTCGTAGGTGCCTCTGGATCATTGGCGTGAATGGCCTGCTGCTTTGAACACCCCCATAATTGCTTCAGAGGCGGGCCCAAGTCTTTGAGGGCAAGTCCAAGTCAAGTCTCAAGTATTTTTTTGGGCAGCCGCAAATCCAAGTCCTATCTCTTTTGGTTTTAATAAACAATAATAATACAAATATATTCATGTCTCCCTATGAATATAGTTTGAGAGGGGATGACTACAATGGATGTAGACTAACGTTACTCAAAGTAACAAGAAACTGCTACCGTCATTAGGTATGCCATAATAACTGTTAGAGTTTGAGTCCAATCGTTCTGTATAATCACTCTGGGTCCCAACAACTGACTGTTTAAAATCTACTGTATATGAACCAAACCCTCCAGCCTCTCAAGTGAACTGTAGTTGTATCATGATAAGCCAGTAACATTAACATTATGTGGTCAATAATAAACCTGTATTCTAAACCTGTCTTTAACCGCCATTAGTTATTAATGTGGCATTTGTCACTGTTTAAAAACATTAGCATTAAACATTTACTGACTTAAGTTTGATTTTTTCGCAGTTCAGCTTCCATTAGTTTATCATTATTATTATTTAGCTCCCTTGTCTTATAGGTTGTCTTATAATTTGTTGTGTTAAAATGACTTTTGGACTTCTGAACATGGACTGGTAACCCGAGAACCAGAAATGACCTCAAGCTAATATTGTTTTTACTCTGGCAGATAAGCCAGGTCTCCATCCAAATAGGACATATTTTCATTGGGGCCTTTTCAACTTAACCAAATCAAGATAAGAAATAGGGTTGGTTTAAATGCTGTTGATATCACAGTTTGCAGTGGAGGGAAGGACCCGATCACAAATGGCACCAAGAAGCCTGATGCAATACAATGACTCAGTGTGCATTTGGGATGCTTACAGGCAGGTTTTGGCAGGTAAGCAGTAAGGCAAACTGGTAACAGGAAACAGGCAGGAAGGTATGCAGGCAGGAAGGATTCCAGTACAAAGAAACCCCAAAATCAAAAAAACACAAAGCAAGACTGAAAGAAAGCACGTGGCAAGGAGTACCTACTGGCTGTGAAACAAAGAAAATATTCATGGAGTGAAGTGGAGACAGGTGAGCAGGTGGGGGGAAAAGGAGGGAAAGTTCGAGGGCATCTGGGAGAGAGGTGGGTAATATCAGCAGGACCAGGAGGGAAGTAGGAGAATTAGGACTGAGTTGTGGAGGGCAGGAGATGTCAGAGTGGTAGAACAGGGGAACCTATTTTAGGAATTTAGTTGACATCAAATATTGACTTTTGATCACTTCAGCAGGTACAAAAATAAACAGTTTAAAGATAAACGCTGCAAAGTTTAATGTCCAGGTTTGACGCTGTAACTGTCCCATGCATCAGCACACAAAAGGGGAACGTGTGAGGGGCAAGCAGGAGATGTGGCTGAGAGCAGTGTGTCCAGGTGCCAGGTACTGTAATAATCCATATAATCACAGTCCAGAGAGTGTAAGGCAAAAGAAGACAATACCAGGTAAAGTGTTGTGGAGCAAGGAAGTAAATGTCCACAGGTTGCACGCACAGTGAACAATGTAGCAATACGATGAGTCTTTGAGCCACAGGGATCAACAGGCAAGTAATGAGGAAAACTCACTCTGAGGTGTTGTTGCAGGGAAACCCCAAGCAGCCAAGGGGAGAGGCAGACAAAAATCAGGGTCACAGATGCAGAACTTGTAGTCAGTGACAGAAGGCTAAGGTGATAACAACAACGCAGGCAGGTCAGAGGCTGGTAGGGTCAGCAAGAATAAAGCATTTTATGTGTTTGTTCCACTCTGTTTGCTTTGTAAGTCTTTTAGATAGGCCTACTCTGTAAAGTAGATATGATTAGTGGAGATAAAAATGCTTGATAAATGCTTAATCAGTCGTGTGTGTGCGTAAACAAACGTCATGACACACCTTCATAACCCAGTTCCCAAGGTGGGCAAGCTGCAACCTGTTGAAAAATGAAATATGCAAGTGTAAAATTCTGCAGTTTGTTGAGGGTCCAGATGAGGCTGGCTGAAGAAGCCCTTGAAGTTACACAGTCACATACCCATTCAAAAATACCTGTTTTTACAGAAGAAACAAACATATTTACAGCCTGGTTCAAAATACAAATGTGGTCTTATTTGGATGACACAATGCAGGTGGACAAACCACACATGGCACACAACACTTTTACACAGTACACACCCACCCTGGACACCAACTCAGAGACAAACACCAATATTTTGACAGATACGTCTGTACAGTTTAACAAAGGCAATGTTGTTAAAATTGTCCATTACATTACAATATGTATGCCAGTTAGAAGCATCTCAACATAAACATGTGCTAAACTAAAAAGATGTATATTGTATTAATGTTACCTTCTACACATCCATAGATTGTAAATAAACATGGACGAAGCCTGAGTGATGTCAGGGCTGTTTTGGAAGCCTACCCATGGCGGTTGCCATATTGGAAATGCTGGCTCTATTAAACTTTCTGTTAAACTAAAGACAGGCAAAAAGCTGGAGCTGAGGCAAGCCTTAATCCTCCTGACAAACCGCTACAATGTGGCCGCTTGCAGTCAGATCGACCATGGCCCTAATTATGCATAACTCGTATCCTTCACTAAATCAAAATGAATGTGTTATTAAAAAAAAATCAGATCCCCCGGTACAGTGTGCTTATAATACATTAACTAATAAGACCAAAACCCTTTTTTGTACCAGGCTGTAAACATGTCATTTTAATATGGGTCATGTGTGGGACTTCAGGGACTTTTGGAGCCAGCCTCAAGAGGACCCTCGAGGAACTGCAGCTTTTTGCACTTCTGCATTGGCTTGACAATGACATTTGTGTGAAGTAGTGCGTATTCTTAGTAATCTTGATTAATCAACTCTATCAAGTGCTAATGTATAACTTTCAATTCAATGTACAGTAGTTTACATTTTCGTAGCCTTACTCCTGTTTTGTCTCAATTTGTTATGTTTGTCATGTTGTTGCATCACCTAATAAAAAAATAAATAAAAATAACAATAATAATCTTGTTTGAAAATACAATACATCAACAAAATGCCCTTGTACACTTATTTAAAGGGGACACATTATGAAAAATCCACTTTTACAGTGTTTTTGAACACATATTTGGGTAACCTGAGTGTCTACCGACCCACACAATGTGAAATAAACCCATCCAGTCCTTTGTTTGTGGTCTGCATAAGTCTTGCAATACAGAGAAAAATTATCGCTTTCAAATTTGCACTCATGTGACATCACAAGTTGGATTCTGGTAAATACCCTTCCCTCCCGTTTTCTCCACCCATTTACTTCAACCCCAGCCGGGAGCAAAACTTTTGCGCAGGTCTGCCATTTTTATTCTCACTACAGAGGAGTGATGTCTACCAGGAAAACTCAGTGGGGGCTCATTGCATTTAAAGAGACACACACACCAAAACGGAGCGTTTTGAGAGAGCTTGTTTATACAGGGTCACAAACCTCCTCTGGTGCTTGAATCATGTTATATTTTGACCAAAGCACAGCACAGATGTTTCATTTAGACCACAGGGGACTGTTTGAAAAGGTGGAAAAGGGGGATAATACGTCCTCTTTAAGTCTAGAAAATGTACTAATTCAAAATTAATTTTTGTCCATTTCTTTAATATATCTATTTATATTTATTTAAGAGTCCATAAACAGGTGTAACAAGAAATACTTGAAGGTGTTTTCTCTTGAGGGTCATCAGCACACATTCAACCCTCCCCCACTTAACAGTGATGAGCAGAGGCTCAAATTACAGCAGCACAGAGGGTAAACAGACTCGCATGAAACCTGTCCAGGCACATTTCTAAGAAATATTTAAAATATATATTTTTTTTTGTGTATAGGGCAAATTTGGGCAGTTTTTGCAGATCAGAAAACACTTAAAAAACTCAAAGCTTGAAAAGAATTTGACATAAATCAAATACAAATATGAATTCATATATTTTAATTGAAGAGTAGCCTACATGTGGACCTTGATATTTTATTTAATGGTTGTTTAAATACCCTGCAATTTATATTTCCAGGAAGCTACATTGAAGTTGATGGAAATATGTTAACCAATAGGCCTACTAATCATTTTTACTCTATATTTTTATTTTGTATTAGCCTAATAAAGTGGTGGATTCTGAGATTACGAAGAAAAAAAATCCCAGCCAAAAAAGTCCAAGTAAAAACATAAAGGTTCGATAGTAAACAGGTAAGAAGCAGGTAAGAAGATACGTTCCTCTCTGTTTACTTGACACGATAGGTCACACCTGCCTTACATCAGACTACCTGACACAAGGTGGTGGCATTAGTTGTTGGTCGTGCGCATGCGCTGTCCCCCTCTCATCAGTAGATACTATAAGGACTTCCCGGGGAGCGGAGCGTGGTTCAGTCTACAGTATCTGGACCGGACCGAGGCGGGCAGGAAGCACATCGACGAGGCGGAGGCGATGGAGGACAAAGAGGAGAAGAAGAAAGATAAAAACTCCTCCAAGAGCGACAGAGTCACTCTGAAGAAAGAAATCGGACTTTTAAGCGCTTGTGCTATCATCATTGGTGAGTGTGTGACAGCTTTTGATCTGACATGGTGTGTAAACGCAGCGCGGGTCGTTACGGTGATTGTAGCTAAAAGGAGAAGTTAGCCGGCTGGATGAAAAAAACACAACTATTGAAACGTGACTAGTGCTGCTGTTGCTTTGTTATTTAAGTTATGGCTGAAAGTGGCACACAATAGGAGTCAGATACAATAAGGTTCTGGTTTTGTTCGGGTACTGTGTATACTGTAAGGGCATTGTAGAGAGACTAATTGAACAAACTGGTTTTAGAGTGTATTTTATGCAAATAACCGCGAAAATACACACGGAGGGAGATTCCCTGTCCGCACTGCTGCTGGTCCATCAGATGTTCGGGTCCAGTCCCGATTGCTGGTTTTGTGTGGAAACTGTTGCATCAGTCGGGATGATCTGAATATGGACATGCCTACGTGGCTTGGTCTTCCTAGGTTGAACTTGAAAGGCTTTTGCAGACAAAGCCAGCCCCCCATGTGCTTCTGTGAGATAATTGAGCATTATCACTAAACCACAGACAGGGATTGGGTTTTAAAGCAAGGCATTATTGTTGTCACTTCATCTTGCATTACTGTCAAGTCGTGCTGCATGAGAGATGATCTACGTAGTAAGCCATAGACATGTGAAGATGAGTTTACAGGAAGCCGCGCGGTTGCACAGGTTTCCTGTAAAATGATGATGCATGAACAGTCTGTAACTGTATGAAGGCGTGGAAATCCGCTCATCTGCAGCAGTGAACTCAACAGGTTGCTGAGTATGTGAGGTTACAATCTGACAGTAATAGCAGAGGGATCCCCCATGCAGACTCAGAGGCAGCTGATAACCTGCTGCTGGGCTCAGATCAAAAGTCTTTACATTTCTGGAGGCATGAGGAGGACTTAATGCCATGAATATGTGAAGTTATTCTTGTGTGGGACATTGTGTTCTTGATTTTTGTTTCATACATTTGTGATACAGACTCTGATATTATGGGCTGCTATCATGCCTAGTATATGAGGGTATGGAACCTCAGGGTAACTCATAGTCATAAGACGCCTGATACATGATATATTTAATATATGTTATATAGATATTGCAAGGCGCGCACATAATATACATGTCAATATCTTATAAACGTCAAACTTCCTAATCTGAAGTGTGGATTCTGTATTATGCGTTTTACTTATTCAATAATCGTAAAACTCCTGTGAGGAGATTGAACCGGTTTGAAAACTGATTAAAATTAATACTGATGCCTCTGTATAAACAGAAAACTAGACCTTAAGAGAAAAGATTGACTGTGTCTGTAGTCATTTATAATGCCCGTATCTGCCTCCACTGGGTTGGTGTCAGAAGAAGCGAAATGCCAAGCAGATTTGAAGTGCCTTTCTTACATTTTCCACTGAAAAGATTCACAGTACGTGATACGTTTGACTGTTGTAGGAAAGCAGGGCAAGATTAGTCTAGTAAGAAAAAGTTTTGTACACATGGCACAGCACAGGTAAGACATAAAGAGATAGTGCTTTGTCCACAGGGGTCACAAAGATCGATACAAACCTGAATTTACTCACAGCAGCATCAACTTTCAATCAAATACAAACGCAGCTCTTAAACTGTATGAAGGGGAAAAAACTGATTGCTGACAATCAAACTATAGTTTGCTAACATGACATGATAATTTACCTGAAATCAGTTTTTCTGGCACTAAAACTCTAGTTCCTAGTTGAAGCAAAAATGTTAATTATGTGTTGGCTGCTATTCTTGATAAAAAGAAACGTAATTGTTTTGAGGGGGCTTAAAAATGAAGATGTGTTGTTGTCAGATACTTTTTCAGATAGTTTTTTGGGGGCTTTTTGCCTTTATTTTGTAGGACAGTGGATGGAGTAGGATACCAGGGAGAGAGAGTGGGGAATGACATGTGGGAAAGGAACCACAGGCCGGACTCAAACCCGGGCCGCCTGCCTGGAGGACTATATCCTCCGTACATGAGGTGTGACCTGACCGCTAGGTCATCTGCGCCCGTTATCAGATACTTTTAAGGCTGCGACACATCAGATACTGACTTTCGTATGTGATTAACTCCAGTCCTATGGCCAACTTTAATTAGACGCCTTCAGTGCCAGTGAAAACAGTACTGCCACGACTTCCATATGTCCCAAGTGTATAATCTCTATAGACGCAATCTCTAAATGATAAGGTCCTTAACCACAAGTAGGAGGACCCCTCCAAGTAAAGAAGGGTGAAATGTACCAAGATGCCTGTGAGTTGAAGACAGATGTGGGGCATTATAGTCTGCTGAAATGTGGTTTCCACTGTAGTTTTGTACAATTTTGAGTACACTCTGTGCCTGCAGCTCACAGAGGCCCATTTGAATTTAGGTATGCTGATAATTATTCAATATGTATTTCATTTTGCAAACACACCTTACACAGCAGTTTCAAAGTGGCTTTTAAATCACATGACGAAATAACTTTACATGATATTTTAACAGAGAGTGGAATACAAAGCACAATCTCTCTTATTACCTTTAAAAGATTGTCTGCATAACCACGGCTGTGTCTATTGAAAAGGTTTAGACATGCCTTTATTTTCTCAATCATTTTGATTCTGATACACTTGAGAAAGTAGGTGTACCCCTCCAACACCAGAGCCTAAGGAAATATTATTATTGTATTAACAGAGTAGCATGAAAAAAAACTACAGATCTTCAGTCATTCATTTATCCAAAAGCTGCCTCGACGGAAAGAAAGAGAGAGCACTGTCAGAATAGAAGCGTTACTAATGTATTTGTACAATTTAGAAGGAGTTTGCTGGCAATTTTTGGTAATTAATGTAAAGAAAGTCCTCAATATTGGGTGCCTAGATTTCTGTTTTTATTGCAACATTATCGAAGAAGTCATTATTGTTGGGTTTTTTATCATATCTAAGTTTAAAAATAGAATTCTGACAACCCTTGTGGTCAGTACAGAAGTGACGGCTATCATTGTTTTGAGGCCTGGCTCCATGCACGCAAGGAAACTTAACCTAAAAACGAGCTGTGCATCTAGAAACAAGCTAAGCTAACGTAATTCAAGCTAACGCAGCTCTGCTTGCAGACCCTCTAAAGTCCTGTGTCTAGTGCAGGAGAAACTGATTTTAAACTTGATAGTAGGGATGCAACAATTTTCAATATAATATTGAATTGTCCAGTACGCCATCCATGGTTCAATACGCTAGTTGTACTGCTTTCACTACAAGCTTCCATGCATTGCATTTCTCTACGAATTAGCTCCTTTTGTGTGTGCCTGTCAGTCCACACTCTGGGATGAGGAAACCCCTTCTGAGAGTTAATGTCCAATAACCAAAGCTGGGGGAAGCTGACAATGCTGGTGTCAGATTAAACACATTACTTTTACATGGCGAGTGGTGAGGAGAGGCTGCAGTGTGAGGAAGCACCGCCATCTTCCAAATCAGTGGTGTGGGGACATTTCAGTTTCAGCGTTGATCGAATGACAAGGAAGAGAAAGCGATAAACAAAAAACGACTGTCTGCAAACATTGTTATACGCGTGTCGCTAACTCAAATGGAAACACTTATGGAGTTAGGCCACGTTTACAGCAACAGACTACAGCAGGCTGTAACGTTACTAATGTGGAGCTACTGACTGCCGTCAGAAGCAGACCCCGGCCGATCCCTGCATGAGAGCAGACAGAGTGAGAGTGTTTATAGAAAAGACGAAGCAGCGTTTGAAACACTGTTACCGTACACAATGAAGTATCAACGCTTTGAAAGTGAAAGGCCGTGAAAAATCCAAATATTATATATATTTTAAAACAGTGAAATGTCTTCGTTTTCGTACAGCGGGTCTGCATGGCACTACTTAAATGCTGCCTTCTTTTCGTTGGGACTATTCACCACACACCAGGAATGTATATTAATGCAAAAGTTGTTTTGCTTAAAAGTAAAATAAAGAGATAGATTTGGAATAAGAAAAAAGGTGTTTTTTTTAACCCCTTGCTGTTCCTGAAAATGTGCCTAAAAAAACAACAACACTCCAACGGCCTGGGGCATCGTGAGCAAATAAACGTAGTACGTACTGAACTGTATGGTTGCACCCCTACTTGATACTGCTTCTTAAAATACTAGATCTAATTATCATAACTTGAAAAGAAAGAAGCACTCACGTCACGTGTGATTTGAAAACACTAGTTACTGGCGTTTTGCTAGCTTGGCTAACGTTATTCTCTGCTAACTACCACTCTTCTTTGCTGCTCTTAAAAAGAAGTTGCCTGTGGCTGCCATAATATAAACATTTGCTGTACAAGCTGCTGTTTTAGAGAAGGAAGGAAGAAAGACATTTTTTTGGAGGGTTCAATAGATTAGGATATTGGATGTTCAATGAACATGTACTTGATGTACTTTTGCAGTATTAAAGGTATATTTCATTACTGTTCTCGTTATGGGAACAATTTTAGTTTCTTGAGCTTTCATTGAGTGTTAAATTGTCCTAGTTAATAGTAATTCTCTGGCTGGCCCATTTAACTCATCTTAATCCTTTGCTAATCTTCCAACGAACCCCTCCAGGTTGGATTAAAATTTGAATTATAACAGAGAGCTTCAAGGGTTATCTTAATATAATACTGCATGTGTGAAATGAGTTCTCAAATCACTCAGATTAATACAACAATTCAAGTGTTTTCTGTGAAGCACAGATGGAGTGAAGCCTTTGCAGCGAATATGACAAGCACACACACACACACACAAACACACACACACACACACACACACACACACACACACACACACACACACAGAAGATGAGTCATGCTGATGCCCACCAGATACAGCCTACTCATATATCCAACACCTAACTCTAGGAAAGGTTTACTATCAGAGCTGTCAGCACACATGACTGCCGCTTTACTTTGCAACTTCTCCTGCTTATTTAGGGTAAGACAGTGAGCCAGACAAGATGATCTCTTACAAACATGAATATTCTTATATCCCATGAATGACAAATAGTTTGTCATTTAGTCCCACATAACCAGCCTCACGTCAACTCCAACAACCACCTGCTGACCGTTTCCCCTCAGGGATAAGGACTGTTATTCAAACAACTCGTGTAAGCTAAATGGTAGGACAAGTTGCGATGCACGACGTGGTTTAAGGTTACTCTCCTCCCTGATTTGAATAAAATGTCTGAACTGAGAAGTGCTTTGGAGAAATGTTCCCAGTTGTATTGCGGGGAGGCAGAGAAGGTCAGTAGGACTCTGATTCAGCTGCGATGCCGAACTTCATGATGTAACAAACTCAACATAGGCCGATTATGTAACGGCTCTGCATATCACCACGGCCTACACAATCACATCTGACAGTGATAGATGCACTGTTCGGACCACCCCGCCTCTGCATCGTTAGAGAGCATTCAGAGCTGCTTTACTGGGGACGCTGTGGTGGTATGGTTAGAAGTTAAAAGTTTTACAGTGGACAGGGTCAAAGTTTTTGTGAGGATTCTTTTAGTCCCCAAGCTCTCCAAAAATAAGTAAAACATGGACACCAGCGAAGGGCATGTTTTTGCTTGGACAGCTGTTGTTTGTTTTTTAAAGTTGGATAGATTTTATGTCTTCACTTCTTGTAGTGGTGATGTGAATAACAGGCTGAACTTGAACTCATGACATGGTTGATGTACGAATGTGGCTTACCTCACAGAGCCACAAAGGGAACCTGGCTATCCATGTTTGTGGGACAGCTGAGCCAGGGTCTCACTGAGCTATGTTTAAACAGTTAGGCCTCTGAAAAATGTCATTAGATGTGCACTTGCATGCTTGGGATAGGTGTTTTTTCTCTTTATAAAAGTTTGATATTGTGTACGTGGTCTAAAATTACAAAATCTTTGAAAGTGTCTCGTGATTCTTTAAAATGATCAGATATTGAGTAGTGATACAGCCTACAAAGGTGAGAAAGCCAGGCTGACCTTTGTCTACTGAATCCCGTGATTATTTCTCTTCTCTCTCTTTTTTTTAAACTTGCAAACTTTAACCAGCCAGCTGCCAGAATTGAACTTGACAGAAAAACAGTGTTAGTACGTATTTTCATGGATTCGTTCATCTTGATAATTTTGTGGATATATCTTTGAATTGTGTCAACCATCTAAAAGTAATTCTTTTAGGTTTGTGAAGCTGTAATATATATGTGTAAGACATCTCACAGCAACACAGTTATATTTGGATTGGAGCCAAGTGTCTGTTGTGAGCTGAAAAGGAAATGTGACTCTGAAACTGAAGAAATGTATGTGTCTGATTTACGAGTCAAGTTGATGTCTTCATTCTGGCCTTATAGAGAAGTACACAAATAGTAAAGAATTTGTGGGCTGTAACATTCTAGCAGAATATAAGCAACTCTGTGTAGATGAACACTTGGCCAGTGATCGTGAGATCCTGGTCAGCATGGAACAGTGATTGTAATACTGGTCAGCATGGGCCAACCATTGTGAGATCTTGGTCCGCATGTGTGAGCAATGGTCTGATATTTGTCAGGAATTGTCTGCGATATGTATTGTTTTGTTGTTTGACCACGGCTAAATAAATCTAAGATGATCCACAGTCTGTTTCACGATATTCTCATTGTCCATTTAACACAGAAACAAAACCCCCACCTAACAAACAGAAACAAGTACAACAGAACTGTAAGATCCTCCTGCAGATGTGGCATCATTTGCCTTCATTCAAAGTGAGACTCGGTATGCACAAATTATTTGGTTTTTGCCCGTACTCTGTAGAAGACAATACTCCCTCAGTCCCTCTTATCTGTTTACATTGCTTATGAAAATACATCCTGGTATTTACCATACTACATGTATATTCCAGATTAAATCCAACTATTCATACTCCTATTCCTATTATTTATTGGTTGTTGGTTTGTTTTACAGTGCATTGAGTAGTAAGTAAACGGCTGTCCGTGTCCACGCTGAATCCGTTTAATATTTCATTCTTTGTTCTGTGAATTTCACTTCCCCCCTTTGCAAACAATATGACATCTAGTGCTTTTGTAATGAAGGTGGATAAACTGAAGTGTGGTGCTTACACTCAGAGGCCCGTCAATATACAAGCTAACAAGCTGTGCTGAGTGAGTGTCAGTGCCGTGTAGAGCCACCTCCTTCCTCGTACCTCGTCCGTCTATGTGGGCAAAAAAAGAGGAAAATAGAAACGGTACTTCGGGGTAAAAACAGTGCGCTGCTTCGTGCTGCGTTGCTCGCAAGCAGTTGAGACACTCCTATAGGAAACAATATATCAGGCTGATTTTGTTGCTGACACTCACTCACATCACGTGCTGGTAGGACAGGTTGTTAGCTAAATTTTCTCACTCTGCATGCATAAATGTAACCTGTTGGATGGAGGCCTTCTACGTAAGTGGAACATATCAAAGAAACAGCCATAATCATGCTCAAATGAATATTTTCTTTGCAGAAGTTGAACAGAACAATACATAGCCTGGCTTTCCTTCTTCACACTGTGCATCAGGTGCCATCTCTGCACCCTGCCATACACACCATGTAAAAGCAACCAGACGAGCTAACCTCAGACCAAGTTATCCAGCTATCACAAATAAGCCTTGTCAAGGTTGACATACACTTCAGCTTTGATGTTTGTTTCTGATTTTAACACACAAACCTGACAAAGTGACTGTTCACTTGCTCCTTATATTTCCCACACCTTGCCAGATCATCACAACAGACGGAGCAATGTTAGTCACATCAGCCTTCAGGGGTTTACTGTAGTGACTGATTACTGTAATTTACTGAAGTCTAACTCGTGAACTCATTCATACTGATGTTGTCCTTCCACCTTAACTGTACTGTTTACTAGGGATGAGCATTTACAGTAATCCCTGTACTCGATTACTCGAATTACCTAATGAACGAGTACTCGAGTACCCGCAGATTATTATTATTATTTTTTTAACCATAAAAAAAAAAAAGGGTCCCGGACCTCCCGGACCTGAATTGTAGACTTTATGCCTGTAAAATGACATAAACAGCCAATATTTAAACATAAATATAAATAAATAGCCAACAACAGAAAGTGATTTCAATTTCAAATGCATTTATTTAACAACCGCCGCTTCAATTTACGTTTTGTTCTGCTGCCCTTTCTTCATACATCTTTTCCACTCTCGTAGCTGTTGTTCTCCGTGACGGTGGCTTGTACTCCGGCTCGACAAACGCCTTCTCCTAGCAAATGACGTGATGCTAGCAAATGACGTGATGCGAGACTGCCTGTTTTCTGTCTCCGCTGTTTTCTCCTTGTGCTTTTAGCGCATGTGGTTAAGCATCGAACTAGTATTTCTATGGTATGCAAGTTTAACGCCACATATCTTGCACTGCACATTAACTTCATCGTTTTTGTCGAAGTACTTCCAGACATCACTATTCTTGACTGACATGTCGCAGGTGTAGCAGACGGTTCTGTATTTGTTGTGCTTTTGCTTTCGGTGTAATAATATGTTCCTATAGTTGCCGTAGCTGCCGTAAAACAGTTTTTTTTGCTGAAATCTGGCTCGGTGTGTACTAAAGCTGAAGCTGTGGCCGGAGAAGTCATACGTTTGTATCCTGTTAATTATTTTCCTACCTATTATATTCAGTTAGGCGAAAACAAAAAGCTGGGTCACACATGTAACGCTGCATGAGTTCAAGTTTTGTAGCCAAAAGCAGCGCTTGCACAGGTGCGCGAGTAACGAAATGTTACTCGAATAAAGAGGTCAACGGCGAGTACTCGAGTACTCGTACCCATCCCTACTGTTTACGTCATGGATGGCTTTGCTCTCTGTTCTGGTCAGCAGGATGTTAATTAAGAGGCTTGTAATCATGGCAACATGTTTATACAACAATCAGTTGACAGAGATGACCTTTGACCTGCTTATTTTGTCTAATAAATGGAGTCATGTCTGTTAAAATATTTCATATTTCAGTATTTGTATAGATGTAAGAAGAAGAAATCATCTGTTTCGTAATTTTCCTTTTCTGTTATCATGTTATGTTTTAGTCAAACTTCTGTCCCCTGATTCTTTTGTATCCCGGACTTTTCTGTTCTCCAGAATTAAATCTCGAGAAGCTGCATAATGCAACTTTTTTTATATTGAAGACAATCAATGCAGTCTGAAATCCAACGTATGCTGTCTCTACAAATGGCTTATTTGTAACATCTAAGGTTTCTTTTCCTTGATGAGAGCATCAACAAAATACCTTAAAATGGTCTAAAAACCAAAAGAATAAAAAAAAGACAACAAAAGATAACTTTTAAACGATCAGGTTATCTCTGGAGATCACACAGATCCTCCCTGAGGATTTCATTTAAATGGTTGTGATGTTGTAATAAGCCTCTTGAGATTTCTTTACCGTTTTTTTTTTTTTCTTTTTCCAGTCTGGTTTTGTTTGGACCCGTTAAGTGTCTCTCAAAAAACTGTACGTAGGTGGATCTTTGAATAATTCAAAGTTTGAATGATAAAGAAATCAAAGTAATTTATAATGAATATATTGGTGTTTTCACACGTTACTCTTGAAAATATCCAGAAATGTTAAGATTGAGTTGCATGTGTGAACACAAACAGCTGGAATTTTTTCTGCAAGTCCCCAAGTAAAACTTGTGCTCGAAGTCTGGGTGAGCCAACCTGTGAATGCGTCAGGATGTTTATATTAAGAGACTCACGTGCGAGCAATGCAGGAGTAGTGTGCGATCTTCGTGCACAAAATGAAGCTGCTTCATTCCTTTCTCTGCTCGCCATTATGTTTTTTTACTCTTTCTTTTGATACTGTTATTACACTAAACATTGATATAAAGGCAAAAAACGTTATACTGTCAGACTGTGTTGCTTTGTCTGCCAACTTGGATTCCTGCAGCATCTTCTTTACAAACCACGTCTTGCCTCCTGAGACACCTTCCTCCTATCTTACACGGAAAACCTTACAATGTGAGGGACACACGTGAACAAACGGCTCAGGAAGGTTGGGGCGGGTTGTCCTGAAATGTTCTTGACATTTTCAGGAGTGGATGTGTGAAAACAGTTTCTGAAGGCTTTATGTAGGTAGACCCACTTAGTGCTCTGAGACTGCGTATACACTGTAACCACTTTGCTCTTCTCTTTTAGGAAACATCATTGGCTCTGGGATTTTCATCTCGCCTAAAGGAGTGTTGGAGCATGCCGGCTCAGTGGGGCTGTCGCTCATCGTCTGGGTTTGTGGAGGAGGGATCTGTGCCCTTGGGTCCATGTGCTATGCTGAGCTGGGTGTCACCATCCCAAAGTCTGGAGGAGACTATTCATACGTGACAGAAATCTTTGGAGGGCTGGTGGGGTACGTTTGCCTTTTTTATTTTATCACATCTCTGGTTTTATAAGTTTCAACTCAGCGACTGTTCTCCCTCTGTAAGGATTAGACTGAAATAGTTCAGGGTCGCTACTCAAGAGAGATGGTTAAATAGGTCTGCCTGCCTGCAACCGGAATCAGCTTTGAAGGTCTTGTGACTTTAATGTAGTCATGTGACATGTCAGCTGATCATTTAGTCATGTGACATGTCAGCTGATCATGGAGCAGTACTGTAAGTTTGAGAAGGTCAAACGTGCCAGACACTGAGCGTGCCTGTGGAGAAACAAGTTAAGTCCTGTGTGGCACTGTGTAACTCATTCATTAAAGGAACAAAACAATTACAAAATAACACAGAAATAAATGTAAATCCAAGGCTAATCTGGAGGGTTTAACTGCTGTGCCACTCTCAAAAAGAGGTTATAAGCATTTAATAGTACTCAGAAGTTATAATGCGTCGACTTGGAGAGGCAGAAAGAAAGGAACTCGAAATCAGTGGTTCTCAACTGGTGGGTCGGGACCCAAAAGTGGGTCGCGGAGCCGTTTTCAGTTGTTCGCGAATAAGTGCCTGGAAGAAAAATACTGTGAAAAAGCACTTCTTTTAACAAGTTTGTTCCATTCAGTTTCTTTGTTCTATCATGCTTTGTACCATCTCAGGTCCAAACTGCACAATTTTTCTGATTGATTGAAAAATATAAGAAATTTGGGTTGCGTTTCTTTTTTTTTGAAGGAGTAGTTAGTGGGTCCTGAGGCTCGACCAGTTGAGAACCATTGCTCTAAATCCTAGAAAACATATTTTCCCACCACTTGAGGAACTGTTGTGAGTGACATCAACAGAAACCATTTAACACTTTTAGTTCTTAATCACACTGGTATCAAGGCGGTAATCGCTATCTGCCATTACCCTGAGTCAGAATGAGAATAGGGTGAAGAGTTTGAAGAAATATTAATTTCCAAAGGGTTATTCCTCACACAGTAAATTGGGTGGGGGTTTTTTCTCCCGGTTTATTCTGTAGTTTCCTGTTATTATGGAGTGCCGTCCTCATCATGTATCCGACCACACTGGCTGTCATCGCACTCACCTTCGCCAACTACGTCTTGCAGCCGGCCTTCCCTGACTGCTTGCCTCCGTACATCGCCACCAGACTCCTCGCCACCATCTGTATCTGTGAGTAAAAAACAACGGAAACCCCTATAAGCCATGATTCAACAGTTATTTTGATAGTTTTAACTTGGAGTTGTTAAATATGTCTGAACTTCACCTCCTAGAGTTCATCTAAGAATCAGTTTGTCCCTTTTTCCTCTGCTTTCTATAAATGAACGATGAGTTTCATCTGTGTGACTGCCGCTCATGATCTCAACCACATGGGTTCTTGCGTTGATTAAAAACACACTGGGACATAAAACACATGATGTCCTCTACAGTTGAAGGGGTTTCAAGCATGAAAGACTCTTATTGCCTCATTTCATTAAGTATAAAGTCTGATGCCAAACAGTGACTCATCAAGCTGGAATTTCAAGTAGCAAAAACTGGCAAAAGTCTCAACCTATACGTTTTCAAAAAGGCAGTCAGTCATCTTGTGCCACATCAGCACTGCAGCACTCACACTGAACTCCATCTAACCTGTTCAAATGTTCAAATCTTAAAAACACACTTAGCATACAACCTGGTGTATAAGACGCTCTTTGAATACCTTTTTATTCATCTAAAAAGTGGACTGCATCCAAAATATGGGTGCGGCCAATATCCCAGTATAAAACACTGAGATAAATGACGTCATGACTGCAAGTGCAGCCACTACCATCAACACTAGAGGTGGGACAAAAAATCGATTCATGTAAAAATCGCGATTCTTCTCTACTAAGATTCAAAATCGATTCATAATTTCCAAAAATCGATTTTTTTTTTTTTTAGGGGGGGTCTAATCAGTCACTCCCTGCTCTTTAAGGTGTTAGGAGAATTCATAAAGGACTTAGGGAAAGGCGATCGCGTTGTTTTGACAATCCGACCGCATTTCCACTAGGCGACGTAATAATGCGACGGCGGCGGAGGTTAGTGACGTGGGTCTGCCGTGGTGAAACTACAAGGTCACAGAAGGTGGACCAAGTGCAAAAAAAATCCCCCATCCTCTACCTCAACTGATTCAGCTGCAAGCGACCAGCGTACATTACATTTCCTCCGATGTCTCGTCTCTTTTCTTCTTTATAATAATTGCTGCGCTATATTTATCAGCTCCAACTCCAACATCCGTCTAGTCGTCAGGTTCCCTGTACACAAACAAGCAGAGAATGTAGTGAACCTGCAAACTTGTAATACCCTAACCTAACCCTAATCCACACAAATTCACAAGTATGTAGTGCTAATGATGGCGCAGGCCACTACGGCATACATTCGATTGTTTGACAGCTTTTAATAATGGATGTTCCTAACCAGTCATTGCCTGTACTCCTACGAGATGCCATACATCCACTGTGCTGGTTTACGTACAGGCAGTGAAGCGGGGTAGAGTCGGTCGCCTCTCAACCGGAAGGTTGGGGGTTCCTGCAGCAACATGTCCGATGTGTCCTTGGGCAAGACACTCTGCTTTTTCAGCGGCATATGAATGCGTATTAATTGGATTAGTTACTTCTTATGGTCACTTTACATAACAACCTCTGCCATCAGGGTGTGAATGGGTGGGTGTGACATGTGGTGTAAAAGTGCTTTGAGTAGTCAGAAAACTAGAAAAACACTATACAAGCTCAAGTCCATTTACAGCCCTGTCCAGTGGCAGATGGCTGCGTTACACCTCGCAGTGTTGTAGTACTTGAGTCTAGGACTTGGATTGTAGTCTATGACTCACACTCGAGTTCGACTCGAGCCCTTATTGTGAGGGCTCTGACTCAACTTAGACTTTAGCACTGATGACTCAGACTTAGACTGTGACTCGAGCCTTTACTGAATTTGGACTCTGAAGATGGAGAGGAGGACTCAAACCTTTTTATTGATAAAGACTGTTTATTTATTTTTGTTAGTTTGTTGTAAGGCTTTGGAGCAGAGGCTTGGCTCATGCGTTCTTTGGCATGTGCGTTCAGCAACAGTTGTTGTGTCGTGGTGATGCACAGATTGAAGTCATATCACTGTCGATTGGGCCAAAGGTTAATAGAAATTAAAATTCTGATTAATAGCAGATGGGTTATAGGCATTCTTGAGTTAGACAGCTGCAGTGATCCCACCACAGCAGGAATGATAAGCGGGTCTCCTCATTAAGAGAGCCACGATGCGCATATACTATCCACAGTGCTGTTAATTAATTCATAATTTAAATCTCCAGACACGTCGACAGGATCTGTCAGTATCTAATGTAAATAAATGAAATGTGTTTTCTACACATCCAAAAGGTTAGCCGAGGTTAATTCATGAAGTAAAATAATTTTGGAGTGAAACAGCGATCTTTCTTATAAATCCTGAGCGCTATCATAGCTGTTTTCAAAATGTTATTTTAGGTGCTAAAAGTTTACAAGTTCTCTCTGGAGAGTTTCCTCTGTTAGTTTCGCTGCTTGAATGTCCCACAATATCTGCTGCAGTAACATCACTGCACACATGGAAACACGGTGAGCTTCTCCTAACCGTTCAAAGTAAAGAGTTGAAGAAGACATTCATGCATCTCATATATCACATATATAACATTTAACACAATAAAGATAGCTCCCAGAGCTTGCACAGCTCAACATAATGAAGAATAATTGAATGATCTTTTTTTAATGATAGGACTCACATCCTCTAAGCCAAACATGAAGACTCAGATCATACAGAGTAAAAGCTCAGAAGCATTAAAGATAAATAAATACATAGTTCTTCTAAGGTGGAGAACTGAAGCTTATATTGGAACCGCTCAGACTCAACATTAAGGAATCAGGCAATGGGGAATTGACTCTGACTCAGGTAACACACACTTGACTTGGATTCTTCTTTGCTGACTCAGACTCAACTCAGACTTGAGCACTGGGGACTCGAGACTGGACTCAGACTCAAGGTTCGGTGACCCAACTTCTACTGCAGCTCATTGTGGGCCTACATTAATGAAAATATGGTTAGTTTAACAGACTAGTTATTCTGGTGCCGACGAGACTGACTGATTGTAATCGTTTTGTCCACTAAAGCGTACATCTCTATTATAACCTTGTCTGTTAGTTTTGGAGGGGAGGAGTCGTCCTGATGAAAACCTTGTGAAAGATGAGCTTTTAAGGGTCATTTTAAGAATCTGTTAACTTTACAGCCTGCTGTGCTGTTGATCCTGTATTTCTCTGTGTACTATGATGAAGCCACGTAACAAAAGTTCAGAGAATTGATTGGCAGAAAGCACACCAAGTCAATGTTTTAGCAACTGGTGATTTTAAGAATAAACGTTTAGGAGGCAGCCTTGAAACAGATTAAACTACTGATCAATCTAAAATCCAGCAGCTTTCATCTCCTGGCTTGAAGATCTTATCAGACTGTGATGGTTCACATTGTGCTTATGGCTGTCATTGTAATTTATTTTCAACTTTTTTGAGGTGCTGTGATCTATTTCGAGCCCCATATCTGATCACTGCCTCTTCTTGAAGTCTTGTGGTTAATAGCCAGTGACAAAAGCTGGCCAGTTTGTTCTTGTCTGAGCCGGATGGAGAGCCGGTGGAACAAACAAAAAAGGTATGATGAGTATCTGTGTGCGTGTGTCAAGCTGGAGCACACTGCTGGACCTCCACTATTTTTGGCGACAGAATGCTACAACTGTTGGTGGTTAGGCCAGGAGCCTTTTGTGTGTGCGCACGTGTTTGCATGTGTGTGTCAGTATCAGTGTCAGACTATATAATGGTGCCAGCCTTTGTGGACGCCGCTAATGAGTGGGCGTGTCTGCGCCATTGTGCATTGTTTGACAGTGGTTACCGTGATGCTCCTGACACTAAGCACCATGGAAACAGGAAATGGGCAGGACACCTTGCACACCACTGATGCGGGGATCCTATTGGCCTGATGACACTGTGGTTGGCTGTTTGACATTCCCATTGGCTGCCGGGTACCGCCCTAATCCTCCATCCTGATCCAAAACATCACATTGCAGCTCTTTAGTCACTGATTGAAGTTCTGAAATTGTTGATCAGCTGTTATATAAGCTTTAATCCATCATCTGAAACTTTAACAAAAACTCCTGCGCAGGAATAGTGATAAGACGGAGAAGGTATTCTTCCTACCACCACACTGAGACATAAGGCTGGACGATATGGTCCAGGATGCTCTATTTACATAGGTCTGCAGGTTATGAGCAAAAATTCAATAAAATGTAAAGTGGGATGAATAAATAATGTCAAAGATTGCCAATTAGCTTTTAATTGTTTGTTTTTTTGTCGAGCTAATATTTTTCATGCTTTATACGTCAGACAGGACAACAGAATAACGGTCACTAATTGAGTCAGTCCTCACATTTATCATTATATCCTGGTACAAATTTGTCACCGAAAAATGCAAAAAAAAAAACTCACTGGAATCCTTAAACATGCAGCTAAAATCACCGGCACCACCCGAAGCCAACTGTCAGAACTTTACATGCGAGCAGCGGAAAGGACGGCAGTCTGCATCACTGAGGACCCTTCACATCCCCTTCACCACTTGTTTCAACAGCTGTCCTAAGTCACATGTTTTAGAGTACCATGAGCTGAAAAGAAAACTTACAGAAACTCTTCCCACTTCAATGTTCTGTCACTATGTGATAACAATAAAGTTTATTTGAATCTTGAATCATACAATACCCTGGCTCCCCAATCCAAAATAAATATCCAAAAAGGGTTGTTTTTTGTTTTTTTTTACCACTAACTTGTCTAAGATTAGTTTATGGGGAGCTAATAGTTAGCTGTGGACAGCTTGGCCAATATACCCAGGCCTCCATTCAACAGGTCAAATATCATCTATTGTGATAACAATCTGAATGTGTTTATTGTGAATGCTTGTATTGCGATAATGATGATATAGTAAATAATTGCTCAGTCCTTATAAATAGACATTGATACTGAGATATTGATCATGATATAGTGTTTGATCATGATTGTGCTGCTGGTTTCAAGAAGGGGAGAGGCAGCCTGAACAAACCTGAGGGTTCAGTATTTGTATTTAATGAGTGTGGTTTGTAAACAAGCACTGCAATTTTTCATTCAGAGTTGGCATCATCATTTCCCTCAGACAAGGAAGTTTATTTAAAAAAACATTTCAACACAAGACAATTCAAAGTGCTTCATACAAGACGCATCATGACGAAGGAGAAAAACATTAAGAGGACATTAAATTATCAAACAAAGCGATACAAATATAAGACGATATAATAAAAACAGAAGCTTGACAATAAAGTGACCGTTTGAAATTACGGAAAAGTCAAGTGCAGTTTTAAATTGTTAACTATAAATATAATTTATTAAAATGTTTGGTTCGGACTCGCATAGCTGACCTGACTGACAGGCGGCTCAATGTAACAGTCACTGGGTCTCTTGTTCTTGGAGAGGAAGAGACTCTGCCAAAGGAGACAAGTTGATTTTTGAAGTTCTACGCCAGTTTTGTTCTGGCATAGTGTGAGAAACAAAGGTGCAGAGTTTTCGACTGACAAAGTGCCCGTTGTCTGGGTGTGTTAGTTGCAGCACTAGTTTCTCAGCCAATTGGGATGAATAATCTTAACATCCAGTTTTTCACTGGAGAAGAGAAAAGAAAAGTTGACGTATCTTGGCTGCAGGGGATAGATATTAAGTATTTTCTTTTGCTCGGCTGACAGTGTTTTTGTCAAACGCTCAGTGAGATTAACTGGATTAAATGCTGTTCTGCACTGCTGAGTCATATTGAGGCCGCTGTTATGTCAACTGAACTTTCCTTGGCAAAGTGTTTATGAATGTGAGTCAGCCTAGATCTGCCCCCCCCCCCCACACACTTCCCTGCGAGAGTACAGCATGTGAGTCGTGTGTGTGTGTGTGTGTGTGTGTGTGTGTGTGTGTGTGTGTGTGTGTGTGTGTGTGTGTGTGTGTGTGTGTGTGTTTGTGTGTGTGTGTGTGTGTGTGTGTGTGTGTGTGTGTGTGTGTGTGTGTGTGTGTGTGTGTGTGTGTGTGTGTGTGTGTGTGTGTGTGTGTGTGTGTGTGTGTGTGTGTGTGTGTGTGTGTGTGTGTGTGTGTGTGTGTGTGTGTGTGTGTGTGTGTGTGTGTGTGTGTGTGTGTGTGTGTGTGTGTGTGTGTGTGTGTGTGTGTGTGTGTGTGTGTGTGTGTGTGTGTGTGTGTGTGTGTGTGTGTGTGTGTGGGCTGATTGTGTTGTTCTAAGAATAGGAGCGTTGGAGAGCCCATGAAAGCAGCGTCATGTGCCTCAAACTCCCATTTAATCTGTAAAATCAATTTATTCTGTATTCTATCTTTATCATTTTTATTTAAAGATACAAAATGTAGATTTCGCCGCCAGGGGCTGTCAATCAAAACAATAACAACAGATGACGTCGAGGCTAGCAGGGAATCATGGGAGTTCTCTCTGCTACTCCCCCCCGCTGTCAATTTTTTATTAGTAATATTTAAATGAAAAGGATAATAAAATAGGTTTCGCTTGAAAAAAACCCCCAAAAAACCCCTCTGTTATTTATTCATCCGTCATCATTTCCATCAACAACAACAGGATTTTTACTCAGTTTTAATGACAGAAGTTAAACATTAGCAGGCTGTGTTGATCATTATAACCCCTAACCCATTGCAGCAGTGAGATTATTAGGGCGCAGTCACACTAGGCAATATGTACCGTGCCCAAGCACGTTTGACCCCTAAAGTCCAGTTTGTTTGACTAGTGTGAGTGCCATGCTTAAGCACAGTACACTTCCTTGGAAGAGGTGTGCTTGGCACGGTACAGCAGCTTATGCACGAGCACATGCATGTGTACACAACGTGGACATGAAGTATAATCCATCCCAGCCACCATTATCGAGAAATCTTGAAATGCTCTAGATGTATTTGACTAAAATAAGCCACAAAGTCAGTAAATGAAGTCATATTCTGTGTGTTGTGCTCGGACGCAGACTTCACTTTTCTTTTTCTTTCTTTTTTTCAGAGTCTGCCTGTCTTGTAAACTAAGCACGCTTCAAAGCCAGCTTTGTGTTGTATTAAGACGTTATGTTCAAGAGGAAACCGTGCTCAGGTCCGGTTAGTCCTGGAGCAGTGTGACTGTAGTCCAATGGGGGATGGGGAGGGGATCAATTGTGCTTCAGCATGGTACGGGACAACTTTGCCTAGTGTGAGGGCAACCTTAGGCCCCGCTTGTGTTTGTACCTCATCAGTGTAGAGGTTCAATAATGGTACAAAGAGATACATCTATAGCTCAATGTTTCATTCATTCATCTGGAGCCAGATGAATGAACAATGTTTATGCACAAAGACCACACAAACCAGTGTCTTTTCCAATCAACACAAAAACTGGTTTCATACAATTTCAAACATTCCTCTAAGTTTTTGTTTTCATGCATACTTCAGACCATATAAGTTCAGATATATGCAGCTGATAAGATTAGTAAAAGTGACTTAAGGTCAGAGGCATATTTCTTTAGGTTGTCATTTTGACTAATTTTAACATCATGTTGACATAAGCTCTTTTACTCAGCAGAATGCCAAATAGAGCAACAAGAAATCCAGCCAGTCTCACAGATGACTGGAGTAGATCTTGAAGTATGTACTAATTCATAAATAGACCTTGAATCCATGGATCAATGAATCCAGAATCGTTTTGAATCGATTCTGAATCGAATCGTGACCCCAAGAATCAAAATCGAATCGTGAGACACCAAAAGATTCCCAGCCCTAGTGGCTAATGCTAGAAGTGCTAGCACCACCAGCTCCTATAGGATGACATGTGTCCACTGTGCAGGTTTACATCCAGGCAGTAGAGGCGGGAGAAAAGGAGCTACAGCCTCGGCTAGTGGCGGGTGCCTGCGTTACAGCTTAAACACAACATTTCACCTGCATTGTGGGCCTACAGTTATTAGTTTAATGATCTAGTAATTCTGGTGCAGTCTAGCGAGGGGGCAGACATTTATTAACTTAGTTGACTAATCACAAGCAAATGTCCTCTTTGTGCCCTTTTAGGGATCTTTTTATTTGAATCTCAATTGTTAAGAAATAATATTGTCTATTTCTATTTAGTTACTATAAATGAATGGGTTATTATCCTTTTGATGTTTGACTATGTTGACTGAAGGATCACTGCATTGATGGTTCACAGACAATGTAAATGACTTTAGGTACTGGTGCTATAAATAGGCCCAGCCATGTGTAATAGCCATGACAGCTGCTGGTGTGCTGTTGTACAGAGTTGTACTTGATCGTTTAAAAAGCCTGCCTTATCTTTAAAGAGTCTTCTACTTTAGGGTAAAATGATTAAGGAGTAAATCATGAAAATGGAGTGTTGATAAAAAATGGTAAGGGTGATTTCAGCTTGTGTTTGTATCCCCGTCATTCATAGTAAACAAAAGACAAGTTTAAATGGCTTTCACAGGGACACTCCTTCCCTTCCTTTATAGGCCTTCAGTTATTTTTTGTGTGATCCCTCATGGGCCTCTTGGAAAGGAATCCAGGAGTCATATAAGTAACAGCTATAGGTATCCTGCAGACACTATGGATGTGAGCAGCCCAAAGTATGCAGGCTAAGAATAAACACAGACATCAGGCACAAGTTATCTCAATGTGGTTGGATGACTTTGATCACATGTTGGCCGTCTTGGACTCCCGAAGATTTCCTGTTCTTTTTGGGATTATTATTGACTTTACTGAACGCTGAACGAAACTCCTTTAGAGTTTTATGGGGGAATGTGGTCAGTGATCAGACAAACAGCAAATCCTGCTCTGCAAGTAGGTTTGAAATAGTTCACTATGTAAAGAAAAATTACCTTAAAGTGAAAGGATTGACATATAAGTGATCATCACATTATTCACACCCTGGTGAGATCCCAATCAGCGTTCTCTTTGTTCCATCATGACTAAAACAAATGCAATCATTAACTTGTGAGCTGTCTTAACAAAATGATTGCCTCACTGCGTTGAATATAAAATGCCTTAATGTTAAAAAGCATTCTCCCATAATGAGCGGCATCTAAATACTATAAAAGCTTAATGCAGAAACCTGCAAGCCAAAAGAAAAGAAGTAAGTCAGTTTTGTGGTGTCTGGGTTCATCAGCACAGACATGTCTATGCACAGCTCTGTGAAGCTACAGGATGGAAACCTGTTCCTGTCAACCAGGAATGCTAGCTGTAATTTCCTGCTAACCAAGCTGACACTAAACGTCCCTGAGAAAAACTACAAAACCCAAAATGAGCACACACAAAAAACCCCAAGTCAAATCACGTCCATATCATTGATCTTTATATTCATGATTATTTTCTTCTAATTTTATAAAGTTGAATTGCATTGTGAAAAGTCGGATGGTAAAGTGAGAGAGAGGACTTCTTAGTTTTTAAAGATCATCTTCATTTAGACAGGACAGCTTGAGATGGGAAATGTGGGGAGAGTGAGGGTGACGCGTCAGGATCGCTTCTCCTCCTAAAAACAATCACATTTTCTCCTATAAATTGTATAATTATTCCGATTCCACATGTTAAACAATGTTGGTTATTTAATTTATTGTTAGTATCAAAAAGTACAGAGGCTTTAAAAGAAAATATACATCTGCAGTCGTATTTTGAAAAGCTGCCTTCAAGAGAGAGCAATGTCTTAAATGCACAAGCAATGGCAACACTTTAGTGCAATTAAGACAGACGTGAAAGTGTGCAGCAATTTTGTGTAATTAGAAACAAGAAATTGCCCAATATTGGTGTCTAGGATTTCTATCTTTGTTGCTTTACTAGTATCATATCTTGATTTAAAAATCTGGTTTTGTACCAACCCTAGTCTGGGGGTATTCTACTGTCAGACACCTTGTGGTGGATTCGCAGGACTGCCTGGGAGGTTATTGCCAGTTCAGCAACTCTAGGGACCAGATCCTGGACCAGGAGGAGGCGTGCACAAGGTTAAATCCCCCTGATAAATCTGCACCAAGTTGGGATCAGAATCCATTAAGAGTAAAAGCAGTAATTAGTTTAGTATTCGGGTGCTGAGGCAGGGTTCAATAGAGGAGGTGACAGCAGGACACAGATTTACCTGCGCTGTCACATTTAAAGCCCGCTGGCACCTCCTTCCTGTCAGGGTCAACACAGGGGGAAACAGGGGGAGGAGGTGGTGGTGATGGAGGGAGGGGGGTTCACAGGAACACTTAACGGAAATGCATGTAACACCCCGAGTGGTAAGTGACTATAAAACACAACGGTGTCGTGGGGAGCGAAAGCTCTGCCCGGTGCCACCAAAACCTCTTGCCAAATATTCACACGTGTGTGTATGTGTGTGTGCCAGCGGAAGCAGTTTGTCCGATTTCTGTGGTGGGAGGGAAACCTAGCACCGGTGATGGATGACATGGTCGATAACACCCCCTGCCCTTATATGCTCATACACACACACACACTCGTATACTGCTGTGCCATGGCTGCAGAGTGTTTGTGTCTAAACCCTTGGAGAAAAGAGAGATCAGAATAGACTTAAAACGACTAAGAGCACCAGTTTGTTTCAGAGATTTTTAAGGTCTTGTTTTATGTGAATGAATAAAATAAACAGGAGTGAGAGCTCCATCATCCCCTCAGATTAAATCACAAAACAGCTCATTGCTTCATTCAACTCAACTCCTGCTTTGGACTAGGGATGGTGATGGACACCCATTCTGTATCGTAACCTTAAGTCAAGTCGAGTCACAAACAATTTTTTGGAATAAAACTGAATTGCCAACCAACAAGC
Organism: Tautogolabrus adspersus; assembly: GCA_020745685.1. Lineage (NCBI taxonomy): Eukaryota > Metazoa > Chordata > Actinopteri > Labriformes > Labridae > Tautogolabrus > Tautogolabrus adspersus. The sequence goes on from CM036535.1 coordinate 7,039,733, forward strand.
ACATCAGCATTGTTCATCACATTAAACCAAAAGGCAGCACCTTTGGTTATCTTCGGGTTGGAAAAACACTGGCGACCACAACTGCTGCTGCAGGACAGTCGTCCTCCTTCAATTCAAAGCAGTCTTTGTAAGTGCACCCAAACTTTGTAGTGAGTCTCGTTAGTTAGAAATTGTAATCCAGTGTTGAAGTCCGGTTTAAAGTCTTTAGGATTAAATCTTTGTAGAGGTGACATAAGGTTACATTCTGATGTGTTCAAGGTCTGGTCAGTACAATGACTATTAGGCAAAGATTATTAAAAATGTGATAATGATGTGTTCCATTGTCACGTCAAAAGAAAATGTAGAATTTGGCAAGAAACTTGAATAAATACAATTTGTTTGGAGGATAAATTTGTTTTTTTTCCACCTAGAAATATAAACCAGATATACCAGTTGTGAACACATTGTCTTTGAATCTTTCCACCACATATTAGAAAAGTATTGATAGTGGTATTGTTAAAGGTACAGTATGTAGAATTGCATGCTAATGTTTACATTAAAATATCTAACTTCAATAAAAAATTCACTAAACCCATGTTATATATATTTTTTAGTTGAGTACTTACATCACCTCAAATATTTCCAAAAGTTATCAAAGCCAGAGAAATCCGTAATTTTATAGTTGTAACGGGACGTGTCTTGTAGGTGGCCGCCATGATGAGCCGCCATGACAGACACGAAATGTTGATCGTTGTCAAGGAAACACCGGATGTTACGTCAAAGACCGCTGCATAAGCTAGCGCTAGCTGCTACTGAAAGCTGCTGTTCTGTTGCTGTATGTGCTGCTGTGATAAAAAACGTCATGTAAATTATACTTGGATACATCGTCAGTACACATATTGTCTTTCTCAGGTCGTTTCGCCCGTTCGTATTGATTCGTTCGTTTTTACTCCCATAATACACCGCAAGCCTTGACGTCATCTTTTGTTATTGTTTTGATTGAGAGCCCCCTAGCGGCGGATTTTACATACTGTACGTGTAAAGACTCTGGTGGTTATGGCGTCTGGATAATTGTATCGATATCAATAAAAACAGTATGTTATGAGAAGTGTTTTGGTTTCCATTTGTAGTAATATTGACTTATAACGGATCAGCAGGCTTTGGTGTAAACAGTCTGTGTGAAGAGCAAAAGCAGGCAGAAGGCAATCTGCAGTTGTGACATCTGGGCTCCAATCAGTGGTGATCTGAAGGGTTTATGTATCTCTATAAACAGATATCTGCAGCTACCAATATTTGCTAGATCAAAAATATTGACTCGGCAAACTATCCGCTTGACACTGTGTTACAAAGGCCAATCAGCGTTCAGATTTCCAGACTTTCTTGAATGCATCAGAAATGATCACTCCAATCCCCACTCAAAAAACCAAACATTTGAAAAGTGTTTTTTTCTCTCCTCCTGACAAAGCTTGACTTTTTACAAAACTGCATCATGAGATGAGATAAGACTCGTTATTGAAAGTAAATCACAAGTAAGTTTGATTTAAATTAGCTTCTTTTAGGGCCCATAATGCTGAAGTAAGGAGTTCAATTGACTAGACTCCTCAGAAACCGATGAATGAGCGCTCCTCTAGAGGATTTAATGAACCAAGAATTCATGATATTTACGTTGCAGACATCTGAAGGGGTGAATTTCGCTTCACTTTGACCTGAACTCTTCTCAAGTTCCTATATGGGAAGTAAAAAAAGCAGCGCACATAAAAAATAAGTCCCGGCAGGAAGTTGTTAAATGCAAACAGCTGGCTGTTTGTAACCCTAATGGGATTAGGAGCTTAGTGAAATAAGCATCTAGCAGACTAGGAATTTTGAGGTAAACAATAAATTCTTGATATCAGAATTTTTCTTTCGTCGTGCAGCGAATACATTTGAATGATGCCTCCAAACTGTCTGAAAACCATTAATGAGTCTGTCACTTTCTGCAATAGCTGCAGGCCTTTAGAGAGCTTTATTGCAGTCTAAAACATCAGAGAAAAGGACATACAAACTCTACTGAGATCTGTACCAGATGAAAAAGATCTTATTTTAGAATGGTTTTCTAAGGTGCAACCAGGGCTCTACCTTCATCTGACTTTAGTCTATTGAATTCGATTCGACTTTTCAATATAATCTGTGGTCTAAAGGAAAGTTAGCACGCTCTATGTCCATCAAAGTAGTATATTATCTTAAAACATACAGGACATTGAGTGTGCTGACTTTTCTGTTTTCTTGTAGTCTTTTTGCGTCGTGCACCTGAAGTTTTATTACTTACTTTTCAATGTTTGTTTACTGTGCGTGCCACGCCCGTATGTTAATGTTACGGTATTTGATTCCTCCTTCAGACCAGGATGTTAAATAGTTTTTGTATCCAGGTAATGTGGCGCCTGTCTGAGTGAAGTTTAAACCATCAAAACATTATGAATCATTCAGCACATGGTAAATATTGCAGCATAAGTAACATTTCACTGCAGCATATACTGTATGTAACCCCCCATTAAATTAAGGCAGTGTACTTTAGGCTTCAAAGCTCTGCTCATACTGTTGAGTCCAACCTGAAATCTACAGGCATCCTCCTATAGGCTCTGAATCTAGCTTTTCCTTAAAGGGAAAGTTAAAAATGTCACCACCCACTCCCTGCTGAGCTGTACATGTTTTACTTTTAAATAATGATCTGTTATAAAAGCGTTGGCTGACTGGATGGCCGTTGTGGAACATTGTTTTTCAGTCACATTTGGGTGTAAATGGATGCAAGAAAAGTAGAAACAGAAGTCTTTCTTTCCCTGACTCGCACGTCTTGCTGTATTTACCTCCCACTCGTAAAGCCTGCACTTGAGCGACTGGAGAGCCACTTAAACTCGCCCAGATTGGCTCATTTGGAGTTCATCCAGCTCTTGTTATGGTGGCACTCACAAACAGGCAGACATGAGGGTCAGTGTGAAGGTCAATGGAGTGCACAAACACACACAAATACTTTGTGCATGTAGGAAACAGGAAGTACCAGGACTTGTTTGGACAGGAAAGGTGATGTTTTGATTTGTCTTCTGTGTGCCAGGAGGAATGTGTTGTCAGTGTGACAACAGATCTTAAACTTAAATATGACCTAGTCAGCAGAATATATGTAGTCCATTTGAACTGACACTGACAATGTACAGCATGTTTCATTGTAATAGAACAACAGTAATGTGTTTCTAAAGACTAAGAGAATACTACAGACTATGATACCTTTATACGAATATTGAATGTGGGATATGTGTGTGTTTGTTTACATGTTTCTTCTTCTTCAAAGACTAAATGAAATGTATGTTGGGTTGCTGACTGGTAATTCAGTTGTGGGTTGATAGTAATTGTTGTGTATAGGGCCCGACCGATATGTGGCAGATACCGATAGCGATATTGGGGAGAGAAAAAATCTGATACCGATATATTGGCCGATGTCTTTCTTAGATCAATTTTTGATCTGTAGAAATAGATAGATATACACATTTATCACGTTGACCCTCAAATGCTGTTATCAAACACTTGTGGAAAAGATATACAGTATAACGTAGACAAGATGTTCACTCAACAGGAGAGTAACTGTGCATGTCTGTGCATCACCGCTTGACACTCTGGAGAGTGTTAATGCTAGAGAACTGCTAGTGTAATACAATGAAACTCAAATAAAATGCTATTTGACTGGTAAATACATCTAGTAATATCTGCACATATCTGCAATAAAATTAGCCGATACCGATAGTCACTGGTCAGGCTAATATCGGCCGATATTATCGGCTGGCCGATTAATCAGTCAGGGTCTAGTTGTGTATTTGTGTGAGGTACTGTTTGTTACTTATTTAAACAACAACATGAAACAACGACATATTTAGAAATACAACATGTTGAAGGTCTGCTTCAGTCATATATCCTCACATTATCTAAAGGTACCAGCAAATGATGCAGGTGACCCTATCCGATTTTTTTCAGTGTGAATTCTGAAAAGCCTAGCCATGTGTATTTCCACCAACAGCCCTTTTTGAAGAGGGGTTAGGAAGCCCATTGATGGCGGTCACCAAATGTAAAACCTGACTGAAACTTACATCCAGATAATCAAGAAGCAGACAAAGTGGCAAACAGCTACCAAGCACCCACCGGTCTGTTCAGTAAACCATGCCGCTTATTGTGCCTGAGGATGCAAAACTCTTAGTCTAAATATCATCAAAACGGATGTTTTATAAAAACAAATTCTACCCCTGTACAGTTTTAACAAATAAAGAAGTTAGCTATTGACACTGAGCTATTAACATTTCTGCTGTCAAAGTGGGCACTGAAGGAACTTCAGTTTTTTGCACATTGTCTTCATTGTGCAACACTGTAGGTTGCTGCTTTATCAAAAGCAGTAGTTTGAAATGAATTTCACAATATAGATTTTCATCATCAAACAAAAAACTGTTTCTCACTGTCAGTGAACACTTGACAATAAAAACAGACATACACATACAAAGAAACCATTTCGAAGACCACGGCTAAGAAACATTTAAATTTGTTTCAGTCCCAGTTGATGATAAAAAACATTTAAAACGTTCAATATTAATGCTAAAACGAATGCAGTGTGCTGGGGTCTATGAGGGCAAACTACAATCTAAGCCTTCTACTGACACAGCCTGAGGATGTCTGCGAAATAAAGAGGCAGAGATATGGCCTTGCATGCTCTTCTGTAAAATTGTAATCGTATCTGCACTGCTTGTACCAAAGCGAGCGCAAACTAGACGGGCTTGTTGAACTGGGAGGCAGGATAACTGACGACCATTGTGCAGTATTACTGACATGACGGACCAGTTAATCATGAATTTAGCTCACAAGATCATAGCTGACCCACTGCACCCGCTTTAGTCTGAATATGTTCTTTTATGAAATGCCCTTTACAAGCTCTCAAAATGCGGCTTGAATCGATACTTTAAGTTCTTTGTTCTCAGTTTCCTGCAAAGTTTCCGAAGTGATGCTTCTTTGCTGTTTTTTAATGTTTATGTTTCTTCTAAATTATGTGCTGATCCGTTTCATAGTTTGTAATGCTTTTTGTTTAAAGTTCCAATAAGGCAATAATGGTTTCATTAATTACTGAATGTATGTATTCCTCTGATATCAGTGGAGGTTATTCATTTCCTGTTTGTGTGCTCTTTCAGTGTTCTTGACCTGGGTCAACTGCTCCAGTGTGCGCTGGGCAACGAGGATACAAGATGTTTTCACTGTAGGAAAACTCCTCGCTTTGGTTCTGATCATAGTGGTCGGACTCGTCCAAATCTGTAGAGGTAAACTCACTCACTCACTCACTCACTCACTCACTCACTCACTCACTCACTCACTCACTCACTCACTCAATCACTCAGTCACTCACTCACTCGCTCACTCGCTCACTTACTCTCTCACTCAATCACTCACTTTCTCTCACTCACTCACTCTCTCACTCACTTACTCAGTCACTCTCTCACTCAATCACTCACTCACTCACTCTCTCTCTCACTCACTCACTCACTTACTCACTCACTCTCTCACTCACTCACTCACTCGCTCACTTACTCTCTCACTCAATCACTCACTTTCTCTCACTCACTCACTCTCTCACTCACTTACTCAGTCACTCTCTCACTCAATCACTCACTCACTCACTCTCTCACTCACTCACTCACTTACTCTCTCACTCACTCACTCACTCACTCACTCACTCACTCACTCTTTAACTCAATCACTCACTCACTCACTCACTTACTCACTCTCTCACTCTCTCACTCTCTCACTTACTCTCTCACTCACTCAATCACTCTCTCACTCAGTTACTCTCTCACTCTCTCACTCACTCACTCACTCACTCACTCACTATGTGGCCTGGTATTTGTGTCACGAAAAAATTAGTGTGTGTCTTTTCTACAATTTTCTACAATTCTACAATTCACTTAGCAGACGCTTTTACCAAAGCGACGTACATCAGAGAGTAAGAACAACACAAGTACAGCAAAGCACTTGATTTGTTTGAGCACTTGATTTATTATTACTACATGTAATAATAACAATTATTATAGTCATAGCAACAATGCACCATCACAATCAAACAAACCTGACTAAAATAAAAGAAGATTCTTAACTAGAATGACTGATGACACGGAGTATGCAAACCCTGCACATTGCACCCCTGGTCCTTGAAGTGTCTCTCAAATAGAATAGAAGTGCCTGAAGGGAATTTGAGAAAAGAACAATTACATGTCACTTTTATGAATGCATGTGACCACTAAAAGGTCATTGATTGATTGGATTGATTCCTGGATTTTCCTTAACTTTTTCTTTGAATCACTGACCACACAGTCACAGGTTTGTACATGTGTTTGTACGTGCAGCTGCGTGCAGAGGATGTACAGATCCTACAGATATGAAGCACCTTAAAATACTCTTGAGAAATTACACTACCGTTAGCAAAAATACCACAGAATTAATTTCAATTGCAGAATTAACGGTGTGAAACTATGAGCCAGCAGTTCACTTGTGTCTTGAGTTTTTTTTTTATTAAGAAAGTTGCATCCAGTTAGTGCGGTCTGTCACAATAGAGTGTATTGCACTGACACTGATTACCAACATGACGTTAAATTTAAAATCAAAACTTTTTACAAAGGCATATCCTAAGGCTCTCATCATACAGGGTTCCCAGTCATACCTTCCTTTCTCCTTCTCCAGGTCACTACGACGCCCTGCGGCCCAGCACAGCCTTTGAGTTCAGTCAAGACCCCTCAGTGGGACAGATCGCGCTGGCCTTCCTGCAGGCCTCTTTCGCCTACAGCGGATGGAACTTCCTCAACTACGTGACGGAAGAGGTCGTGGAGCCACGCAAGTACAACACACAGATTGATTTAAGATATTTGAGCTGACAATTGTTGTTTTAATCTCTGGTTGTTTAATTTGTATCTCTCACCAAACAGCTCTGTGTAGTTCTCAGTCGTGTGTACTTCTACTAGGGATGTAAAGATTAATCGTGAGGCAGTTAAAAATCGATTTAAAGGTGTCAAGGTTCACATCGATACTCTGAAAAATGAATCGCAGTAACAGGGTCCGAAATTAACACCCGCCAAGCGCCAAATGCGGGTAGATTTTCCGTTTGGTGAGTACATTTCAGAGAGCTATCCACCACAAGGCGGGTAAATATTTTACCAAAAAGTCAAAAACTATGCTATGAGTATTAAGCGTGTTTTATGTAGTTGCAGCTACTGTTCCCTGCTCCTCTCTCTGCTGTCATGACTGTGAGCATCGCGAAGCACGCTGAGACACACCAACATACATTTCAGCGCAAACGCACACACACACACACTGGAGCGCCAGCCAACACGCGCGGCGCGCCCCTTTTAACTTTTAGTGCATCAGCACAGAGTTGATCCGTACGGACCGAGTCGGGAACACACGTGATCAGGTCAAACAGTCGGTTCAACTTTTCTCCATTCACTCTCACCATGTCTGCAGCTAACATAACGATAGCAACGTCATCTCACAGTCGCTGTAGTCTCAGTCTGTGAACGTCTCCACTCAGACTCTGTGAAACAGCGCTGCGTTATAAACACTGCAGATATAGTGCGCGCTAAATGCACGTGCAGCAGGAGCAGTCAGAGATAAGCTACACACACGTCTAAAAATGAACAGGCTGATTATATTAAGTGTCTAATATTGTCAAAGCTAAATCAAGAGAAAACTTGTTTTGTGGACCCTGCAGTAATATGGTGAGCGTCAGCAGCTGTAGAGCAGAGGCGGTTGGTTGTAACAAGCAGACGTTACCATGGTAGCTGCGGAGGCCAAACCATACTAACAAGCAGGTTTGTAGCCCCGCTCGCCTAAACAAGTGTAAGAGCCAAAGAGATTACGAGGTGCATCGGTGTTTTCATGAGAAATTAAAGGAATCTTTTTTAGTCATTATTTGTCTTCAGTCCAGTATCGTGAATCGTATCGTATCGGGAGTTGAGTGACTCGTTACATCCCTTACTTCTACCGTGTACTATGTTCAGTTCAGCCATTTAACTTGATCTCTACAGTATTATTGGTGGAATTTTATGATTGATGCGTTGTTTTATTAATAGCTTAAAAGTATGTCTTTAACAGTCTGAAAAACCTGCAAGCACTCAAGTTTGGTAACTCCGGAAAACCCACATTTGAAACTGAATAATTATCCTAACTCGTGTCAATATTTTTTAAGGAACCTTCCCCGCGCCATCTACATTTCCATCCCACTGGTGACCCTCGTCTACACCATGACCAACATCGCCTACTTCTCCTCCATGACTCCTGAGGAGCTGCTTGCCTCCAACGCAGTGGCAGTGGTGAGTAAATGAATGTTTTCAAAGTAGAGACATGAAGCTGTTTTCAGTGTGTAGAAAGAGTTGTCTGGAAACATGTGCTGTCTAAAACTGTAAGAGAATCACAGGCAAGGCACGCCTGTTTATGAAGCACAATTCAGCAACAGGGTAATTCAAAGTGCTTCTCACAAGACATCAAAAGCATCATGACGAAAGAACAATTAATGAACGAGGACATTTAAAACGTATTAAATGAACCATGAAAAATGAATTACAAGATTGAATAACAAAGAACTAAGAGACTCAGCAGACCTGCAGTTTTCTGGGAGTTTGTTCCAGACATGAAGCATAAAAATTGAACACGGCTTATACACGTCTGGGTCTGACTCAATGGACAGACAGCAGACTTGTCCCAGATAAGCTGATTGGTCTGGATGGTTCGTACTGTAACAGAAGGTCAAAGCATGAGACCGACCACAACCAACCAATTAATCAATCAGTCAATAAGATTAAAGTTTTTTTCAGGATCCAAGTGGGACCCACTGTAAAACAGTCATGAGTTTAGTTTGTGACTAGTTTCCTATAATGGGTTTAAATTAAAAGCGGTGTAAGCCCCCCCCTGTAATGTCTCTGCGCCCCACACTTTAAGAAGTACTGCTATAGATGAGCATAACCTTGAAACGACAAGCGGCCATTACTGCATGGGTGCCTCCCTACAAACATCTGCATGTTTGAATTCCAGCTACCCTAAGAAGTGAACCATTTTCTACTTTTACCGTTACTTTCTGTGTAACTTAACTTCAGACAACAATGTTAAGGACATCTGAGAAAAAAAACCAGTGGAGTCCTCAGCTGCTCATACACTCGTAATGAACTTTAGAAAAGAAAACTGAGGGCACAATACACATTGTTATCTATCAGTTATTATGACAATAATGTTGGCCCTCTATGAGTAACCTGTATTGTCTCTTGTATGGCGTTCCTCAACGAGCTAGCTACCATAACCGAGTAAGGCTTGCATGTAATCATTCATTACAGATCAGTTGTATAAGCAAAAAATAGGAAATACATGCTTAAGAATATCCATAAAATTGTATTTCACAATGCAACTAGTTTGTGGTGATTAAATGCAGCTAACTAACTAGAATGAGGTTGTTTTAGAAAGCACTTAATCATAAATATATAGCGGATGGTCGGGTATCTATATATAAACGGGCTGTCGTAACCAATGTCTACTTTGTTCAATCTAAATAATGTTTAGATGCCTGATTCTGTCATCAGTAACTGGGGCACCTACCTAACGAATGTCCAACAATCTAGGCAGAGTTGAATATGCAGGTTAAAAAATCAATTATTGAAGCATTACTTGTAGGAAGTTAATGAATCTACCAATATGTTTTTCACTCAATGAAAGTCATTAATTTGATCCATCAGATGTTTTGTTCTTCCAGACATTCGGGGAAAAGCTGCTGGGGATGTTTTCCTGGGTGATGCCTATCTCTGTAGCTCTCTCCACCTTTGGAGGAATCAACGGATATCTGTTCACTTCCTCCAGGTAAAACACACCTTTCTTTTGACTTCAACTTTAATGCTAAGAGAGTTACTACCTACATGTGTAAAGCAAATAATCCATTCATAGAACTGTGTTTGTGTTTGTAGATTATGTTTCTCTGGAGCAAGAGAGGGTCACCTGCCCTACCTGCTGGCCATGATCCACCTAAAAAACTGCACTCCAATTCCAGCCCTGCTGGTCTGCGTGAGTACTGCACTGTTTTCTCATCTATGTAAATCTCATTGAACAAATGGAAGCCTCAACCTCAGGCGTTAAAAAAAGTTCAAAAACCTTCAGTTCCCTTCAGTAACCACTTGAGGCTGGTTGAGAGCTACATAATATTCATTAAGTCCCATAAACATTTTTAAAAGCCTAACTACAGCTTTGGTCTCTGTAGTTCATATTTTTATCGACAAGAACTGTACAAGGGCTGCATTTTTTATATAGCATGTCATAGCTATATAGCTGTTTTGATTATATTAAAGGTATAATAGCAGCAGAGAGAACTCCCATGATACCTCGCAAGTCTTGACGTCATCTTTTGTTATTGTTTTGATTGAGAGCCCCCTGGCGGCGGATTTTACATACTGTGCGTTTAAGGGTGAGAATGTTGCATACATTTGCATAATCAGGGGGCGTGGCCCTGAAGGACTGACAGGTGAGCGCTTTGTAGCTAAAGACCTAAAGAGGAGGCTAAAGACCTGCCTAAGCTATGACTCTTTGTCTGTTTCTAGATTGATCGAATTTCCAAAATGGAAACCGCCATTGTTGGGATTTAAACTGCCTTCTCAAAAACCAATGGGTGACATAACGTAGTCAATGTTTTATACAGTAAAAAAAGTGGACGCAGTAACCCTGACATCATTCATTGTTAAGAAGCCTCAAGTTTATCCTGCATGAAGGCTGCTTTGGTAGAAACTAGTCAATCACAGTTAACCACTCCTTAAAGCATATCCTGCTGTAGCAGCTGTTTTATTTTAAAAGGATCATAGTTTACAAAATGAACATCATGCTGTTTTGGAGATGAATTGTGACCATAAAAAATCATGAGGAAAATGTTAACTGAGGTTATAAATGAAGTGAGGAGTAGGCTCCTCGTCTCCTCTTGTTTCATACAATCTGTTTCCCCCTGCTGGACACTTAAAAGAATGCAGGTTGAAGGCACTTCTGCATTGGCTTTACTTTTGAAAGCCAAGAGGCTACGTCCACGTGTTTTATGTAGTCTATGGTCAAGCTTCACATAAACACAAAAAAAAGAAGAAGTTATTGTAATCAAAAGTATTTTCTATGTGGCAACAATTTCTGCTGTTTGTAACCTGCATTTGACTTTAGACCCTACCTTCATCTTTCACAGTGCTTTGCCACCATCATCATCCTGTGCATCGGAGAGACACACAACCTGATCAACTATGTGTCATTTATCAACTATTTGTCATATGGGGTAACCATTGCCAGCCTCCTCTACCTCCGCAAGAAGAGACCCAACCTGGCCAGACCCATCAAGGTACAGAAACCTCAGAACCAAAGATCCACTGCAGGAACAACACTAAGGAAAAGTAATTGGCAGGTGTAGCACCTGCAGCCAACAAGTGATACATCTCTGTCGTAGCCAAACTAAAACAGGCAGGATGGGTGTCCAAGGAAAAGTAGTTGTAACTTAGCTAGCAAGCTAATTTAGCTATACAAGTACTAATGGTAATCCTGCTACATTGTGACAGCAATGTAATGCTTGGCTGAGCAGGAAGGACAGTTCCCACTGAGAGACAAGCCACTACACTGAAAACAATGGATGGACTTATGGGAAAAGAACACTGTGTCCAAGAACAATGATCAAATTTAAATATTATTTAGTCTTGAAGGGCAGCATGCCAACTTTAGCCACTGCTTATATAAAACCCCCAAACTTTAAAATCTTATTTTACTTCCAAAGAAACGAAACGTTACAACACATCAGAATAGACAGATGCATTAACTCTTTTCACTTGTCTCCTTATCCAATCAGACTTCAGTCTGAAAAATCAAACATTACCTCAGAGAGCTGTCAGCAGGATCATTATGGACCATGGCTGAGAATGTCAGTCAGCATGGAAATACATGGATAATAATTTGGCACCCCCTAGTGTCAGAAAGGCAAAGTACATGCTGTTAGTGTGTAAGAGAATAAATGCAATCTTTTCATTTGTCAAATCAATTCAAATATTCAGTCATTAATATTAAATAAGTCATGAAGTTATTTATATATATATATATATATATATATATATATATATATATGTAACATGATTATTTCAGGATATGTAAGCCCCTGTGAGTGACGGCTGGAGATCAGAGAGACAGACGGGAGTACAGACAGCATTAAACAGACAGCAGCACCATCTGCTGGGCAATCGCAAGAATTACAAATATAAACCTGTACTAAACTACTGTAAACATCATTTCATCTTATTAGTGTATTTAATCTTCTTAATTTAGACTGAATTCCAATACATGCATTAATACTTTAAAATATTCCTTTCAAGCTCCAGTGTTTGATCATCTGTGTATCTGTTCTGTGCAGGTAAACCTGTTGATCCCCATCACCTACATGACATTTTGGGCAGTGCTGTTGTGCTTCAGTTTGTATTCTGAACCAGTGGTTTGTGGCCTGGGAATGGTCATCATGCTGACAGGAGTCCCAGTTTACTTTGTGGGTGTTTGGTGGAAGGACAAACCCAAATGGGTCTACAGGATAGTCGGTGAGCTGGCCTTTGCAACTGTACAATACACACACAAAAAAAAGGAAAACAAATATATATATTTAAAATCTGTCCCTGATGTTTAACCTCACCTGTTGTGTTTTGTGTTGCAGAAAAAGTCACATATGTTGGCCAGAAGGTGTGTTATGTGGTGTTTCCTCAGCAAGACCCTTCAGAGATCGAACCCCTCACTGCCTCCAAAGCCACTGATTGATCAGTGCAGCCAACCAGGACTTCCACTTTTACACCAACATCTGTACTTCCACTTTTTTGTGTAATAGATTTTCACATTGTTTGGTCAGTTTTGGAACGGTTAAGGGATGGTTTCATCCGTGCTCCTGCACAGTGCAAAAGAAAAAGATGGTTATAATTGGGGCATTAGTTTGTTACGCCCTAAAACTGCGCAATGTGTTTTTATTTTATTTGTTGGTTTGACCGTACTGTCTTCTCATTGTCCTTATCTGTATGCCAATTTTCTTTCCATCTTTATCTCGTCTTCTGCTCACTCAAGGAATCTGTCCTGTTCTCTAAATCCAAGATGTGCTTCTTTTATAATTTAACTAAATCCTTGAGCTAATGTGCCTTATGAAATGTATATGTTGGTATAGTGTATTGGTTTGTGCGGGTATTTTGATGGCGTAATAACTTTTATGAGGTCAATATGCAAGCAGACTCTGCAATTAGCAATACTTGTCTATTACTGCTGCTGCTTTCAGCTGTTTCATTAATTACTCACATGATGTTTACCATTGTGGATGAATATCTCTGTGTATCTCTGCCTGGCTACAGTATCTGTTTTTTCTTTCAAGTTCGCAGCCCTTGCTCTATTTGTACTTTGATTGCTCTACCACCACTCTCTCCTTGGAGAAACTGTAGGTGCCTTCCTGTCACTCTTACAGGGATTATCTACATAACAGCAGCAATACCAGCATTTTGCACAGCACAGGAGACACATGAGGATGATGGGAAGTTTGTGGCTGTTTGGAATCGGCTGACCTTCTCAGAAGCTGCATGATTATAACACATGTTGACAGAAGGTTCTTCAGGTTTTATATGTTCACCCATCTCTCTGTCATTTATTTGAGATTTGGGTATGTTCTCATGTTCGGGAGTGCCACTGTGAACTCTTTTAAGGTGCTTGCCTTCTAAGGCAGTCGCTACATTTCTCACCTGATGTCATGATACGGATAATATCATCGGCAGGTTGATTGATAATATCTACAGAATCCACATTGACACATAGAAGGATGGCTGGCTGTGGCCTTCTGTCTTACTAAAGACAAAAATCCACTACAATTACCCACGACTTATTCAACTGACGACTTTGAAAATATTGACATCATATAGTTGAACTAAGAAAAGTCCAATTGACCTACTATGGACTTTCTGTGCTTTAAGATATCAACTCAGTTCTGTCAGCATCCGAATGTTCCCAAATTATAATAGTTCAAAAGATTTCCTCACAGAAGTTGTGGTACTATTACCTTAACACAGTATGCATAATAACTGTGGTGAAAGAGACTTCAATGTTTACATGTATTTGGGAAATTTCGTATAGCACTTGTCTTAGCTGTTTATGGTGAAACAGAACATATGAAGGTGTCGGCCAGCGGCCTTTTTAACATGATGAAAAACCAGCATGTGGGAGCTCACATTAATCATTTTGTCCTTCTGTAGGCCAGCAGAAACTGGGAATTACCAACATTATCATATCGACAAAAGGAAACGCACACTTACAACAGTATGTATGACTATCTGCCATGTCCAGGAGCTGTTAGCTCAGTTGAAATCTGTAAATACTATGTAAAAAAAAACTGTTACAGGTGCACCAGACTTCTACAAAGATCACATTCCTCAGACATGTTACATACTGTACAATTGATGGGTGTACCTCTGTTTTGTAAAAGAGTGTCAAGTTGTAAATTCATAACAATGTAATTGCTTATTAAATATAGCAACTTTAAAAGAATTGTTGTATTATTATATACAGTAAGTTTAAGTGTTGTGTCCCCAACAATGTAACCTCACTTATTAAGCGTGTCTCAGGTTAAAAATGGTCACTTCATTGTTGCAAAATGCTAACATGCTAACCATAGACCGCATAATGAAGTGGAAGTAGCCTCTTGACTAAAAAGGAAGACAATGTGGGAGTGCGTGTCTATTGTGTCTATTTAATGGCTAGCATGGGGCAACCCTATGAAAGCCCATTTCTGTCAGTAAAAAATAAATAATCGAAGCATTGATGAAGAAGAAAAAACTCATCTTAAGGGATAATAATGAGATCAAAAGTCACAATGTCTTTAAAAGTTTGAATTATGAGATAGAAAGTAAATTATAAGATAAGTAAAAACTATGATAGTCAATTAGTTGATTGGTTTATTTTGACAATTATTTCAATGTGTTAAAAAGTCGAAATTAGGAGATGAAATATAGTATTATGTCATGAAAAGACCAAATTTGTCAACATTTTAGTTTTCTTCAATAGAGCATAATTATTAGGTTGAAATCAAAGAACTGCAGTATAATATTCTTTCCTCATTCAATATGGATTCTACGGAGCCCCTGAAGTCCCAAAAAGTAAAAAGATATATATTTTTTTACTTTATGGGACTTCAGGGGCTCCGTAGAATTCAGTAAATCCTGAGATCGATTATTTTGTTTGTATCAAAAACGAAGGCACGCTTTAATCGGTCTTAAGCCTAATTACAGTTGTACTATTTAAAACCCTGTGAGGTGATGCTGTTTATGACATACAATTGTTGTCTCCACATCATCAGCTCCAAAAATGAAACGTTAGGACCATAGACTATATTATTTACAGTCTATGGTACTAGCAACTTACTGTACTCGCTGCGTGAGAACATCGGCTTTGTGTTTCTGCGACATCCAGAGGCTTTTATAACCCACGGAGAAGATCATTCTATATTCAGAGACGATCCGGATCCAATTCTTCCCAAAACGAAGGTCATCCGTTATGGTTTATGAATACGTTTTAGTGAAAAAGTGTAACTTCTGTTAGCTCACTCAGCTAACGCGGACGTTGCCATCTTGTTTTTGTCTGTTGACCAATCAGAGGCATATCTGCGATCAGCCAATGAGAAGCCAGGCAGCCTGAAACAGATGTCACAGCCTGCTCTCAGCATAGAAATACAGAAGATAGAACTTATTTGAATAAATTAATCCTATAAGCTTATATTCTAGTACTTGAAGATCTGTGCTCCTTTTACAAAAAAGCTCTAACTAGTGTGTAGTAGACATAGTAGACTGTCCTTCGCGCACTTGGATAGTGCACCCAGTATGCACTGAGCAAAGCATGGATATATAGTAATAATTCATTTTTTACACATTTTATTTGATTGTGTGTGTTTTTTCATTTTTTATAGTAGTTACCTGTGCAACAAGAGCTAGAAAAAAAACATTTCTAAAGCGCTTGTGTAACATTTAATTTCAACATCTGTAACATTTAATTTTCACCTAAATATTTATTTTGGATTTATGGTGTAATAATTATTTAGTACTTCAAAACAATGATAGAATATTTTAACATTCTGAAATAAATGGGTTGCCGTAAATTACCAGTAGGCCTATTATGGTGTTCTTACTGAAAAGTGATTTACCTGAAATGCAAAAGACAAACTTCTGACAAAGAATGAAGTGTAAGCAGAAATTAAAAACAATTACAAAAATGATAAAGACCTTGAATTTTATTAATTGCAGGCACAGGAAAACAATGACTGATAAGCAGATGGCTGGGCAGGATTTTGACAAGCAAACCTCATAATATCATGGTGGTTTTCCTTTTTCTGCACAAAATGTACAAATGTCCTCAGAATGTGAGAAATGCTTTTAAAACACACAAGACTTCTGCCTTTGTGGATGACAAAGCTTCATAGTCGAGCCACGAGAGAGATCGAATGCCATCAGACAACCTTTGTTAAGAACTTATCAGTGACCTGGGTCCAGTGTTCCCCTGTGCATACGCATTCAGTCATTTCTCAGGTTTATCACCTAGTACAGTGAACTATTAAAGTAGAACAATTGACAAACAATAAGAAGACCTTCACATGGCTTCTGCTCAGCAGTTTGAAGCAACTTAAACAAACCCAGAGTACAGAAGACGTTAAAATAAAACTTCTTGTTCTGTGACAGAAAAACTAAACGCTCAATGTAATATGTATTATTCGCCATCGTTTGTTGGCTGAAAAACCTTGAAGCAATAGGATTTATACAGATTACCATTTAAATAAACAGGTGACCCAAAAGACATATTCTACTTTCCGCAAATTCTTTGCCACAATAATCCCAGAGATTCTTGACACAGCAGTGCACTACAACTGCAGATCAGTCAGTTGTACCATTCACGACACATCATACATCTATGTCCAGATACACGGACAAATCTAATCTCTTTCAACATGTAAACCACAACTTTGATCAGTGAAAATGTCCGTTATATTTACAACAGCAAGAAGGAACCATTAAGGCATTGTTCACCCACTTGTGTACATTACAAAGCAAATAAAGAGGTACATTCTGCAGATATGTAAATGTCTTTTCAAACAACGTCTAAAGTACTTTTCTAAGTCAAGTATTCAATGTAGGACAACAGAATTTGAACATAAATAATGAGGTACATAGTAAAAGGACACAAAAGATGCTAAACTTGGATTGAGCTAACGGATATGCATCTCACAATATGAGCTTGAAGGGAAAGAAGATCGCGTGAGGGTATATGGGAATATCTCAAATGGCACATAACATGTAGCAGCCTTTTATGACAAAACTTCTATAAGAAGGAAGCTCATGAGGGTAGCATGGCACATTCAGCTCGCTCAGAGGAAAAACAGCAGGAAACGTGTGCATTTATAACAGAAACCTGCAGCTAGAAATCAAGTGGAATTTGTGTTCTGACTTTGCTATTCAGTCTCAAAATCCTGCAGTAGAAGAGGAAGAAAGTCAACGATTTCAACAAGTGATACATTCTTTATAAATCCAGCAGTGATAACGTACAAGTGTCATACCTCAGAGAAACAAGCTTTACAAAATAGTCAGACACAGGCTTCAAAGTTCATTCAAGGTCAATGCTTGTCAAGGCAGAGAGAAATATAACGTACAGGACCCCCAAAGAAGACAGAGAAACAGAAGTCTTTGTGAAGTATCCTGTTGTAGAAAATCCCCCAGCATAGAAATGAATTTCTGAGGGAATCAACCAGCATTTAGTCTGCAGACAGCAGTACTGCGGATTTACAGCTGGGAAGAGGACTTTTCATCAGTTATATATTCTGTGTCCATCATTTGTTGGATGTTACCATGAAACATTTGTTGCATTGAATTGAAATCAGAACAGATGCTGAATTCATTGCAGTGAGAACGTTTTACCTGCAGGGAGAAAATGTAGGTTTGATTTAAGGAGGACGAGGGGCTGAGCAGAGTTACAGGCAATACACTTTCATTACAACCTCTGTTTCCATCTAAGTTTTTTTTTTTTATTACTCTAAAAAGCTGAATTTAAAA
The DNA here is from genome assembly GCA_020745685.1 of Tautogolabrus adspersus. Taxonomy (NCBI): domain Eukaryota; kingdom Metazoa; phylum Chordata; class Actinopteri; order Labriformes; family Labridae; genus Tautogolabrus; species Tautogolabrus adspersus. The sequence continues at coordinate 7,057,846 of CM036535.1, forward strand.
ATATATCTAACATAGTTCTTCATGTTATTTTCAAGGGGTGACGTGTTTTAATTGTTTAGAAAGAGTTATATGTGAGAACATTAGAACATAAACACAGTGACAATCCCTAACTGCAAGCTTGCCCCTGCTATTAGTGTAATATGGGCAGGAAATCAAATACAGAAAGCATGTTCTGTAAACTTCCCCATTATTGGATAAATAAAGGTTTATCTTATCTTATTTGCCCCTGAGTGCAGGATGAGTCATCTATGTGTTCAAATGTTTTTTAGGGAATGGAAAACCCAAACACATCACTAACATTAACTACTGAACAATGTATTTCTCAGTGTTGAGCCTTTTTGTAGCCTTGAGGGGAAATCAGTAGTAGACATGTATTGAAAAATAACCTGAAACTGAATTAGCTTTCTTGGGAGCTAGAAGTATAACTGAACACGTACAGTTCATGTTGAATATATAATGACAGAGATCTGGCATAAGTGAACCGCTGCCTACTGAATGCAGCAGTATGTGTATATTTAAAGGTCACACATTATCCTCCTTTTCAAGCAGTTTAAATAAGTCTCGGAGCTCCCCAAACATGTCTGTGAAGTTTCTTGCCACAAAATCCACACCGATCCTGTATTTTATCATGTCTTTAACCCCTTTATTTCAGCCCTGCTCAGAACAGGCTGTTTCTGTGTCTTTAGCTTTTAATGCAAATGAGCTGTGTTCAAACACGCCCCTCTAACTGCCTGTTTGAGCACACATCTTCTGAAAAGTGGAGCAGGCAAAAGAAGGAGAGGATGGACTTTTCTCATAATTGGGGGATTTGCAAACAGACCAGGGACACATAGGCTGTGTCCGAAATCACTCCCTATTCACTATATAGTGCACTATATAGTGGACACGCCATTTTGTACTGTTGTCCGAATTCTGAGTGAGCATGGTCATACCCTATATAGTCCACTCAATGTATCCCACAATGCATTTTGAAAAGTAGTGGACAAGCGATGGTCACTATCCGAGCAATATATACCATCATGCATTGCGGTTTTACGAGCGGAGGGTGGCGTTTCACTCGGCTGCTCTCAGACGGACGAGAGGAGCGACCAGTGAGAACACAGAAACACAATAAAGTTCATATTTGGAGCGTTTTTACTGAAATCTTTGATCTGTTTAAATAAAGAGTAAATATCCTTAACGTTAGTAACGGTAGTTTGTCCTTATGACAGACACGAGAGGAGGGTCTGTGAACATAAATAAATGAGTTTTAGCCCGAAAATATGTTTAATTATATGTAAAATTCAATATTTTATATTCATTTATTATTTGTAAATGTTTTCTTGAAAATCCACTCAGTTTAATAGAAGTTATCACTGAGATTCATGCTGTTATTTACCGTTATTATTGATCCTCGGCCGTTGTTAAGCTGCACGTTTTAGTTGTGCGACAACAATGACGTCACTGTCAGCGGCCGGCGAGTGAGCGAGTAGTGTCCGAAATGTTTTTAAATTTTTCTGAGTGAGTGCACTATATAGTCCACTGCATTAAACTCACTATATAGTGAGTAGGGAGTAGGGAATGAGTGAGTGATTTCGGACACAGCCATAGTGTTTGGAAACCATGGTAAAGTGTATTTTGCATAATATGTGACCTTTAATGTAAAGAAATGAGGGTGGAATCTATCTTATCATCCAGCTTTCTGCCAGAAAAAAAAGCATATTCCCAAAATGTAAAACTTTTGTGGTTTAAAGTTGTGTTTTAAATAAAAGCGTGGTAGTAGTTTGTATTTCTCTTTAAGTAAAACAAAATAAAACGATACAACCAAAACCAAGAGAGTGTTTATCTTCCGAACAATTATCAGTGTACACTGATGTCCCTTATTCATCTGATGATGTAGAGATCTATTGTTGTGTAATATAACAATTTAAAACACACAATTAACTCTTCTTTGAGACACCTTTCCTGACATTTCCTTGTAATGCCGAGATCTTTTTTTGTTTCCTTTATTGAAAGCATACAAACAGACTTGGGTTAAATAGTTAAAAGTTGTTGAGAGTTGGAGAAAATCCCTGTTGGTTTTGGTATGTTGTTTACTTGAGAGTTAAATAAGTAAAATATAGCCATCTTTACCCTTTAATACAACAACAAACCCCTAGAGGAATAAGAATAGCTCCTGGTTCACAGTATAAAGCGGTGCATAATGGCTCTGGGTAACAACACAAAGGCTGCTTTGGCGTTTTAAGAACATTTTCCTATCTTGTTTTGGTTCTGGAGGCCAACATTTAGATTTAGATCTTTTTGGAACAATTTATGTTGATTGATGATTTTCTAGAAACGGGTTGTTTCTTTGTTTTATTTTGAGGGAGTTAACATCACACTCCTGTTTTAATAAGACATTTACGTCAAAACACAGAACATAGGAACTATCAACGCTGGTTTTATTCATTGTAGGAAACGACTGCATAAGTATGATTTTGTGCATGTGCAGAGTTTTATGGATTATAAACAAACTAATTTTACTCCATGAGGAGAGCTAAGGTAAGGGTCTGACCTCCGCATCTGGTGGGGGCTTCAAGGACACTTCAGCAGAGCACACTTTGCAGACAGCAGGTCTCATCAGATTGAGGGGGAGGAGATGATCTTCCTCAACACTTTAGCATGGCGTTGTCTCCCTCCCTGAGTCCCCCCCCTCGTCACTGAAGGCTCTGCTCAACCTGCACAGTCTGCTCTTTTCCTCCCTCCTCCCCTCGCCCCTGTGGCTTATTTCTCTGCTTGGCAGCTCCACAGTGAAGTGGCTGTCGCTGTCCTGTCCTTTCACAGCAGAAGAAGACGAGGGCTCAGAGGGTGAAGTCACCTCCCGCCCCTGGGAGTGAGGGTGGGAGACCTGTGAGCTGCTGGGAAACACAGAGGGGGAGATAGGGGACAAGGGACCCAGTGGGGAGTAACGTCTCAAGGAAACACCCTTGAGGTTCACAGCAAGCTCTAGAACCAGTTTCCTAGATGCACGAGGGGGGCACAGGGGTACAGATGCTTCCTGGGGAGTGAAAGGGGGTCCGCTATGGGATGAAGAGTCACTTTGAACAGGGGTGGGGGGCTCGGACTGTGAAGCCCTGTTGCTTTCCCTGCTAACAGGTGACATCTCCTCTGTCTCTGGACTGTCCACAGAGTGAAAAGAGAGAGGTGACGCTGGGCTCTCTGGCGTGCAGGAATGCAGGTCCAGCCCCGACATTCTCCCTACATTAACGTCATCCCCAGGCCTGACTCCAGACCTAGGCGTTGCCTGGGGCCTCTGCACATTGACAGTATGGTAGCTGTGAAGCCCCAGTGTGATCTGTGTCTCTCCAGGCGGGTCAATCAGAGGGGCGTTGCCTCTGAAACGCCCTCCGCTGGGGAACAGGCGATTCCAGAGATGTCCGAGACGCCGACGAGAGGAGGATGAGGTTGTGCGCCTTGTCGAGTGACGTCTGATCTGTCTACGCATCGCTAGCCGCAGGTTCTGTAACACAGAGGCCTGGGGTACAGAAAAGAAGACAAGGAGAAACTATAAATGCCTTTCTATCTTACCTGTTAGGTTCATCGTTTGTGTTTTGAGTCGTGACTCTGGTTGTTTGTGAATGGTCATCTTATAGTGTGTGTTGTACTGTTTTGGTCACATTTATTTACAAAATGAACATCATACTGTATCTAAGATTTAGAAAAAGTTCACAGAGGTAATACATCAAGGGAGTTTTAGATAAGTACAGTTGTACAAATGCACTACCTGTGTGGGGTTGTATACGGGGAAATCCTCCACTGGTGGAATAAGACCCTGAGCAATTAGCTGTCCATATGAAGGGGGAGCCTCTCTCTGAACAAACTCGGCCTCCATGCGAGTCATCTGAGTCTCAAAAGCTCTGAGAAAGAGAAAGAGAGAGAGTGGACAGGCGGCAGGATAGAGGAAAAGAGACATGAACAGTAGTTTAGACAGAATGAGTGGCATGTGCACTATAAAAAAAGTTTCATAACTAAGTTTAAGAACAAAAAACATGCCTAGAAAACATCCAGTTTCTACACTTAATGCATTTAACAATCTTTTCTGAGCCACTGTAGAGCATAAAAGAAATGGCTCTCACACCAAGAATCTCAACCCCTCTGATTACCTCATGACCATCTATCACCAGCTGACACCTGTCCATCATCTTTCTCACCCATCCATCCATCCATTCTTGGCCCTTTTCTCCCCTCACCCTTCATCCCTCTCATGTCACTCATACAGCATTAAAATGCAATAATAGACTGTGGGAGATGGTGTTCTTTGAAACCACATGCTGTATAAGATGAATCACTTTGATGCCTGGGACACACTGCATGCATGAGCAGCGTGTGACAGCTACCTCCTTGAACGTCTGTGGCTTAAGCTGCCAGGGTGCCCACGCAGTTAGACTGTCATCTGTTCTGCTGCAGAGCTGCTGCTGCTGCTGCCTTCCCTTTCTCTCTACACTGAGTATTCTCTTTATATTTGGTTAGACAGGTTAGACAAAGAAGACACACTAGTCCACTGTCATATAGGAAGATTACAGCTCTTTGTACATGTCTATTTTGTGTGCAACAATACTACACCAACTACTCCATATTAACTTCAACTTCAAGTATTTTCCTGAAGGCATTTAGATCTGCAGGAGGCATTGAGACACAGCTGATACATAAAAGACAATATCTGAAACACAGACATACAGAAGTTTCCCAGCTCAAGTGATTAACACAGATACTCAAACCACACTGAGAAAGAGGCTGAAACAGTTTGAAACAGCATGATAAAGTGCATCTGTGAGTCCAATAAAGTGCTGTGACGTAGCATTAGGGGAAATAAATGAGAGAGAAATAAACATCATCAATAATCTAGGTATACAATCTAAAATCTTTTTTATCCTTTTTACAAATCAAAAACAGCAAAGTTACTGTTGACATACTGAGCTTGTCCATGATAACAGGGGTAGCAGAAGCCCTGGTATACCTCGTTATTTTTCTAGATGTTCTGAAATGACGGCCAGAGTGAAGGAGATCAAACTTTACTGAAAGTGGGTGGTGAGGACATTTAAGGATTTACTGAGCTGCACTAATAACATGCTTACTAGCTGGGCTTGCTGCATATGTAGTCTCATTGACGTCACCGGCTGGTTTCAGAAGAGGGGTTATGAAGCCCAACGATGGCGATCGCCATGGAAACGTTATCTTAGTATAACTTGAGATCAATCTCGAAAAAGGCAAAGAGGAGGAACTGCAGCGGGCCTTAAGCCTCCTGGCGAACAGTTACAATGCTTCCACCTGTCAGTCAACTCAGCCATGCATCTAATTATGCAGATGTATGCATTACTCTTAAGGCCTTTGCACACTGAGTCCGTTTTTTTGTAATTTGTGCTTCTTTCACTCCTTGAAAAAAACACACACTCACACACACAGGGCTGCATGCGAAAAAAAGCAGAAAATCGAAACTGTGTGCAAACATGATTGACATAACATGGGATTGTATTTATTTTTAACGTGCGTTAATTTCGGACGGAAAAAAAAGACTCAGTGTGCAATGGCCTTTAGGCTTATAATATAAAACAGATGAGTTAGGCCCCGCTGCACGTCCATCCTGTCTCTATGACAACAGTCTGTTGACAACGGCCGCTGTACGATTTATATTTGAGATCGTTTTTTACCCGATCAGACACGGAGCAAAGAGGATGTGGGTACAAGACACGATCTGTAGGTGGCAAAACTACAGGGAATATCATACACTTGGAAAAGAGCGCCGTGACGTCAACAGAGCCTTTCTGAAAAGTTGAAAGATTTTCAACTTGAGCGCTTGGAGCGGCCACACAAAAAGGCGAAGAGCTCGGAAGAAAAAACGCAACAATCATGTCTTCAGTATTAGACACCTTTGACTGTAGGTAACAATCTTTGCACTTTGCCCTAAAATCAAACAATTCTAATGCAACAAGCCATTGTTTTGGGTTGCTGTTTCCAGTTTTTGCTGAATTTCTCCTTGAGTATGGATGCTAATAGGACCTTGACTTTAAAGATCTGTGTTTGTTTGTTTCTTTTGTAACTGCATTCATTTCTTGTTTTGACAGGTATCGCAAAAAATCCCAGATATTTTAGGCAAGAATAGGTCTATTATCTCTTCCTATTATCTAAATTTAAGAGCTACAACAAGGACTGTTGCTTGAACATGTTAAACATTGTTGTCTAAATTAAAAGAAAAAGTTTTGCTACAAACACAAGCTGCTCAGGCCTGAAGTGTGGACCAGGTTTGAGAGGGAAATTTTTTCTATAGTAACACAAGGCTTTAAAGTAAGAAAGAAATACAATGACATACGTAGTGTAAGAATAGGGGACCAGTAAGGAGGCTTTATTAAGAAGTAAGACTGAGGCGTGCTGTCCTCACCTGTACTCTCTGTTCCTGAGCGAGTGGAGTTTGAGGGCACAGCCGAGGGCGATGACCAGCAAGAGGCTGCAGACCAGACTGCCAATCAGGGCAGCTGTGATCACTTTCCTGGGCACTGCTGCCATGCAGTCCCTCTCATCGCTCCCATCCAAGCAGTCCTCCTGCCCGTCACAGCGCCACGTCTCAAAGATGCAAAGGTTCGTCCCGCAGTGGAAGTTTCCGGGTTGGCAGTCGTAGCAGTTCATCTCGTCGGACCCATCCGGACATCTCTTCTGGTTGTTGCAGCGCTCGGAGGCGGGGTAGCACACTCCAGTACTGCCCTCGCAGGGGAATTCCCCGTCCGGGCACGTCGGGCAGTCCTCCTCGTCACGGCCTGATGGGCAGTGCCAGTAGCCATCACAGCGTTGGCGTTCGGAGTAGCAGCCCTGATCACTGCCACAGGGACGCTCGCCAGGAAAACAGTAACCTTTTACCTTGGAAAGAGGAGAAGTACTTCACTATCTGGACACAAAGTGATTTTTCACTTCTCTTGTGTTGCACCAAAAGATCAATTAATCCATCTTACAAATGAGAAGGAGTTGATTCCTTAGAAAAGCTATGAACAACGAGTATTGAGAGAAAGACCGTGGTAAGTAACAAAGCACAAAATACTCCATACAGAACAGTTTTCAGATATCTGCACTCTTTTTTAACAATGTTTTACTTTCTAACGTACATGTCTAGCTCCTTACATTGTCATCACAGCCTCTTTACTTTAGCTTCAACACAGTATCTCCACCTAACTTTCAATCAATGGAGGCAAAGCGGTGGAGTTGAGGTTGACCTTTAGCCTCCTCCTATCTCGAGTGTCTTGAGATAACAGTTGTGATGAGTTGGCGCTTTACAAATAAAGATTGATTGATTGATTGATTGATTGATTGATTGATTGATAGTAAACATGTCCACTCCAAAAAAGAAACGCCTGGTTTATGCTTGTCCACAAACAATAAGGAAAACCTGAAGCAATATGGATGAAAGTGACACTGCCAACATTGCAGAAGACTGTAGAGCAGATTCACAGGAGCAGGTCGTTCCCCGTTTAACTGATTCTCACATTGAAGCAAAGTAAGTGTTCAGTGTTTTACACATTATTCTGTTGTTTAACTTGAAGTTAGAATAAATAAAGTTAAATATTCTCCCAATATAAGGAGCTTCAGTTAGCTTTCCACTTTTGTACTCAAGTATCTGTGCTTCTAAAGAATGTGTGCATATTTGTTAGCTCTAGTTTAAAGTAAGACGAATTCAATCTAAAAATAGAAGAACCTTTTGATCTAAAACAGGATGTGATAGACTCAGTGTGCTGTACCTGGTATGTGGCATTGAATCCATGCCCTGGGCTGTGAGGCTGGGCCATGTACAAAACACTCATCTGTCCCCGACTGGACTCCAGCAGTGCCGGACGCCTGTTGTTATGATATGACAACACCTGTAGGAGGTGCTCCGCCCGCTGCAGGAGGCCATCGTACACATGCAGCGAGTCTTTTGGGCCCAGCTGCAGGTCCAGCTGCAGCACTATGGGCTTAGGGTCCTGTGTGTCCAGCAACCAGGAACACCTTAGCTCCACCACAGCGCTCCTGTTAGCACGGAAAAAATCTGGGGAAGCAAAGGAGCCGTAGAAGTTCCCCAGACGTTTCCCACAGGTAGTGTCGGGGCAGCCCAGCTCATCTGTACCATCATGACAGTCTCTGGCTCCATTGCAGCGCAGAGCAGCGGGCAGACAGCGGGTGGACTGAGCCTCTGTGCACTGGACAGAGCCGTAGGGACAGAGGCCGGGCTGGGCTTCAGTGGGGGGAGGGGAGCAGCTGCGTTCATCAGTGGCATCACCACATTCGTCCTGACCGTTGCACTTCCAGGAGCGAGGGAGGCACTTTCCATTCCCACAGAGAAATTCATCGGACTGACAGCTGCTCTGACCCAGGTGACCTGCAGAGGAGAGAAACCGACAGACTGCAACACCAGCAGCTACTAACACTTAGGAGAAAGATTCAAACTATATAAAGGAAGACATCTTTACAGGTAGCAGAGGGAAACCTAAAATACATTTTATGTCAGGATGGACACACACAATATAGTGATCTCTATAACAAGCAATGTTGTGCAATATTTCCCAAATATATACAGTATCCCCAAAAATAAAATGCTTACCATTGGCAGCCTGGGGGCTGAATCCAGCCCTTTAATCATTTATTAAAAAGAAATAAAGTATGCACAAGAGCAATAGAAGACGTATTTCTTTAATTAAGAGATGTTACCTGTCACAGACACAGCCATACAGGGTCCATGTTCCTTTGTCAGTCCAGTGTTTGTGGTTATAAAAAGACCATCATTTTATTAGCAGGCTATTTTACTCTTTTGTCAGTCGAGTCTATTGTTAAGCACAGAAATGCATATTTTATAAAAAGGCTTTAAACCCAGGCTGTTTGAGCAGAGAGAATATCACAGAGCCCAACTGAATAAATTACTGTGTTGGTTTTTTTAACACAAGAAGAAGATATAAAAGTGGACTGCTAACACATTTTAAATTCTCAGCTTCAAGGGTCAAACACAGGAACTGTAAATGAGCAGCTCTTTGACGTTCCACTTTTCCTCAAATCTTTACCTTGAAAAAAGGTCACATAGTAAGCCTGGTCAAAGTAAATGGACTTTATACAGACAGGGTTTACCATCTAATGTGTTTAGTTTTCTTCAGTGCAGCCGGGCAGCCTATCCTCACTTTCTAATTGTTAAACTCTCGGAGTGAGTCAATATAAAGTAATAAAAAGTTATTATCAGTTATTGTACACAGGGGATAAAGCCTAGAAACTAAAAAATAATAACCTGATATTAAAACAATAAAATTCTTGTCTTGATTTACTGAAGTTTGAGTGTCTAAAGTAAAGTCATGTTTCCTCACAAAGTACCCAGAGCTTTAGAACCAGGAACCTTTTTTTCAAGGAACTGAAACCTGTTCTTTCAGCCAGCCACTCTCAACGTCTCTGTAGCCTCAAAGCACTATGATACAGAAAAAAACACGGTTTGGAGCGCTGGTTTAGCTCAGTGGTTAAATCCTACGTCACATGTACAGAGGCTACAGCCTTCAAAGAGGCAGCCCCTGGTTCAACTTTAATTTAACACACGTCATTTCTCACTCTGTCTTCCCTGTTTCTGACTTTATCCACTGTCCTGTCCTCTCAAGAGAGGCACGAAAGCCCAACAAATAACCTTAAAAACACTGGTATCTGGCTGCAGATTTTATTTTTACGGTGCCTGAAATAAATGTGCAGCGATACAGTGCATGCCCCATCACCAAAGTTCTTGTACTTTTGGAAAGTTCTACTTTGAGCAGCAACTTTTGGAGGTAAAATAAAATGCCCAGGGACATAATTTAGGCCCTGCTTTCTGCGGTTAAAAGGTTGGTTCCTAGTCCCTATTACAAAGATCCTGCTATGAAAAACACAGCTACCAGTGTGGATGGCTAACGGTGTTCCTCTGCAAAAAGCCTGAAGTCACAACATGGTCCTCCTTTAGCTCATAAGGGCCCCAACTAATGCTCATATTGTTAACTTCTGGCTAAAGAGATGAGAGAGCAACCAAAGTACGCCTTAGTCGGTTCCAAATATCAATAAAAGCCCTCACATTGAAAGCTTTGGTAAATGATGCTTCGGCTTTACTAAAACTTCAAATTACTTCTATTTGACACATACTAAACCTGCATATTTTGATAATCCTGCTGAAGGATTGGATTTAAGACAGGCTGTCTGACGTCTGTGGTCCAGTTTACCTCTGATGTAGGAGAGTCGGAAGCCCTGAGCCTGCCCAGAGCTGTTAGCTTGAGAGTGGAAATAGAGCCACACACGCCCCCTGGTGGAGATGAAGGGCGGGGGCAGCGTGGAGCCACACAGTCTGGAGTCCCCGTTTAAGGTTGGAGTCAGCAGCAGACAGTCTCCCAAACAGTTCCCAGACTCCGCCACGTCGAAGTTACGGAAACTAGAACACAACATGGATTATTTCAGGTGATTGCAGCAAAACATTGCACCTGTAATCTGTACGTGTGAGGGATCCTACCTGATCGTGATGACCTCTCCCTGACCTCCCTGGATGTGCCAGCTGCAGTTTACTCCAGGAGGGTAGTTCAGAGGCCAGGAGGGACTGTAGATCACACCTCTCCGCTCTGTGTGGACCTCCATCCGCTCACTGCAGCCTGCTGGGTAACAAACAGACAGATTTACACATTAGTATTGTTGGTCACACATGCCCCTAAAATGTTCCTAATTTGATTATTCCACATCTCCCTTACAGCGCGAAGTTTTCCTGGTCTTACGGGAGAGGGAGTCTCAGCAGGTGAGCAATGACATAAAAAAGACGCTGCCAAGTCGGCAGACAAAGCCCAGTTCATTTGTCTAGTGTGCATGCTCCGATCCGTGCTTAAGCCCGGTACACTTCTTTGGCCCTGGCACGCTTTGGAAGGTGTGCTACGGCATGGTAAAGTTCATGCATCATCAAAAGCACGGACATGAAAAAATAGACAGCCTTCATTATCAAGAAATCCCAGAATGTTATGGCTGTATCTGACTTAAATGACTTGTTGTTCTCAAAAGTGCAGACCAGACTTGACCGCATGTCCCTTTTTTATTTTTTGAGTCCGCCTGTCTTGTACAATAAATACCCTTTATGATTACGTAAAGCCATGCTTGTGTTTTAATGTGACGTTATGTAGGCTACAAGGGATAACCTTGCTCAGGCCCAGTTAGTCCTGGAGCAGTGTGAGTGCAGGCCAGTGGGGGAATGGGGAGGGGGGACAATTGTGCGTCAGCAAAGTACAGGACAACTGGGTCTAGTGTGAGTGCGCCCTAACATGACAGTTTTTTGCCTCTATATTAATGCTATGTGAAACTGGGTGTATTTGCATTATCAATGAATGAGCGGAGAAGAACATACAGTTGAGCAGAAAAGTGTAAGAAGCTGTCATTGTGTGCATGAACATTGCAGTGGTTGCACACCTGTCATGTGACATCAACATCAACTGGTGGGGACTTTTCCTAACTTATACCTAATTTGTTTTGGCTTACCCTGACTTCACACAGAAATGTGACTAGGGGTCTGGCAGGAAAAGTTTGGATAAATTTGGGTTTCAAAAATGTGTCTGTTTGCGTTCACACATGTAGCTCACCCCAATATATTTCAGTGTGAAAACAAATACACAATGGCTTTGACTCTGTAGTGGCAGCACTGACACATTTTCCAGTATTATTACCCTTGGGACTAGGATGACCCCACAACAGTGTAGAAATATTTGATCCAGATCTTTTGTCTGTGATCAGTGCAAAAAAAAGAAGACTGTATTTCCTCTCAGAGGATCTCTGTGCTGATAACATGGTGGTTAAAACAGAAGCAGCATCAGTCACACCTGGAGCCAAGGCAACAACCTCACACCTTTACACCTGGGAACAACACACAGTGTGTGAGGGACAAGAAAAGCACCAGCAATATCACACAGACCTCTAAAAAGAGCAGGAGATGAATCCCTTTTCTCCGTGATAAGAGAAAGGCAAGATAGCGGTTCGTCTCACAGCTGTTAGTAAAACAGAGAAGTCCAGATGAAACGATTTTGTTTTTCTCACATGAAGAACAAGACGTGGGGTGAAATCGTAGATGCATCACAGTGAAGCAATGTTTTGTGTGGTAGCGTTGTATCGATACACTGATGTCAACCAATAATAATTGATTGGCCTCTGACAGTTTTCTTTGATTTGCAGATTTGTCTCTGGTGTATAAATTAATTCATGATCAGGCACCACTACTATCACTACTAGGGAGAGCAGGGCATCAGCAAGAGGGGACTGTTCAGCTATACTTCAGAAAGGTGCTTTGGAACAATCAGCTTTTTCAATGAGAGCCACAGAAAAGTGGAACTCAATTCCCAAATCAGAGACTGCACAGGAAATGTGGGAGAGAGGGAGTGTGCTCAGACCGGGTTAAAGAGAACATAATGTAGTTTTAAAACTTTGTCAACTTAATGTGATATACTGTTTGTGAATGTTTGCAATGTTTTTACATTTTTGTATTTTAGTCTATGTTTTTTCAGACCACATATTTCAATTGACATCAAAAATAATGTTTCCTTTGGGGCCGTATAGCCTAGCGGATATGTTGTGTGCCCCACGAACAGAGACTATAGTCCTCGGCCGTGGGTTCGATTCTGACCTCGGCCCTTTGCTGCATGTCAGTCCTGACTGTCTCTTCAGCCGTCCCATCAAATAATAATAGATAATACTGGCCGATATTAGCATATCAAGTGACTATCGGTATCGGCTATTTTTATTGCAGATATGTGCCGATATTACTCGATTTATTCACCAGTCAAAAATCATCACTCTCCAGAGTGTCAAGCCGTGATGCACGTACATACACAGTTACTTTTCAGTAGAGTACCTATCTTTTCTTCATTACATTTTTTTCCCACAACTGTTAAATAACTGCATTTGAGGGAACACAATAAATGTGTATATCTACATTTATTTCTCTATCTCATAAAGATATCGGCCAATATATCAGTATCTGACTTTTTTCTCACCCTAATAACGATATCCGTATCAGACCCAAAAATCCCATATCAGTCCAGCCCTACAAAAAAGCCCCAAAATACAACTTGAAAAAAACAAAACGTTTCCTTGTAACAGAAGTTGAGAGGGAATCTGTGGGGACATAATTTACAGCTGATGAAACTGTGGCAATGGGGGCTCTTGTGATTTCCAAACCTAAAGAGAACAAAAACATAAAGCGACCAAGTTGAATATTAATCACAACGGCTGCTTACAGCCACAGTAGAAATGAAACAGGAACAAGAAGACGCTGTCTAACAAGCCTTTTAAATAGGCAAAACCACAGAGACAACACATAAACTGAACGGCTTTTAAATGATCGTCCAACATGGTCACACAGCAGAGTCGGATCAGTTCTGCTGAGTGTGTGTGTTTGTTTCAAGCTGTCTTGATGAATCAGTAAAGTCAGCAGCAGAGAGAAACAAGGAGGCGGGGGGGGGGGGGGTGGGATCATCGAGAGCTCAGAGATGATATCGACTACACGGATGTGATACTGGACTTCACAGAGAAGATACAACAAATATTCTACATCAAAGTTTCTATGAAGTGAAAAGTAGAGTTCATTTTTATTCAGTCCCTTAATGTTTAAATGTGCTTTACAGTAATATGTTGTAAAACAGCATGTCGTCTTTTCAAACCTACTTTGCTGCTCACCTGTCAAAAGTTTGAACTCAGATCACAGCTACGGAAGCCCAGAGCAGACATGCATCCATACATCCTATGTACACCATTTTCCCATCATAACAACTTACTTCAGGTTGTTTTCTCCAGATCCTGACTTATCGTTCTTGTTATCAGATCGCTTTTTTTTCTTAAGATAACTGGATAATTATCTGGCGATCTAAAACAAAGAACAGGAAGGTCACTGTGATCGGCGAAACGACGGTATGCCATGCTGCCCCTGCCCACACTGATGAGGTGAGTTGAGCCTATTTTTTTTGTTTGTTTTGTTCTTTTGTAACTCTGGGGATATGAGATACATACAGTAAGTCAAGATCTCAAGAAAACAAGTAGAGATTACTTGTTATCACAGAGTTAATAAAATGGATGCAGCCCCAGCATGTCCTCTCAGGGTTTCTTTACACAGCAACAGTAACTGAGGAGAAAAATCAAAATCACTCTTTCATCTTGTAGTAGCCTCAGCAGTCGAGGCTGCTCTGCTGCAGCTCTGAAACATGTGGAGTTTTGAAGGCGAGGAGTCACTCCGCTTGCATTACATGCACAGCTTTTTCTTTCTAAACCTAAGTGAATAATTCAGTCGGAGATGTAGGAAGCATTACGCTTTTTTAATAAAGTCATTTCTTTTAAGTATAAGTATGGCAGAGTTTGAAAGTTTCAGCAAAATGTAAAGTATCAAAAGTTAAAGCATCCATGCATCATCATGCTTCATCGACGCTGATGCATGCTGACCTAATATGTATCTTTGTTTTGATGCTCAGGTGGAGCTTACATGTCCTCTGCACAAAAGGTCTCCTTGATCATTTATACACATTGTTAATAAGAGTGTTTTTTAAGGGATTTTTAAGGAAGAATTTGAAATCACTTTCTCAATACACTTTATTTTATAAACACATCACTTTCTTTTTTAGTAAAATCTTAAAGCTCCAGATTTAACTTGTGATTATGAGGGTAAATAAATGTAGTGGAGAAGAATTAAAAACAAACAAGTCTTGTCAAAGAAACTCGTACCTCAAGTACCTCAAAACAAGACAATTGATTTGAGGTTCTTAGCTTGTTTTTAGCATTCCTTCAGTGTACTCAGACAGGTCATGTTGCTTTAACAAAAATCATGTCACATCCATACCAGGTTAGTATACAGTTTTTTTCTTAATAAATAATTAAAAACACAAATATCAGAGGAGTACTTCATAGACTCAAGTCTCAGTACTGTATGTGAATCAGGAAAGAAGAAATGGTATCAGAACATCAGCCTCAGACTTAAAGGAGAACCGGAGAATGACGTTTTTGCTAACAGCATCATCTGAAACTGAAGAGTGTCTGAATTCAACACTAAAACAAACATGTCATCCTCACAAATTCATTGAAAATAAATATACATATTTATATGTATTGCTTTGCAGTTGATTAGGCTTAGGGCTGCGTGTGTATTTGTATTTGTATTTGTGTGTGTGTGTGTGTGTGTGTGTGTGTGTGTGTGTGTGTGTGTGTGTGTGTGTGCGTGTGTGTGTGTGTGTGTGTGTGTGTGTGTGTCCATTGTGTTTTGTGTGAGAGGAGAAGCCAGGTCGAACAAGTACTAACAAGTATACTGGAGAGTGTGTGTTTCAGGATGTGTGTGATAAATTGTTCTGAAAGTCTCAGCTCTCCTTCTCTCTAACACTACTCACGCACACTTCTCTAACATCTACGGTCTGCCATGAGTTGGTTTGCAGTCTTCTTCTTTGCTTTCATGCCAATATAAGTGCAGGATATGATAATAAAGGAGCGAGGGGGAGGGAGCTGCTGGAGAGGGATTGACTGTCTGCAGAGCAGCAGTGATGTAATGCTGATAGCAGCATCACATTTGTGAAAGAGCATCCATGTTTCCACACTACCCCTGATCGTTTACCCACCACAGATCGATACCTCCGCAGGTTTCTGCAGCACGAGAGCCTCATCATTATGTCCCCATCCGATCACAACAATGAAAACAGTGTGTCTTCACCAATCACATCACTTTATCAGAGTGACACCGGGGAGACCAGGAGTTACATTTACTTCCACTGCTGTTTGGGTGTGAACATCATGTTTTATAGAAGATCTCTGCTGTGATAGGCAAGGATATAAACGGTTTGTAATCTACTAACACCTCCTATTATGATAAACAGGCACCACCAGCAGATGTAAAATATACTCCCTTGATCATTTCACTCTCTTGCACACGTGCATATTCATCGTGTAGGATTAACAGCACGGATTATTAAGATATGTGCACAGACGTACATGTAAACATCAGAGCGGTGTGGATGCATTGTTGTGTCTCACCTGCACAGAGCAGAGCAGAGCGGAACCACAGCACTCCAAGCAGCAGCTCCGTCGGTCCCATGGCTCCAACGGGGACTTCTGCTATTATCTCGGACACGATTCCTGCGGTTTGTTCGACATCTGAGTCCTCCAGAGAGGCTCCTGTGTCTGTTTTCAGCTCATACACACCGCGCAAACCGAGAGGTCCCCCCCCGTGGAAAAGCATTGTGTCCTTTAAAGCGAGCCTGGAGAAAATACAGTCGAGTTAAAGGAAGCAAACCAACACGTTCCGGTCAGTGCCTTCAGAATAAAAGCAACATGTAATTATCAATTGAGGTACCTTTAAAAGCGTCTGTGACCCCAAAGTAACGTGCATTCATTAAAACATGTCTATGTCAGTTTGAGCTACTCTGTAATTAAGTACAAACTTGTTTTTGTCCTAAACCCCAGGGCCTCAGAAGCTGTGTGAAAACAGCATGCTGCCCTTTTTGGAAGTGGATTGATTCTTTTTGTAAAGTACAGTGACCAGTTATGAGAGAAAGTGACTGAGTTGAAAAAGGTGATAAAAGTAAGCAATAAATATTAAAATAAGCATCTAGAAGTAATATGACGTGAGTGACAGAGTCCAGGGTATGGCAGTGTGACAGCCTCTGTGGGGAATGTAAATGTTCATGATGAAGACAGACTGTAGGACCCACTGCTGTTGTACAGTCTGATGTCGACACAAAGGAGCGCCTGAAGCACTCAGTTTTGCATGAAGACAAGTCTTCTTCAAAAACTGTTTCAGCTTGAGTTTAAAATGACTCCAGACCAGATCCAGTTTCAGCTCTGCAGGTTTTCCACATTTTGATCCCCTGAACAGAACAAGCTGTTTGTCTGAGTGAAGATTTATGAAACAGCACCTTACAGTCTCCGTTAGATGCTCCACATGTTACAGCGCCTGCTACTCTGTGGAAACACAGGGGCACTGAGCACAGGAGGAGCCTGACAATTAAAACAATTATGGGTGTGTTTAAGAGCAAATTAAATAAAATCTCACCATAATCAATTTTTTCAGACCATTAGAATGATGTGACCTTATCGGCTTCCTGTGCAACATTACATTTGAATTGTTCTGTTGTATATCATGATCAGAGGCTTGATTGTTGTAGGTGCTGCTTGTGACCAGGGCTTTACACAACACCATAGACATAAATGCATTTGCAGCATTAAATGTTAAACAGTCTCTAATACGTCTAAATGTGGGCAAGTGTGCTTTTGCAATCCTGCTCACCATTTTCATGTGCTTCTCAAATTTAAGGTGGGAATTTAATAAAGATTCTTAAAAGCTCTGATCTTTTATGAGAATGATTGCTGCTTGAATTAAATATGTTCCATTAAAAAAAGCTCAAGTCAATGTGCCTGTTTCATTGTCTAACTTGATGTGTTTGACAAGGCCTTTCTTCTCTTCTCTCCACACAGGAACCACCGTTCAGCACTCTTATTTATGGGGTTTGTACAGTAGTCATTTCATAACAGCATTACCACCAGATGCTGAAACTCACCACAGGCCAAGGAGAAGGAGATCTTTTTCTTTAGTTTCCTTGCACTACAGACAGCTGCTTGTACTCAACAACGTTTAATACTTTCATAAAGGGACACATGGACGTTCTGTTTTGTATTATAATAATGTTTTAGGAACATTTGCCTAGGGGTTTGACAACAACTAGACACATGAGTAAATTCTTTCCCAAGACTGTCACTCAATACCTGTCACAGAGTGTCAGAAACAATTCATGAGCAATGACCCTGTGACATAAACATCCTTGATTTGTAAATATGTAGTGTATTCTCATTGTTTAGAGCCTTTTCATTCATTTGAATTTAACCACATTCAACACAAATCACTGTAGCTGTCTGCACAATATACTATATCGACCTACCTCATTTATATAGGCTAGCTCAAACAACCTGTACAATTCCTTGCATCATATTAGATTCAGCAGTCTTTGCACTCCTCTTCTTTGCACTGTGAGTTGTCTTACTGAATAGTATCTCAGTTTCTTTTGTCATTTGACCTAAATGTCCTTGTTGTATTTGTGCTTATCTGCTTATGCATGATAGGCCTACTTACCTACACTGCACTCAAAGTTCTTGTAGCCGATACCTGCCATTACAAAGAATGGAAACTTTGAAGGTGACTAGCTAAAATAAAAGAATAAGCCAGGGGATAACACAGTATAATCTCTATGGCCCTGGATCATAAATCACGGGTGCAGGGTGTAATGGGGGTGTCAGCCTATGTAAAGACACTGTGTTTTCCAGATGTTATTTTGAAAAGGAAACCTCCAAACCTCCGCTTATTTAGTGCCCCGCTCTGCGTCCAGCTTGACGTATCTAGCAGGACAAAGTGGACCACATATTTTTTTGTTTAAGGGCCTTACTCTTCCTCTACTCGGAATAAATGTTACAAACAGTTTGGATGAAACTGCAGACATCGTCTTGAAGTTTACAACACACGGTCAACCTCGTTACCTTGTTGAAATTAATCGACACGGTTGCTTAATGATTCTCTCTACCCGATCCCTCCATTGTAGTCTGAAGGACTGTGTGAGCAGTAGACAGTGTTTCTACCTCCCCCGTGTGGTCTGATGCGTGAACTGCATATCCTATGACAGCTAATATGAGGTGCATTTATATGTACTGCAAATGTTTGACTGTATTTAAAGGTTAGAGAATATTATTTCAGAGGGAGAGAAAAGAAGATAATGAATAATAAACATTTAGAGAGGAATGAATTCAGTCTGAAACAACACATAACAAGTTAGTTATAAGGAGCGGATATGAAAAGGCACCGCTGGGATTCGAACCCAGGATCTCCTGTTTACTAGACAGGCGCTTTAACCAACTAAGCCACGGCGCCGATGACAGCTCCTATCGACAGAGGGCTTCATCAACATATTCAGGATGACGACTGAAAATGAATATTTCGGCTTCCTCATGCAGAAACGAACTCACATGCACAATGCAAAAAGGTCAGAATCAGAATCAGAAATCAGAATCAGAATCAGAAATACTTTATTAATCCCCGGGGGGAAATTCGGGTGCCAGCGTAGCTCTAAACATTATATGGTGTGAACTCGCCAGACTCGCTTTGATATGGAAATAATTTAAAACACGACCTGATCATGTCAGGGAGTCATTTTAAAGAAGGATGCACTGATTAGAAAAAGAAAATAATTTCCTAAAAAAAGAGCAATTTTGCCGAAAAGATACGGAATTAATTTTGTTCTTATTTGATCAAATGAAATCATTTTATTTAAGTGCATTGGATTTAATCATTACTCAAATAAAGATGCCTTTTTAGAGCTATTAGAGAGAGAGAAATATCCCAAACCCCGACATGTTTATTCATTATCTTGATCTCTCAGTAAACGCCACTGTGAGTTGCTTTATTACAACTCTAAGGAGTAAACTATTTGCTCCTCCTGAAAAGAAAATGCAGATTATCCAATTTAAGAAAATCGAAGCAGGTCTCGTGAAAATGAAGAACCCATAAAAATCTTACATTTTAGCTGCCATCTTTGTGTGTTTTTTGGTAGTCTCATTGCTTCCCATAATATTCAGTTTGAGTGAAATAAATGAGATTTTAATTAGATTCTGTAAACCTAACCCTCTGCTGATCAATGCACTCCTCTCTTGTGGTTTGTGAAAACATGAGGGTAGTTGTTTGACTGGAACTAAAAGAAGGTGGGAAACAAGCTGTTGTCTTTGCCTTAATATGTAAATGTAATGCCAAACCCAGACTCGAGTTCTAATTAAATTGTACAGTTCAAAATAGGCACAAGGAAGAAACTTAAAGTGCGATGGAGTACTTTTGTTCATGAGCCTCTCCAAATCTCTGACTAACACAAGCCACCACAGTTCATTGTGTTTCTGCAAGTCTTTGCATTTACTCAGTATCCGTTCTGGACAGTGATCTCATTCATTTTCGGGGATGACTGAATGATAATGGAAACTTTTTAGGAGGGATCTAAAATGAGCATCCAGGTATTTTGGTCGGGGGGGGGGGGGGGGGGGGGGGGGATTTGTGATCACCAGTTCTGAGTGGGAATAGTAGGCGGCAGACCAACTACCAGATAGTGTCTGTAGAATTACCTTTAAGCACCTAACCTAGTCTCCGTAGAGGAATGGTTGATTTTTTTCTTCTTTTTTTTAATTTCTGAGCACCACAAACTACACTTAATGTTCAGCTTGTAGCAGAAGAGTCAGCAGCTTAGCTCTTAAAACATCAGAACCACATGCTAGCTGTAAACAAAGAGTACTTCTTATTTATTGTTGTGATTATTTATATGAACAAGGACAAAACAAGACCCCACACACAGTTCATGAAATTTCAACAATTTATTCAACAACTTCATGGACATTTTTTTCAAGAAGTGTGCTGCTTCTCTCGACATTTGGTAAGTGCAGGGAGCCAAAGCATTTTACATGCACATTGTCTCAGCACAGATACAGGATATATGTTTGTCATTTCACTTTTTCTTTTTTTAAAAATCACAGAGCTTTTGAATACAGCAGCTGAAGAAGCTTACTAACAACCAGGTCAATGATAAACACAATAACCAATGTTCAATCTGAATTAAAATACAAAGAAAAGGGAAAAAAAGTAAAAACCTACAAAGGAAATAAAGCTGTAAAAAGTCAAAGCAAATCCTACAAATGACGCAGAGTGGATGAATCCATGAATACACATGTCCGAGGATCTGCACGTCACATTACTCAGCTGCTTTGTCTGTGTATACACATCAGTTAGTTTTTAAATTAATTATTGTAAATACTATGAAAACAAAATGCAAGTCACACACTCAGCAAACAAGAAACATTCATTTCCTTGATTGATCTGGAGTTCCCATGAGGGAGGGAAATGGGCTTTTGCTGGGGTAACAGGAGTAAGGGTTGAGGGGTTCACCTTGAACACCAGATCACATTCCTACACGGCATGGCTTTCACTGGGGCAACCATGCTCTTTCTCTATCTTAAATAATATGACTTCTACCTGAAGTTGCTGTTTAAAGTGTCTAAATCTGTTCCAGGAGCAGTGTGATAAGTCTTAGGCTGCCCCAGTGCCAGTTCCTCAGACAAAGATCAAAATAATCACAGCACATAAGTTAATTATATTTATTTCAGATGCTGTGATTCAATATGCTCATTTGATTCGTGTCTGAAGAACTTTAGAGCCTTTTCAGTCTCACATACCTCCTTGTTTACTCTGCAACTCATACATTTTCTCCCCAAGTACAACGTGGGTCATATGTGTGTTTATGGGAGAGCGTGAGACTACTGGTGGGCGCACTGCACCCCTGGCCCGTGGTGGCCGCCCTCTTCATCGGAGCTGTCGTTGTAGGCCTCCCTGCGGCCGCCCGACGTTGAGCTCTGACTGACATCATAATCCTGCAGGTCCACCTCCTCTGTGTCTCCAGTGATGATGGGCGGCTCGGATCTTGAGGGCAGCATGTCCTCCAGCTCCTGCAAGTGGAAAACATACATTCATCATAATGATAGATAACTTTGTCTGTCCCAACAGTGACAGAAATTCACATTTGACAAGGCTCAAACAAGAAACACAACTTGCATAAAAACACATTTTTATAAAACACAACACAAAGTACAGACATTAAAAGAGGACTGTTAAAAACAACAGTTGTAAAATGCGTCTATTTTATTTTGGTTCAGGGTGGTTGTTGCAGAGGGAATTAAGAATTTTATGTAGATGTTTTTCCAGGCCAGAGGGACTTTGTAGCGTCTGCCTGATGGCAGTAACTGGAAGGAGGGGTGGAGGGGTTGAGAGGGGTCTTCTGTGGTCAGGGTGGCTCTCCTGATCACAGGGTGGTTATATAGTTCAGAGAGGGTAATTTTGGGTGAACCGATTGTTTTGCTGGCCTGATTAACGATGCGGGATAGTTTGGTTTTGTGTTTGGTGATGAGGGAGTTGTACCAGGATGAGATATCAAAATTGAGGATGGATTCAATAAGTGAGTTGTAAACAAGAGTTAAATGTGTTTGCTAAAATGAAAATTCCTTAGTTTCCTCATTTAGGTGGAGGCGCTGTTGTGCTTTTTTGTAAACAGAGTCAGCATGCTGTAAAAAGGAGAGACAGGTGTCGATCTCTGTTCCCAGATATTTAAAAGACTGAAGCTGCTCTACAAGCTGACCCTGGATTGTGAGCGGTTGGAAGAGAGGTGATGGTAATTTTCCCCTGCCCCCACAGCACAACTCCTTAGTCTTCGTGATGTTGAGCTCCAGGGACCAAATGTTTGGACCAGGTTGTTGACCGCCTGCTGGTATTGGGTCAGAGCAGTGGTGTCAGTCAGGTGCACCAGGGCCATGTCATCTGCATACTTAAAAAGTGTTATTCTTTCACTGTTGCAGGAGATGTTTGTTTAAAAAGAGAACAGCATGGGAGATAAAACACAACCCTGGGGAAGACCTGTGTTTAAAACCAATTTACTGGAATTAAAACCATACAAAAAAAACACCTGTTGTGGTCTTTAATGTAAAAAACTCTTAATCCATAAAACCAGTGTGGGGTGGACCTGAAGGTCCCAAAGGCGGTGCAGTAGAGTGTCTGTGTGTACAGTGTTAAAAGAAGAGGAGAAATCCATGAATACAATCCTATGTGGGATGTGCAGAGTCCAGGTGTTTGGTGACAGTGTCTAAAAGTGTGAGACTTCCTCTACACCCCGTTTTGCCTTATTGGCAAATTGTAGGGGATCAAGTTTGTTTGACACCATTTTAGACAGATGGTCACACACTACTTCTCCATACATTTACACAACACATAGGTCAGGGCCACTGGTCTGTAGGCCTTAAAGTCCCTAGCGTCTATCTTTTTGGGGGATTGGGATTTGGTGGATTCCTTCAACTGGTTGGGGACACACCCAGAATCCAAAAGGTGCTGAAACAGTCTGGTGAGAACCCCCCTAGCTGAGCGGAGCAGTCCTTGAGCACCCTGCCTCAACGCCTGTTGGGTGCCAGAGGCCTTGTGCAGGTTGACTCTGTGCTGGATGGTGGTCACAAGTTGTTCATCAATAGTGAGGGCTTGGTGGGAGAAACTGGGGGTTGGGCAGATCCAGTTGGTTGGTGTGCTGCTGCTGCTGCTGTTAAAACTGGTGAAGAAGGTGTTGAGCTGCTCTGCAAAGGAGCTAGAGTCTAGGCAGTTAACCAGTGCAGGTTTAGGGGCTCTTCCCATCATGGCGTTTAAACCCTGCCACGCCTCCCTTGCATTTCCAGAGGTTAATTTCTGCCCCACCTTGTTTCTGTAGTTGATCTTAGCCAGCCTAGCAATCCCTCTGAACTCTTTCTCTAATTCCTTTACCCTTTCTTCTGGACCAGGCAGATTTTCATGTCCGTTGTAACTGTTAACCCATTTTTTATTGTTGGGGTAGATGGTTATTTGTTTGGTGGGAGTGACAGTGTCCTCACCGAATGAAATATAAGAGGTAAGTACATCTGTCAACATGTTGGGATCAGTGCCGCAGTCTTAAAAAACAAAACCTTGTCAGTCAGTTCAAACAACCTTTAAGTGTTTCAGTTGCTTCTTTATTCCAGACTCTGATGGTTTTTGTGATGGGTTTACTTGTTTTCAGTTGCAACCTGTATCTGGGCAGTAACAAGATGATATTGTGGTCAGAGCGGCCATGAGGTGGGCGTGGTTTTGACCTGTATGTATCAGGGATGTTGCCATAGCACAAGTGCAGTATGTTTTGCATTCTGGTGAGAGTTGTGACGTATTGATCCATATTGGGCAGATATGTGGTGATGTCATACCTGTTAAAAATCCCCCAGTACAAATACTGCAGCTTAAACAGACATGTTGCTAAAAATATGTATTTTCAAATGATTGAAAGATAGAGTGTGTAGCACTAAAAGAGATATTTATCAGTTTGGGAACCAAAAAAACCCCAACTCTTAGCAGAGTGCAACATCTTCAGAGAGCATAACAAGTGTTACTGTGTGAAAGTAAGAGCTCAATAAGTAACCCATTTAAGACCAGAATAGCTCTTTTCCCTGAGCAGAATCACTGCAATAGATTAAGATTCTAGTAGTACTTGTCGGGCCCTAGCAATCTCATTCTCCAATCCAACAACTATATTGTTACCCGATAAAAAAAACTCCAATACACTACTAATGAATTGGTGTTAAATGGCTTTAAATCATTTTTAAATTTTTTTAAATAATTTGAATCCCAAATGAATACAAAAAAACAGTAAAAATTGTGTAGTTATATTGTAAATTCATGTTTTTTACCCACAGATACACCTTCCCAAAAGAGAGACCTTTGCAAAATTGCATTTACCAATAAGAAATGTTCTTATTTTGGTATTAGGGTTTCGGTGAGAGAGAGAGAGAGAGTGAGAGAGCGAGAGAGAGAAATAAAACAGGCTACCAGGAAGGGGCTTTGAAATTGGAGGCACAGCAAACAGTTAACGATAGTTTTTTTTTAAAGATGTTTGACAAGTACACTTGATAACATTGCGACGTCCATATGGATAATTCAGTTATTCGGGCCGCTCTGTTAGTTTACAGTTTGAGTTTAGTCTTCAGAGTTTTTCTGAGAAAGAGAATGGCATGTTCCTTTATTCAGTAGGGCTGGGAATCTTTGGGTGTCTCACGATTCGATTCGATTTCGATTCTTGGGGTAACGATTCGATTCAGAATCGATTTTCGATTCAAAACGATTCTGTATTCATTGATCCATGGATTCAAAGTCTATTTATGAATCAGTGCATACTTCAGGATCTACTCCAGTCATCTGTGAGACTGGCTGCATTTCTTGTTGCTCTAGTTGGCATTCTTCTGATTTAAAGAGCAGGGAGTGACTGATTAGACCCCCCCCCCCCCCCAAAAAAAAAAATTCAAATTTTTTTTTTTTTTGAAAAATAAAATCGATTTTTGGAAATTATGAATCGATTTTGAATCTTAGTAGAGAAGAATCGCGATTTTTACATGAATCGATTTTTTTTACCACCTCTATTATTCAGTACTACTGCCAAGTTAAACGATCTATTTCTTCACGGACAATTCTGAGTACACTGTGTCTATGTTATAGCTCTCTAATTAAGCTGAACATGTTGTCATAATAAATTATTTTAATTCAGTTGACAATACATTTTGATTGCCTACAATAGCATATCTTTTAATTAATGTGCGAGGATGTAAAGTGTAATCATTTTATAGGTTGCTTACCGTAAATATTTAAACAACATCTAGTGAGTGTTTAATGATGACTCTGATGAAGGCAACAAAGTGGGATGCCCCAGTCTGACAGTACAGTTGTGTTTGCTACATGTGTTACTGGAGTTAAAGATTGTTATATGTGCACTTTGGCAACAACTTATTTTGAGGAAATCAAGAGAAAGGATGTTGTGATAAACATGGTTGAAGTCTCTGCACTTGTGTTTTCACTGTCTTCTTTGTTTTGTTTGTTTTTGGCCTGTCAAACCAGTTCAACTTAACATCACATCCTTAAAATGATCCAGAGTTTGTCAATTGTAGCAGCTTCATTATTGAAGGATATTATGAGACTGATTATGAGCCACGGTCTATTCATTACGTGCCATCTAAGTGCAGTCCATTTACCCTTTCACTGTGGTCTGCATTTAATTCAATCATTAAATCATTAACAACCACAGGACCCATATAAACAAGAACCAGTCAGGTGAGGCCGATAAAGCAGATCTGATGGATGCTGTTCAGACAGAGAGAAAATCTCAGTGTGAACATTACTGTCCATGCTGCCAATTGTTTGTCTATTGAAGTGGGTGGACCCAGTGAAGCTATCTAACATTATATTGAAGATATTTTTGGGCAATCGTGTCCTGGCTCAAGTTAAGTCTAAGTGCTACTGACAGCTGTGGTCAGAGGCTGAATAACATTTCTCATCTATGAACTTAAAAACGCCACATTTTTACACGCGTCACGTCCTGACGAAGACTTGGTAGAGTAGAGTTGAAACGCGTAGACAAATCCCTGTTTAATAAAGGACTTTTATACGACATCAGCGTGCCTCTGACTTTCAGTTTAAACTGCCTCTCCACACTTCAAACTTTGTTTGTCATCAGGACAGTCAAACTTTTTTTATTAGCTATTTGACTTCTGTCCCCTGTTCTTGAAGAGCACCCGATTCCTCTACATTTTTTGACCCAGTGCAGCACTCCCTTCTACCTTTTTTCACCCATCCACAATTTTAAGATCAACTGTGCAAAAAGTTCTCTACAAAAAGTAATTTATATTCAGTCATGTCATAAGGCTATTTGCAAGGACAGCACTCATCTTGTGTTTTTCACTAGTATTAGTCAAACTATTATTTTGACTATGACTGTTTAATTGTAAACTCATAACTAAACTGTTCTGAATGTTTGTATATTCACTTTAAAGAGCCAACTTAGACTAGATGATAATTAACATTTTATAAATAAATAAGAGAGACATGTCTTACCACGAGTTTCTCAGGGCTGATCCAGTTGTTGTCGGGGAACTGGACATCAAACTTAATATACAGATCCCCCTTCTCAAAGGGGTTTCGGTACTGAGGCATGCCCTCTCCTCGCACCACCCTGACGGAGCCTGGGAGAGATAAAGCATGGAAAAAAACACACACTTGACTTTACACTGTTGTATCTGCTGCACAACTTCTAATGCTGCGCGGGCCTGTTGATAAAGGCTGTAAAGGGACAAAAAAAATGTCTTAGTGTGTATCAAGGTTGGACTTTTCACTTTTTTCGCAGTCTTTGCACAACTCTTGCTGAAGATGTGACGACTCCACTGTGCCGTCATCTATTAAATACTGTGGGTGTGTCCTTGTATATGTTCAGCTCTCAGCAGGACACCCAGTGTGATATCAGTTTACTTGCAGCCCTATGTTAAAAGTTATGCCCAGTGCCATTACATACATGCTTTTCACACGTTAACAGGGCCACCCATCAATGCGGTAAAAATGAGCACAAGTCAATGTAACACCTGAGGAGCTTAATAAAGAATTTGCATTCAGGTAAATTTGATATAAAAATGAAGTCGAGAAAAGAGAAAAGAAGGAGATTAAATATCAGTAGTATTAACCTGGTTCAATGACTTTGCCAGGAGGATACTTCACAACAATCTGCCGTCCGTCTAAGTGTTTGACCATAAACTGGAAGCCGCACAGCGCCTCCACCAGCCCGATCTTGTGGTTCATAAACAGGTCGTTGCCTTCTCGCCTGAATGTCTGAAAATGGAGCGAGAAAGCTGGGTTAAAAAAAACTGCATTATAAGAAGGTCTAAACCAGAGACACACATGTATTTACAGGAGGGTATAAAGTGAGGTATAAAGTGCAAAGTGGGTTGTCCTCTGTAACTCTTCATTTTATAACTTTATAACTATTCATCTGATTATCAACTGCCAAAGATTTGTTCAGTCAGTTTTTAGCATCCCTCACTCTCACATTCACTGACTGTATGCACCTTTAAAATTAACTTGTCTGATAAGGTTAACAAATTGCTTTTCATAAACTTTATTTATATTCTACAGCTGACTTACTGTTTCCATGTTATAATAATAGGAGTGGCATGTCAGTAACATCCAAAGAGCTTGTCAATCATATCTGTACGAGTGTTTAGGCTCTGTTCACCAATTTTGCTTCCATCATCCACAACATCCTCTCTCATAAATGACAAAAACCTGCAGGGGGAAAGAGCCAGGGGCTTTGCTACAGCTCAGCCTGCTGTTCCAGTTTACTTTCAAAATAAATTTGCATTGTCAGAGGCAACCTGGTTTGTAGCAGGCAATGTTCACTGCTGAAGAAAACCAATGAAGAAAGGTTGAGGCAGCTCGCTGGACATATTAACAATCTGAAAATAAAACTTTCAACTGTAACGTCATGACGGGCATTTGCCAACAATATCTTAAAATATGAGGCCATTATGGGGCCCCTTTGATCCACAAAAGGTAGAGCTGATTTTAGAAACCCTGGTTTTTATGATGTAGTTTATGTTTGTAAGAACGTTATGTTATTTTGACCAGCAGTCTGAGGACAGAGGGCTCTGTTAACGGGACAGAGGGGGCAACAGTGAAGGACAGGGACTCAACTTTAAACAGGTAAAAGTCAGTCAACTTCTCAAGGATTAAAATCTTTTGCTCATCGATCTCATCCACAGCGACTGACGCCGCATCTGCAGAGAGAGTAATTGTCTGGTTTCATGGCTGTAAAAACTTCATTGAGACTGATAAATCCTAGAAACAAACATAGAAAAAGCGGAAGACAGTTCCATGATACTCTGATAGCCCACTTATTTATTAAAAGCACAAATGGACAGTTTATTAGTCTATTGAGACAAGCTCATCAAGAGACAGCGCAGTGTGCCGCTCTCTCTCCTGTTAACAGTCAATGTAGGTCGCCCATCAATGAGCTCTCTCCCTCCCTGTTCTAAAAACATAAACCAATAATAATCCATACAGATCACCAAAAAGAGGGGTGTTTCTTAAACAGAATAATAATCATAATGTAATGAAAAATTGATCAATACCAGGTCAACACCATCCAGTGTATATGCAATATAAGAGCATGCCTGCTTTACATATGTGTCAATGAAAATATTAAAGTCAGTGGGATAATAAAAGATGTCTCTGTAACGTTATTGATTCAGAGAAATATCTTTTTTGGTTCAGCCAAAATTCATATCCTTGCACTGCGTCGGAGAGAAATCCATAAAAGAGCCTGTGTGTGTGTGTGTAAAAGACGAAAACCTGCTCTCTGTACAAACGACCAAAGACGTTGATCAGAGCACATTAGCAGGCCTACATAAATTCCATATATTAAGTATTACGTGCCTTTCAACAGTGCGCTGTATAGTAGTCTGAATTTAAACTAAACCCACAGCTTTACAAATCGAGGTACTCGATTGGTTTGAGGAATCATTTCAGCCCTACTAGTAAGCATGTTAATTTTTAACGTGGCATGTATTTACTCCGGTAATTCCATGTCTTAAATTAGTCCACTTAAATCTGTGGATACAGCACTGTCAAGACAATCTGGTTCTCAGCACTCAAACAGCGGAGAGGTCTGAAGCAGAACCAGCTGGACCAGACTCCTATTGACAAACCCCTTATTAACTCTTAAAAGCTGTTACAGACACCCCTTATAGCACCTTTCACACATGCACTCCACTTCTTAACTATACCAGACATCAGCTGGTGGAGCTGAAAGGGAGGGTGCAAATGTGTGAATAAGTTGAGCCAGACATTACATATTTATCCACCCCGGTCCCTTTTAGGTTGTAACTCCTTTTAATGTCCTATTGGGCTAATTTGTGATTGCAGTGGGTTAATTGTCCAGGTCATATAAATCAAGTGGGCGTGTTTGAACATGTTTGAACTGTGCCTGTAAACCAACACTGCATTTACAATGGTTAACTTTAAGAACTGCAAGGGTTTTTAATCTCTTTATAGTTCATGACATGCTAAGAAGAATAATATCAAGCGAGCTATCCCATCGTTAGCTATGCATGCTACTTTGCGTGTAAACAAATGGACAGGTCCGGACACAATTGTATGTCCTTGCTAATTTGGGTCTATAATATGCCTTTTGTTGTTAATATCTAAGGGTCTTAGCATTCAGGAACTTAAAGGCAAAACAAAAGTTGTTATTTTTAGGCCTACCAAGTAATTGGCGTTTTAGATTCCTTTTATAACAGGAATAGCATTTCAGTATCCAACATTACTATGCTCTATGCATTAAGTAAAAC
This sequence comes from Tautogolabrus adspersus, assembly GCA_020745685.1. Lineage (NCBI taxonomy): Eukaryota > Metazoa > Chordata > Actinopteri > Labriformes > Labridae > Tautogolabrus > Tautogolabrus adspersus. The sequence continues at coordinate 7,087,582 of CM036535.1, forward strand.
AAGGACAACTAAAGAACAAGAACACCAGACAGCTGTCAAAGAGAATTCAGAACATGGTTTAATGTTAATGTTTTGCAATGAAGCAGCTGTCAGAACTATTGAGCTATTTGGTGATGGTGATTATTCTGCATTTGAAAAGCTTCGCTGCTTTTCTGTCTAATATAACACTTACTTTGCAATTCCACTCCCACTCAAATGTCATTTATATTAATCTATGACATAAATATGCCAAACCTGCATGCCAAAAACCACAAATGGTTGTTTCCAGGCATTTGTTGAACAAATGGTACATTTTGTGTGTAGAAAGAATTTGACACAATCAGTAACCAATGACAACACAACCTCAGGTTGTGAAGGAAGTTGTGGTCAGGTGCGAGAAGTTTGAGAACCTAAATAAAGGGCACCCTTGATCTAGAATGATTAAACTGACAAAAAAAAACATATGACATGAGTAACACTATGCCCAGTGGTTCCAAAAGTGGGGGTCGCGAGATTCCTTCTAAAAACTTATCTTATCCATTTTTGTGAAAATTCAAACAAAAACATAGTTCAAGACATTACAAGTGTTCTGCTTCTAGAGTTTCTGTTTGCGCTGTTGTATTCTTTTCTGTTCTAATGCCACTATTTAGATTGGCCTCAAAGTGTGCCGGGCTGTGCGCAACATTAAATGTTCTAACCACCTCCAGGGACCCAGTTGCTAGCACCGTTTTTTAGGGGTCGTGGGCTGAAAAGTTTGGGAACCCCTGCCCTAAACAACAACAAAAACTCTTCCAACTATGACACAGATTGCATTGGGGTAACAGATGGTCTTAAAGAATGTCACTGGTAGACCTACCTCATTATCCTTCTCCTGCAGGACAAGAACTATATCCCCCGGCTCGACGCCAGGTGCCTGGTCAGCCTCCCCTCCAAAGGTAATTTTCTGGCCGTGCTTCATGCCTTTGTCCACGTGTACCTCCAGGATCTTGACCTCCTTAATCACTTTCTTGCCCTCACATTTTTTACAGCGGTCTTTCTCACTTATAACTTCTCCTGGAGTGGGTAAAAGTATGCAAGGTGAGGTGTCTGCGCAGACCAAGCCACGTTAATAAATGGAGAGGAACTGCTTGATCATGGTTAGGTCACCTTACCTTCTCCATTACAATCAGTGCACACAGACTGCATCTGTTGGACCATTCCCGGAGCCAGCTGTCTGATCATGATGCGCATACCACGCCCCCTACATGTTGTACATTTTTGAACAGCGCCTGTCTTGCCTCCTTGCCTGTAAACATACACACAGTGATGGAATTATTGTTGGAAGGTTAGACAACCTAACAGGATTAACAAAATAGCAACGCTACAGACATAAATGTGCACTACATCACCATGTAAGTTAAAGAACTTACCCATTACAAGTGCTACACAGTACATTCTTGCTAAGTTGTAGTTTAGTTGTTTTCCCATTGTAAAGGTCTTCCAATGACACCCTGTAAAAAAGTGTGATGTTAAGTTACTGTTGCTGACTTTTTATCCAATTCCAAATTACAACTTTTGAACATTAGAGATCACAAACATTTAAATTAAGTTGCCTTTTTGTCAAGAGTACTAGCTTTGTCTTACTTGAGTGGATGGACCATGTCCTCTCCCCTCCGTCGACCTCCATTCCTGGAGCGGCTCCCCTGGCCTCCCATGAATCCAAAAAGTCCACTGCCAAAGATGTGGGAGAAGATATCGTCCATCCCCGGCCCACCCCCACCTCCTTCCCGCAATCCCTGTTCTCCATAGCGGTCATAAAGTTCCTTCTTTTCAGGGTTGGTCAGCACCTCGTAGGCAAAACTTATTTCTTTGAACTATGATTTTAAAGAACAAAAAACAACAAGAAAATATATCACAATGTAACTTCTTCTGTATAACCACAATCCACCACGGCTCAAACATTAAACAGAAGCAATTAGTGACATTATGATGCAACAAAGAGGAACTAAAGAACAATACTCCACATTAGGCACATGAACAGGCAGCATCTATGCCCTGTGAAGTACTCTGGCCATTTGACTCTTAGCATCTCGGGACCTGCTACGATTTATATTAGCCTCTCAGCTCTAGAGAACAAAAGCGGACCACATTCCTGGCCAAAGCATGCTTTAATGTCGCAAAATACTTACGTACGGGTGCAGTAGGACAACACCCAATATCACCATCTCAAAGGTCAAGGATTTATATGACATTGTGGTAAGTTCATTTGTAAATTATCATATGGAATTGGTGTTTGAAGTCAATTTTTAACAATCAGCACAAAACCTTAACAGCTACTCTACATTAGTCAATTTTGTATTAATATAAGTTGCATTAAACACTTAAATCTGAGTCAAGCAATTCAACAGAAATCCAAAGACTACAATCAAAGAATGAGTGCAAAGCTTAATTAACCTCTCTGACATAATTAAAATCAATCAGAATTATGGCTTCATTTTACAGATACTAAAGAGAATATGCTGAGTCACAGCCTTCATCAATTAAACAAAAGCATTATTTCCCATCACTAATTCTTCTCCGGGCTAAATTCTCAGAGGTTGCCGTATACCAATGCAAACAATGTACCCCATGCTCCTTAAGTCTTCAAGTTTTTGCTAACACTCCAAATATTCCTTTAGAAGCTAAAGATTATACCATGAAGAGATTAGGAAGATCCGATGGTATAATACTATAGGGAGGCTCGGGTTATTCATATGCATGTTCAAAAATGTATAATAATGGGAAACCAATAAAATGACTTCATTAAAAATGGAATGAGTTGATGATAATTAGACTCTTTAACTGAGGAAACTCCAACAGGGCAAATCTTGCTGCCAAATGTGTCAACATGACACAATCTAAAGGGACAATGAATGATAGGATGAACATCCTCAAAGTCATGTACACATACAATATTATGTTTGGCACAATGTGTCTTATGTTTATTTCTACATTTAATATTGTGGAAACAAAACTTATATATAGACATATAAATAACATATGTTGACATATTTGATTATTTTATATGTGGATGCTTGGGCTACTACCGTTTCTGACACTGTCAAAACCATAGAGCCTCTGAACAGATTTCAGTTGAATTTAAAAGAATGCTTCAAGTTCAATAAAAACTTGCCATTTTATCTTCACGCTGCCATTATTTTAGGTGTTAGATTTATTTTATAGGTATTGAAATGGACAGAAGAATCCAAAAAGCCAGCCTCTACAGCTAAAAATCAGCAATGCTCACATAAACATCTTTTACCAACAGATTACCTTAACGAGTGATTCTTGTTTGCTATTTCAATTAAATAGAGTACAAACATTGTTTCCCATAAATGTGAAAACACACCAAGGATGAATCATTTCAGTGGAACAGGTGGAGCAGTTCTTACCTTGTCACCAGCATTTGGGTTCTTGTCAGGGTGGTATTCTTTAGCCAGTTTTCGATAGGCCTAGGGTTAGACAAAAGAGACAGTTGTGTAATATTTATATCAAACTCATTGTAGACATTAGTTTCAGTGTTTCCCCTATATGCATAGCAGCGCAGGTGCACCGCTCCTGGGCTCCAGCTTATCTCCTTAGAAACTAACATTATATTAATTTGCGCTACAGACTCAAATGCGAGTGACCATCGTTTTGAAATAAATTATTAATTTTCTTCGGTACATTTCAGACTCCTTCTTTTAAAGATTTGTTTTTTGTAAATTGCTCGTAACTAAAACATTGTTCCACTTCACCTCCGCTGCTACAACTCCAACCTAGGGGAAACACTGAGTTTTATTACGAAATCAGCGTGACTAACACACCTGTGGAAACCGTATCTACCGTTTAGCCAATCACACGTGCCTCCCTAACGAAATCAGACGTTACAGTCAGCAAAACACTTCCTGTATCCGAGCTGACCATATTCTTTAAATGAGCTGTTTCATGTTTTTTAAGTTACTTCCATTTTATAGAGTGACGACAATAAACCACATGGACCCGATAGTTCCAGTTTTACAGGAAACGGCAGCTCAAAATGTCTGACAGTTTTCAATCCAACATATACACATTACAAATAACCTGGTAATCGAGTTGAATAAATATCTGACATCAGCCAGGGTTACATTAAATGCCATAACTACACTTTGTAAAATCAGAAGTGTTAATATGACATGCAGGTTACTCAGCTACTGTTAGCCAATGCTAGCGGATCCTAGGGTTGAATATGTATCTAACTTTATGTTCTTCATTCGTTACACTTTTTTTCCCCACAGACTGAACAGACAAATGTGGACGTGAAATAGTCACCAAGGCCCCACTGCAGTGATGCCAGTAAAGTATGACCCTTTAATTGACCAAAGTTAAGATGTTGACGCAACAACACACTGGACTGACAGTCTCAAACGTAAGATGCTAATCCAGAAATCATCATTAAAGTCCGCTTCTTATGATTTAAATTCACATACACTTCAAACATGTGTCTTTCAGCTAAGCGAGTTATCGGTAGTGTCAGTCTGATGAAAACAGAAACCACCTCTTTCCTCAACCTTCGCCGGGCACAGCTAGCTAACCTACATGACAAACACCTGAGCTAAAGCTAACGTGAGGTCAATCTCGCTTATTTTAACGGCGCCAACTACGATATGTCCACCTCGTTTGGGGTTCTTACAAATATACACACTGTCTGTAGCTTAAAAGGAAATCATCTGATATTACACAATCCGTAAGGTTATTTATTAAACGTTACAGCCGCATCGTCATGTGAACATCCAGGCCGGTTAGCCTGCTAGCAAGGTGGCCTGACTAACGGCTAATGGTAGCCAACAGTGCATAGCAACGCATTTCCTGATTGTAGCAGTTTTTTAGATTTTACAGCTCGACGCACAACAATGATGTTATTTCGTATATTGTTTAGTCTCCCCTGAGTAATCACCTTCTTCAGCTCATTTTCAGTTGCGGCTGGAGCTACTCCGAGAATGTCGTATAGTTTGGTGTCGACAACAGTCGCCATGGTGCTGCTGTGTATGTTGCTTCAGCGGGGAGGTGCTGGACAAAGAGACGGAGCCGGTGGAAAATGTTTTCAGAGCCTCGTGCGTCACTTTCCGGAAAGTTACACGCGCTTCGTCCGCTGCTGCCTCCAGGCTGCAGGTATGCGGCATGACCACTAATCCCAAAAACGTCAGGTAAACTAAATTTAAATCATCAGAAACACATTTAAGTAATAGGGGAATTCTAAAATGTTGTTTATTTATATTCATATCTGTGCTTAAATATACAAAAATGTGAATTTATGGCTTTTTAGGGATTGCACCAAATCTGCACTTCATAACCTTCCACTGAAAAATAATAATAATAATAATAATAAAAATAATAATAACTTTATTTATATAGCACCTTTCAAGAGCAGAGTCACAAAGTGCTTTACAAAAGGAGGAGAACAAACAGAAAAAGCAAACAACAAAAACCTCAACAATATACAAAACAGACAAAAGCAAGTCTAAACAAATGGGTCTTTTTAAAAGAGTCAACAGTGCCCACAAATCTTAAACCCAAAGACAGAGTATTCCACACTGTTGGTGCTACAACCTGAAAAGCAGTCTCCCTTGGTCTTCAGTCTGATGTGAGGGACTTCTAGAAAAACCCTGATCAGAAGACCTAAGAGATCTGCTGGGAGTATAAGGAGGTACAATATCTTTATTTTATTTCAATTATATATAACGGCAGCCTCTTTTGCACGAGGCCACACGATCGAATCACAGCAGTACTGATATTCAATTCAATCCAATGAGCTTTATTGGCATAAACATGTTAATATATTGTCAAAGCATATAAAAACAAATAATACAATAGTATTAATGACAAATAATAATTATAATTCAGTAGTAAAAATAATGATATATTTAAAATAGTAATACTCAGATATACTGTATATAAAAATAAAATAATAATCTCAAATATAGTACAAAAAAAAATTAAAGAGAAAAAAAGTGTAATTTATTGTGTGTGTGTGTGTGTGTGTGTGTGTGTGTGTGTGTGTGTGTGTGTGTGTGTGTTTGTTTGTTCAGGTTCCACTGGTTGTCCTCAGGTTCTGACAGGCTGTGATACATTTTGCTGCCAAAATCTCACAGTTTTGTTTTTCTCCCAGGGAGTTCTTGTGTGTGCTGTTGAAACTCCGGGTTAATGTGTGTAATTAGGGGGGAAGCATTCCTCTCTCACATTCTGTTATTTAGGGCATGATGTTATGAAGTGGAGCGCTGTCTCTACCTGTTGGATGCCACAGTGGGGGCAGAGTCTGTCCTCCAGTGGGAGCCAGCTCTTTTTTGTGGTGACCCGTCTCTACAGTCATTGTGTGCTCGCTGAGTCTGTACATCCTCAGGACTTTTAGTGTAGGATTTTTTACAGTGCTCAGGTAATTTGTAATGTGTAGTCTCTGTTTAGGGCCAAATAACATTTTCATTTACTCTGTTTTTGAGTTGTTTCCTACCAATATTTTATGTATTTTTCTTTTTTGATGATTTTATCAAATCGAGGGATATCGGGGTCTTGAGGCTGGTCTGGTAGTATGCAGGTGTTGCCGTGGTCCTGAGGCTGTCTTTCCCAGGTCATGTGATCTGCAGGAGCCTCTGGACCAGCTGGTTGAGGGAACTTCTCTCTGGCTTCAGCTCTCCGCAGCTCAAAATGGTAGGACTGGGGGTCACTGGGTTTAGGTGTTGATAGAAATTGAGTGCTCTTTTTTTGTATTTTGAGGAGGAGGGGTTATTGGCCGAATCTTGCTCTACATGCGTTCTTTCTTCGAACGTGTAAGAGGTTCTTACAGAACTCGGTGTGAAATGATTCAATTATTGTTTTGTCCAATTTGTGAAAGTCTTGATTTAATTTTGGTCCCCAGGTTTGCTGCCATTCAGAATAATTGGTTTTAACATGAATTGAAAATTGTTGAGCCAGATTTTAATTGGGATGTCACATTAGATATTTCTTCTGATTGCATAGAAAGCCCTTCTTTCTTTGTCTCTCAGATCCTTCACAGCCAGGGTGAAGCTTCCTGTGGAGCTGATCTTCAGGCCAATATATGGGTAATTTTGTGTGTGTTGTAATTTAGAGGTGCCCAAATAAAATTGATAAATGTTTTTCTGGCTCCTGGACTGCTTATGGAAAATCATAATCCTAGTCTTCTCTAGGTTTACTGTCAGGGCCCAGGTCTGGCCATACTGATGGAGGAGGTTCAGGTGCTGCTGTAGACCCTCTTTTGTAGGAGACAACAACACCAAGTCATCAGCATAGAGGAGACCTTTGATTTCTATCTTGTTCAGGGGGAGGCCAGGTGATGTGGATTTGTCTAATTGGTTTGAAAATTCATTAATAAATTAAAAAGGATTGGACTGAGGGATGCAATATCCTCGTTACACCAGGGGACTATGCAAAAGTATATCCTCCGGAGTCTGTATCCTTTTTAAATATCAGCCGAGGAGTGATGGCCATCAGTTACCCCTCTCCAGCAAACACACTTACACAGGTTACAGGTCAATAAGAGCAATGTTTCAAAGAGGTGTATAAAATATTATCATGTGTCATTTCGTATTGGAATAGACGTGTGGATGGTGTGACACAGAAGGAGGCTAAATTGGCTCATACCTAATCAATATTTGATCACTAGTAAAATTAAGGACATTTCTTTTAAATTCATGCATACATTTTACCCTGCTAGTAATTATATTAAAAAAAGATTTAAGACAGATATAGATGTACACTTTTTTTGTAATGAATGCCCAGAAACTGTTGTGCATTTATTTTGGTCACTCTGGAAAAAATAAATGGATAAACATTTTGTTTTATTTTTGGCAGAATGTATTGTTTGGTTTCTAGGAAAATAGACACATAAAAACACTTGTGTACATGATACATCTTTTGATTATACATTTCACAACACATAAATCTAAATGCAGAAAAAAAGAAAGAGAAGTGCTTGTATGGCTTATCTTGTAGGTCTCGCCATTGAATCATTTTAATCCAGATTTCATGTATTTCCATGAAACGAGAGCGAAATTAATCAATAAATTATACTTACTTGTAGACCTTGTCTTCCTCAATGGATTAGCCCCTTCCGTAATGTTCCAAGTGGAAGTTGAAATAACAAAATGCCACAACTCACACGTAGGCTGCAGATATGTACAACTAAGCCATAGAATAAACTTATTCAAAAGCTTCCATCTATCTCATAAACTGAAATTATATACTTTATAAAATCCTTCCGTCTATAAAAGTATACTTAACAATGTTGCATCACAACTGAAAAAGCTTAAAGAACAAATGGGCAGCCATTTAATAAAATTCAACTTTATCGCACAAAAGTGAACATCTCTTGGCTAAAAGACAATGTAGCTCATTTAAATCACGTAGCCTGTAAAAGCACATGAACAAAGCAGAATTGAAGTTCAACCAAATTACTTGGGAAAAAAAGCCTTCACAAGATGTTTTTTGTAATTCATGTGATAAAATAAACCAAGCAAAACACTTTTAAATGATACAATCTGAGTTAAAAGTTTAGTTCACACATGCATTGTAGACTTTATCTACTGAATTTCCATCCATCCATCCATTATCTTTATCCGTTCTACCGTTGGGGGTCATGGGGGGACTGGAGCAGATCCCAGCTGTCATTGGGCGAGAGGCGGAGTTACACCCTGGACTGTTCGCCTGTCAGTCACAGGGCTGACATAATACAGACAGACAACCAGCCACACTCACATTCACACCTAGGGGCAATTTAGAGTCTCAAATGAACCTAAAGAGCATGGCCCTTTCCGAATAGCCACAGTTCAGTATGCAGTGCGTACTATTAAGTAGGGAGTTTCAGTAGACTGAACTCTCGTGGTCATTCAGTATGCATTTTTCGTGTCCACCTCAGTATACTGAACATTTCAGTATGGATACTAACTTCCGGGTTTTATGCAGTATGGATCGGATGCATGCTTTCAGGAAATGAATTGTATTTTACCACCCACAATGCTGTGCGAAATTAAACATAAAACGTCACTTCACCTGCGCCTCCAAATCAAAACAAAGGAGCATGGATTAATTTAATCAATATTTAATCTAGAATTAAAGTCCTCTTCTAAAATCGCTCCTTTTAATTAAGAACAGAAAATGTAACAAATGTGTGCATGATTATTAAACCTTTCCCCCTCTGTTTAAAGAATGATTTACATATTTATGTCTGCGTCTTTATTGGTTTATCTTACTTTATATTCTGTATATTACTTTCTTTCCTGTATGTACTGTATGTTATTTTATTATTTAATCGGTTTTTAACTTTATTTACATTGTGATTTTATTTTTGTTTACTGACTGTATATGTGCATTACTCTTCTTGAATAAAGATAAACAAAAAAAAAAAAAAAAAAACGAGGATGGAGGCGGCCGGTTCGGGTAACGCAAATGACGCCACTTCCATCCTGAATGAATCAAATGAAGTAGGCACAAATATTTGCCTACTGTGCTGCCTACTGAATAGTAGGTACTAAAAGTATGCAGCATGGATAGTAGGTACTGTCTACTGACTACTGACTACTGACAGATTGAGTAGGCACTTTGCAATTCGGATGCACCCCATGTCTTTGGACTGTGGGAGGAAGCAGGAGTACCCAGAGGGAACCCACGCATGCACAGGTAGAACAATTCAAACTCCAAACAGAGAGGTCTGACGGGGATTCGAACCAGGAACCTCCACGCTGTGCAGCCCCCTTCTGAATTTGTCCAAAAAAATTATACAAAACTTTCATAGGTACAGTAATACTAAACCATAGCAAACTGATTTATTGAATTAATGACTTGAACAGCTTAGTTTAATGCTTCTACAAAAAGTTTTACTTTCAAACCTGGTCATTTAGGTTTCTGATTTTTTAACCACTCACCACCTTAATGGGAAATAATGCAAGTCTAAAAATCTCCAAAATAGTACATTAGTCCTTAGTTTAAACATACCCAAAGTAGCTTCTCAGTGAGCAATGATATTTATCAACGTTATTATTAAGCATCAGAGACAAGAGATCCTTCCTGCAGCCCTAAAAAACAGCTCCCCTTTAAGATGTTACTGGCAAGAGAATTATTGCTTCAGGTCATTTGAATTGAAGGTAGAAGTTGTCTGCCACAGTCTGAATATTCAGGTAGCTTTGGGTGGCTGGTTGAGGCTGTACTGCTGTACACGGAGGCAGCAGTGGTCAGTGTTAGACCTCCCCCTTTAGCTACTAATTTTTCAATGCCAGAAAATTGCAGCTTTTGGAAGCTTGTGCTGTAGCTTTCTGCTACAATCTGCAAGTGTTGTTTGCAGATGCAGGTTGATTGATGAAGCTGCAGGGGGAAGCAGCAGCTGCAGAAAGCAACTGTGACAATGTGAAGGTGTGTGCAGAGGTTAAGTAGTTCAATGCGATTGTCACATAGATGCAGTGGCCACAGCTTGCAGAAAAACCCTTGCGAGAACGGAACGCACAACAGCTTTTTGCCACAATGTGTTTGTGGAGGCGGTAGCTGCAGCAACCTGCCTACATGTGCAGATGGAGGTAGAGGCAGCAGATGGCAGGAAAATACTTCTTAAAGAGGAACAGGTATCAGATATCTGCCTCAATACGCAGGTGGAGATAGCAGCTGCAGGTAACTGGAAGAAGCTGTGGGTGAAAACAACATCTGGCAGTGTGTGACACTTGAACAAGGACCCCCACCTTATATCTTTGATTTTTAATAAAAAAATAATGAAGGAAGGGAAGTCTCTTAAATGAGAAAAATTGAAACACATGACATTAGGATGGCACGTGAAGTAAAGGAAGATTACTCTCAGATTTGTTGCAGTCCTCATACAGACCATGTTCTTCCACCTTAGATATGAAATATAAACTGTGTATAGGAATGATTCAAATAACATGAGAAGCATAAACAGTATAAGCCTCTACCGTGGTTCTATAGCTATCGAGACCTGCCACGGCAGCTCTGGTAGCTCCTGAACCATAATTAGTTTAATAGTTAGTCTTTTTTTGTGTCAGTTTTCGGTTTGTTGTTCCCTGGCCACTCACACAAAACAGGTAACAAATGGAAATACTGCAACAATAAACATAAAAACAAATGAATTACTGGCTTACTATCAAACAAGTTATAGTTTGGTAGCTATACCAGAGCTGCTGTGGCAGGTCTCGGTAGCTGTGGTGTCACAGTAAGTTAAAAACAAACAAGAGGACCAACGGTAGTTATCGTTCCAGCTATCATGTGCTTTGTCAAGCTACCAGAAAAACCGTGGTAACTCTGGTAGGTCTTGGTAGCTACCAACTATTGACTGCCAGTAGCTACTGCTACTGGATGTGCCACGGAGAGCTACCACTACCACAGCAGAACTTGCCCTTGCTGGGAATTTAAGGCATTTATGGTATAAATAATGACCTAGACCACATGTGTTGACATAAAAACAGGTAACAGGAGGGAAAAAAACAAAAAATGAACATAAAAGAAGAATTGATTAATTAAACTAATAACTTTCAAGAAGCTGCCAGAATTTTTCACGACAGCTCTAGCAGATCTCGGTAGCCGCCCTAGACCACATAATGGTTGAGGTCCAGTGAAAACTTCAATAAGAACACTTGAGTGTTAGTTATTTTTAAAGAGGGACTTTTGATTTATTATGCAGGCCATGTATAAACAGTTTTGTTCTACTTTTTCCTCTATATGCATCTTCTGTTTCTTGTTCCTAAATACTGCAAAGCCATGGAAGATATAAATGATATCTGCACTTTTGCACATTTGTTATTTGATATGCAGCCTATCTGAGAGAAAAAATGTGTCCAGGCCACATGGCTATTCTTGTCATTTTGCATACTACTCAGCCTTTTCACATAAATTTTCCAAGTTTTTGATTACTAAATAGCCAACTGAATAAATACATACCTTCCCCTTTTCCTGGACAGTGTCTCATTTTTTTATTGCTAAAATATGACTCAAATCTGTTTATAAGAGAAGTACATCACCACAGCCTAATGGTATGAGTGACCATCTGATGGTAATGTATTTTTAAAGGGTGCCCTGAGCAATAGACAGGATAAATGCATCCTGACAGCAAAGGGTAAGTGGAATTTGTGTGTGTCGGAGAGAAGGACAGAAAAATAAGAATAAAAGAATCTAAGGGAGCATGCATACATTTAAGAATTTTCCTTCAAAAATCCTTAAAAACTGATCATATTGGATGAAATTTACAATAAATCAGTCTGTAATACTCTTTGGACCTAAAGCACATCTTGAGGTTCAAACAATTTAGAAAAAGGGTTAATACAAAAGACATTTCTAAGCCAAATAGCTTGCATTCATTTTATGTCTGCATTATCATCTTACCTTGTTGAGACATCTCCAGTCTCAGGGTGGTGCTATTTTCATCTCTGTTGTTATAGTGAACAGAAAAGCTGAGGCAGGGAGTGAGTAAACTCTCATTTAATTCAACAGAATGAAATTATACAACCAGTGGTTTAAATCATAAACGAGTCCCATACAGGCTACATGTTTTTCTCTTGAGGAAAACAGGTTGTGCTTGTTTTACACACTCAGTTCATGGGGAGGTTGAGAAATCACATTATTTTCTCCTGGTAAACGTGGGAGTCTATTTTGGGGTGGGATGATTGCTATTTTGATTCAGTCAAGGCCTCACAACCGAATTCTTATCAACAAAACATCCAAAGCCTTTCATAGCAGAAATATACTTTTTTAAACTTTCTTACCAAAATAAGTCTATTCATGTGCTCTTCCTGAGGAGAGACTAAATGGAGCGATACCCTCTTTGTATGTGTGAGGTAACAATGAAAACTACATAATAATTATAGCATTATCACACCATGATCATCATTATTATCATATTTTTGATCATCATCTTTCACCTCATCATCGTCAACACCACAAGTCATGGATAAGCAATCTTCATAAAATCATCTGAGCAACATTTTAAAAAGATTAAAGAGTTAAAAGCCAAGCATCATCATGAGGCTGGATATATATACTGGTTTAAACAGTACAGTACACCGACAAAAATAAAGACTCAAATTATTAGAAGACGCACCATATATCGTTTATCTGTGCATGGCAGGTGGATAAATGTAAAAACACAGTCCAGGATGTCCCTGTCCCTCTCTCCTCCTGTTTCTGATTGGTTACCTGGTCTCTTTGGTTACCAAACACACAGAAGTCTGGGTCTGCATGCGAGAACCCTCTTTTTTATGAAAAGGAGAGATTAAATGAGTGTCAGATGGAGGAGGAATGTCTCCGCCCTCCCTCTAATCTACATCCTTCAGTATCTGGAAAACAGCAAAAGCTGTTTATGTTTGATTCCTCTTTTTTTGTCCTTGATTCTTGTCGGCTAACTTCCAAAACCTTCAGACAAGACAGTGAGAGGAAGTGATCCTTAAGTGTCACTGCAATACTTTAAATATTGCTTCAAAAGCAAAGAAGAGAACAGGAGTGACCATTAAAAGACTTGAATTACTCTCCTTATCTTCTTCCTTCTCCTCTCAAAAGTTAAACTTTCTGCATTCCCTTTTTTCCTTTCTTCCTCCCGCCCACTGTCTAAAAGTCCATGGACATCGAGCGCTGTGGGTCAATAATGGAAGTACTGTTACGAGTGCTGTTGCCACGGATACTGAGGGTACCACATGCTCCTGCCATACCACCACCGATTCCTCCAGCGATGCCACTCGGCCCCGCCATGCCTACTCCTGTCAGACCCACTCCTCCGGACATCCCCATTCCTCCTGACATTGCCACTCCTCCTGCTATTCCGACCGATCCTCCGATCCCTCCTCCTGCAATCCCTGACGGTCCTCCCACTCCCATTGCTACTCCACCTGTGGCTCCTCCGCCTCCACCGCCGCGCCCGTAGATCTCACAAGGGATTTCCTCTGTGACGCGGTCCTCAATGACTTGCTGGTCGCAGTCGTGAGTCTGTGAGTGCTGCTTGTAGCCGTAGCAGCTCTTCTTGTAGCTGGCCGTGGAGTTGAAAGTCTTCATGGGCGGAGGTTTGGAGAAGTCGTTGTGGTAGGATAGCTCCATTGAGCTCAGGGTGGTGCGGCTGTGCTTCATACTTCCCCCCCCAGTAGCCACTGAGCCCTGGGAGCCACAGTGGTGCTCATGGACGCATCGGGACATAGTAGAGGAGCGCCTCAGCTTGTGGAAGCTGTCCAGCTCCTCAGACAGGTCGGCTAAATCTGATGATATCTCCTTGTCACGTAGAGAGAAGAGCTCATAGTGCGGCGGGTCGAAGACCTCCTGGAAGCCTGCCTTGTTGAAAACACCAGGTCGGCGAGCTACAACCTGGAAAGAAGACCCAATCAGACAGATAAACTTCAGAGATTATAAGACAACAGATTTAAAACATTTATGTAGGTATTTACAAAACTGGAACAACATGGGGGAGAATAATTCTCCAAAGTGACTCACAGTCTGTAGACACATTTTCTACTCTTTTTTTCTTGGTGTCTTAAGCCTGGCTCACACTGTAGGATAATCGGGCCGATTTGAGGTCTGATTCCTCTTCCCCGACAATCGCATGGTCGCTCTCGACTCGAGGCTGCTTGGAACCGATTCTCTGCCCAGATTATCTTGTAGTGTGAGTGGTACAAAGTTCCAATCTTAACGTCCCCGATCTGCTCGCCGATCGTCGGGGACGCTCCGATTTATTTCAAACATGTTTGATATTTAGAATGTAAAATCTTGACAATTATTAAGTCGCGCATGACTACAGTATTATCACAATATCATATAACCTCTAATTATCTCTGCAAAACGCAGAAACCTACAGTCCTCGGTGGCTGCGGAGACGAGGACTCCTCCATCTCCGCAGCCACCTGCATGCGAGTCCATATACGTCGGCTTTTTTTTTTTAGGTTTCGGTTCACAGGACGGCACAGATCATCAGTGCAGCACTTTTCTGAAACATTTTATCCATATATCTACGTTTGTATCAACTTTCCTATATCCTACAACAACTTCCACTTCCTTCTCTGCCGTCCCCTGGAGTCCGTTGGAGTTTTAAATGAAACTTTATTAACAATTGTCAACACTGCGTCCCGATTTTCACTCGTACAGTGTGAGCTCTCAGGACGTGCCCGACAATCGGGTCGTACAGTGTGAGCACATAAATCTTAAGGTCTGGTCGTGCGTCGTAAACGATTCAGTCGTACAGTGTGAGCTGACGTTCCACCCCGACTTTTATACAATCGGGGGAATATCGTACAGTGTGAGCCCGGTTTTACTTTAATACTGTGGGTCATACACAAAAATTTTGTGCCAGATTACAATTTTTGTTGGTACTTTTCTAGCTGGGGTTATGTGAGTGGTGCTTTTAGCGTGAAAAAAGGGATGTCATGTGCTTCTGTGCGCCAAACAGACGTAAGCAACTAAATCGATTGGCTTAATCCAAATGTCTATCCTCTGGACTAGCCCCTCACAGACTTAGACAGTACTGTATGTAAGATATCATGTTCAATGAATTTTGGTTAATTAAATATGGGGAAACTGGTGCAGTCTACACCTTAAGCAGACTCTCTGGTAGTCAGCAGAAAGTATGCTTGAGAGCGCTTGTCGAATGTGGATAAATGTTGTTTGGACAGCACAGGATATGGGCCTGAAATCATCCAATGCGGCCGATATTGTAATCAAGTCTGATAAACAAATGTGCATTTAAACATGAATTCAAGTTTTCAGAGGATTTAAAGGAGCAATATGACATCTAGCGTTAAAAAAATGGTACTGCAGTCCAAATTCAAAACACTGGAGAGAGCTGTCTCCCCCTGCCCCCTCCTCCATGCATGCATGCAGGGTGCCGTGACTGAAGCTTCAGTGTTTAATCAGCTCTGCATTGGTCTTGAAACCTTTCTGCGTTCTGAACCAGTTAGCTTTCCCGCTTCCATCACTGCAACACCTGTTGGTTTGCTGTTTGCCTGACAAACCGAGGGGTGTCCAAAAAGGGCGTGTGGGGGAGTCTTAAGACCGCCCACCTTCTCAAAACAAATACAGACCACTCCAAACCAGAGTCCAAACTTAGGAGGAGGACATACTGGCTGCTGTATTGTAAGAGAAGCCAGCACTTAAACACAGCATGTTTACTTAATGTCTGATGATATAGTAAGGTCCTTTTATGATTTAATAAATGTAAATATCTTACATGTTGGTCCTTTTAGATTGAGGGCCTGATTCACTAAGAATGGATTGAGGCAGCTTATAACTTCAAAAACTGTGCATCATTTACTCCCTCTACAGTATCTGCTCCATATCAAGATCTGATTCACAAGACATAAAGTGCAAGAAATATCCAGGTGCAAACACGCTCATAAGTTGTCCTGCTCCATGCAGTTTACTCTTGTTTTTGACTTTTTCAAAATATAGCTCCAGGTCCTTTCTAAAGCCATCATTCTGCACAATGTCTATCAGTCATACTGGGAGAATTCTATTGGAGGATTCAGATATGCTCTGTAATTACAGAAGCCTCTTTAGACAAACCATTAGAAAATTATACTTGCGTAAGGAGTGCCCACTTGGCATTGTGGGAAATTAAGCAAACAGAGATATGGGTTATTATAAAGTATCCAAACCCAATAAGAAAAAACCCACTGCCTATCATTAAAGTCATTATTTTTGATAACTTAGCCAAAGGTGTATTATGTTTTCTTTCACTGTCTCCAGATGTATCAGAATCACTTTCGGTTGTCTCTTCTTTTCTTGATCGATAAGCTTTCCTGCTGAACAAAAACCCAACAACAAAGAATGAGTTACCTTTTTCCTCGGCTGCTTCATCTGGACCAGGATTGAAATGATCAGAAGAACCAACACTATGCCCGATGAGACCCCGATGACAGTTCCATGGGTCTTAGTGATCTGATGAAAAAGCCCCTTAGACCGCTTCTCTGGAGGGGGGAAGATAGGAAACAGTAAGAAAAAGAAATAAAGAAAGACATACACGCTGAACAAGTGCTAAATAATTCCACTAACCTTTGCAGTGGTTTTCATCCCATGGGTAGACACAGTTCTGAACCCCATTGCACACCAGGGAGTTGTTAATGCACATGTTGCTGTGGCAGAAGAATGTGTTTGCTGAACAGGGAGCTGCAGGCACGAGAAAATGTACAGAGATAATAGAATTTAGAAAACAACAACAGGAAAACTGCTGCCTAACAGTGCTGAGTAAAAGATGACTACACTGTGAAAAGGACTAGGAGCTATTTTGATGGTAATAACAATAAAACAAAAACAACAATAAAGGAAAACATTTAGCTGTAGAAACCTGCAGAGGCCAGAAATAAAAAGCTATGATGCTCTATTATTTCTTGAAATGCTAGAGGTCTAATGGAGACAGTCTGCAGTCCACAGACATCATACATCATCATTTCCTACAGACACAACATCATGAGGCGATGAGCGGAGGACATGGACGCTTCACTGAGCCGCAGCATACACATCGAAGGAGTGTGAGAAGCAGGGAGCAGATAGAAGAGAGGAGGTGGTTGGTGGGGTAGTTAGAAAACTAGAAGTATGCCAAGGAGTAAAATGGAAAAGATGAAAAGAAATTAAGGGAGTGGGATGGTGGTAGAAGTGGCTTAGAAACATCACAGGGCGAAACGGTCTGGCAGGTACCATGAGACCCCCACATTAAAGTGACTGTTAGTGTATGAAGGCTGCGACGGCAGAGACAGAGACGACTGGTAATTGATGCTGGCTGCTGGGCTCAGGAGATCGATGCACTGCCAGTCAGAAGAAAGAGCTGCTGTAAGGCTGAGGGAAGATGCAGCTGCCTGCGATTGGTGGAGATGCTGTGCTAAAGCAAAAAGGAACTCATGTAACTCATGTCTCATGTATTTTTCAAACCTGTCTATGGCCCAGGCTGTTCGACAAACTGTTTCCACCTTTGATTTTCTTTTTTTTCTTGCTTTTTTTACACACTGACTCCAACAGCCACAGACTCTGAGTCTTTATCACAGCTGAAACAGACTGCGGTCTGCTCCACCAGCTTCACCCCTGCTCCGGGGTCCACTGTGATGAGGGCTCTGAGCCTCCATTTCCTCTTCTCGCATGCTTCCCCAGCCTCAGGGTTGAATAACTTTGACAAAGGGACATGGATTGTGTATGTGTGCACAAGGCTGTGTATAAATAAGTGTGTGTTGAATTGTCTGACCCATCTATCTCCCAGAGAGCTTGTAGACAGGGTCACTCCCCTGACACTGCGATTACTTCCAAAACGATTATGTCTCTCGCCTTCAAAATGTAGCTTCTCACAGGGTGTCAACAATGCTTCATACTCTTACTCGGACCATCTTTCCATACACACACACACATGCACACAACTCATGTCTGAGTATAGGCAATGTGTCGTAATACATCTGGATCAGACACAATATGCCTGGATCAGACACAAGGATGATGGAGTGTGAGAGGAAAAGCTCATCTTGTTCTCCGAGTGACAAAGATTAATGGTTCCCTCTGACCTCCAACTAAACTTCAGTCGCTGACTCCAACCAAATAAAGTTTCAGACTTATCAAGAGACTTCAGGCTTCTCTGAGATGAACTGTGTGATCAGAATTAATGAGGATCCAAATGGTCTTAAGGACTCACTAAGCAAAAAAAGAAAAGCCACCGTCGCTGAATTTAAAAGGCCATTAAGTCCTGACTGCATGGTTATGGGTGAGCTGATGAAAACAACATTAGCATTCACTCAGGGTTTGAGGAGTGTGCAGGAGAATGTGGCAATTAATACCATGGTCTATTCAGGCATTTAATGAAAATATAACGGTGTGCTAACAGAAAAAATTGCTACTTCATATGCAGCTTTAAGCAGCATCTGTTTGAAAGTTTATTGTCCTTCAGAAATGATAAAGTGTAAATGTGTAATTGCTTCCAGGAGATCTATAATCCCTACTCAGCTGTTTTTTGCCAGACAGATAAATTCCTATATTCCTGTTATAAGAGACCCCTAATAAGCAGCGTAATATGCAGTGACATGCATATCAAGAAATGATTTGATGCTTTCAGTTATTTACAAATGCTGGAGTTAATAATTGCTTTTCTTTTATCTGAGCTCTAAACATGGCACAATGTAATTAGCTTTTCTCGCTGAAATGACACTTCAGTGTCTCTTACTGACTACTGATGCAGACCTCGTAAATCATCTGTTATGTGTGCGTGGATAATGTCATGGCTGTTACAGTGAAGTAATGACATATGGTGCTTCTCTTTTAAATCCAAAGGAGAGAGTAACACAACCGTGAGGAGCTGGCTTTTTTACATTCAAATTAAGACTTAACTTCAACAAGCTCATTGAATCAAGTCTCTCTCTCTCACTGTGTGTATTTAGATAATGAATCAAGCAGAACTCCTATATCATGACTCCCAATAATTCAAAATTGACAGTTTGCAAAAGGCATACAAATCAATCCACAACAGAGGGCACCAAAGAAATGTACCTCTTCTTCTTGTTTTTTTATACACTGAAATAGATGCACAACAATACCTCACATTGAAATGTTGTGATGCAAATGTTTTCCTCAAGACAATTTCAGCAAGGTAAAGTTGTTGTTTTTTTACATATAAGGACAAGATTTGACGCTGAAAATCTACAGATCCCCTTTAAATAATGTACAAATAGTATTGTAAAATGTTATCAATGACTTTCTATTTAGTTCATCATGGATGTGCATAAATGATAGGTATATGGGGAAGATATACAGGTCTGTCATGTGAAACAGGAGCCTCTACCTACAGTATAGCCTTACATGTTTGTATCTGTAACATATGAGGCTACAAACTAACAAAGCTATGTTCGCATCTCTGACAAAACAGCAATCTTTTTTTTCCCTTCATATCAATCTTTGTTATACACTTGGGACCATCTACAGGTGCATGAAAATCTGGTGATATCGTTTTCAAAATCCAGGTCTGGCCACTGTGGCAGAAGCAAGCGCAGTAAGTCAACCCAAAATCAATTCTCCCCAGCAACAATTTCTAGCTCCTCCATGGGGATTCCGAGGCATTCCCAGGCCAGACGGGATGTATAATCCCTCCAGCGAACTGTGGGTCAACCCCAGGGTCTCCTCCCAGTTGGATGAGCCTGTAAAACCTCCAGAGATAGGCGTCCAAGAGGCATCCTAATCATGCCCGAACCACCTCAAAGAACCCCTCCAAGAGTTGTCACCTTAATATGGTGGAAGGGTTTACGTGTCCTGGTGAAAAGCGGTGTTGTCTGGGGCAATAACCCCTGGTGGAGTCTCCCAAGTTAAATTGGTCCCATGGGAGGGACCAGACTAAGAGCGTTTCAACATGGCCCCTATGAAGAGGCAGTAGTGTCAACCAGTTAGCTTGCCCAAAAGAGAGGAAACCGGGGCACCCCCCTGGGGCCAGACGGGGGGAGGAGCTCGAAGGCGAGCGTCTGGTGGCCAGGCTCACCTCCATGGGGCCCGGTTGAGCTCTGCCCAAAAGAGCTACATGGAGCCGCCGCAATGTAGGCCCACCACCTGCCAAGTCGGGTGGCGGGCGCAGGCGGGCGTCTGGGCTTTCCGATCCCCGGCAGTGCAGTGTGTTCTCAAAATCATCTGCACATTTTTTATATTAATCAACCTGGTGTATTACAGTATGGGTGTATGACAGGAATTATACACTAACAATATGATTTTAAGTATCTGTGTTTGATAAAAATATCTCTCTATCGTCTTATGAATATGTGACAGATCAATTAACCTGTATACCATTGGAGCATCCCAGATAATTGTCTCTTTGTCCTTTGATGGCAAGAGACAAAAACTGGGAATGATAAAGTCTAAGGAACAGCATTAAGTCAGACCTCAAAAAGAATTCTGCCAATAAAATGACTTATGCCAGATGCAAGATGAATAAATGAAACAACTCAAGAGAAATGATGGAACAGTTTAGAAAAACAGGGTCCAGTGTGAGTTATGACGTAAATATTCCTGACACTCACGGTCAACGAAGGAGGTGAAGAGCATGCGGAAGCGGCTAAGTCTGCTCTTCTCATCAGCCCACATTCGTACGACTCCAACGCCGTTATCCAGCATCACATCATTAGCCACGGTGCTGCAGAACTTGGCCTTGAGGTTCTCGATGGCACTGCTGCCGTCATACACGGCCACAAAGTTTTTCTTGCACTCGTTTGAGTGCTCCATCTGATAATCCATGAAGCGCAGGTAGATCTGGAGACACACATCACATTCAAATCAGATTTTTTATAGAAATCGGTTAAACATACTTCTGAATACATAAGTCCTGCATTCTTTACGCAGGCAGACACGTTAAACATTTGAAGTAAAAAGTGATGCAAATATTTCCTACCAATGCTCAGAAACAGATAATAAAAAGAATATGAAGGAGGGCTACCTGCCAACCTCTTAGTCAAGCACATTGGATAGGAACTGGTAAAACACTTTGGAAGATTGATTGATGGAGATAACAATTGGATAACAGCAAGTACTGTAAATCTATTAAATGTTGTTTACTTAGATTTCATTTTAGATTTCTAATGACTTTAAATGAAAGCCTATGCACATAGCTCGCCAGAACAACCACAAGGCCATCTGCGCCCCTAATTCTATTAAAATGTTCATAGTAATGCAATAATACAAGCATGGGACAGCCTAGTGGGCATGTCAGGCACCACATGTTCAGAGGCTATAGTCCTTGTTGCAGCGGCCCTGGGTTCGAATCCAATCTCACACCTTTGCTGCATGTCCAAAAAATAACCTTAAAGAAATAAGTAATGCAAGCATGCGTCATGTAATAACTGGCAACTTGGAAAAGTCAGTACTTTGACATAAATATACACCAACATTTTTCTCTACTCAGGGGCCCGAGGTTCCTTTTTCCAAGTGTTCCAACCTGAAGCTGTGCTCATGTGCTCAAACAGCTTGCAAAGCAGCTACTACATGCCATGTTTTGCACTTACTATGTAAATTTAAGGCTTGTTTTTAAATATGTAATGTCCTTTTTTTAAATCATATTTCAACATTATAATAATGATACAACTTGTGTTTGAGCCTGTGTCTTTTTTCAACCTTCACTAAAGAAGTTAAATAAGTGCTTCTACTTTTATCTTAGTCTTTTCAGCACAAGTATCTGTACTTCTAGTTGAGTAGATAATGTGTGTTCTTTTGCCACCTCTGTGCAGCAGTTAAGTAGCTGCTCTTATGCCGCTGCTGAGTGTGTGGCTCTGTTCCTTTTGCTTCGTTGAGCTAATATCTGTCTGGGCAACTCAACGCGGCAGCTAAATTCAGATCCTCATCACTGCCGCTTCTCACTGCACATATAGGACCAGTGAAATCCCTGTGTCATCAGTCATGCATGAATGTTTATAGGTGTATGCATAATATTAGTTTGTATACATACAAAATGTGTGAGTGTGGTGATTGCTTACAGTACCATATAATGACAATATTATGTAACTCGTGACTGTAATTTGTCCATCTAAGGTTTAATTCCGAATTATATGTGCATGACTTCTCTTGTGTGTGTGTGTGTGTGTGTGTGTGTGTGTGTGTGTGTGTGTGTGTGTGTGTGTGTGTGTGTGTGTGTGTGTGTGTGTGTGTGTGTACATCATGGTCAGTGAGTAGCACAGGGGCGTGCTGATGACTCATTCAGTTAAGGGGAAGAAGCAGAACAGCAATAAATCAAGGATAGGCGGGCTATGGTTGTTAATGCAATGGGTTTTTTCATATCCACTCGTAAAAATCAGAACACATCACTGAGCTTTCATTCTTGGCATGAAAACGCACTTATGAAACTCCACAGCTGTATGCTATAAATACAAATTTGTTGGGATTTCTTTGTCCCATAATGCCTTTTTGTGTATTTACTCTGCTCACAACCATTACGCGATAAAGAACAGTCGTCACAACTGGAGGGATTGTTCTCAGTGACTGCCTCCATTTGGATTCATAATAATCATTAACATCAGAGAAACTACTGAATGACATTCGGCTCAGAAGAAAAATTGAGGCCACTGCAAAAATATGTTTTTCTCTGGCTCTGCTATTTGACTATTTATAGTTTTGGGCTCAACTAAAATTTACATTTTTGTTTTACTGTTCACAGCATTTTCCCCAATTTACAATGAACTTATTCTCATTTCAGTTTTTTCTTTGCAGAAAACAACAACTGGGTTAGATTACAACAAGAGGCAGTATTTTTAAGACCTTGAATATTGCAACGAAAACAAGTTTGTCTTAATGTTTAAAAAACAAAATACAAAAGTTTTCACTTCAGAAATCAGTATTTGTTGGATTAATCCAGATTTTTTTAATTGCAGCTTTCATACGTCTTGGAAGCTCTCCATCAGTCTTTGATTGATGTTGAGTGACTTTATGCCAGCCTTGCTGCAAAAATTCAAGCAGCTTGGCTTTCCTCAATGGCTTGCCTGGTGATCACCAAATCAGGACCTCAATAAGTAGAATGAGATGAACCTGTGTTGACATTTAACAGAGACTGGAATAGAGTGGCTTCCATGCATGAAGAGATTCTGATTTAGGTTAAAATTCAAATGGTCTCCTAATTTTTCCGGAGCTTTATATAGATCTGCCTGGTTGCTTGTTTACTGTGTTTTGTTTGTGTGTTTTGTTTATGTAACAGAGCAGATAAGACTGTTATATTCCAATGACACCTAAGCCGAAGCTTTAGTCTTGAAGGAATCCATCGCAGTTGTTTCTCAGTGGGAAACAAATCTGCTGTGCAGGTTGATACAGGAATTTGTGCCGAGGCTTCACATAGAGAGATGTTCCTTCTCTTGTTTGTATTCAGAGCATCATTATTTCTCTTCTGATTCTTTATTTGGACGACTATTCAGATCTATTCTTGGATTCTTGTGTGCGTCACCAGTGAGATGAGATTTCATCTCATTTGTCAGGTAAAAAAAAACAAAAAAACTCGAAGCAGTTATTTGCCTTCACACTGATTAAAATAACTACCAAAAAATAGCAACTGAAAAATAGCTGAAATAAACACTGGGATGTGCAACAAAATACTTTGTGCGCCGTGAAGCAGGAGAGCATGATTGAGAGAAGCATTGTGGATGATTCAGGGGAAAAACACACAAATATCCCTAAAGGAGAAAGAGAAGTCATTGAATGTTTTACAGATCTTGAGATCCGAGGACTTTATTTCATTTTATATCATAACAACATTAAAGAAGAAGAGTTTTTACTGGTTTTGAAACAGGCTCAATTTAAAAATAATGCCTCTATATGAAGCAAAAAGCAGAACCCTTCATCAGGTTGCTGGTTCTACAGTTTCAACTTAGGAAGCATGATAAGATTTTTGTTTGGAGGATACGTCACACACATCCAGGACAGGATGAGCATAGAGATAAGACAGGCCTTGTCCACAGAGACATCGAAAAAAAATCCAGTCCCAAACATAGCTCCTCAAAGTGTCAAGTTGTGCATTTGTTGGATATTTTTAAGAAGCAATTATTACGATTTAGTAGTGTTTAGTACTAAAGTTGCTGATTTTAAACATCTGATACCAGCTTACCTCAGCTTACTCTTCAAAGCACGTAAGGAGAATTTATGGAGGTTGTAAAAATCTCGTAAAACAGAAAAGGCTCATCTAGCGTCAGGGTTTGGTATGTGCTACAGTACAACACATGGTGGACTCAGACAGAGACCTGCTTCCTCTGGAGATTTCAGGCCCCTACCTTCTAGAACGGGTCTGACAGCTTTTATCTGTCAGGCCTTAAAACTATTCCACTCCCATGATGCCCATACTGTTGGTTGAAGATGGCCTTAATAGTTCAACGTAAAAAAAACCCTCAAAGTTTATATGATGATGTCCTGGTGTATTTTACCGTCTTCTGTATCTAAAATAAACAAGTACCTATCCCTGTGCCTGTCTTTTTGTGTGTTCTGTTTTAAACTGGCTGAAATACAAAAAGCTGCATCTTTGAAAAATCAGTTTACAACAGAGACATGAACTTCATTTACAAAAACGTTTTTTTTTCTCGTATGAGCTTTGACAATGTTGAACACAAGACATAAACACACCGTTCATTTAGCAGCTGTGTGTGTGTCTGTGCACTGGCTGCTCCTTCAGCACATGTGAGTCACACAAAACAACAACAACAAACATTCTGTAATGGAGTGTGCTTCACAAAGTTTACAGCTGCAGTGAACAACAGGCTGTAACGTTACTGACGCTAAGTTTCTGACTGATGTAAACCCAGCCACCAGCTTATACCTGAATGATAAATGCAGACACAGTGAATGAGATGAAATCGAGAACCTCAAGGCCAAGTGGAAGCACTAGTTAAAATAAAGAATTCATAAACACTGAAATATCATCGCTTTATGACCTGTTTCTGCGT
Source organism: Tautogolabrus adspersus (assembly GCA_020745685.1). Lineage (NCBI taxonomy): Eukaryota > Metazoa > Chordata > Actinopteri > Labriformes > Labridae > Tautogolabrus > Tautogolabrus adspersus. The sequence continues at coordinate 7,112,928 of CM036535.1, forward strand.
CTAAGTACATGGAAAACTTTCAGTTAACACATTTTAAAAAGACTAACTTGTCTTCCTATTTGTACAGCACATCTCCATGGTGCATGCAGAAACTTCTTAAACACTGCCTTTTTATTCGCTGAGACTCTGCACAGGGATTTAGTGGTATAGTACATTTATTTTACACCATTTTTATACATTTTCTATCAATCACGTGCGACCCAAACCATGGGGAATGATCTAAACAGATCAGAGATGAACTTTGATCCGTTCTACATGAGCAACATGAAGCTGAAGAAAAGGTTAAAGTCTGAAACTCTAAAGTACTGAATCTGTACATTGGAGTCTGGTTTTGGTATGAAAAGTGTTTCTTTTATTTTCCTTTTTTAGCATGTTTGTAGTCCAAGTATTATTGGATGAAAAATGAAAAGATACCTAATGATTTTATTTCATTTCTGGCCAATAACTTTACCAATAGATCATCCAATCTTACACGCTGCAGCTTTACAGGTCACATATTATCCTCCTTTTTAACAAGTTTAAACAAGTCTCAGAGCTCCACAAAAATAAAGGTTCTTGCTAAAAATCCACTCTGATCCTGTATTGTATCATGCCTATAAACCCCTCTCTTTCAGACCTGCTCAGAACAGGCTGTTTCTGTGTCTGTAGCTTTAAATGCAAGTGAGCTGTGTTTGACCAAGCCGCTCTGGAAGGGGATGTGGCTCGGGCTTTTTTGCTCCATGCCCAATTGGTAGCTGTGGAAAGGCAGACTCAGAGGGCGGATCAAACACCTAGCTGTGAGAGTGTCACCCACCTGGGGGAGGGGTTGCTGCCCTTTGTGATGTCATGAAAAGAAAATATCCAAACAGCCTGTTTGAGCACACATTTTCTGAAAAGTGGAGCAGGCAAAAGATGTAGAGGATGGACTTTTCTCGTATTTTTTTTACGAGGGACAAATATGAGTGTTAAAAAACTGTGTTAAAGTGCATTTAGCATAATATGTGATCTTTAATGGTTTTGAAAAAAAGTACCTCAACAGAGATCTAACCAGACCATTAATTATAGCTTGGAAGAATTCTAAAAAATACCATGTGTTACTAGATTGAATATTAGCATCTTTTCTGACTGTTTAAATTGTCTCTGGTACTGACCTTTGACTGAGGAGGAGCCCTGATGGTCCAGATACAGTCCAGGGCGTCACCAGGCTTCACTTTCTCTTCCTCCTCCACCTGACTGGATCTTATGACCCCATCCCATCCACCGATTTCAAACTGACAGTCTATGGAGAGACAGGGGAAATGTGGAGGAGAGGTGAGAAGAAAAAAAAGACAGCAAAGGAAGAAAGAGAAAGGTAAAAGACAGGAGAGGTGAGAGATGGGTCACACGGAGGTAAAAAAAACAGGGAGAGAGGGAGAAGACGGAGCAGAAGATGAAAGACAGAAGATGAGGAGAGGGACAAGACAGAGAGAGGGACAGATGAAGGGTTTTATTTTAAGGAAGAAAGGATTTAAGTTAGAATTGATGTGAGCACAGTGGATTAGGATTAAGGACAATAAGGAGACGGAAGAACAAAGGCAGAAGGACAGGAAGGAAAGCAGGATAAAAGGGGTGTGTGTTCCTTCATGTGTTTAAATCTGTGTATGTTTGTGTATGAACATCCTCTCACTTTATGTTCAATTGTGTGCTTGTCAAGGTACATTTGTGCATTCAGCATTTACGTCACAGGCAGAGATAGCCTCCGGTAAGCTTCTGAGCGCAGAGGAGCTCTTCAAAAGGGATCCAACAAAAAACCAGCAAAAGAAGTGAGGAGCTTACCTGGGATGGGGTTTAGCAGTCCGCCCACGTGCAGATGGAAATCAGGGTCTGAAATGATAACATTTGGGAGGCACATTACTCTCAATCCACACTACAGAAATAGTTAAGCAGGGAACACAAGATAAGATCCCATTAAAGCAGGCCCGATAAAACACAATGGGGTCTGTTTGAAGCCAATATCTGCCGCATGATGGGAGACTCTGATTTATAGGCATATTGAGTTTAGATTTAGATGACTATGATGTCAGATTTCAGTCTGAAAAAGAGAAATAAAAGTGAAAGAAAGTCAGCTATGATGTTTGGTAACTTTGACACCCCATCATCCAGCTGCAGGCGAGGGACAAGGTGTCAAACATATTTTGGTTTCCATTTGTAGTCCAAGAACGATTGCTTTATTTATTTATTAACATTAATGCAGGAAGCAATGCCCAGGGAAAAGCGATGGGGTGAAACACATCAACCTCAATGAAAACCACAAACTATTGGCTATCATCTTGAAATGAATGAGCTTTTGAATTAACCCTATAAACAGACATCAAATTCAGCAGATAATTTGGTCATAGATGATCTCTTTTACTCCAATTTCCCTTTTTTGAAACACAAGTGTCTGTACTTTGAACTACTTTAACTTAAGTTTGTTACATCAAGACAGATTTTAAGAAAATGGATGAGACATTAAAGGTAGAAATGATTCTCCATTATCAATGCCAGAGTGTGATATTCACTGCAGTAACACTAACACAGCACAAAGTGCAGATTTATACAGTAAGATATTTGCACTTTCCATCATCTTGCAAAAATCTGCACAACTGAACATTTCCTCCATTGCATCTTTTGTTTTCATATTATGTATATAGTGTTTGTACTCTAAGCTCAGTAGCAGTAGAATCCCTAATGTTAAAAGCTTTTCACTGAACCCAATTGTTGTTTGCATGAATCTGTGTGAGTTATTTAAAGTGTAATGTGCTGTGTACATGTATGTGACTGTGAAGATGCAACACAAATGAAATAAATGCACCGTTGTTTCCATTGATCCCAATAGCTGCTACAATCTGTATCTACCTTTGCCCCCTCTGTTTCCCACCTGCAATAAAGGTGTACTTGATCCGGAAACCGAGGCCTTCCAGCTCCTCATCACTGGTGAACTTGATCCACATGAAGCGTCCAGTGGATGTCACCAGGCCGGGGTTTTTTCCCCCACAGAAGCGATCGATGAGAGGCGAGAACCCAAATGGCCCATCACGGATTTCTATGTGGTCGAAGCGGCACTCGAATGATGGCTCGATGTAGTAATTCTTATCAAAAGCCAGCTGAATCCTCTGTCTCGGGAGAGCTTTAATAACAGAGTGAAAAGAGAAAGGAAACAAAAGCCGTAAACACACAAAAGGAATACGATTAAATCTTCTTTTTGCAGGACAGAAACAAATCTGGATGCTTTACTGCAGCATAAATCAGGAGTTGAGTCAAATCTAAGTTAATCAGGATTTGAAAGTTCAGCATTTGGGCTTTTACTCCTCACCCCTCAGATGACACTGTGGAGAGCAAACTTTTTAAAAGTTGTCTAATATTAAGCCCCATTACGCTAAAGGGATCCAATGGATTCAGAGATATGAGTTCACATATTCACCCCATCCGGACTATGTTGGTAAATCTAAGGAGTGTGGTGCATGTGTGAAAGGGGTTCATACGCATCACTTCTGACTTTGTGTATCTGTTAAAGTCATGCCTTTTTGTCATTCATGTATAGCTGACATTCATTGTATCTAAATGTTCCCTGCAGTATTTAACAGACATAACATTACATTTGAAGAAACCTAGAATAAAAACATCAATAGTGGGCAGCTGATGTATGACAGGGAGCTTTAACGCTGCTGTAGAACAGCACTGAGTGTAAAAGTCTCACTATTATCATACAGGCTGCATCACAATTTAATTTGGACTTTTCCCTGATCCCTGTCTTTTGAAAAGAGTTGAGTTGCTTTGTGTGTGTGTTCCAGAAATACCACATCTCTTTTTAAATTGGTCAAGAAGCATAAAGCTGGGGTGCAGATGGCCTAGCTATAGCATGTACAGAGGCTATAGTCCTCTAAGCAGGCAGCCCAGGTTCAAGTCTGGCCCGTGGCTCCTTTCCCACATGCCATTTCCCACTCTCTCTACCCAGTCTCCAACTCCACTGTCCAATCGAATAAAGGCAAAAAAAGCATGTATTATTAATGTTGCTGCAGACCTAGGGAGAGAGCACCCAAAGGCAGACTGGCCAGAGCATTTACTGCAAGACAAAAAGGCAACAATCGAGGGAAGGTAACTGAGGGAGTTTAATGGGGAGCAGGCAATATTAAAATTCCCCATAGAAAAATAAGACAAAAACATTTGGAGTACGGCTAGGAATGCTTGAACACTCGAACATAAATGCGGGGAGAAAAAAACGGAATAAACAGGGAAGGTGAGGTTAACAAGGCATAGGTGAGAACAATTATAGGGAGCATCACACAATCACTCAGGGAGGAAAATACACAACTGCAGAGCTTTAGACAGGACAGGGTGGAGCAAGTATGAGTAAAAAAGTAAAAGATGAATCGAGATATGTATGAAAAAGAGAACCAAATTAAGACATGATATCCAGAGAGCCCAATAGGCTTCAACACTCACTAATGTTTGGCTAACATTTACATGAAGGTGCATTTATGTATTTGGATGCCCATAAACACACATACATGAATACACACAGAACCCCCCCCCCCCCCCCCCCCCAAGACACACAAACACACACAAACAGAGGCACAGTCTGACATGTCAGCATCTCTGAGTCAGTGAATCCAGAACATTGCAATCACAGCATGAATTGTAGTTCACTAGTTCATCAGTCACGCACATCCAGAGTGTGTCTGTGTACTGAACGGCCAGATCTGTTTAATAACATTACCCCCCTCACGCTGAAGAAATATTTAACAAGGGCAATTCCTGCCTGTCTGTGGAGATGAATCATGCTAAATAAAGATGCTGAGGGTGGGAAGTGGGGCTCTGAATCATCTCTGGCATGGAGAAGTAGAGCATGCCCCATTAGAGAGTAAAAAAAGAGCCAGGTCAAGGGCAGTGCATGTGTGTGTGCTACAGTTTGCTTGTAAAATATCATAGCTCAAAATGGTCTTTACTCTCTGTGAGTTAGTTCTACTGTACTTTGAACCAACGTGTTCTATGTTTCCTGCTTGCTTCTTGTACGCCTGCGCTTCCTGCTTTCTGTGTGTTCACTCCCTGGTGTGAGGAGCTTTATTTATCACATACACATTTACACAAAAAAACAAAGCTTGACAGTGAAAGACAAGAAAGTACAATCACCGAATCTATTGAGCTGATGAAGCAGGGGACATGGCTTAATCAATGAACCTCTCTAACCACAAATTATGACGACAAAGCTTTCTGATGAGCACAAATGTGAGAATCTCTCTTTTTCGATGAGAGGAAGAATAAAAAGCTCTACACTGGGGTTAGATACAAATATGCATAAAGGGATTGGACAACATCACATAGAAAATAAACGTTGACATATTTGTTAGTGCATTTCATGCACAACAGATGTAACATGAGGACAAAAATGTAGTAAAAGATGTATCGAGACAAAACTGACAAGGGAAGGTACCTCGCCAAGTGGTTGTGATCTATGTGACCATCATGGATGAAATGTGTACCAGCAACATTTCTGAAGATGTCAGAGTAGCAAGACACTCTCCATCCAAATGATTTTAACATTAAACAAAGTTAATGTTTATCAAAATGTTGTTTTGTCATTTAATTAAGGTTAGAATCATCTTTTTCTTTATCAGTATCCTATACTTTTAGTGTGAGTTCATATCAGAACATGAACCTTTTCTACTTTTATATCAGTAAAGAGGGGAAATCTAATCTCATATTCTATTTACACAAGCATCAGTACTGCTACATAAGTAAGCAGCCTTTCCTTCCCCCCTCTTTTCTGCACACACCACTATGCTGCCTGTGATACTGTCACAGCTTATTCATCAGCAGTAAGTCTGATCATGATTTGTCCACAGGGGGAGCCCTTGAGCTGTGTCTAAAATCTATTCCCTTACTACAGCAAGAAAAGCACACATCTCATCTGCATGAGAGGCAGTGCTTAAACTTCATGGACAAACAGTTCATCAATTTAGTTTGACAACACATCAACTGCTATCCCAGACCTCATCTCCTATAGCTGCTAATGATGCTTGCCATTAAGTCTCCCTAAATTGCTGATGGAAATGATTTTTCTGGTAAACACACAAAAGTGTTGACAAGGACGCTTGCATTTCTGGGATATGCTCCCCAACCTCAGTTGTGCAGCAGATGTTCGTCTCTTTTTATGTTTCATGCAATAGCGTGAGTCTTGTGACTACCCCTGCCAATAGAGATGAACACAGCTCTCCTCTGATTAGAGCAGAAGTCGAGGGATACCTACAATGATGCGCCACTCCCCATCATTTTCAAATGTTTGTATCTGGGGGGTGAAACAAACTCAAGAGGATGGCTCATTCTGAAAATGTCAGACTGATTGCCCGCTAGCGAAGGAACAGAAAATCAGATAGGGGCGAGGTTATATAAAACAATGTCAGTCAGTCTAATAACATTCACTGAAGGAGGCAATATGCTGAGAGGCAGGAAACTGTGTCAGCTATTCTGTCGACAGAAGATGAAGCAGCCTGCGTTACCTTCCAGGATGTAAACACACTCCTTGTTGGGAGGGTACGTGTTTGGGTAGTTTGGCGAAGTGAACACTCCGCCATTGATGTTGCGGACCCACGTGCCACAGTCGTTCTGGTTGGGGCTCTGGCTGCCATGCTCGCTCGGGGGATCTTAAAACAGAGAGGAGAAGAACAAATGAACAGATGGGTTATTGAGTCGGGGGATCAATGAGGGAATGATTGGAGAGCAGGGAAAGAGGAGGGAGGGTTTGCATGAGAAGAGGAAAGAGCAGGAAAGCAATAAAGAGGGAAGAAAGGAAGGATGGAATAAAGATTGATTCAAGCTTTGATAATTCCTATTTACTTCAGTGTCCGTATTGTTGAAACAGCATTAAGGGGAAAGAAGAAAATTGTCTTACCTTTACTTCTCTGTGCCAGAGCGAAACCCTCTTCTATTAGAAAGAAGAGTAACCACGCTGCAAAACAGAGACAACAACACATCAGTCACAGGTGATAGGATAATGTGTTTACATTTTAGTGTTCAACAAAGAAAAAAACGAAAAATCACTCAACAGCAACAAAATAAGTGTTTGAGATAAATGTCCCTTTGAGAAAATGCCTCATGGATATGTAAAACTTAAAATATGTAGAGTTGATAAGGATAAGAATTGCAGAAGAAAGAAGTACTTTATATATACATATATGGTTCATATCAGTGTAGATGTCTATACAAGCAGATCATTGTCATTATTGAGGCATTTATTAATGAATCTTGTAAAAGACAGTGATACAAGACTGAAAGAGAATTTTAGGACTGACATAAAGTTAACATTTCAAACTTTTGACCGCAATCTTTAGAGTTGCAAATGCAAACCCTCAGACTGCATTTGTCTACATGAGGGACATCTGGAAACTAATACGTTTATTTAGGCTCTGCAGTCCACCATTCATCTCACTGCACTAGGAAAAGAACAGAAAGATGATTTTTATAGACTTTAGATTGAAGTCAAACAGTTAAGAAAATGTTCTTAGCTTCTTCGAAACTTGCTACCACCATCATTCACCATCACATAAGACACACAAAAGCAGAACATTCTCCCAGTTTAAGCTTGAGTGGTCAACTCTTGAGAAGCAAGTATTTCATCACTGAATACCAGAGCCACTCCACAATCTCAGGTATCCCCTTCCTCCTCATTTTAGGTGCAGTTTGTATTCTTTCTTTTTCTTTTTATATTGAAACTTTATTTAACCAGGTTATTAACCCATTGAGAGGTCACCCTTGTCACCTTCAACCGCATCAAACCAAAACCTTTAAAAGTTGTATCTTGTGAATGACTTGGTGTGTGCACAGTCAGTTCACGGGAAGAGTGCACGCAAGAAGGTAGAAGGACAAACCGATAAGCTTCATGTGAAGCCACATACAAGCTTTTTTTTGGTAAGAGCATTTGATTTGTTGATTGCTTTTGGGATTTACAGACAATTTAAACAAATATAACCACAAAAAAACTTCAACCACAAAAAACTGCCCTAGGTTAAAGATTTCTTTATGTTCTGTTAAATAATTCATTAATTTGAGTTTCAGCTTTACACTGAATGGTCCTGGATTGAAATACAGATGAATTTTCATAGAGTCTTACAGACTAACAAAACGTATCAGTGAAGGAATTTTGAAAGAAGTAATGGTTTACGAAGCAGTATTACCACTACTCTTTTAGTAGTAGAAATGGCAGGAGGTAGTGAAGGCATTAGATGTACAACAGCAGCTGTATGTCGGGAACTTCTATCTGCTCCAGCTTACAGTAAAAGCAGAAGAAGTAGGAGCAGAAGTTGATTCTTTCTACTACTTTTATACCATCAACCCTCCTCCACACTACGAGACTCCACCCTACTAATCTGCAGCCTCGAGGTGGCAGAAACATAAAAGCATTAGCAGAAAAAACAGCCTCGGAGGCTTACAGTACTGATGAGTAGACAGGCGTTTGGGCAGAATACGGCTACAGACAATGGGTGAAATATGTTGCATTACAATAATATCTGTACAGAGGGCGAGCATGTCACAGCTCCTGACACTGCCTCGCTCTGATAAGCCCCTGTAGACCTGATCCCCACTGGGTTCATAATAGGTTGGCTCGCTCACATCGCATTACAGAGCGGGCATGAGGCTGGCATGTTGCATAAAGGCACCCAGGAAGGAAGGATGGAAGAGAGAGAGAGAGAGAGAGAGAGAGAGAGAGAGAGAGAGAGAGAGAGAGAGAGAGAGAGAGAGAGAGAGAGAGAGAGAGAGAGAGAGAGAGAGAGAGAATGCGTGGTTAACATTCACACCAATGAGCATGCATGTTTGAATGGACTCATTTTACACACACACGGCCCCCAGGCTGCAAGATCATTATTACTTCTATCTCCATTATCTCACACTGAATATGGTAGGTGTGTGTATGAACTACCACGGGCACATTTAGAGAACAGACCACCCAAACTCAAAAACCAAATAAGAGAGAAAGCTTAAGGCTCTTGCTGAAACACCTTTTTATTTATGAAAAGCAACTCATTAAATCTCACAGATAGCAAAAACACTGTAAACTACTCCACAAAGCTGGGGATAAGGCCATCATTGAAGAATTCTGAGTTGGAAATACTATGAGGAAGACTCTGTAAGAAACATTTTGGGCCACAGTTGTTCTATAATTCATGTAGTAATTTGTTATGTCTTTTGTCACATTATAAATAAATCAAAATCTAAGAAGGGATGCAGCCGTTCCCTTTTCAACACCAAGAATAGAACTTGTGAATATGAACAGAAATAGATGATAATCTTGAGCAAGGACAGAAACATACAACAATTTAAACATAATACAATGACTATGGCTATATTGCCCTCCCCTCTATTCAGCACATTTTTTTCTAAGTGTAAACACACAGCCCTTTACTCATTTAAGTAAAGACATATTTCAGACATTTGAAGGCATCCTAACATCCCAGTAACAGGAGTGTCATCTGACCTCTGCTCATTTTAAAGAGTGAGAGGAGAAATTACCCTGGGTCCAGCCCTGCGATTCTAGGTCATGTCATTTCATTTTTACATCACTTCTCACTTTAGCCCAGTGAATCTGCTTTCTCTCTCTCCCTCTTGTAACTGACTAGACATAAATAAAATCAGAGGTCAACACCACAGTCTTTTGCAACAAAGGATTGGAAATATAAAGGCTGTTAATGTGTTATTTCCTGTCCGATTACGGAATTAATTAGACTTATAGGCTAAGAGGTAGGCCAAAGTGACAAAAATAGGCAAGGTGATTAAGCTAGCTAACAAAATTGGGCAAGACTACAACAGTTTAGCTAATTTTTAAGCTTTATGCTATAGAAAATATTGAATTAACGTGAGGGGTCATTGTCTGTTACAGTCAAAATAAAGACGCCATTGCTAAATGTGATAAGAGATAGGCTACCGAAGGGAAAGTTAGGCTACACCTGTGTCTACTTAAGAGCCAATTAGACCTTACTGTAATTTAATTAAGGTGAATACCCATTAACAGTGAATTCTGCCGTTACACGATGACTAATGGCCAACAATTATAGCCTATAGGCTATATTTATAGGCTACCTGTTAAACCACAAAGCCATTGCTGCAAACTGGCCACACGGAAACGCTTCACTGGACGCATCAGGAGGTGTTGGAGCCGTGTGCTGCGGCGCACGCCTTAGGTGTTGATGGCGCGAGACAGTGGCGGAAACGGGAGTCACTGAAGCAGAAGCACGCACGCACACAGGCGTAGAGGCTATCGCGTGTGCAGGACCACAGACGTCAGTGTGCGGCTCTGAACTTGGAAAGCTGACTTAAACATGAAGCAGAAATCACAGTTTATTATAAGCTCGTATTTTAGAGTTATATTGATCAATTTAAACTGCAGTGTTTTTATTTCCTAAAAATACGCAAGGACATTTTAAATACAGGGAAAATATGCCACCCTTAATCCAAAGAAAAAACCTCAATACCCGCAATTTTGTGGGACTTGTGAGGATTAAGTGTAGTAAGAATAGGCTATGTGTTACTATCAGTGGAACACATTAAGGCGGTCAAAGTCGTTGCAGATAATGCTCCTCGAAGGTTTTAACGCTCCTGTATTGATTTCTAATAGTTTTTGACCTTTGCCGTCCATTATAATCATGAAACACAATCATATTGCACTCACGTAGGCTGGTGTGAACAGAGGCACACCTCGCAGTGCCCGAACTGACTGAAAGCAGTAAAACCACTCTGGTTCTGTTCCCCTTAATTACATTACGCTCGAATGGTCCAGGATATATGAGTATTGCAGTAAAAAAAAAAGACACATTTTAATCCCGTGGTGTGAATGAGCACAACTGTTAAAGCTGGTTTAGTTTAGTTTTTCATCTACTGGCTTTGGTCAGTGCAAACCGTCCAAAACCGATCACCCTATTCAGAAGAACCTATCGGGATGTTGCTGAATTTTAGGAAATAGAAAGCAGCCCAGCAGATCCTGGACATTTGACAAGTGATTTATAAATCACTGATTAATTATAAAAATCAATTAGTGTGGCCAATAAAACGGAAGATTTTCCAATAAAACTCACAAGAGGGCAAGTTGATACTAAAGATAGAAATAGCAGGAAAAAAGATGTCTGCATGGATTTACCTGAAATCGCCCTGCGTGGTGTTAGTTTAAGAGCTACAAGGCTGATATAAGAAATAACAAGGAAATTCAAATGTTCTGAAGCTATTTTATTGTGATGTTTTATTGCATGCAGTCCTTTGATTAATATGCATGCGTTTGAATTTAAATCACTTGCGAGTGAAACTAATCCACTGTGCTATAAGAAATAAAAAACAATTTGAATCCCAGTTTAAATAAACTGTCAGTTCTTTCAGCCCAAGGCTTTGGATCTTGACGCGCAACACGGATGATTGGGCAGCTCGTGCAACAACTCACCTCTGTGCATCTCCTCTCACGATGTGATTCCAACCCAAAAGCACCTTTCTAAAACCGCCCTCCTATTCTGTCCATGTCAGGGGTCCACCGGGCTCTTCACAAAATCCAACTTTTCTCCGACAACAGTAAATCCATTACGCAGAGGCACGCTCCAAGAGAGTGAGAGAGAGAGATCTTCTTGTTCAGTCTGTGATCCAGCAGCGTTTGTCCACGGAGTACCGCAAGCCTTTTAGCCAGGCATCATCACCGTGAACAGCTACAGCCTCCAACACGACTACAGCCGAGATGACATGTGGAGGATGGACTGATCCAGCACGCGCTCTAAGAGAGGTAGGTATCCAAAAGATGCGTATGGATGGATGGTGGATGAAGAGAGAGTGAGAGAGAGAGAGGGAGACAGAGAAAGAAAGATTGAGGGAGTGATGGAGGAGGAAGAGGAGGAGGAGGAGGAATGTGCGCCTGTCTGCTCTCCGTCCGTGTCTGAACTAAGAAATGCTCCTGAACGAGGCTCATTTAAGCCGTGGGCGCTGCTTACATCAATGAGCGGCTTGTCATGAGTAGCGTCAAGTAAGACACGATGACGAATTCCCGTTTCCGGTCTTTCACAATGAAACTTCACTTGCACTAGTCACAACGAGAATGCAGATATTAAAAAAAAAAAAGACACAAGCTGCACTTGTCAAGATATGTTCTACTGACCTTGTCTTGTGATCGTTTTTTGTTTATTCTGCCTACTTATCAAGGCCTTTTTCATATTACTGTGTGGAAATATGGACACGTTGCAAATTGGGCATAATGCAATAGTGTAAAATCTTGACAGTTCAGCGACAAGATGCTCTATTTCGAATATCTTATCACTTATTGTTCCCTTTAGTTCTAACGAAACAAAATCTCATAAGTTGTTAAATATTTCTCTTGCCTTTGTTTGATTGTCCATATCCTTCTAAAAACAGTGCTGAGGTTATACAATCTCAATTACATGTGTTAAGTTTCTTTACTGGTAAAAGTTACTGAAGTTATAGATTTTTACTTTATTATGAAGGAACAAATTGAATAATAAGAATTAGACCCAAGAAGTTTGTCTTACTAAGTTTATTGTGAGTATTCTGGCAAACGATGGGCAATGCAGAGTCACCATTACAGTGTCTGTAGAGTCTGACACAGAACTGCAAGATAAAAAGAGTTATATATCATAGTTGCAGGTAAAAGAACAAGGAGTCTCTATTACTCTCCAAGAACTTCTTCAAAGCAATGTCATTAATTATTGAAGGCTCAGAAATGCATTTATTCTGAGAGAAACTACCTAATTAATGTCACAAGCCTGCACAGTAATGATAAACACACTAAAACAACAGCTACATGCTTGTGTTAAGTTTACTTCTGTGCTTTTATTTCTAAGGGCAAATTATCTCTTTTCCGGTATTTGCTCACGTTTTATAGCTTCACACAGCTTGTCGCGTGCACCATCTCCTTGCTGTAACACACTGCTTTCCATCAGCAAGTAGCCCACACACACACACACACACACACACACACACACACACACACACACACACACACACACACACTGACACACCCATGCACACATGCGCGTGCAGAACTATCGATTATCAATACTGTAACCTCCTGCTTTGCATCAGTAGTGATCTGCTTATAGGCTACAAGCCTAAGACAGTCTTCCTCTCTTCATGCATTATTTAGCAGGGTAGCTCCTGAAGTGGGGTGCTGAGCCCAGCGGGGGGCTTATAGGAGCCTCCAGGGGTCCTCTAAAATTAAAGGCAGTTTAATTCCACTGCTGCTGCACTCATTACAAATTTAGATAACAAGAGTACATAAAGGTGATTATTTTTTAGTGTAAATCACCCTCTAGCTTCCCAGCAACAAAATAAACAAAAGACGTTCTTAGAAAGGAGTTTCAGGGGAATCATTCCTGTTAGTGGTGAATAATTGATGGTTTTAGGACTTAATTTCTATCTATTTATTTCACAATCAACTTCAAGAACAGTGCAATATGCCAAAGAGAATACAAATATTTAAAGCTGCAAGCAGCGTTATTGTGGTTTCTGAGCAGATTAGTAACATTTGATCTAATGACCTGAAGCACGTGTTTTAACTAACAATATGCTAATACTCTTTTTTGATTTTGTACATGGATCTACCTACAGAATCATTTGATGTAGTTAACAGTTCCATCTCTTTGAAGATTTAAAGAAAAAAAGACAGCACCAACTAGAGGTCAATAAGTGTAATTAAAAGAGTAGGTGTATGCTATTTGAATTTGCAACTCTCAAAACGTTTTGGTGAACCTTATCATTTTTTCTCTAGTAAACCCTTTAAAAAAAGAAATATCATTTTTTATCAGCTATCACTTGGAAATCCTTGACATGTTTGTACCTGAATAAGAAATTTAACCACAACATTTTTTCATGCAAACATTTCAAATTATTCTTTCCCGTCTGGGTATTTAAACTTTCGACTGGATATCTCCAGCCCTAGAATTAAATGCATACAAAAAACAAAAAAAATCCATGCAGCCATTCATGAGCCACTTCCTGATCACTGAATCACACAAAAACACATGATAAAGGCTTTGCATCAGAAAATGTTCACCAAAATGTTTTTTTTTTTAAAGATCTTTTTTGGGGGATTTTCTCCTTTATTTAGATGACAGTGGATAGAGTAGGAAATCTTGAGAGAGAGTGGGGTGTGACATGTGGGAAAGGAGCCGTAGGTCGGACTTGAACCCGGGCAGCCAGCTTGAGGGACTACTGCAGCATGATCTACGTAACCACTAGGCCATCTTTGCCACAGAAAATATGTTAATATGAATTTAAAGGCAAACATTTAAAGATAAATGATTTGGAAACAATTTGATGAATCAAAATGAAATACCATTAATAACATTAGATCTGCAACTTCTATTAATGAACATGACAAATATTAAACGGACTCAGAGGACTTCTCGAAAAAGTAATTTGAGAAAATTGAGAAAAAAGTGAGGCATTTTCAAATTCATAGAGAAGAACCATTGGAGCAGAGATCGAGACTAATTAAGAAATTAAATTGATGAAAGAATTATGACTCTAAAGCCATGCTTTATTTAAGAAAACTTGCACCTGCCATTGTTTTTGTCCTAAAGTTTTTGCTGCTCCGACACGGAGATAAAACAAATGTGTAAAAATGTGGAGGCCCTAAGAGGACATGCTTCCATACATAGCTTTCACTCTGTTTTCCTGCAATCGTTTCTGATTGTTCTCTTAAGATCTTGACATATTTATCCCATATCCCCAGAATTGGAGAAGCACAAAACAAAACACTGAAATAGGCTTAACTCACCTCATTAGGATGGGCAACATCAGCTTGACATGTCCTGGGCTATCATTAAAACCAGCCTTTTGTTTCGTTTTCTAGATCACCAGAAAATGATGTAAACAAGCTTCGTTATCTGGAGACAGTGAGATAAATAAGTTCAGATATTGAGAAAAACAACAGAATTTAACTTGTTATCACAGAACAACCGGCGCTGTTACCTCTAGATGATGAGATAAATTAGTAGAGATCTCGAGAAAACAACCTGATATTACTCATTATCACGGGAATTATCAGTAAATAAAATGTATGGATGAATGTCTGCTTAGGGCTCCTGTAAAAGAAGAAAAGGAAGAAGCACAATAACAAGAAAATGACAGTGTAATGCTGCAGTTGTTTTAAGCAGGAGAAATCTTTATTTTCAAACTCAGCAAGTAAACACATTTAGTAGCTCGAACATTCATTAGCAAATAAAATCCACAGAGCAAAATAAATTACAAACACGCGCAGTTAATCGTTAATATAAAGTGCAAACCACTTGGAAAGGCATGAACTCATTCTCGTTAACATGAAGATCTGAACACATTGGAGTGCTTGGCCTGATTAACTTTCAAAAGACAACAATAGTTGAAACTTAATCTTTAAAAAAAGGTTGGAGTAAAACGCCGTATTCAGCAGGACAAACTGTCTTTAGACGATCTGCTGAGCCTTGATGCAGTTACATTAGAAATAGAAGGACACAACACAAAAAAAGCTTTTTTTGGCACTCCCATGATGCACTGTGATACGATTGACCGAGGAAAACATGAATCTGCACTCAGCCCACCTGAATACTGTGTTTCATTCTCAGAGAGTACATGGTCGTAGTTATTGTGATGCATTTTTCTGTTTTGGTTCACTTTTCATCAGTTGAGCTTGAAAAAACAACTCCGTTAAATTTCCTTACAATAATTGAGATAAAAAAAAGAGGTGAAATAAACTAGACAATGTACAGTAACACACATGGACTTCAAGTAACTTTTCACATTTAACACTTTGTGCCAAGAGTGCTATCCTTCCAGTGAATTAACTCATCAATTTGCAGTAATTATTGGGCGCTTGAACAGGAATCAGTGTTGTTTTGCCAAAGGAATACTCTAATAACACCCCTGAAGATCATGCAGCACGTCCACAGAAACCCCTGCTTTAAACTCCTGAGTGATCTCCATCAGGATTTCTTTCTGCGTCTCCATGGCCTTGTTACAGCTACTGTACTTCTAACGCTGGAATGAATTAATGAAACGCAACATAAATATTTCACATCTGACTGGAGGACGGGAAAATATCAAAAAGAAACATTTTAGGGTGAACGAGGATCCGTTTATTGGCCCTTGAAACGTGTGAGTGAAAAATTGTGTGTGTGAGGGCGAGGCCAAAAAGGCGGACGAGGACAGGAGACGATGATCTCCCATCATGCAGTTCTCTTCCATCACATGGCGTCGAAGTGGAAACGGTGTGCTTCCTGCCTCTTCTCTCGGTCGTCTGCTTTCTAAATGACACAAACACAAAGTCAAACAAAGACAGTTAGCTTTTTATCTGTTTTTGGTCTAACATACTGTGTCAAAATCAGAAACATGATCCTTCAAAAGCTCTGAAGGGACTGATGCACAGGAGAAGAGAAGTTCCTGAACTACTAAGAACTCCTTTAATACCAGTGACATTAAAATATCCACATGATTTATTTTCATACTTCTGTGTTAAAGGAACATAGAACAAATGAAGACTAAGACATTACAGTATTATTAGTGGAAAGTAAAAGTAACTAAACACAGTACACACAGAGGCCGTCAGACATACAGGAGTCTTTGTGATTCTCTCAAGCCCTTTATTCCCAGAATTCATCACCTTTCTTTTAAAGCCACAGAGTACATTTTCAGTTTTCCATTCTGTGGATACAGATAAGATGTTTATAAAGAAATAAGAAAGAGGGGGGGAATCGGTGGGTGTCCTCTGAAGCCAGCGTTTTGTAAAAGCTATTATACTTGCGGCCATGAAAACCCACAGGTCTGTATTCCTTTCACTGACACCTTCAGGAATTGTTTCAAGGTATTAAAAGTCGAAAGAGATCAGGGGTTCTGCAAACACTACATGAAGAATATTGTTGACTCATAGTTGGCCAAACAGACAAAAATATATAAGATACTTTGTGAATAACTTTCATCTTTACCAGGATCTAGTCCTAACTTTAAGGGGAAATTCTTAGAAAAAGTCCTGGGCCCGTATTCACAAACATTCTGAGAATCCTCTCAGAGCTCCTAAATTAGCTTAAAAAATCCTTACAAGGATTTTAGTGATTTAGGAACAATCTCAGAGCAACACTGAGCGAGGAAGAGCCATTCACTTTTATTTTAGTGAGGAGGCGGGGTTAACAGGTATGACACATTTTTCAGAATCTGTGATTGGTTAATCTAAATTTTTTTAGAAAAAAAGTGAAACATAGAATCTAGTCAGACATTGTGTAATTATAAACACTATGGAATTATCATCTGTGTGATAATATGTAAGCCATACTTTATATATAATATAAGTATACAGCCTACAAGATGTTTGAAATCACATGCCCACTTGTTCAGCAGCTTCTTCCCATGCTGATCGTTACATCAGCAGGTAACAGGTCTTAATTAGTGTTTGGATGCACCTGTGGAGCTGAGCACATGTAGACAAACTCAACATGCATGTCTCACTTTGTACTGAGAAAAGTCATGAATGGATTGAAATGTCTGCATAAATCCTTTTTGTCTGTTCGGCACAACTATGAGTCAATAAGATTATACTTCATGTAGTGTGAAAATTTCTCCATTTTCTCCTCAGCTTGAGAAACTCTTAAGCCTGTTAAAAGTCCTCCTCACTCCTCCTAACAGTTTGACACCTTAGGAGCTCTCTTAAGGGCTAAAGGCGGGCATACACTGTGCGACGTTTTCGATCGTTTTGAAAATCTCAGACTCAAACTGCACGAGTAAATCACATGCGATGAAAAGCCAAAGCTAAAGATTTATGTGCGCACACTGGGCCTCATTTATCAATCTTGCGTGAAAACAGGCGCAGATCTGAGCGCAGATTTGGTCTTACGACAGGACACACGTGCGATTTATGAAACGTTCGTATCTGACCAATCTGAGCGTACGAATGAGCGGGCCTTGATAAATGCGGCGGCTGAATTCGATCGTCATTAACATGTTACGCCCATAAATATTCCTGGTTCGGAGGCCTCGCCCACTGAGGTCAAACCTGGAGAGACGAAACATGAGTAAGAAAAGAAACTTTTCTGACACGGAGATCGGCATCCTGACATCGGAGGTGGAAAGAAACAAAACAGTGCTTTTTGGCAGTCTGAAGAGTGGCATAAAAGGGGCTCATAAAAACGCTGTCTGGAAAAAGATAACGGAGGCAGTCAACAGCGTTGCCGTACAGGAACGGACTCCAGCTGAGGTTTGAATATAATTCTCAATAACTTAACCCATGCCTAACGACTTAAATGAATCTTTTCATCCGCAGCCTAAAAGCTTATGTCTGCTAATTGATCAAAACAATTCTTTACATTTAGGTCAAGAAAAAATGGTCGGATTTGAAGCTGGCCACCAAGAAACGTGTTGCTGCGTTTAAACGCAGCATCAGGCAGACTGGAGGAGGCCAACCAGACTCCAGCCTGATCCTGACGGGGACGGAGGAAAGAATTGCCTCCTTAATTGGGTCCGAGTCGATCTGTGGCATAAGTGGTGGAGGTGACACAGACGCACTGGCATCAGACCCAGAGCAGAATGGTAACTAACAACCCCCTTTTGCTTGCATTAAAAAATCAAACTGACTGTACACCATTTCTTACAAATAATAAGGCTTACACATGTTACATGGGTGACATTTTTATTGTATTAAATATTTCAGAGCCAGGCACCAGCATGATGTCAGCCAGATCTGCTCCCCAGGGCGGTCCCACTATTACTGCCGAGAGTGAGCGCGTGCCCTCGGCCCCCCGTGCTGCGCCCAGACCGAACCTGATCACGGCAGAGGTCCTGGAGAGACAAGGGGAGATATGCAGGTTATTGGCCTCAGTCGTCGGCGCACTTGACGCAATTAATGAGACACTAAAAGAAATAAATGAAACTCTAAAAAAGCCATAATAAAATGTTTAAATGACTAAATGTTGTCTGTGTTTAGTATGCCTTTAGCCAATTCCACCAACAATACTTCACATTACTGATTAATACTGCAGAGCATTTGCAAGAGTTTAAGGTATACTTTACGTTTTAAAAGCGACAAATGAGGTCCTGTCTCCTCCGTACAGCCCCCTGTGGAGGCTGTGCTGGCCACGGCTCCATGGGCATGGGCTCATCCGGCTGCGCCGCTCATTCACCAGTGCAATGTTGTGCAAAACTGAACAGGCCAAAATGATATCGCACACTTTGTCTGGGGTATACAGTAGCATTCCCCCTGCAGGTCCGAGACAGAGCCACCTGCCCTTCAGCAACCCGAAGCAGCGCTCGACTGTGACCCGTGTGCGTGTGTGCGCACTGTTGAACCTGCGTTCCTGCTCTGTAGCGGGGTTATAAGGTATTCCGTTAGAGGATAACCCTTGTCACCTAGAAGAACCATACCAAAATGTGAATCATCTGATACCTTGTTTAGTGTAATGCAATTTATCGAGGGTAGCCACTTACCGAGGAGATGACTTTGGCTCTGCAGTGCGCCCTCCTGCAGCCGCGCGCCAACAGAGCTGTTTTGAAAAATAAAAGAATCGTGTGTCCCCCCTGGCCACCTGGCCACCACGTTTAAAAGTGATAGCTTGGCATCACAAATCACCTGGACATTTATGGAGTGGTAGTTTTTGCGATTGATGAATGCGTAATCATTCATGGATGGTGCCTTCAGGCGCACAGGAGTACAATCAATCGCTCCAACCACATTTGGAAACCCAGCAATCTCATAAAATTGCCTTTTAATCACATCATTGTATGGGAACCGAATGTATTTTCGGGAGAGAGATTTTATTGCAGCCAACACTGCTGGCATCGTCCTGCTGATCGTTGGCTGGGAGACCCCAGCCCTGTCCCCGACCTCTCGCTGAAAGGTCCCGGTGGCCAAAAACCCCAGCGTGGCGAGCACCTGAACTGGTACAGGTAAGGCATTTGACCGCCTGGTTTCTCTCTTTAATCCAGCAGCTACATTATTGCATAAATCAATAAGCACATGCCTTGGGAGCCGAAAGCGACTGATCAACCAGGCATCACTCTCCATGAGGAGATCCCTGAGGTCCCTGAAGACGCGCTCACGTCTGACACGCACGTATTGCTCCTCCAAAATAAGCAAGTCTGCCATCATCAAGACTTGATAACTGTCAAAGCATCTGTTTAAATAGGGGAATGAATAAACATCTGACCAACCACAGTGGAACGATGATTATCTCAACAGGTGCTTTCAATTTTTGTTCCAGTTCTGTCACACCCATCGGACAAAAACAAAAACAATTACACCTTTTTGCCTTTAGTTAATTTGCAAACACACATTTCTGCTTGTATTTATGATTCTTTCACATTTTAATGTGTAATAATTAGTTGTCATCTTAGGCTATTTATCCTATTGTTTAATTTTTTGAAAGTGGTATCAGTAAAAACATGGGCTTTAAAAGAAATGTTTTCGTTTTAATAATCCGTTTTGATCTGTTCTAAATATGTGACTGCTTATGCTTAATGACAGCTGAGGTTTGTTCATTATTTTCCGCCAGATTTTGCTGTGCTGCACCGCAAATCCACAGACTCGAATTTGCGTACACGAGCTCAGACCTGACGTGAGATCTGATCGCAGCTTCCGCTTACGTCCAAATTGATAAATGCCGAAGTTTGCGTGGAAATGGTCGTACGCACGGTTTTCGGTCGTACGTTCGTTTGATAAATGAGGCCCACTGTGCGGTCCGATGCTCGGCTGCGACCTGATTGCTCACACTATAAGAGCGAAATAAACACGTCAGGTCCCCAAATCCGGAAGAGGACTGGAGAGATGCTCACGAAGGAGAAACGTGCTGCCTTGACCATTTGTGCCATTCTATGCGCTGAAACGTCAGTAAAGGCATGAGTGTGCCTGCCACATCTGAACAACAGTGCTTAACTTGTAAACCCTGAGGTCCCGGGGCACAGAGAGAGTGCTGTTCCAGCGTTGCAGGAAGAAGAGCGGACACACGGACATCAGTGCGCACTTATTGCACGTTGGAGCTGTTTGGACAGCGTCTGTTAACGGAGACTACAGTCTACAGTGTAGATCCCACTATTCTGTGCTAAACTGATTTACATTAGAACTGATGATCGATTGAAGTTTCTGTTTCAAGTCTCTCCACCTCTGTGCGTAAAGTTTCAAGTCTCTCCACCTCTGTGCGTAATGGCACACTCGCGCTTATCTGTATGAGCTCACTCCCTTTCAGAGGTTGTCCTGCAGTTATTGAAATAATAATCAACTAAAACTCCAAAATCTAGGATAGCATCTAGTTGCTGCTCTGTCTGACAGGATGATCAAACGTCTTTGGTTTCTTTGATTATGTTGAAAACTTCTCCGCAACACTTCAACGTGTGCGCAACGATATAGAAGCTCTGACCAGCTAGGAGTTGTGGGCCTGTCACTCTGCAGAAACTATTAGTTAGTAAGTTTAAATGTTTTAATAACCTGATAGTTTTAATTGTGCCTGATTTAGGGGGCGCTGCCTACTTCCCGTGTCCCGGCACAAACAGCAAAAATTTCATCATCACACTCGCCACTCTTCTAAACAATTATCAACACGACACAGCAGCACAGCAGAGAATAACATTCCTAGTTATTTAAATACAACAAAGAATGTCATAAAAGATAATATTATATTGCGCCAAACGTAATGAGAGATTTGGATAGTGACAAAGGGGCTGGATCCAATCAAACAGGTGCCGGTCCCAATCTGGTAGGTGCCAGATCTTATTCCGACAGGATCCGGCACAAATTAAGCACTGCACAACAAGTCTGGCCTCCATGTCCTGAGTCCAAACCACACGCTGCGGCGGCACCGACATGACGACATGCTTCTTCTTCTGGACGTGGTAATGTTTACATTTTTCACGCAGGCGCAAAGAGGGGAAAACCCACTGATCTCAGGTGAATCGGCTCGTAGCTCTGCTTCAACTGTGCGATACCCTCACGAGGGGCAACCAAAATATCAAACAGGTTTGATTTTCAGGAGACCAGCCGATTGCCGGTCGGGAGCTGGTCGGGAGGGGTGTATCGGTGCTCGTTGCCCCCTGTATACTACACGACTCACGACTCACGATTCAGCTGAAATTCGGCCCGACTCCAAAAATTCTCGCACGACTCAGAAATCGCCCCAAAATAGGGAAAAAATCGCACAGTGTATGCCAGACTTAAGACACTTTGTGAATAACTTTCATCTTTACAAGGATCTAGTCTGAACTTTAAGGGGACATTCTGAGAAAAAGTCCTGATTCTAAGAATTTTCTGAGAAATGTTGTCACTAGGACCAACACTTAGTACTTAGGAGGCTTCGTGAATACGGCCCATGGTGTTTTATCCGTATGAAATGCTAACATATGAACAGGACCAAAAAAACATGTACATGCAGAAATCACACTTAATTCCCTCCAGCAGAAACACTGGGAACCGCTAAATTTGGACTTCTGATTGGGAGTAATGATTTAGATTCTTCCAGCAGAAATCTCATATTTGTAACAACCCGTGTCTGCTTCACAGACAAGAGCATGAAACTGCTCTGTTGTCGTATTAATCTGAATTTAATTAACGTAATATTCAATAAAAACCCTAAAATCTGTGAAGAAAAAACACAGCTTGCTAGCAACCGACTGTGCCATTGTCACACGACAAATGAGGTAAATGAGTTCTTTACTGTTATTACACAGAGGAGGCTAGTAGGCAGTCAACACTCACACCTCCAGAAGAAGAGACCACTGCCAAAGTACGATTTTCTCTGGCTCTACTAATTATAGGTTTGTGTTTGAATAAAATGAACAGATATGTGTTCCTTGTATACAACATTTCTCCCAACTTTCACCTTAAGTACTCTTATTATGGTATTGTATTTGCAGGAAATGACAACTTGCTCAGTGTGTTCCTATCCCCACCACGCTGAATACAAAAGGTCAACACACAAAATCATTTCATCATAGTAACGTCAACACTCAAACTTCTAAGTTTCCTCAGAAAATAGAGCTGCTGTTGAGCCTCTGCAAATCTTGCATTGATGTTGGCGTTCCTTGTCAGTTTGTTGTCGATAATTGTACCAAGATATCAATACTCGACTCCTGTACAATTTCAATTGTTGTGTCGTTCATAATTACAGGGGAGGGAGATGAATGTCTTTGAAAATCAATAATCATTTCTTTAGTTGTCTTTGTGTTAAAAAAATCAATAAGTTATCACTGGCTGTAAAAGTGATCAATCTCAGCTCTTGATGGTATTTGATCGCTGTTTTGGCAGGTGGACTCACTGATTCCAGATATCACAGGCATTTTGGATACTTGTGTAGCCTACCTATTAGCTACACAACTGGGTTGATTTTATAGTACAACTACATGGTTGTGTTTGAGTTTCTGTCTGACCATGAGAAATAAACACTGACCATGTGAAAGACGGACAAGGTGAACTCTGCAGATCTGTGGGTAAAGAAAAAATTCTCCAGCGTCAAAACATCCCCTCTTTAGTGTGTTTGTGTGTGTGAGTGAAACATTCTGCTATGAACAAACAAACTGTGCCTTTTCCCTTAACCTTGTAATATACGACACAACACCTGGTCTGTTACCATGGAAACTAAAGTATGCAGATCAAAGATGGTGACAGCTGTAGCCCCTGAATGCTTCAAGGATGAAAATTAAAAATGCATGACAAAAAGAGGCTAAAATCAAAATGCCAAAATTACCCCGGGTGTGTTCATCCGTGTGCTCGTGTATGCGAACACACTGTGTTACTCCGAAACCTACAGCTGAGAAAACAACCGTGATTTGAATGTTCAAGCTGCAGATTACCATTCAGCGATCATTTTAGGCTGGAACAGCATTATTTTCCCATCAATCAGGATCAAAGTGAACACTGTTGTGTTCGGCCAGGTCTGCTGTCATGGTGTCCTTACTCTCTAATCATAAAGCTTATTATCCTCAAAAACTCCTCATGAAATAAAAATACGCTGAACTTTGTCATTTAATTATACAATTATAGCAACACAAGACAAGATAATTAGTTTAATGGGACTCCTTAATGAGAAGTTAACCTTTTAATATTCAACTGAAGCTCCACAGGTAGAAAAATACAATGACCTCCATTATCTATGATCTTTGCAAATTCCCAACTCATACAGTCTCTGGAGAAAGAACAATGAGACCAGCTAGGATCAGCATACAAACAAACACAGCTTCAGTCCTTGTATACACAAGGAAAGGCCTTCTAAGGATAAGGGTTTATAAAGGGATAATAAGTGTGTATTTATAGCCAACAGTCTATTATCATCATCTGGGCTTCACCGCACACAGGCAGGTGTGAGGGCTGCAGGTGGCGGAGGAAGAGTCGAGCTGAGAGCCGCCTGACAGACGTGCAAGATGTCACCAGAACATAAGTAGGATAGCAAGCTCAAAGGCAA
Source organism: Tautogolabrus adspersus (assembly GCA_020745685.1). Taxonomy (NCBI): domain Eukaryota; kingdom Metazoa; phylum Chordata; class Actinopteri; order Labriformes; family Labridae; genus Tautogolabrus; species Tautogolabrus adspersus. The sequence goes on from CM036535.1 coordinate 7,137,308, forward strand.
TTCATAAAATGCACCTACAACTTAAAATCCAGTGTTAAGAGAACAGAGGTGGATGATGGATTATGCTTAGTGTTATTCCTATTATTTGTTTGAACCTTAATGGCTCACAGAAGAACAGAAATCATTTTATACAGCAGCACATTGGGTTGAGGTTGGATGAGGCCCAGGATTAAATGGAATGAAGCAAGTCAGCATTCCTTTGGCTATCAGACTGCAGTTTGGCACATCAGAAATTAAAAAAAAGAGACCCTGTCGTCTGGACTGGTGCAACACGTTCTCAGCCCACACTCGTCAAACACAGCAGCTTGGTTTGTGCTAAATGAGATTTAAATATGAAGATCTATGTACCACTTTATTTATTTGGCAAACGCAGGGATCCGCTTTATTTGATGACTTGGGAGCATAGATAGACTGTATACAACATTGACGTAGTCTCAGTGATGTCAACCATCAGTTTCTGAAGAGGCAATCTGAAGCACAACGATGACGGTCACCATGTCTCATCCTAACTTTCTATCAATCGAGTAACAGGTAGAGGCAGAGTTAAAGTGGGCCTTAAGTCTCCTGGCAAACAGCTAACACGGGTCCACCTGTCAGTCAAATCAGCCTAACCCAAATCAAATATCAAAAAGGATGTTTTTTTCATTAGTTGTAAATGTTTATTTTGGGGCTTTTTATGCCTTTATTTAGAGATAGGACAGTAAATACATTTTGAAACCCGGGAGAGAGAGAGAGTGGGGAAGGACATGCAACAAGTCGGACTCAAACCTGGGCAGCCCACCTGGAGGACTACAGCCTCCGTACATGGGAAGCGTGCACTAACCACTAGGCTACTGGCGCCCAAAAATGGATGACTTTGTTTTTACCAATACAGTGATGAGCTAAAGATACCAAAACTGATTCATGAACCAGGCTGTAAACATGTTTATTTCTGCTGTAACGATTTGCATTTTAATATGGGACCTGAGGGAGATTCCTCTATTTTTGCAGACAGCCTCAAGTGGACACACACGGAACTGCAGTTTTTTGCTTCATTTTTCAACAGCCTAGGTTGCTGCTTGCTTAGGAGTGAGAATATGTAAAGATTCATTCATTCATTCATGTTAATTGTAACCATGCCTGTTGTCTATTCCTCAACACATTGTTTAAATGTTGCATCAGAGCAGCTCATGTTCATTAGAGAGACCTCTTGACAAGTCTGTCTTATTTTAATGAACAGCCAATCCTTCACTCATGTTGACTAAACTGCAGCTACAGATTTACTGCATTTTTTATCAGCTTTGATTCCTAAAGCCCTCATCTATCTTCTAAGATACCAACGCCTCAAATTGATTGACGTTGAGCCTTTTTAGAAAACATGTTTTTTAAGGCGTGGATGGATTGATTTGAGGTCCATTCAACTGGATAACCATCTACTGGGCTGTGCTGCTGTTAAAGCGTTGTCTAATTGCGTACCCAGGGGATACCGCTAAATTGTCATCATGGGGCCTGAATCATCATTAAGCAGCGGGGCATTGATTTGTGTCCATCTAGAGGTTTATTGACATGGTGGAGCGTGTTTGTCTGAAAACAGGTGAAAGCCAAAGTGGGGGATTTTGTGGTCTCATAGGGCTTTAATGTCAACTAATTAAGTCTGGCATACACGACCTGCTTGAATAATGATGCATCCTTGGTTCAAAGATGGATTTCATTCTGCTACTTCAAAAGTTTGTCACTGGTGGAAACCTCAGGGGAAAACTTGGAAATTTGGAGCCAAGGTTAACTAACCAAAGACTGCAGTTCCTCTAAATAGGAGTTAGCCTCTCGTCATGGCTGTAGCATGAGTTTATGTAGCTGCTCTCCCCGCTCTACTACCCTGATGTAAACTGGCACAGAAGAAAGATGGCGTCTTGAAAGGGCTGCGCAGATAAACTGGTACATAATTACTCAACTGGGGCAATGCTTAACCACATTCAGCACAGGTGTGTGAACTTTAACCTGCAGGGAGGACTGAAGGCTGGTGGTGCTAGCACTGTTAACTTTAGCCAAACTTGGCAAACCAATCTGACATTGTTTAGCCTCAGAATAATGCATGTTGCATCTAAGCGGCATTTGAAAAAGCCGTCAAGTCATTGCTGAAGAGTGTGATGAACTGTTTTAAATATACTGTAAATCTAACAGGCAACACGCAATATGGTTTTGGACAGTGTTTAGCCGTGTAAAATAAATACAACCATTTTCAACCTTTTCTGAGTGTTTTCTAACCTTTAAAGTAGTCGACTAGTCTGAATTTAAATTTCTGTTAAATCAACTGGGAAATAAGTCGCTAGGAACAGCCCTAACTCCTCTTGAGCAACATGCTCATGTCCGTACAATGTCAATGCAGTGTACAAACCAACAAGTGTCTTGATGGCTTTGTGCCTCATTTTGTACAGTCCACAGTTTTATCACCAGTTTTTATTCATCTGTTCTTTCCACCTTAGATTCACATGAATATTTCTGTTTAATCTGCATATTGTCCCAGCTTATTACCCAGCCTACACTGAGGTTCAGTGGAGTGGTGTTGAAGTCCTGTTAGCTTGTTAGGCAGGACAACATGTCTTTGCCCCGTTGCTACTGCCCTCTACCTGACTTTGTTATTAGAAGAGCAAATACCAGGGGCGGCAGTGCTAACACACAGAAATGCCAAATGTCAATCAGCCGGCCTGACCTGACCTTACAGAGCACCCCCCTCCTTAAGAGAAGATGAGACATAGGGGAGCATTTTAGTGACCGCTTCACAGGATCCAACCTCACTCTTAATTCCCTGGATGGTGTAGGAGGTTAAATCACATTAGGCGGGTGTGTCTTTTAGTTTAAAGGCTATCTGAGCATTCAAGTAAAAATCAAACTGCTCAATGCTGTTAGCCTCAACACAGTGCTGCAGTATGTCACTGGAGGTCTGCTTGACAGGCCTGATTTAGACAAAACTGCTGCAGCACGGTTTAGACCAACACAGTTTGACTGATTGAAGGAGAAACATTCTTCCGAACTTGAAATTCTTCCGCTACGGTTAATAAACTGCCAAACAAAAGACGGTAACTCTGAAAATACTCAAGTGGTGAAATATCACATTCTCTTTCAGAGTGGATCACAGCACACAGGAGAAATGATGGAATGAATCCAAACGAGGTCAATAAAAGGCAAGAAAATGATTACAGTTCGGTCAGGAGGTTTTTCAGGAGCCCAACTTGTTCTGGACACACAAGTATCATTCAGCTTCTGGCTCGACTTTCAGTCAGAATCAATCCTTTATGACTTGATGGGCAACACACTCCTGAATCATAATGAGCAAGAGTGTCAGAAAATGTGCTCAAATAGTTAAGATATAAAGTCAACATTGGATTCTAAGGAGCATTTGCTGAGAACATTTGAACACTGGGCTGAAAAATCTGTTTTGATTGCTGCTTTCAGGAACAGAGGCTGGAGAATATGCTTTGTAGAAACCTGATAATTCATTAAGCTGTTTGAATATATGGTGTTTTGGTTTCATGAGTCAGTGTTAAATGTATATTACGTAATGGTAGCACATTTTTGTGATGCAGAATTACAATGAAAAATATCCAGGACTCATTGCAGCTCTGATTAAACCCTGACTGGTAATTTTTTAATAGCAGTGGGACTAAAAATTAAGTTGATTTAAATAAAAAGACTGGCCTTGAGATACCCATACGACATCATTCAATTATCCAGATGACAGCATTTCTACAATAAGGAGCATAGAGCAGAGCACTAAAAGAACAGTTTCACACGAGTGATCTCTGGAAAAAAACTTAAAAGAAAACACCACCTCTCATCAGCGAACACAGCAGAAGTGTTAATGTTAAAAGTTCACCCACCGAGAATCCAGACTCTAATGTGTGATTGTGCTGTCTGTACGTGTTTTTAAAATGTAGGTAAACGTGTAATGCTGCTATGTTTGTTGCTTTGATTTAATCTTAATTTTCTAATTTTACATTTTTCATACTTTATTTATCCCGAGGAGAAGTCTGGTTTACACTCTCCTATTGAGAGTCATGCTTTTCACACACACATAGGCCTGAATTACACACACATGCACAAACAGGACCTGGGGCTGCTACACAGGGAGCACACCAGAGATGTTGGGGGTTTGGTGCCTTGCTCATTGGCACCTCGGCACTTTGGGTACTCAGGAAGTGACCTGGCACCTCTACAGACACCAGATCAACTTTCATTCTCTGCACCAGGACTTGAACCAGTGACCCTCAGGTTTCCAACCCTAGTCCCTACAGACTGAGCTACTGCCGCCCCCGTTTTTTTCCTATACTATGTTGTTTTGATCTATTAACTTTAAACTAATGTGCAGTGTCTTTGAGTACATGAAAGAGACTCATAATTAAAATGTATTATTTATCTTTATAGTTATTTTTTGTGTCAAACCCAAATTGAACCAGCAGGTCAAAAGAATCATGTTTGACCTGCTGGATGCTTGTTTATCATCTCCATACAGCTGGACATAAAAAAACATTTACAACTTTCTGAATGTTTCAACACACATCACTGTCGCATTTAACAATATAATTCACTGATGAATGAATGAAGTCATTTGTTGTCTGGAAACAGACCAACAAGCTCAGCTTAAGTTAGTGACAGCAAAGCTTTTAGCCCCAAAAGCCTTGGCGAGTGGTGTCGGAAAGTGACCAAGTTCTACCATGTCGAACGGCTTTAATTGGTTTTAACAGTTAAACTAGCAGGTTTGTTTTCTTTGGAGTGGGCTAACTTCTGCAGATAATTCAGCTCTTGGTAACACCAATATGATTTATGAACCCTAAAGGAGCCTCTGACATACAGGAATGCGACATATTGAACATTTAACTTATTTTTTTCAGTGTTTTTTCTGGTTTAAATCACAGGGCCTGCTTGTTCTGGAGTTAAAGAGAGCCCTTTGGATTCTCCTGATAAAAACCTCTCAAGCAATGAACACTGAAGGGTCATTTTGTTAAGCTTTTTCATTCTCTTGCTCCTGCATTGCTCTGTGCACAATGAGTCAAGCAAAGGAAAACAACAGTGCAGTGATAAGACTGACAAAATGAGAGTCAGGGTCTTCTTCACTGAGGATTAGTATTATCAGGGAAGTCAGCATTTACACATTACAGTGTTGAAGGCAAACATACATTGTTGTACTATGAATTTTCCTAAATGATTTTACTCCAAGTATTGTGTCAGCCACTGCATTAGTGAAGGAATGGTAGTTCAAGTCTTTATTTGCCTAACACTTCCTCTCTTGTTTTCTGCACTCATAAAGCTCTAAATAGGCCACACCCCAACACACACCGATACAAATATATCCTCCTGTCCACCTGAGCCTGCTAGGTGCACGCAGACGCTCATTTTAGGCACCAGCCGTGTTTTTTTTTAAAGTGCAGCATCGCTTCAAATAAGGCTGATGCTCACGCCCACATCGCCGAAAAACAGGGCAATTAAAGCGCTTGTGTGTGTAATCATGCACACATGTAGACTCACGCACACACACACAGGCACACATTAGGAGCACACACTTGCACGGCAGATGGCTTGGAGAGGATGCCAACAACTGACTGCTCCGCTCAGCCCTGCAGACAGCATTACCACCGTGTGTGGTGATGAAAAGAGAACCAAACGACCAAAAATTAAGGACATTTGTGAGAATTATTGTTAAACAGTGTCTGTGGGTCCTCATCAGAGTCCTTTATGTGTGTGTGTGTGTGTGTGTGCGTGCATGCGTGCGTGCGTGTGTGTGCGTATGTGTGTGTGTGTGTGTGTGTGTGTGTGATAGAAATGAAGAGCAAACCAGAATGAGCTGAAGCACAAAACAAGCGTGAAAACATGCACGGAGTCCCTAGAGGGCATATTTACGGCAGTAATGAACAGCAGATCTGCCATACTGAAAGGACAGAAGCAGCAATTACAGCTGAACGTCCTTCCAGGTTATGGCCTGCAGAGAGAGAGGGAGATAGATAGAGGAAGAGAGAGAAAACAAAGGGTGTGTGTGTGTGTGTGTGTGTGTGTGTGTGTGTGTCTCTGTGGGAGGCTAGAGGACTTAAGGACAGGGGCAGTGAGACCCATCTGCTGCGGGTTGTGACCAATCTGCTCTTTCTTGCAAACACAAACTCTGAAGCAGTAAATCACCAGGAAGAGGCCAACTTTAACTACATCGGTATATCTGTGAGACTGTCCTCGCAAAGCTGACCAAATGTTAGTCAATAAAAATAGTGTAAGTCGACATAGTTTTCATTGGTCTTGAAGATGTTGAAAAAATAACCCGTTTAACTCCATCGAGGAGCTGCACTTAGTTTCTTTTTTGAGTGTCTGTTACATCTGTACTGTAACAGACTAAGGCCCTGTTTACACAACGCTGATTTCATCCAAATTTGGCAACCTTTTGTTGTGTTTTGGCTGTTCGTTTACATGACAACAGTGTTTTGAGGGCCTGAAAACACAAGGTTTTAAAACGGGACCCAGAGTGCAAACTATCTACGTCACCATGTAAACCGGTTAAACGCTGTTCTTTCTGAAAACGGATTTACAGTACGCACATTGCGGTTACAGACCATAGCAGTGCGCGAGTACGTGGACTACAACAACAATGGTGGACTCCCGAGTTCTGTTTGTGCTGCTCACTCCCAGTTGACAATTCACTGGCTTGTAGTTTATGGTCAGTTGGAGTTACAAGCCCACCTCATTGTCCGTCCATACAAACAGTTGTGTGTCAGCCATTTCTGTATGTTTACACCTGACCCCTCTGTGAAAGAAAATATGTGCGCATGCACTGGTTGTTTCGTTAGTTAGTACGACCGTCAACTACTGGCCTGATTTGGCAGTGTCAGTGATTTCAACAATTTCAGCTCTCAGTCAATTTTCTGATCCCCTCCTACATACAGATTTAGATAATATAAATCATTAACATGCAAGGACTAATCGACTACTTGCTCCAACTCATGACTTTGAGTGTACTGGGAAAATCTTTAGTCGAGGGGAGCCCCATTTATGCGTGTGTGTGTTTGTGTGTTTCTTGACCTTTTCTTGCCAGTGGAGGATGCCAATAATGACGAGGATGAAGACACACACTCCGATCAGTGCGATAGCCGTAAGCAGAACGCTGTTGCTGGGAGTCAGGTACAACTTGGCACTCCAACTAAGGACAGACAGAGAAAAAGAGAGAGTCAGATAGAGAGAGAGAGAGAGAGAGAGAGAGAGAGAGAGAGAGAGAGAGGAGAGAGAGAGAGAGAGAGAGAGAGAGAGAGAGAGAGAGAGAGAGGAGAGAGAGAAAACACAAGTATGCCAAATGTTGTTTTACGGTCCACTCAGTTTTCATTGACAGAAAAAAAACAATGTAATAATCAAATGGTGCACATTAGCAAAGATGGTGTCCTAATTAAGTTTAAATAAATACATGAGCATCTTTTTCACTTTCTTGTGAAACTTAAACAGAATGAAGAGCTGTACTGTTCCCTTTCATTTCCAAGAACTTTTATGTATTTCAAGCAATTCAAACACTTTCATACATTAAATTTACCATCTCACAATCTGTTAGCTCTGACTGTATGTGAGAAGAATACAAAGAAACTCTATGTTTACTGGTGAGATCGCATTTCACTCATGGTGTGTATGTAGGTGGTAATATGTGTGTGTGTGTGTGAGCTGGCATGTCTGGCAGGCCTGGCAGGTACACAAGTGTATAAGGAGGAGGATCCATGTGTTATTGGATGTGTGTTATTGTGTGTGTGTGTGTGTGTGTGTGTGTGTGTGTGTGTGTGTGTGTGTGAGATTGAGTGAACAGCCATCTGGAGCTCCTCCTGGGCTTTGAGCTACATGTGAACAACGTCATGATAACATGAGAACACACGCTGTGAGCTGAGAGTCTGTTCTTGTGTGTGTGTGTGTGTTTGTTATGTGCGATGCTTTCTGCAACATTAACTCGAATATGCCGTTAAAGTGGCATCAGATGAGGTGCTGTGAAGAAGCGGGCAATTTCGATGCGTCTTCTGCATCATAGTGTGAGTGTTTCTGTACCTGCGGGGGTTATTGTGTGGGAAGGGGATGACGATGAGCTGAGAGTTAGGAATGATTGCCGTCCACTCCTTCTTCCTTATGGCCTGGAAAGATGCAGAAACACATTAACTCAGTATGCATATAAATAGTAATACATTAGGGTCACAGCATATGCAATCACATGCAGATGTCCACACACACTCAAAATTTGTATGTTAAGTCCTGTGGGGCAGAATAATAGGGTCCTGTGGAATTGCTATTTTAAGATGTGCATTTAAGACAAAGACAAGTTGCTTTTGTAACAAATTACCCTGACTGTGGGGAGCAACACAGATTTCCTAACCCGTGTGTGTGTGTGCGCGCACGTGGTTGTATTTATGTCTATGTCTTTATGAAATAAACATAGCCTTTTCTCGTGCTATAGCTTTACTCATCGTAGCAGCGCTGAGGTCTGCTTCAAAGACATAAATCATGGCAGGAAACTGGAACAGCTGCTGAGTGTTAGCACAAATAGAAAGAGTACAAACAAACTAGAGATGTTCCAACAGTCTTTTTACCTTCCTAAATCTGATTAAATACCTCGACTTGAGGATTAGTGTCGATTAAGCTGCCTTAAACAGTGCATACATTACATACTACTTTAATTTTTAAATATTTTAGTCTTTGTAAAACTAACCCTGGGTGGATTCAGGTTTTACAGTTATGTGGCCAATCCTAACATAACAAAGAGCATCTACACTAACATTATGTGGCTGCTGCTATGCAAAAAAAAAAAAAACTCTTCAAGCCCCTAGAAACCTGACTTGTAATATTAAAAATCTTTATATATAAAATCTGAGTGAAAATAAACATTCACAACTATTAGATAACCTTGTTCAAACACAGCTTAGCTCATTTGTCAGGACTGCGTGGGCGTAGCAGCTCATGTCAATCAAAATGTGCCCCCCATTCATTGTGTTTTGCAACTGTCTGACTTGCTGCGCAAAGCATCCTGGGATATCTGGGTGCTTTACTGTCTGGAAAATAAACTTTGTGGAGTGTTGGTTTGTTTGAAAAGAAACTTAAATTAAAGACAACGAGTGACTCTAGCCAAACTGTTGACTTTCAGTGGGCAGGCACAGCGAGGCAGGACCAAATCGACCGCAAGACAAGCTGTCATCCTCACTGGTCGATGTGCAGCCAGGAACGGCACACACAAGCATGAAAGCTGACGGTACAAGCCGAGTAGTTTTGTTGCTCTTGATTGGGCGGGTCATGCGTGTATGTTTTCATTATCGGATTGAAATGTATTGCGTAATAAATCTCAGAGCTAACACGGCCCACTTAACACCCAACATCCGGAAATGTTCAAAATCTGAAACGACGGTTGGAAGGTAACTTCTAATACTTTTAGAGAGTTGATGTTATGTACACATACGATCATAAATAACATAGTAAGAAGCTTTTTGTGGTTTTGGGTTTCCAGGGGCTTTAACCTAGATATCATCAAAACACAAGTAAAAAAAAATGACAGCACAGTTTTAACCTAAAGATAAATCAGCTGTAGAGACCACAACAATTTTCTGAACCAGACTATAAACACATTTATTTCTGCTGTTAAAATGGGCATTTTAATATGGGGCATAATGGGAACTCCTTGGCTTTTGGAGCATTGGCTTCAATTTTCACGACCATAGGTTGCCACTTGGTTGTCAGGCCAAGCATGTCAAACAGTAAAGATGTTTAACATCTCTTGGGCTTCTTATTTGGACACAAAATAGTGTCTGTTATATCTCTGTCTATCATGTGGTGAAGGTGTGCTTGTATGGACTTAGGCAAAGAAACAACTTGGATTTGGTTGTGAAAAACATGACGGGGCAGATAACAATAATAAAACAATGGATAGTTTTGGATTCAGAGTGGACTTTATCCCTTGTCACTTGTTTGAAGGTGTTGTCATCTTCCCATTAGGACATATTTATGTTTACCTGCTCGTAAAGCTACCTGCTATTTAAGATCCTTCGCCCCCCTCTCCAATCAGAATTGTATTGTTCATCCATCCATCATGCTTACCACCAGCACAAGCTGACTTTTCTGCAACATCACTCAGAGCTGTTTCTCTTGGTTTCTAATTTTGCCTGGGTTGTGTTGACATTACTTACAGATGAAAGTGTAAGGCAACTCAGCAGACAGGTACTATGTGTGTGTGCATGAAACGCCACGGGCTTTAGAAACATGTCTGTCACTGCTCAGGTGTGTATGATAAGCCCCTTCTTGCACACCCGATCAACCCAGTCAACAGTAATAGCTTTGGTTTGTACTTGTCCATTTGGCTGAATGTTTCAAATTTCTCTCATTTCCATTCCTCCTTCTTCTATCAGTTTATACCATAGACTGTATGAAAAGATGGATGAAACACCAGCCCCCCTCAAAGTGAAGCTAAAAGATTTAGAGTTCTCCTTACTGACTGGCTTCAGTATAGGTCATTAACCCCAGCCTCATCCTTTCTTAGAGGATCGAGCATGGGGCAAACTCTAAAATGAAAAGACACGTCAAATACGTTTTTCTTAAACCAGATTCTATCTTAATGGCAAAGGCGTCAATTCTGTGACTCCACCAGCCAGATCCCTTCTGCATATGTCCTGGCTCCAAATTTCGTCCTCAGTGCAAAATGAAAACGCTCATAGCGGGATTTTTCGGCTATAATTTTGTACAATGGAAAGAGATAGAGAAGTGACGTCCATATTTATATACAATCAATAGTTTAATCCTTTTAAGAATCCTGAGTTGTTAACGTGGACAAGCAGTGAGAAAAAGAACACAAGTTCAAATACAGCGAGTTTAAAAACATTAGCTAGCAGCACTGTTTCTAACAGCAGTTTGACATTGCAAAGTTAAAGTTTCAATTTTAGCAGTTTGCTGCCTTAGGGATCAGCATCGACTGACACGGACTGTTTTTAACCTCTGTATGCAACAGTGCTTCTATTTCTCGGGAAGCCCAAATCTCCATCAGATACCATTCTCTTCTTTTGCTGGGTCCACTTTTGGCTTGTGTGGTGATTTAGCCCCTGCTCAGTTATCCGAGGTCATGCTCAGGCTTATTAGGGGTCGAGAGTTCAGCTTTATAAACAGAGGAGGCTTAATGATTTAAAAGCTGTAATCAGGCTCGTATCTGTAGGGAATAAACACTTCCCAGTTCAGCATGTGACAGAATCTGGAAGTGACACTGCTCTTTAAATGTCGCTCTCTCTTTCTTCATCAACTGGGAGGAACCACATCTCGCAGCTATTTTGAATAAGCGTGCCACAACGGCGATGTTTTTTACATAAGGAGCACATTCCCGCCGCCAGCCATTGTCGCTTAGCTCTTGGAAAGCACTGCCGTCAGTGCGGCAAGTGGCGGGGGAGCAGAACTGGAGACAAGTCAGCCTCCACCGCGGCTGCCTGGGAGCAGATCGGATCTGGCTGTTTGGAAGAGAAAAGTGTTCCCAAGTCTTCAGAGGGAAAGAGAGACACTCTGGTTCAAAGCCAGGGAAAACTGGCACACTAAGAGAGAGAGAGGCAGACAGATACAGAGATGGAGGATGAGGGAGACAGAGAGAGTGAGAGTGACAAGTAGGGGACTGATTAGTGAAGCAAACCACTTTGAGCAGCAAAGGGAATCCCCTGGGTGGAAGATAAGTGAACAGGAGGAGAGAGACTCAAAGAAGACGGGGGAGGAGGGGGAATATAAGAGACGAACGATTGGACGGAAGATGGAAGATATCCGAGTAGATTTTACAAAACCTCTCCTTGTGTGAAACAGCAGGCGGAAAGTCTCATTTTGGAGGAGAAAATTATAAAGTGCACAGCAGGGGGGACAATGAGAAAATGGAAGCAGGACAGAAATGAAAATTGAGAGAAGAAGAAAAAGAAAATGAAAATGAGAGATGTATAGATGAAGGGAGTTGACAAACAGAGAAAGCTTCTCCTCATTACAGGTAGATTTGATGGAGTTAATCCACTCCCTAGTCCCAGGGGGTAAAAATAAATCTACTTTGCATAGTGGGCTGCATCTTAAGGCATTCATTAAATCACTTTGTAGGAAGAACAGGGCGAGGAGGAGAAGGAAAAATAGAAAAAAAAGATCAGATCTCTGCATAAGGAGTGTGAGGGATGGGGACAACAAAGACGCTTGTTTGAGATGAGTGTTTCTCGGTGCACTACAGCTTCTGAGTTGCGGGCCGAGCCATCTACAATTCTAATCAGCATCTTGAAGAAGAGCTCGGTACCACACGGGAGGGGAGGAAAAGGGCCCCGTCGTACCTAATACTGAGTGTGACGAGTGCGAGCAGAGAGAGAAAACAGAGATGAATGTGAAAGCAGCTAGAGAGCCGAGCTGAAGAGCGCTGACATTTGAAGTAGTGGAGTGTAGAAATGTGGCCGACGAATTCATTAAAAACATAAATCCAATCTATTATTCAGAGTATTAATTTAACGCTGGTTTGTATTGACAGTAAGCACAGAGTCATTCATGTATCCTCTTCGGTGATATGAAGAAAAAAAAAAAGAGTTTGAAGCTCAAAGTGAAGACGTGGAGGGGCTGATACGTCTGATTATCTCGGGGAGTTGCTGCACCTTTATCAATCCTGACTCTAAAATAAAACTTCCTCTGCTTGTCTTTCATCAATAGACACACAAGGAAAAATCTTCTTCTGACATCCACTTCCTTAACCAAGCGAATGGCATAAAATCTATCCTGCCTGCATCTTGGATTTATTCTAAACAATGAAAAATAAACATAATTATACTGTTTTTAAATTGTTTTTATGACCTGGCTCCTTCCAGCAGATACATAACAACCTGTGCTGTTGCGCTGGTTAACTCTGGTTGACATTGACACACTGACATCTGAATGCTGCTGTTGACTTCGTGATCACATTTTTTAAAAGGTTTATTTTGGGTCTTTATTGTAGAGACAGGATAGTGGATAGAGTCGGAAATCAGGTAGAGAGAGAGAGTGGGGAATGACATGCAAGAAAGGAGCCACAGGTCGGATTTGAACCTGGGCCGCCCGTTTGGAGGACTATAGCCTCCGTACATGGGGCTCGCACACTAACCACTGCACCATCAGAGCCACTATTTATTCTTCAGTTTTTTGTATTCATGTATTGACCTTGGTAGGCTGTAAAAGTGAATAACCCTTCTAGGATAAGTAGACAAACCAGCTCCGTCAGCATGAGAGCTCATCTACGCAAGAAGGAAAGGTGCAGACAGCTTTCTTGTTTTGCGTCTTCACATTCAGCCACAAAGACACAAACTGCACAGAGCAGGATAACTCAAGTTTGCACTTGAATATCATTAGTGCTGCAGATACAGCAGATAGCTGTAGCAAATGATGCACAATTTTTGGAGCTCTTAGCGGCCGCAATCCATCCTTGGTGAATCAGAGTGTTTTTACAAGATAAAAAGTCAGTCCTGTTCCATCACAGCCTTTCTTATTCGATCATAAAACACAAGCACTCTGATTCCCTTAAAAAAAAACATAAGGTCTATGTAATTTGCCATGAATAATTTTTTAAGGAAGTTATTTTGCTTCTTAAGGCTATGTTCTTGCATTGCCATTGAATGTCTCTGCTACGCATGTCCGCCTTTTATTTTAGGTAAGGCTGCTCAGATATGACCTAATTAGGCAAGATTTTTGATCCATGTTGCACCCAGAATGTTTGTACGCATTATTCTCAGCTTCCTCCTCAGTCAGTTGAGTTCTCAGTCACACCTCTACCTCCCCCAAATACTCTCTTAGACCATCAGCAGTTCATGCAGGTAGTGCTGTGAAGTGTCCAGGTAATATAAACCTCTAATATTTCCTCACCGTCTCTCCCAGCTGCCTGGGGATCCCGACGTAGAGGTGGTCCAGGAAGTTAGCGCTGCGTCCAAGTCCCAGCACGGTGTAGGGCAACTGCAGGGAGAAGTGAGCTGACTGACTCAGCTGACCGGCTGCAGGAGGGGAAGGAGAGAAAAACAATTTTGAATGTCATAAAAGGGATGTGTATGTTCAGCACTCTCACGGTATTTAATACTAATGACACATTTTGCTTGTACAGTATAACTATACAGTGTTCTCAAGAGGATGAATCCTGCAACCTTTTGTGACTTTTATCCACATTGTAGATGAAAGCGTAGTCTTCATGAGCTTGCTTATCAAGAGTATTTTTCTCTAGAGAAATTATCTCAGTTTCTACAACAAGTCTTGAGTTCATTTAAGTTCTCAGATCTCTAAACTAATGTTGTAGTCAAGACCACACTGACCAAGACCAAGACATACCCGAGACAAGACCAAGACATTTAGAGGTCGAGACCAAGTCAAGACCTAGACCAAGGCAGGGCCAGACCGAGGCAAGACCAAAACCCACAAATATCAATGAAAAATCTTCACCTTGTGTGCAGCAGGCGTGTCACTCACTTAGACTGTAACACCGGGAAGGTTGCGGCCATTACCGGGGGAAAAAAACATATTATGAATGAAATGAAGTTTTACGTTCTTTTAGAAAGGGGCGCCTTACTTCTAATCACAGTAATGAAGAGGAATAATAGTCTGTCAGTGGTGGTCTTCGTATAAAATCTGGAGTCCGCCCAGTGTGAGACCGAGCCAACACCAAGTAAAAATGCTTTAGATTTCCAGAGAAGACCAAGACCTTCAAAATGTGGTCTCGAGACCAAGACTGATTTCGAGTACTACAACACTACTCAGTCATGCTAAACTAACAAATATAAAGATTATATAATGAATTTACATTATATGTTATTTCCACTTGCCATGTCTCTGTGATTGTATAGATCTATTTAACCAATGTTTAGAATGTCTCTGAAGACGGTTTAGTAGTTGTTTGGTGTGGATAGTAACTTGTTTCTAACGTATTTGTGCCTGTGAGCGCCCGCACCTTTGTATGTATATAGTTAGAAAAAATCCTCTGGTCTGAACAAACAACCAGTCAAGATTAGCTTGCCTTGCACAGAACTAGCCATTCTGGACACATTAGCATCATCCAGCTTCTACATAATTTGTGTCAACAGCTCTCTCTGTCTCCCTCTACTCCCCTCGGTGCTGCTGAGAGAACAACAGCTGTAGATTAATCACTTGTTTCTACTTTTCAAATATTTCGGGATGTATACTGATCAGCTGTCAGTGTTTCTGTCCTCTGAGGTCAGACATGACTAGCTGAATGAAAGCGACAGTTATAATGACAACAGTTGGCATGTGAGCTTGGTGCATCATTTGGTGGGCGGGGCTTGGCAGAGTAGTACTAGGTAGCAGAGGGTGAGGCAGAGGGTTTTTCCAATAGAATGATCATATTGCTCACTGCCACTTTAAATAATCTGAACTGAACTGAACCAAACAAGTCTTAGAGTTTAGCTACAACCATGATGTGATGAACAACCTCACAGTGCAATGAGTGTGGCTTCAGACTATGAGTCTTGTTTAGGAGTTTGGCTCCTCATCTGTTTTTTCTATTGCACTTTGGCACAGGCCAAGCTTTTACTGCAGAATGAGTGGTGCCAATACTTTTCTACATTTTCTATGTAACTTGTTTTTTGCTTGCGCTCAAATTATCCGACAAAACTGCCCTGTCATAGCCTCCAGTCATTCACCCACAGTCCTCCAAAGGGATAGAATACATTAAGAAGTTGTGGGATGCAAACATTAATACTTTTCTCTCGATTAAAAGGACAGTGTATTCTTAATTAGTTTTTATCCCCATGTCATGCTTGTGTCAGAGTTTCAAAACTGTGGTTCAAAACTGTGTCAAACTTTTTCATACATACATTTAATAAACTTAAGGCTGTCATTTTAATCGTGATTAATCGCTAAATTTCAATAGTTAATTGTGATTGTGATATTCTTGATTGAAATTCCATTATTTCGCATTTAAAAATAAAGATTGTTAGGCTTTTATTTTGAAATGTTCAACTGCCTTAAGCTGAGAGAGCTTTACTTGCTGTCTGAATTTAACCCCACTTTTATTTTGAAATAAAGTAAGGACCTTCTGGTAGATCGAAGGTTACGAAATTAACTTAACCACGGAAAAAGGAACTAGTTGCGGATCAAACAGTAAATAAAAACAGCTCAGAGGAACGGTAAAAAAGTGAAATGTTTCTCATAAGTTAGATATTACTTTTGAGTCATCAGCTCAGCTGTCTGGGAGTTTTTAAACAGAATGAGGCATTCAAAGACGCAGCAGTGTTGGTATTTTCTATCACTGTGACTACAGGGAGACACTGCAGAGGCTTATCTATGGTGCGCCTAAAGGGACAAAAAAGGATGTGATTAATCCCAATTGAAAAAAATTAATGCATTCATTTCAGACCTTAATAAATCGCAATTAACTAGTTAATGCTGACAACCCTAAATAAAATATCAATTTTTTCCCATCATGCACAGAATTTAACTTCTATTTAATAAATATAATTTATTTTGCCACCCAGTCTACATTTTTGAAGGCACAACAGCTCAACTTTGCACATTTTCAGTCCTGACTTTCTGCTATGTTATGTTAACATAACCCTTATTTGTCTGCTGGTCTTATGCTACTGTAGCTGTTATGCTGCTCTCTACTTTCCCAAAGTGATCATTAAAGTTTGAGGTAAAGTAATCAGCTTTGACCTGACCTAATCTGACCATGAGTGTCAGTGATAAAACTAAAACGTTCAAGTAAACACACACACAACAGGAGCGATGGAGCTTGGGGGACTGCAGTGTGAGACCTTGTGTTCTGACATGAACAAGCATCATAAAAGATACAAATCAGAGTGAGACACCTGAGGCCAGTCCAACACCTCTCCCCCCGTCTCCTCACGCAACCTCCGCCCTCCTCCTCAAATCCTTCCCTCCTGACTTACTATTCTCATCCATCCCTCAGCATCTCATTTCCTCCTCTCTGCTCATCCCTCTCTTCTCTCCCGTGATACATCATTCCGATTTGGCCTTACTCATTTCGGCTTCTCCTTCTTCTTCTCCTCCCTTCTGCTCTATCCCCTTCAAGCTGCTGTATCTCGCCCACGCCACCCAACTCTGCCAAGTGCAGCCGACATAAATCAACCTCTATGTGGTAAACAAAGAGAGGGAAGGAGCTAGAGAGAGAGAGGGATGGGAGAAGAGATGGAAGGCCTAGAGGCAGCCAGTGATCAGAACTAATGTGGATGGACTGCGTATTGCAGGCAGAGAGGAGCACACAACAGCTTTGCCTTTTCTCTTTATTTTTTTAATCTGTGCCTAGCCTCGGTTGAGTTTTGAAGACGAGATTTTTCAGTTCATTTCAGACCACCTCAGCTGAACCTGGGTCACGACGGTCGATCTCTCACTGCAGCTCAGTATTTCTAATCTTTCCTCTTTCATACTGCACAGACAAAGCTCACATTTAAGCTCTGAAATATCAGATGAAGAGGTAAAAATTAATCAGCCAGTTGAAGAAAGTGTGTCATAAACCCGGCTGAAACCAGTTATTGTATAGAATAGTGTAATAAAAGCCCGTCCATAACGCTGTAATGTTTATTCTGTGGCTCAGATCAACCTGAACGCTGAATAGACACATCGACTTTTACTCTCTTGTAGCAAAGAAACCTTTTCATCTCTACTCTCTCTCTCTTTTTTCCACTCGCTTGCTATCGCTCTATGTTTTCTATTTTCTGAGCTTTTTAGTTTTGGGCTGTGTGGTGTAAGGAGGCAGCTTAATTGCCTTAATGGCACTCTGAGTTTAGCGTAAGAGACAGAAATATTGGCTGTTTCCAGGGAGAGCTGGGAGCAGTTTCATGGACACTGCCTTGTTCAAGGTAGTACAAAGCCCTGGCTTCTAACAGCCACTGAAGACAGATTCTGTGGTGTCTGACATTTTCTGAGAAGTGACTCTATGTGTTTGTGTGTGTGTGTGTGTGTTCCTGTAAACGAAATGTACCAGATCAGTAAGGAGAAAAGCTGTGGGGATTTTGTTCAAGATGATAATCGAGTTAGTTCTCTGAAACATTATAAAGACAACAGGTGAGCGAGAGACTTTTGGACAAATACCATCATTTTTAGCCATGCTTCCAGCCTTAGTTTAAAAAGAATAATAAAGGGCTGTATGGTGGCGCAGTGGTAAGCGCCTCATAGCCTGTAGGTGAGAGTGAGCATGACTGTTCGTCTGTCTCTACACGTCAGCTCTGTTATTGAATGGTGACCAGTCCAGGGTGTACCCCACCTCTCACCTAATGACAGCTCAGCTCAGCTCCACTCCAGCTGCCCTGTGGTCATGAGCAGAATAAGCAGTATAGATAATGGATGGATAATAATAGTAACATCTTGATTAATAGACAGATACAAATGATCTAAATAAATAGAAGGCCTAGTGATAACTACAAAATAACTGAAAATCTGAAATGTTTCACAGGTTGATGCAAAATGAGATCCAATATGTACAAAAACAGAAACCAAGACCTATTTGAACATACAGATATCAAGGCCCCGTTCATCTAAAAGCCAATATAAAACTGTCTTAAGCGTTTTTCTTTAACAGCTAACAGATTCAGCTGATATCATAGCATAGGGAGTGAGTTCCAAAGTCTGTTGCCACCTCAATACTGTAAAGGTCCATATTGTTATTCATGTCATTCAATTGTTATCCACACCAACATCTCTGTCTAAAAAATACATCTTAACAGAAAGTTTTGTTATAAATCATGCCGTGAGTGGGACTTCAAGTCTAGTTTCAAGGTGACTTTTAGTCTGATAGAGTAAACAAATGTTCAAGAAGTTTGTGTATTCTAATATAGTTTGTAAAAACACACAAAGCCGACAGTTTTAAACCTGCAGGAGATGACAAAAGTCATATCCTGGCCAGCGACATGCACAAACCAGTTAACAAAAATCGCATTATATGGAACAGGAACAGGGGGGAGGCTGTCATATCTGCACATTACCAAAACTACGAGGAAACCTTTCATGGGGCTCCATCAAAGCATTACTTTCTGTACCTTTTTTTAAACAAAGGCAAGTTACACAAGTAGAACGTAAAGAGCTTTGCATAGAGCAAGCCTACATAACCTCTATTCCTCAGCAGTCACATCTCACAGAAGACAAAATAGAACATAATTCCGCCAGAAACTGGACATACGTCCAGAAAAAAGGCAGCATATTTGAGCTTTCAATCCCTGCAGGGATTTATTGCTTGTATTAAGTTCTGCATAAAAACTGAATGTGGGTTAGGAAAGTGCGGCTGACACAGTTTCTGGATTTGACCATAGTCTGTTTAACATGGACAAAGTCTCAGCGCTATCACCCATTGGTTTCCGAATAACCCAAAGATTGCGGTGGCCATATTGGAAATACAAACTCCAACTAACTTTCGGTCAATCAATAAACAGGGCAGGCCCTAAGCTTCCTGGTAAACGACTACAACACACACACACCTGTCAGTCAAGTTAGCGACGCCAGTATTTATGCACATGTATGCAAAACTCTAATCCTAATATAATCAAAACGGATATGAAAAAATGTATCTCTCTATATATTTTACACACAAAAAATGAGCTTATGTAATGCACAACTTTTTTTTGTTCCAGGCTGTGAAAAAAAAACTTTATTTCTGTTGTAAAAATGGGCATTTCAATATTTGACCCTAATGGGCAATCCATGGCTTTTGCAGCCAGCTTCTAGTGGACAATCAAGGAAATGCATTTTTTTGCACCCCTTTCTTAACACTGGAGGTTGCCCATTGGATTTGACCAATTACACCTACTTGCCAACATCCAACTTGTTTTTAGTTTGCTTTTAATGCAAAGCAACTTTGCAACGTCATCAATGTCGACCAGATATACACCAAAACTTCACCTTTATACTCATGTTTTTTATTGTGTTCAAATATTATGTGGCGTTTGTGTTCAATCTTTAATCAGTCTTTATTTGTATAGTGCCAATTCATACCAAATGTTATCTCAAGACACTTCACAAAAAGAGCAGGTCTAGACCGTAGTCTTTGTTATATTCTTCTTGTTGATATCCACTCATTAAATACTACACAGACTAACAGAGCACTGACTGTCCCCTAGAGTTTCACTTTGAGGTGGATCCGTCAGGGGAAGCAGTTTTAAATCAGTCCACTGAGCCCCATCCAGCGGCCTGTTTTTTGAGGGGATTGGACCTTTAAGCCAGTGTTGGTTTTAACTTTTGACGGACTGCTGCTCTCTCTCAGGAGGTGGATGGCTTGCACTCGACTAGTCAGCAGGGTAGAGTGGGTCTGAGAGAGTGTGTGTGTGTGTCTCTGATGGAGGATCAAGCAGGGTTACGATGCAGGCAGGGAGCCTGGCCTGCATCTGCTGAGTGCTGTGTGTGTGTAGACTGGCGAGAAAAAGTGTCCACGGCTGGAGCAAAGCCATATCCTAACATGGGGAGGCTGGCAAAGTCTGTTATGCAGAGCGGTGTATCAGAGTGGCTGTGTTTAGTGTGTGTGAGTGTGTCGTGTGTGTGTGTGTGTGTTGGTGTCTGTTTGTCAGATCTCCATATTCAGAGCCAGTGGAGGACTTGGCAAGGAAACATTGTGAACATGACTGACAGCCTACAATCCATCTCTTAAAAGACAAAGCGGATTCAAAGCAGCACAAGCAGCCGCCCTTCTGTCTGTGTGTGTCTGTCTGTGTGTGTACTTGTCATTTTCAAGTTCTAAAAACACTCACATAGACAATCTGTGAACAAAAAATTTGTATAACATTAATTATTACAAGCAGGGGAACATGCATACCTAGAAGTAAACACACAGAACTCTTAAGATGACGTTGAGTATGTGTTCAGGGAAATAAAACAAAAAACAAAAACAAAAAAAAGAAGTAAAAGAAGCTGCTGAGGTGTGTCTGTCTTCAATTACTGCCCTGACCTGCAGTCTGTACTAGACTGAACTTTATCCTTTGCTTATCTGTAAAAAATCTGGACAGGTTAAACACAGATAATATGACTATAAGAAGGGCTTCAGTCTATATAAATCAATATACATCATTTTTATTGCTGTTTTAATGAAAAACGGACAAAATAGAGAAGCAAGATCATGTTGAGTCCAAAAGAGTCTGATGCAGCTTCATTGCGCACATCAGGCGTACATTAGTACATCTCACTGGCTCAAGGAGGCTGGCCGGAAAAAGTCTGGAAAAAGACAAGGGGAAAATAATCGCCCATTGGCGTTTACACATGCAGCTCATCCTAAACATTTCTGGAACTTTTCAGGAGTGTTGTGCATGTCTGAAAAGGCCAACAGATGCATAGAATTGTAAAATCCTACTAGGAGGATCACACATCTAAAGATTACACTAATACCCCACAATATGTTTAAGCAGAGAGGGGTACGAAGGGAGATTATTTGTTCATGAGTGATGAACCTAATCCCAGAATTTAAGATGTCAAAAATCTTTCTCTCTTTTAACCTGTTACATGGCTATGGTAACTAATGATACACATAGCCTACTCTGGAGGATATAACGTTCAAGTTTTCAGTTTAAAAAAACTGTTAAGAATGCTATTCGGGGCGGCAGTAGCTCAGTCCGTAGGGACTTGGGTTGGGAACCAGAGGGTCGCCGGTTAAAGTCCCGATGCGGACCAAAATATGGAAGTTGGTCTGGTGGAGAGGTGCCATACCACTTCTCGAGCACTGCCGAGGTGCCCTTGAGCAAGGCACCGAACCCCCACCAGCTCAGGGGGCGCCTCCTGTGGGGGCTGCCACCGCACTCTGACATCTCTCCATTAATGCATGTCCACAGGTCGTGTTTGTGCATGTGTGTGATTCAGGCCTGTGTGTGTGAGAAGCATGTCTCTCAATAACAGAGTGCGAACCAGAATTTCCCCTTGGGGATTAATAAAGTATATAAAATAAAAAATAAAATAAAAATATTCATCCACTTCATGTTTTCGAATGAATTGTCCTCATGAGATTATGTGAAGTCAGTTAACAAACTGGCTTCTAAATACACCTCAGTTTTCAGTGTTGAAATACACTCTGCAGGACTGTACACTTCTTTTTACTCACACACAGTTATGATGATGCAAATGCCCTTGAATGCTATGACTCTTCTACTTTGATCTCAAATTCATGCAGACTCCTGTATGCAGGTCACTGAGTACCTGAGTTAACACTCTAAACTGTGTCTGTGTGGAATCTGGATTAAGGATATGTTATTTCCATTTTACCTCCAGTCACTGGCAGTGCAAGTGTCACGCTTGGCATAATGTCCTGACATTAATGTTCCTCATTGTTCTTGCAGCACATTCGCTGAAAGTGAGGACAATGAGCAGGATTATAGGATGCTGTATGCTCGCCCCTCATGATATTAAAGCGGGCTAACTTTTTCTTTCTAGTGGACATGAGACGGCAAAATGTAACATTTGAGAGAGAAATAGAGAGGACGCAGATGACTCTGAGGGAGCTACAAGATGTTAATGTGCATATTTTTTGTGTGAGTGTCCATCTGTCAAGTTCTTTGGAAACATTCTCATGAAAAACCTCATCCTGTCCTGAGATTTTACAGCCTTTGGTTGCAGAGAGAATCAGTCTAAAACATGGAGTCAAGTGTGCGTACAGGGCACAGAAAAGGAACACTAAAAAAAAGATCACAAATAAAAAATAAGGTGAATTAAAAAGAAAAACGCAAAATTAGCAATTTACTAATGCTATCATGAGCTCACCAATTTATCAAGAAACGAAATATAGTCATAGATATAATTTCCCTGCAGTGTAGACACACACACACACACACACACACACACACACACACACACACACACACACACACACACACACACACACACACACACACCCGCACCCTCCCAAAGGCTTCAAACTGGAAGATTTTCTTTTTCAAAGAATTTCTTTGTGCCTGTCGCCATAGAAACCATTTGCTCCCTGATGGCGATAAAAGGAGCAAATTGCAGGGATGGAGGATGGAGCCATGGGGCAAAGAGGTGCGCACACACACACACACACACACACACACACACACACACACACACACACAACTTGCCTCGCCTAAAGAGCCCCCCTCTGTGTCCATGCAACAGTGTCAAGATCTGGACATTGATTTGTGCGTAAAAATGTGTGTATAACTGTATGTGTATATGAGAGTCTATATGAAATTGTGTGTGCAGGGTGATACCCTAAAGGACCCTGAAGGAGCTCGAGGGCTTCATACACAGCTGATCCGTCCTTATCACCATCAAGCATTACACTGCCTCTCAAACACAACAGCACTAAATCCTGTGACACCTGCGCCCTGACCAAGACCGAAATGACACCTTAAACGTCTGAGTGTGTGTGTGAGAGAGAGAGCGAGAGAGAGAGAGAGAGAGAGAGAGAGAGAGAGAGAGAGAGAGAGAGAGAGAGAGAGAGAGAGAAAACAAGCCTGAAGACAGCTTTCATCACCCTTGTTTGTCCTCATTAAACACATAATAGGAAAAGCATCCTCATTAAAAATGTATCTCCTTTAAATTTTCTATCTTTGGCCAATAACAAACTCATTCATTTATATTTCACAGATAAAAACGAAGGAACATCTGAAACTACAAAGCAAGAGGAGATTATGAGAATTTGATGGCAAAAACAAACAAGTCAGACAAAATAAAAAAGAAATGTTCCAAATGTTAAGAAAGTTGTGATACATTATTTAAATCAGTGCGGTGTAAGCTTGTTCTCTGGTGAGTTTTATTAGAGAACGTTTATAGCATAATGAGCTTCACACTCGCTCTTACATGAGCTTGACCTTGTATTCAAGTATTTGCTAAAAATAAATGCAAGTACTTCTGTTCTGAGAAATGTGGACAGAAGTCCTCACCAAATGGAGCTCACAGTTATAACCACCAAAATGGTAAATGGACTAAAAGGACTTGAGCTTGTATAGCGCTTTTCTAGTCTCCTGACTACTCAAAGTGCTTTTACACCGCATGTCAGACCTACACATTCACACCCAGAGGTTGATATGTAGTGGTCCATCAGAAGTAACTAATGCCATTCATAGGCATTTATACGCCGCCAACGAAGCAGTGGGAGCAATTCGGGGTTCAGTGTCTTGCCCAAGGACACATCGGACATGTTGCTGCTGCAGCTGGGGATCGAACCCTCGAACTTCCGGTTGAGAGACAACGACTCTACCAACTGAGCCACAGCCGCCCCCAAAACAGTTTTCAATTGTGAGTTTTCTCGCAACAACGTTTTCTTTTGAATGACACCCGGTGACTGAAACACTGGCACAAAACTTGACAGCAAGGGGGGCACCGGATCGCCTAGCTATGGTCCTCGTCGCAGCGTGCTTGGGTTTGAATCCGACTTTGGCTATTTGCTGTATGTCATCTCCCACCTTCTCCTCCCAACCTTTCCTTTCTCTCCTCAGCTCTCCTATCCAATAAAGCATCAACCATGTACAGACACAATGACAGACATGGCTAAAGTTATGGTCCAATGGATGGCTCCCTCTTTCCAAGACTATCAGACCAACAAACCAAAGAGAATCCAAAGTTAAAGATACAATATGTAGAATTTTTACTCTTAAATATTAAAATTCATTAAAAATTGACTAAACTTATTATATATATATATTTTGTTGAGTACTTACATTACCTCAAATATTTCCAACAGTTATCAAAGCAAGACAAATCCTTAATTTTGTAGTTTGGAGGACATGTCCTGTCGCGGTTGCCGCCATGACAGAGCCGCCATGACAGTCACTGCATGTTCATCGTTGCCATGGAAACAGTCTTTGTTGTCTTTGTTTGTCTTTGCTGCCGTACTGTTGCTATATGTTCTGTTAGTTTTCATTGGGGTGGGGCCGGAGTAGCTGAGATAATCACTCCCATGATTCCCAAACATTGTTTTATTTGAAAGCCCCCTGGTGGTTGAATTTACATACTGTGTGTTTCACTTAATCAAGCTATTTAAACAACTTTAGATTGGTCTTACTCTGTTATAAGGGACACATAAACCCTATTCACTCAAGCAAAAAACTCGTGAAAATGTCCTGAATATTTTGGATTGAGCCACATGTGTGAACAGAAACAGAAAACATTTTCATCCTTACTTTAACCTGAATTTTTCCTGCCAGCAACCTCCTGAAATTAGAATTCGGGATGAGCTGATGTGTGAACACATCTGGTCATATTAAGGACATTTAACTGCAAGCCAATGGGTGATGTTTTTTTCTGCAACTGGTGCTTTACTGGTTCAGTCTTTGTGCACATAATGAAACTGCTTCAGACTATTTTATGCTTAACAGTAGATCCAAGAAGCATTTTGTACATTGAAACCCGCAAATTTTTTAGACTGAAATATAAACAACCAGGCCAAAAACAACTGTGACAAAATACAAAAACACAAACGCTCTGGAGAATATATGTCATCTATAATTTAGCTTTAGAAGAGAGAGATCACAGGGTGACAGGAGAAAGAGAAGAGAGACAAAGGAGAGTGAGAGTAAGGAGGCATGAGGAGGGATTCCGAACATGGAAAACACGAGGTAAAAGGGACAGAGGTGTGAGGTGAGGGAGTGAAACTAGGTAAGAGAAAAAGCAGGCAAAAACTGATCAATAGTAATTCTCCAAGTGTGCATGCACAGTTATCTTTCCAGCTGTTTTTTTGTTGCTCATCTTCTCCCCTGCTTGGTTCTGATCTCTCTGAGCTCCCATCTTTTGTTCCATCCTCATTTTCACTCCTTTTCTGTCTTCAGCTCTACTCAATGCTTTCTGCTCTGTTCTCTGCGCCCTCTTATTTTCTCCCCTTCAGACCTTTTTCATTTTTCTTTTCCACCTTCTCTACAACTCTCCTTTTGTGAAGTCTCCCTCTGTGTTACAAGTCTATCTTACAAATACTGTGCAATGAAACAGTTTAAGAATAGGGTAACAGTCACTGCTGACCTGTTGAAAGGAGAATATGCTTGATGAAGCAGAAAGCGATATGAATGACTTCAAGTGAAGGTACAAGTCAACTAAACACAAACAATTTTTCATGTTCCAATTGTTTTGCATCTTCTAAATACCTAAAAGGGCAATCAATGCGTTTGTGAGTGTAAAGGTTGTTTGCATAAAATTAGTATGTGTATGTGGGCTCTACGTGTGAGTGAGCCATTGCTAATCCCCTGAACTCATTAGCCTAATTGGACAGTCTGCAGAGAGCTCCACATTGATCTGGGTCCGTTATGATTCTCCTCCCTATGAGCACTCACTCTTTTCTCTTCTAGTCTCTGTCTGTCCTCCCTCCTCATTTTTCCCACAAATGTCTCTGTAAAGTATCATCTTTGGCACCATGGACACTCTCATCTGGTCTGGACACAGCTGGCCACCCAAGAGTTGGGATAGTTGACAACATTTTATCATCTTCTACAAAATGCAGCCTGGTGGCCCTAACAATTACTGTTGGCAATGACAGCATCTAGATTTCAATTTTACAGACGAATGGGAGTGATAAATGTATGAAATTGAGAAAAACAAGTAAATTGTACATGTTTTCAAATAGGTGTGAATCGCAGGGCAACTCATGAAAGGATACGATACGAGGCCTTGTTAACAATATCAGGAAACAGCGATGCTGAGATAACTGATATGTTGCAAAACAATACATCACAATATCTGATCACAAAATTCCCCTCAAAAGGTAAAAAAATGCATTTATTCACGGCAATTTGGTGTTCGTTTAACATCTAATCACACTTCATCATTTAACTTATTTTTACCACTGTCTGACATTACCACTGCGCCACCAGCGGCCCTTTCCGTTACCACCTTTAGGAGTCATGAGCAGCGATGCGGTGAGTCAAATTGGCAGGAAATGTGTGGACTTGTGTGCATATACAAGATTTTTGGGTGAAAATTGTTTCAAAAGTTGAACGTGTTTTTAACAAGGATCTCAGGATGGAATGCCACACCCACAAAGCAAGGGCACCCATAATCAAAAACTGCTGAATGTGTTAACCTAGGCTGCAAGTATATTACCTAAATGGATTTCACAAAAGCAACCAACCCTCTCAGACAGGCACAAGGTCATATTTGATCTGTTACCCAAAGGATATTTGACATATTGGTCCAGAGGGAAAATTTGAATATTTTATCATGTATGGACTCCATTTCCTGATTATGTGGGGCCAAGAATATATAATGTATTCTGAAAAAGTACGTCCTATAACAATGAGTAAGGTCTTTTAACTGCTCTTTTGTAAAGCGTCTTGAGTTAACATTTGTTATGAATTGGCGCTATACAAATAATGATTGATTGATTGACTTCTTAGACCAAGGAGGGATAGCTGAAAGATAAGGGGAGGCTCTGTTGTCTGCATCAATTTACTCACTGTATGCACTTATGTCTACTGTGTGTTTAATTTACCATGTTGATGCCTCATCTACTCAGTGATATAAGACTGTGCTGTGCCATGTGTTCAGGGGGGTGGGAGGTAATTAGAGGGTGAATAGTTTATTTTTGGTGTGGGGTCAAAATGTAAAATCTGTCTACTATGTGATAAAGATGTGATACTTAATTGTTAATAAATAAATATGTTAAAAAAAAGGCAGAAAATATGTTTAGAGTGACAGTTTCTTTTCAAATTAAAACATCAATATTTGGCACCAGCGAAATAATTGTAATAAACGATTCAGGATGACAATTTATTGCCTTATGCATTTGTTTGTCCCACGCCTGTTGTCAAACAACAAATGGAAACACAAGAGAAAAAAATTTGAATATAAAATGATGTACTTTGTTAATTTCCCACTCAGTGTATTTAGTAGATTTTTAAATACTTGATGTATTTTGTGTGGCAGTAGCTCAGTCTGTAGGGTTGGTAACCAGAGGGTCGCCGGTTCAAGTCCAGGTGCTGACCAAGTCTGGAAATTGGTCTGGTAGCTGGAGAGGTGGCAGTTCACTTCCTGAGCACTGCACAGGTGCAAGGCACCACACCGTGTCACTCATCAGATCTGTATGTTCTGCTCACCTAACAGTTGTGGTCTACCTCTGTCACCAGATGCATTCACACGTTCACACTCTGCAGGGAGCTACTGAGGAATGAGCACTGTAGCTGGGTGAACCTACGGCTTTACCACACCAAGCAGCCTCTCAGTAAATACAGATGATTACAGGTGATTCACAGTGGCTCTGACCAGGACTCTGACTCCAGGGATGATAAAACAGCAGCGGTATATTGGGGTCAGCTGCAGGGTGTTAGGAGCCAAACCAGGCAAAAATCCACTTTACTGTACTGGAGAAATCCTTCTCCCTAAATGTATGTTGGACCGTATGGCAATCTCTCTGACATAGAAATGGATGGCTTGCAAGTACAAAACAGTATTTCCCAACAAAAAAAAACAGATACAAAAAAGAGATGGTTCCCTTGGTTTATTGGATTTGCAAAAACTTTGATGTGGCCATGCTTCAGAACAGACGACTAGAGAAGTGTTGCGCTTTGACAGGACTTTTTGGTAGTGACTAATATATCAGAAATGTTCTTCTCTTCTCTCCACTCCTTCTGTCCTGTCCTGTTAAAAAGAGGCTAATTTGTTTCCCAGTCCTGAGTCACAAGACAACCATATTAGAAGTGACAACACACACTGCTAATAATAATCAAATCCAACTAAACTAAAGGATGTCAACTCTATTCGATTAAAGAAGATGACAATGAATTGTAATCTGTTAACCGAGGGGTTGATATTCTTTTCTGGATATGTAAAATCAAATCTGTGGGTGTAACAAAAAAATCAATGGCCTCTCTTGCTTTTTTCATTGGTTGACCATGATGTTAATATGGCCACTGACAGCTGCACATTACGCTGCTCCCCAGGTATCTAAAGATAAACGGTCATGGATGATCTTGAGTGAGTTTGAACCCAGAGGGAAACACAGAGCAGAGTTAATCCTTCTCAGTGTCTCTAAGAGTGTCCACTGTTAGAGAGAAAGAGAGAGAGAGGCTGTTAATTAATTACTTCAACTATTCATCCCCACCAACCTCTCCCTATCCTGCTCTCTCTCTCTCTCTCTCTCTCTCTCTCTCTCACTCCCCCTCTCAGCAGGAGTCAGTTGATAATGAGGTGTGGTGTTGTCAGAATCACAGACCGTGCTCATCCATCCAACATGCTTAGTAAGGGGGCATGGCACACACTCAGATACACACAAACACACATATATACACACAAGGTCATGAAGAGAAGAAAAGTCAAGTTATGCAACTGCGCACACACACACACACACACACACACACACACACACACACACACACATGCACACACACTAACGCACACACACAGAAAAGAGAAAAACCTTGTCAGTGATGCTGTGGGCCTTTGATTGTGTGATAAGACGGTGACATTATATCTGTTTAAATATAATATAACTGCCCAACAGACCTGTAGTATTGCTTAATATGTAAATTATGTAATCTGAAACAAAATTTCATTTTGATCCTTGAGATCAGGAAAATAAACCTTGAGGTCGGTCAAATACTTCAACTTCAGGCCAACTAAAGAGAATTTCGTCTTCTGAGTACCGTCAAATGTACAATTTACACATCGCAAAAAATAAAAAGACATAAAATGAAAATAAAAACAACCTGATTACAAAAGAATGGCAAACAGCTTTTGTTCATCATGAAAAAAAGGTGTATTATGCCTGAAAAGCTGCTCTCTTTAAAAGTGACACAGACAATTATTTAAATCCTTAGTCAAGAAGATGGACGGCCTGCCTTCTTCCTGCATCTTATCCCATCTTCCCTAATCCCATTTTTCAAGACCGCCGCAGTTTCGGCAGGTGGCTGTTCATCATGAGCCTGGTTTTGACCAAGATTTCTGCCTCTTAAAATGAAGTTTTTTCTTGCCACTGTAACTTTGCTAAATGTTGCTAAGTGCTGTGCTCATGATGGATTAACGTTGGGTCTATGTAATATAGCAATGAGTAAGGTCTTTTACCTGCTCTTTTGTAAAGGGTCTCGAGATAACATTTGTTATGAATTGGCGCTATACAAATAAAGCTTCATTGATTGACTTTCCCACCAGACTGGAGGGGGGGCATGAAAAAGAACGACGCGACAAACAGGCAAAGCAACAGAGTTGGACTCTGACGAAATTGTTTGGTATCGTATCAATGCATTGTGTAGTTCACCAAAGTATCAACAAAAAAAACGAAAGAACCACACTGGTAAACAGAAAACATAATGAAGCAGCTTCATTAAATGCACAGTGATTGCATCCGTCGTGAAGAGTCGGCTCACCCTGACTTCACATGGAAAATAGACCAGTGGGCTGGCAGGAAAAATTCAGGGTAAGTCAGGGTAAAAAAAAACAGCTGCTTGAGTTGACATGCAGCTCACCTGAAGTTATGTTTAAGTGTGAAAGCACTATTTGAAGGTGTTTTTTCCCCCCAAGATTATCACATGTTCATTGCTCCGTGTTTACTGGTGTCCATAAAGAGCAGTTTCACTTCAAAATGTAGGTTCTTCAATGCTCCTTTTCGGGGCTTCAGGTATTATGTGAGCTGATGCAAACTTTAGCTCAGCTTGTTTCTCAGCTTCCAGATGACGAAAATCCTTTAGTTGAATAATATAGTTAAAACCATCAGTGACATTACTTTGAATAAACAGAAAGAAGTTGTTAGCTGGAAATGGCCGACAGCCAGTAGTGATGGTAGACTAATAACAATTAAATTTACAGCTTAATATATGAGTCTCATGTAGGGAGTAAGAGGGTTTTGGTGTGTTGTAATGAACTTAAGAAAAGGTAATTAAAGGAAAGAAAGATGTGTTCTTCTGTCCCTCTCTTAATTCAATGTATATCTTCTTCTCTTCATTCTTTGGACTCTTGAATTCCCCCAAATCATCCCAACATTCATCTCTCTTCCCTTCTCTACTCACAATCTCTGTCCATCCCACATCACTCAATAACTTCTCCTCTCTCTTTTTTGCTTCCTTCTTCCTATTTTTCCAGCTTCCAGCCCTTACCCCATCTCTCAGCATATCATAATCTCTCCTCTCCTCAGTGCTGTCTCCCCCTTTCAGGAGGGTGAAGGGTAAGTGAAGATCGTTGGGCCCCGGTGGAGAGGCCCAGACATCGTGGGTGTGTATCAGTGCGTGTGTTTGTGTGCGCCACATCATTGCTCATCTCTGGCAGCCTTGCTGGCTGTTCCCCGAGCTACAAGCTACAGAATAAATACACTTTAAATCACCACAGACACACACAAACACACAGACACAAACACACACACACACACGCACACACACAAACATACAGACACAGACACAGACACACACACACACACACACACACACACACACACACACACACACACACACACACACACACACACACACACACACACACACACACACACACACACACACACACACACACACACACACACACACACACACACACACACACGCAAACACACAGACACACACACACACACACACGCAAACACACAGACACACACAAGCAGCCTGCTCCCAAGCAGTACTTTGCTGCAGTTAAATGAGGGGTCTGGGGAGTTTTGCCACGAAGTCTTTGGCTGCTCTCTCTCTCCGACTCTCACCTCTCAGATGGAAAGAAACCATGAAGTTACGACAGGCAGACTGTATAACAGGATGTTAAATGTTCAATAATCGTGATTCTCCTCACTGAACAGACCAAACCAGGAACATCAAAATGCTGTCAGAGTATCCAGAAGATTTTCTTTTTTTTCCAGAGAGCTATAGCCTACTGACTGAGAGCACAACATGTCAAGACAATATACTCAAGGGAATTAGATGGATCATCCAGGATCTAGGCCACAACTAGAATACCTTTATTAAAACCTTGTGAGTTCCTCTCTTAGGTTTCTGGAAAGATGGGTGGCCTGTTTCACCGCAGAGAACTATAACAGCGTTCCAGGGTCTGTAACACCACTGGTATGCTCCATTCTGCTGCCTTTACTTCCATGTATGCCTGGGTTTTTATTTTATTTTGGTGTCAAAAAAAATCTGCGCTTATGTCGTTGCCAGAGTTACGCATCAGCTTTACTTTAGATACTTTAACTCTAAATTGCATGACTCAGCAAACCAGACGAGTTGCAGTTTACATTAATTAGAGGAACTGTGGATGAGTTAGGGGAAACATTATTTACCTGAAAATATTTGAAATTGTGAATTTCCCTAAAAACAAACAGAAAAACTGCGTCAGTATGCCGAGAAGTACACCACAACCATTTTGTGGAGTGACACAACTCCAGAGATTGACTCTGTGCTTCACAGATCATGTGATTGTCCCTAAACCTTTCACTCATCATCAGAACAATCAGGTACATGAGGGTAATTTGATGGCGATGGTCTCTCGAACAGTTAATGTCCTTTTTAAAGTATAAGCAAATACTTAAAGGTCACATATTATATTCCTTTTCAACCAGTTTAAATAAGTCTCAGAGCTCCTTAAAACATGTCTGTGAAGTTTGTTGTTATAAATCACTCTGATCATTTTTTTTTTACATGCCTATAAATCCCTCTATTTCAGCCCTGCTCAGAACAGGCTGTTTCTGTGTCTGTAGCTTTAAATGCAAATGAGCTGTGTCTGACCACGCCCCTCTGGAAGGGGATGTGACTTGGGCTTTCTTGCCCAATGCCCCATTGTTTACGGTGGAAAGGCAGACTCAGAGGGCAGAACAAACTCCTAGATGTGGAAGTGTGTCCCACTTGGGGGAGGAGTTACTGCCCCTTGTGATGTCACAAAGGGATGATCTCCAAACGGCATGTTTGAGCACACATTTTCTGAATGTGGAGCAGGCAAAAGACGGAGAGGATGATCTTTTCTCATAATTGGGGAGTTTGTAGAACAGACTTGAAAAACATGGTAACTGGTATTTTGCACATGTGACCTTTAAGTCTAGGTAATGTAATCAATATGAAGAGAAAAAATAGAATCAGAACCTCTATAGTGTAAAATAATTGCCTTCATAAATAACATCCTAACAAAACTGTTACAAGCCTTTTTACCTTTTGGATTAAAAATGAAAAACTGTCTCACTTCAAAAGGATGTCAGATCTGCCTCCACATCCAGCAGCATTCTCTATCACTCTTCTCTGCAGTGGGCATGTGGGTGCAGGTGGTTATAGCCCCTCGCCTCCCTCTCTTCCCTGTTTCTCTCAGTGTCCATTAAACTGCATAATTCAAACCAGTGGAAAGTTTGCTGAGGGAATAGGACTGTCCTTTTTTGTCATGCTTTGATAAAACCACATACAGGATGGCTCTCGCTAATATTTTGTCGACTCTTTGGTTTGGAGACGGTAACTCTTATTGAAAAGTCTGCAGTCAAACTAGGTTTATTTCATTGCAGTGTGTCGCAGCCAGGAACTTAAATCTGTCTAATAGTGTTAAAATAATGAAGATGCTGGCCTGTGATCTGTCTCATTGTTTTTAAATATGTATATACTCCAACTGTGCCAATATATAAATGAAACAATGACATCTTACAAAGTAGCATTATGCTGCACACAGGAGCACACACAGATACACTGAACACACACACACACAGGCACACAGACTATATATATCCCTGACCCAGGGCTGTCAGTGCATCTTGTCCTCATACTGCTCTGTGTCCTTCCCACAGTGTAACATCAACTAGGGTAACCGCAGCTAATACGACACAGCACTGCTGTCCTCAATGTCTCGTCTTTCTATGTAACTCATCCTGTGGACACCCTGTGATGATACAAGTTACAACCAATGGTAACAATAAACTAAAGGAGAAAAACTGACTTCAGAAAAGAACATATACAGTATGTTTGAATCAACAGGATTTTGTGTTGATTTTTGATTTTGTCTGTGAAAGAATGACTGAACTGGTGTTGACAGGACTGGCTAACAGTTCAGAAGAGGGGGAAGCCCTTTAAGAAAATATTTTCAGCTGTTTGAACAACACACTTCAAAACAATCCCAAGTCAAAGTATCTGCAGAGATCTTAAAACACAATCAAAATATATTTGACACTAAATGAACAGTTTAAGTTTCTACGATGCTCTTTAGTGGCAAAAGGATGTCTGGTGAGCTGCCACTAACATCCATATAACTGACTCCAATCATCTTTGGAGGAAAACAGGAGTTCACTTTTATCGTTGTTTCAGTGCACTTAGCTCCAGTGTTTGTCTTTTACAGCAGCTCAATCAATGCTCTGCAGTCTGGAGGTGGCCATGTAGTCATGTGCCTCATGTGCAAGCAGAAAACTGCAGACTGAAATGTCTCTTTTGGCTCTTCTGTTGTGTTATAGGCAGTTATCAACATAAAGGAAAAATGCCCAAGGTATATAAGCATGATCAACTTTAATGTTGTTGCCTTATGGACACAGCCCATGCAGTTTATGCACTTCTGACAAAGTGCATAAACGATCACATATCACTGCAATACGAGCACATGTCCACAAGTCTTGTGTGACAACACATAACACAGAAACTCCAGAAGAAGAACGGCCTCCAGTGTTTTAAACCCTTTCCCAGTCATTTTCTGAAAGAGCCCTGCAGAAGCAAAGCGTATCCCATAGACACTGTTGTAACTCGAGGCTAAATGATACTACTGAAAATAATGAATTCCTTAAAACTGAACCCAGTAATAATTATTTTGTAATAATGTTTAGATAAATCATAGCATTTTATAAAACAGCTAAATTAGAAAGTCTGCATCCAATAAGTCCTACAATTACTTAAAATGTAGATTGGGTAATGTGAATTAAGCACTCACTCTCCAGAGACATCGTGCAGAGAGCATTATGGCCTTATCAAACGGATTCATTCTCACTTCAGTGTTTGGGAGGACCTTCTTTCTGCCTTATCTTTAGCTGGCCTCTCTGCTTTAGCTTTTGTCTTTGAGGCAAAAGGGCTGTTTTCTCATTTATATAAAGAAGGGAATGGAAGACGAAAGAAATAAAATCAATAATCTTCCTTTCTCTCATTTTTATTAAATCCTCCAAAACAAACCCAGCAGTGTTCAGCCAGAGTAAGACCAGCTGTCATTGTTAGGGGGTAATGCTATTAATAAACTTGACGTGCATGTATAAAAGATCAGGCTGTGACATTTTCAAAAAAAATAACTGGCTCTTCTCTGTCACTGAAGCGGGCAGTTCAGAGTAAGAAGAGACAGCTACCATGGAAAGAAATTAAAAGTACTTGCCTGAGGCGTTTTTCAGGTAGCCGTTGGAGTCCACTGTGGTGTACATGACATACGGGCCTGGCTGGTTTACACCAAAAGGCTGCAGAAACACATACAAAACAAAATGACACATTTTGACATGTTGCAAGTTTGTTTTCACATCAGCTGTCTGTCAGAGAGGGGTGAAAGAGGACAGGGGGGAAACAAGCAAGGAAGGGGTGGGAGAGAAATACAGCAGAGAGAGAGAGAGAGAGAGAGAGAGAGCGAGAGTGGGCA
This sequence comes from Tautogolabrus adspersus, assembly GCA_020745685.1. Lineage (NCBI taxonomy): Eukaryota > Metazoa > Chordata > Actinopteri > Labriformes > Labridae > Tautogolabrus > Tautogolabrus adspersus. The sequence goes on from CM036535.1 coordinate 7,172,690, forward strand.
GAGAGACAGACAGGCATACTGTCACCACATTGACCTTGAGCAGTTTTTTAGTTTTATTTTTGCTAGGTGACACGACAGGCGTCTGACCTCGCTTGCTGGAATCTGACTGAGCATAAATGAGTTTGACGGTTGCGTGTTTGTGCCCCTGTGTGGGCGGATACAGAGGGGCTGTCTTATCTCTTCATTACCAAAGGATGACAACTAATGAAGAGATCTGTCGAGCCATCCTTCGCGTCACATCAGCTAATCACGAGCCTGTTACACACGCACTCATACACACTGCAGGAGAGACTTGGCCCTTTGTGCTGTGACACTAAGCAGTCGGGTGAGAGAGGAATAGAAATGAGGTCAAAAAAAAAGGAAGAGAGAGAGAGAGAAGGGGGGGGGGGAGAGAAAGCCAAAGAGCTGCAGATTAGTGGGCTCAAAGAAACACAGAGGAAGAGAGGTGTGACTAAGAAGAAGAGGAGTGGGAGAGTGAAATGAAAAGATAGAGAGGGTGATGGATGGCAGAGGAGAGGGGTAGAAACCGCCGCGAGCTCCACTCGTCTACTGCATTCATCATGCCTTTCAGTTAGACAACGATCGGGTGGAGGAGCAGACAGACAGAAAGCAAAACAACTCTTATACCAGCAGCCTCTTGTTGATGTCAAAGCTAATGTGTTTTGCAAAGGGCTTTCCACTGGTGAAAGGTTGTATGATGAGTGATGCGTGGTCGCTGCATTTCTGTCACATTTCTCTGTCCGCCCACATGTGATCATCAGACATGAGCTCTCTGAGAGAAATAAAAGGTGCTTAGAGCTAACTGCTCCATAAATTGATGGCTACATTTAAATTGAAAAGTGGATAGTAGTTTAAAAGCTCAGACCGATAAAACGAAGCAGATTTCCTATCATGGGCGTAGAATCTAAAAATAAAAAGTGGATATAGCCACTGAGATGTCACCCATTGATCTGTGCCAATGATGGGTGACATCAATGTGTACCTTTTACACAACAAGGTACACATTGCTACACCACTATCCTGACTGAGAGGTCTCTTTTGTACTGACGTGTCAATCCCAGGCTGCCAGGCCTGAAAGCATTCCTGCTTTGTGGTGTAAGTTACCTTTAATGGGACAATAATATTTAAAATGCACATGCTCTATTGAAAAAGACTTGAAACTAGCTATTAAGACCAAAAACTTGTCAGGAAAACGTTCACCAAGGTTAAAAAATCTACTCAAAAATAGGTGGAATTTCCGATCCTGTCTGTGCAAGTCTATTGTCCTTCTATTTTTAACGCAGTTTAGAGGCTGTCAGACAATAACATACTGTACCTCTGCTTTCTGTCTGAAGCAGGAATATTCTGTAATGTAGCTAGTTGCTATGACTATCAGAAAATGCAATTGAGCTGAAGTGTACAATGTTAAAACTATTACCTACTCTAAAACTAAACAGCAGATTGAGTAAGGGCGTGTCCATGCCAACATTATCCCTGTCAGAAAAATGTGTAGCCCATTAACTGATTGTAATTAGGCAAAGCAAGGACTAGACAAAACAAACAAACAAACAAACAAAAAACCTTATAGTCATCTGCATAAAATAATTCACACTAGCTTAAGCTAAACCATGTCACCTGTTAACATGTAATGTGTTTAAAGGCACGGTCCTTTGGAATTACAGTGTAACAATAGTGAAAATGTCTCCTCTGCAATTTCTTGATTGTTGAGATGGAGAAAAAAATATTTATAATCTTAGCTAAGAGGTTAGTTGATGCGCCCCATGTCCTCCAAGTGGGCAGCCTGGGTTTGAATCCAACTTTTGGCTCCTTTCCTGGATGTCATTCCCCTCTCTCTCTACCTGATTTCTGACTCTATCCACTGTCCTGTCTCTCTCCAATAAAGGCACTTAAAGCCCACAAATAAAAAACAAACATACAAACAAAAACAATTCTTATAGTGGTAAGTAGTTCTATGATTTACTTGGCTAATGATACGCCGTCAATGGGGATCTATTTATCAAACTGGCATCCTAATACAGTACATTTTGTGTCTGAACAGCTGCTGTTTTTACACAGTTTAATCAGGATTTCAAATGCCTTTAATGTGCTTATTTATTGTTAGATTATATATATAAAAGTTAATCTTTAGTTGTCGCTTTACCCCTGTCGATGTATAACTTTGATCATCTGTACATTGTGGTTTTGGCATCTTTTAAGTGTCATTTCCTTACTGAAACAAGGGACACACATGGGGCTATTGGCTGGAATCACAGTGAAAGACTGAACACAATCTTTCAAAAGCTTGAACATATCAAAGTGATGAGTAAGGTCTTGTCAAACAGATACACAGTGAAGAAAAACTCCCAGAATGTTTTTTTATATTCTCGTGGGCAGCCTTAATGACTGGTGTCCCAGAGCCCTCACTCCCACAGCTAGCAATGCTTTGAGAGACTGGTCAATTTGCATACCGACCCAACAGAGCAACACAGGACGACCTCGAGAGTTGGGAAACGTATGCGAGGACAGTAGCTTAGCATTCAATACCATAGTACCCTCCAGGCTCAACAGTAAGCTCAGGGATCTGGGTCTGAACACATCAATGTGTGACTAAATTCTGGACTTCCTTAGAGAGTGGACAACTGACATCCTCACCTATGACCCTCAGCACAGGAGCCCCCCAGGGCTGTGTCCTCAGCCCCCTCAAATATACTCTCTACACCAGGGCTATTCAACTATATTGTTCAGGGGGCCACATTTTCAGAAAGCTAAGGAACCGGGGGCCAGACAAGCAAGTTCACCACAGCAGTATAGTGCGCGAAAGCCATTTTTTTCCATCAACAACACAAGCTTGTGATAGGCTGCTAGCACAGGACCAAAGATGTTCTATTAAACGTGAGCGCTCTGCTGCTTTAAAAACCTTACAGTGGCAACAATAACAGTCATTCACAAGTTTTCCCCCCCGTTTATAATTTATTTATTTTCTAATTGTAAATAGAACTGATCCGCGGGCCAGTCTGATGTCATCCGCGGGCCGGAGTTGGCCCCTGGGCCGCCAGTTGAAAAGGCCTGCTCTACACCCACGACTGTGTGGCAACTCAGGCTTCAAACACTATGGTGAAGTTTTCAGACGACACAGCACCAACTTGCACTGGTGATGAGAAGGCCTACAGAGAGGTGGTGACCACCCTGGTACAGTGGTGCCAGGACAACCACCTCTCCCTTAATGTCTCTAAGACCAAGGGGTTCATTGTGGACTAAAGGAGGAGGGGAATCCCTCACCCACGGTCACCATCAACGAGACAGCACTGATGATATTGGACAGTTTCTGTGGTTGAAAATCTATAAGGACTTGAACTTGGCTAAAAAGCACAAAAAAGATTTCCCAGACGCCTGAAGAATTTTTGCCTGATTCCACAAATCCTCAGGAACTTCTACCCGGGCACCTCCTGACAGGCTGCTTTACCGACTGGTTTGGCAGCTGCACCAGATGGGACCGTAAGGCACTGGAGAGGTTGGTGCAAATGACCCGGCACATCACTGGGTGTGAGCTGCCCCGCCAGCAGGAGCTGAACCCCCAGTGGTGCCTCAGGAAGTCCCTGAGGGTGATCAAGGACTCCTGACACCCACACAGCCTGTTCCCACTGCTGCCCTAAGGTCGGAGGTACAGGACTCCAAAAGCACACACCAGCAGACTAAGGAACAACTTCTTCCACCAGACACTCAGACTCTTAAATTAATAAAAACTTCACAACAGAAGAGCAATTTACCCCCTTAGTCCCTTTTAAACGGAGCCTCTCAGCTAATAATTTCAAACAATTGTACCTGTATAACCAGAGTGACAATGAACATCTTGAATCTTGAAAAGGTAAATGAACAGAATTTTGAGTCCAAACTGAGAATCTGCAGAGAAAACTTCAGTAAAAACGACCATGACAATAACAAAAAACAAACTCAAACCGCTCCCTCGAGGACTTCAGTTTGAAATAGGAACACCTGGCATATACAGTATTTGCCCTTGAATACAAAAGGTCATGCACTGATATTCAATTGGAAAATTCCAACCAACACAGCAGTACGACACAGGCAGCATATGTGGCGGCTACTGACTTTTAAAGTCTGTTAATAATATTGTCTACTAGATGGTGGAAATCGTATCAGCTATTAATATAATATATGTGAACATTTACTTTTTGAGCTTTTCATTTTTTGTACTTTTTCAAGTTGTCGTAAAGATTGGTACTTTGCATAAAATGAGGAGCTTATGCTGCCCTAGAGCTCTAAAACACATCGCCCATTCAAATCCCCTTCCCTAATTTCCTGACTATAAACTTGATCCTCCACACACACATGAAGTTTTACCAGCGCTGGATTTATTTCTGTCTTTTTCTATGAATCTGCAGAAAAAAGTGCTGAGAAGAGAGTCTGGGGGAAGATAAAGATGCATGCCTGGAAAAATAAGAACAGCTGGAGACAGTACACCTAGACCTTGTGAGTTGTCAGAGAGGACAGAAACACAATTATTTGGTGTTGTCATTCATAAAGTGGATACAGAAAGACAGATTTATTACCTTGACATCTTCAGGACAGTCGTTGGAGCAGAGGCCGCTGAGCACTGAGGAAAAAAAAAACAGAAATGCAAGAGTTAGACATGCTGCTCAGCTTGTGTTACATGTCCAAAAGAATAATACAATCTGCTGTGGAACAAGTGTCATCTGTGACGGAGCCGTTCCTGTGCCCTGAGGCATCTGTATAAACATGTTTCAAACATCAAGTGTGTCAAACTCGCACAGGGAAATAAACTTTTCTAAAACGATGACTCCGGCTGCACTCTGATTGACAGTCAAAACAACAAATATCTTTTTCTTATGAACTGTACTGAAGCTTACCTCCTATTCAAATGATGTTTTATAGAATTGAATCATTTTCTTTCTGTGTGTGCAGGTGAATGTGGACCAGTCAGGGGAGGAGGGAGGGTTATGAATAAATTGCCAGCAATGAGAAACATAAAAAATAAATGTGCAAACTATTAGCTCTGCGTGTGCGCGTTTACGTGCATGTTTAGAGAGCATTTCATTTATTTGTGTATACAAGCAGAGCGAGGACGGAATCCGCTGAATTGCTTATCAGTCATTAGAGAAGGGACTTTATTAGCATACTAATAGGGTCCTGGGTCTAGGTTGCCTTGATTTGCCTGATGGAGTCACACTGAAGCCCAATACTCTGCTAATAAGGTCTGCACCCAGCGCTGTAACAAACAGCATCCGAACCCAAAACACCTATTCAAAGTGAACACAGCAGTGCCCTCTGATCAGCTGTATACACAGTGGGTGGATAAAGCCTCGGGATTGGATTGTTAACTCTCCACAAGCATGTTAATCACAAACATTTACTGTTCACGTAACCTTAAAAAAAAGAAAGAAAAAAAAGTGAGGATTACATTATAAAGACTTGTGAATAATTACATGAAATGAAAGCTGTTGGTGGGTGACTCTGAATTTGAAATAAACACAAGATACTTGTGCCCTGGTGATGCTTAAGTCACCCTGATATTCAAAAGACACTGTGAAAGGTTCCATTCATCGACTCAGAATACATTCTTGTTTGTCACTCCCTACATGTTTTCCTCCAATGAACTCAAGGGTTCCTCTATTCATTCCTCTATTCATCCTTCAATATCAACACATCTGAGGCACACCATTGAGCTTCAGTGAATGTTAACTATTCAGAAAGGAATAAATACAATGGGTCTTAAGGACAAATTGCACCAACTGAAGCACTTCTGCAGTGTTGTATAAGGGAACAAATATGCCTCTGATTGTACAAATGTGTCGAGACACAACATCTCTGACACAAGCCTGTGTTAACTCACAATCCATTTCTTTCTGTGAGATGAATCTATAAAAGTTTCCAAATGCGTGCTTGTGAAGGGAGGCATTCACAAACAAATCCAAAACTTTCTTTATGATACACAGTGGTTTAAGATTTCTATGATGATGAACCCGAAGGTTCAACATTAGCTTTCAAACTTCATTTGCTGACAAATGCTGTTGCTGGGCTTTTAACCCACTCCATGAGAAACAAGCACATCCCTCCTGTTCTTTATGACCTCCATGGTTACCAGTTAGTTCTAGAACTGGTTTTATGATTGTATTGCTTTTTTAAAGGCGTACATGGTCAGGCACCATCTAATATTTCTGATATTTTACCTTATTTTACTCATCTGATGTTTGAGATCCTCTGAAAGAGACTTTCTGAATCTCATCTTGTGTAGTAGTATACCATGATGCCATGACTGACAGCTCTGATCAAGAATTCAGCTCCTGCATAGCTGTGTGAACAACATCAGCAGAGTACAGCAGAAACAGCGAGAGAAAATGTAAGAAAACAGCTTAATTGAAATTCCATGACTTTGATTGTCTGCTTCAAACAGGCAGAGGAATCTGTTCTGTTGTCAACTTTACCCAGCTGAGGGATTTTGCCGTGTTGTGGTAAAGTTAAATGTGTGTTTTTGTTAGCAGAAGGAGTGACGTCAACACTGTGGTTCTACCAGGCAAACGATACTGCGCAGGCTGTGGTTGCAAATTCACAATGAGTCAGCGTCCGTCACAGGATATATTGGCTTCATCCTGTTCAACAGGAGGAGGTTAAGGCATGTTGTCCATTTGTATATACTGTACAGTCTATGTTTGGGCTCCTAAACTTTGGAATTTCCTGCCAGAGGATCACAAATTTCCAAATTCTAAATCATCACTGAACACTTTCTTTTATCTTAGGACCTTGTCTTGACTGGTGTGTTACTTTTGGTTATGTTATCTGTTCAGTCTTTATGTATTTTATTTCATTTTTGTTTTTTTTAAATGTGTTATTAAAAGGCTAACTTTGCTACTTTCAGAATGGATTTTCAGATGAAAACAATGCTCTCTTCAGACACAGCTCCTTCATCCCTCAGCTCCCCCCTTCCCTCCTGTCTCCACACTCCTCCCATCCTGTTTCACTAGCAGAGTTCTGTCAGAACTGCAGAGACAGCAGCAGACCAATGCTAATAAACATCAAGAGTATTTGGTAAAGTTAAAGTATTGATATGCATCTCAAAGTAAATTCAGTTGTTATACGTTTGTTTTTTTTAGACCAAAGATAAAAACATTTTGTCTTGGAAGTCTTTTGGTTCTCTTTCAGGTGGTACCCTATTTTTCAGTCACACTTTAAAACCACACTGAGCTAAGTCAAAAAATGGAGCAGGCACAGTGGCACATAGTGTTCATGAAGCGCTGCTCCCTGGCTGTCTTACTGTTTCAATGATGAAAAAAACACACATACAAATACACACACAGACCCACACAGAGAACCCACAAAGACCAGTTCATCCTCCACTTGATTACACTTTTTTTGCATGGACTCTTTATGCCTTTGTATGAAGGGTCAGAACAGTGGATAGAGTCGGAAATCAGGGAGAGTGGGGGGGGGAATGACATGCAAAAAAAGGAGCCACAGGTCGGATTCTAACCTGAGCTGCTCGTTTAGAGGAATGTAGCCTCTTTACATGGAGTGCGAGAACTAACCACAAAAGGTCACCGGCGCCCCGACAACACTCTTTTCAGGAAGTCATTACTTTAAAATATATTGACATAAAGTATATTTGATTATTGCTATATTAATAGTCAGTACTGCTTTTATCAAATGTATTTTAATGTTTACCTGTGTGGCACCTATAAAGTTCAAATTATTATTATATTATTTCAAAGATTTGTTGTCTGCCTGGTTATTTGACAGTCAACAAGGTCAGTCCTGACTGAAAAGTTTCAACAGCTGTTGGAAAATCTGATTTATCCATTAATCCCAAATGATGAATGTCACAGACTTTGGTGATAACATGACTTTTACATTCGTGCTAACATAATATTTACATTTGAATGTTTAGCTAAAATATCTTCATACTAAATGGATGCATTGCCACTAAATGTCAAGACCTTTTCCTCACCATAGGATGAATTGCAATTACTTTGGTACTCATACTCTACATCATTCTTTAACACGAGGTCATTAAAAGTTCAATACTTTGTTCATGACTGAATATCTGAAAGTTATTGACATTTCAACCTGAACTTTGCTAATTAGCAAGTTTTTGCATGCCAACAAGTTTATCTCAGATGGTCAACGTTGGCATTGCAGCGCTGATTACAGAATGATTGCTAGCATTAGACTGTCTAAACAAATAGTAACTTATTATGCCAATGTTGTATTCCAATGCAGTAATGATCGAGGGCTGATGACTGCATTGCACCACTTTCCTGTACTCTGATCCCTCGATGAGGTAACCCTTCTGCTATCATTTATGTGAATAAACAAGAGGACTTTTTTTAAAGCTTTGATTTAAAGAGAAATAGCGTACGTGTAGCAAAGGCACATTTGCTGCTTTGAAGTTCACAAGCTTATTAAGTAAATGCCTGAGGGGGAATTCAGTTGGAGCTCCCATCAAAGACAAACATGTGTGCCTTGACTCTAACTGACCACACCGCATATCAGCCACTGAATAACCTTGTTTAACAGGATTCAGTCCGAAAATGGATCTTAATCAAAGAAAAAAAAAGGAATCTTTAACCAAGGCCCATGTATTGGTGTCATTCAATACTGCTTTTGAGAATGTTTTTTAGTTATCACTTGGCTGTTACAACATGAAGGCTACAAAATATATTTTTAAGGCTATCAAAAAAAGGTCGTCAGTGACCACAACATCATTTGACCACATTGCAAAAATCTTATATATGTTATTAGAAAAGTATGACAGATTTAAAAGCTCTGAGTTGTCAGCAGTTTGCTCCTAACGCCCATGGCTGTATTTTGGTGGCCTAAGAGATGAGTAAAGTTGCATTAGGAAAAACAACAAATAGGTGACTTGGCTCTGAACGGATCAAGGTGCGAGTGGAGGTCTGACCCTGCGCACCAAAGTGTTGAAAGCCCTGCCTGTAACTATACCTCTCGTCAACTCTGTGCAAACACCACATCAACACATCACAAGCTTTAGCTCAAAGTCATCTATGAAGGACATCGATGATCAATAAATCATAGAGATCAAAATATTCACTGCTCGTTTGAATTTCATGTAGTCCGGGGTCAGGCTACAGGCATTGTCACTGACACTGTAAATCAATAATGTAAAGGGATTAGACTTTCATTGATGAAAAATCCCATTTGGGATTATCGGGGAAGAGACCATAGGACATTAGACAGATTATAGATGGAAAAGCTACAACACACAGCTTACAGCACGGTTTAGTGTACTGCATTCCTTACAGTTCATTTAGCTTAATACTTAATACTCTAACGTACTGGAGAATATATGCTTTCACTTCAGCAGCCAGTTAGGAGAGTGTTCATGATATGATAAAGCCAGCCTGTTCTATGGTTGTCACGATACCAGATTTTTAAACCTCTAAATCATTTTTGATATTGAATATGACTGATGCTATAAAAGGCATGTATACTTTTCGATAGTATTGACAATTAAAATAACTTGTTTCATTTTGTGTCATTGAAAAGTATTGAACAATCTTAGCCAGTTCTCACTACAACATTCCCCCGTATAGAGGTTTTGTCAGTCATGGGTACTTTACCAGGGATTTTTCCAAGCAACCCTATATGAACATTTCAGCAAGAAGTCGAGTAAAACTGATGTGTGAACGCAGCAGGACATTTCATGAAGTTTAATGGAAGCGAGCAGGCAGGGATGATGATGTACTCACACGACCGGTGAACAACGGTCGGATCACCTTGCACACAGTGAATTATCTTCTCACTCTTTTTTGCTTTCAAGTATGTGCTTTACCAGTTGTTTGCTGAAAACGTTCAATATGTGGTATTGTGATTAAGCCAAGAACTGTCATCATAGCATCGGACTCTGTTGCCTTGTCCGTCATTTCTGTCTGTCCTTTTTATTTATTTGTTTGAAAAGGGACGGTGTACTCGAGTTAGCTGAAAGGCAAATTTTCATTGGCAGTCCCTTTGCCAGATGTTCTTTGGCATCATAGAATTAAATATAAACCATTAAGATACATTCATAAGTATAGAAAAAACAAACAAACAAATACAGACATATACAATTCAATTTAGGAAACGAGAACAAATATTATCCAACATAGGATATGACACGGTTAAAGTTACCATGGCTAGGTACAGCATCAGTGTAGACATTGTTGGTTCTCAATAAGCCATTTTTAGGGCCCGAAGCACTGACAAGTGCGTAGGACCCTCTTGGAACCCTTGTGATTATTTTTCTTTTTCTTGTCGTTATTCTTCCTCCTCTTTGAAGCCACTTTTGAGGGCCTGAACGTGAATGAAAACTCACCAAAATGTGCAAGGTCATCAGGTCTGGTGAAAAATTTGATATTTTCGCATTTTCGTAAAATAAGTTTGCAAAATGGCTCAGTGGCGCCCTCTTGAAATTTTCAAAAAGGCCTCCCCATAAATGTTTTTTTGTCGTACATGCATGAAAATTTGTATGCACATTAACCATATCAGGACCTACATAAAATCCTCTTACACCCATAGTCAAAACATTACAGGAAGTCGGCCATATTTTTTTGAATTTTAAAAAAATGGCTCAAAATGGCTCAAATTGGCGTTTCACAGGTCACCTATTTGAATTAACTTCTTCGAAAGCGTTCATCCGATCGACGAAAACTCAGTGTTACTGTGTTCTAGACATGCTCAACATATTAAATTGTGCTCTACTCTTCCAAAACTCTAAGGGCGTGGCCGTGGCGTGCGTTCAAAGTTTAACGTGCGTTTTGGCACATTGCCAAAAACTTAAATGCTTATAACTCTAATGGGGAGTCATCAATCATCACCAAAAAAATCATGCATGATATATAGCCTGCCCTGAACATATCCATGCTTGAAATTTTTTGATAAGTCACAGCGCCACCTGTTGACAACAGGAAGTCACTACTTTTCAATTACCACTAGCCATTGCTGCACAGTAGCTCAATTCCCCCTCAAAATTGTTGTGGACCATGCTTACATGTTGGCCATACAAGACTTTCAAGCTCAAACGCCTACGTCCAACGCTGTCGTTCTACAGACGTATCGTTCGCCATCAAACAGGAAGTAGTTTTTTCACAGGCTTAACATTGTCCTACACTCCCGAAACGTCATACATATAATTCTGGTGGTGAAGTCAAACGTTTTGTATTATTAAAATGAGTGGGCGTGGCTTAATGGCTCAGTGGCGCCCCCTATAATATTTCAAACACTCAGCCCCAGCGGCACGTTGAACCTACAATTCTGAATTTTTCTATGCATATCCATCTTGCCAAGACCAACAAAAAATCCTCTTGCACCCATGCTCGAAATCCAACAGGAAGTCCACTAGGATTTTTTGAAAGTCAAAAAAACGCGATTTTCGATCGTTTACAGGACACCTATTTGAAGTAACTTGTTCGAAAGCGCTCATCCGATTGATTAAAACTCAGTGTTACTGTGTTCTAGACATGTTCAACATATTAAATTGTGCTCTACTCTTCCAAAACTCAAAGGGCGTGGCCGTGGCGTGCGGTCAAACTTTGATGTCTCGTCGCGCCACTTTTAACCTTTCCAAAAGGCCTCTTCATAGAATTTTTTTCACGTACATGCATACCAATTTTCAAGCACATTAACCATGTCAGGACCTACATAAAATCCTCTGGCACCCATATTCAAAAACTAACAGGTAGTCCGCCATCATTTTTTTGTGTGTAAAAAAATGCCTCAATTTTGCATTTCACAGGCTACCTATTTGAACGTATTTCCTCGAGCCACCATTTATCAGATCATTACAAAATTAGTGTCAGTGTGTTCTAGACATGTTAAAGATCCAAATTTTTGTGAAACCAAGATTCTACATAAAAGGGCGTGGCCCTGGCGTGCGGTCAAATTTGCATGTTTTTTTTAATCCATGTTTTAACCACAAAATGCCTATATGTCTGCCATGCAGAGGTCAATCATCACCAAATGTGTCATGCATGATAAAGGTCCTGCCCTGAACACATCCATGCTTAAAATGTTTGTATTACTTACAGCGTCACCTGTTGACAACAGGAAGTTACTGCTTGTAAATTAGCACTAGCCATTGCTACACAGTTGATCATATCCCCTTCAAAAGGGTTGTGGACCGTCCTAAGACCTTGGCCATACTACCTTTTCAAGCTCAAATGTCTGCTTCAAACGCTCTCACCATACAGACGCGTCGTTCGCCACAAACAGGAAGTAGTTTGTTGAGGGGCTTAATATAGTCGTAGAGTCACCAACATTTTTTTGATAAGTCACAGCGCCACCTGTTGACAACAGGAAGTCACTACTTTTCAATTACCACTAGCCATTGCTGCACAGTAGCCCAATTCCCCCTCAAAATTGTTGTGGACCATGCTAACACCTTGGCCATACAAGACTTTCAAGCTAAAACGCCTACGTCCAACGCTGTCATTCTACGGACGTTTCGTTCGCCATCAAACAGGAAGTAGTTTTTTCACAGGCTTAACATTGTCCTACACTCCCGAAACGTCATACATATAATCCTGGTGGTGAAGTCAAACTTTTTGTATTATTAACATGAGTGGGCGTGGCTTAATGGTTCAGTGGCGCCCCCTATAATATTTCAAACACTCAGCCCCAGCGGCAGGTTGAACCTACAATTCTGAATTTTTCTATGCATATCCAGCTTGCCAAGACCAACAAAAAACCCTCTTGCACCCATGCTCGAAATCCAACAGGAAGTCCAGTAGGATTTTTTGAAAGTCTAAAAAACGCGATTTTCGATCGTTTACAGGACACCTATTTGAAGTAACTTGTTCGAAAGCGCTCATCCGATTGATGAAAACTCAGTGTTACTGTGTTCTAGACATGTTCAACATAATAAATTGTGCTCTACTCTTCCAAAACTCAAAGGGCGTGGCCGTGGCGTGCGGTCAAACTTTGATGTCTCGTCGCGCCACTTTTAACCTTTCCAAAAGGCCTCTCCATAGAAATTTTTTCACGTACATGCATAACAATTTTCAAGCACATTAACCATGTCAGGACCTACATAAAATCCTCTGGCACCCATATTCAAAAACTGAATGGTAGTCCGCCATAATTTTTTTTGTGTGTAAAAAATGCCTTAATTTTGCATTTCACAGGCTACCTATTTGAACGTATTTCCCCGAGCCACCATTTATCAGATCATTACGAAATTACTGTCAGTGTGTTCTAGACTTGTTAAAGATCCAAAGTTATATGAAACCAAGATTCTACATAAAAGGGCGTGGCCATGGTGTACTGTCAAACTTTGATGTCTCGTGCACTCCCATGACATTCTTTCAAAAGCCCCCCCCCAGGAGGTTTTTTCCCCGACATGCATGACATTTTTTCTGCATATTAACCATGTAAGGACTTACATAAAATGCTGCAGTGCCCATTGTCAAAACCCAAAAGGAAGTCCACCATCATTTTTTGAATGTATAAATAATGACCAAATTTTGCATTTTCAGTCTTCCTAATTTAACATACGACCATGATAACATGAGACCCTGTTCATGCAATCATTGCGAACTCAGTGTCAGTGTGTTCTAGACATGTTTAAGATCTTTCGTTGTACTCCACATGATTTTACATAAAAGGGCGTGGCCCTGGCATGCGGTCAAATTTGCATGTTTTTTTTTATCCATTTTTTAACCACAAAATACCAATATGTCTGCCATGCAGAGGTCAACCATCACCAAATGTGTCATGCATGATAAAGGTCCTGCCCTGAGCGCCACCTGTTGACAACAGGAAGTTACTGCTTGTAAATTAGCACTAGCCATTGCTACACAGTTGATCATATCCCCTTCAAAAGGGTTGTGGACCGTCCTAAGACCTTGGCCATACTACCTTTTCAAGCTCAAATGTCTGCGTCAAACGCTCTCACCATACAGACGCGTCGTTTGCCACAAACAGGAAGTAGTTTGTTGAGGGGCTTAATATAGTCGTAGAGTCACCAAACGTCATACACATGATCTCAGTAGGAAAGTTAAACTTGTCATGTGGGTATAGTAAGTGGGCGTGGCTAAATGGCTCAGTGGCGCCCCCTTGAAATTTTCAAAAAGACCTCCCCATAGATGTTTTTTTGTCCTACATGCATGAACCTTTTTATGCTGATTAACAATGTCAGGACCTACATAAAATCCTCTTACACCCATAGTCACAACATTACAGGAAGTCCGCCATATTTTTTTGAATGCAACAAAAATGGCTGAAATTCTGTTGCTTGGTCACGTCTCGCCGTTGCACAGCCGCGGTCGCAACACACCCCGACATGCACGAAGTGCTTCGGGCCCTTCATCACCGCTTGCGGTTTTAATTTAACATTATATTCATTATATTTAAATGAATGATAGGATGTTGACTCTCTAATTGATGGTGGTACTAAATTCCACTGATGTGATGCTCTGAAGGAAATGACACCCTGGTCACATATGGTTTTCCTGAGTGGGATTGTGCAGTTCCCCCTAGCTGCCCCTCTAGTGGTCCTGTGGAAGTATTAAAGTTAATAAAGCCAGAATGATAAGGTTTTCCCAGCTAAACAGACTAAGGTTTTTCATGTTTGTTGATATAATGATTCTGTAGAGTGTGTATTTAACCAACATAACAGACAATAGGTGATATGAGAGAGAATCATTTAGTGGAAGTATATTTAAGCTGCATCAGGTGATAGGGAGTTTCTGATCAATTTGTATTCTGGCACAACTTGTAATGTTTGTCCTGAGATAATAATGTCTTGCTTAACATCCAAACTGTGGCCTTAAAGAAAAACATGAAGACTGTTTTTGATTCATTTAATTCTAGACAGTTTTGGTAAAGCCATGATTTAACCTTTAACATTCCCTTAGTTAGTTTAAGTGAAACCTCTTCTGCAGTGTTACCATGAGTACAAACAAACTTAAAGGAGAGTCTCAATCCAACCTGTTGGATCTCTATTCTTTACAGCTGCAGTGTGCGGCGAGCACTATTTTTAACGACAGCTCTCATCCCTTAAATGTGGAGTTTCAGCTTCTTCGCTCTGGCTGTCGATTTGCTGCTCCTAAAGGGAGAACAAAACGCAACAGGAACTCTTTTATACCTGCAGCTACAGTATAGCACTGCTGAACAAAACTAGCACAAGATGATGCACTTTGACCATGTCCGGATATTTTCAGCGTCTTAACAGGTGTCTGTTTGAGGACTTCTCCATGTCCAGATGTAATTGATGTTGTTTGTTTTAATTTATGTTGTTTTTAATGTTTCCTTTGAATTGCTTTTATATAATATGTTGTATCTATCTCTGGATCGCTGAATTCCTGTCTGCACAACAAATTTACCTTTGGGTACTAATAAAGAAACCTTGAACCTTGTATCATCAGCATACATTAAAATGTCACACTGTTCACTTCTAGATGGCAGATCATTAATGTTCATGCTCAACAGGATAGGACCCAGTACAGAGCCCTGCGGGACACCAGTTAAGAGGTATTAGGAGTCTGATTTATAATTATCATTTTTTACAAGCTATGAGCGGGTTGAGAGGTATGATTTGATAAGGTTGATAGACTAGTGTTTGTAGTATATTCTTATGATTACCGTGTCAAATGCTTTGCGCAAGTCAAGGAACACAGATCCTTTTATGTCATGTCCTGCCTTTTGAGTCAGCCTCTACCTCCCCTCTGACAGAGGAAGTCTCCCGCTGTGAGGTAGGGCATATGTGTACACCTAACTCAGGAAGATTTCAGGGGCAACGTGTCCTGAAATTCAAGAAATTTTCAGGAAGTTTTGTGTGAAACAGACTTCAGAGTATCAGTGTAGACAAGGCTGTCACTAAACTGAAGGAAGGTAGCAGTCTTAAATCTAGCCTTTTTGCAGTGAGGCTGCTCTGTTCTTCAATCTTTGGTTGACATGGTACAAGTGCATAACAGCTCCTCCGTGGCCTAAACAAGATCCCTGGAATAGCTGTCACACATCCTGTGGGGAGCACATTTTGTCTCTTGCTGATACGAAATCTCTCTCTCTCTCTCGCTCTCTCTGCAGCCCACACAGCCTCACCGAGAGAGCCTATTTTCTGGAGTAACATTAAGACTGATGGAAGCTCCTTCACAGGACTAACCTAATCAAGTGGAGGATGAACTGGTCTTTGTGGGTTCTCTGTGTGGGTCTGTGTGTGTATTTGTACGTGTGTTTTTTTCATCATTGAAACAGTAAGACAGCCAGGGAGCAGCGCTTCATGAACACTATGTGCCACTGTGCCTGCTCCATTTTTTGACTTAGCTCAGTGTGGTTTTAAAGTGTGACTGAAAAATAGCAAGTTTCCATAAACAAAACAGTCTAAAACAAAGAATTAGTGCTGTCAATCGTTAATAATCGCATATTGATAAGATGAGTAGGGTTGCATGACAGAAAGATGAAATGTATAACCCTAGACTTGATTTTATCTAGCTTCCACATTTTTATTTTACCCTGTTTTTCACCTTTAGAGGTGTATATTAAGGTTGCCTCCCCCCTCTTTCTGTTTGTTTCTCTCCCTCTTCATCAATGTTTTGTTAGTTATAGTCTCAAAAGTTTAGTTTTTTCCAGCATGTTACTGGGCGTTGAGGAAAAGGTAATGAAAAGATTGAAAAGAACATGCTTCTGAACGGCATCCAAATTTTTTCTACAAGCTCTTCAAACAGCAGCACGAGTAGATGTATATTAAACAGGAGATCACACATCAATAGATGTAGCCTACTCAAAGTTTGGAGGTAGCCCAGCTCAGCACTTCTCTGTATGTGTGTGAGTTTCTCGTTAGAGGCAGACAGGCACCGGAGGAGAGATCGAGGGCAGACTCATTAATCTCTTAATAATCGACCTCGGATGGTGTTGATCTCTCGGATGGATAAAATAATAAAAATCAAAAGCCCATGAAATTTTTGTCATGTGTTTTCATCAAGTTTATGAAGCTGCTGTGGAGGGTTGTAGATCAATGACGTATGACATCAGAGTGCAATTAGTAATTTTTTCATGCGTTATCTTTTCACTAATTGATCAATCAATATTAAGACAATTCCATATATAAGCTATAGATAATGTTCACAGAAGGGCTGTGTATTGGTAAGGATCTGGCTTGAGAATATGTTTTACAATACGGTAGTTATGAGTCTACAGTCTGAAATATTTTTGAGATTTATAGAAATGTAACAAAACATTGGAGTCGCAATTTTTAAATGAATCAATATTTTCTGATACCAACCTCATACACATAATTCTACCACACTTCAAGGAAAGTCAATACAGTTTTTCTTGAACAAAGGGACTTAAACCGAGACTTAAGGTGCACTCACACTAGCAAAGTTGTCCTGTACCGTGCTTAAGCTCGATTGTCCCCCCTCCCCATTCCCCCGCTGGCCTGCACTCACACTGCTCCAGAACTAACCGGGCCTGAGTATGGTGACCTTCTGTACATAACGTCGTAATACAATACATGAATGGCTTTATGTAATTTTGAAGCACGCCTAGTTAACAAGACAGGCAAAAAAAAAAAAGAGACGCGCGGTGGAGTCTGTGTCCGCACATCGGAGAACAACACAGAGAAAATGACAGCTACTTTGTGGCTTATTTTGAGTCATTGTAGTCAGATACAGCCACAACACTCTTGGATTTCTTGATAATGAAGGCTGTCAATGTTGTGAACCTGTGCTTGTGCTCGTGCATGAACTGTATCGTGCCGAAAAAAACCTCTTTGAAGCCTGCCAAGGCCCGTGCTTGAGCACGGATCGGAGCACGCACACTAGTCAAACGAACTAGACTTTAGGGGTGAAGCGTGCTTAGGCACGGTACGGAGACCCTAGTGTGAGTGCGCCTGAAGGCTCATCAGAATAAGACTTAAGTAGGCTGATATACAAGTTAAATTTGCTGCTGGTCTGAAAAATGATCAATCGCTGTAAGCTTTAAAATCTTTAAGGGTCACAATGTTACGATGAATGCTGACCAATTAGTTATGAATGATAGCATCTTCTGCAGTTTATCTGGACCTGATAGGTGAATGTGGCTGATAAAAAGTTAAATGATGTTGGTAAGTTTTGAGTTTTTTGCAGTTCATTGGTGATTTGCCAAACCATTGCAAATAGCCAACCATCTTTTCTAATCCAGCCAGTTAAAATATGCACTTTCTGGTCACAAATTGTGAGCATGAATATTTGCTAAGCAAAAAACTAAAACTAAAAATAGAATACAAAAAGAAATACAAATCCACAAAGTGATGACCAAGATGTATCTGTCAAAGCTCTGCATCTGGTTCCATGGCAGTTGAACACAAGACGTCAGAGCTCTGGATTTTTACCATGTGGTGGATCCTCTTTCCATCTTATTCAATGAATCACAGCTCACTGTTTGGATTTGTAAAAGTCCGGTTTCAATGTTTAAAACATTAATCAGAGTACTGGTTAAAAAAGGCATCACTTTATAATACAGTCATATTATTGAGGGGGGGCCTCAATGCTCTTAATCCCTGCTGCCAGTTTGTGGTCTGGGACGCTGAAATCAGGTCATCTCTCACCGTTGAGCTTATTGTTATAACTGCTTCTAGATGCCAGGTGTGTGTATTAAAGTTTTATACATTTGGGGACATGACTGCCCTATAAAAGTAAGTCTTCAAACTCATCTATGCATGTGTACAAAACTCCTTATGAAGGAGTCCCTCTTAATGAGTGTTCAGCACTTTCCAGCCGTTTTTAATACAAACATGCTGTAATTTTGTTTCATTCACAGATACAAATCTGTGTATAACACTGATTTGAAGTTTGTTTTCATATGCTTGCCGGAAACATTGGACCAAGAAAAACGTTTGTAGTTTTGTATTTTGGAACACATGAGATGCATTTTTAACCTCCAGAAAAGAAATACAGAAATTCTCACTGTGCAGAGCGGTTATTCCATCGGGAATCATTTTTTGTAACTGTAACTCAAAACAAACAATTCTGCAAACCGTCTCTCTCCCAAAAAAGTAATTGATCTGTTTGTGTAAGAAAAGGAGCTTATTTGTGTTCATGCATGCAATGAAAGATTTCAAAGTCTTTTGACACCGCACATGCCTAGCTGCAAGAAAACAAGATGGTTATTTGTTTATCAGATCTATACACGGTTTAAAGAAACTGTTTGTGGGGCTGAGGGACGGTCTAAATGTTATTTGAGCCTCACTTGTAATTAGCCTACATTGGAGTTCAAAAGAAACTTTGATGCCATGGTAACCACATGTAAACATTACAACACAGTCCTGAGCTGTTGGGTCAGATCACGTCACAAACACACGTTAGAGCCAAATGTGATGAGCAGACCTAGACAGGGAACCAGGACAAGCTCCATCAGTGCTAATGGCTACAAGTGCAAGTTAATGAGAGCCAAACAGACGCACAACTTACACACAAACACAATGACACACAACACAACGGTGTGACATCTGAGCAGCATTTGTTCTTAGATGCTCATCCCTTCTCATTGTCCTCGGTCTGCTTTCGCTGACTGCAGGACTCTTCACCGACATGCATGGACGCCGCACATGCCCCCCTCCCTTTTACGCATAATGCAAACACACGCCAACAGACACACATGATGATACTGAGCCAACAGACACACATGATGATACTGAGCCAACAGACACACATGATGATACTGAGCCAACAGACACACATGATGATACTGAGCCAACAGACACACATGATGATACTGAGCCAACAGACACACATAATGATACTGAGAGAGTGAGCTTAAAGTTGGTCTTACAAATCCACAACTCCAGAAGTAAACGCCTGGCTACAGGAATGATAAACACAGATTTGTTGTATACTAACCCTTTTCTGAATATTTACAGATAAAATGTCTAGCTTTCAGGTTAATAATAGACTTTGTAACATTGAATTAAAGAACTGTCACTTCAAAATATGTCAACAAGGGATGTGCATGGTTCTATAACTAAAGGATTAAACATTGTCACCCTCGCTAGTCCGCACTTGACTTACTAATTGAGTAAAGAAATTATTAATATTGTTTTTAATGTAGGCCCACAGTCCTTGTTGAATGTTGTGTCTAAGCAGTAATGCAGCCACCGGCCTCTAGACTGGGCTGCAGCTCTGGTTTGTGGGCCTGCTATCCTGGCTCTAGTACCTGGTGATGCTAGCACTGCTAACATTAGCCACATTTACCAAACCAATTTGACATCACTCAATTTTGACTGTATTCTGAGTGCTTTCTTCTCTTTAGACTAGCTGGAATTTAAATATCTGTTTGCTTCGCAGGTGTATTATTCGCTTATGTCTACTGTGAGGCTGTATGTTTAAGTGCTGAGAACAGTGCTTGCTCCATTATGTACACTTAAATGGTCGCTATCTTGTCTGGTAGAAGTGTGAGACACGAAGCTCCACTGCCGTGGAGATTCAAATCCCTAAGGGAGCCCTCTCTGCTCAGTGCTCGCTCAGGGTAACATCATTATCAGGTTATTGTATGCTCACTGTGTCTGAGCAGCTGCAAATGGCTTCTGTAATGTTTCACTTTCAGATGAACATTACACGTGGAACAAGGCCACTGTGTTCATTAACTATATTATTATAAAGTTTAAAGACTGTCTACAGAACATGCTCATCATCTGAAGTGGTTTTGGTTGGCAACATATTACAGTAAAATTACAGCAACAAATCAGTTATGACAATCAATTACACTCTCAGCAATTGTAAAAGAAGAAAAGAAAAACGAGACCAAAACCAAGAGGCTGCTAAAATTAAAAAGCAGGCAGTTCCACCTCTTACATTTACATTATACATTTCTTAAAGTGCTTTTTCAAAAGAATAAACCACAAAGCAGGGAGTGGGTTGACATTGACAAGAGCAAATTCAAAGTTTCTGTACTTCTTTCTGACAATGCTTCTCTTACTCCTCTTCAGGATGTAAACGACATACGTCTAGGTTTTATTGCATTTAGAACAAGCTGAGATGACAAAGGTGTTCCTGTACTATATCAAATGCATGCTAAAGAGGTGAAATAAGCCAGGGCAGAGGATGTGTAAAGTAGTATGGTAGTATGACAGTGTCATCAGCATAGAAATTAAAGGCAAACAGTGTCCTACCCACTGCTGCATGTAAGAAGGCTGGGAAAGCTTCCAGTTATATAACACTGACAATAATTGATGCAGGGCATCCCTTTTGGTTCCATTATTTAAATTCAGCCACATATTGATTTTTCTCTTTTTTGTTGTTGTATGGTTTACTTGTAGTCACATTTGCAGGCAGAGCCATTATGCCTTCACTGTCAACATATGCTGCTGCAGGATGCTTTTCTGACTAAAATGGGAGCTGACGCTCCCACTCTGCCTTCTTTGTGCACTGAAGAAGTATTCACACCAATCTGAATATACAGCCTCTGGTAAAATCATTGTCCAGACAACACAGCCGTACTTAAAGCCTCGATCTAAATCTCATCATTTTCATTTAAATGAAACCAAATGAATGTGAATTAAAGAAGCTGTGACTGACAGAATGAGAGAGGCGAGGAGGAAGCAGGAGGACAGGAAATGAGACCTGTGCTGAAGAGAAACAAAAGAGGAGTGATGGCAGGGTGAGGGTAGGAGCAGAGGTGAGATCAAGGAAAAAACACAAGCTGGAGACAGTTAAAGGAACGGAAATGAAATGTGCAGGAATGAGAAAAGATAGAGGAGGAAGAAAGGAGAAGAGAAAATGTTAAAAAAAGGAAAGAAGGGAGCTGGATTTGGTAAAAGAGGAGCAGTGATGAAAAATGAGGTGAGAAGTGGAGAGAAGAGAAGGGACTGAGAAAAGCTCCCAGATGTTTCTCAATGCAGCTAATCTGCATCCTAATAAGTGAGCAGGAAACTAATCAACTCATACAGTTCTGCCTGTCAGTCTCTCTCTTCATCTCTATCCCACACACACACAGACACCCATACACAGTCACACACACACTAACACACACTGTGAGATGCTCATGCAGAGATCTCCCCCTCCCTCATTCTTTGCCATCACGCATCATTTCATCCTTTTTTCTAATTTTGGAGTTTATGATTTCTCCCATTTCCTCCCTCTGCAGCAGTAATCAACCATCCATCTGTCCACCCTGCAATAACTCTGTGCTTCATTGTCTCTTACAGCTTACAGTGAAACCACCCTGCTTTGTGTAAGACTGGATAGTAATGATGCCCTTACTATGTTCCTGAAGAATCTTTAAATCCGATAATATACTTTGTGTGCAACTCTCTTCAATGGTGATGCCCACGACCAAATTTGTGATGTGTGCAAAACAGAAAAAATCTAATATGCATGCAGATACTTCGAAGTCTTAATGGAGATCTAGTCTGAATACACCGATGGATTTAAAGCAAAATCTTAAACTAGGTCAGCACCAGAAGCATAATTAATGTCAAATCAATTAAATTAAAAGTGTCTCATTTTGACTAAAGCATTGGTCAAGTTTCTTTTTCTGCAATTTATCGGTGACCCTCTCTTAGTTGAGCTCACCAAAGAATTGTAAAGTTTTCCATATCTAGGGCTGAGAATGAGACAGAAAGAAACTCTGTAACTGTCTTAAAATGTGCAGTCCACTTCTATTGGGTTTTGTCTTCTCAATACACTGGAAAAAAGAGCAACCCCTTGCCCTGCTTGCTCATCATTTATGTGGTTGGAATTAAGCTCATTGGATCACAACCCTCTCAGTAGTAAACAAAGGTACTGAAAGCCCTTTTCCACACTCACACTTTTAAGAACATGCTAAAAGCTCACTAACATGCTGACTACAATAATGCTCGCAGGTTGTTATAATGTTTCCATTTTGGCCATTCTCCTTTAAGATTAATGTTCAGTCTGAAAGCAGTGGACCAGCGAATTGACCTAATGACAGACACTGCATCCTAGAGCTACGACACTAACATAGTTACAATTTCTACTCAAAGTTCACTATTCCCTGGTATTTTACACACACACACACACAAAAGAAACTGAAGTGCAACTATACACTAGAGTTTTCCTTGACGAAGTGTCATAACAAAATAACATACAGACCATATATATAGTGGTTTCTCAGCATGGCAGGATACATGTTTTTTTCCCCTGCATGGAATCCTTGCTTCCAAGATGTCTTATGGTCTGCAGATGCATTCAACAACTTCTAGCTTGCTCCTGAATAATACATGGGCCAATGGCATAACAAGATAATGCTGCTGATGGAATGTGTAGTGAGTGAACTATTGGCATGTTGGGAGGATAAGGTGTCAGAGCATAAAAGGGTCAGGTCATCTTACAATGAAAGGCCCAGCATGAGTCCAAGCCTCCAGCAGGCAGAGAGACATGGCTGCTGTCTGAGGCCAAACAGTGATGGATTTAAAGTGGGAAATCTGTGTGCATCCTGTGATCGAGTCCACACATACATGCTCACAGACGCACACAGAGTCTGACAAAAAGTCAATCCTTCAGCGGGTGTTGTTCAATAATGCTCAGTTGAGGGTTGAGGGATGTCGTAGAGAGCAAATAAGATTCCATCTCACAGAGCGGAGGACTGGAACAGGCTGTCTACAGAAACCCATCAGTGGCTGACAGAATGTGTCAGGTCTGAATATGACGTGCACACACTCAGTCTCACTTATTACAGTAGTGCTATCAGCTATCAGAGACTCCTGAAAGGATTGGTAAATAAACAGTTTACCCTCAGGGAGGTCTAATGCGAGGTGTGCGACTATTAAGCTGCATATGAGCCCACATTCACGGGGGGAAAGGAATGAAAAGTCAACAGGGTGTAACACTTGATGGATACAGCTTTATCTTGGCTGCCTGATGTTTGAAACACAGGTCTGTAGCCAGCTAGATGGAGAAAATGCAAAACTGAACAGGCATGAAATATTTACATGTAAAAATGGAATAAGTGAAGTCAAATGAAGAGGAGAAGCCGTGGAGCCGACAGTGTTTGCATGGAGGGGGGATAAATAGGTATTTGTTGGTGCGCATGTATCCGTGTGTTTTGTTTGATGTGCTGCAGAAAGCAAAGACATGGATAACGGAAGGAGCAGCAGTGTTAAGAGGCGTAGAAGAAATGTGTGTTATAGCAAGAACACGGTTGATGAGTCAAGGTCACACACATACCTACATCAAAAAGAGACTCTCAGGCTAGTGACGATGCATGCCTCTTCCTTTTCCAACAGTAGTGTTTAATGATGTATAAAATACAATAAATCAGATATGGCTGTCATTTAACAACATTCCCTTTTGTAAA
The DNA here is from genome assembly GCA_020745685.1 of Tautogolabrus adspersus. Classification (NCBI taxonomy): domain Eukaryota; kingdom Metazoa; phylum Chordata; class Actinopteri; order Labriformes; family Labridae; genus Tautogolabrus; species Tautogolabrus adspersus. The sequence goes on from CM036535.1 coordinate 7,196,924, forward strand.
AAGCAGTGACTAATCGTGACCCGCAGCATCCAGACACACCAATTTCAGGTGCAGTCCTTTTATCAGTCACACATTACAACACTTTATAAGATGGGATGTGGGGGGCCTGTAGCCTAGTGGTTAGTGTGCATGCCCGGGTTCGAATCCGACCTGTGACCCCTGTCCTGTATGTCATTCCCCCCCCTCTCTCTCTGTCTCTGATTTCTCACTCTATCCTGTCTCTAAATAAAGGCATAAAAAAGCCCAGAAATACAATCTTAAAAAAAAGGATTTGAGGAACATATCGAGTTTAATGCAACCGTGAAGCCTTTCACATATTAACTCCAAAGAATTTCTGCAGAATTAGACAAGATTACTCTAGATTAGGTTAGATTATATGTGTTTTCAATACCTGAAATAGTCTTTGTTTGTTTGGCACCTGGGTAGAAAGTGCATGTTTGAAAGGGGTTGTGGTGTGTCGTTTAAATGGACGTAAGAGAGCTCAACAGCTCGGCCTAAGGTGTGTTGCTGTTTTTATTGTTGCTAATATACAAAGAAAAAGAATTGCATAACCACTTGGAAAACATACTGACAGCGCTATGTACCTCATTACTGCCATTGCAAATGTGCTTTTAATTTAAAATGTTTCTTGATCTGATGATATTGCTTCACCGTAGTCCTGGATAATAGTAATGTTGTCTTGTGTTGTAATGTAACGATTCTGTCCAATGCTCTGAACATCACGAACATGAGGAAATGTCATTATTTGCTACTACAACACGCTTTCCATTATTTAAGTCTAGGCTCAGTCTACCAGAACCCTGAATTGTTTTAATGAATGAAGACATAAACTCTACAGTGTTTCTACCACAGTATATGTCAAACAGGTCCAATCTGTGTGTATATGTCAGTCTTGGCAAAGAGTATTAATAGTGAGTAACACTGTCAGTGTGTAACTAAGGATGCCCTCCTTTATGTTTAGCAAGGGCATGGTGATGACTTAAGTGTTTGTATTTCTTGAGTAATTGTTATTCTCATTTTAAAAAGAAGACAGAACAAAGTGTTCACCTTCTGTTCTGAAGCAGAAAAAGATGAGCAACACTCGTTTCCTCACTAATAAGCAGTGCAGAGTGACAGATTTAACTGTACAAAGACCCAACCCAGAGTGGATCTATTTTTACTTGCCTTTTAATGTCACTAGGAACTAACACTGTACCAACATTTTGACTTCAAAAGAAAGCATCTTGAGTTTAAATCTATGAAAATAATGAAATCTATTAACTGAGGGGGAAAGTTTAGAGCCAAAAATATGAAAACACTTTCTGATTATCACAGGTAGATATTGAGGCTACAGTTTCTCCTACTAGTCAGACATAGTCTGTGAAAACCACACACTATATTGTGTGATGTTGTGAGAATGCTTCAACCAATACAACTTCAATTGGAGGAATCAGCACAGCTCATTCAGTGTTGTGTGTTCTGTTACGGGCACAATAGAAAGAGAGACGTTACGTGAGCTGGTCAGAGCTTACAGTCTATCTAAGAATAAAGACTGGAATCCACCGTGTAAAGAGCAATGTCTCTCTCTGCAGGTGCACCTCGCTTTAAAGGGAATGAGAGCCGGCACTGATTGGTTTGATTCAAGTTACATCAGAAAACACACCAATGTGTAATTAAGGAACTTAATCCAACCTTTTTCTGCTCTGCGCCTTACTTTACATCTAGATTGTGTGCAGCTCAACTAGCACAATATAGTCGGGCACGCCCTAATACACTTTGAGCCATGCATTTAAGACAGAGCCCTTTAGATCACTAAAATAGGGCGCTAAAGTCTCACAGTCTGTGCTGATTAATAGAAACTTCTGATACAATATGTGAGAATTCGCTAATGCCCATAACATGATCACCTTCATTCTTAAGCTTGTTTAAATTCCTCTCTTACGTTTTGTGTGCACATAGCCGTTTGATTTTTAAATAAAACAAGGAGCTCAGACAAGATCCCCCTTTCACCACCAATTGAGTAGCCTGAGGCTACAAATCCAAAAAATATGACAGATATTAGTCATGAGCAGCTGGTTACTAGCTCAGGGGAAACATCTGCTCATGCTCAATGATTTTAATTAGTCAAGGAGGAGCTGTTATAATACAAATGACAAAAATACACTTTATCATTAAATATTTACATTTCAGGTGTTTTTCTCTTTTTGAATTGGAATTTGAAGATGATTTCATTGTAAGAAGTTAAAAGGGAAAATGGTGCCTCTTTCTTTCTTCATGTGGCCCCTTAAAAATAACTGACAGTGGTTAGTGTGCATGCCCCATGTACGGAGGCTGTGGTCCTCCAAGCAGGGCGGGCCCAAGTTTGGGTCCGACATTAGGCTCCTTTCCCGCATGTCGTTCCCCCTGTCTCTACTTTATTTCTGACTCTTTCCACTTTCCTATCTCTACAATAAAGGCACAAAAAGCTCAAAGTACATCTTAAAAAAAGAACTGATACAACTAGACAAATTCATCACTTACCCATCACTTTCACAAAGTAGGCATCAGCTTCATAATTGTTCTTCAAGGCGTGGATGGTCGGGTCTTTTTTGCCCTCTGCCTGGCTTAGAACCAGCATGTCTAATATACCCTGCAAATGAAGACAGGCATATAGATAAGGGACAATTGGAGCACGGTGTGTGTGTGTCTCTTCTGATGTACATTTGTATTCTTCTAACACACTAGAATACTGATCCAGCTATTATCTTATCATCCTAATGCTTCCCCCTTTCTATCTCCTCGTTCTAGTCTCTCTAAACCCTCTCTCCAGTGAGTAAGAGAGAGCAGGAGAGATGAGAAGAGAGAGAGAGTTGGATGTAACGGACAGGCCACATCAGCAGTAATAATTAATTATGATAAGACATGCACATACAGTAGACTTCAAGATAGAGCTAGTGTACTGTGTGCAGGCCCCGGTTTTGTGAGCGAGTAAAAATAACATCAGCAGAAAAGCATACAAAGGAAACAGATGATAGCACTTTGTCTTGTAGATCTCAAGCTTTAGTTTGAGTAATTACAAACAGAACATGACATTGTTCTATCATCAGTCCAAGTCTGGAACATTTCGTCTGAGCATTAAAGGAAAGAAACTTCAATCACTTGTTGACGTCAGTGTTACAAAAAACTAATCCAGTTTTCTGCATTTAAGAAATCAAACATTCCTGAATGCTCGATGAGATTAATTTATTTTTCTTCTGCACTTGGCATTGACTTCTTTGATACTAAGGAAAGTGATGACATTTCACTGAAACATTTATATGGCAGCCCATGACATAGAGAAAACATAAGAGAAGAATTGGAGGACAAGTTCAACACAAAGTACTCACGTCCTCATAGATGTCAAAGAAAGTTGCCATGACGGCGTTTTGGATGGCTCCCAAATCAGTTTGGTCCCAAAGGATGTGGAACATCCTTCCCACACTGTGGCAGCTGGCGTTGTTACAGGGCACGTTCTCCAACAGGAAGGCCTGCTGACCACTGGGAGGCAGAGACGGAGAGAGACGGAGAAAAGAAGGGGAAATGCATCTTGTTATTTTTCATTTTAAATGTTGACACTGAAGCATTGTGAAAGCTAAAGCTCAACGAGACGATTATTCATGTCAGCAGCAGATCCAGTCTGACAGTTTATTACTCATCAATAAATAATCACATCCAAAAATAGTCAATTTGGTGGGTTTACAATTTGGCAAATAACTCTCCCCTATGTCATCTGCACCTGCAGATCTTGTGTGAATTAATATTGTGAGATATGCTGTTTTTTCTTAATTGAAATGGGCTTCTCTGTTTACATGTAGATTGTTTTTTGCTTGAACAATTTATTTTTTATTAATACGTCTGTGGAGACAGCTTAATGTTTGTAACACTTGGAGTCAAAGACAAATTCCTCCAACGGGACAATAAAGAGTATCGTATCGTAAAGGCCCCGACCGATATGAGATTTTTTGAGCCGTTAACGATATAGTTATTAGGGAGAAAAAAAAATCCGATACTGACATACCGACCGATATCAAATGCAGTTATCAAACCCTTGGCTGGCCGATTAATCCTTCGGGCTCTAGTATTGTATAACATCCGATTTCTGACGCTGACCCTGGTCAATGTAAATGACCCCTACCAGCGCCCTATTCAGGTTGATGTTTTGATGACAGGGCTAGGTCTGCAAAGCTCCCAAAAGATTTGTTACCATTTGTTTGATTGTGCGAGATGTTAGTTAATGGCTATCGCAGTATCAAGGGTGACACTGTCCATCTGTTGAATTATAGGGGTTGTAATGAAGAAATACATATTGGATTTTTACCCAAGACACCAGGGTTGAAATGTCATGTGAAACTTTTAGTCCTAACCCCTTCCTTGATTAAGACGTTGTGGTGTGTGAAAGAGTCGGATTAAGACAGCAAAATATACTATTGAAGTTCAGGAATAAATCACGGTTATGGTCAACATTCAAATGTCATTGTTGACCTTTGGTTTCACAGGGGACACAAACAGACTCTTCTGGGTGAGTCTGTGATTAAAGTTAAAGTGCACATTTGAGTTTCTAAAATCAAGAGTTATCACTGTGACAGGAAACCAACTTGCCATATATTTTCAAGCTCAACCTCTAGAACAAGTTGGAATCAGCAGATTCCAATCGATAGTTCTTCAGCACAGTGAATAAGAGGACTGACTTTAAGCTGTTGGTTCTATGGCCAGCTGTCAATAATGTAAATCACATCTTCGCTCAGGGTCAGGATGTAGGGTGTACAGAGGGTCTCTATGGATGAGCAGAAACTTTGTTGAGATCATAAATTCAAACTATGCAGTGGATGTTTCAAAATGAAAACATCGTTGTTTAACAGAATGAGAGCTCCTCAGACTGGAGCCCTAAGATCTTGTGATGTATGACATCTTCAGAGACTGCTCTGCTTTGCATATCTTTACCCGGAATTAAGACAAAAATATTTTCACGTAAAAAATACAGAACACGTTATTGCTGACATATGTTGCCAACCACAGGTCATTAAGTGCTTCCTGGCTACCAACAGACCAATGTTATGCTAATATGCTTTTTGCTTGATTGAATAAATAAAAATATTTGCATTGTTGTGAACACACCCTGAATTGGGCCTCTTTGTGGAGATTTGGAGCCACTCTTTGACTAAACCTGATTTTCCCTCTAACTCTCTACCTGTACCTTTTGTTCTCACTCTCAGTCTTTGTCACCATCTCTCTTTGATTCCCTGGAGAGATTTAATCCCTCAATGTGTCTTTCTGTCTTTGGAGACGGCTCTCTGTAACAGTTCTTAGATCTTCATGGGAGTGGCGACCAAGAAAAAGAAGGCGCTGGTCTAAAAATAGACTAATCTAGTAGGTCCTCCCCCTTTGCAGAATTTAAGATTGATCTTTTTTCCTTCAACTACCTTCCAATGCAAGTGTCTTGGGAGTTAGTGAAAACAGACCACAAGCTGAGAGCTCAATGGGACTTCTGTTATCCAGGCTGCTTTAAAATCTTACAAAAGACTGTGTGAAGCAGAGTAAGAAAATATTAAATGTGCCCTACTTAAAGCAAAGATATTCATCATGTCAAAAAGTTACAGAAAGTGGGCAAATTAAACAAAATGATTATCATTGAGAGAGTTATTTGTGCACATGTATTTTTGGAAATTAAAAAATAAAATTGGGATGGAGACGCAAAGACTGACAAGTCTTATCAACACATACACACAAAGTATTGGATAATAAATGCTGTAATAGATGCTGATGCTACACAACAGCTGGTTATACCATCCAAGCAATCCAAGTGGTCAAATCGGCACTTGAAATGTGCTCTATGAGCCTCTCCAGCGCTGTTAGCTGGGTGTTAGGGAAAATTGTTGCTAAGTGAACAAGCAGTAACAGAGCCAGCTAAAAATGACTGTTGTAATAGCATCAGTATTTTCTTTAAGTATATAATGGCTGCTTTGATTGCTGTTTGTCAAAGAGTATACACACTCTGGTAGGTTAAGGAGTTTTGGCAGTGCTGCTTGGTTTGATGTAAGACCTTGTACTTCATGCATCGACTCTGCGCATTAACAATAAATTTCATTAAAAAAAAAGATTTTTCTTCAATTCATTCATAGTAGTAGAGAAGTCCATGAAGGCAAAGTTCAACCAAAGTTCTGAAATATTACAGATGCTGTAAGACTTAAAAAGGAACAATAGTATTTAGATTTGAATGAATACAGTTTAAACCACAATGGAAATTAAAATTATGAAATAGGAATGGCATTACTGGGCGGGGCTGACTGCAAATGGAATGCAAACAAGTTTTTGACTACCTGCCAGGAGTCAAAAACCCTGAAGGACTTGACAGTACATTTTCTCTCAAAGAAATAACGTACCTTTTAACAATAAGATTAGGAGCATCATGGAACATTTTTTCTCCACAGTCCCCAATTTTTAAGGTCCCAATAGAAGCCAGCCGTGTATATTGGTTGTTACATAAATACAAATACTGTGCGTGCCTTGGCTGCAGTGGTCATTGTAATGACAGTGAAGTCATGGTGGCTTCAATGACGTTACTCAGTAGTTATTAGTCGCTAGTAGGTATGTTCCTAGCAACACATTTCCCTGTTGAATGAATAAAAACTAAGCACAAGTTATTTAACATGGCAAAATACAGTACAAAACCATATTGGGTGTAGCCTATTGAGAATCTATTTAAAACAGTTACTCACATTCTTCATTAACAAACTTGATGGATATGTTAACCCATTCAGACCTGATGAGACGCAGACATGCTTCTGCCTTTAAGACCTGATGAGACGTCTACGTCGCATAAGGCCATGAACATGAGTGCAAAGGAAATTTTAATTTACAGTTAAGGCCAATAGGTTTAAGCTTTCAAATGTTTTATTTTTAAGGTCTCTTTCTGATACAGAGACAAAGATTTTAGTAAACTTTGAAATTCTGTGCAGATTTTCTGAAAACCCTCAGTTTCTGGGAGGTTGATTTCAAACGTTACTTAGGTTTTAGAGGGCGTTTTTTTAGGCGTCCTTAGGTCTAAATGGGTTAAATGTTTGTCATTGAAATGTGTGGCACTTTGAGACGTGCATTACTCTGCGGAGAAACAATTGGTTTGCTGAGGTTAAAGTCCACATGCCTGTGCTAATAGTGACTACGCATTGACCTGGTAGATATGCAAGTTTAACCAGACCCAGCTTACAAACAACTCTGTTCGCCAAACCACGCTCCTCCCACGAGATACCATTTGCCCACTGTAGGTTTACATCCAGGCAGTAGAGTGGGGAGAGCAGGCCCATTAACCACAGCTACAGCGCCAGCTAGTTGTGGGAGGCTGCGTCACAGCTTAAACATAACATTTGACCGGCATTGTGGGCCAACATTAATACAAAAAATTAAAAATCAGTTCAACCAAAAATAAATTCTGGTACTGACTAGGGAGGTTAACAACATTCAATCGTTCAGTCAGCTGATCAGTCACATCCCTGTAGTCACCATGCTACTTTTAATGTAAACAAAGTCTCATAAGATGAGTCTTAGAAATCCCACTTCAAGATTAATATTTCCTCTTCGTCTGTTTTAGGTTGGATATAAAGTATAATAGACTTCATTATAGGTGATGTCCACATGTAACAATATAGCACTTATACTTTTCACTGTAATTCACAGGCTGTGTCTCCATGAAGAACTCTACGATGATCAGTGTATTGCCGTTCACACAAATCTATTTTTAGAGGGAAATGAGAGTGAAATACTCGCACTGTAGAGCCCTGCCTTCTACCCCTCACATACACATCAGAAGTGTATGTGATAATAGTATAGCCTGTACGTCTTTACAGGAAAATCACTTGATTTTATTTGCTTTTATTTTCAGACAGCACAATAAATGGTCATATTTATCAACTTAAAGCTGTAATCAAGTCTCAAAGGGTTTTAGAAATTTCTTTGCAAGCTGATTTATTATGTTTACCCAACCAGAGAAGTAAAAGTCACTATTTAATGGTCACTTTTCAATGTGTGGCAACTTTTCAAATGATCTCATAAATCTTGTCCGAGAACTAGCTAGAATCAGCAGCTGGCATTGCAATAGTACACTCTGCAGTATTCTGGTTATTTCAAAGGAAGGTTCAAGTTACAAACACTCATTGAGTGGGTAAGGTCTAAATTAACCTACCAACAAGACAAGAATGTGTATATAAAACACTGCAAAGTATAGGAAACTGAATACATTTAGCTAAGTCTCAAAGCAGACACTGACTGGCTGGTGTTTCAGGGTGTAGGCACATTGGATTAACAGACTTTGGCTGTGATTATACATACTGACTGGAGGGTTTAGTTAAAGGTCATTCTGTGTAATCCATCAATACTGCAAATGCACTTGACCTTCCTCCTGTCTTATTAGGATCTGAGCTAACAGCACAGAGCTCACAGAAAATGACCAGTTTTCACTACAGACCTGCCACCGCAGCACCTATTAGTCAAGAAACATTGCTAATGGTCGGTGGCTCACCGGCAGATAATCAGGGCTCCAGTTGCAGATAATTGTTGATTTTTCAGTGACAGTATGTGTGTGTGTATGTGTGTACCCTGTGTGTGTGTGAGAGAGAGAGAGAGAAAAGTAGCCGTTTCATAGTTTCAGGCTGAACTTTGGGAGGTATCTTTTATTCACCTTTCTGAGATTTTTCTACTTCAAAAGAGTCGCTCTGCAGCACTGCAGGGGTGGTGATGGTGGAGAGCGACTCAAGGTCATGAGGTGGATAGTAAACACACACACAAACACACACACAAACACACACAAAACTATAGCAACAGCTTTATCAAAACAGCAATGTCCCAAGCCAATCTGAAACACATACTATCAGAGCTGATCCAGCCATATTTAAAGGATTACAAGGGCTAAAATAAACCTAATATATGCAGATCTTTCTACTGTACTTTACCCACACTAGTTTTATTGTGCTGCAAGCTGCCACTGCCTGAGCCAGAACATGCAGACACAGCAAAAACTCAGGCACTGGTTTAATCTGATTAACAAATCCATTTAGGAATCTATTAAATCTCCTGTCTCTTTTTTAGGTAAAGTCAAATATCGAAAACATGTAAAGGAGTAGTTTCTAAGCAACAGGTCATGTTAGCGTATTTATGGTAATTCAGTGAGAAGCTTGATAACAGGCCAGAATTGTTGTCTCTCTGCAATCTGAGGTCAACAGGAAGATTTTTAGCCGTGTGCTACTGCACAAGTGCAAGTGGACTCCCAGTTCAACTTTTATTCATATGATATCAATTATGTATGATTATCTACTTAAGGTGGGCCACATTTAGCAGGCGACAGCTGTTATTTGTTAAATCTTCTGCTGCTGTGTATGTACTTGATTTTAATATGTATGCTGAGCTTCTTCAGCACAATCATTTATCTCGGGATAAATAAAGGAACAACACTACAACAAACAGTTACACAGATTAACATTTAAAAAGGTAAGGGTCTAAATAGGCCATTTTAACATTAATGTCTGAATCCTGCCCATGAACCCCCGCAGGAAGAAAGAAGGTGAGCTTATGAGGCACGGTCACCTCCAAATTGTTGGTGTGATGTTGAAACTCTCCTCCAATGAAGCAAAAGTGAGTAAAACCTGCTTAATTGTAGCACCAGTGTCAGCTAAAAAAAAGGGAGATTAAAACACGATGAAAAAACAAAAAATCTGTGACTAAAATGAGACTTGAAGACAAAGAGAAATGTGCAGTTTCAGCCTTTCCCCGACTACAGTTAGCGTGTGTGTCCTGGGGCTTCTATTATTGTATGAATCCGGCGTCAGCATCAATGTGTGTCTTTTGGTGTTTCTGTACTGTATGTGTGTGTGTGGCTTTGCCTGTAGGGAGTCTTGGTTCCTATGTTCCTGGCTCTACCCACCTCCCCTCTAATTGGCCTCCAGAGGAGCAGGCGGCCGGCAGGAGGCTGACCAGCTGATCACGACAATGACCCTCCCTCTTCCTCCGCCTCAAATGCTCTCCTGGGCCAATGTTACCTGTACACATTTACTATTCCCCCATCCAGTGATCCCACCGTCTCCCTTTCCCTCAAGCCTCATCCTTCTCATTCCCTTTCTTCCCTTCATTTCTTCTCATCTACTCCCACCCTCAACCTGCACCCATCCACGTGCTGTTGTTCCACACACTTCTTGCCTCCCAATCACACACCAAGGACTCTGTCAAAATGCCCTCCAGCCTGTGTGTTATTTTTCACTGTGCTGTGGGTGCATTTAATAATGATTTTTACAGTTGCAGTGCAGACTTCTCTGTTCTTTCCTTGACAAAATGACCTCCTGCCCCTCTCAGCTCTCTCCTCATTCCACTTTTTCCTCTTCACAAAGGCTCTGTATCTTATCAAATGTACGTCACGTTATTCAGGCTTTATTCTTTCACTGTTTCTTCAACTAAGACAATTTTCAAAACCAAATCACATCTGTTTTGGTTATTCTTTGTTTCCTTGTTTGTCTATTATCATGACAGAACTATCTTCTAACGTGCCTCGTCGTGGAGTATTTTTTTTTATTAAAACGTTTTAAAGTTTAACATCTGTTGTCGGATGTTATGCACAAAGATGTTCTGCTCATCACACTAATTACAGTAGGATAATTTCTAATAAGACTTTGGTCACTACCCTTTAAGTAATGTTTAATTATCTGTAAAGCCAGTGAAGAATCACTGTCATGTTTTCTCATACACAGTTATCATTTTCTGTCTCTCTGTTTCATTGTAGCCTTGACGAGACTTAACGTGGCCTGTTTCTGTTTTCCATCACCCTTGCAGTTCGAGTACAGCACTTAGAAGAGAATAAAGTACAGTATACAATGACGGTTCAAAAATCACATTTACTGTACTGGATTTAACTAGCAAAGATAAGACTGCGATGCAAAGAATATATAGAGGAGTGACATATTGGATTCCACTTATCAAATGAGCACTCATTGATGAATTAATAACTAAACCAAAGGGGGAAAGCACTAAAAACCTAGAATGGTGAGATCAAACAAAGTTGCTTTTCATTGATTAACTAGGTTTTGTTTTGGGCAGTCCTCAGCTGAACAACTCTTTGTCAAAAGTTTCCCATTAATGAGTAAATTAGGGATGAGTCCTGATCACCAATGAATCAGATAAACATTGGTATCAGCCCTGTTGACAAACATCAGCAAATAATGTGACGGGCACCGATGTCAGAAGAGATTGTGTATCTGTTGTGTCCCATCACTTTAATGGTGGTAAGCTAGAATACCCAACAGCTGATTAAGAGATTGTTTATTGGGTAGAAAGAGTCACCTGTAGGACAAACTCTGATTGGATTTCATGGTCGAACATGGAAGAAGATGTCGGCAGTGTGGGAGTCTAACACGGCCTCTAAAAGATCAGCTCCATGTAAGACATGTTTCAGTGACTTTTCAAGAGGAAGGACAACTTACCCTTTACATACAGTACATCCAATCTCATAGCTCAGGCCAAAAATAGACACAAAGAAATATGAACAAGTAATGAAAAACATTGGAATCAGAATTGGCTAAAGAGGGAAATAGTTATTTTACACAATGATATCATATTGGGTCTATTTTTTACAATTAGTGCTTCTCTATAGTTAATGTAAAATGCACTTTACACAATATAAAATGGTGCATTTAATGACGGTGTATTACATTTCTGAGTGATAACACACTCACATTGTGTCTTCATATATCTAACTGCGCCTGGAAAAAACATAAATAAATATAGTCCTTGGCAGGCTGATCGCTGATATTCGCTGACAACAAAAGTTTCTTCTTTTTCTACAATTCATTTTTCAAGGGGAATTCCAGACCTCCACAGAAAAGATGAGTCATGAGTGGAGCTGCTCAGCCGGTGAAAAGTGTTGTAAAGTGTGGCTTTAAAAATCTTTCTAAAGATCAGAAAAATGTGTTATATTTCCTTGAGCTTTGTTTGACTCAATCTTAACTCATCTTGAGCGGGCTTACAGACTTAAAGTATTAAGACTTTCCCAGAAACACGCTCCTTTAAATTTCTGAAATGTACTTTCTTTAAACAGGAATTTCCTAAGGTTTATTTTGGGGCTTTTTTTAGAGATAGGACAGAAGATAGAGTCAGAAATTGGGGAGAGAGAGAATGGGGAGTGACATGAAAAGAGCCACAGGTCGGATTCGAACCCTGCCGTCCGCTTGGCAGACTATAGCTGAATGATTTAGATGTAACAAGTCACACAAGTATATAGTCAGACTGACTGAGGAGAGAGAGAGAATGACAGAAGGAGAGAGAGAGACATGGACAAAAGGGGAGTGACGGGGAGGAGCAGGCAGGTCCAGGTAGATGAAGTGACAGAGACAGCGATTTGTTGTTAAGGCCCAGGGACGCCTTGGTTCCTCATTGTGCTAGCCACTGTGGTGATGAAAACAGGCAGTGAGTCAGGGCAACACACAGTCACATCTTCTACACTTCTCTCCTGCCGTCACTCACTCTTTCTCCCTCCACGATTTCTCAGCTCTCCCTCTGTTTTTACAAAGTCAGCTGTCTCTACCTGTTTAGTTGTCTCTGGCAGGGTAACAAAACAACCTCAAATTAGCGCCTTACACAGTGACGTTTAACTGGAAATTCATTAAAAAACTCAATCTTGAAGTGTTAAAAAGACGAAAATTCAACTATTGCATCCATTACCTTTTTTATTTGTACTCTGAAAAAGTGCAGAAAGGTTTGCAATTCATTTCAGGGTTTGATATTGTTTTATTAGATTGAAATAAAGACTTGAATATTTCTTAAAAGTTTGAGCAGTGATTTTGTATTTGGAAATGTGAGAGCTCTGCTCGACCCTGGGAGTGAATTTGGAAGTGTCCATCTGTCACTGCGATACTGCGAACCCCTGTGGCCCAAACACTGACTCTGTCAATGTTTTCATATGAATAAAGTCCTGAAATGACTGACCATGCCTCTGATACAACAACAGTTAGTAAGCAACACTACTCTCTAACATGAGATTAAAACAAAAGGTCAGCTGTCAGATTATGAGGGATAATCCAGCTTTTCTCCAGACTTTTCAGGCATCAAACAAAGACTGCACATGTGGTCCCAGCCAGTTATACCACACAGACTGTCTGTCAATAGTTTTGATATTATAATCAAACTAACAGCATGGCCTGGAGTTCTATTTTTGGTCGGTCAAAGGCACAGCTAATGTGGCTAATTTTAGTTGTTTTATTGTATATAAAAGAGAAAAATCCAAAGATCTCTACAGATATATTTGGTCCCCAGAGGTTCACTTGTTCATGTAATTCCTAAACGTTTCTTGAGGGTACACTCATCTGGCCAAATTTCTAGCTTCGGGGTATGCTTTTCTTTATTATCAGTTACTTGACAAACCAAAGACGTTCCTGTCTGTCTCAGCTGTACTTGTTTTATGCTACTTGGAAAGTTACATTGAACTTATATGGCTAAGAAGGTAATCACCAGAACTGCTAAACTTCTTTTCGTTTGTTAGCACAAACAACCCAAAGACTGTTGGACAGTGCAAGAGCTCCCAAGATGTACGGGTCATAAACCCGCCTTGTCCAATCAAACAGATGGAACAAGGGGCGAACTTTGAAATTAAAAAACATCCATTATTCAGAAACCCGGATTCTGTCTTGATGGTTGGTTGTTTCAAACTGATTTATGGCTAAGTTTTGACTTTACTATGAAGTTTAGTTTCAATTAGATATCTGAAGGAAAAATGAGATGTAACATGATTGACATCTTTGTTGAAAAATGCTGCTCCTCAAGTGTTCTTGACTGGATTAGCAGCCGTAAATGAGGAACGGTAAGAGGAAATGTATCAAACACTTCAACAAGGGTCACTGAACTTTCAAAGGTTTCGCTTCAAATCAACACAAGATGTGAGCTGTACTGACATGAGGGATCTTTGCTGTTTAATTGGCAAGTTCAATGTGTTAAATGTGTGCTTTGATTAGTGGAGGGGAGTCAATCCACATCTCCAGCAGCCAGAACTTTGCTGCACATGTATTGGCTCCAAATGACGTCACCAGCGTCAAATATCAGCTCCTGTCCCAGGAGTATCTTGGCTTTAATCTTGTTCAATGGATGAGATGGAGGCGTCATCCCTATGTATATACAGTCAATGATACATACTAGCTTACGCTACAGTAAAGTGTATTATGTATTATCACATATTTGGGCAGGCCGCCCAGGTGTACTTCGTTGGACAGTTGTATAATGACAATAAAGGCTTTCTTTTTCTATTTCTCATTATGGCTGCCAAAGTATATATCAGTCTTTTTTTATGTATTCATAAAATTGCCACCTGCCCAAGAAAGAGAGCAAGCGAGAGAGAGAGAGAGAGGTCCAATGTCAGGTCTTCCCTCCTGATAATACTCAATGAGGTACAACACTGATGTCAAAACTGAACCTGCACATGTTCTTTGTTTAAAAAAATTCAGCAGCTGCTTGCTGCTGATGCTGTCCTGCACTTGTAGTTTAGGACAACTGTTCAATACGTGACATCCTCAATAAGCCTACGCATACGCCGATCACCTGATTACCTGATAATGTAATGTCAAGTGGAACTTTTCAAACCGTGAGTAATCTTCTTATTGCAGCATCTTTAGCGTACTGTTAATGATTATTGTCAAAAGAGCCGAAACACAGAAAAAAGGTACAAAATGTGAATATTTACAGTCTATGGGCAGAACTATGGTGAGTCAGAGAGGTGCAGGTGTGTGTGTGTGTGTGTGTGTGTGTGTGTGTGTGTGTGCGTGTGTGTGTATGTGTGTGTGTGTGATAAGAGAAAGGAAGATGGAAGTAAGATCAGACAAAAGTTGTTTGTGACACAAAAATAAGTTAGATATTAAAGCACAATTAATATGCAAACCATGTATTAAAATATATTCTAACCCCCCCGATGAGGGAAACTAGCTGCAAACATTTACTCCTAAAAAAAACAGTGCTTGATACAGGAAACATAACCTGCTTACAGGTAAATTACTACTAATGAGCCACTGACCGAGGAAAGCAAAGCAGACATGTATTTTTATTCCAACAAAGAAGATTAACGCCCTGGTTAATTGTGCCATTACTGAGCAGTTCTATCAAAAGCTGCTCAATTTTCTTTGTTTAGAAAGTCATGTGAGGCCAAACCAGCTTCCCGCCAACAAAGCTGCACTTTGGGAAGAACATTTTGAGCAGGACTAACACGGCAAATGTGCAGCGCTACTCCAGTTTCCTCCATGGTATTAGCAACAAAACCAGGGGACAAACACAGCTTTCCTGCTTCCAACATACAGAGAGAGGGATGGATTTTAAATGGCATTGCCTAGCAACAGCCTGCTAAGCTCCTGGCAGCTGCTTGGTCGGGTTGCATACTGATAGACGTAAACACACACAGACACACACAGATATATACGCTACCATTCACTAAAACTTAAAGTGATGGAACTCAGCAAGGTTGGGAGCAGAGAGCTTTACATAACCCAGAGTATCAATTGTTGCTTTGCCACATATGACTTTATCACATTTGATAACAAAATAACAATCCCCATATCTTGCTTACTATACTTACAAAGAAAGAAACCATCTGAAATAAATACATTCTTAGTGTCAATCAACTAATTCTTAAAGATCCCATATTATGCCCTTTTTGGGGTTCATATATCTAATTTATGTGCCTACTAAAGTACGTTCACAATCGCTAATGTTCGAAAAAAGTGTCTGTTTTCATGTACTGCCGATCGATGCAGCCCGTCTCATCTGCCTGTGTTTGTTACGCTCAGAAGTGCCCACTTCAGGGTCCCCACGTGTGCCAAGTCTGACCTGATTGGTTGGCCGATCTGCTCTGTTGTAATTGGTCAGTCGTTCGGACAATTCTCGGAAATGTTACGCCCCTTTTACCATATTTGGAATTCAGCTAATGCGCAGCATGAGCTTGTGCTTGCCACAACGAGCCAATGGGCTTGGATCAGTGACATCATCGCAGTGTGATATCACAATGCACTTTTCAACAAGGGGGGCTAGAACCGAGCGTTACATGCAGCTACTGCTACTGCTAACAGGAGGAGGTAGGAGAAGCCGCGTTTCCGTGGACTTTGAATTTTTGCACATAGATGTGCCTAAACATGCACAAGACACCTGGAAAACACACTAAAGAGCATATAAAACCAGAAAAAGAATAATATGGGACCTTTAAAGCAAAACAAAAAAACACTAAAACTCATCTTATTCTAAGTTTATTCTTCTTATAAGTGTTTAACTAGTTTTCTATCAAGGGAAGTGGTTAATTTGTAAATCCTGAGGTCCCGGCCCACTGAGAGAGTGATGTTCAGCCAGGGCAGGATGAGACAAAAACTCACGGAATACATACAACAATTCACGGAGCATCAGGAACACTGGTGCATTCACAATAATCGATCAAAATCACCTGGAGAGAAGTGCGTAGAGTCACAGTGTGCATGTGTTTCCCTGGCGCTCTCTGTTGACTGTTTGTAGTTGAGAAAAGACATTCTATGTGCTGCAGGAATTCATGTACTATTAAATAATTTGAATTCTTGGGACTATTAATCATTATTAGTAATACTTAACAGGAGGTCATACTGATTTTAGAACATTTCATACTTCGACATTCAACAAACCTCACACTGAAAGTTCACACAGATGTGTACTATGACCAGTTCATAATTTATACTGATTAGAACAATGAGGGTGGCGAGCAGACGCGCAGACATCAATGTGCACTTATTGCACGTAGAGCTGTTTGGACAGCATTAGTCTGTTAACAGAGACTAGTCTGCAGTGTAAATTACACTCTTCTCTAGTTGACTGAGTTACATTAGAACAGATGATCGATTGACATTTTTTGTTTCATATCTCTGAACCTCTGTATGCAAAGTTTTATATCTCTCCACCTCTGTGCGTAACGGCACACTCGCTCACTCTGGCTCGTCTGCTATGAGCTCTCTCTCCCATTCAGAGGTTGTTCTGTAGTTAAAAAAATAATCAGCTAAAACTCCAAAATCTAGGATAACATCTAGTTATACTGTAAATGCAAATTGTTCAATGTTGTTGACGAGATGATATGTTACGTTTATGGTAACAAGAACAATGTGTTACCACCAGCTAACTTCCTGTTCACCCTATGAACACCCGACGATATCACCTGACCGATTAACCCACACGACCTATTATCACCATCTACCGTCCAAGTCAGTAAAAAATGTACACAAAACCATTTGAATACGATATATAATTATTTACACACCAAATAGGCTCCTACAGAGACAATTTAGTACCAAAATGCTGCCAGTGTATTTGTGCAATTTAGACAATGCTCTCTCTCTTTCTCTAGCAGCAGACTTTGGTCAAAAGTAAAACTGAAGATCTGTTGACTTTTGTAGATTTTAGGTAAAAACTCGTCCCTTTTCCAAAATATTGATCATTAGAATAACAGAGAGTGTATCATTTTTAAATATGTGGAATGGAAAAGTATCATAGTATCCAAAATGTTGACAAACTTGATCAACAACAAAAAAATGAACCTGTCATTAACATGTCATCACAGGAGAGCTGGCTTTGTTATCTCAGGATAATGAGGTAACTTGTTCCCTAATCATGGGATTATTAGGTTTGTTTTCCTGAGATAAATAAGTCAGGAACTCGAGAAAACAACCAGGAAAAGGAGGAAATGTCTGAATGTATTGTGTTTTTACTGAATCACTGGGACATTAAAGTCTATCTTATCCATCTTAAATAATATGTGTGGATGCATGTAGGCTTAATGCTTACATACAAAGTGAAAATATTAAGTTTCCCATTTGAATCAAGCAGCAAAAAAGCTGTACTGTGACTTGTTTGAATTAATAAGCACCACTTCCTGCAATGTGACTACTGCACATGCAAGCATTGCAATGACAATAGTGAAACAATATGTCTGCTGTCCTGTTGCAAACACACAGCAGCCGAACAGTGAGGTTCACACAGGCAGACAGTCTAGTAGGACTTGTCTGTAAAAACCTTTTTCCTGCTATGAAATACGATGGAGTGAGACTGACGGAGGAGACACAGACAAAGACCTTTTTTTTTTTCTTTTGTGGAACAACCTCAAGCAGAGGTTAACTACTTCTTTCTGTTACTGTCAGACACTCACTGACCTATAGCCTGAAGAGCTCTACACATAAATGTGTCCTCTGTTTGTGTGAGTGAGTGTCATGTGGATGTGCCACATCTCCCGAAGGCTTTTCCTGCCTTGTTGCTGATTCACACTCCTTTAAAAAAAAAAAGACACTTGTGAAATCTGGAGGTTCATCTTGATGGAAAACAAGAGTTTCAATCACGTATGTGTAATCACCTGTAATCAGTAGGAAGGAGGGCTGTGCTGTCATGTAGTACTGTGAGGTACAACGGAAATCACTTTAGTTCAGCTGTTTCCATCTGTGACCTGGTTTCTAATTCCAGAAATAACTCCCTCTCACCACACACTCTTATTTACACACACACACACACACACACACACACACACACACACACACACACACACACACACACACACACACACACACACACACACACACACACACACACACACACACACACACACACACACACACACACACACACACACACACACACACACACACACACACACACACACACACACACACACACACACACACACACACACACACACACACGCAGGTACAGCAGCTCAGTGGATGGTGGAGTGTGACATTTAGACCATTTCTGCTGCGATCAGGGACTTTTCTGAAGCTGGGGTGGACCATTTCAACATCAAACACTCACAGCCAGCAGGGCGCTCCGTCTCCCTGAGGGCAATGGATGAATGGACACTGTGTGTGTCTTCCTGTGAATGTGAACCCTACCTGTGCAAAGAGAGAGGCTCGGCTGGCAGGCACCCTGACAGACAATCATAGCTGCTGTTAAAATAGGTTTGTAAAGGAACCACATCTGCAGAGCACTATTCGGTACAAGGGAATTACACTTTAGTCACTGTCATCATAGTGGCGAACACTAAAAAGCTGCATTGATGGCATAACATCAGTTACTACATTTAATTAGGATGGCCAATAGGACAATCTACGTATTTGAAGCTTTTTCTGTCACTGCCAGGACCACATTGTGCGCTGATATGGAAATCAAGCTGCCTGATGTGTGCTTTGTTTAACTGCTGATAAGTTTTAACAGCTGCAAAACAACCCTTCATCAATCCTACATTCCTGAAATCTGAATACTAAACTCATAAATCAACGAGTGCTACCATCCTCACTCTGAGAAAGAGCTACAGAGATGACTGTGACTGCACTACTCCTGAGAAACCAAAATCATTCCATTTGATTAATCGTTACAGATTAGGAGCAGGCTGCTCATCTTCTCTGTAATAAACTGTCTCATAAACCCTACCCATGACGTAGGATGTTGTAAAATAGGTTTGTTAAGAGCCAAAATTCAACGTTTTGCAGAATGAGTTGTGTAAATGCCTTATTTTGATGGTCGATGGACGTTGAGGATGCAGGTTGAGTAGTTCTAAGATGGAATAAGTGAAATGAGACTATTAAGGTCCTCAGAGTATTTTATTGATTAAATCTGACCACAAAAACAGATTTCTTGAGGGTTTGTTCCTGCCTAACATGATGGGACAAATTGAGAAAACTTGAATTATACACTTTTTGCTATACTGGATTTTGGAAGAGGATCAGTAGTGCAGAAAACTGTCCTGGGTCTAGCCAAATCATTCTCCTGTGCCACACAAGAGCTGGAGGTTTGGCAAAACAAAAGCCTGCTCACAGGACATAGTGCCTTCACACTCCAATCATTTTGAATGTGTAACACCTCAGCTGATTTAAGGATGAAGCGGTCAACCTGTTATACTTTTAACTGTGGTTTAAAACATCACCGTAAATGAACCGTAAAGGCTCCACTACACCGGGTGTTTCTGTTCTCACGCTCAAAAAAGGGGCCTGTTGATTATTTTTAGCGCAACTTGCATGAAATAAAAACAAAGTGTCTCCTGTGGTGCACCAGCTTTATCTGCCGTGCTTATCAAGAGACACGCTATGCTACATTAGCTTTACTATGGCAGAGGGACACAGCAGCCAGGGTTTGTATCTATCAATGAAACGACTGAAGTCGGGGGAGCATTTCAGGTACACCAAGAATGAGTTATTAAAGACAATGGAGCCCCCGACCGCAAAACCTGTTGGACCATAGTTCTGGTTTAGCTTCTGTGAGATCAGATAACCACACAGCACCACACGCCAAAGTCAAAGTTAAAACATAATAACTGATATCGTGCTATTATGTTAGTAGCAAGTTACCTTTGAAATATGAAGTTAATAGAAATGTAAACATTTCACGCGCAATCAAAGACATAATCTTCCTTAAGTGGGTTTAAATCTGTGACTGTTTAACATTCCTCCCTCCTGTCTGTGTGAAGTAAACGTAACATAACTTCAGGAGCTTGTAGACTTTTATATTGCATCGCATTATACCCAGAGACTTAATTCATTTGAATTCAGTTATAAATAACACGGTATAAGAGATGATGTTCCTCAGACCACGAGTAAGATTAGATACATTTAAAAAAATGGATGATTAAAAAAATCTGAATGTAAGACGGTTAAGAATAAAAACACTTCAGCTTAGGGAAATGTTCCCCTGGTGGATCAATAAAGTCAATCTTAGTGTTACATTAATAATAATAATTATGCTTAATATACTGTATTTGAAATATAATTGATTAATTATAAATATATTACAAATAAATGTAATGTGACTTTTCACCTTTAAACTGAAGGGCGCACTACAATAACAATCAGCAGAGGTTGAGGGTATTGTTAGAGTTGTAGCTCTCATGAGAACTCACTGACTCCTCTTTAAGTATACTCCATTATGAATAACTGCAATATTCAATCATTGAGTTTCTTTTTCTGTTCCATCTCTTACATTAGGAATTTTCACTATTGTTTTACAAAACTTTGAAACAATTAGAAAGAAAGAAAGACGGACAGAAAGCAATTACAGGAGTGACAAGGCAACAAAGACCTATTATACTAATAAATGAGGCGATTTTTGCTGAGTTTAAAGGGATTTTGAAGTCTATAATTATTCTTCAGAGTGTACATTGAGCTTGAATATGTGGCAAGCGTTGGAGTAGGATAACTGATTCCTGAAAAAAACTAAATCACTTCAGGTACATTACAAGTCTGGAAGCTAGGGGAGGAGGTCTCCATGCATTTAGTGAGCTCTCCTCCCTTGCCTCCCTGCCTTCATGCTACATTTCACACACACACACACACACACACACACACACACACACACACACACACACACACACACACACACACACACACACACACACACACACACACACACACACACACACACACACACACACACACACACACACACACACACACACACACACACACACACACACACACACACACACACACACACACACACACACACACACACACACACACACACACACACACACACACACACACACACGTTCCCCCCATCTCTCCCTGTTCTGGCACACACACAGACAGAATCCCTCTGAGAGCCCTAAAACCTTAACTAGGATGGATTAATTAATTTTCAAAGTAAATGGGCGAGCAGAGAAAGAGGCTATTATCTTTATGCTGAATGGTGGTAGTCGTGTGTTACCATGGAGAGAGCATCTCTAGTGGCATTCAGGGAAACACTGCGGCTTTGATGTACAAAATGACGGCGAGAGACGGAGACGGAGGGAATGTGCACAAGCTTGATTGCTCTCCTGTGAGTCTCTATCCTTGAGACAGGCAGATGGTCATTATTTTGCTCAAAGACATACACATTCTTGCTTACGAGACTTCTCGCCAGGATGTGTCTGTTTAGATATGGAAAATGTTAAAGAAAGATGGAAGTGTTTAAAGTGGTTGGGAATTCACCACAGTAACACAAAAAACATTTTTTTTTGGTGTCATGCATTTTGGGCCAGCTGTTTTTTGGTGTATTTTTTAAATTCTAATGAATATATTACAATCAGCAGTAGCACATTCGAAGCTTTATAATAATCTGCAGCCCAGCTCTGACGCTGTTAAACAACAAGACCCTTTCTCCAAAGTCCTGAATGTGAACAAGAGACAAAAACACCAATTTCCCAACCAATACTAGCCTACTCTTCACAAATCCAACTTCACTCAAAGCAGTCCCAACTATTCTGTGAGTGCAAGTGTGTGTCAGCGTGTGATTGGTAGCATTACTAGCGTCTAGTTGTAAAAGCCTGGAGGAGGTTTTCAGGCCTGATCAGTATTTTTCCTCTGACATCAGCTGGTCAGAGCTAAAAGGGCAGAGGGAGACAGTTAGCTCGGCTAACAGCCGCCCACGCCACGCTCTTCACTTTAAGAGAAACACACACAATAATCCATGCACCTCATTTTCAGAGGAGGGTTTAGCACTTATACACAGCAACAACAGGAAAGTTGACTAAACAAGTTTGCACACTAAAGAGGTCGAGGATAACTGCACAGCTCACCACCACACTGTGGGTCTGAGAGATGCAAAATGAAATGCCTTGGTAAAGCATGCTTCATGTAAAGAATAATTATAGAAAGATTTTTTAAATAAATGTTACAATGTAATGTAAATGAGGGTTTAGGTCTGAAAGGGCTCAGTGTGTGTGTGTGTTTAATATAAGTGGAGTCCAATGCCCTTTACGTTCCCCAGCAGCAGAGCTGTACACATCGTTACGCTCATCACTCACGTACTTTCTGCAGAGCCTTGTAAGAAAGCTGTGAAGTCTAAAGAATGGGAACATGAGCACTATATTGATCCAAATAACTATATGCAAATGATTGTGCATGTAATGATTCACATTAATGCATTCGACTTTTCAGAACAACTAGAAAAAGTTATACCGGAGGTTTCAAAGCCGGAGGTTTCAAAACTATCTTAATTACCTGATTTGGGAACCCTCGTCCACATTAGCAAAATATTCCCCGTCTGGTATTCTAGCTGATTTAATTGAGGTAATATTAGAGTGGAGTAATGTGTATATATGTATAGAGAGAGATATTTTTGAGTTTATTGTTGGGCTTTTTATGTCTTTATTTAGAGATAGGACAGTGGATAGAGTTGGAAAACGGAGAGAGAGTGAGTGGGAAATGATATGCGCCAAAGGAGCCACAGGTCGGACTCAAACTCGGGCCACCCGCCTGGAAGACGATGCCACGTGCACTGATCGCCAGGCTGCTGACACCCCCAGTGGAGTAATATGTTGTTGTTTTTTTTAAATCGAACTACAAGAAGTGTTATTTAATTACCAACTGGTAATTATTCAGCCCTTAAAAGGCAACAAGCAGTTCTGAAAAATATTCAGACAAGCATTGAGTTATGTCATTATTTATCCAATGACAACCTACTACTAAATATAAAATATCTGTTGCAGCAAGCAGGAAGCCAAATGGAAAAGCAGAATCTACAGTTTTTTAGTTGTCAGTCTTCTAATTGCTTGATTAGCAGCCGTTACGTAACAATGTACACTCATTTCAAGACTCTTTCCAAATGAATCACTTCAGGCTACTGTGAGGTGCCCGTGATGTTTCTTATCGACAGGAGTTTGACATTGCTATGCTTTGGTGTTCACTGACTCGTACACTTTGAAAACTGCCAGCTTGACATTTTTATACGCTGGGAGTGACAGGTGTGGAAATATCGAAAGCTGGTTACTACATGCTGGTATTCCCTGAGGCAACGCGACAAATAATTAAACCAGTGGTCTCATGGTGTAAACGTGTGCAGTTCAGTATGTGCCTGAGCAGGGAGGGATGCATCGCATTGTAATCTGCAGATAATATTGGACCCATGGTCATCTGCTGAGGTCTAAGGTCACTGTTTATGACGACAGCTCTGATTGATCATGTTGGAAGAGAGGCTGCCTGAAAGGTGATCCTACTGTTGCTTTCATGTCCCCGAAAAATACACACTGATGTGCACATTAGACACACGCACACACATGTAATTATATTGAAGTCGCTGGAGGCAGATCAACACATTAAAGCTGACCTATGTGCCTTTTAATCAGTGTATGGATGTGATACGGTGAAGTGGGAAAAACATGATTACTGCTGAGGATAATCCCATTCTATAAGATCTGGTGGCTGACACGTACAATCCAGATGTACACAAAGTCACACACACACACACACACACACACACACACACACACACACACACACACACACACACACACACACACACACACACACACACACACACACACACACACACACACACACACACACACACACACACACTGACTGTATACAGTTACAACTACAACCAGTGTGGTTGTTAAGTTTAGATGCAGCTGTGAGGTGGCTGTGGGTTTGTTGGTAGAGTCGGTCGTTCTCAACCAGAAGGTTGGGGGTTCGATCCCCAGCTCCTGCAGCCACATGTCCGACGTGTCCTTGGGCAAAGACACTTAACCACAAGTTGCTCCCGCTGCTTCGTTGGTGGTGTATCGGAATATGTATGAATGGGATTAGTTAATATTCATGGACACTTTACAGAGCAGGCTCTGTCATCAGTGTGTGAATGTAAAAGCGCTTTGAGTCGTCAGAAGACTAGAAAAGTGCTATACAAGCTCAATTCCATTTAGTTAATTTACCATTTAGATGGCGTTTTATCTAAACGGTACTGATGTTAACTGGTGTTTCTTACAAAGTACTGTAGCAGCAGGTGGTTACATTTTCAACAACCACACAACACACTTTGTGCGTCATAAAGCTCTGAAACTTTGTAAACTGTGTTTTTACATGCTAATGACTTAAACATGGTGTATGACTGAAGTTGCAGAGGAAGAAAACCAGCTCTGTATTGGTTGCTGCTACATGTTAGTTTAAGGTTTCATATATGGGCTGCTTTGTTATGTTATCAAATGTACAAGTAACTAACTAATGTTGTTGACGGGCAGATGTCTGTCAACAGGGCAAGTATCAGCGATTACTGATGTTTTAACTGATACAGCTGTGCTCTATAATTCTGACTGTCCATCGCTTGTGGGCTGCAGCACATTATGAGCTACAGGACGCGGAGATCAGGCAGGTTATTCATATTCTCATTTCTTTACAAAAACCTGCATAATGTAGCAAAGCACTTTGCCTACTAATCAAATAATGTTGTATTTGAAATATAAGTCAGCATGTCTTTAATTCAGAATGTTAAAGGGCTTTTGTTGAGCTGTATATGTCATGTCTTCCCGGGAAGCAATACCAATGATTTTTATAAAAATAACTTGAACAGAAACTGTTAACACAACGTTACAGTCAGGCAATTATATACAGTAGAAATACACAGCATACCTTTTTTTTTTGTAAAATTTGTCTTTGGTCTTTTATGACTTTCTTGTAGAGACAGGATAGTGGATAGTGTCAAAAAATCAGGGAGAGAGAGAGTGGAGTATGACAGAAAGAAGCCACAGGTGGGATTTGAACCTGGGACGCTCACTTTGAGGGCCACAGCCCTGTACATGGGGTGTGAGAACTAGACGCCAGACCACCAGCACCCCTTATACGGTAGAAATATTGTTGTTATAATACAGTTGGAAAAAAACATTAGTGAAGAGTTGTAACTGTGGATTATATCCTAAAAGATGAAACTTGTATTCAATTAAATAATTTTGATAACAATTGTTGCATAAATAGAGCCTTCAAAAAAGAAGCTTTCTTGTGTCACGTGCACATGACGGAATAACATAACACTGCGCTCTACTAGTGCAGGAGCCAGTTGGGAAAAAGGACTGGATAAACATAAAATGTCAGACAGCTGTTTAGTCCGCGCCTTGCCTGGAGAGAGTTAAGAATCTGGTACATAAGAGTTGTATGTTGTGCTGTGCTATGCTGTGTCAACTGCATCTGAAAGAAGTACACTCTATCATCAAGCTTCCTGCAGAAAGTTTCCTGCACTGATATAACGAGAAAGGGAGAAAAGAAACTCTCCTTCTTTGGTTTCTTATTACTGTTCTTCATGCGAGGCTGTATCTCTTGTCTCTTTGATTGTGTCGCCTCTTGTCTCCCCAGCATCCCGAATGCTTTCTTTCCTGCAAACACAGAAACACCTACAGGATCTCCTTTCAGCAGGGCACAGCAGCCTGCTTTTCTTTGTCGTGTTTAACAATGTTGGTCTGTGTGAGCGTGCAAGCAGAGCTGGAGACAGACAGAGAGAGTCTGGAGGCGCAGTCGGTCCTGTGACCTGGAAATAACGCGGACCCTGAGGAGTGAAGTTTCGGGAGCTGCCGATTGAAATTACACGCTACATAAAAATGAAAACATAAGCACAAATGAACACACACACAATGGCAAACTCAAACTAACCCTAAATCTGTATTGCAGTTGCTCTTCACTGTTCCAAGCGGTTCGTTAATGTATGATCTAACCCACTTATTCTCAGCCCGTGTATTCACATTTTTCAAGAGACGTGACATGTCTTTTACAGTAAATTAAGGTTTAAACTATGTATTGTGACTCCCTAATGCTTACTGACAGCATCCATTCAAATGCCAGTCAGATGACTGCAGAGTAACATTCGCTCAACAGTAAGGTAAGTGAATGTGCAGTTGTGCACATGTCTCTTTTTCTGCAGACTGGTGGGTTCCTCCATCATCTGCTGTATACTGAAAAAAAAAGGGTTGAAATGAAATCTTCCTGAGGGGTTCCAGGTGTACAATTTGGCCGACTTAATGATTAAATGTTGCAACGCTCGCTAGATGGAGCCAGAATTACTACAGTAGTCTGTTAAACTAATTGTTAATATTTTTATAAGTTCATGCCCACACTGCCGGTAAAATGTTGTCTCTGTAAAACTGCCGCCTGCCGCTAGCCGGGGCAGCGATTAAAAGAATGGGAATAAAAGAAGCAAAATGTGTTCTCAGCAGTGCATTTGTGCATTATGAATCCTTGAATTATGGCTGCTTTGGCTACTCCAGGGTGAGGGAAAATAAATTGATGGTTTTAAAATATTTTCATAATCATATTGTCAATTCTTTTAATCCAGAAATCATGCAGATGCCTTACTTCCCCATAACACTCTCTCATTCTGTAGCTGCATTGTCTAATAAGTAGGACAAGTATAAAAAGAAAAATAGAAAGACGAGAAGATCTAAAAATTAAAGCAATTCCTAACATCCCTGAGCTAAACCACCCAATGACATCATGCATTCCTGACAAAAGACTCCTAACTCTCTATTTATTCTTTCTGCTTCCTCCATCAGCTCATTGTTCCATTAATTCCATCCGATTACTCTCATCTGACACCCTCTACTCCTCTCTATTTTAAACACTTAGATCTGCATTCATTTCTCAGGGAGGAGGAGTAGTGGGGACTGGCAAGACTTTTATCTGAAAAGCAGCTATTAATAACCACTTGGAAAGAAAAAGGAGAGGAGATGGAGAGTAAAAAGAGAGAGAAAGAAGGGGGTGGATGAAGAGCGAGTGGGAGTGAAAATAGATCAGCTGTGGGCTGAACAAATATTTGGTAAGCAGGGAGCATTTGGTTAGAAGGCATCAAAAGAGAAAGCGAGCCTCGATGCAGGACTGACTGTAGAGTGCTGCGGAATCCAAAGTTTGATGAAATATCCAAAGAAAACCAAAAACAGGCACGTCCAGTTGATCAAAGATAATATTTAAAACTTTGTGCCCTTGCTGAAGAGGAGCAGTGCAGGTCAGAATGGCTATGACTTTTATGAACAGTCTGTAGTAACACCTTACAATTTCCTGGTTAATCCACTCAGACTGCTAAGGGTTAAGGATTCTGGCTCTGGCGTATGTCAGTGGTGGTGATGGGAGCCCCAGATATTTCAGTTTCAGGAATTTAAATAAGAAGACATCTTAAAATGTCTCTGAATTTGAAATGTGGCTATTTACAAGTTGTCAAATGTATTAGCTTAGTCACTGACCCAATAGATAACTAAAAAAGGTGTCTAGCTTTTTATGAACAGTTTGATTGTGATGTAGTACGAAAACCACAGAGGTTTGCTTGGGTTGGTTGTCCAGAGCCATGTGTGAGTGTATCTAACATGTGGCTTTCATCCTGGAGAGCTTTGGACTTTTTTTTCCCCGTTTAAATTTTGGATGTGCGTGATTAGTCACGCACATCCAATTAGTCAGTTGAACAATACATAATCATTTAATTAATCCAGGACCACAATGACCATTTAATGCTTTGTATTAGCTGTAAAATATCCTAACTGGGGCTCTGCTACCAGGATGTAAACCAGCACCGTGGACGGATGGCATCTTCGTAGCGCGGAGTTGTTCAGCAGTGTTTTGACCCAAGAAAATGAAGATCAAGTTGTATGTAAGCTGTGTCAGTTTAAACTGGCACATACTTGACCAGAGCAATGCATAACCACATTCAGCACAGGCATGTTGACGATAGCCTGCAATGGAAAACAGAGGGCTAGTGGTGCTAGCAATGCTAATATTAGCCACACTCGGCTAACCATTTTGACATTGTTTACCCGTAGACACTGTGATCCTGTGTTAAGCCTTATTAAATAAGTTCTGCTTAATTTTGGCTGTTTTCTGAGCCTACAGTATTTACCTTTGGAAAATTTGTGTTGAATAGACATTTCAATTAGTCGATTTCGGAATCGCCCCATTAAGTCATGTAGCATACTTTCATTACGTACTGTACACTACTTATTTGACCAGATGACTTCAATGGTACATTAAAACCTAAACCGACCAATACATCTTTGTCTCATAAACTCCACAAAGTCAGTTTGGTTCAAAATCATAACTAAAAGGGGGACTGTTTCACATGTATCACCATGTGTTGATGATTGTTGCGTGTCCAAACATCATGTGAAGAGGCTTCTTTGTTGACCAGATTGCAGTGAGAATGTTTTTTTCTCACCCCTTGAACTCTTTCACCTCATCCTCCTGCTGGAATTACGGATGATGTGGTTTAAATGGTACTGATGGGGTTAGATTGCAATAGGAAGGAGCTTCACAATAACGTCCATGGCCCAGTAAGGGATTACAATGCTCAGGCTTAAAATGCCAAGGAAATTGAGGAAGGGAGGGAAAAAAAGCGAGAAGCTATAGCTTGTGTGATTAGAGCTGGTGAGACACAAGTCATTTCTTGATCAGGGTGACTGCAAAGAGTTAAGCTCGACAGGACTTACTGGTGATTCATTTCCTCCCAGACAAGAAAAGTAGGGTCAAATATACGTGTGTGTGTGTGTGTGTTTTCGAAGCAGTTATTCGACGTAGACATTCAAACACTCCCTCTAAGAAACACACACACAGCCCTCCTAAAACAATCAGTATGCATAGACAATCACAGCTCTGACCCCTTCAGCTATCTTATCTTCATCACTAATGCCAGATAATCCACATAGGTCCTTTAACACACACACACACACACACACACACACACACACACACACACACACACACACACACACACACACACACACACACACACACACACACACACACACACACACACACACACACACACACACATATATCCACATCCCAGTGTCCACGGTGCTGACGTCCTCGCACATGCTGCATTGGTTTTTAAAGGGCTGTCTTATCAGTCGCCATGTCCGGAAGCTAAAGAACACATTCACCTTCTCTCTCAGTTCGATGTCTAGTAAACGGGATAGTAATAACTTCTTTATTAAACTACAATGTCTTATATTCCTGTTCCATTTAAATATCATTTAAAAACTTGATATATCCTGCAGGCAAGGACAGTTCTGCACGCTTTAAAAGTCAGAATATCAGTTATCAAATTCATTTCAGCCTAATTTATGCGTCTGCTGATTCCATTACAACACTATTAAAAACTTTCCTTTCAATGCTTAAACGTCTCTCTAGGTATCAGAATGAAAGCTGAGTTTGTATTCTTTCACAGATGGAGGCTGCAGGTCCATTTCTAATTAGTCTAAAGTTACTTTTAGTCAAATGTATCAGCATTTCACTGTATTGATTAAATTAGTTGTATTTTTAAGAATCATTCTATTTCTTCGTCTCAGATCTACTTTGTTAGATCCTCCTCAGAGTGCTTTGATTCAAGTTTACAGAAACATTAGTCTTTAAAGTGTGAAGTGAAAAAAACACACTGAATCAACAGGGCTACTATTATATGGAGGCATTTGTGCTCCTAGCATTAGAATATGTCATTATATCTACAGTCATTTCACAGCAAGTTAACGACTAAATCCTTTCTGTGTGTCGTCTTTGAAAAGAAAAACACATTTATGGTTCTGAAAGCTAAACAGATTTACATAAGCCATTTAAATTTGCATCTGGAGTTATTAGTTTCCAATCAATTTCACTTTGTGTTCTGCTGGAGTTCTATAGCGAGTATAATCTCATCAAGACGGGAATGTTTGGTGACAAATTTAAATGTGTAACAGATGAAGTGAGTGAGAGTGGGGATGTGGATTTGCATAAAATCTGAGAATGCCGTGAAACGGATTCTCTGAAGCCAGAGTTATAATGCAAACACTATTTGTAAGTATTTGCATGCTACACACAACCCCCTCGATGTGCCTCTACACTGAAGGCTCAGGAAGTGAGGCACAACATATAATTATATATATGTCTAGTACTATTTTATTACTACCATATTTTTCTACTTTTATTTAATTACTGTATATATGTTTGTTTTTTATCTTTTTACTATCTTCTGCTGATTGTCCTCCTCTTTTTCTTGAGCTGATGTAACTACCAAATTTCCCCCAATGGGGATCAATAAAGTTGATCTTATCTTATCTTAACACAGAAACATGGTGTTAGGTTCAGGGACCAATTTGACAGAAGTCCAAGGGGGACCCGTGCCAAGTATGGGTTAGTCTGATTTCATCAATATGTCATTCATTTAAAAGAGATCACCTCGACTACGACCCTAGAGGAGGAACGGCTTACATGTTTGTTTTTTTAGGTGAATTAAAAAAAAAAAGACAAGAAAGGGACAAAACTGTATCTACACATTCGATTCATACACAACACGATTTTCATCAGCATCAACAAACCGGCACCACTTTGAAGACCTGAAGACAAAGTTTTATGAAGGGGAGTGTAGTTAATAGCGCATGTATTTTCCCCCTACCTGCCACTGGTGTTGCGGAGGATCACCAGAGCATCGGGGAAGCCATCCAGATTGTAGTCTCCGAAGTGCAGGGCCAGGGGCTGGCTGGGTTTCCCTGGCACAAAGCCCCAAACTGTGTTCTTCCGCTGGAAATCCAACAGCACCGGTACCCACTGCAATGGCATCAGCAAAAATGACTCAACAGTCAAAATGAATCAATGCAACTCTCTGCACAATAAAAGTGAAAATTGACAACAGGAGGAGGTTGAAGCTTGAAAAGGGAAGGAACCATAGCTGAGCATGGCAAAAGGCAGAATTCTACTTTTTGTCTGTTTACATTTTCTCCTTTTTTAGAGAGTAGTATCACAATTCCATCAGCCTAAAGAGTAACTAGTAACTTTAGCTGAAACCCTAAATGTACTGCTATTAATGTGTGTTGTTGATCAGTTTGGGTCCAGATGTGGACATTTGAGTACTGCATGTAGCGACTGGTTGAAACCGGTTGTATTGGTATGTTTTTGCTCAACTTTTCACGTGCTACATCAGTGTATGAACGATAATATTTGATACACTGTTGAAGTGCTACTGGCTGAGGAATGAACACTTATTCCCTGTTCAATTTCAATGAGCCTACATGTTGATTGTTGATATTTCTGACATAAAATTGGCAACCAAACACAAACTTCTTCACAGAGGACATGGAGGCCTCAGCAGAGTTTTCTCCTGACCTGCTTTCATCAAAGGCTTCAACAGGATGCTCAAGGCCCAGCTGGTGCTAATGCTTTTGAGGTTTTAAAATAGAGTGAATATTACATCATGAACATTTGAGTCCAGTAATTAAAAAGCCCCCCCAAAAACAACATTTAAAAAAAGTACAGATAGGAAACAACAACAGAATCAACAGAAGTTTGCTTTGGTGGAGTGAACAATGGCTGTAGAGATCTGACTTATACTCCAGCAGCAAACATTTTCAGTGTAGTATTAGCGCATAGACTGTAAATATTAAAGGACGAAGCCTGAGTGACGTCAGCCATCTGTTACTGCAGGGGGCTCCGCAGGCTCATCGGCAGCAGCCGCCATGTTGGACATGCTGTATCAGGCTAATTTTCAGTCAACCGATCGACAGACTGACAGCTGGAACTGAGGCGGGTTTTAAGCCTCTTGACGAACCGTTTCATCGCGCCCACCTGTCAATCATGTCAGCTACGCGCCTAACTCTGCATAACACCTATCGTTTTCAAAATCAAAACAGAGCCGTTTAAAAAAAAATCACCCTCCGTACAGTGTGTGCCGTGATGACAATAACTAATCAGACCTTTTTCGTTTCTTGTACCAGGCTGTAAACATGTTTATTTATGCTGTAAAAACGGCTTTTTTGCCAGTCATGTGGATGTGTCTTCAGGTGTTCCTGGAGCCAGCTTCAAGGGGACACTCAACGTACTGCAGGATTATCCACTTCCGCATTGGCTTCATTTTTCAAGACCAGAGTTTGCTCCTTGATATAGGGCCAATTCATATCAAAACACTTCACAAAAGAGAAGGTAAAAGACCTTACTCTTTGTTACATCATTTACAAAGACCCACCGTCAATCCATCATGAGCACAAAGCAGCATTTAGCAAAGTTACAGTGGCAAGTGAAAACTTCCCTTTAGAGGCAGAAACCTCGAGCAGAACCAGACTCATGATGAGCAGCCTTCTGCTGAGACTGTGTTGGGCTTAGAAAGTGCGATACAAGGGAGATGTAGGAAGGAAGAGAAGGATAAGAACGCTGTCCAATCACAAAGCAGAAATGAGAGAGAAACAAACAGCCTAAATGTCACTGAGCTGAACGGACTTACAAACAGTGTAAAATGAAACTTATTTATAATGATCTTCATTATAAATTGTTACGTGGACTAATAATAAACTACAAAGAAGGGTTTAAAGAAGCAGGTGCTGTGTGTGTATGCTCATAGCCTACAGCTTTCCCTTTCATGCCATTCTCTTCACACAACAGACACAGTGACTGAAGAAGCTCTCTCACTCTTTTAAACAAACACAAAAGAAGCATCTCTTCCTCATGTTGACGGTTCAAATGTCGATTGTAATAGGGCCCTCAAGGGGGCTTTGCTGTAATGCTGCTGCTGACTGATGTACTCGCAAGGAAACAGTGAAACCAAAGAGGTACACACAGTAAACTGCTTTAAAACAAAGAGCACGCCGTAGAGAGCGCTCTAAAGGGCCTCGCTGAGACCATTATCACCTCCCACTTAGAATGAATGCTATTTCACTTAGCGGCTGGATTTCTCCAACACACTACGCTGTATTCGAGGCTCGACTCTCCATTTAGGTTTTTAACAACTTTTTCTCTCACTCTGGTTTCCTATGATTCAACAAAATGCTGTCGAGTGAAAGCAACAGCCAAAAATTAGCTATTAATCTTCATTTGGAAAAGGGGAAGATTTATTTTAACAGCCCATTTCTTCCCTGTGAATTCATCTAACAGAGCTCTAACCAGTGACAGGAACGCTGGTCTCTCTGCTTTCATTAGTGTCTTCACAATGGGTTGTTAGCGAGTAGACGCTTGTGAATTACAAACAACACAAGACAGCAAGAGAGAGAGAGAGAGAGAGAGAGAGAGAGAGAGAGAGAGAGAGAGAGAGAGAGAGAGCAAGAGTTATCATCTGTACTCCTCACCCTCACACCATCAAAAGTGACTATTCATGAGTGCCATTTCTCACCATTAAGTACAAGATGCTCAGTTCAGTACATACATTGCTTTTGACTTGTGCACCCAATAAACGACTAACTACAGTCTGCAAACTGACTGCAATCTAATTACAGTCCAGGACTTGCCAAATATGAAATATGCAATACGCTACCAGTTTGTCATGTAGACCTAACTGAATCTAAAGCAGCCTAAAACAACAGACCTGTCATAAATTGTTCATTCATAGAGGTTAAAACAAGCGTCAACCTCCGGTGTTGAAAAATTAGGCTGATGCCTCAGTGCAACAAACTGCAGTTCCTCCAGTGTCCACTTGAGGCTTGTTGCAGAAGCCCTGGGAAGTCATATACACCTCCGTTTCTAACTGCCACACAAACAATTTTCAAGCGGTGGGGGCATCCTCTATGGTAATTCCCAGTTCAACATCAGACTCCGCCATGATGGCTGCTGATATGTACGAGACAGTTTTCACCTTTTCCCACACTTACATTCACTACGTGGGGTGTGACTTTGTGTGTGTGTTTATTCTAGACAAGTGTGAGGCTAGAAGCTGGTGGTTTAAACAATTCATGGATGTTAAAAAGAGAGAGCAGCTGGGGGGAGTCACCAGAGAGACACCAGATCGTCTCTAAAAGCTGATAATACGACCAGCATGTCTGAGAGAGACAACCACAGCCTATTACTAATTGCTCTATATCACGCACACTTAGATGTCACTGTTGCTAGTCACCTCCAAACCAGCTTTGCACACAATGTGAACACGGGTATTGGTGCAGTGGTCCAAATGAAGTGGCAGGTATCGTGATGGTAGTGGCTCTAGATAACATTTCTCTGCCTAATTCTGCTCCGGTCTCCGGCATCATAACGCGCCTCTCGCACACATCTGCAGAACACACACACTCGCCTCGTTTTTTCTCTCTCTTCACTCGCTCCACCACCCACACACGTGCACTGAGCTCCTTCACAGACAGACATCCGCTACTTGTATAACAAAATCCTTGAAGTAGCATATTCAGGAGCATATTCCGACTCACGCGTTTACATGACACAATATTCGGGTTGATACAGGCATATGCCAGGGGCTCTATTCGGGTTTTAAATAATCGGAATATGAGCATAATCGGGTTATGACAATTGGAATAAGGTGTTTACATGACTCCTACGCAGTCAGAATATTGTCATTATTCCGATTAATACAGGAATATGGTGTGCATGTAAACGTAGTCAATGACTGTGTCACTGATGTTATCTCGTTGATCAAACTCTACAGAGGCTTGCTTCGGTGCATGTGTGACTAGTGTGTAGGAAACCAAAGAAAACGTGGGGTGGATTTCTATTAATGTGGGTATTCTCTTACTGATAAAGTGGAACGGATTTGACCGTGAAGGAATGGAAAGAACGCTGGACAAACAGACCTGTCATGCACTAATGTTTTTGATGGCAAATATGGAGGGGTCCAAGTGACTTTTTTTAAAAGGGGAGGGGGACTCGACCCCCACAGATTATATGGTGGTGACGCCCATGCATATGGGTAAGAAGAGCTTGGCTATGATTACCACCAAACAGAGTGGAGGTGACTGCTGGAAATGACCACTGTGTGCTGGCTGAAAGAAGTGACCTGATAGGCTGCTGCCAGCCCACTGGTGGCCAGTAAACACTGTGTTACACATGGATGCACATAATGGTGCATTGTCCAACAAACATACATATTAGACACAATTATTCCCCTGATAGGAAAATGCCAGAAAACATGTTAATGTCTACAATGTGTCTCTTTATTATCTGGATTACATTTAGATTCAATCAAAAGTATATCTATTGCAGGTAAGAATCATACACTGTAAACTTAATGTAATGAGACGCTGTGACACCAAACAATTGGTCTGTTGACTGCCTTCTTTGTTTAAGCTTTGAGTTTAGTACGTTGGTTATCTGGAGCCAGAAGTGACAATATTTGGACTAGAAGGTTGAGCCAATGATTAGCATCAGGTTAGCAAATGCAATGTTTTTAAAGCTATACAGTCTTCACCAATTGCTAATTTATTAGCAGGTGAATGGTCTTATTAGCCAAGGTGTTTAGCATTGAATGAGCATCTATCTTTAGTGGTTAAAGACTGGAAAGGAGCTAAGCGACCCAAGTACCCAAATCTCTGGGAAACCTCAGCCCTGGAGGTTGCTGCTCTGTAAGACTAAACCAGACATTTAAGATGTTAATATCATAAGTAATACCTATATTTATTCCCATGTCATCTGTTTTTTCCTAAGAGTTGTCCGTGTTTTCAAACTGTTGCTACATCTACAATCATTTTGCTAGAGGTAGCAAAGCGAATGCATTTACTGGTGAGTTTTATTTACACTAGAGTCCTTTGGTCATGGCTCAGCATGACTTACTCTCTCAGGACAAAGTGAGGCCTTTGCTGGCCATCGGCCTTATCAGCAGACCGCTGTGCTGTTGTTGGCCCTGAGGCAATCAGTGTGCCGTCTGATGCTCCTTTTCTAACGCTGATTAAAGGAGGAGAGAGGAACTGCCCAGAGAATACTAACAGCATCTAGTCAACAGCAAAAATGCAGAGGCACACAAACATGCAAAAATACTCATGTAGGGCAGCTACCATAGACAACAAATTCTATTTACAAATAGTTGTTTAGTCTATAAATGAGCAAAATGCACATAATATCTTCCCAGAGCCAGACTTTAAAATCAGGGTCCGAAATGAACTTTTTGACTAACCAGCCAAGGTGACGGGTAGATGAAAAAATTCACCGTCAAAAAAGATTGTTTTTTTCTGGCCAAAATAATAAATTACTTTTCTGTCACATACACATTTGTTACAGTACGTTTAATTGAGTTATTTAGCTATTATGTTCTGTTGAATCGAATCACAGATTTAAGTCGAAGCTTCGAGCTTTGACAGTCTTAAACACTAAATATAGGCCGACTGTTCATTATTGGAGGTGTGTATCTCTGACTGTTACTGCTGCGCATGGTGGAAGTGTAAAGTGGAGCATGCGTTTAGTGTGCACTATATCTAAAGTGTTTAGAACGCAGCGCTGTTTCACAGAGTCTGTGTGTAAAAGTTTGACCGTTTGACAGGGTCACGTGTTTTTCCCTCCTTGGTCAGTATGGATCAAGGAACAACTGTATTCTGTTGACAGGTGCGAGTGGTAGCTGGCGTTCCAGTTACTGTGCGCGTTTGTGCAGCAATGTATGTTGGTGTGTCTTAGCGTGCCCCTGCGATGCTCCGTCATGTAGACATCAGAGAGAGGAGCAGGAAAAAGAAGTAGCTGCAGCTACATCAAACACGCTTAATACTCATAGCATTGTTTTTATATGACTGTTGGGTAAACAATTTGCTCGCCCTGTGGCCAAACGTTAAATCTACCCGCATTTGGCGCTTGGCGAGTGTTAATTTCGAACCCTGTTTAAAATGCTTCTGTTGTCCAACCCACAGCTCAAAATCAACCACTCTTCAGTATGAAACTAACATTCACCATATTACATTCACCTTAACATACATTCAAGCTATTTGGGAAAATGTTCTATTTAAAAAAATATTAATAGAAAGAAACATTTGGTAATAACTTTTCTTTTAAATGATTCATCAGTAAATTATAATAGGACACATGAATCAAGTAAAAATATTCATCTGTAGACTTTGTGATGGCATGAATCGTCTTCAATCGTCAAGAAAATGTACATTAAAACAAAGACAGGTTTAGAAAATCAAACATTAGAATCAGGTTCATTCATTTATGCATGTTTTTTGTGTTCATGCATCCAATCACACAAATGATGCGTGAACTCAAACAGGCGTCCAAGATAAAGTCTGCCATATAAGCGATTAATTAAAGTTAAGTCTAATCAAGCTGAAGTGATACATCATCATGGCTGTCTCGCTGTAATTTAAACATGATATTGTTTCCTTCTGAAAAGCCTGATTGTGTCTCTCAAACATAACCACATGAGATTGATCTGTGATGATCACATTTTGTGAACATATGGCAGAACAAAAGCAGATGATCACAGACGGTAATTGTGACAAATTAGCTTACGATATCACATCGCAACAACAAGAAGTCATAAGATCAGTCTTTTTTAATCGAGCAATAATGTGTTGCAGCGAGATTAGACTCTGTTTCCCCTGTGTTTGTTTATTATTGCTCGGCAGTATTGCACAGGGAATTGAAGGGGAAATAATATGAGCCTCACTGAGGACATTATACGTTTCTAATCTAATCAAATCCTTTTTTTATTTGAGAAGCTACGATGAAAAGCCAACCTGACAAGGGAGCTCTCTAAATAAATCATGAAGCCGCAACTCCGTCCTTGTGGCTTTTGGAGGTTTTGACATTTAATCTCTAAATATAGTCGAGTATTTGACTAATGTCAAGTGTGTGTCTTTGTCGATTAATCTGCGGCCTTAAATCCTCTCAGTCAAACAGAGCTCTACCAAGTGTAAATAACTCAATTCTTTCTTTCACTGGTTCAAATGTCAACATATTAACACCAGAGTAAGAGTGAGTGAGTAAGTGTGTTTGTGTGTGTGTGCGTGTGTGTGTGTGTGTGTGTGTGTGTGTTGGAGTGTGTAAGCGCAGGGTTCCAAATGACCTAGTTAATGGAGATGAAGACAATGATGGGATTTGCGCTCGTGAGGTAATCTGATACCTTTAATGGTAGTGAAGGGAAGGATCCTGCATACAAATAGCTTTTTATCAAACAACAGGGAAACAGAGTGTGCACAGACAGCGTGTAGTGGCGTTCTGCACGCACACAAACAACAACACATACACAAATAAAACATGCGAGCGGGCACATAGAAACACACATAAAAACCAGAAGGGGCACAAACACAGAGCCCAGACATAAAATCGTTCTCCCGGCTCTGCTGATGACTAAAGTGAAAAAGCGACAGCATGCTTTCAGACTCCCATTGATTCGACTTGGCGGAGAGAGCTCCCGCTTCATTAGGCCAAGAAATTAAAATGTGGGCGGCCTGCGGTAGAGATGGGAGGTGCTGGTGGTGGGGGTTTATGGGTTGAAGTGCTTTAACATCGGCAGAAAACAAGCCTGTCCGAGGCAATAAAAAGTGAGGAAAAAAAACATGGACGTAATGAAGCAATGGCTTTTATGATCGCACAATATAATGACTGTAATGCTCATCATGTTCGACAGCATGGGACCCAACAGTGGAGGAGTGGGTGGAAAAGCAGATGACTAATACGTTGTGAAGAAGAAGTGAAGATGCTGTGATCAGGGGAATCTGTCAGCCTGGCTTTGATTTTGTGTCCACATGTTTGTTATAATAACATGATAACATGTAAAAGGTGATGTGCTGTCTGTATCCATAACCCTACAACTGAATTTGCCACCATGTTTTCAATATCAAAATATTTTCACCCAATATTTTCTCTCTACAAACATTCTAACATACCAAACCCTGGATGCACCTTTTTATCAGGAAATGATTTGAATAATGTAACTAAGTAAAAAAACAAATAAAGCATAAATAAGTGAAGATCATGACGGAGCTTCAAGATTGAACGTCTGAAACAGTTAATTCATCAAACTCATGTTATCCAGAAGAACACTATTTGTTGTTTTAATCTCTTCTCTTCTTCATGTGAAAATACAATCTTTGAATCGTTTCTTTCTTTATGCTAATCTGAACTCATCTCACGCAGGCTCTATCTCCGTTTGCTTTTTTCAATAGTCTGACACCGTCGGGCCCTCTTAGACGAAATTGCAGTTAAATTACACAGAAAAGTATTACTTGTTTACTTTAATACCAAGGAAATCTTGATGAGTCGTGCTTCTTTAAAGTTTTTTTTTTCCTTTCAGAGAGTACATGTTTTACTGCAACAAACATCAGAGATAATAAAATGCCCCATAATTGAAATATATTTGTATCATACTTGTGTTGTCAGTTATGAATCATTCAAGACTTCATAAAGAAGTACAGTTTCACAAAAATAACAGCAACAGGGATCACCGTTTAAAGAACCTTTACTGCCACTGTGAGCTGTTTTCCACTTTTAATGCTGCTGCTGTAACTGTTGATGTGAACGGGATGAAATACAACGAGTAACATCAATATGTGTCCAGGATGCCAAGATAAACCTGTATATTTCACCTCCCTTTTGACCTCTCCATTGCTCCTTTGGGGAGTTGTGTCTCAGGTTAAAGAACTATCTTCTGCTTCAGTGTCCAGACACAAGGCTGGTCCAGCTGCTCTCCAGGCAGGAAACAAACTGTGCATATTAATGTCCAACCATTTATGTAAATGGAAGTTTCCAAACTGAAGCCCGCTATTGTGTTTACTCAAATCAACATTGCTGTAAAGCACGTGTTGGAAAAATGTGAGAGTGCATCACCTCTTTGTTTTCTCCTATCCAGTCACCTGGCAACTGATTCAATTCAGTTTTTCATCAAGGTTCAGGTCCACATATGTGGAACTCTGCAGGACTCTGCATAAAGTAAAGATGGGGATCAAAGAGCACAATGACTGTAATTACAACTCATTTTGTACATATTCTGTGCTTTATGTTAATGTTCTCAACTATACATACTGACTTTGTAATCCAGTTAAGGAGATGAAAGTCTGTCCACTGCCAGCCTGAGCAAACATGTATAAGTGTTAATATAATACAGTGATTCTAGAGTGTTTGCTACTTGTTGTCATTTCACAGGATATGAGGAGATTGCTGGTGGTGGTGAGAACTGTATTAAAAGTACTATATCATTACACCTTACACTGGCATGTGCTTGCAGGTACAGTTTTTTTTTTTTTTTTTTTTTTTTTGAATGAGCAGGAGTAAATGAGGTCACAGTTTGTCCCCGGAAAAAAGGTGGTCGGAGTCAGAGCCAGAGATGGAGGGCGACCATATGTCTATGTGTCATCTGAGCAGGGTGGGGACGCTGCTACCTGCTGTCA
Source organism: Tautogolabrus adspersus (assembly GCA_020745685.1). Classification (NCBI taxonomy): domain Eukaryota; kingdom Metazoa; phylum Chordata; class Actinopteri; order Labriformes; family Labridae; genus Tautogolabrus; species Tautogolabrus adspersus. The sequence continues at coordinate 7,237,680 of CM036535.1, forward strand.
ATACCACCTCTTTGACCACTGACCAACCAGCTGACTGGCATGACTGGGAGGAGGCTGTCTGGCACTCATTGGCTGACTCTTACACTGTCTGGGCAGCATCAGCAGGCAGCTGGCTGGGTCTTCATGGGGGCGGTATGTGTGTTTTGCATGTGTGTAAATGGGAGGCTTTAACATGGGGACAAATAAACACAGTATGCATTAAAAGATGTAGACAGAATTGGTTCACTTTGTATAAGAAAAGGTGGACATAAGGAAGTAAAAAACAACTCTTTACTTCAGGTTTAAAGGTATTTGTCCTTTACCACGTCTTTATATTTCTGAGGAATACTGACTTTTACCCTCAACTTCTTAACATGGTCATGTGATTTAACCATAGATTATTACATTTTGAATTATTTCACACAGCCTTTCCAACATCAAGGCAGATGTCAGCCAAAATGCTTGGGACAATAACACAAAGAAAAAGACAATTCCTTGGACAATTCCTCCATCCAGGCCAGATGTTGCGTGGTGTAAATAATGAAAGGACAAAAGTCCCAGAAAAAGCACCTGTCCGTCACCGACAGGTACAACTGGTAACACTGGTAGTGTTCTTTCCCCTTTTTTTCTATACAAAACCAATGCAGGTCAGCATTGTCAGTGCTCAGCAAAATGACCTCAGCTGTTATTTGTCACTGCACTCACTGAAATCAGTTAAAAACTGTTTAGCTTTTGGAACACCGCCGTGCTCATTAATGTCCTCGTCCCTTTACCAACCAATCAAAACAAAAAGGGGCTAGACTTCCAATATTTACTTTGGTATCAACAATAGCTGAGGAGAAATAAGTAATTTTCCTTTTCCTTTTCCTTGCACTCTTGCACCCGGACTTGTTTTTCGAGGGATTGATTTGGAGCTGCTAATGAAACGATTCCTTTCCATTTTTATGTTTTCTTTAAAAAAAAGCAAATAATAAGCACAGAGAGCAACACTTTACCAAGGGAAGCAGAAGTGCTGCAAGACAACTTTTATAACAGAGCAACAGGAAGCGCTGATGAGAAGCACTCTTAAATTGGAGCCATGGGCGCTACCAGCCCAAAAAACACAGTTAGTGAACACAGGCCCTAATACCGTTTTAGAGCCTGAAATTTCTTATTTGACTTCAGTACGGAAGATCAATAAATGCTTCTACTTTTATCAGAGGAGACTATTAATGTATACTTGCCTTATAGGGAGGAAAGTGTGCTACTAAAGGACATGCAAAGTAATGTATTAAATGAACTAAAGAGTGCATTGTTCACTACATAATGAATTAAAACTTGCTCTCACACTATCTAAAGGCTTGGAGTCATATTACTGTAGTAGAAGTTGCACAATTCCTTTTTTTTATTCATTTGCTTTATGCTTCAGAATAAATATTAGCTTGCTCAAACGATCAGTTGCAAAATCCCCAAAGCCAGTCAACTCTTGACTGTTTCTTTTTTTGCAAACAGAGTCAGGGGAGATGGCCTGTGCCCACACAGTCGCCATTTAGGGTCACTCTCTCATTGATGCTGAGTGAACAGTGTGAGAGGAAGCTGTGTCAGCCTGTGCTCAGCACCTACATCCCACTACAAGTCGTTCACTACTCAACAGAACTTAAACCTCCTGCTTTCATTCAAAGTGTCACTATGTCGAAGTATACGGAATATTTCTGATACAATATTAGCTTTTAGGTATGCATACAAACCTTCATGGTTTATAGGACGGATGGAAGAGAGACAATCAATCCAGCTCTTCAGATCACCTTGTACTGTATTCAGCGTTAGGTTTGACCAGCTGATCATAAACTGGTTCAACAACGGATGCGTCACACAGGGCTGAGTCATTCTACAGTGTTGATATACCTGAGATAAATATCTTCTGCTATGTTTCTGCACATGGAATATATATTTTCTAGTAAACTTGTTGCGTCCTCGATAAAACATCACGGTGTCATGGCGTAGATGGCCTAGCAGTTAGGTCGCTCCCCATGTAAGGAGACTACAGTCCTCTAAGTAGGTGGCCCAGGTTCGAGTCCACCCTGTGGATCCTTCCCCACATGTCATTCCCCACTCTTTCTCCCTGATACTCTATCCCCTGTCCCATCATATAAAGGCATACAAAGTCCAAAAATGTTTCCTAAAAAAACCTTCCCATGTCATGCGTCTCTATACTGTTGATGTATGTGCGAGAGAACGAGTGGATAACATGCACTTGGTGAATTTTAAATCCACGAAAGACTTCTCTGAACTTAACCATCATCATTTAAAAGTTCACATCAGTTTGAGCAGGGTAGTAAATATACTCCGGTAGTGAGGGAAAATAAGTAAGCACAACTACATATACAGTAATTGCACCATGCACTGATTGAAGATATTACACAGCTGTGTTAAATAGCTGATTCTGAATGCCAAATTACACATAGCAACAGTCTGCTATACCTCGATAGCAGACCGTTTCTATGAGGGGAAGGCTGTTGCTAGGGACCCGTCTCTAATACCAGACTCTTGAGGACTAACAGTAATCATGTTAATTGTCAGATAGAAGTCCGGTTAATTTGACCTCGGTTTATTTACTGTTGGAAAAACAGAAAGGAGATGTTTGGGGGTGGATACTTTTTTCATTAAGATACTTAAAAAATATAGCTTACTCTTTTTAAAAGTTGCATACCCAAGCTTTAAAGGGGGGCTGTCTTCATTATTTTTCACTGAAAAAGTCGACTTTTAAAGCCATTTAATCAAGGCTTGAAAATAATGACCTGCTATTCACTCCAAAAGAGAAATAAACCAGGCTCTTGAACAAACACAATCATGCCAGCAATTCTCTGACGATCAAGAGGTCTTTCCACTGTGATTATGAAAATAGACCCAAGTCACATTTTGTTTGCTTTCCTTCGCTATAATTTGCTTGACAGGTGTAACAACCACGGTCATGCAATAACATTATTCTCTGCAGAAATATCCAATTGTGTCACAGAATGTGGGAGCAAGATACGGGTGCACAATAAATGTGATCAGTGTGTGTCTGCTAGGACAGAGAATGAAGCAGAGAGATTGTTGAAGCCCCCCCGTGGTTTCCTTCAATATGGGTTGCTGCAGGCCTGGAGCTTCTACAGAGGTAGAGGCAGAGCTGTGGCTGAGACCGCAGGAAGGAAGGACTGAATCGCTGTTTGGAGATGAACTGCAGGCTCACACTAGTTTGTCCTCAGCAGGGCTTCCATTCACACCCGGAGGCTTCTCATCATGTCTTTGGCTGTATACATCTTCTTGGTGTTATTCACTCTCTATTCCTTTTTCAACCTGTTCTACTCCTATTCTCTCTGATGGCATTGTTCCTCTTAAAGATGGAAAAAAAAGATATATTTGACCATACCTTTCAGCCTTTCACTTCACCTTCTTTTTGTGATGCTCTGATACCTTTTTTTCCTTCCTTGATCCTTAAACCTGAATTTTCAATCAGCCAATGCTGAGTAGAAATCCAATACCTAACTTAAATTTTGAAAGTCAGCCAGGACTGAAAAAGAACACAAGATAAAGACAGAAATAATAGATCTTATCGGAGTAGATTTGATGCAAAATCTCTCTCCAACTTCTCTCATTGGTGGACTGATCATATTTTCTCCTGAGAAGCATAAAACTGCATTTTTCAGAGTATAACTGGTTTGAATTACTTGGTTGTCATAAAGGAAATGTCTTTGTGAGAACTCATGTAACTTTCGCAGCAGCTCGGTTAGCAGCCACTATTACCCGAGTCCAGTGGTTCCCAACCTTTTTTGGTCTGTGACCACACTTTGACTTCAAAAACTCTGGGGACCGAAAACATCCAAGACACATTCAGTTTTTTGCTAAAACGATTTAAATTTCCAAAAAATGTACTCATTGAATGATGTGTACTGCCAGGTGAGCTTGTATTTACAAGACTGGAAATGAATGCTGTATGAGGCAGGGATGAGGGACAGAACAGAGATACTGAGAGTTTGTTAGTTTTTAGCGTGGGCTACATGCCCAGGACAACGTCTTGTAGCTTAATTAAAACATAATGTTTCAATATATTTAATTTTGATCAATAATTAGAAATTTCAGGGGACCCATTTGAATTCCATGCAACCTCATTTGGGGTCGGAACCCCAAGGTTGGGAAAGCCTGCCTGAGTCCTAAACGAGTTCAGCCGATATTACCCGAGTCTTGGTAGGAGTCAAGTTTCCATTACCTGAGGCCCAGAAATTACCCGCGACCTAACCAAACATCTTGGGCCCAGCGATTAAGTCCCTTAAGAGGCTAACATCACCGTTAGCTAGCAACTGGCCAACAGTAACGTTGTCAACAGTCCTGGTAACTTAAGCATCTCACTTATTTTTCTGGATGTATCCTTGACAGATGTCTGTTAAAGCTTGATGTATTCTCTGTTTCCCCTCCATGGTTCTTTTACATATCGAACTTATTGCACTGCTCTTGCTAGCATTTGATGTAAAAATCTTTGAAAGCAAAATTCACAATTTGTTGTGAGACATCAGTCTCTTTTTCATCTCCAATGTTCCTTCTTTCCTTGTTTTTACATTTATTCTTCAATTTTTTTCTGTCATTGTCAGTGGGCAGAAACCTCTAAGGGAAACATCTGCTGAGTGGCTTACAAGGCTACACACCCACCTAAACACGGGCACACACACACAAACACACGGTTAAGGATTGGATATAATAATGGCTAAAAGTGAACCGATAACTTCAGTACTGTGATGCAGATAGACGAACTGCATGTATGTTTTTGTGTGAGTTTTCAAAGGCCATCATTATTAGCAGTGTTTAATCAAGGCATGAGCTAAATAAGGGGCTAGTTTCCTCCTCACTCCGCCTGTCTCTCTTACAGTGATCACTGTCTCTCAAACACACAGCGACACAGAACATAACGTGAACGTGTGTTCACTTCAGCCATCAGTGCAGAGAAGTCCTCCTCCCTCCTCCTCCTCCCCTTCCTTCATCACTCCTCCTTTCACTTCCTTCTTCAATCTGTTTTTTTTTGCATTGCTGACAGGCAAACAAAAGAAAGCATGTCCACAGGGAGCGTGCATCTGTGCCTATGCATGTGTGTGCCTTTTGTGTGCACATGTGCGTTTATGTGTGGGGGCGGACATGCAGATAAGCTTGTAATATTTCTATTTTGGACTGCGAAAAAGTGGTAGCAGGTTCGGTGGTGAGAGAGGAAGGGAGAAAAAGGAGGGACGCTTCCTGCCAAATGGTAGGATGTTAAAGGAAAAGAAGCACACAAGATGGTACGTAGGTGGTGGTGGTGGTGGTGTGTTTGTGTGTTCATATAAGTGTAGGAGCAACTGTGAGGGAAAATGTCTGTGCACATGTATTCTGTGTGTGTACATTAATCAGATGGGACTGCATGTGTGTGTGCATATCTATTACCTTTCTCTGGCATGCCTGTGCACACAAAGTGACACCCGCTGAATCAGCCTGATGTCTTTCTAAGCTAAGAGCCCCCTAACCAACAGCGAACAGCGTGCTTAATGCCGTCCTGAAATAGACAACCATTGTGCTCTTGCTTTCATCGGAGACACTGGTGAGGTGGATTTCCTCCAAAGAAGAGATCGAATAAGAAGTCAAGAAGAACTTAAAGGAGAACAGAATAGGCACGATCAAGGTTGTCTTCACCACAAGAAACACAGCGTTGGTTATTTGTTCAAACTGTCTGCTTACCAGTGACTTCTTTGAAGGGTAGATGGATACTCTGGACTTAACAGGGCTTATGGTTAATTTGTCCACAGATGCAAGTACAATCTTTAAGAAGTCAAGAACAATGGTAGGGTCAATAAGTGTGATAAGGAGGTCTACATTTAAAGGTACCTGTACATTTTAATTATTTCAATGCATTAAACGTACAGTATGTAAAATCCGCCGCTAGGGGGCTCTCAATCAAAACAATAACAAAAGATGACGTCGAGACTCGCGGGGTATTATGGGAGAAAACGAACGAACTCCGTGTTGAATCAATACGAACGGGCGAAACCGACCTGAGAAAGACAATATGTGTACTGACGATGTATCCAAGTATAATTTACATGACGTTTCATATCACAGCAGCACATACAGCAACAGAATGGCAGCTTTCAGTAGCAGCTAGCGCTAGCTTATGCCGCGGTCTTTGATGTAACATCCGGTGTTTCCTTGACAACGATCAACATTTCCTGTCTATCATGGCGGCTCATCATGACGGCCGCCTAAATGACACGTCCCGTTAAAACTATAAAATTACGGATTTCTCTGGCTTTGATAACTTTTGGAAATATTTGAGGTGATGTAAGTACTCAACTAAAAATATATATATAACATGACCGTAAGCCATCTTTAACTGGTTATGAAACACTATTAATTTGAAACTCATGGACTGAACTAGGGATGTGCACAGTTGGATGATGAACGTCATCACCCTTGCTAGTCGATGCCAGAATTACTAGCCTTTTTTTATTTTTTTATTAATGTAGACCCACAATGCCTGTTAAATGTTGAGTCTTAGCTGTATCGCTGCTACCCGCCAGTAGCCGGTTCGTAGCTCTGATTAACAGGCCTGCTCTCCCTGCTCTACTACCTGGATGTAACCAAGCACAGTAGACACTTGGCATCTCGTAGGAGCAGTGCAGGTAAGTTGACATATTGACCAGAGCAATGTGGAACCACATTCAGCAGAGACATGTGGATGTTAACCTGCAAGGAGGACCGAAGGCTTGTGGTGCTAGCACTGCTAACGTTAGCTACACTCCTCAAACCAATTTTACATCGTTTAGCCACAGAGTAATGCACATCACAAGGTGCCACACATATCAGCCGTATTTAAAATAACCGCTATTTTATTACTGAAGAATGTGATTAACTGTTTCAAATAGCAAATACATACAGTGCTTTGATAGATGCACGTTGTGCAAGTTTGACTGTCTGATTGTTTTCTCACGTTTAAACAGGCAGATTTCTCTGAATTAAAATGTCTATATAATGGACAGGGAAATAGCTGTAGTTAGTGCTTTTACATACAACCATTCATACAATGATGGCTGAAAACAAAATGTACTGACCAACTAATCCCATTCACACATGGATGGCAATTCCATTGGGAGCAATTTGGGGTTCAGTGTCTTGCCCATGGACACTGAGCCATGTGAACAACGGGAGCTGGGGATCAAACCTCTAACCTTTCGACTGAGTGACGACCGACTAAACATGAACCATAAAAACAAACCAGACCATTAGCAAAAACTTACAACATCTATCAGTTCATTCAATGCCTGTCAATGGTGTCAAATTCCAAAAAAGTGATTTACAGCAAACAGACAAAAAGAGTCTTTGTTTACATTTTCTCTAGAAAAGTTTTGCAGTGAGTAGAATGTTTGGCAGGTAAAAGGAGGTAGGCTGAGATTTTTCTTTTGAAAACTACACCCACCCACACACACACACACCTAGAGGACAGGATCAAAGAGCAGCAAAGATAAAACAGACTGCTTTGTCCAGAGGAACCAGCGCATTGAAAGTTCCTCTTAGCTGCTTTAAATGGTAAGGTATAGAATTATTGCATACTTCTCTTGTATTTTTGTTCCATTTGCATTTTTCACAGCATGTTTACATTTTTGTATTAATATATTTAAGAATGCATTATTTATTTGTGCATTATGAATTTGCACATATTTTTCCCTGATGAAAATCATTCGACATGTTGCAGCGCGTTTGCCACCATACTCAACTCTTGTTTGATACATCTGTCAAATGCAACATTTACGCTGTTATCTTCTGGCTAATAATGTTTCATTGACTCTCTTTATGTGTTTAATGTGTTATTTTTGGTAAGTGTAAAATTAATTGATAAGAAACAGAAATAGCGTTACACTTTTAAAGCTTTTGGTTAAATGGGATATGAAACCATACACTAATAGTAAATATCCATTCAAAGATTTGATAAATAGATTAATGACGGAGTCTTATGGATATTGTCCACAGTGTTTATGCTTTTTGTAAGAAACTAAAGAGACTTTCATTCCTTATTGAGGGACTAACTCTACCATAGTTATTACTACTGTATGGTTATGTATAGTATGAGTCCTTTACATTCAGTCAAAGTGACATCTGTCCACTCTTATGTTTTTGCTGTCCAGTCTAAGACAGTGAGGGGAAAGCCTAGTAGAAAAGATGACATATGCAGAGAACAAACCAGAAAAGAAGAGTCACATTGAGCACGACAGTGTTCTCAATCTGAACAGATTTTAACAAAAGGATGGTGCAGAGAGCAGATTTGTTTTATAAAGAAAGGCTTTGAGTAAAGCTCAAGGAAGAGTGATTAATACAAAAAATAAGTGGTTTACTGAGTAGGAAACTAGCTAATCTATCATAATTACTTCTAACACACTGTCAGTATGGTCACATGTGTGCACCGTACCGTCTTGGAGCCTGGCTTTGCCAGGTAGATGGCACTGCGTTTACAGGCTTGGTCCAAACACACGGGGAGGAGGTGGTCCTGGGAGCCGTCACCATCTGCAGGAACAGACAGAAAGAATCAGATTAAGAAGCAGCAATGCAGTGAGAAGAGTGATCATTTGTTTTTCAAAACTGTGCTTTTTGAAAAATATTTTCACTCCGTCAGAATGCCACAGATTTGTTCTGGAGTCGACTTTGAGCACAGCGCAGAATCTGGCAACAAAAACAATTGTCACTTTATTTTTCCATGTGTGAGCCGGATCACAGGAACACCTGCTTCTTTCCTGCGAGAAAACACACAACCAAGCAGCCCTCAGTCATCTCTTTGATGCATTTTAATAATGTCAGTTAGCTCAAGGTAATGTGCTCTCGACTGATTCTCAACACTATGAATTATTTTTATCATAATGCAATGCAGGGTTTCACTTAAGTAAAAATGGGGGACAGAACATCCTGAATCTAAACAACAGTCTTCAAAGGATAAACTCACACCCACACCCACACCCACACCCACACACACACACACACACACACACACACACACACACACACACACACACACACACACACACACACACACACACACACACACACACACACACACACACACACACACACACACACACAGCTAAACAAGACACCATTGTGCTCCACTTATTTTTCTTTTTCAGATATAGTTACGTCTTTAAAACCTTTTAAGCCAAGCTGGTCGGCATATGAAAACAATGTACGTCCTGAAGGAAAGCAGAGACTTTATATATTTCTTTAGCACTATGAAGCTAGTCCAACTGCACAGATTTGAGCTGCAGAGTGGTGCACAGATCCCCTAAAGTGTGACCATGAAAAAAAGGTCCATCTGAAAGCACACTCTTGACATAGAGCCTCTATAAATTTGGCTTAAATAGTCAAATGGAATATTTGATGTCAAAGTAGGGAGTGTGATAAAGCGTAAAAATCTCAATGAAAACAGGGATTCTTGACTATTGGAAAAACTAGTTCATGAAAAGAAAATGCTGACACCATTTAAAGACTGGTATTGTATTAGTTAGTTCACATTAAGATTGGCATCGAGACTCCCCACACAACAGCAGACCATTCAACAATCATATATGTAGCCCTTAACAGTATGTTTGTGTCGCCCGGAGCCAGAATCAGAGGAGGGAGAGGCCGTGCCAGCATCGTTCAATCTAAGTCGGTCACTAAGTTTCAAGTTATGATGCATATCAGCGACAGCTTTACCAGTTAGCATACACATGCTGTGTGAGCACTTTTTGCCCAAAAGCTATGAATGCATGTGATAGATGCCAAGATAGACACGAAATGTTGATCGTTGTCAAGGAAACACCGGATGTTACGTCAAAGACCGCTGCATAAGCTAACGCTAGCTGCTACTGAAAGCTGCCGTTCTGTCGCTGTGATAAAAACGTCATGTAAATTATACTTGGATACATCGTCAGTACACATATTGTCTTTCTCAGGTCGGTTTCGACTGTTCGTATTGATTCAACACGGAGTTCATTCGTTTTTACTCCCATGATACACCGCAATTCTCGACGCCATCTTTTGTTATTGTTTTGATTGAGAGCCCCCTAGCGGCCAATTTTACATACTGTAAGTTTAAGAAAATAGTTCCTTGGTGTTTTAGTTTTGACATCTAAGAGGTCACTAAGACCCCTTGTTACATGTAAGCCACACCCACTTACTTGGTTGTGTAATTTATTTGACAAATTACTAGCTGCACTGGTTATCATAGTTTTTTTTTGATAGGACTGAGACATATTGACATACTTATTTCCACCATTTGCATTACCTGCATGTTTCCAGAATATAGTTCTCTGAAAATATTATTTTTTAAAATACAAATATCTGATATGTTGTGTGCTGCAAAGCTTTTCAAATTTGGCTGCAACATAAATTCACTGCACTCACACGCTGTGTTCAGGGGTGGGCAGGTAAATTGACTGGAGGCATAAAGAGGTGTAACTGCTTCCAGGTTTCTCATCGCACAGTTTATCTGAGTCCTTTTCAACAGGGCGAGTGCAACACTCCCAAACAGATGTTGTGCCATGTGGAGGGGGAGAACTTTATGACACTGATGATGAATGACAGTACAAAGCAGGGAGGAGGAGAAACTGAATGTGGCTGTCAGCGCAGTTACTTCGCCAGAGGCAGAAAGAGAGAGAAAATGTGAGAGAATAAGGAGCTATGATGCAGAAGATGAAAAGTCAACAAGCCCTTTAATTAACTGTTACCATATATGTTGAAGATCATGTCAGAAACATGTCATTGTAGTTTCTTCCTAAGTAAGATTAAAGTACTTCCATATATTCCCACTGACCCTATATGAAGAAAGCAGAGAGAAAAAAGGACTCGGGTCAAATCTTGACGTGGGTGACTGGCTGAAAGAGGAAATTATGAACATGGTAGATTATGTTACTTTTAAAATACAGTTTCTTTTTTTGTTTCCTTTTAATTAGTGCAGAAGAATCAAGAAGACTTTTTCAGTGTGGACAAACAAAATTCCAATAGAGGACTGCTGGTGAGATATGAGGAAATCTCTTTAAGACATTAAACTCTAAATCATTCATTTATGCTAAGTCTATTTCCAAAGTTGTGGTTAACATAAAAACTTAAATAGTCTATGTCCAACTTTGTACTTCGGTTGCAACTAGTGTTGTAGTCAAGACCACACTAACCGAGAACAAGACATACCCAAGACCAGAGTGCTCCGAGACCGAGACAAGACCAAGACATTTAGGGATCGAGAACGAGTCAAGACCAAGATCCAGAATATCAATAAAAAATCATCATCTTGTGTGCAGCGGGCGTGTCCCGCACTTAGACCGTAACACTGGGAAGGTCGTGGCCGTAACCGGGGGATAAAAATCAAACTACAAATGAATTGAAGTTATTCGTTCTTTTAGAAAGGGGCTTTTTCCTTCTAATCCCAGTGATGAATTGGGTAAAAGCCTTTCAGTGGCGGTCTTGACCTGTCTTGATTTAAAAGCAGGAATCCACCCAGTGTGAGACAGAGACGAGACCGAGTAAAAATGTTTTTGATTCCGAGTGTTCGAGACCATCGAGTTATTATCAAAATGTATCATGTAGTATACTAAAAGAACAACTCTTGAAATGATGTCTACAACTGCTCACTTTGTTTTGCCAAAACTAAAAGAAAAAAAAGTGATGACTGTGCAATGTAAGGAAGCATATCCTACTGCTTTAAGGTGGGACCACTTGAGGGCTTATTGGAAAATAAATATTTAAGCATTTCCAAAATTGTCATCTATCTAATACAAAAAATAAATATATTTTCAAGCTGCATTATGGGAAATGTAGGATTCAGTGTTAGTGGAGCTTGACCCGCATGCCAGTGACTTAAGGTATTAGAATCTGTCTCCAGACAGTCCTATAACTTGTCAGTAGTACTAGAATACATTTTGCAAACTCTTAAACTCAGCAAAACAAAAACGGAGGATGAGTTAGCAGACATTCAGAAAGACTTCAGCAGTTCTACAAAACCAAAACAAGTTCAATTAAAAACACATTTAGATATGGACATTGGTTTCTAAACTCTTAATGTGATGAAAAGAAACTTTGACTATGAGGGCAACAACTGAATCTTGTTTGCTCTGCAGATAGAGAAACAGACGTGCAGCTGGTGAGGTACATTAAGGAGAGACAAGAAGAAAGAAGGGGGCCACAAAATGATAGCTGATTCAGTCCTATAGAGGTTTTCAGTTGCCATTCTGCCTCCCACGCTTACCGACAGTTCTACAGCACACACATCATGTTCCCTCCCTCTGTCCCACCTGTCCTTTCCTCCATGAAAACCTTCTTTCATCTATCTTTTCATCTGTCTCTCTTCTATTCCTGTTATGCTCTCCTTCCCCCATCTCCTCTATCGTCTTCTTCTTCTAGCTCACTTTTCTGTCACTCACTTCTCTCTCTCCTTCTATTACTCCCTCCTCTGTCTTAACGCCTCTGATTCTCGGTCTCTCTCTCCTCCTCTTTATTCATCATCATTCTCTCCCTCCCTCCCTCCCTCCCTCCCTCCCTCCCTCTTGCTTTTCATCTCTCCCTCCTGCTGATGTACGTGGTGTGATGGAGATTGGCTGAGAGACTCGCAGGAGGAGGAAACTGCAGGTGTGGGTTAAAACAGAGAGAGAGGGCGGGGAGGACGGGGCCGATGAAATGTAGAGAGAGAAAGAGAGAAAACGAGTGAGGACAACAACACGAGAAAAGAGGGAGAGGAAATACAGAGAGTCTTCAGAAATGCACTGTGACACATTGGCATTCATGGAGTACAACACAGCACCAATAATAATGCAAATCATAAGACAAACATGCACATAGTGGGACGCTGGCAGAAGGCTGTGTCTTATTACAAACCCTATGGGCTGTGTGTATCTGTGTCTGTAAGCAGAATATTTTGTGTTGTAAGGTTTGTAGAGGTGTGTGTGTGTGTGTGTGTGTGTGTGTGTGTGTGTGTGTGTGTGTGTGTGTGTGTGTGTGTGTAGGTGTGTGTGTGTGTGTAGGGGATATGACATTGGTCTTGTCCTTAGGGAGAACAATGAAGCATAAAAACTCAGGGTCAGAAGAAAAAAAGTACATAAATGCCTACACAGACATCGGATTTCTAACCTAGGAAGTCTTTCGCTAGACACATTATTACTTCCAACAAAAGTCCAAAAGTCTCGACAACAAAACTCATCGTCCTTAATAGTATTCACCTGCAGGGCATGCAACTGTCTGCATTTTCCCTCTCATGAATCTCTAACTACATACTCAACAGTCTGAAGCCAAAACATTGAATCTACATGCAGTAATTATTTCAAATAATGTGTCCATTTCTGCATGAAAAAGTTGTGTCAGCATGAATCATTAATTGTGAACCAAATGATCACAGCGTGTTCTCAGCAGGTTGTTTTGAAGTTCATTTATTAGCCAGTTCCAACAGAAGAAGTTGCCCATTTTATTAAGCCAGGACATGAACACAAAGTATTTAGCAATGCTTATTTCCAAATTCAGAAAGTCTTAGTTTCTAAAATCACAACAATGGTTTGAAACTATAAAAATCAGTGCTTTCAGATTTTAGCAGGCTTTGCTGTGATTGTTGCCTGATTCTGCAGCAGCCTTTTTTTTTTTTAAGTTGAGGCAAAAATTGCAATGTCCTGAGGCTTCATGTTTTGAATGAAATCGCAGGGGTAGGTGAATTTGCGAAAAATAGTTGCAACTGTTTCTAAGAAGATTGATTAAATATGTATAAATATATAGATATAGGCTGAGGTGATTGGACAGTATTGCAAGGCCACCCAGAATTTGCAAGGATAGGTTGAATGTGTGACTGCGACGTGACAATTTCCTGGAGGAAATTTCCATCCACAGAAATCTGAGTGAGAGCAAACCATCGTAGCTCTGAGAAAACGTGATCCGACCCTTTTGTCAACTTCGTTGGGGCGTGGAAGATCCCATTATGAATGACATCTGATCACATGTGACAATCATCAGCTGTAAAAAGCTGGACTCATCTCAGATTGAGTCAGAGGAGAAGTGGCCTGACAATAGAAAATACCACATTCAGTTGTTCAGTAAAGGGTGATAAACTAAATGCCTTGCTATTCATCTCATTGTGAGCATGCAGCATACAAATGCAGCGTAAGCTGAGATGCCCCTAATTGTTCTCAAAGTATTAAATGCATGAATTAATGAAAGTTCTGTAGATTACTCTGGTTGTGAACATTTATATCTGACATGTAACGACTCTTATAATTGGTTTATGTGTGATATATTAGAGATTAACTGTGCCCAATTCTAATGTAGTATCATTGTTTCAGTATGGATAACTTAAAGGTCACTATGTGAAAATCAGAGTAATCCAGCGCACACCAGGAATGTTTAGATCAACTTAAAGGTTAATGCAGATCAAACATAGGAGTGCATGTTACACATTGTGGCCTCCTCAGTTTCGCTCTTCACTTTCAATATTGTAAAAAAAAAAAATAGGGCCTGACTGTAATGCGACTTTTTTGGGCAGATACCGATATAGATCTTGGGGAGAAATTGTCTTTATGACCTGACAGAAATTAAAAACTCATGTGCTGTGAAAAAGGAACGAAGAAAATCCGTCATCTGTAGCAGTTGTAAGCCTGTAAAAACTTCGACCAATGTCTGCCACAAGGTGCCACTCTGATGAACCAATCATGCCTCCCTGTCTCCCTGTTCGTTCTCTACCCCATGAATGCACAAGCCCACACTCAAAGCATGAGCTGAGGTCCGCTTCTGGACCAATGGCGCTTGTGCATGTAAGTGAGGGGCGTGGCTTTTGAGGGAGCACAGAGGGGAGGGGGTGGGTGTAGACGGGGCACTGAGGGAATGCTACTTTCAAAATCATGCTAGTTTTCGAAAATGACCAACCCTGCCTTTAAGTTATCAAACACTTGAGGAAAAGATTTATAATGAAGACAAGATGGTCACTCAACTGGAAAGTAACTGTGCATGTACCTGCATCACCGCTTGACACTCTGGAGAGTGATAATGTTTGTTGTAATCCATATAGCCAGTCTGCTGGTAAAAGAGAACTGCTAGTGTAATACAATGAAACTCTAATGAAATTCTATTTGACTGGTGAATACATCTAGTAATATCGGCAAATGTCTGCGATAAAACAGCTGATACCGATAGTCACTGGATAAGATCATATCAGCCGATATTATCGACTGGCCGATTAATCAGTCGGGCTCTAATTGTAAATTTTAAATTCTCAATCAACTGAATAACAGTCAGATAGCACTGCAATCTTATGGAGCAAGGGATGTTAATTTCTTGAATTTCCCTCGGGATCAATAAAGTATCTATCTATCTATCTATCTAAAGAGCCCTCCTTTTCAAGACAACAGAGACCCCCAACAACCTTCTCTTGTGTCTCCTTACTCCGCCCCCATCCTGGGAGCTAATAATATATACTGTATAATATATTGTAATGTTGGTTTTGGATTGCCAATTCAATACACAGCATTATATGGGCAACACAATAACATTTGAAAATGTATTCAAAAATAAAGAGCTAATTATTGTGTAGATCACTGTGGGTGGGCCCCTCTAATTAAGAGTACAACTTTTGCATAATTATTGGATGAGGAAGAAAGAGACGCAGCTTTTACCTTCAATGAAAATGAAGGACACTTTTATGTCAGATGTTCTGTGAAATTTGCATCCAATTGCATATTAAAATGTGCAAATTAATGTCTGATTCAAAACTGTAAACCCAGGAGACTCGAGTCATTTGCATAAAGACTGGAATATTTATAAGTGCGAGGGATTTCACAAAACGGTGCTTGATTAGGAGGGTTTATTTTGCCTATTGCCACATTTTTACTTCATTAGTATAGTCCGGAGAGAGGTCTCTCGCAGAAACTCAGATGTATAATCTTACGTGATTCTTCTTAAGACAACTGACTCTTATATTGACTTGCCAAGCTGCTCTCCAGTACCTCTGTTTCACAGGAACACCAGTTTCTGCAGGACTCTCAGAGCGAGAGAGAAAGTGTTGGAGAATGTGAGGCTGAAAAAGCACAGCGAGTGAGAAAGCAGAGTGCACTGGCACATGACAAGACAGCCAGCGAAAGAGACAACGATATACAATGGGAACTGAAGGTGAAAAGAAATAGTGCGTAAGGTGTGCTGTGGTCGAGGATAGAATGAGACACACAGAAGGAGAAGAAGAGAGGTTGGATGTAACAAAAAATAATAAGATGAGTGGAGAAGAAATGCCTGAGGGGAGAGAAGAGAGAAATAGGCTCTTCTGTTAACATGCTGCCTTACCTGCATGCGCACACACACACTCTCAAGCAGACACACACACACGGCATGATGACAGCCTTTCGGATTTTAAATATCACTTCCAAACACATTCCTGTCTCGGTGTCTGGAAGAAAAAAAAAAATCTCCCTATCTCAGTGAGCCGCGGGTCGCAGAGCGGCCTCTCTCCATCCTACCTGCAGTGAAGCTGGATGACACACTTGCATGTGCGACTTCGTTGTGCTTTACCTAATGATGAATTATGCATCGGCCGCTGTCACTTTGAAAAATGCAATTACCTCAGTGATAAGGCAGATGGGCCTGTTTTGTCTGGCATATGCTGTGCATCTTTTACGAGGCTGGGCTGCAAAAAAAACAAACGCTAGCACACAAACGTAGGTGTGTGGAAGATTCCTGTTTGCATCGATTCACATACACACGTATGAGCAGGTAAACATGCGCACACACACCTCGAGTTCAGCCAGTCGATGCTGTCTGCGGATGGAACTCACACATATGACTTTATGCCAATCGAACACAACTGTCGGGTGCAAATAATCGCTCCTGTGAGGTCTTTAAAACATTTAATATGTTGGATATGTGTTCTGTTAAAATAACCTTATTTTTGATGTTTTTTGAGAAAAGAAGGTTTTATTCAATTATAGGTAACAACATTTGCAATAAACTGGAAGTGGAATGTGATATAAAATCTTAGACTCAAAGATTTCAAATGACTTCACACACTAAAGCACTAAAAACCAGAGCAGGTGACGCGGCCACGGTCAGCTGTAAAACTACATTCAGTATATATGAGCGGGTATTTAAATCAGAAAATAGATTAACCTGCTGAAAAATGAGGTGTCAAAAGTTTCATCCAAAGGCAATTAGAGATGGGACCGATCCGAAGATCTAATATCGGTGATGGGTCCGATATTGACATAATTTATGTATCGGATATCGGACTAGCAGCGCAGATCCACGTCACCGATCAAGAAAGATGGTTGGGCACTTTAAACATTCTCAGCTCGCACGGTCTCACTCTGAAGACGTTCAGACTGGGGTCCAGGAAGTTCCTTCTATATGATCTAAAGTACATTGTTACACTTATGCTAAAAGATTGAATTTAAAAAACCTGACAGTTGGTACTGCTTCCTGTTTGTATGTGAAGCCAGCACAATGCAATGCCAGGTTTACTACAGCTTTGTGTGGCCTTACACATAATACCACCAACAACAACAATAACACTATTAGCTATGATAATAAAAATATCGGAACATGCAGTATGTATCGGAATCGGATCAGAACTGAAGAAAAGTGGATCAGTGCATCTCTAGTGGCAACAGATACTACAGGTTATACAAAATGCCGCTCGGATTTGGCTGTGACTGTGCAGAAAGAGGAGGCTTTGTTTGATCATTTTCCCTGTTAAACTACGTCTTCGTTTAGACGGGCTCCTTTGACGACAACTTTATAATGACTTCAGATGATGCATAGCTCATTATTAATGATGAGACAGAGGCCAGACTAGAAAATCATTATAATTAGATTGAATTAAAGAAATTGAATTACATGTAATGAGAATCTTGTTAAGATTATGCTCAGGTTGGAAGTCGTTCTTCTCCCAGCAATGACTAGTTGTAGTTATTTCAGTTTTCAGTTTAGTTCATGTTAAGGTACAATGTGCGACATTCTGAAAATGAATATATCAAAATTCAGATATTCCCTATGTAAGTATATCGTTGAGTAATGACTCCCTAAGAAGAGAGTGAAGTCAAACTACCTCTAGATTTGTTGTTTTTAGATCTATGTTAGGGGGCGGGGCTTCCTTCAGCTTGTTTAAGTTTCGCTAAGAGGCTCAAAAATGTTTCTTAAATGTTTTTTTTGAGTGATCCCCTCCCTCTCCAACTGTTAACCCTGCCACCACGTGGGGGAAGAGAGACAACCCCGCCCACTCTGGGACGCTGTGTCAAGAGGCATAATAACAGAGTGTCGTCTTAACAGTACAAATGAGGGAGAACCAAGAGACCTTCCCAACGGAAGAAAAATACTTTAAACAAGCCTAAATAAACAAACGGATAACAACCAAATCCACTTCGAGATATCATTATTTGATCACAGAACTTTGTTTTCAGATCTTTATAAGCACTCATCTGCTGCTATCTCGGCCTCAAGGAATCCTGAAAGTGAACCAGGACAGGAGGAAGTGTGGAGACAGTAGGGGAGGGGGGAGCTGAGGGATAAAGGAGGTGTGTCTAGGAGAGCATTTGTTTTGGTCTGAAAATGGGCTCGGAAAGATGCGTAATAAGCCTTTAAAGGCAAGGTGTGCCTGTACCTGGATCACTACTGTACAACAGGTTTAGTCTTTTTGTATAGACTGGGTCACATCAGACTCAGAGTCAGACTCATCAAACTTCTCTTCCACATTAAATCACAAAGTTCAAAAAAGGTCCCTGTATGAAAACGCAAAGATTATATATATAAACACTGCACAGATCCCACTGTGGTAGAAATGACCGATGTGTCTCCACATTAATAGAAAGAAAAGCTGTGCACATGAACACATGAAGCACAGCAGGAAGTTTATGAATAATTCAAATTTCAGACGCGCATACAAAATTGGTCAAGATCTCGTGTTTATTAGCATCCTGTGCGATTAATATCCTAAAATAACAAAGGTCATAAATCATACCTGGGCTTATTATTGTCGCTGTTGTCATTTTACAGTATGTTAATATGCACGCAGAATAAATTATTTAAGGGACAGAGAAGAAGAACAAGACATATTTAGGGACTGAATATGGAGGAGGGCTGACATAAACCAAGATGAAGAGAAATAAGCAGGGAAGGACAGATGAGGAAAGGTAGAAGTAAAACAACAGAGTGAGAATTGACAGCGTGATGGGTGATGAAAGTAAGCCCCACTCCAGATGACACCAGGGATGTGACGCTGCTCAATCAAACAACTCATCTCTCTCTCCTCTTCTTTTCCCGTCATTCTCAGCCATCTTCTCCTCCTCCCTCTTGATATCACATACCTTGGCATATCTTTGTATTTTTATCCTCTTTTCTATCTCACTTCATGTCATCTTTGAAGTGCCCCATCACCCTTCACACTTTGATTCATCTTCAGTCCATCTCCTTTCTTTCAATCGGCCTCCCTGTGGTCATTTCATTCAGGGTTTCACTGCAGAGCCCGACTGTGCTCTTTAATTAACCTGGGGAAGAGGTGGTCAGATGGCCACACGCAGAGATATAAACATACAAATTCCTTGTATGTGTAAATGTACTTGGCAATAAAACCCGATTCTGATTCTACTTTCCAGTTCAGAGACCATCTTGTCTGCATCATATATCTTTTTTTTCACAAGTGTTTGATAACTGCAGTTGAGGGATCAAAACAATAAATGTGTATATCTTTATCTACCTATCTCCACTAGTATAGACAAGAACATGCATTGTGATTCTGTTTTTGTTGACTTGTCAAAAGCGTTTGACACTGTCGATCATGGTCTTCTCATTCAAATATTGTATAACATTGAGTTTGACACCAACACTTGTAAATGGTACCAGAACTACCTGTCTGATAGATTACAGTGTGTAAAGGCTGGAACTATTCAGTCTGCGTTTCTGTCATTAACAAAAGGCGTTCCACAAGGGTCAGTTCTGGGCCCTATATTATTTATAATCTATATTAACAATGTTGTTTCGTCTATCACGGACTGTAAGATTAATCTTTACGCGGACGATATTGTACTGCATTGTTCTGCTGAGTCTGTACAGCTTGCTGTAGAGAAACTGCAATGTGCTTTTCACACTTTGCAGACGGCATTTATCGGCTTAAGACTGATCATAAATGCCAGTAAAACAAAGTACATGATCTTCTCCAAAGCCAGAGATATTGTTTACAACTATCCACACTCAATGGCAGCAGTATTGAAAGGGTCAGAGTATATAAATATCTTGGAATTTGGCAGGACGAATCATTTACTTTTAAGCATCATGTGGAAAATCTCACTGGCAAACTTTGGCAAAAACTTGGGTTTCTGTACAGAAACAGAGCTAAGTTCCCTCCTGATTGTAGCAAACGTATTGTTGAAGCAGTTTTTATGTCAGTCCTTGATTACGGCGATACCATCTATAGACATGCCTCTGCTCCCACTCTTAAAACCCTGTCACAGAGACGTGATGATCACATGTATGTCTTTATTTATAAATCCATTATTGGACGTACACCATCTTATATAACATCTCTGCTGAACTAGACCATCGGGCCGTACCACACTCACTCTCTCAAGGTTGACACTTGTGTTTCTCTTGGGCAGATTAAGACAATGATCTCAAACCACTTTACCACAGTGTGTAATTGCTTCTACTGAGAATCATCCTGACCTGTCTTTGTTGTTTTATTTGTGCTCTTTAGTTTGTTTGATCTGTATCTCGACATCATTTTAAATGAGGGAAACCTCAATGATTTTCGAGGCTTAAATAAAGGTTTGAAATTAAATGAAATGAAAGATCGAACATAAGAAAGATATCAGCTGATATATCAGTATCTGATTTTTTTTTCTTCACCCAAAAATCCCATATCGGTCATTCCCTATTGCAAAGTATCTGAATTGATCCTACTGTGCCCTATGTAATGTTGTGTCGTGTTGTGTTGTATGGTATTGTGAGGTCCTTGCCAATTCACAGCCCTATCATCTGCAACATACATCTTTGTAGTGTGTCAATAACTACTTTCATGTATGCTCTTTAGAATTCAGTTATTTTGAACCTAAGCTGGGGGCTTGGATTTGTTCCTCTCTGTAACTTGTACCTGACCATTACAATGTGCTTATATTCAGTAGTTATTACACTTCATACTCGCATGAGAGTTTTTTATTTATTCGAACAGAGTGTGTCTTTGTCTCAAAACTAAGGTAGAACATAAAAGAAAGAACACAGCATGCTTCAGGCTGAAATCTGTCAATTTTGGACGTGTGGCATTCAAATATTTAGTGTTTTTACCTAGGAGTGCATATTTTTCTTCAGGTTCGAGTACATTTCTCATCAGAGCTGGTCTTCACTGACTCATATTGAGTCTTACATTCAGCCCCTTGGATTTTATAGCGAACAAAAGTCCACTCCTGTTCTCACAGAGCAGCTCTCTTTATCTGTCTGACAATATGAGAGTGTAAACGTACAGAAAAAGAAATAGCTCGAGTATTATATGTGTAATATGGATCAGGTCACCTTCTCCACTATTTCTTGTGTTAGATATTATGCTATCCAGATTGTTAAACACTACAAAAAAGATATTTAAAGGGGCGAAGGCTGTAGTCCTCCAAGCGGGCAGCCCAGGTTCAAATCCCACCTGTGGCTCCTTTCCCGCATGTCATTCCTCACTCTCTCTCTCCCTGATTTCTGACTCTATCCACTGTCCTATCTCTCCAATAAAGGCCCAAAAACCACAAATATAAATCTTCAAAGAAGATAAGATATTTAAATTGCAAAGTAAATATTGAAATCTTCACTAAAAGATTGAAGTACAAAAAGAAAAAAGAGTTTGAGAGGGTGATTATGGGTCATTGCGGAGTCCTCCTCCTACACCGACATAACAAAGACACCAGAAGCTGTTTGGATGAATAACACAGGGAGGAGAAGGAAAACGAGTGTGAAAAGCGAGTAAGCCGTAGATAGCAGATACACAGTAGATCAAGAGAAATAAAGATAGACAGCGACAGCCGAGGAGTGAAGCAGACAAAACGGAACCAAAAGAAAAGAGACGTTACATCCTGCAAGGCATCTCTCTCCCGGAATTTGGCAGATTATTAGGAGCGTGACCCTCAGAGGCTTCAATCCCCAGCTAACGAGGGCAACGTCTGGAAGTGACATTTCCGAGCCGAAGGGAGGAGGGGGAAAAAAAGAGGAAAAGATTAAAGAAATGAAAAAGTTTTTCCTCGAGATAAGCTCGCGATTTAAACAAAAAAAAGGTCAACACTCCCAGAGAGGATGAATTAAACACACACACTCACCAGCAAATTACACAGCACACACTTCCCCATGGCATACACACAGACCCTTACAGTAACATAAAGGTCATTTGCCCCTCCGGCTCATACATTATTGCCAGTTTGGGGAAGGGGAAGTTTGTTCGCTAAATATTTGATGGACACCCCTAGCTGTGATGAGATTAACAGATTAATCTTGCCAATAAGGATGTGTTTATCAGTTTGACACTCCCTGTGTGTGTGTGTGTGTGTGTGTGTGTGTGTGTGTGTGTGTGCGCGTGCGTGCGTGCGTGCGTGTGTGTGTGTGTGTGTGTGTTTGTGTGAGAGCTTGTGTGCATGAGTGCCACATGAGCCCAAAAGTTAATTAAAAATGCATCGAACATTAAACAGCAAACGACAGCACGTAGCTCAAACTGAGTGAGGAGGTCACACAGGCAAAAGTTAAATAAGGTGCAAAAAAATAACGTAAAAAATTATGACAAAATTAAAGCCAACACAAAGCACAAGAGCAACAAAGCAGTAAACCTTGATAGCTTCTTTTGATATATCAGATTTTTATTAAGGCATATTTAAAGAAATATCTTTTATCGTACAGATAAATGTCTGAAGTTCTGTATCACTCATTAGTTAAGATTCATTGTCTGGTCTTTCCTTGTCAGAATCTTATGATTCATAGGAAGTTGTGCACTCTCCATTTGGGTTTGGTTGTCATGAATCAATACAGCAGTAGGAGTACAGGATCGATATATGAAAAGTCTTTCCTGTGGAACTCACACTTGATCCTGACCCGAGTTATTTTATACTCAACTGAAACTTTTTGGAAGAGGGCTGAGTCATGTAGTCATTACTAAGCTTGTACTTTACCTGTTGGGGAGATTTATTTTGTATAGTTTGTATTGACTAGGGGTGGGACAAAATATCAATACAGGAATGAATCGTGGTCCTGACTTGTGTGATACAATTATTGTATGGTTGGTGCCGAATATTAATTCTTGAATATATAAAATAACAAAGAATACGGACTTCTTGCCCATTTGACTCACCTGTCACTACTTCAAACTGACACTAAATTCATGAAAATCCTTCACTTTAAATGGTAAATGGACTTGGGCTTGTATAGCGCTTTTCTAGCCTTCTGACTACTCAAAGCACTTTTACACCGCAGGTCACACCTACACATTCACACACTGATGGGTGGTATGTAAAGTGACCATCAGAATAATCCTATTCTCACACACCGCAGACGAAGCAGCGGGAGCAACTTGGGGTTAAGTGTCTTGCCCAAGAACACATCGGACATGTGGCTGCCATACGTGATGATTTAGTGGCATTTTTTTTGTATAAGTCTACATTTGATTTTTTTTTTTTAAGGAAAAAGCTACCGACTATCTTTTAGATGTTGGGGTTGTGTTACTTAAATGTTTCTTATCAAATGAACATGATGAAAAAATCACATACTGGAAGTAATTTAACATCTTAGAATCAAACACAGAGCCGTGTGCAGAAGAAGCTCTGTCATAACTTTGAAAATGTGCTTATTTTAAAGGCAATCTCACTTTGCTGCTTCACGACCTCTGCTATAAGAAAGAAAATGATGTGATACGGTATTTTCATGAATCACTGCAATCGATGAATCTGCTCACAGGTGAGTGAAGAAAATCTGCTCAAATTGTGTGCGTACGGTTCAACTTAAGTGAACTCTCAAATTCTCACCATTGCAAGTTGTTTTGACAGTCCTGACCTTTGAGGACATTTAGAGCAGGTAAGTTAAAGCATGGAGAAGCTGTCCCTTTTTGTTAGCTGTGTTGAAGCCACCACTTTAACTTAAGAAATCGTCAGTGTGGCAAAAACTGCTCCACATAAACGACATTGTTGGAAATTTATGACACAAGAGTGGATGTTACTAATAGGTGTATTTAACAAGCTTGCTTACTGACAGCTTTGATGACTGATTCTTACCAGTTTGGTTCTCAGATAAAGAAAGTCTTCCTTGATGTCCGCCACATATATCGACTGGATATTACTTTAACTCTTCTGTGATACTGCTGTGTTATCACTCAGGCAGTTCACTGACTTTATAACAGGAGGCCCGTCACAACTGTCAATTTTTTTTTTGTTAAGGATTCTTTTTGGGCTCTTTATGTCTTTATTTTAGAGATATGAAAGTAGATAGAGACAGAAATCGGGGCGAGAGAGAGAGCGGGGAATGACATGCAGGAAAAGAGCCACAGGTCAGAGTGGAACTCAAGCCGTCCGCGTGGAGGACTATAGCCTCTTTAACCACTAGACTACAGGTGCCCCAACTGTCTCTACTTTAAAAACTAAACTGAAAATGAATCCATTCTCCAAAGCATATGAATAATTACTTTGTGTGTGTGTGTGTGTGTGTGTGTGTGTGTGTGTGTGTGTGTGTGTGTGTGTGTGTGTGTGTGTGTGTGCAATCCTTTACAGTATGTGCTGTTTGATATTTCAGGTTATGTCATTTCGGTGTTTGATTGCTATGTCATGTGTTTGATGTAAGTTATGCACATATTTAATTATTTGATTTCTAAATACGATTCATGATCGTGAAAA